>CM035839.1:251657383-252920033 GCA_020510985.1 Pholidichthys leucotaenia
GGAGCCCAATTCATGGCATCAATTCTTCAATGTATTTTAATTCTGGGAGTTCTTAGCTAACAGCTAAGCTACAGGCTAGCCCCGGACAAACACCGCTTCCATCCGTTGTGTTCACAGATGTTGGCTCCCTAGAAAACAAACTGGACGATCTGTTCCTGGAGCTCAGCAGCAAAGGAAGGTGAGAGATGCATCTGGTGTGACAATGCTGAGGCCGTCGCTAGTCGTGTGCACACGCAGTACTTCTGCAGTACTGATGAGCTTTTTTTGGAGAATATTCCGATAGAATCTGTTCACTTGTCTTCATGCTATATTTGTTGTGCGTGTGTGTGTGTGTGTGTGTGTGTGTTGGGGGTATGCTTTACAAACACAATCCATCGCCTTCTTCAGCCTCTAGCCCAATTTCTCTTCTCTCGTTCATTTTCTCTGAGGAAATGAGTCTGGCAACCCCCCCACCCCGTCTTCCTGTTTTCCAGTCGGGGTGGGAGGAGGCTTCAAGTCTTAATCCCGGCACCAAATGGGAAATAAATTAGCTTCTTCACACTTAACTAGCTCTCATTTGCATTTGGCGAGCGTGCGGGGCTGCAGCTCGGGAGCTTTCCCCTGGCACTAATCCTCTGGGTGGAAGCAGACGACGGAGGTGAGGTGGTCGGCTGAGCCCTCCACAGAACTGTCTGCGGCACTGAGCGACAACAAACCCAGGTCCTGCCCGGCTGCATTAATTACACTGACCTCTTGGTGGTGGAGCTTTTTCTGTTGCGCTGAACGCAGCAGGCTGGGGATTTGACCTCTGGCTCTCCCGCGCTAACACACCATGTATCCCTGCTGCACTCATGTCTTAATTATAACGAGCAATGCAAACTCATGGAAAATTGTTTTATTAAAGCTGCAGAGACGTGCAGAGCAGCTGTAACAAAATGACCTCTTTGTCGCAGTTATCACTCTCGTGCAGTTGCGTCCTCCTGGAGCTCTGGAGCTTCAGCCCAGCCAGCATGTCCATGTGGGTCCCACCGAAGGCTGAACTGGGCTGTCTGCTGGCTCCCACATGGGTTGGTCCCACCTGTGTTTGCCCACATGGGCTTCTCCTGTTGACCTATGTTCAGCTGAGTTTCTCATACATTTGCTATTTTCTTGTAAATCTGTGAATTCCCCCCTAATTTGATACATTTTTCTTTAAAATTTGAAACTTTCTCATAAGTTTGCAGCCTTTTTTCCCTTATTTTCACTTTTTTTTCTCATCAATTTGTTACTTTTTCTAGCAGATTCCATAACTTTTTCTTGTAGTTTTGCAACTTTCTTGTCTGACATTTTCTGTTGATGTATTGTTTTTTTCTGTGATGATGTATGATTATGATTTGCATCTATTGCCCTCTGTGTTCCCCTGGGTCCTCCATCATTGTCTTGTCTTCCATCCCTGTCTGGTCCTGAGGCACTGTGTGTGCCTGTTCTCCTGTTGTTCTCGCTCCTCATGCTTTCCGTACCCATAGCCACTGCCCTCTCTGTATTACTCCTGTATTGCTGTGCTGTTTCACGTGCATCCCCTGTCTATTTGTCTGCACAGCCGCACCCATCCTGTCCTCCTCCTCCCCTGCTTTCCCTGGTTGTTTCCCCAGCTGTCTCTCATTTGTGATTATCTGTCTCAGTATATATGTGAGTGTTCAGTGTCTGTCTGGTGTGGCGGCGTCTGATTTTCCTGCTGGTCATCCTAGTGTTATGCATCCTGAATCCTTATAAGTCTGTTTAGCCATCTTGTCCTGAGCTATTTTCCAGCCCACATGCTGCACTCTGTGTTCTTTGTTATTTAATTAAACCATGTGACGCTGCAACTCAGCCTGCCTTCTGAGCCCACCACCCCTGCCTACCGGAGGTAGACGTGACATTTCTCATAAATTTGACACTTTTTTTACTTTAATCCTGCAACTTTTTCCTCATAAATTTGTTACTTTTGTCCTTGTAAATTTGCTACTTTCTTGTAAATTTGTCATTTTCACATAAATTTGCAATATCTTTCTTGTAAGTTTGGAACTTTCTCAAAAATTTTCAACTTTTTTTTTACTGTAAACTTAGATTTTCCTCATAAATTTGTAACTTTTAAATAAAGTAAATAAATAAATTATAAGTAATAATAAGTAAATAATAATAAGTAAATTTAAATAAATTGGACTTTTTTGTCTAGTTTAGCCTCTGGCACAAGTGTTACTGAAACCTGCTGATCCACTTTAAACCCATGTGGGGCCCAGTCGGGTTTAAAGTGGGTAAACCTGCTGACCTGTGGACAAGCCCACATGGACCCATAAGACAGCCCAGTTTAACCTTTGCTGGGGCCCACATGGACCTGCTGGCTGGGTGTTATCCATTCTAATATAGTGAGACACTGCGGCGCAGCGGTTTTCTCTGATGACTTCATAACGAGACTGAAGTTGGCCTAAATGATGTTTCCAACACGTCTTCTCAGTGGTTGAAAGTATTTTATTTAACAAAACTGCACTTATCTTTGCTCTGTTATCTCACATCTTACAACTCTTTTGAGAATTTCACCTATAGAGAAAAAAAACCCATTAACTAGAACTCGAGGGCACTGAGAGCACACACCTCTGCCAAGGCTCCATCCCTGCCTCCCTTTGTCCATCCCTCCATCTGTACTCCATATTTATCCAGGAGTTTCTGCATAATCCTGCTGATGGAAGGACGATCACATTACTTTATGAGAAGATAGGGCCTTGGTGGAAGTATACGCTCATGGATCACATCTGAAATCTAAAGGGTTCATCTGTAGCGCAAGAACCACCTCTGGTGAAAATTTCATCAGAATCCGTCCAATAGTTTTTGCATAAACCTGCTAAAACCTCCGGTTCCGGTTCCGCCGGACCGGTGGCGCCACACGAGTAGGCTGCCCGTTGCAACAGCCTTTTTTTAATCTTCCTTCTTCTTTCTACACCTTTCACTCTGTATATATATCACGGACGCACGGATCGCCCCGGGGGTCTCCCGGTTCGGCGGACGGAGCCACGGTTTGCAGCAGGAGACGTTACAGCGGGGAGGAGCTAGTGCTAGCTAGCACTTGGCCGCCGCCCGGTGCTAATGGGAAAACTCGACATACCGGGAGCTGTAGCGAAAACGACGCGGTGCCGGGCTGGAGTTCAGGCGGCGTGCAAGAAATATAAGACAGAATAATAAAGAGCGATGGCAAGAACCAAGCAGACCGCCCGTAAAATCTACTGGAGGAAGAAGCCCCCCAGGAGACAGCTAGCCACCAGGGCTGCTCGGAGAGGCGCTCCGGCCACCGGCAGAGTGAAGAGGCCTCGCCGTCACAGGCCCGTGGCTCTGAGAGAGATCCGTCGCTGCCAGAAATCCACGGAGCTGCTCATCCGTAAGCTGCCCGTCCAGCGCCTGGTGAGGGAGATCGCTCAGGACTTCAAGACCGTCCTGCGTTTCCTGAGCTTCGCCGTCATGGCTCTGCAGGAGACCAGCGAGGCCCACCTGGTGGTCTCTTCTTCGCTAAGGGGGTCACCATCATGCTCAAAGACTGCCAGCTGGCCCGCCGCATCCGCGAAGAGAGAGCTTAGACTTTCTGCTGCACATTCACCAACCAACCATAATGCTCTGCACTGTGTGTCTATATATATACATTTATAGTAATATGGACATATGTTTACTAGATGTTGTTTTTTCTTGCCTTCTGATTGTTGCTCTGAGTGTTGCTATCCCTGTGCTGTTGCAATCCTGGAATTTCCCCATTGTGGGACTAATAAAGGCTTATCTTATCTTATCTTATCTTAAAAACAAACAAAACACCCTGATCACATGACCTCCTTGACGGAGGTAATTATCTGCTGACTCTTTGGTCCCCCATATATTACCTGATTAAAAATAGAAACAGAAACAAAATGAAGTGCATGTGTCTCATACGAGGGGGGGTGCTGAAAAGTTCGTAGTGGTCAAATGTGACCAAATGTGGTTTATTTTCCAACATGGTCTGCCCTTCGGTCCACACACTTCTTCCATCAGTGGTGAGGCGCTTTCATCCCTGTGGTTGAAAAATAAACCACATTTGACCACTACGAACTTTTCAGCCCCCCCCCCCTTGTAGTGGTGTGCAAGAGTTTGACCACCCATTGACAAATACATAGCGCATTTATTTTTAAGTGAAGATGCAAAAACAGTCTCTGTAGTGAAAGGGTTATGAAAAGTTAGAGTGCCAAAATAATAATTCTGTAGGTAATCTCCCATTACGCCCATCACATATTCTATACATATTCTGTTTGCATTCTTATGAACAAATATGTTGTGTTAAACTCTGATAAACAGGAACTAGGCAGAGCTATAGAGCCCTCTTTCTGCTCTCTCTCTCTCTCTCTCTGACACACTTGGGGGCATGATATTGGTGTTCCTTCTTTTTTGAATTGCCCAATAAAGCCATTTTTTAAAACTCAAACTCTCTCTCTCTCTCTCTCTCTCTCTCTCTCTCTCTCTCTCTCTCTCTCTCTCTCTCTCTCTCTCTCTCTCTCTCTCTCTCTCTCTCTCTCTCTCTCTCTCTCTCTCTCTCTCTCTCATACACACACACTTCTTTTAGTCAAATCTATTACATTAGTTACACACCCAAACCAACATTCACACACACTTTTTACAGTACATTTTAGGAGACAGATAATGTGAACAGCGGATGGCCTGTTCACGTCAGAGTTAAACTGGCCAATCAGACGGTTGCACACAAACCCATCCTACTGTACGGAGTTGGTCTAACCAACCCAAGAAGATGAATGTAAGTTGCACCCGGAAGTCGAGGTCAGTCTGCCGACGCTCCCGAGGGGGTTGCATCACGCTGAACCCAGCGCTACTTCCTTTACATGTGACCTCTGAATAAATGTTGCATCTTTGATTTGAAGAATTCTCGAGCTTGGATCTTTCAATCAAAGAATCGGGATTTTAACAATTTGGTGCCAGTGACCCAGATTGAACTATTCTGAGACGAGTCCGGAACAGATCGGAAGGACCCTTTTTAGACGACTTTGGTGGCCAAAAAGAAAGGTAAGCAGAAAACCTTCTTACACAATTTTCTGCACTTTGGCCATACTAAATTTGCAGTTGTCTGATTAAGGGGTATATCCGATCTCCAAATTTTATACTTTAATTGGGAGTCACATGTAAAGTCTGAACAAATAGTTTTACGCGAAGGAGCACGTGTCCTATTATCAGTCTGATTTAGGACGGTCACAATCAGGACGTACAATTCACGGGTGTATGGTCCACCAAATTATAAAGCATTTTGGAGTCAGTCTGAACCAAAACAATACGAGACTTAGGGGGCCAGGGTGGTCAATGATAATCTGGGTTTGTCACCCAAATTAAAATAGCCAGGGATAGTAATCTGATGCCGGGGGGAGCCATTTAGAGTGTTCGACCCGATGTCGCTGGGGAGTGAAGCCATGATCGTTTAAATCACTATAGCACTGAGCTTTAAGATACGGTACCTCTTGTACTGGAGACCTGCCGAGGCATCAGTGAAAGTGCCCTCTGCTTAAAGTTGGATGAGTCGGTGAGATTCTGGGAGCAGTCTGTACCCAGAATTAATAAGATTAGGAGGCAACAGCCATGCCTGTCTTCCAAATTAAAAATAGCCAAGATTAGCCTGATGCCGGGGGGGGGGGGATTTAAGTGTCCGACCCAATGCCGTTAAGAAACAATGCCACGTGGGTTAAGTATTTCGGATGCAGTCTGTTCTGAAATAATTACGAGACTTAGAGAACAGCGGTGATCAGCGATCACCCGTGTTCGTCTCCCAAATTAAGGGAACCAGGGCTAGCCTGATGCCGGAACGGAAAAAAAAAATAGAAATAACTTACAGTACAGCACAAGAACCTTTTTACCATCATTAGTGTGTGACTGTTCATAAGTATAAAAGTAATAACTTACAGTACAGCACAAGAACCTGTTTACCATCATTAGTGTGTGACTGTTCATAAGTATAAAAGTAATAACTTACAGTACAGCACAAAAACCTTTTTACCACCATTAGTGAGTGACTGTTCATAAGTATAAAAGTAATAACTTACAGTACAGCACAAGAACCTTTTTACCACCATTAGTGAGTGACTGTTCATAAGTATAAAAGTAATAATTTACAGTACAGCACAAGAATCTTCTAACCATTCCTTAGTCAGTGACTGTCCATGATAATAAAAATAGTTGTTGTCTTGTATTGTCTATATCCTGCATGCTCATGTCTTTGTTAATTCTGTGTCCTTAGGGGATAACTGTGTGGTTTGAAAAATAACGGGGGTTGGAAATATCTACTAAGCTTTTCCCATAATATGATTTAACTAACGGCGCTCTTCAGGCCGTGTGGGGAACAAAGGCGGGTGTGTGTTTTTCCACAAAGGAGAGAGGCAATATGCCCTCACTCAGTGGAGTTGAGATTGTTTAAAACAGGCTACTGAGAGGAGATTATTTGAGGTAACGGTATTAAAATGGAGCGCTAAATTAAAGTTGTAAGTTTATTCTGGCATGTTTACAGCTGTAGTTAAGGGGGCAGCGCTCCAGTTTCTTCGAAAAACAAGTCATGGTTTGTGGACAATAGGCTCCGGGGCCATCTTGCGCGTTCACAATTGCACGTGACAGAGGAGGCCATGTGGCGTTCAGTGCGCATGTGCGGGTAAATGCCATCTTGAACCGCCTTCAAACTGCGGCACAGTGCCTCCATCGTGTGGCCAACTGTAGGAAGTGCATTCTTTCACAAATCTACTGCCAAATAGTGCTTCAAATCTTCCTAATAAATTTTTAACCTTATCTCTCTGGCTGAAAGGAAAGCTTTAAGTCTGTGCACAGCAAAATAAAGCCCTCCCTCGCCCGCCTATGTGGGTTTGATGTAGTGAGGCAAAGGCATGTCCATCCAGCTGGAGAGAAAAGCCTCAACTTTAAATTGGGCAGAGGGCGGAATAAGGAGATTTATTCCTACTTATACAATAAAAGTGTAGAAAAATCCTAGGTGGACAATATATAAAGGTGAGGTAATTTAAATGAAGAAATAAGGAAAATTGCAAATTGGAATAAATAAATCAATGAATAAATAAATAAATGAATAAATAAAATAAAATAAAAATGAATGAATGAATAAATAAATAGATAGAAGTTGTGGAGATGAGCATTGTGGAAGTGAGAGTGGACAGAAAATGGAAAAGGAAGTTTGGCTTTAGAGAAAAATTGAAAGCTGATGAATTGTTAAAGTTTTGTGCAGGACAAAAGAAAATATGGAGAAATGACTGGAAGAAGGAAAGAAAAAATGTAAGGATAAGAGTCTTATGCTGCAACGGTGAGAACAAAAGCAAAATAATCAATAAACGCGATAAAATGGAAAAGGACAAAAACACGCTGTTTTTGACGATGGTGGTGGCTGTGGATCATCCCTCCCCCAGTGACCGTGTGAGACCCTCTTTAGGCCCTCTGGAATTTGGCTATGTCCACCCTCCCCCTCCACGCCATCGCCTAGCGACCCCCTCCTCACTCCGCAACAACAGTAAAAGAATGCAAAACAAAGGGACATCGAAAGATGGGTCAAAGAGGATCAACTGAGCACACGTACAGTGTGGTAAAAAGTATTTAGTCAGCCACCAATTGTGCAAGTTCTCCCACTTAAAAGATGAGAGAGGTCTCAAATTTTCATCATAGGTATACCTCAACTATGAGAGACAAAATAAAAAAAAAAATCCAGAAAATCACGTTGAAGGATTTTTAATGAATTAATTGGTAAATTCCTTGGTAATATAAGTATTTGGTCAATAACAAAAGTTCATCTCAATACTTTGTTATATACCCTTTGTTGACAATGACAGAGATCAAACGTTTTCTGTAAGTTTTCACAAGGTTTTCACACACTGTTGCTGGTATTTTGGCCCATTCCTCCATGCAGATCTCCTCTAGAGCAGTGATGTTTTGGGGCTGTTGCTGGGCAACACAGACTTTCAACTCCCTCCAAAGATTTCCTATGGAGTTGAGATCTGGAGACTGGCTAAGCCACTCCAGGACCTTGAAATGCTTCTTACGAAGCCACTCCTTCGTTGCCCGGGCGGTGTGTTTGAGATCATTGTCATGCTGAAAGACCCAGCCACGTTTCATCTTCAATGCCCTTGCTGGTGGAAGGAGGTTTTCGCTCAAAATCTCACGATACATGGCTCCATTCATTCTTTCCTTTACACGGATCAGTCATCCTGGTCCCTTTGCAGAAAAACAGCCCCAAAGTATGATGTTTCCACCCCCATGCTTCACAGTAGGTATGGTGTTCTTTCTCCTCCAAACACGACAAGTTGAGTTTTTACCAAAAAGTTCTATTTTGGTTTCATCTGACCATATGACATTCTCCCAGTCCTCTTCTGGATCATCCAAATGCTCTCTAGCAAACTTCAGACGGGACTGGACATGTACTGGCTTAAGCAGGGGGACACGTCTCGCACTGCAGGATTTGAGTCCCTGGCGGCGTAGTGTGTTTCTGATGTAGCCTTTGTTACTTTGGTCCCAGCTCTCTGCAGGTCATTCACTAGGTCCCCCCATGTGGTTCTGGGATTTTTGCTCACCGTTCTCGTGATAATTTTGACCCCACTGGGTGAGATCTTGTGTGGAGCCCCAGATCGAGGGACATTATCAGTGGTCTTGTACGTCTTCCATTTTCTAATAATTGCTCCCACAGTTGATTTCTTCACACCAAGCTGCTTACCTATTGCAGATTCAGTCTTCCCAGCCTGGTGCAGGTCTACAATTTTGTTTCTGGTGTCCTTTGGCAGCTCTTTGGTCTTGGCCATAGTGGAGTTTGGAGTCTGACTGTTTGAGGTTGTGGACAGGTGTCTTTTATACTGATAACAAGTTCAAACAGGTGCCATTAATACAGGTAACGAGTGGAGGACAGAGGAGCCTCTTAAAGAAGAAGTTACAGGCCTGTGAGAGCCAGAAATCTTGCTTGTTTGTAGGTGACCAAATACTTATTTTACCGAGGAATTTACCAATTAATTCATTAAAAATTCTTCAATGTGATTTTCTGGATTTTTTTTTTTCTCATTTTGTCTCTCATAGTTGAGGTATACCTATGATGAAAATTGGAGACCTCTCTCATCTTTTAAGTGGGAGAACTTGCACAATTGGTGGCTGACTAAATACTTTTTTACCCCACTGTAAGTACAATAAATTATATTGTTGCTTTCCATTTACCTTCAGACAGCGTCTCAAATATTGAATCTCATTCATGAACATTTAAGTGTTAGTCTGCGTAAGCCATACATATTTTGCCAGGAAGCAGTGTTGGTGCTAACAAGCCATTCCAGATTCAGCAAACTACTCATATGTTCTCTTCGTGAATCAGCTGTAGTCAGCACGTGTTCACGAGAATTGAGGACTGCATGACTGTCGCCTAAAAATACCGCTAAAATCACATCTCACTATAATTGGCCAGCAGTCTCATTTCCTAAAAGCCCTATCAGAGAGGTACCAAAATCACATACTGAGCAAACTGAAGTATTTTTAGAAAAAGCCGTGGATAAGGTAAAAACCAAAATAAAGCCTCTGCTAAGCAGATGCCACAACAACCCATGCCCCGCCAAACTCTATACATCCCAGGACCTCACATCACAACAATACTGACCCTACCCAGACCCCCCCACCTAAACTGCCCTATCGAGATGGTCAGAGGTTTAATAATAGAGACTGAGGCCATGTTAACGGTAGACCCGGGGGGGGGGGCACGGGACCAATGCTTCCTATGTCAGCAGTTTGGTGACTGGGCTCAATACTGCCCACAACACCCCTCACAAAGGCACTTAGGGGGATCCCCCAATTAGCAACACAAGGGGTATCCTCCCCTACATGGTCCCCATTTGGGTGTTGAAAAAGAACGGCTTTGTTAATGCCGTTCTGTTTCAAAAGGGGAAGAGTGGGACAGGCATGGATAGAAAAGTACTAGGTCATCCAGAAATGAGTAAAAAAGCATTATAGAAGAAGATGAATTAAAAACAAACATGACTAGAGTAGACTAGAGAAACAAAAAGGTAATTTGAGGTAAAAGCAGTAAACACTGAAGTTTCTTTTCACTACTTTGTAGTTGTTACTGTTGTTGCTAATGCGCGTGACTTGTTTTTCCACTCTGAACAAACTGGCATACCAGTGCATTTGCGCTACCTAAAGGGCTGGGGTGAAACATGATGGTTATGTGCATGCATCAAACACTTGGCCAAGAAGACTCAAAAAATGAAGCATATACTGTACATACATATACTGGAGCTGTGTGCGCACTGGCCTTATCCAAAGGGTACAAGCATCATAGACGCATGCACAGAGCGGAGGCGGAGCATAAACAAGGCTTTAATGTCCTGTGCACATAGATCTGCAGCTCTGACACACACAAGACAACCAGTGTAGCTTGATCAACTACTTTTTAAAATTCCATGCTTAAAACAACTGTTGCTTAAAAAAAATAAATTAAATATTGCTTAATCCTGAAGAGTGTCAGGAAGAAGGCACAAACACAGGCAGCCATCTTAAATGTTTCCAAGTGCTTAAAGTGGAAATGAGGCATTAGGCATCCATTCTTTCACTGCATTTCATTTAATTATGACTATTAATATTAAGTAATGAGCAAACAATCACAACAAAGATTATAGCTTTACTGTATACTCGGTTATTTAAAGTCAATCTAACATTCAATTCTCATGTTCCTCCCCAATAGAGAGTATACATAGGATGTCACAGAACAGAACTCTTGGCAGTTAAACACCGAGTGGCAAAAATGAGTAGCAGCATGAAGGTGTATGCAGTACAACACACACACACACACACACACACACACACACACACACACACACACACACACACAAAAATCCACACAGCATCCAATTACAGCAGTACAAATAATACTGTATCTGTTTGCATTGTGGAGAGTTAATCTTATCATTCCATCTTGTATTTATTAGCAAAAATTAAATAAATGCTTTGAATCAGTTCCTTTCTTGACCCAAAGTTAGAGATCTAGATAAGAAAGGAAAATAAAATTTGAAGGAAAAATCCG
Organism: Pholidichthys leucotaenia; assembly: GCA_020510985.1. Classification (NCBI taxonomy): domain Eukaryota; kingdom Metazoa; phylum Chordata; class Actinopteri; order Cichliformes; family Pholidichthyidae; genus Pholidichthys; species Pholidichthys leucotaenia. Next base: position 251,668,425 of record CM035839.1, read on the forward strand.
CATTTATTTATGGAATGGCTGACACACAGAGAGCCTGAGGCTCCCCATGAATCTGTGTCTTTTAAAAAAGGAAGCCAAAAGGAGGAGGGGGAGGATAGCAGTGGAGGAGGAGGGAGCGCGTCCCACAATGGAAACTGAGTGAAGGCGAGACTGGCTGCTGGAAGAGGGGGAGGCACCCATGATCCACACCCACTACGGAAAAACTGGACTGCATGCTTAAGACTAAAACAGATAAGTGGACTCACTTCTACACACATACAGAAAATTAGCAAAAATTAAATTATTAGAAAACAGCAGACATATTCCATTTACCTGATTCTGAGGTTCAAGGCACTTCGATTAACCCCTTGACGCCTATTGTCGCGAATTCGCATCAATCAAAAAAAAATTGTTAACAGTTGGAAATAAATTCAGGTGTCAAGGGGTTTTAAATTCGTATGGTGCAGGTGCATGTAAAGTAGTAACTTCGGGTAATGACATACAGGACTTTTCAAAGTCAGAAAAAGTAACAGTTAAATTCTGCAAATGGCAAGCTATCAGTAGAATACCTATCAACATCTGTAAAGGTAGCATTGTACCATGCAGATTGGTCATAAAACTTGGACTGGTAAACAAGGAAATGTGTGGAAGCATCCATTTTCCCAATTGAAGAGGATAAGAGACATTTCACCCTATGGGGGGTTCCACACATCCCGCTGGTTAGACCCAAACACATGGACTGGAAAATATTGGACATTTTGTCACCTCTGCTGGGGAATCTAGCCATCCATTGAAAACCAATACCTGACCTTAAGATAGAATATTCTCCTAAATTAGAAACATGTGCATTGTCTCTTAACTAGGTAACCACAGCACAAAAGGCTGTGCACATTGACGCCCAGAAATCTCCTACATTACCAATCTTAACATTAACAAACGAGGGGATGAGAAAATTTGAAGCAAATTCTAAATTTATGGTAAAAGGTTAAACAGATGCAGATCTAATAAAAGGAGCAGAGTATGATACTATAGACCATATATTCAGAAGCCCAGAAAGGTGTTAACCAGGTCATAAAACCAAAAGCAGCAAATGTCATAGCGTCATCAGTCCTGTAGGAAACACCCTAATGATGAAGGGCCTGCAGGAATTAACAAAGCTCTCTCTATGCTTGTGTAATGCCAGGATCGCATATATTGATAAATGAGCTAAACCTCCAAAGGCAATTTTCCACAGTGGTAGTCATCAGCAAACCTTGTACATCTCATACCTCCTCATAGAAACCAATTACTGAGTCCAGAGGAGGAGCTGAAGACCCCAAGACGGAGGATGATGACGAAGAAGTCCATTGCACTATTACGGATCATTTGTAAACACAATGTGCTACTGGTAATACATGAATCATACATAGCTCACCACACACACGTAGGGGTGAGAGACTTATAGCATTCTTGCGTTATTATTTACATCATGCTAATTACGGTTAGGTAGTCAGGATAATTGGGAAGGTTAAAAGCTCTAGAGGCCCGAATACAACAAACAAGGATAAGGATGTCTCCTAACTTTGAACGATTTTGTTTACTACCTACTTACACTGCAACACATAGGTCTCATCACTCAGCTCACTCATTATAACAAACCCACTGCTGAACACATAGGTCTCATCACCCAGCTTACTCATCACAACACAACCACCGCTTGTAGCTTGCACATAGCCGACAATCGTACACTCAAAGACTGATGGGAGATAACTTACAACAGCACAGTGTCAACTACAGATGCAGTGAATAAGGATAAAACGGTACAGGCTCCAGCCATTGTAGTGACAACCCCTCAGGCCATTACTGATCCTGTCCTGGCCGAGCCCTTTGTATCAGCACCCAAGCAAAGGTGTAAGGTGCCGGGAAGGTGATGCAGGGCGGCACCAGACCATCATGACATGTGCCTGTGATGTAGAAAAGGAGGTCGTAGGGCTAGTGACTGTGCGACTTCAGTCCCTAGAAGAAGGATGGACTGGTACCCATGCACACCCACTGCACCTCCAGCATCCGGGGTGGAGCCAGATCAGCCACATAGAGGAGACGGCATTTTCCAATGCTACCCATCACAGTGGAAGCTACGGTGGGCACAGGGGCTCGAGCTTCATCAACACCAGTGTCTCTACTTCTGTCCAACTAATCATAGACCGGTGGGTGGCATCCCTGGGACAGCATCACTGAACTGTTCACTGGCTGGACTGGATGTTGTCTACTCTCTGCTGCATCCACCAGACTGTGCTATAAACCTCATGGGACGAGATGTGCCTCTGAGAGCATGGGCACACAGTTGTTTTGCTTCTAATGGTACCGGTGTGTGTCTACAGAAAGCAGACACAGAGGAAGGTCAAACCCCTGTCGCAACTGTGTGATGACTGCAGCTGAACGATGTGAGCACTGCAGAAGTCAACTGGTGGACAAAATGTTTCGTGGGCTTCGTGGATTGACCCTGTTCGACCTTACGACCGCCACATGATCCACTCCACCGGACAAAGAACTATTCACATGATGATCAGGAGGAGACCGGTGGGAGTGCAGGACTTGATGAACAAGGACAATTATGTGACTGCAGTTCATCTGGACAAGGATCTGTTGCCTTGGTACGCCCTCTTAGATATCGCTGCACCGCGCTGGGGGTGTCCACAAGGGGGGAGGCAAGGGTATCAGAACCAATGGTGCAAACCTATCTTGGGTTGACTGACTGGGTTGACACACAGTGTAGGGACCTACCTTATTCACCATCTGCTAACCGCTAGCGTCTCTCACACCATGTATGGTTGACATGATAAAATCATGTCAAAGGGGGGAGTGAAAGGATTATGAAAAGTTAGAGTACCAAAATAATAATTCTGTAAGTAATTTCCCATTATGCCCAACACATATTCTATACATATTCTGTTTGCATTCTTATGAACAAATATGTTGTGTTAAACTCTGATAAACAGGAATTAGGCAGAGCTATAGAGCCCTCTTTCTTCTCTCTTTCTCTCACTTCTTTTAGTCAGGTCTATTACATTAGTTACACACCTAAACCAACATTCACACACTTTTTATAGTACATTTTAGGAGATAGATAACGTGAATAGCAGATAGCCTGTTCACGTCAGCGTTAAACTGGCCAATCAGATGGTTGCGTACAAGCCCATCCTATTGTGTGGGGTTGGTCTAACCAACCCGAGAAGATGAATGTAAGTTGCACCCGTAAGTCGAGGGCAGTCTGACGACGCTCCTGAGTAACCTCTGAATAAATGTTGCATCTTTGAATTGAAGAATTCTCCGGCTTATTCTTGGATCTTTCAATCAAGGAATCGGGATTTTAACAGTAGGATACAAGAAAAATACAATCCTAGCAGTAAGCATTAAAGTAGATCAATATACGCTTCCAAACATGTTGCTACTTACTTACGTACCTATAGAACATGTACACACCACTGTGGAACATTCATGCTAGAGGAAAAAATTTTGCATAGACCTTGTTGGCAGCAGACTTTTTAAAAACACATTTTATACAAGAAAATTGACTGTTGAAGAGCAAAATGTGGCTTGAGAGCAACAAGAAGCTGTGCTGCGATGATGGTATGTAGCTAATGCTGGAAACATTTTATGTTGGTACAGAAAGAAGTTAGCATTAGCTACAACAGCTAACATACAGTGGGGCCATATTACAAGGATCTAGTCAACAGTCTATAGTCTAAGGCACAGAGTGCATTTATAGGGGTAGTAAAGTCCATTTTGTTATCATGGAAGCGCAAAAACAGTCTTTGCGGTAGGGAAAACTAGGAAGAAGTTGATAAGTATTCCTAATTATTCAGAGGTGGTTTTTGGGTGTAACATGTTATAACCCAATAAGGAGGAGTCCTGTCATTGACTTTAATGCACAGGGGCACTTGATCTAAGGTGAACTGTAATCATGATGTTTACCTCAGAGGGAAGATGGGTTTTGCACTGGCCAAAGGACATGAGTGAAGAGAAAATCCAGGCGATGGTAAGGTTGCTTGACACTAAGCCTGGCATTAATTACAGCTGATGCTCAGTCAGTAACTTTATGGAGAGGGATATGATTGAATAACTGGGTTGAACAATCAGCTGCAATGAAAACTCTCAACACAACTAACCTGAATATGCATTAAAAACATAACAATCCCACTCCATTTTTTTGTTCCATCTGGGGACAAAAATTGTGGTTAAACACATAGAGCCCTCCCCTTTCCCACAGTCTGGTGCAAAAGAACCTTTGACCAACAATGACAAAAAGATCACAGTGATAAATGACACACACTCACAGACGGTATTCTAGCCAAAGACATGCAACCATTTACTGCATTTATTTAGTTATTTTAAATATTTTTTCCACATTTCAATTTGTATTTAATATTTTTTTTAATTCTTTTAACATTTGTTTTTTCCACCACTAGTGGGTTAGACAAGTGATTGTTCCAGGAGACATCGACGTATCTGCCATATCCTGACAGCTGAAGCTTGAGTTTTTACACCTGATGCCCTTCCTGACGCAACCCTGCCCATTTTGGTCGGGCTTGGGACCGGTGCAGAGAGTAGACTGGCTTGTGCTCCCACTGTGGCTGGGTAAGTGTTTCCATTATTGCTGAGCACCAAGCTGGACGGCAGGAAGTTCCAGTTTTACATGGTCCTTGGCATGATCCGGCTGGGATGTGAACCCCAGCCTCCCGGTTGTGGGGCGGATGCTCTACGTTGAGGCCACCACTCCGGTTTATGAATAAATACACATCTTTGTTATTGTATCGCCATATCGTGGGCATGACACGGTCATCATGACACCAACAATGATGTCGTCTATTCAGATCATTTCTGGAAAAATTTATCGTCCACCAAAATTTTTTAGTGTGGGTCTGTTTACAAGAATTAAAAGTTGTGGCCCCCAGCCAGCATGTCCATGTGGGCCCCGCCAAAGGCTAAATGGGCTGTCTTCTGGGTCCATGTGGGTTTGCCTGCAGGTTCCACATTGGCCCCATCTGTGTTTGCCCACATGGACTTTGCCTGTGAGTGGGTCACCCGCTTTAAAGCCACTGGGCCCCACACAGCTGTAATGTGGGTGAGCAGGTTTCAGTAGCGCTGGAGTCACGGGCACAATTCTGACGAAGAGAAATGCTGCAAATTTACAAGATAAAAATGACAAATTTATGAGGAAATCATCTGAAAACGTAAGAAAAAAAGTGAAAAAATATAACGGCAAATTTATGACAAAAGTCACAAATTTACTAGAAGAAAGCTGCTATTTAATGAGAAAAAAGTGAAAATTTAGGAGAAAAAAGTTACAAATTTACAAGAAAAAAAATTAGTAAAATTTCTTGAGTTACAAACCTACAATAAAAATTTAGCAAATTAACAAAAAAGTAACAAATATGAATAAATAAATTGAAAATTTATGAGAAAAAAGTTCCAAATTTATGAGAAAAAGTTCTAAGTTCACAGTAAAAAAAAAAGAAGAAAAAAACAGGTTTAAAATTTTTGAGAAAGTTCCAAATTTACAAGAAAAATGTTGCACATTTATGGGAAAAACTAGCAAATGTACTAGAAAATAGCAAATTTACAAGGAAAAAAGTTGAAAATTTATGAGAAAGTTCCAGATTTACAAGAAAAAGTGCCCACATGTGGGCCCCATGTGGGCACACACAGATGGGGCCTGCTGGACCCAGAAGACGGCCCAGGTTGCATGTTTGGTGGGGCCCACATGGAGCTGCTGCCGGGCCGTCCCACCCACGTGCACGGTGCCGGGTGTGATGCTGTGTTTGACTTTGCAGAGACGCTAACAGAAGCACCAAGCTGAGCTCGGAGGGCCGCTCAAACAGCCAGCGCAGCAGCTGCAGACTGCCTGATCCTCACTGGTAGCTGGATGTGAAGAAGACCCTAAAATCTGTGTTGGCATGGCAACAACCCATGACGGGCGACGTGCAGCGTGTGACTCTCACCTGTTGGCTCTCCGGGTACGACGGTGGAGGAACGCTCTGGGTGGCCATCATTGTCACTGCAGACGCTGGGGACACATGTTGCATAATGGGACAGCCTTCACATGGAGTCTGGGGAGGGAAAACGGCAAGAAAAGCTTCTAAATCCACCACCATCACTGACTGTGGAGTCTGTTACAGCAGCAGCCAGCAGGTGATGCTGCCATTAAATCACTCATCACACACACACACACACACACACACACCAGCTCACACCTCTTCTTCCTGTCTCGTCTCCGCTCACTAATTTACTTCTTTGCTCTGTCTCCCCTCAGCCTGCCTGCATGTGTTGCGTGGAGCTGACAGAACAGTCGGGATGATAAATTAATACTGAGTGATCTGACAATGCTGCCAAAGCGGGCAGAAAAAAGCCAAGCGACAAACTCAATCACAGAGCCCCCCATCCCCTTTTTCTTGAACAGAAACACTTTACACAGCAGCGGGTTCATAATGACACCACAAACAAACCCGACGACTTGTTTACCAATTAGAGACAGCAATTCTTGTTTACTAATTACAGCTGGTTTTAAAGCACTGCAGTGGCATCACCTTGGTCATCTGCTGTCTCTGTTCCTGTTGGCTGTAACCAAGCCAATCAAGGGGCTAATTAGGGCTCTTGTTGATGAGCTAATTGTTAGCGGCCGGGACCCCATGGGGGCTGAGGACCGTGCCCCATGGAACTCCACCGTAACCGTCGTACCCTCCCCCACTGAACAAGCTAATTGGTTTGAGGTATAATATGCACACACAGACCCCCCCCCCCCCACACACACACACTACCATGCTGAGTTACTATAGACAAGCACAGCTGGACCACCATCCTGAAGCTACAGATAACCTGTACACACACCACACGAAAATATGACCTGAGGAGGGTGCTGTGAAAAAAAGATGAGTTTGTGTGTGGAGAGACATTTTGGAGAAGATGATCAGAAGCCCCCCAGCCAGCATGCCCACATGGCCCCACCAAAGGTTAAACCTGGCCTGTCTTAAGCAGGATTTATGCTCGACAGATTTATATCAACGCCATTACCGACATCCATCTCCGACACAGTGATCGGTAATTTTTTCTTGTGTGTTGGGTGGAATGCGTTGTTCCGTTGCCATTTCAGCCGATGTGTGGAGTGATTTGGCTTGAACCCACATCCTCCCGGCTGTGGGGCAGATGCTCTACCACTAGTCCACCACTCCGCTGCCCAAAGTAAAGCCATGGTCAGGGGTGGGTACTTCAGTCCCAAAAACTGCTGGGTGGGATTTAGGATTGGCTCTGTGCTACCTGGATAAAAGTTGGCATCACAATGTAACTAAAACATAAGCAAATGAGATGCTCCAGAAATTTGACCACATGAAGGTAACAATGAAGAGCTAATCTATAAAACTGTGTAATATGATGCTGCTGTGACTGTGGAATGTCTAAACAGCTGTGCAGCATATGTAGCCACACTGCCAGCTTCAGGAAAACACAACAAGCATTACAGCGGGACACTGGCTACAACTGCTGTCCTTCACACGGACTGAGAGCCCACAGAAAGCCAACGACTGATGGAGTCCCCACTGGTTCTTCTCTCACTGTGCTTGAGCATCAGTTTTATGCCTAAAAATCTAAAAGTTAATAATGTCATGTCTGTGGAGAGGAACGGCCAGACTGCATATCACATGCAGCCACACATGCATTGGGGTTGCACGAACACAGCGGAAGTACAAGACTGGTGGCTTGGACTGTCTGTAGCCAGAGAGTGAGTCCACACCATCGGCCAGCCAGGGGCGAACTCCCTGCTGGTGCTACTCGCACAGCTATGCAGTTTAATTGATCACTTCCCCTCCGCAATTACTAGACAACAACAGTGGCAAATCAGTCCCATGCATTCCACTCTACATTAATTCCATGCATAATCATTTCCATATAATTTCAACGGATTTTAAATGTATCTACATCTACGGTCCCAAATACCCTTACAAATGGCTGAGAACAATGTATAATTTCCCCCCCCAAAAACCCTCATCGTTGTCATGGTTTGCCCCTCAAGGCAGATAACTGGACTCAGATGCGTAGTGAGCCTCAGACATTTTATTAATCAAACAGAAAATAATGCAGCACAAAGGCTGAAATACAGTGGGATGAAAAAGTGTTTGCCTCCTTCCTGATTTCTCATTTGTTTGTATGTTTGTCACACTTAACCCTCTGAGTGTGTATGTTGCCAAACTGCGACATACCCCCTAGTGGTCAAGAGTGGTAAATATTTTTTGTCAATAAAATAGTTCAGATTTCCAAGGCTATAACTTGAAAGTGGGAAGAGATAATGGCTTACTGTCAATTAGAAAGATGTAAAATATGATCCAAAGTTTCAGATAGGAATAAATTCAGTAATCTAATTTGCATAATGTTGCGGCACCTCTTTAAATTCCATAACTCAGTCAAAACTGGACTTTGGACATATTTACACAAAAAATGGATCAGTCTTTTGACACCGTTTTTTGTACAGAGGTACCTCATCATCTTATCTTCAAAGCATTTGAACAAGAAATCAGTACATTTAAAAAAAAACAGAAATTTCTCACTAACTTTTGACAAAGTCAGAGTGAGAAGGCAGGCGCCACTAGGGGCACACAAATTCGCACACTCAAAGGGTTAAATGTTTCAGATCATCAAACACATTTAAATATTAGACAAAGATAACACAAGTAAACACAAAATGCACGTTTTAAATGAAGATGTCAAGGGAAAAAAATCCAAACCTACATGGCTCTGTGTGAAAAAGTGATTGCCCCCTAAACCAAATAACTGGTTGGGCCACCCTTAGCAGCAACAACTGCAATCAAGTGTTTGCAATAACTGGCAATGAGTCTTTTACAGAGCTGTGGAGGAATTCTGGCCCACTCATCTTTGCAGAATTGTTGTAATTCAGCCACATTGGAGGGTTTTTGAGCATGAACCACCTTTTTAAGGTCCTGCCACAGTATCTCAATCAGATTCAGGTCAGGACTTTGACTAGGCCACTCCAAAGTCTTCATTTTGTTTTTCTTAAGCCATTCAGAGGTGGACTTGCTGGTGTGTTTTGGATCATTGTCCTGCTGCAGAACCCAAGTGTGCTTCAGCTTGTGGTCACAGACAGATGGCCGGACAATCCCTTCAGGATTTTTTGGTAGAAAGCAGAATTCATGATTCCATTTACCACAGTAAGTCTTCCAGGTCCTGAAGCAGCAAAACAGCCCCAGACAATCGCACTACCACCACCATATTTTACTGTTGGTATGATGTTCCTTTTCTGAAATGCTGTGTTATTTTTATGCCAATGTGTGTAATGGGATACACACCTTCCAAAAAGTCCAACGTTTGTCGCATCAGTCCACAGAGTATTTTCCCAAAAGTCTTGGGGATCATCAAGGTGTTTTCTGGCAAAACTGAGACGAGCCTTTATGTTCTTTTTGCTCAGCAGTGATTTTTGTCTTGGAACTCTGCCATTAAGGCCATTTTTGCCCAGTCTCTTTCTTATGGTAGAGTCATGAACACTAACCTTAACTGAGGCAAGTGAGGCCTGCAGTTCTTTGGATGTTGTCATGGGGTCTTTTGTGACCTCTTGGATGAGTCGTCGCTGCGGTCTTTGGGTAATTCTGGTCAGCCAGCCACCCCTGGGAAGGCTCACCACTGTTCCATGTTTTAGCCATTTGTGGATAATGGCTCTCACTGTGGTTTGCTGGAGTCCCAAAGCTTTAGAAATGGCTTTATAACATTTTCCAGCCTGATAGAGCTCAATTTCTTTGTTTCTCATTTGTTCCTGAATTTCTTTGGATCGCAGCACAATGTCTAGCTTTTGAGGATCTTTTGGTCTACTTCATTTTGTCAAGCAAGTTCTATTTTAGTGATTTCTTGATTGAGAACAGGTATGACAGTAATCAGGACTGGGTGTGGCTAGAGAAATTGAACTCAGCTTTCCAAAGATGTGATAAACTGCTGTTAATTTATGTTTTAACGGGGGGGTCACTTTTTCACACAGGGCCATGTAGGTTTGGATTTTTTTTTATCCTTAATAATAAACACTTTAATTTAAAAACTGCATTTTGTGTTTACTTGTGTTATCTTTGTCTCATATTTAAATTTGTTTGATGATCTGAAGCATTTAAGTGTGACAAACACAAAAAAATGAGAAATCAGGAAGGGGGCAAACACTTTTTCACAACACTGTAAAACAAATAACTTGGCAGAACAGACGGAAAGTCACAGGATTGGATCCTGGCAAGACAGGCAGAAGCGTGTAATCACATCAAACTATGAGGAGGACGCAGCACTCGTCAAGCGAGCTGCATACCTTAAATAGGGATGAACTAATTAAAAACACAAAATCGCCGTGAATAATAAAGAACTCAACAACACAGGAAGAGGCCAGACCAAGGTGGGAAATAAGCACACACACATTGACTCAAACCCAAGACAGCACAGCCCAGGTGGGGAGACCAGTCATGACTGACAGCTGACACATGAGGAAAACAGAGATGACAAGATGGGCGGGGCTACACACACAATCACAAATAGAGGAGACACAGAGCATGATTGGGGGAGACACGACCAGGACAATAATAATGCAAATAACTAAAGTGAACCCTTGATCATAGTAATCATAATAACAATAATACTCACAGAACTAAGAACAGAATCATGAATCTAACAAATAAGAATAAATGCAGAAAATTCAAAGGCGTAAACTCAAGGTGAGGACGTGGATTGGAGGCTGTGCTCTAAAGAAAAGAAATACAAACGATAAATCAGGATGAAGACATGGGACCCAACCCACGCCCTGACAATCATAGGGCGGCTGTACACATGCAATAAGAACAATGTAAGAACTACGCACGATGTTGGCCATAACTATGCCTAAATAACACCTTAAGTTGTTCTTGAGGGCTCCTTACAGTGGTCGTAGGAAACGATGTACAAATCCCCGCTCATATGGAGATTCGTACCGTGTGTGTAAGGCAGTAGTGAGATGCTCATAAGGCAGAAATATGTCATTCGTGTGACATTTGTGCTGACAAAATGTACCAACTACCAACAACCTACCATGAGTTGCACAAAAATTTTTGTAAGATGGCAGTATGTATGCCAAAGGAAGACAGATCCCTAGGCACCCTTACAAAGAACGTAAGAACTCTACGGGCATCATATGACAGAAAAGAACCTAATTTCTCAAGAATGTCTCAAGTTGCTCTTGTGAATTGAACAGCAGCCATAAGAAACTATGCCCCCCCTCCACAAATGTCTGCGGACTCCACAATTCGTAGGAACTGGGGAATTCTTACAAATTCATTGTTCGTAAGAATCTTTGTGACTGTAGCTTTACATTGTGGCACTGCATCGTAGTCGAAACTTTCAGATGATTACGTCACCAACAAAGACTGGTGGTTGGATGGCACAGTGGACCGAGAATTTTATCTATCTGTTAGCACGAGTGGGAGCACGTATGGTTTAAATAGAGGAGGCCCCGAAGGGACACGCTTTGCATGGAGGAAAAAAAAGTGGGGAAGCCATTTACATCACAGAAGACAGGTAGGAAACCACATGAAAGAAATGGGGCATTTGGTCGACAGTCCAAAAACAGAGGTCAGGACGGTTTAAATTATAGAGGTCAGTCTTTGAGAGAAAAGGGCAATCTTTAAAAAAATCCACTTCAATAATAAAGGCTGTTAAGACAATTTGCTCCTCATTTGCTCCTCTCACAAATATGGGGGAATGGGGGGCTGAAAAGTTCATAGTGGTCAGATATGACCAAATGTGGTTTATTTTTCAACCGCAGGGATCCAAGCGCTGCACTGATGGAAGAAGTGTGTCGACCGAAGGGGAGACTCGTCGGCCTCCGTCGGTCTATGATGACCACGGAAGAGAATCCTAAACGTCTACTCTGCTGGAACAGCACCGCCTGTGGCTGAACAGGCCGATGCGCGAATGGCAGTCCCTGTCACACAGGTCGCACTTGTGGGTGGTCTCCGTGCTGCTGGGTCTGTGGCGGTTCTTCCTGCGGGTCCTTTTTTCATCTGCTGCAGCAGTCAGTCTCTCTTCACCCGCCTTGAGCTGTCTGGTCAGGGTGCCTCTCCAGTTGGAGCGGTCCGTTGCAAGGTCCTCCCAGCGATCTGTGTTGATCTCCAGGGCCTTCATGTCTCTCTTGCAGACGTCTCTAAAGCGCAGCTGTGGGCGGCCAACGTCTCTTCTGCCAGTTGCCAGTTCTCCGTAGAGGACGTCTTTTGGGATTCTGCCATCCTCCATACGGTGAACGTGGCCTAGCCAGCGGAGCCTGCGCTGCCTGAGTAGAGTGAACATGGAGGGAAGGCCGGCGCGGGACAGAACTTCTGTGTTGGGCACTTTGTCCTGCCAGGATATGTCCAGGATGTGGCGAATGCAGCGCAAGTGGAAGGAGTTCAGTCTCTTTTCCTGCCGGGCGTATGTTGTCCACGTCTCACTCCCATAGAGCAGTGTACTGATGACGCAGGCGTTGTACACTGCCATCTTCGTCTTGACAGAGAGTTTGGGATTCTCCCACACTCGTGTGGTGAGGCGAGCGAGTGTGAAGGCTGATTTTCCAATCCTCTTGTTGATCTCTGTATCAAGGGAGAGGTTGTTGCTGATCGTGGACCCCAGGTACGTGAACTGATTCACGACCTCCAGCTCGTAGTCGTCGATGGTGATGGTTGGTGGTGCTTCCGTGCCTTGCGCCAAGACGTTAGTCTTCTTCAGGCTGATGTTAAGCCCGAAGTCCTTGCATGCCTGGGAGAAGCGGTCCATCAGGGTCTGAAGCTCCTGCTGTGTGTGGGGTTGCGACTGCAGCATCGTCTGCAAACAGCATGTCTCTGATTAGAGCCTTGCGTACTTTGGTTCTGGCTTTCAGGCGGGCGAGGTTGAAAAGCCTGCCGTCAGATCTTGTGTGCAGGTAGATTCCCTCTGTTGCTGTGCTGAAGGCATGCCTCAGGAGCATAGCAAAGAAAATCCCAAAGAGGGTTGGCGCAAGTACACAGCCCTGTTTCACTCCGCTGCGTATGTTGAATGGCTCTGAGACGTTGCCATCGTGCTGCACTATCCCCTGCATGTTGGTGTGAAACGATTTGATGAGGCTTTGCAACTTTGGTGGGCATCCTATCTTTGGCAGGATCTTGAAAAGGCCCTCTCTGCTGACCAAATCGAACGCTTTGGTGAGGTCGATGAAGGCGACGTACAGGGGCATGTTCTGTTCTCTGCATTTCTCCTGGAGTTGGCGGATGAAGAATATCATGTCTACCATCGATCGCGCAGCGCGGAAGCCACACTGAGACTCGGGGTAGACACGTTCGGCAAGCTTCTGTAGACGAACGAGAACAACTCGTGTGTAGACTTTGCCAACAACGCTGAGGAGGGAGATGCCCCTGTAGTTGTTGCAGTCGCTTCTCTCCCCTTTGTTTTTGTAGAGGGTGATGATCTTGGCGTCCCTCATGTCCTATGGTACGGCACCTTCCTTCCAACACTGGCAGAGGACGTCATGCAATGGCAGCAGTAGGGCGGTCTTGCAGTGCTTGATCAGGTCAGGGGGTATGCCGTCGTTGCCGGGTGCCTTGCCAGCGGCCAAGCTATCAATGGCCTTGCTGAGTTCGTCGATGGTTGGCTTGGCGTCAAGTTCGTCCATGGATGGCAGGAAGTCGATGGCATCAAGGGCTGACGGTGTCACGGTGTTCTCTCTGGAGTAGAGGTCAGAGTAGTGTTCCACCCATCTCTCCATCTGCTTGTTCTTTTCTGTGATCATCACCCCAGTGGAGGATTTGAGGGGGGCTGTCTTGCTCTGAGCCGGACCAAGTGCTTTCTTGATGCCATCGTACATACCACGGATGTTCCCTGTTATGGCAGCGGTTTGAATGTCTTGGCTGAGCTGAGTCCAGTACTCGTTGGCACAGCGCCGAGCAGTCTGCTGAACTTTGCTTCTCGCAGCCCTGAGAATCTGGAGATTCTTCTCGTTTGGGTACTTCTTGTACTCAGCAAGTGCTGAGCGCTTGGCTTCAATGACGGGGGTCATCTCGGTCAACTTGGCATCAAACCAGTCCTGTGACTTCGAGGTCTTCCTCCCAAAGGTAGCCAAGGCTGTGTGGTGGATGGTGTTTTGAAGCACTTCCCACTTCTGCTTTGCAGATTCTCCTTCTTGTGGTACACCAAGTTCCTTCTCAAAGGTGGAGGCAAACTGCTCAACAAGTTCTGGTTGAGCCATCTTGCTGGTGTCAATCCGTGCCTTTCCAGGTTGTCTAGCACGATGGAATTTCTTCAGCTGCAGCTTGACCTTGCAACACACTAATGAATGGTCTGTGTCGCAATGTGCACTCTGGAACGAACGGGTGATTGGCACGTTCTTCAGTGAGGTGCGCCTGGTCAGGATCAAGTCCAGCTGGTGCCAGTGCTTTGAGCGTGGATGTTGCCAGGAAACCTTGTGTTGGGGCTTGGTCTTGAAGAACGAGTTTGTGATGCACAGATCGTGATATGTGCAGAACTCGAGCAGCCGCTGTCCGTTGTCGTTCATGCTGCCCACGCCAAAAGGTCCAAGACAGGAGGGCCAGGAGTCGTGGTCAGCACCCACTCTGGCATTGAAGTCTCCAAGGAGAATGAGTTGTTCAGAGTTGGGGATGGTCCTGACAGTTGTTGCGAGATTCTCGTAGAACTCGTCTTTTGCCTCTGGCGTGGCTGTCAGTGTTGGGGCATACACACTGACGAGGGTGACTGGGCCTTGAGTGGTGTTCAGGCGGAGGGTGAGGAGTCGTGCAGAGCCAGTGCTGCCCAGTTCCACCATCTTCAGCAAGGTGTTCTTCACTGCGAAGCCCACTCCATGTTCCCTGTGTTCGTCGCTGCCCTTTCCCTGCCAGTAGAACGTGTAGTCCTTCTCTCTCAGTGTGCCTGCGTCAGCCAACCGTGTTTCCTGGAGAGTGACGATATCCACTCCCAGTCTCTTCAGCTCATTATTGATGATGGCAGTCTTCCTGGTGTCGTTGATGTCCTTGAGGTTAGCAGCGAGTCCTGTCATCATAGTGCGGACGTTCCAAGTTCCCAGTTTTAGAGTTGGTCTCTTTTGTTTTATTGTCTTGCCTGGTGCGAAGGTTCTCAGCCTGCTGTTCGGACTTCTCCTCATCCCCATGCACCCAATGAGGAAAGCAAGCTGTGGCGGGACAACACCTTATTGGCTGGGGGCTGCCCAGCTTGAGGCGGGCGGTAGCTGTCCAGTGAGATCCGATGATCCCTCCCACCGTCGGGAACAACCCCTGGCGCCGCGCTCTACGCCAATTGAGCGGTGGCTTATAACCGGTAACTGTCATTCCCCGTGTTTTTTCTATGCCAAAGGCGAAGCTGGAGTGTCCTCTCCAGTGATCCGGTGTTCTACCTTCCAGTGTTGGCGTTGGTAGGATTCAAGCCTGGGCAGGAAGATATGGAGGACAAGATGTTGCCCATGCAGCATGTCCCCCCTCTCCACGTCACTGATGAATCCAAAGGAACAGCAGGGCTGCTACAGTTTGGCACCAGCGCCGTTGCAGGAGCTGCCAGAACGATGTTGAGTACAACATAGAACTGCCTTAGGGGCTCCGACTCCGGATTTTTCCTCAGGGTTGACTCCCGAAGCCTTTCCCGTGACCGGGTGTGCCACAAGGCAGCAGAGGTTTGAAATCAGGGTTTACCTTCCCCTAGATGGGCTACCTTCCCAGGTTGACGAGCCACCATCTACCCGAAGCATCTGGTTTTAAGGCGCCAGAGATCCGCCCTCGCCCCTTCTCCTATTAGTAAAAGCAGTTCCGCCGGGCTTAGAGACTAAACCACACGGGCAGGCTAGGAGTTGGACTTAGTTGTCAGAGGCTTTTCGAGACGCACGCCATAAGGAGCATTTTATGAGCACTGGGAGCTTAACCCCAGTGCCGCTCCTGGCTACGACAACCTTGGAACCAGACCGAAGGGGAGACTATGTTGAAAAATAAACCACATTTGGTCACATTTGACCGCTATGAAGTTTTCACCCCCCACCCCGCCACCCCCCATAGATGCCCACATGCAGGAGTTCACACCACTCAAAATAAACAATGACGAGGACCACTGATTCAAGGTTTCTCCAAATGTTCATCAAGTGCCGTGAACTGGAACATCTGAGTGGGATCTGTGCACTGTGTGCAACGTCCAGTCAGAAATACCACCTCAGGAAATATTTTTTAAAAGTGCAGTACGCAGTACCCCAGCTGACCACCAAAGATGAGGACTTGCAGCATCTGAGTGAGAGGATACACTGATGGGGGAAAAAAAAAACAAACTATAATAATCATAGAGTCCTCATTACTGGGATGAAGTGCAAGTTGGATATTGGGCAAAATTAGAAAACAATCTAACTGACACGGTGGTGGCATCAGCCATCACTTTTGGAGTGGTCTGCTGGGGCAGTGGCATTACTGCAGCCGATAGGAAGAGACTGAACAAACTGATTAAGAAAGCTAGCTCTGTCCTGGGGCAGCGCCTTGACCCAGTGGAGGAGATAGGAGAGAGAAGGATGGTGGCTAAACTGTCATCTCTGCTGCAGTCCGAGTTCCACCCTATGCAGGACATACTGAACGCACTGAGGAGCTCATTTAGCAGCAGACTACATCATCCTAGGTGCACAACTGAGAGGTTTTGCAGGTCCTTCCTACTTATGGCTGTCAGACTGTACAACCTAAGCAGGGCTGCTTGCAGAGATAGCAAAAAAAACGTGATGACCTAATAGTAGTGAATGCAAAAGACGCAACAGACTTACACAATGGTCCCCTCCAGTATACAACTAGGACAATATCGGTCGCTACGGAGGGTGACAATATGTATGGGTACATATTCATACTATGTAGGATAACTAAGCAGACGGTTTATGCTGTTTATTCCATCTAGCTACAATGCTCCGCACTGTGTGTGTTTATATAGTTATGTATTTATATGTACATATGTATATTCGCTGCTCTTGTTTTTCTTGTCTTCTTGATTGTTGCTCTGAGTGTTTCTATCCCTGTGCTGTTGCAATCCTGGAATTTCCCCATTGTGGGACTAATAAAGGCTTATCTTATCTTATCTTAACATGATGGTAGCTTAATATCAAAAAGAAAGACAGAAATAAGGGAGATTATCGCACATCAGTAAGACAAGGTTAAATTCTGGCTAGACTGAAGACTTTTACGGCAGCATTACACAGCCGCTCTACTTCTGGCACAATGAAACTTGTGCTGATTCTCCTACTGTAGCCTCCTGTGGCTCTTCCTCAAAGAAAAAAAGTTGAGCAGAAGCTGAAAACATGGGCAGCTTTCAGCCTCCCACTGCCTGATAGGATGCTAACTCCAATTCAATTCCATGCTATTTCTATAATTAACAACAACATTCACCACAGCGCAGGGGAAGAACTCTCCTTTAACAGGACAAGACCTCCGGCAGCTTCATAGGGGAAGCCTTTACTTGACTGGTTTAGGGAGTGAAGAGACAAGATAACAGAAGAGCAAAGACAAGCGCTGAAAACAGAACTACGAGGGGTGCTCATTAAAGCAGTTTGACTTGCAAACTAGCAACTTTTTAAAAATGTTTTTTTTCAACTTTTTGGTGTAAATTTTCACCATTTTTTCTTCTAAATTTGTTTCTCTTCTGTCACCAGTTCGAAAGAGTTTTTTTTTCTCTCTTAACTGTGTTAGAGAAAAATAAGCTTTCCACATGCACCCTCAATTACAATCCAAATCACATAGAATTCACTAAAATGACTGAATATGCAGGAATTTTTGGTTGTTTCTGTACAAATGAGCAAATTTCTAACCAGCAGTAAAATTAAAAGTAACTCCATCCATCCATCTTCTTCCGCTTAATCCTTTTTCGGGTCGCGGGGGGGCTGAAGCCTATCCCAGCATCTTTGGGCGAGAGGCAGGGTACACCCTGGACAGATCGCCAGTCCATTGCAGGGCCAACACAGAGAGACAGACAACCATTCACTCTCACAGTCAGACATAAGGACAATTTAGAATCCCCAATTTGATGCCAATTAACCTAACTTGCATGTTTTTTGGCATGTGGGAGGAAATCGGAGAAATCCCGGAGTAAACCCACACAGACACGGGGAGAACATGCAAACTCCACACAGATCGCTGTTGTTGGCATTCCCTATGCCCTATTACTGTACAATGAGGAAAGTTAGGGTCACCAAACTTGGTACACAGGTTCACCCTGAGACCCTGAACTGTGACTATGGGTTTGGGATCACAAGCTCAAAGATCAAGGTCAACATGCCATATAAACTATATCTCAACAATAACGTTTAAGTTTAATGTTCATTTGAAAGGGACATTACATACTAATGACATTAATACAAATGTAAGCATGCCAGATTTAGCAGTACTGCTAATTTTCATCTGTAGTCCCCCGGCAGGTCACAAAAACACACAAACAAACAATCATATATGAGAAGAACAACTGCAATGAAACTGTACAAAGTGTATATGCTAAAGTGCAAGAGTTAAGGTGCTACAAAACATTCAAATGTCACACGAGAGAAGTGTCGTGTATGCATACACACACACATGCACCCAAACACCTCACAGCAACAACAAACAACAGCAACAAACAAGACGCGGGACATACATATACAGTATGCGCATGCAAGAAAGCCAGGATCACCAAACATGCTACACAGGTTAACTTTGGCATCCTAACCTACAACTATGGGTTATATACAACTATTTTTTGTTGTACATTCATAGATGATAGGCTTATCATAATTTTGGTTCTTCCCCAAGAATTCTATGGAAAACTTGAAAACTGCTGTCCTTCACTGACATATTGGGATCTTCAATGAAAACAGAGGCGGGAGATGTTGCACTCGCCTCAGAGAGCTCTTGTTTATTTTGTGTGTATGTGCTGCTATCACACACGTTTGCAGCTTCAATATGATTTTTTCAGACAAAACTAATACACTTAGCAGTAATTTAAACCAAAGAAACGGTGGTCTGATACATTAATAATGTTTCTTATTAGCAACAACTTAGCATTGTCATTTAGCATTTGCTGCTTTAAGATAAGAGTGAGATGATGTTAGCGTTACTTACGACTTATGACTGGCGCCTAGCGGCTGCCCCGGCCTTGGATGCGCTCTGCAGAGCGTGCCCAAATGCCAAGTCACGTTTCGTTACCTTGTATTCATACATGTGTAATGACAATAAAGTTGAATCTCATCTCTCATCTCATCTCACTTACCTCCAATTAAAACAAGGCTAGCGGACTATCGTCTCTGATGCAGCATGATGGAAAACAGTCCCACGTCCCTGACAAACAAGTATAGCGGCTATTTGACCAAACCATTAGTTTGGAGTTAGCTGCTGTGCTAACCACTGGACACGCACTGCAGAGGCAGGCTGCTGACAAGTAGTGTGTGAGGAGCTTTGCTGGAGAAACAGGAGTATGTGTATTTTAAATCCCGATTTAAATGATAGCGTTTTATATGAAACAACAGACCTTTCTATCTCGTCATTGTGTTGGAAGACGATCTGGCTGGGATCACAGATATTGGATAGGGTGGATGAATTAAAGGTCCCATTCACTGCCCTTTTCCCACAGGTCTTCATGAAATGTCTGTGACATACTTTGGTCAGACTGCCTTGAATTACGTAATTATTGCAGCATCACTGAATCATCTTTTGCAGCCTTCCTCACAACTGCTCGCTTCAGTGCATATCTCTTTAAATCTCTCTTTAAATAAAAGTAACTCAAACAGTACAATTAAATTTACTTGAGTAAAAGTACAGTTTTCACCATCTTCCTTCCTTCTTTTTTCCAGCTGCTCTCTTTCAGAGTCGACACAGCGTATCATCAGCCTGATCTCATGATGATCGGTATGTCAGTTTGGCAAAGATTGATTTTATGACAGGACAGCAGTTTTTCATTATATACTCAAGTACAGCAGCACAGTGGTACAGTGGTTAGCACTGTTGCCGAACAGCTAGAAGGTTCCAGGTTCAAATCCCCAGGCTGGCAGGGGTAGGAACACTTCTGTGTGGAGTTTTCATGTCCTCCCTGTGCTGTGTGGGTTTACTGCGGGAGCTCAGGTTTCCTCCCACAATCCAAAGACATGCATGTTAGGTTAATTGGTCATTCTTAACTGTCCCTAGATTCTGCCACCTATAGGCCCTTACAATAGAGGGTTAGTACTAGTGAAGCTCTTGGAGTGGTCTTTGAGACTAGACAAAGCGCTATATAAGTATGGGTCCTTAATTAAGTGTAAAAAGTATCCTGCAAAAAAACTACTCACAAAAGTACAATTAATGAAAAAGTTATTTGAATCCATGCACTTGAGTTAATCCAAGCCAGAGTGCGGGAGTTGGTCGAACCTCAGATTCAGGTGGAACAATGTGGTTTTTGTCCTGGTCGTGGAACAGTGGACCAACTCTTTGCCCTCTCAAGGATCCTCGCGGGTTTGTAGGAGTTTGCCCAACCAGTCCACGTGTGTTTTGTGGACTTGGAGAAAGCATTCCACAGCATCCCTCATTGTTTCTTGTGTGGGTGCTTCAGGAGTATGGGGTACCAGGCTTGTTGCTCCGTGCTGTCCGGTCTCTATGCAAGCGTTACGAGAGTTTGATTCGTATTGCCAACAATCAGTCAAACTCATTCCCAGTGAGACTTGGACCCCTGTTCACAATACTTATGGACTGTACTACTTAGTGTTAAAATGTGGGCCGATAGGTCTAGCTTGATGACCAAAACACATTGGTCAGAGATCACTATGTGTTGAGCTGAGCTGCAGGCCACACCCTCTCTGCCTGAGTGCTTTAGATCTGGGTGTTTCCCAGCCTGAGGGCAGTTGGTTGATTGCACCAGGTGGGAATGATCTGGTGATTAAGGGAGTTTGGAGGTAGTTACTCACAGGGCAGTGGTGAGTAAGCAGTGTGTGAGAGAAATGGTTGGAGAATTTGGACTTTGGAAAAGACTGCAGGACTAAAGCTTGTTTCAAGCAAGGAAGAAGGAGCCGGTGAGCATCCATTTGTGATGTGTGTCTTTGTAGCTGCATTTGGAAAGTCATTTGATCAAGTTTACGTTAAATGTGATGTATTAAAAAATCATGTGTTTGAAATGTAAGTTAAAATGTCATATATTTATAAAACCATGTGGGTTTAAAAGTATAGTTAAAATGGAGTTTATTTTAAGAGTTTAAAAGTTAAAAGCTGCTAACGTTGTAAGGTTAAAAATCATTACTGAACAGTGTTTTAAGATGTATTTAGTATTTGGGGTGCTTTAGATATGAGTATTTTCTACTTATTTCAAGATTGGGTTTTAGTAATTTAAAAATTGAGTATTTGATTTTGGGTTATGTTGATTTATTATGGGTTCTTGGGTTACATTTTCCTTGACCCTGTATTTGTGTTGTATTTAAAGGTTTTTCACTTGTGCTTGGCTGTGCTTGGCCTTGATGACTTTTCAAAAATAAAAGGAAAGAAAAGGAAAAAATTGAGTCTTGGTCACTGAGTGACTTCCAGTTCTATCTTCCGAAGCAAGCTTCCCGTTCAAGTGGTGGAAACTGCTGGTCAAACCTCACAAGAGTGAGGGCCACTTGACACTATGGTCTGACAACTATGAAGAAGACAACAGATATGCACTCAGTTATTCAGTGTTCCTAATTCATGTATCTGTCCTGTCTCATGCACTTTCCCGCTCCATTGCTCGTGTGCAGCAGGAAAGTACAGAGTGTATTGCACATGCACCAAGTCTAAAATTAGAAAGGTCACGCACACGCAATGCAGGCTACTTACACCAGCCAGGTGCACAATTCATCCAGCTGAAGTCACCATGTCAGTCTCTGCATTTATATAATAGTCACACAAAAAAGCCACAGTTTTGACTTAATACACAATGTTATTTGATAGAGTACTGCACAAACTTATCTGGAAAAACAGATAGAGACCACTTGAATATCTTTCCTAATGAGCATCTCTACATGTATGGCAGCCATTCAGTTTGAGTATCTGTTTAATTCCAACTCGAGGAGGAACTGATTAGGTGATCATCTAAGCATGGGAAAGCTGTGAATAAAAATCAGTTATTCCACAAAAACTGATTTTTGAGTTCTTCTTAAGTTAAAACTTAAATACTGTAGTGTTTAAGAATGAACATGAACTTGATTTCTTTATTGAATTTGCATTATTTGATCTAAAAACTAGGGATGAGCCAATACCACTTTTTCAAGAGTGATACCAATACTGTGACTTTGAGTATCAGCTGATACCGATCCAAAACCAATACCGTCTCTCTTAAGGAAAGAACATACTTTGGTAATGACGGGCTGCATTTTGCACACATAAAAACACATCTAAAAGTGAAACAAGAATATATACTACAAATTTGACTCTGTTCAGCAATGGTGCTGCTTTTTATTTTAAACTTTGTAGCATTTCACTTGTCAGGAACATGTAAACATACAGTGCATTCTCAAGTGCAGGTTTATGCAAAACTTTGAGGCTGAATAAGTAAACATTCAATTAAATTAAAAGTGTCACTTATGCATGAGGTTAAAAAAATGCTGTGCATCTGAAAATAAAGAAATTGTAACTTGGCATGAATTATATTCAACAACTATTCCAAAAAATGTAAACACTTACATTCTTAAAGTTAAATATGAACAGAAATCTACCACAGAATGTAGTCCAAAATAGTGTGAAAATTACTTAATTTCTTGATACACTTTAAGGCCACCATCAGAGAAAACTTTTTCATTTGTGACTCTGAACTTCAATAAACATCTGCAGTATAGCTTAACCACTTGCGCTCCGTTGTTCCGCGGGCGGGCAAGTCTCTGCGTCCTATGATGCACGAGGGCGCGCGAGAGTGCGCTCGTGCGCCCTCGTGCGCATGACGCATGATGGTGGTGATGGTGATGTAGTAGCGTCCAAGCGCCACTCAAAAAAAACCTGCAGAGACAGCCGCGAACAGATTAGTTCATCTGATTGACCTCTCATTCGACTAATAAGAGCCTTGAATTGGGTTTCTGAAACCTTGAAGAACCAATGAATGAAAATCTAGGAAGGAGGACCCGCCTACTGTGAACGCAGGAGCCAATTGAAGCACAGAAATTCTGGCTGGGTGAAGCGATATTTACTGCTGCAGAAGGACTCTGTACGAATCTCCTACAGACCCAGGCTCACCCAGCAGCATGGAGAACACCCACAAGTGGGACCTGCACTCATTCCAGCAGAATAGACGGAGGCCGATGACAAAAGTCGTAAATCATTCGCCAAAACAGCAATAATAGAATTATGTTGATCGGGATCCACGAGCAGAGTAGCGTCGCGTTCGTCTGACAATGGGGGAAGAGCTGTTCGCCGCGACTCTGCTGCTTTGAAGAGGTAAGGTGTTATAAGCTAAATTAGTATTTATCCCTGAAAACTGTAATCCAAAAATGACTTTTGACCGATCGGTAAATTACAACTGTACTGCGCACGAAGTACGTGCGCCGCGATAAACGGTTCATTTGCCGTGTTCGGACCGTGAAGGCCCCCCCCCCCCGCTGCAGAAGAGGAGCCGGGGGGGGCACGGTCCGAACGCCCCCCCAGTCCGCGGGAGGAAGCATATCAGTCTATTCCATCATGTAGCGATGGCCCTCTTCTGTAGCGAGGGGGGGGGGGCGTTCACGGTCCGTTCACGGTCCCCCCACACACACACACACACAGTAGCGAGGGGGGGGGAGCCGCTGTGAAAGCATGCAAGGAGTGTAATCAGTCATGTAGAGGGCCGAATTTGGTCCTTGGTAGCGGGGGGGGGGGGAACGACCCCCCGCCCACACACACACACACACAGACACAGCCCTGAGTGTGACCTTTCATTAGAGCCTAAAATGAAGATTCTACATTGAATTATTCAAAAGTTACAGACGTTTTTCCAAACTGTGCCATTTGGCACAATTTGGCACAGTTCCAAAACGCCTGGGAACAGCCTGAGAACAAAGCTGTGTAAAATATTCATTTTTTGTGGTATTGTTACCAAATTTGGATCTCAGCTGGATAACACTTGGTTCTACATTTCCGTTGCATTTTCCAGCCGGATCAGACAGCTGTGTGTTATTTACAAGCATTTGTATCCCAAAAAACACTGTCCAATTTTTTTTTCTTCAAGTTCAGTATGTTTAGATGACTGTAACTCAGTGGCCGGAGCACGTAGAGAGATTATGTTTTTTTTGCCAAAAAATTCAAAGTGTTTTCTTTTAAATGAGACCAACCCCATGAAGATGCTGCAAAGGGTTGAATAACAGCTTTCAATTTACTTTGGGCACGTTATTTTTGGGCATTTTTAGGAAAATTGCCCGGAGTGCAAGTGGTTAACATTAATATACTTTTTCAGTGCTAAAGGAACAGAACATGAACTACTATTGCTTTAAGTAATCCCTGACCCTGAATAGTCATGTGTTTTATCAACTCTTTTGTAACTCCAGTCTGTTCAGCTCAAGTAGGTTCATTTTTTCTTCTTGTAATTATTTACCTTTTGTTCTTATTAAGACGAAAGCTGCAGTGCACAGTCGAAACATGTAAAGAAGGTAAAAACATCTCCTTTCTATTTTTGTCTTTAATAAGAACAAAAGGTAAACAAAAATATGCAGTCTGTTCACTTTAACATGAGGGGCAGATTCTTCTTTAAGAAGATCAGCTTTTCAGCCTTCTCAGCTGCTAATCTGTTTGTCCTTTCATCCATAATGATGGAGGATGCACTGAAGGCTCTTTCACTCTCCACACTTGTTGAGGGTGCACTGAGAAATCTACCTGCAGTGTGAACCAGAAGAGAATCTTGGCTGATTGAGTTTCCAGTACAATAGTGGATTGTCCGAGTGCTCAATAGCTGGCTCACTGAGGTAGGTTTACACTTCAATGACCACACTTGTGGTACTAAAAATGTGCACCACACGACTTTCCTTCAAGATTTCCTCAAAAATACCTGCCAATCTGCAGTGACTTGTAGATTCCACCTCTGCAGCATTCTTTGCTGGCTCCAAAGCTGCCGTGTCACCTGATGGCCCCGCTGCTGGCTCTACAGAATAAGATGCTGTCCTCCAACATGGCCACCTCCATCTTCCTCACCTCCGTCATCAAAGCATCTGTTGCTTGTTCTGCAGACTCTACAATTGTGAAGTCCATCCATCCATCTTCTACCGCTTTTCCGGCGGTCCGGGTCACGGAGGCAGCAGTTCAAGCAGAGAAGCCCAGACTTCTCTCTCCCCAGCCACCTGCTCCAGCTCTTCAGAGAGGATACCAAGGTGTTCCCAGACCAGCTGGGAGACACAGTCTCTCCACCAAGTCCTGGGTATGCCCTGGGGTCTCCACCTAGAGGGACGTGCCCAAAACACCTCAAGTGGGAGGCATCCAGGAGGCATCCTGATCAGATGGCCATACCACCTCAACTGGCTCCTTTCAATGAGGAGGAGCAGCGGTTCTACTCTGAGCCTCTCCCAGATGACTGAGCTCCTCACCCTATCTCTGAGGGTGAGTCCAGCAATCCTACGAAAAAAGCCAATTTCAGCCGCTTCGATCTGCGACCTCCTTCTTTTGGTCATTACCCAAAGCTTGTGACCATAGGTGAGAGTAAGAACGTAGATTTACCGGTAAATCGACAACTTTGCGTTAGAGCTTAGCTCCCTCTTCACCACAACAGACCGGTACAACGTCCGCATCACTGCAGATGCTGCTCCAATCCGTCTGTCAATCTCTTGCTCCATTCTCCCCTCACTTGTGAATAAGACCCCAAGATACTTAGACTCTTCCACTTGGGGCAGGAGCTTGTCCCCAACCCAGAGAGGACAATCCACCTTTTTCCGGCTGAGGGCCAAGGACTCGGACTTGGAGGTGCTGATTCTCATCCCAGCTGCTTCACACTCAGTGGCAAACTGTCCCAGTAAGACCTGTAGTTCATTGCTGGATGAAGCCAGCAGGACAACATCATCTACAAACAACAGAGGTGGGATCCTGTGGTCACCAAACATGACACCCTCTGTTCCCTGGCTGCACCTAGAAATCTTGTCCATAAAAATTATGAACAGGATCAGTGACAAAGGGCAGCCCTGGTGGAGTCCAACTCTCACTGGGAATGAGTCCGAGTGTTGGCAATACGAACCAAACTCTCACAACGGTCGTAAAGAGACCAAAGAGCTCGTAACAAGCCCGATACCCCATAGTCCCAAAGCACCCCCCACAAAAAACCACGAGGGACGTGATCGAATGCCTTTTCCAAGTCCACAAAACACAAATAAACTGGTTGGGCAATCTCCCACAAGCCCTCGAAGATTCTCGAAAGGGTAAAGAGTTGGTCCGATGTGCCACAGCCAGGACAAAAACCGCATTGCTCCTCCCGAATCCGAGGTTCAACCAACAGCTGGACTATCTTCTCCAGTACCTTGGCATAGACCTTCCCAGGGAGGCTGAGGAGTGTGATCCCTCTAAAGTTGGAGCACACCCTCTGGTCCCCTTTTAGAAAAGAGGAACCTCCACCCCGGTTTGCCATGCCAAAGGCACTGTCCCCAACTTCCACACAATGTTGCAGAGGCGTGTCAACCATGACAGCCCTACAACATCCAGGGCCTTGAGGTACTCGGGGCCCGGCTACCAAAGAGATTTTTAACCACCTTGGCAACCTCAGCCCCTGTGATAGATGAGTCATCCCCCTCGTCCAAAAGCCCTGGTTACTCTGTGGAAGGCGTGTCAGTGGGATTGAGGAGATCCTCGAAGTATTACTTCCACCGCCCGACGATATCCCCAGTCGAAGTCAGCAATGCCCCAACCGCATCATACACAGTGTGGACAGGGAGCTGCTTCCCCCTCCTGAGATACCGGACAGTTTGCCAGAATCTCTTCAAGGCTGACTGAAAGTCTTGTTCCATGGCCTCACTGAACTCCTCCCATACCTGAGTTTTTGCTTCAGCAACCACTCGAGCTGCACTCCGCTTGGCCTGCCGGTACACCTCAGCTGCTTTGAGAGTCCCACAAGCCAACCAAGCTTGATAGCACTCTTTCTTAAGCTTAATGGCCCCCCTCACCATTGGTGTCCACCACTTGGTTGGACACCACGATTGCCACCATGAGATGCCCCAATGACCTTGCGGCCGCAGCTCTGGGCAGCCGCTTCAACAATGGAGGTGGAGAACATGGCCCATTCACACTCCATGTCTCTAGACTCCCTCGGAGTGTCATTGAAGTTCTTCCGGAGGTGGGAGTTGAAGACCTCCCGGACAGGGGCCTCAGCCAGACGTTCCCAGCACACCCTCACTATACATTTGGGTCGACCAGGTCTGAATGGCATCCTCCTCTGCCATCGGATCAAACTCACCACCAGGTGGTGATCAGTTGACAGCTCTACACCTCTCTTTACCCGAGTGTCCAAGACATACAGTCACAGGTCTGATGACACGATAACAAAATCAATCATCGACCTGCGACTTAGGGCGTCCTGGTGTCAGGTGCACATATGGACACCCTTATGCTTGAACATGGTGTTCCTTATGGTCAAACTGTGGTTAGCACAGAAGTCCAATAACTAAACATCACTCGGGTTCAGATTGGGCAGGCCGTTCCTCCCAATCACCCCCCTCCAGGTTTCACTGTCGTTGCCCACATGCGCAATGGAGTCCCCCAGTAGGATAATGAAGTCTCCAAGAGGCGCACTTTCCAGGACCCCAGTCAGAGACTCCAAATAGGGTGGGTACTCTGAACCATCATTTGGTGCATAGGCACAAATGATGGTCAGGAACCATTTCCCAACCCGAAGGTGCAGGGAAACAACCCTTTCGTCCACCGGGGAAAACTCCAATATAGACGCAGCAAGGTGAAGGATACAAGAATACCCACCCCTGCTTGTCGCCTCTCACCCGGGACAACTCCAGAGTAGGCCAAGCTCCAGCCCCTCTCCAGGAGACTGGTTCAAGAACCGGAGCTGTGTGTTGAGGTGAGGCTGATTATATCTAGCCGGTATTGCTCAACCTCATGCACCAGCTCAGGCTCCTTCCTCCAGACAGGTGACATTCCACGTCCTGAAAGTCAGTTTAGGAAGCTTGGGATCAGACCGCCAAGGTCTCCGCCTTTGACCGCCACCTGATCCACATAGCACCGGACCCCCATGGTCCCTCCTGCAGGTGGTGAGCCCGCTGGAGGGCAAACCCATGTAACTCCTTTGGGCTGAGCCCGATCGGGTCCCATGGGCGGAGACCCGGCCACCAGACGCTAGCCATTGAGCCCCTCTCCCAGGCCGGGCCCCGGTAACCCCATACTGGGCGGAGTACACTGAATCCTTGTTCGAGCATTCATCATGAGTCTGTTGGATCGTTCTTAGTCTGGCCCTTCACCAGGGACCAGTTTGTCTTGGGTGACCCTACCAGAGGCAAATTGCCCCAGACAGCACGGCTCCTGAGATCACTATGGCACGCAACCCCCCCCCCCCCCCACCACCACCACCACCACCACCACCACCACCACGATAAGGTGACGATCCATAGGGGACTTGTGGAGTATCTGAAATAATAAAAACAGCCATTTTATTAAGTGATTGCTATCATCATGTAGGCTCATGATGAACTAATTAATAAAGACTCAGTCAACAACATACATACCTGTCTTTGTATCCAACAGCGTTGCAATCGTGTACAGTGGCTCATATTCCACTGCTTGGAAGCATCTGTTAAATGCCTCAAGGGTGCCTTTCATCTTCTTGAGCCCATCATCAGCCTCGTATTCTCGAGAAAGTAAGCACTTAAGGATGCTGACTATGGGGATGACATCAGCTGCACATGATGATAAGGAGCTTGCTTCTCTTGCCAACTCCTCAAAGGGGGCTAGAGTTGCAACAGTCCTTTCAAGTAACCACCACTGTTGCCCACTCAGTATGGCTGGCAGGTCAGATTCAGCAGAATATACACCCAAGGCCTGTTTCTGTTCAGTGAGCCTCTCAGCCATGTAATATGTGCTATTCCACCTCGTTCGCACATCTTGGATCAGACAGTTGGGTTGTGTCTCTATTTGAATAATGGCTTCCAAATGTGAATATGCCTGTGGGGAGTGTTTGAAGTGACCCACTATTTTTCTACTGACAGCCACTGCATCACTCACATTACGTTGTGCAAGCAGTCCCTCGTTCACCACAAGTTGTAAGGTGTACGCAAAGCATTCCAAACTTGCAACCCCGAGCCGGTTCCTTTTTTAACATTGCTGGCATTGTCTCTTAAAACATGGACTCTGGCCTTTGGGATATCCCATTTATTTAACATTTCCTCTATAGCCTCTGCAATAGCCTCTCCACAGTGTGATCCATGAAATCGCTTTGCATGCTAAATGGCTTTTTGCAAAACAAAACTTGAGTCTATCCACTGCACTGTCGGGCTAATTAGTGACACAACACACGTCTGAGCTCCAGATATCTGTTGTGAAGCTTAAAGCTGAGATTTCTGATAAATGTCTTGAGATAAATGTGCATACTTCTTTGTACTTAACTCACTGTCTATGACACAGTTCTGCGCCTGTCATGTGATGTGTCATGTGATATAATAAAAATCCCCAGTTGTACTAAGTATTCCACTTCACAAGGTGGCAGACACGTATAACTTACTGCCCTTGCTCTGGAGGACCAATGGCCCCCAAATAACCTCCCCCAAAACGTCAATTCTGGACACCAGAGAAGAAGAGTTTGTAAACGAATCTTGATGTTTGCCATTGCAATACGGAGGAGGCATTTGTCCCCAAATTTGCCAACTATGATTCCAAAAAGAGATTATTCAGCTTATGAAGGTAAATATCTACATTTTGATAACAGAGGGTGGCCGAAGCTGGTTGATTTGCACCTGCCATTGACCCCCTGCGCCATGTGACTGGACAGAACAATCACGCAGGTTCCCGGTCATCATATGAGATAAATTGCGGTGGAATAAAAGCTAAATTGCAGTGGAATAATCAAAACAGTTTCTGGATGTGGGAGAGAAGGCGAAATGACCAAGAGAAGACAAAACAACAATCAGAATAGATGAAAATGGATGAAGCCAGCCGCCTGGCCAGCGGTAAGTGATGAATTTCTTTGTTTGTCTGCATTGTAACTGATTTTCTGGTTCATATACTTTAAAGATACGATAACAAAATGCCCAAAACAACAAACGGTGACAAAAACAAAACCATTCTTTGTGTAAATGTGTCCAAAGTCCGCTTTTGACTGAAAGTTATGTAATTCGATATGGCTGCCGTCGTGTTACGCAAATTAGATGTGTAAATTTACTCCTATCTCAAACTTTGGATCATGTTCTACAGCTTTCTAATTGACAGTAAGCCATTATCGCTTAGCACTTTCGAGTTATAGTTTTGGAAATCTCTGACATCTTAACTGAATATTTTCTTGAAAATAATCTTGACCACCAGAGGGAGTGGAGGAAACAGCGCAATAGAGCGCCACAGGCAGTCATAAGAAACACTCTAGTATCTCTAAAATCTGATGAATAATTTTGGCTGAGTTGCTGATTGCTCAGGGACAACTTTAACACTTTTTTTTTTTAATTTAGAGAAAAGACAATCGCAAAGTGGATTTCTAAATGTTCTATAATATAAAAGTAAGACAAGAAACATCAATAAATACATCTACATGTACTGGTTCACAGTGTCGTTAGGGTAATGCTGCGACTCGTCTTCATTTCTCCTCGGTTCAACATCACGGAGGTTCAGTCCAGAGGAGGTACACCAACTCAGGTTGCTCTGCTCTGATCCAGCAGCTCCCACAGGACTGAACAGCCACCTCAGGGCTCACATCACCGGGGCTCGGAGGTGAAGGAGGGACCGCCGGTGAACTTGAACATTGGTTTGGTGGAAGCTTAAAAGCCACTTCAGCCACTGGCGGCGGCAGGACAATGAGGGAGGAGCAGCCAGGCAGGAGGACCTGAGCTAACGGTCAACAGGGAGCAGCTGGATGGTGAAAACAAATCTCAGGGATGGATTAAAGAGGAACTCACCATATGGCTGTCCTGGACCCGGTTCATGCAGGTAAGCTGCAGGGACTGCAGCTGCAGCGTTAGCACTAGCTTGGTTTTTGTCGTCAGCTTCAGGGTCAAAATCTCCCAAATCTCCGTCATCATTATCGCTGTCTGCTAAATCAGTCTTCACCTTTGTCTTCCTCTTTGTTGGTATCCACTTCGAAACTCAGATTGAGAATGATGTCTTCCATTTTCCTCAAAATATGAACATGATCTCGATGTTTTCTGATTGTAACAAGACTAGTAATTAATTCTTTGTTCAGTTCCTGACATCACCATTTCAGGCCGACATTCCCAGCAAATTTTGGTCATCTGAAACAGTCACTTTCACTGACTTTTTCTCTCTCTGGATCACAATTTATTCAAAAAATGGTGATATTCGAAGAAATTGCATCATTTCCTGTGTAAACATACCAAATTCGGCCTAATTAAAATGCAGTAAATTTCCCCTTTAAGCCCCACCCACTGAGAAAAGGTGAGGTGAGACGGAGCATTTTTGGTAACATAACTATGCATGAAGTGGGTAGTGTTGAGCCACTCAGGACTCTGACCTAGCTGAAGTTATCCTCCAGGCTAGTTAGCATTTTTTAACAAGCTGCTTTGAAAACCTGACCCAAATTAAGATGGGTTTTACCATTAAACTGCTTTTAAGGAGCGATGCAGTTTCAGTCATTATCCTGGGCCACCGTGCATACAGCTGGGCATCTCCTTCAACTGGTAAGTCTTTTTATTCCCGGATTTATGCTGTTTAATGTAGCTCGAGCCACTATTAGCCTTGTGGGATGCGGGTTGGGTCTAGTCACTGATTCTGGTGTTTGAGGGGTGGCGTGAAAAGATTTTGACACCAACCTGTAAGACAAAGTTGTTTTTTTGATACCACTTCAGACAATGTAGATTAGATTTATTGTGTCTTTAATTACCTTAAACTTTTGTTTCTTAACTTTGCAAATTTCTTCTTGTAATATTGAAACCTTTTCTGATAAAGTTGTCTTTTTTTCAAAATTTTTAACTTTTTTTTTCTTGTAAATATTCAACCCTCAAGGATGATGATTAAATGTTCTTGTTTTTGTTTTTTTTCTGCATGTCTCTTTAGACAATGAACCAAATTTATATTGAGGGGAGAGATTTCTTCACCCATTTTAAAGGATTTGAACTCTTTCCTGTTCCAAAACTAGGAGCTTTCAAAAGGTTAGACAGCCCTAGCACAAAATTTACCAGACAGTCAGCTCATTTCCCGTACAGTCAAAAGCCTCGTCTACATGAACGGAAGGAAACATCAGAGAAGACAGCAGGACGAGACTCTCCATCTCAGCGGCGTCCCAACCCGCCCCCACTGCCAACAGTCTGATTTTAAATGCTGCTTTGCTTTCTAATTTGGGGTTTTAGCCACAAATCTGCATGTTTTATCACGTCACGCCGTCACTGTGCTGAACACGAGTGTGCGGATGGAACGTGACCGTTTGCACTTGCACACGTGCGTTCACACTTGTTTGTGTGCCTCCGTGAGTCATTTTGTGTACTGATTGCGTCTTCTGGTTTCTGTTCTCATTCCAACTGGTATCAGCTGAAAGGCATCTTCTCCGTTATCAGCCCCTCATTTTAATTGCAAATGCAGCGAGCGTGTTAGTGATTAAATGGAAAATTGCACATTAATTGATGAGACTGAAGATAAAGCAATTCCAATTACCGTGCAGCATTTTAGGCGTCCTCTCAAGTTTCGCCATCCCTGGAAGGAACAAGCCACCGAACGGTAAATTTGAGCAGGCAATCGTGCATCCATGAACACACACACACACACACACACAAACATGGAGAGTGTACACAAACGCGCACCACACCAGGACTGCTGAGGCGTGGATGTACATACAAGAACCGACATGAAACCCTGCACCCAGAGACCAAAAATTTCCCCCATCAATGTGAAAGAATAAGAAATGGAGCAACCACCGTCTGTGAACTCACCAAAGGTGTGTGGTTCCACCTTCACTTCTTCTGAGGACAAACGACATGTTTGTTCCTCAACAAAGGCCTTTGAAATATTACAGAGTTCATAATGCATATCAATTGAAAAGTGCCTGTAGTCACAGTCAAAATTCAAAAGCGAGCAGAAAATGGAAAGGAGGCATTAAATTATTCCAACACACATCAAAGGCTTTTCTGACTTTGGATGGGAGGCAGTCGTGCTCTTTCTGTGGATTTGTGCAGCATGAAACGCTTCCATTCAGCATTCAATTTTCTGACAATTCTCAAGCGAGGAATGGACCTGTGCGGCGCTCATGTAAGGTTAGTCTGTGGCGGCGCTCCAGTTTCACCCTGCTTACCTCTGCCAGTGAAAAGAAACTTCACATCTGCTCACAGGTGAGTTCTTCTTCTCTGCTTTGGTTTAGACCTGAATTTACAGCACAGCTTCCATCTAACTATCAATTGTGAGTGCTTTCTGTCACAGTCCAAAGTGATGGAAAAGACAAACTGTGGGATAATGGCCGCTGATGACCTGGCAGGGATCTGGAGTCATTTCCTTGATAAAAGACTGTCCTCTGTTGTGAAGAATTCTCAACACTTCAGAGCAAAGCGGTGAAAGGAGGAGGCAGGATGACTGCCGCATGAAAGATGATGTGAGGATTGAGTCATCGCAGTAAAACTGAAAATATCCCTGCCGAGTGAACTGTTGGAGTTGACTAAGGCTGTGATGTTCGCATTTTTAGAGCACTCTTCATCACAGGTGAACTCGCACTCCCACGGAATGGGTGGCAACGCAACAACATCGTGTGCCACACAGCAGCTGCACCTCATGTGCAATATCTCTGGAAGATTTTTATCTGTTTTAGTATCTAGGGGCATATCCAGGACACGCTAAAGAGACTATAGTCCCATCTGGCCCAGGAAACCCTTGGTATCCATCATGGGTGGATATTTCATGTCACTGTTGCAGGGACATTAAACAGCATTTTGTCCAGAGTAAAGACTGAGGGGGACACTAGAGGTAGTCGGGCCCGATGCAACATTGTGTTTAGGGGCTGCTATGTTTGTAAAAGGTTACAGTTCAAATCCTTAAAAACAAAAACTTTATAAAAACAAACCTGAGTCACTGTCCAGATGAAGACAGAAACTTGAAGGCATTACATACGTGTAATAAAAATTTAACTAGCATTCACATGAATGCTGCAAATTGTGAAGGAAAAAGTCACAAATTTACATCAGAAAAAGTTACAGATTTATGATGAATTATAGCCATTTATAATGCTGATAACTAGGGTTTTAGGCTGCATGTCATCCAAGTGTGTAAAAATGGTCTAGACTTATTTTTCTAGGCGTTCTGCAGGTAC
Organism: Pholidichthys leucotaenia; assembly: GCA_020510985.1. Classification (NCBI taxonomy): domain Eukaryota; kingdom Metazoa; phylum Chordata; class Actinopteri; order Cichliformes; family Pholidichthyidae; genus Pholidichthys; species Pholidichthys leucotaenia. The sequence continues at coordinate 251,702,739 of CM035839.1, forward strand.
TTCACAGGTGCTCTTAAAAAAAGGTCTCTGCCCTGTAGCCTAGCAACCGCATGACCTGTCACTTAATGATTGTCATCGGGCTGTCAGACATTTTGCACTGACGCTCTTGTCTAACTGTGCTGAACCACATTAAACTGGCAAGAAAACATACATCCCTCCAACTTGCCTCCAACAACATGTTCCTTTCACAGAAGTTTGCCCATTTCTTATTTGGCATCGCACGGGTTGAAATGTGATTGATTGGCTGTGGCTCTAGGAAGTAGTCTGCTCAGTAAAAACAAAGCTTCCTAGAATTCATTGTGAACTTTGCAAATTGGAATACCTTGGCTGTAACATTGTGGTTGGAGAAGCTAGTTTTTAATCTTACATGTTTATTCTCTGGTGATACTGTATGTCATGATTATTTTTGTGGTATTATATAAATTATCAATATCTGCTTTAAAATGAGCAAATGCTAGGCTATGACAAATAATTCAGAGGAGAATGTGAAGCACAGACAAAAACATTACCGAAATTCCTGCAAAAGTTTTGATATCTTTTAAATAGACATGCTAATCGACACAGATGGAAATTAGTAAAAACGCTCTTATCTGGTACAGAGCATCTTTACCCTGGGTTTAAGGTTTTCTGTACGTGGCCCCTGACAAATAAACGATAACTATAAACCAGCATGTCCATTTGGGCCCATCAAAGGTTCAACTGGGGCTGTCTTCAGAGTCCCATGTGGGTTTGTCCACATGGACTTTACCTGTTTACACATTTCCAACTTATTTTCTCATAAACTTGCTAAATTCTTGTAAACTTCTTGTAAATTTATGAAGCTTTCCCCCCTAATTTGATAAAAAAAAAATCTTGAAAATTTGAAACTTTCTCACTGTACACTTTTGTACTTTTTCTGATACATTTATCATTTTTTTCTTGTAATTTTGCAACTTTTTCATCATAAATCTGTTAGTTTTTCTTGCAAAATTGCTAACTTTTTCTTGTAATTCTGGAACTTTCTCATAAATGTGGGGCTTTTTTGCCTGTAGCACACTGAAACCCGCTCACCCACATTAAAGCCATGTGGGGCTCAGATGGGGTAACCATAGCTGCACCACGGGTAAAGTCCATGTGGGCAAACCCACATGGAGCCATCAGACAGTCCAGGTTGAGCCTTTGGTGGGCCCACATGGGCACGCTGGCTGGGCCGCTAAGAGCCGATCCAAGAGTGAGAACTTCAAACAAATCCTGCTGATATTCATGGATACATTTATCGACTGGCTTAGTACTGATTACACAACCAGGCATTCTAAAAACCTCCATACTGTGTACAGCAGAGTTTTAGAGGTCTCTCCCTGTCCGCTCACTCCCGCCATCCACAAAAAGGATGAAAGACAGAGCACAATTTCAGAGAGTGAAATTAGCCTAATCCCCATGACTCCCAATTTCTTCAAAAATCCTAAAGAAAAACAGCGTTAAAGCTCGTCTGACTTAACCAGTGATCAATTTGATCTGGTTTCTGGGGACTCAAAGCTTTTCATAAATAACATCTTCTGCATATTCATGGAGTTGCAGGCTGTCTGCATCATTGTTTTTTATACTTGAGGTGAGATCCCTTCGCAAACATCGAAACCAAGAACCTGACCACGGTACCACGTGCACACCCTCCCCTGTCACAATCTCATTTAATCTGTGCTGTTTGAGTAATGTTGGCGAAGAGGTTGACCTGCAAATGCAATGAATAGCATTTGGAAGCGGGTATGTCACCTTGGTCAGATATTATGCATCTTGATGCCTGCAAGAGGGGGGAAGATGAATAAATAAATCAGGTGGTTTTGAATATGAGTAGGATCTAATCATTGCCTTATTGTCAAGCCTGATTTACAATGCAAACACCAGGAGGGGAGGCCTTGATGGCGTTGAGTAAAACGGCGGAGTGGAAGGCGGAATAGTAATGAGATTGGGGGGCCGGGGAACAGAGGTGGAAGGAGGGCCCTGTGTACACATTTGTGGAATGAAGTCGACACAGGAAATTGGGGGAAAACACGCAGGTCCGAGCACAAACATGGGGAACGGGCATGCACGCACGCAAACACTGGCGTGTGTATTAATGCACAAATGCCAACACTAAAGACGGAAGATCGCAACGCTTCAACCAGAGTCGCCCTTAGGGCAGAATCGTATTCGGCATCTCCTGACCTAGAGCGCGCGCGCACACACACACACACACACACACACACACACACTCACTCTCACTCTCTCTCTCTCTCTCTCTCTCTCTCTCTCTCTCTCTCTCTCTCTCTCTCTCTCTCTCTCTCTCTCTCTCTCACAAACGAGTGAGTGCTTACACAGCCAGAGGCAAAGTATCTAACCAGTGGTCTTAGGGCTACAAATCCCCCTCAGGCTAAAGTGAGCTCAGCGCATACTGCAGTCAAGACCCAGCCCACACTCCCAGACCACCTCATTAACCCGAGCCGGCAGCCCTTCCCTCCACCAGGCTGGCTTTGCTACACCTCACACTTACAATTCATGCTAGTATCATTTATTCATCCACTTTTGTTGATTAGGTTCTCCGTCGCCCACATGGCAGATTAAAGCAAGGATCTGAAACTCGGTGAAGGACATTTCGGGGCAGTTGTGCACTCAAGCAGCGATGCGTTGAGCTAAAAAAATGTGGTGGTTTGGCGCTTGAGTCAAGACAGAGGCATTTGTATGTGGCTCTTCACTTCAGCAGCTTTCTAGAGGTGGCCCAGCCTTACCACCTTGCTGCAAATAATGCAAGATGGAGAGAAGTTTGCGCTGTCACTAAATGTCAGTAAAGGCAGAGATCAGCTCACCCACATACTGCAGTGGTGTGATTTCTCATTTTTTTATATGTTTGTCACACTTAAATGTTTCAGATAATCAAACAAATTTAAATATTAGACAAAGATAACGCAAGTAAACACAACACATGGTCTGGGGCTGTTTTGCTGCTTCAGGACCTGGAAGACTTGCTGTGGTAAATGGAATCATGAATTCTGCTTTCTACCAAAAAATCCTGAAGGAGAATGTCCGGCCATCTGTTCATGACCTCAAGCTGAAGTGCACTTGAGTTCTGCAGCAGGACAATGGTCCAAAACACACCAGCAAGTCCACCTCTGAATGGCTTAAGAAAAACAAAATCAAGACTTTGGAGTGGCCTAGTCAAAGTCCTGACCTGAATCCGACTGAGATGCTGTGGCATGACCTTAAAAAGGCGGTTCATGCTCGAAAACCCTCCAATGTGGCTGAATTACAACAATTCTGCAAAGATGAGTGGGCCAAAATTCCTCCACAGAGCTGTAAAAGACTCATTGCCAGTTATCGCAAACGCTTGATTGCAGTTGTTGCTGCTAAGGGTGGCCCAACCAGTTATTAGGTTTAGGGGGCAATCACTTTTTCACACAGGGCCATGCAGGTTTGGATATTTTTTTTAACCCTTAATAATAAACACCTTCATTTCAAAACTGCATTTTGTGTTTACTTGTGTTTTCTTTGTCTAATATTTAAATTTGTTTGATGATCTGAATCATTTAAGTGTGATAAACGGACAAAAAAAAAGAGAAATCAGGAAGGGGGCAAACACTTCTTCACACCACTGGACCTCTCACATCCAGACTGTGGCAGCGATGAAACTCAAGCCGCCATGACACAACAGTGAAGTAGAAGAGAAAGCAGCTGCAGACTGAGACAAAGATGATTTTAATTACTTACAAGAATTAAAAAATGTTGTGTTAGTGTAATACATGATTATGTTAGATTAAAATTTTTATGTTCCATCCATCCATCCATCCATCTTCTTAATTCATTTAGATGGGACCCGTTGAGATGAAAAAATTAATAAAAGTCAAGGTTGTGTTTTTTGAGTGATATATACACTTACAGCAGAGTGTTTAGTATGAACAACGAGCCTGAGAAGTTTGAGGTTTAATGCATTTTGCAGGAAACTTTGAAATCCAAGTAATGGGGTCAAAATTATGCCATTTTACTGTAAAACATATTGCTGCTGTGTTTTATGCACAAATTACAGCATACTGTGTTTTTGGCCAAGTGTTAATAATAGTGGATTGCATGTATATAGTGTTTCTGTACAAAGCACTTCATTAAATTCGCCATCCTAGATCCAAGATGGCGCCCACAGTGGTCGCCATGGTGCTTCGCTGCGCTTTTTTTTGTTTGTTTTTGTTCGTCAATTGTGTGTCTGCCTGCTCTTACACCCGTGAAGAGCTACTAAATATCAGGACTTTCACTCCCACAGACCTACTCCCAGTTTTTTTGGCTCCTGCCGCTGATCTGGTTCACTTTTTAGCCCAAAAAGTGAGACGGCGAAAGAGAGGAAGACGAGCGGGCACCCTCGTGCGGCTTCGCAGGAGAGGCACGCGCACAGCTTTGCCTGGGATCTTTCTGTCCAATGTCAATTCTCTTTATAACAAGGTAGATGAACTGAGACTGCTGATACGATTTAAGGACCTCTCCACCTCGTGTGCCCACTGCTTCACTGAGACCTGGCTCAAGGAAAAAACACCGGACAGCGCGCTCCTCCTCGAGGGATTTCAGCTGTTTTGTGCAGACCGAGACACGGGGCTCTCCGGCAAGACCACAGGCGCAGGAGTCTGCTTCTACATCAACAGCAGCTGGTGCTCCGATGTAACTGTGATCTCCCAACACTGTTCTCCCGCTCTGGAATATTTATTCATCAACTGCAAGCCATTTTATTCCCCGCGTGAGTTCGCTTCATTCATCCTGGCCGCTGTTTACGTCCCGCCCGACGCGGACGTGCGCGAGGCTCAGTGCGCGCTCACGGATCACATTCAGCAAGCGGAGCGGACTTTCCCGGACTCTCTGGTTATTGTGGTTGGCGACTTTAACCAGAGCAACCTGAGCCACGAACTCCCCCGGTACAAACAGTTTATTAAATGCCCCACCAGAGGAGAGAACACGCTGGATCACTGTTACACTACAGTTAAGGACGCGTATCGCGTTGTTCACCGTGCTGCGCTCGGACTATCTGATCACGTGATGGTCCACCTGATTCCCACATACAGACAGAGATTGAAGCTCACAAAACCTGTTGTGAGCACTACGAGGAAATGGACCAGTGAAGCTGTGGAGGAGCTGCGCACGTGCTTGGAAATAACTGACTGGGACATGTTTAAAGGAGCCACGCATGATCTGGATGAGTACACGGACACTGTGAACTCATATATCCACTTTTGTGAGGAGAGCATTCTTCCATCGCGCACCAGGGTGAGTTACTCCAACGACAAGCCCTGGTTCCCAGCTTAGCTCAGACAGATCAGGAAGGAGAAGGAGGCAGCGTTGAAAAGTGGAGACAGGGACTGCTACAGGGAGGCCAAATACCGGTTTAGCAGAGAGCTGAGGAGAGCTAAATCTGTGTATTCTGAGAGACTCCAGCAACAGTTCACTGCTAACGACTCTGCTTCTGTGTGGAGAGGACTGAGGCAAATCACCAACTATCGGCCTCAGGCTTCTAAAGGTCAGGATGACAAAGCCCTTTGTCAAAGACTGTCCCAACACTATGCCCGTTTTGACACCTCGTCAGCTGTGTCCAACTCCCCCCTCCCCCCAGCGCCACTGCCTCCATGGTCCCCACTTCATCAAAGGCGCTCCCCCCTCCTACCCCCCTGCCCTTGCCATCAGTGAGCAGGACGTGTACAGACAGTTCTCCAGACTGAACCCACGCAAGGCCCCCGGTCCGGACGGCGTGTCTCCCTCCACCCTGAGACACTGTGCGGAGGAGCTGACTCCTGTCTTCACAGACATTTTTAACACCTCCCTGAAGTCATGCCACGTGCCGGCCTGCCTCAAAACCTCTACCATCGTCCCTGTCCCCAAGAAGCCACGGATCACTGGATTTAACGACTACAGACCTGTAGCGCTCATCTCTGTAGTCATGAAGTCCTTTGAGCGCCTGGTCCTGCCCCACCTCAAGACCATCACCACTCCCCTCCTGGACCCGCTGCAGTTTGCCTACAGAGCCAACAGGTCTGTGGACGACGCAGTCAACCTGGCCCTCCACTCCATCCTGCAGCACCTGGACTCCCCGGGAACCTACGTCAGGATCCTGTTTGTGGACTTCAGCTCTGCATTCAATACCATCCGCCCCGCTCTGCTCCAGGACAAGCTGTCCCTGCTCAACATGCCTGACTCCCTCTGCAGGTGGATCACCGACTTCCTGACGGACCAGAGGCAGCATGTGCGGCTGGGAAAGTCTGTCTCAGACTCTGTTAGCATCAGCACCGGATCACCCCAGGGCTGTGTACTTCCCCCCTGCTCTTCTCCCTGTACACCAACTCCTGCACCTCCAGCCACCAGTCTGTCAAGCTGATCAAGTTTGCGGATGACACCACCCTCATCGGGCTCATCTCCAACGGCGACGAGTCCGTCTACAGGAGAGAGGTGGCCCAGCTGGCGTCCTGGTGCAGCCACAACAACCTGCAGCTGAACGCTTTGAAGACAGTGGAGATGATCGTGGACTTCAGAAAAGTCACAGCCCCTCTGCCCCCCCCCTTACCCTCACAGACTCTCCCATCACCATTGCGGATTCCTTCCGCTTCCTGGGTACCACCATCACCCGGGACCTCAAGTGGGAGCCAACCATCAGCTCCCTCATCAAACAAGGCCCAGCAGAGGATGTTCTTCCTGCAGCAGCTGAGGAAGCTCAAGCTACCCACCAAGATGTTGGTGCAGTTCTACATGGCCATCATCGAGTCCATCCTCACCACCTCCATCACCGTGTGGTACGCAGGAGCCACCGCCAGGGACAGACTAAGACTGCAGCGCATTGTGCGCGCTGCTGAGAAGGTGATCGGCTGCAAGCTCCCATCCCTCCAGGACCTGTACATCTCCAGGACCCGGAGGCGTGCAGGTCGGATCATAGCCGACCCTTCACACCCTGGACATGCACTGTTTGCCCCCCTCCCCTCAGGCAGAAGACTTCGGTCCATTCAGACTAAAACCTCCCGCTACATGAACAGCTTCTTCCCCTCTGCCATCAGACTGCTGAACACTAAGTGACTTATTAGACTCTCGTGCACTACGTACAGCAGCTCAACCGGACTCATGACAATTATCACTGTTTTCTTTTTGCACTACCGACTACACTATGTGGAACTCCACAATATCTGCTGCTTGTTAATATATTTAAAAATTGCATAGATTAGTATTACTTATTCATATTCTACCTTTTATTGCATGCATAGTTTTTTATTTTTATCTTTAGTGCTACTCCATGTTTAATGTTGCAGCATTGCACCGAGACAAATTCCTAGTTTGTGTACTACATGAACAATGGCAATAAATCTCATTCTGATTCTGATTCTGATTCTAAATTCAATATGAAGTGACAGTGAATAACGGAGCGATAATCAGCTGGGGATTTAAAGCGCTCATGGCATGCCTTTTTACCACATGTTGACACTTTTATTTATATATGTATATATGTGTGTGTGTGTGTGTGTGTGTGCGTGTGTGTGTGTGTGTGTGTGTACAGTGATGTGAAAGAGTTCGCCCCCTTCCCAATTTCTCATTTTTTTTGTATGTTTGTCACACAGATCATCAAACAACTTTAAATATTAGACAAAGATAAGAAGTCATCTCTATTGTCATTCATTCCATACAGGCAATCATGTACAGTAGAACAAAATTATGTTTCTCCAATGTTAATCACATGTAGAATCATAAGGGTTGCTGCCGCCACAAACAACTTCTCCTTCCCCCACTCTATTACACTGAGCACCAAGCTAGAAGGCAGGAAGTACCATTTTTAAATGGTCTTTGGTATGACCCAGCCAGGACTTGAACCCCCAACCTCCCGGTTGTGGGGCGGATGCTGTATCAACTAGGGCCCCACTCCGGTTAGGAGTGGTGGCCTAGTAACACAAGTAAACACAAAATTCAGTTTTTAAATGAAGCCATTCATTGTTAAACAGAAAAAAATCCAAACCTACATGGCCCTGTGTGGAAAAAGTGATTGCCCCCCGATTAAAACATAAATTAACTGTGGTTTATCACATCTTTGGAAAGCTGAGTTCAATTTCTCTAGCCACACCCAGGCCTGATTATTGCCATACCTGTTCTCAATCAAAAAAATCACTTAAACAGGACCTGTTTGACGAAGTGAAGTAAACCAAAAGATCCTCAAAAGCCAGACATCATGCTGCGATCCAAAGAAATTCAGGAACAAATGAGAAACAAAGTAATTGAGATCTATCAGTCTGGAAAAGGTTATAAAGCCATTTCTAAAGCTTTGGGACCCCAGCGAACCACAGTGAGAGCCATTATCCACAAATGGACGTTAACTCATCCAAGAGGTCACAAAAGACCCTACAACAACATCCAAAGAACTACAGGCCTCACTTGCCTCAGTTAATGTCAGTGTTCATGACTCCACCATGAGAAAGAGACTGGGCAAAAATGGAATGCATGGCAGAGTTCCAAGACAAAAACCATTGCTGAGCAAAAAGAACATAAAGGTTCATTTCAGTTTTGCCAGAAAACATCTTGATGATCCGCAAAACTTTTGGGAAAATACTTTGTGGACTGACGAGACAAAAGTTTTTGGAAGGTGTGTGTCCCATTACATCCGGCGTAAAAGTAACACAGCATTTCAGAAAAGGAACATTATACCAACAGTAAAATATGGTGGTGGTAGTGTGATGGTCTGGGGCTGTTTTGCTGCTTCAGAACCTGGAAGACTTGCTGTGGTAAATGGAACGATGAATTCTGCTCTCTACCAAAAAGTCCTGAAGGAGAATGTCCGGCCATCTGTTCATGACCTCAAGCTGAAGTGCACTTGAGTTCTGCAGCAGGACAATGGTCCAAAACACACCAGCAAGTCCACCTCTGAATGGCTTAAGAAAAACAAAATGAAGACGTTGGAGTGGCCTAGTCAAAGTCCTGACCTGAATCCGACTGAGATGTTGTGGTAAGATAAGATAAGATAAGATAAGCCTTTATTAGTCCCACAACGGGGAAATTCCAGGATTGCAACAGCACAGGGATAGCAACACTCAGAGCAACAATCAGAAGGCAAGAAAAAAAAAAAACAAGCAAGCAAGAGCAGCTAATATACATATGTACATATTACTATAAAATATATATATACACACACACAGACACACAGTGCAGAGCATTGTAGCTGGATGGAATAAATATATGAATATGTAAACACCCACAGTACGGAGCAATGTAGCTAGATGGAATAATATGTAGATATATAAACACACAGTGCGGAGCATTGTAGCTAGATGGAATATATATATAGATATATAAATATAAACACACCCAGTGCGGAGCATTGTAGCTAGATGGAATAAATATGTAAATATATAAACACACACAGTGCAGAGCATTGTTGCTAGATGGGATGAAACAGCATAACCCTCTACTTAGTTATCCTACATGGTATGATTATGTGCCCATACATATTCTCACTCTCCATAGCGACCGGTATTTTCCTAGTTGTATGCCGGAGGGGACCATTGTGTAAGTCTATTGCATCTTTGCATTCAAAAAACTATTAGTTTGTTACGTCTTTTTGCTATCTCTGCGAGCAGCTCTGCTTAGGTTGTACAGTCTGACAGCCGTTGGTAGGAAGGACCTGCGAAACCTCTCGGTTGTACACCTGGGATGATGTAGTCTGCTGCTAAATGAGCTCCTCAGTGCATTCAGTATGTCCTGCATAGGGTGGAACTCGGACTCCAGCAGAGATGACAGTTTAGCCACCGTCCTTCTCTCTCCTATCTCCTCCACCGGATCAAGGCGCTGCCCCAGGACAGAGCTAGCTTTCTTGATCAGTTTGTTCAGTCTCTTCCTATCGGCTGCAGTAATGCCACTGCCCCAGCAGACCACTCCAAAAGTGATGGCTGATGCCACCACCGTGTCATAGAATGTCTTCAGCAGCGCGCCTTGTACACCAAAAGACCTGAGTCTCCTCAGCAGGAACAGCCTGCGCTGTCCCTTCTTGTAGAGTGCGTCAGTATTGTGTGACCAGTCTAGTTTATTGTTCAGATGAACACCCAGGTACTTATAGGCTGTCACCATCTCGATGTCTGTTCCTTGTATATTTATTGGTGCTGTGAGGGGTTGTCCTTGCCTGCGACAGTCCACCACCAGCTCCTTAGTTTTCCTCGCGTTGATCTGGAGGCAGTTCCTATGGCACCTGTCCACGAAGTCCTGGATAAGCCCTCTGTACTCAGCTTCATCTCCATTGGAGATGAGGCCAACGATCGCAGAGTCATCAGAGAACTTCTGTAGATGGCAGTGTGTTGTGTTGTGTGAGAAGTCCGCAGTATAAAGAGTGAACAGGAAGGGAGCCAGCACTGTTCCCTGGGGGGCCCCCGTGCTACTGATGATCGTGTCGGACACACAGTCCCGGGTTCTCACAAACTGAGGCCGGTTCGTGAGGTAGTCCAGGATCCATGATGACAGGTGCTGGTCCACCCCTGCGCGCAGCAGCTTGTCCTTCAGGATCATCGGTTGGATGGTGTTGAAAGCACTGGAGAAGTCAAAGAACATGATCCTCACCATATTCCCGGGCTTCTCTAGGTGGGACAGAGAACGGTGAAGGAGGAAGATCACCGCATCCTCCACCCCAATGCCATGCTGGTAGGCGAACTGGAGTGGATCCATCGCTGGTTCCACCAGGGGGCGGAGGTGAGCAAGGAGCAGTCTCTCCAGGGTCTTCATCAAGTGGGACGTCAAGGCCACCGGTCTGTAGCTGTTCAGGTCTTTGGGGTGGGAAGTTTTTGGTACAGGTACCACACAAGATGTTTTCCACAGCTGTGGTACCCTCCCCAGTTTCAGGCTCAGGTTGAAGATATACGTCACAATCCCACACAGCTGGTCTGCACAGGACTTGAGGAGCTTTGCACTGATGCCGTCCGGTCCCGACGCCTTCCTCGCCTTGATCTTCCTCAGCTCCGTCCTCACCTGGGTCCTGGTCAGGGTCAGGATGGGGGGCTGTGTGTTGGGAGTGGGGGGGTGTTGGTGGAGTTGGGGGTGGGCAGCAGGACTTGATTTCTTTAGAGGCAGCAGTGGTTGTTGTGCAGACAGGGGGGAGGGCGGTTGGTCAAACCTATTGAAAAACAGATTCAGGTTGTTCGCCCACTCCCTGTCCCCCGTGGCCTGGGGGGAGGTATTCTGGAGCCCAGAGATGGTTTTGAGGTTTCTCCAGACCCCGCTGATGTCGCTCTGTTGCAGCTTGTCCTCCATCCTCTTCCTGAAGCTGTCCTTGCCTACTCTGATCTTTCTCCTCAGCTCCCTCTGTACGGACTTCAGCATCTCCCTATTCCCCGACCTGAAGATCCTCTTCTTCTCTCTCAGAAGTGTTTTTATCTCAGGGTTGATCCAGGGTTTGTTGTTTGAGTGATGCCGTATGGTCTTGGTGGGAACGGATTTGTCCACACAGAAGTTGAGGTAGCCCGTGAAGGTGTGAGTGAGGCCATCGATGTCCTCACCATGTGGATCGCAGAGCTGCTTCCAGGCGGTGGCTTCAAAACAGCCCTTTAGAGTGTCCATTGTCTCCTCCGACCATAACTCCACAGTGTGCATGGCCGGAGGTTGTCTGTGCACTAGGGGTTTGTACACCGGCCGGAGATGAACCAAGTTGTGGTCCGATCTCCCGAGTGGGGGGAGTTGTGATGAGGTGTACGCCTCCTTAGTGTTTGCGTAGAATAAGTCCAGTGTTTTATTGTCTCTAGTGTGGCATGTGACATACTGGGTGAACGTGGGTAGAATGGGAGATAGTGAAACATGGTATGACCTTAAAAAGGTGGTTCATGCTCGAAAACCCTCCAATGTGGCTGAATTACAACAATTCTGCAAAGATGAGTGGGCCAGAATTCCTCCACAGCGCTGTAAAAGACTCATTGCCAGTTATTACAAACACTTGATTGCAGTTGTTGCTGCTAAGGGGTGGCCCAACCAGTTATTAGGTTTAGGAGGCAATCACTTTTTCACACAGGACCATGTAGGTTTGGATTTTTTTCCCCTTAATAATGAACAGATTCATTTAAAAACTGAATTTTGTGTTTACTTGTGTTATCTGTGTCTAATATTTAAATTTGTTTAATGATCTGAAACATTTAAGTGTGACAAACGGACAAAAAAAAATGAGAAATCAGGAAGGGGGGCAAACAGTTTTTCACACCACCGTATATATAATATCTGTGACAGGATTTAGTTACAGCAGTACCATTTTACACCCAGAGGAGGGAGCCCTTCTCACTAAGGGTCATTTTTGTTGATTTTGCTTTGAATATTAATCAGTTTGTGTTATGACGTGCAGGAAACAGGCGAGGAGAGGACCCAATCGTAGGCAGACGGAGAGAGCAGCAATTCATTTGAATAACAAACAAAAGCCGAGGTACATACTGGGGAACTAACTATAAAATACTGACATGACAGTTCAACCTACCTAGAGCATGCTCTAACCCACCCTCTCACTTTTGTCACTACAGATCTCTGTGGCTGACATGACACAATTATAAGGCAAATGATTAGCATCAAATAATTAGTTAATTAGCATTAACATCAATTATTTTTATCAACATCACAACCACTTATAGCTCATGTATTTTTACCTACATATGTATAAGCACTATGGGATGCTTGAGATTGCATGTGTGGATTGACCTCACGTCTTAGATGGGACAATATGTCTGGACCGCCTGCGGATAACAACAAGAAGACGGAGGTACGGCAATAAGGAGCTGAGAGGACTTCCTGACCTCCTGGGGCCCAGGCGGAGGACTGAAGGGCGCGGGGGGAGAGTTATTGTCAATAGGGGGGTTGACTGTGATATGTGATTCTTCCTTTGTCCTTGTGTGTATAAAAGAGAAGGTTTTGACTCAGCTCTCTCTCTTCTGTTCTTGAGAGATAGCTGGGGATGTGAACACGACATTAAAACCTGAACTGAGAAATGATTCAGTCTCGTCATTTCACGCTCCCCACATTGGTGACCAGAGACATTTGAGAATGCCGGGAAGCGATTCCCACGATCCAGACTCGTCGGAGTCTGCCCGAGTGAGCGCCGTCTCCGTTAAATTGCCAGAATTCTGGCAGGACAACCCGGACTCGTGGTTCCTCCAGGCTGAGGCACAGTTCGCGCTCGCAGGAATAACGGCGGATGACACTAAGTTTTACCACGTCATCGCAAGACTCGACAACCGCACAGCTCGATGCGTGCGGAGCCTGGTACAACAGCCACCCGCTGACAACAAATACAGCGAGTTGAAGGCTGCCCTCACCGAGTGTTTCACGCCCTCAGCCGAAGAGAGGGCTAGGAGGCTCCTGGCTATGCACGGCCAGGGAGGGTGCAGGCCAGTCGCCCTGATGGAAGACATGCTGCAGCTGAGGGAATCGGACAACGATAATTTCCTATTTCAGCACATCTTCCTAAGCAACCTCCCGGCACACATGAGAGGGACCCTCTCCGGCATACCTTGTGTGACCCAGCGGGACTTCCATGCGATGGCCCGAGAGGCGCAGCGACTCCTCGACTCCTGCGGCGAGCAGACGGCCACAGTGGCAGCGACAGACCTAGGTGCGGCGACCCGAGGCAACGGAGAGCCAGAGACAGCAGAGCCAGCCCCACCATCAATGGCAGCGACGCGGCCCCGGCGCAGCGGAGGAGATGGCCTCTGTTATTATCACCGGCGTTTCGCAGAGAAGGCACACAGGTGTGTGCCATCGTGCAGCTACAAGAGCTCGGGAAACTCCAGAAACCGGGATTCGTTAGCAGCTTCGGCTCTTGGTGAAAGAAATAAGCTGCTGTACATCACAGATGCGAGCTCCGGGCGGCACTTCCTCGTAGACACCGGAGCCCAAGTGAGTTTCATCACCCCTACCTACGCTGACCGGTTGGCTGGCCCCCGTGGTGACGGGGCAACGGCGGCAAACGGCTCGAGCATCAACACCTACGGAGAAAGCACTTTGCCTTTGTCCTTGCACAGCCGCACTAATGAATGGACTTTTATCATAGCGGCGGTGAGCTTCAACATGTTAGGTGCCGATTTTCTGTGCTCACATGGTTTGTTAGTTGAGCTTGCCAACAGACGATTAGTTAATGCACTATCTTTCTATTCTATTCCTTGTGCAGCTCGAGTGTCCCCACCACCGGTGCAGACCAACGTCGCCACAGCAGGCGGTAAGTTTAACACACTCCTCACCCAATTTCCAGCGCTCACGGTTCCTACTTTTTCGGCAACAGTTGCGAAACACGGGGTGGAGCATTTTATCACTACAATGGGCCCCCCCGTCTTCACGAAAGTTCGGCGTTTGGATGCCGCTAAGCTCTCCATCGCACGCGAGGAGTTCGCCAGCCTGGAGAGGCTGGGCATTATTCGCCGCTCGAAGAGCCCCTGGGCTTCGCCGCTGCATATGGTCCCTAAAGCTGACGGCTCCTGGAGACCTTGCGGCGATTACCGCAGACTAAACAACGCTACAGCGCATGACCGCTACCCCATCCCGCACATTCAGGATTTTTCAATGCATCTAGCGGGGGCGCACATTTTTTCTAAAATAGACCTGGTTCGCGGCTACCATCAGGTTCCAGTCCATCCTGAGGACATTCCTAAAACAGCGGTAATAACCCCTTTTGGACTTTTTGAGTTTTTGCGTATGCCGTTTGGTCTTAAAGGCGCCGCACAAACATTCCAACGTATGATGGATGCCGTGTTACGCGATCTCCCTTTTGTGTTCGTCTACCTCGACGACATTTTAGTCGCCAGTACTTCAGAAGAGGAACACGAAAAACACCTCACTGCGGTTTTTCGGAGGTTGGGAGAGCACGGGTTAATAATTAATCCAGCCAAGTGCCAGTTTGGCGTGGCGCAGATCGATTTTTTGGGACACCGCGTCTTCCCAGAAGGGGCAATCCCGCTACCAGATAAGGTGCGCGCAGTGGCAGATTTTCCCCGACCACAAACGGTCAAATCATTGCAGGAGTTTTTAGGAATGGTAAATTTTTATAACCATTTCCTACCCCACGCAGCGCAGCTCATGCAACCATTATGCGCCGCGCTCAAAAAACAAAAACCCTCCAATCCTATCGAGTGGTCCCCGGAGCGGGAGCGCGCATTTTCGGAGGTAAAAAAAAGCCCTGGCTGACAACGCGCTTCTAGCTCATCCTGACCCATCAGCCCGAATAGCGCTCACCACCGACGCATCAGATTTGGCCATAGGGGCGGTCGTGGAGCAGCATGTTGCCGGGGTTTGGCAGCCACTGGCATTTTTCAGCAGATCCTTGAACGAAGCCGAGCGGAAATACAGCACGTTTGACAGGGAGCTGTTAGCGCTCCATTTGGCCATCCGCCATTTCCAGTTTTGGCTGGAAGGTCGGCGTTTCACCGCTTTTGTCGACCATAAGCCGCTCACTTTTGCGATGTCCAAAATTTCAGAACCTTGGTCGGGCCGGCAACAGAGGCAACTGGCCGCAATTTTGGAGTTTACCACTGATATTCAGCACGTAGCAGGTAAACTCAACGTAGTGGCAGACTGCCTCTCTCGCGTGGTCACAGCACCGGTGCGCGCGGAGGCAGATTATACTACCGCAGCCGCAAGGCAAAATAGCAGCGCGGAAGCGCACACGGCCCCAGTTCACGTGGGAATAGATTACGCAGCCATGGCAGCAGAACAGGGTAGTGATGCGGACGTGCACGCGCTCCTGTCCGGACCAACAGGGTTAAGGCTGGAGAGCAGGTGTTTGCAAACCGGTATGCCCCCCCTAATCTGCGATGTATCGACTGGGCGACCGTGCCCAGTAGTCCCAGTCGCGTGGCGCCGCCGCGTTTTTGACTCTGTTCACTCCCTGGCGCACCCAGGAGTGTGCGCTTCTGTGAAAATGGTAGCGGAGAAGTTTGTTTGGCCGAGCCTGCGCAAGCACGTGAAAGAGTGGGCACGAACCTGCATGGCTTGCCAGCGGGCCAAAATTCACAGACACACAAAAGCTCCCTTAGAACCGTTCCACATTCCGGCCGAGAGATTCGATCACGTGCATGTCGACCTTGTGGGCCCCCTACCGTCGTCGCAGGGGTTCACACATCTTTTGACAATGGTGGATCGAACCACACGTGGCCGGAAGTGGTCCCCCTGACATCGACCACAGCTGCAGAGGTGTCTCGCGTTTTTTTGACGGCCTGGGTAGCACGTTTCGGGGTTCCGTCGGATATTACGTCCGACAGAGGGCCTCAATTTGTCTCTGAGCTCTGGTCAGCGATGGCCAGCAGCTTAGGAGCGAAAATTCATCGCACTACCGCTTATCACCCCCAAGCTAATGGTTTATGCGAGCGTTTTCATAGGTCTTTGAAGGCAGCCCTCAGAGCGTCGCTTACGGATGCAGATTGGGTAAACAAACTACCATGGGTTTTACTGGGGTTGCGTTCTGTGCCCAAAGAGGATTTAAATGCCTCCCCAGCCGAGTTAGTTTTTGCACAACCTCTCACGCTGCCCGGTGAGTTCCTACCAGAGCATCCGGAGCCGGGGCGCACCCCGGCTCTGGGGCCTCTGATTGGCACGGGAGCAGACACGCTCCCGGGCCCCGTTCATCACACTTCGGCGCGTTTTTGTTCCCAAAGCTTTGAAAAATACCGAGTTCGTTTTTGTCAGGCACGAGGCTCTGAGACCAACCCTCCGCCCGCCATATGATGGTCTGTATACGGTGCTGGAAACTGGTGATTAGCATTTTGTGCTAGATTTGGGAGACAGAAAAGAGACAGTTAGTATTGACAGACTAAAGCCTGCTTTTGTGATGAACGACGAGTCTGTACCGGTCGCGAGGGCACCTCCACGTGGCAGACCCACCAGGGAACACGTCCCTGAGGCCCCGCAGGGATCAAATAACCACTCTCTTCCTCAGTCTGCAGATTCTTTACAGGACGGCGCCGCAGGGACGGCGAGACCTGCTTACAGCAGATTCGGAAGACGTTTGAAACCCAGACGGCGTACAGACTGAATTTTAATGTGATCATTTGGTATAGACTATGCTATTGAGGTTATCACTGACTTTTGATATGATCATGTGGTATAGACTATGCTATAGAGGTTATCATGTTTTATTAACTCATATATTGTCCATTCTTCGACATTTGGTGGGGGGGGGGGGTTATGTAGCTCATGTATTTTTACCTACATATGTATAAGCACTATGGGATGCTTGAGATTGCATGTGTGGATTGACCTCACGTCTTAGATGGGACAATATGTCTGGACCGCCTGCGGATAACAACAAGAAGACGGAGGTACGGCGATAAGGAGCTGAGAGGACTTCCTGACCTCCTGGGGCCCAGGCGGAGGACTGAAGGGCGCGGGGGGAGAGTTATTGTCAATAGGGGGGTTGACTGTGATATGTGATTCTTCCTTTGTCCTTGTGTGTATAAAAGAGAAGGTTTTGACTCAGCTCTCTCTCTTCTGTTCTTGAGAGATAGCTGGGGATGTGAACACGATATTAAAACCTGAACTGAGAAATGATTCAGTCTCGTCATTTCACGCTCCCCACACCACTTATCATTATATCTTGTCAACATGGCGCCAGAAGCAGGGCGGCCGTACCAGCAGCAACTCTCTTGTGTCTTTGTGTTTTTATCTGCTTATTCCTGTATATAGTGTGTCTCTTATTAACCAGGGCTTGGTAGGAAGATTCGGAATAAGACTGAACCAAGTTTTTTTTTCTGTTTTAGCCCAGCCTTTCTCTTAGTTTTTTCTCTTCCTCGGGCAATGGAGATCAACAGAGAGGGGGGCGGACACATTGTTTACACATGCGACCAGCTGATTGTGCTGAGGAGGCCAGTGCTGCTGCCCGGAGCCAAGCCCCTCATCCCGGATGAGCTAAAGAGGAGATGCCGCAGGCGAAGGGCTGAAACTAAGGTGAGGAGGAGGAAGCATAAGCTGGCTGTACCGATGGTCATCACCGGGAACGTGCGATCGCTGGGAAACAAAACAGATGAACTTACGATACTCCTTTTGCGTCCTGACCAGCGCTGTGAGTGTAGTATCATGTGTTTTACAGAGACGTGGTTACACTCACAGATCCTGGATGTAAACACAGCAATACCTGGCTTCAAGACTATACGGGGGGACAGAGATGTGATAAATAGCAGGAAAAAGAGGGGAGGAGAAGTGGCACTTCTTTTTAATGAGCGGTGGTGTCATCCTGGACACATTTATGTGAAGGAAAAGTGCTGCAGCCCGGACATTGAACTGCTGGCTGTGAGTATGCGACCTTATTATATGCCACGAGAAATGAAGTGTCCCTTAGTAATTATCGTCTACGTCCTTCCGTCAGCTGATGCAGCGGTGGCCTGTGACATCATCAGCTCCACTGCGGCCACATTACTGAAGAAGCACCCAGACACAGTTATGGCCATCACAGGTGATTTTAATCATGTCTCACTGGGAAAAACATGACCAAACTTTCACCAGTTTGTTGACTGTCCCACCAGAGATAATAAAACACTGGATTTTCTGTATGCCAATGTCAGAGATGCATATAGTGCAACAGCTCCACCCCCCCATTGGCAAATCGGATCACTGCATGGTCATGTTAACACCCAAGTACGTTCCCCTTGTGCAAAGGCAGCCTGTTTATACCCAGACTGTGAGGAGATGGACACAGGTGGCTGCTGATACACTGCAGGACTGCTTTGAGACAACGGACTGGGGCGTACTCTGTGAACCACATGGGGTGGACATAGACAATATGACTGACTGCATCACAGAATACATCAGATTCTGTGAAGACATGACCATGCCAGCTCAGACTGTACACTGCTTCTCCAACAACAGACCATGGGTCACCAGTGACCTGAAAGCACTTCTGAACAAAAGGAAGAGAGCTTTTAGGGCTGGAGACAAGGAGAAGCTAAGGGGAGTGCAGCATGAGCTGAGAGAGATGCTGAGGAGGAGCAAGGACAATTATAGGAGGAAGCTGAAGGATTAACTCAGGCAAAACAACACTAAAGATGTGTGGGAGGGAATGAAGCAAATAACTGGGTGTAAGAGGAGAGTCGGGCAGCCATCTGGGAGCCAGGAGAGAGCTGATGAACTGAATCTGTTTTTTAATAGGTTCAACAATGGGCTGCACGGTGGCGCAGTGGTTAGCACTGCGGCAGCACAGTTTACCCTTGGCCGTGGGATCGTGGGTTCGATCCCAGCCCCTGACCAACAGTGATCTGTGTGGAGTTTGCATGTTCTCCCCGTGTATGCGTGGGTTTACCCCGGGATTTCTCCGGTTTCCTCCCACATGCCAAAAACATGCAGGTTAGGTTAATTGGAGACTCTAAAGTGGCCCTAGGTGTGAATGTGTGTGTGTGAATGGTTAAGGGATAGCGCCGTATCGTGGCTGCTTCATCCATCCAGGTGGTGGATGACCCTCAATTTCCCCTCTGGGGATCAATAAAGTATACTAAATCTAAAAAAACCCAAAAAACTCACAGTCTGTCACCCCAACAACACAGCCAGACCCACACGAACCCCTCCTCACCCACCCTCTTGTGCAGCACCTCTCTCAATCTCCCCCCACCCCCCTCCTCCTCCTCGGGGGACACCAGGACCCTCCCTCACATCACGGTGACGACATACCAGGTGAAGAAATAGCTGGAGAGACTCTGTCAGCGGAAGGCGGTGGGCCCTGATGGCATCTCCGACAGGATCCTGAGGACCTGTGCCAACCAGCTAGCTGCGGTACTGAAACACCTGTACAACCTAAGCCTGAGTCTGGAGAGAGTACCGGTGCTGTGGAAGACATCCTGCCTGGTTCCTGTCCCCAAGAAGTCATCTCCATCGGACCTGAATGACTATATACCAGTTGCCCTCACATCTCATGTGATGAAGGTTCTGGAGAGACTGGTCTTAGCCCACCTGAGGCCGCAGGTGAAGATGTGGCTGGACCCTCTGCAGCTTGCATATCAGCCCATTTAGGAGTTGAAGATGCTGTCATCTACCTGCTGCAACGAGCCCATAAGATAAGATAAGATAAGCCTTTATTAGTCCCACAACGGGGAAATTCCAGGATTGCAACAGCACAGGGATAGCAACACTCAGAGCAACAATCAGAAGGCAAGAAAAAAAACAAGCAAGCAAGAGCAGCTAATATACATATGTACATATTACTATAATATATATATATATATATATATATATACACACACAGAGACACACAGTGCAGATCATTGTAGCTGGATGGAATAAATATATGAATATATAAACACACAGTGCGGAGCATTGTAGCTAGATGGAATAAATATGTAAATATATAAACACCCACAGTACGGAGCATTGCAGCTAGGTGGAATAAATATGTAAATATATAAACACACACAGTGCGGAGCAATGTAGCTAGATGGAATAATATGTAGATATATAAACACACAGTGCGGAGCATTGTAGCTAGATGGAATAAATATATAGATATATAAATATAAACACACCCAGTGCGGAGCATTGTAGCTAGATGGAATAAATATGTAAATATATAAACACACACAGTGCAGAGTGCAGAGTCCAAAGTGCAGAGTCCATCTGCACCTGGATGGCGGAGGAGACACAGTGAGAATCACTTTTTTTTATTTCTCCAGTGCCTTTAACACCATCCAGCCACTGCTGCTGGGTGAGAAGCTGCGAGTGATGGGGGTCAACAGCTCTGTGATCTCCTGGATTACTGACTACCTAACAGGCAGGCTACAGTTTGTCTGGCTGGGCAGTGTCTTCTCTGGCGTGGTGGTTAGTGATACGGGAGCTCCACAGGGGACTGTGCTCCCTCCTTTTCTCTTTACCTTATACACCACTGACTTTCAGTACAACACTGAGTCATGCCACCTGCAGAAATCCTCTGATGACTCAGCTGTTGTGGTAGAGGGGGAGAGGAGGGGAGGTACAGGGCACTGGTAGACAGATTTGTGGAGTTGACTGAGCAGAATCACCATAGGCTGAATGTCAGCAAGACCAGAGAGATGGTGATTGACTTCAGGAAGAAGAGGACACCTTCTCAGCCATTGCAGACAAGCGGGGAGGATGTGGGGGTGGTCGAGGACTAAAAAATATCTGGGTGTCAGGATCAGCAATGGGTTGGACTGGAGATCCAACACCGATGCTGCGCACAAGAATGGGATGAGCAGACTCTACTTCCTGAAGAAGCTGAGATCCTTCAACATGTGCAGCAGGATGCTGGAGCTTTTCTCCCAGATCATTGTCACCAGTGCCTCTTCTTTGCTGCTGTCTGTTGGGGTAGCAGTATCAGGGCCAGCAACACCAACAGACATGACAAGATTATCAAGAGGGCTGGCTCTGTAATTGGTCTCAGACCTGAGACCTTTGAGACAGGGTGGAGAGGAGAACACTAAATAAACTGCGATCTATCATGGACAATCCTGATCACCTCCTCCACCACACACTGGACAGACAGCAAAGCACTTTCTCCAGTAGACTACTACAGCTTCACTGTCAAACAGCCAGGTACAGGAAATCTTTCCTGCCGCATGCCATTTCACTGTACAATAACTCACTATGAT
Organism: Pholidichthys leucotaenia; assembly: GCA_020510985.1. Taxonomy (NCBI): domain Eukaryota; kingdom Metazoa; phylum Chordata; class Actinopteri; order Cichliformes; family Pholidichthyidae; genus Pholidichthys; species Pholidichthys leucotaenia. Next base: position 251,724,269 of record CM035839.1, read on the forward strand.
GTTCTATTCTGGTCATAACTATGCTGCCATACTGCACCTTACAGTTTACTGTAACTGGCACCTCACATTTCACTCTGCTCCTGATAGTCCTACATTGTGCAGCGGGTATGATTCATGTGTCTATATGGGTCATCATCATATATTAAGCTATGATGTTTATAGATTTTTATAGTAGTGTTAGTTTTACTTTCCATGGGTAATCCCTTTTTCTGTCATGCATGTGTTTCTGTCGTTTGGTTGTCTACTGTCATGCTGCTGTTACACTGTAATTTCCCAGTTTGGGATCAATAAAGTACATCTATCTATCTATTTAATTGTCTTGCTACAAACACTTCTGATTAAGCTGTCAAATTCAAGTTTCCAACTCATGTTTGAAGGGTCAATATTTTATTTAGCTATGGGAATGTGTTATAATAGGCTACATTATATTAAGGCAGAGACTGACAACAAAGTGATTTTCACAGGTGTGCTGGCTTGAACAGGTGAGGTAAAACATGACCTAGAGCCCCGAACAGGAGCTGCGCCAGCAGGGAGCTGAGCTGGCAGACATGAGAGAAATAATCGCAATTAGTCGACTAACTGAAAAAATAAACGTTAGATTAGTCAACTACCAAAATAATTGTTAGTTGCAACCATAGTAGACAGTTGCTCTACCTCTGACATCAAGTTTGTTTGCAACTCTCCTCTGCACCTAGCTGCTGTCCTTTTCTTGAGGAAATTTTGTAGAAATGCTTTGTCCAGGTTAACTTACTGTCAACTGTGACTCCCAGAATCTCTAGCTCATCTTTTTCAGCCAGTTTTGTTCTACCAAACAGAAGATCCAGTCTTGTGAGATTTCTATTTCTAGATATTGTCAGTGTCTTATATTTTGATGGCTTAAGGGTCACCTTCCAGCGGTCTGCCCAGATCCTCATTCTTGCTAAGTCTCTATTTAGGCTTGCAGTCTTAGCAACAGGGTCATCAGTGGCCTTAATCATGCAGAACAAGGTGGAATCATCTGCACAGAGGTAGAGTTGATTTTCTACCTCGTCTCCCAGATCACCAGTGAAGACCAAAAACACGATTGGGCCCCGTATTGACCCCTGTGGGACTGATGCATTGATAGAGGAAGTACCTGATGACTGGCCAGATAAAACAACTTTGAAGAATTGATCTGACAGGTAGCTCCTAATCCAGGAAAGCAATTTACTAGTTATTCCTTTTGCCATTGCCAAGAGCACTATGCCACACTTTGTCAAATGCTCCTTTGATGTCTAGGGCAATCAGGTTTACCTCATTGTCTCGGTCCAGGGAGTTTGACCAATTTTCGGTGAGGATGATGAGGATGTCAGCTGTGCTACGTATGGTGTGGTCTGAAGCCAAACTGTCTATCCGATATAAGGTGATCTGCGACTGCTTTTTAACTCCCTTTTGTGAATAAGGATGATGGATGCAGTCTTCCACTGGATTGGAAAAACACCACATAAGAAGCAGAGCTCAAACCACTGGCTAAGAGGTCTTGCTAATTCTGCACTGCACTCTTTCAGAGCTTTGGCAGGTACTTCATCAGGCCCAGTGGCTTTATCAGGCTGCAGGTTCGTCAGAAGCTTCTTGACATCCTTAGGCCTGAAAACCATCCATTCCTTGGAGCATGCTGTTGACCGCTGAATTTCTGGAGCTGGTTCTTCTGGGTTGTCAAGCTGACAATTAGTAGCAAAGGGCTGGCAGAATTTTTCAGCCTTTTCTCTTGCCAAAGTGTAGACTGGATATTTGTCTTTCAGCACTGATATTTCAGATCTGGTCGACTTTCCAGACGAGGTGTTAACAGTGTTCCACCCTTTCTTGCTGCTGAGGCAACCATCTGAAAGCTTTTTCTTCAGCTTGATGTTATATCTCCTTCTGGGTACCTTTTCAGCACGGGTGTACTCCTTCCTAGCTTCTGTGAACTTACTCTTGTTTGCTACAGTGATGTTCTTTTTTAGCATCCTGAACAAGCAGCACTTTTTGGTTGCTGTTCATTTGCAGTGCTCATCAAACCATACCTTGTCACCAGTCGTCTTAGACACAAGTTTCCCAGGTATGTGCATCTCATCACTGATAATGTTGGTAACAATGCTGCATTCCTCTTTTGGGTCGTCAGATTGAGAAGAATAAAACCAGTCTGCTGATGCAAGGAATCCTCTCATTCCCCAGTAGTCAGTCTTTTCATGCTGCCACACTTTACGGTTGTAGGGTTTATCTGTAAAGTGGCACATTCAGCTTAACAAGAACAGGGTGGTCCACAGCTCTTACCAGACTCCTCTGTCATGCTGGTTCAGTGTAGATAGCAGCACACTAGCTCAACTGTGGCATCTATGATCTTGGCATGTAGCCAGGTCTGAATGATGATCAGTACAGAGCTGTCTCCTATCGTTGGTCGGATTATATATCCAGTTTTATTTCATCAATCTTGTTTCCAAGGGACCGGGCATTTGTGACAAATAGACCAGGCAATGTTGGTCTGTTCAGAGCCCTCTTAGCCAAACCAAGTAGCCAGACTGGCTACCCCACTTCTGTTTTTGCTGTTGCCTCTGTCTCCGGAGAGAAGATGTTTGATATACTTAAACGGTGTTAACCACAAAAAGTAATGCAAAAAACAACCACATGCATCACTGCTTGAGAGAGTACAAAGCTGCAGCATGCCGAGTGCTAGGGGGCAGCCTGTGCTAGCCTGACATAATGACGTCAGTCCCTCACATCAAGGGAAAAGCATAACGTCACCAGCAGAGCGTCACTCAAAACTGTCGACTGTAAATATCTGTATCGTATGCCTATCGGCCGCAAACATAAATTTTTCTGATAGCTGATAAATAATTTTAAATGCTTTATTGGCTGATACCGATAGCATGCCGATATATATCATGCATCCCTAGTAATTTTAGTTGATAATTGAAGTTATTCACTGGACATACACTACCGTTCAAAAGTTTGGGGTCACCCAGACAATTATTTTGTGTTTTCCATGAAAAGTCACACTTATTTACCACCATGAGTTGTAAAATGAATAGAAAATATAGTCAAGACATTGACAAGGTTAGAAATAATGATTTGTATTTGAAATAATAATTTTTTCCAGATACTCAACCTGCTCAAAGGAAGGTCAGTTTTATAGCTTCTCTAACCAGCTAAACTCTTTTCAGCTGTGCTAACATGATTGCACAAGGGTTTTCTAATCATCCATTAGCCTTCTGACGCAATGAGCAAACACATTGTACCATTAGAACACTGGAGAGATAGTTGCTGGAAATGGGCCTCTATACACCTATGTAGATATTGCACCAAAAACCAGACATTTGCAGCTAGAATAGTCATTTACCACATTAGCAATGTATATTAGATATTAGAGTGTATTTCTGATTAGTTTAAAGTTATCTTCATTGAAAAAACAGTGCTTTTCTTTCAAAAATAAGGAAATTTCTAAGTGACCCCAAACTTTTGAACGGTAGTGTACCTCAATATACCCTCAAACAAGAGCACTCTGATGCAAGTGCAATATCCCCTGTGTCCATTTTCTTTGAAGATCCCAATACTTACTGATGGAGAGTAGTTTTCAACTTTTCAATACAATTACTATGGCAGAACCAAATTATGATAAACCCATCATCCATGAATATACAACAACGTATACAACCAATCGTTGTAGGTCAGGATCCAGAGGTGAACCTGTGTTGCAAGTTTGGTGACCCTAGAGAGCTGTACATGTTCTATAGTAAGAGGGCATAGGCAGTGCCGACCTTGATCTTGTAACTTTTGTCCTCAAACCTGTAGTCAGAGGTCATGGTCTCAGAGTGAACCTGTGTACCAGGTTTGGTGACCCTAGCTTTCTTTGTTGTTGGGATACAGTTTATAAGCCATTTTGATGTTGACCTTTGACCTTGCAATCCCAAAACCATTGTGACACTTCAGGGTCACAGGCTGAACCTGTGAACAACGTTTGATGACCCTAGTTTTACTGATTGTACAGTAATAAGGCAAAGGGAATGTTAACCTTGACCTTTGACCCCAAACCCATAGTTAGAGATCAGGATCACAAGGAGAACCTGTGTACCAGGTTTGGTGACCCTAGCTTTACTGCTTTTATAGTAATAGTAAATTTACCATTTACCATAGTGCAACTGGAATGTTAATTTGACCTCTGACCCCTTGACTCCAAACCCATAGTCAGGTCAGGGTGTAAATCATCCAAGATGTGTATTAGATACAACTACTGTATCGATTTGAAAAGTATACATCATTTCTTTCAGTAGTTATTGTGTTTAGAATATTTAGGGAAAATCTGACCTTTGACCTCAGGGTCATCTGATGAGAGTGAAATTGCAATATGCGCATCATCAGAGTATATCAAACCCTGGTACCAAGTTTCAAAACATTTGGAACAAAACTGTAGAAGGAGTTGATTTCACAAGACAGTTACAGTCCATGAAGTGAGGTGAAACAGGAGGTCATATGTCAGGGGTTACAAGTCCTGCAAAAATCCTTCGATCAGAACCAAATCATGATATGCACATCATCAGTGTATATCAAACCCTGGTACCAATTTTCAAAACAACTGGAAGAAAACTGTAGGAATTGATTACACAAAAGTGGGACAGACAGACGGACGGACAGATACTGACCAATAAAATAATCCCCCTTCGGCCTTCGGCCCCCTTCGACCGGCAGAGGAAAAAAAAATTGTTTATTTGATGTCACATTGTCCATCCCTAGCATAAAACACTATAGTGATATGTTGTGTAGGTGTCATGGGAGCCCCTCTGGGGCAGAGAAGTTGAGGACCCAAACGCCAGGCAAATTTGGTAAACCATTATTTATTTTTGATTTTTTGATTTTGTATACTTTATTGATCCCCAGAGGGGAAATTGAGGGCATCCACCTGGATGGATGAAGCAGCCACTGTACGGCACTATTCCTTAACCATTCACACACATATTCACACCTAGGGCCACTTTAGAGTCTCCAATTAACCTAACCTGCATGTTTTTGGCCTGTGGGAGGAAACCGGAGAAATCCCGGAGTAAACCCACGCAGGTACGGGGAGAACATGCAAACTCCACACAGATCACTGTTGGTCAGGGGCTGGGATCGAACCAGGGATCCCATGGCCAAGGGTGAGTTGCTGTGCTGGCGCAGTGCTAACCACTGCGCCACCGCACCGCCAGTTTATTGCTAAACTGAACAGAAAACAAACAGAAAAGCAAAACATGGCAGACTTCTAACATGTAGGATAATACTGGACAAAGGCACGAACAGGCAAGACGGAAGCATGTAATCATGCCAACATGAGACAAGGACGTCACAACTGACAAGGAATGACAGACACAAACAGTATATAGACAGGAGGATAGTTAGCAGACACAGGGCAGGTGGGAGCAATCAGGGGTAATCAGAGACAGCAGGGAGTGGCTATAGGCAGGGAAAACATGAGGGACTGAGACAAAAGGTAAACCAGAGACATGAACACAGGACCGGGGAATACACAACTATGACAAACAATGATAATAATAACAAGCAGAGAATCATACAAAACTAACTTCAAACCCCAGACCAGAATAGAGAACATAACATGATTATGATAATAAATAACGAATATGGAGAATTCCAAAATACCAACTGAACTGAAGCAGGGAAAACACAGAGAATAGCAAAAACAAACTTAAAGTGGGAGCATGGTCCCCAGCCCATGCTCAGATCCTGACAGTAACAACATAGTTAACGCAGAAGAAACACCATTTTGAGCACCCAGTAAATGCAGGTAAATGAATGAAATGAAAATCTACAAGCTAAACTGTCAGCATGTTACTTGGAACAGTAAAGAACATTCAGTCTTCACCCTTACTCAGGCTCACTTCACTCCAAAGGCTCTCCCCCACTTCATTCTCATCAATTTCTGCCTGAATTTAAGTATCTAACCTTTCCAGTTTATTCTTTCATGCTGAACTTTCTTAATGAATGTCCTTCACAAATTCAAATATGCCCCACAGCCTTAATGAAGACACGAGGATTCCCCACGGGTACCACATTTTGCAAGATCCTCCGCTTTCTCTCCCACTGTCGACAATGGACATTGGAGCTCCAATCTGACTGTGGTTCTTGTTTTCTTTGTATTTATGCAAATGTTTGTTTGGATATTACAGATTCCAGTCTGATTGTGGTGCTTTTAAAATTAGATTAGAAAGTCTCAAGTAAAATGGAGAGTGTAAAACTACTGTGCAGCGGAAACATTTTTGGGGTTCCCAGAGGACAGGTGGTGTGCATGCAAATAACCTGATTAACATAGCTAAAAGCCCCTCTCATAATGAGGCACCTCTTTCTGAAGAGGCTAAATGTATAAGACAAAGATGAAAAGCCTATACAGGCTGAAGACAAATGGCTGCACCATCCTTAGAAGGCCCTTTAAGGGAAAAAAAGGGTAAAAAGTTCATATTCACAAAAATACATTAATGCTTCTGTAAAAAGGCTGCATTGAAAACTTGACTCAAGTTAAGATGAGTTTTACCATTAAACTGATTTTAAGAACCGATGCAGTTTCAGTCATTATCCTGGGCCATCGTGGATACAACTGGGCATGTCCTTCAACCGGTAAGTCTTTTTGTCATCAGATTGATTCTGTTTACTGTAGTGCTAGCCACTATTAGCCTTGTAGGATGCGGGTGGGCCTAATCACAGAACCTGCCATTTGAAGGTGGGGGAAAAGTGAAAAGATTTTGCTCCCCCTGTGGCTGGGTAGCCAATAAAGAATAATATAAAATAAATATGCAAATTTGCTACAATTTTCACTTGGAAACATACTGAATTGGCACTTACGACACACCTGCCTGGTAATCACAAGACACAATAGAAAAGCCACATCCTCACTGACTAGCCACTAGAACGTCTCTCCCACTGGAGTTTTGTTCAAAAAGGCACATGTAAAATAACTTACCAACTCATATACGATACAGTACAATTAAACATGCATGACAGTCACAAGACAACAGAAAAAAACATATTTTCACTGCTTTTTCACTCCAGCTCCTCTCCCGCAGGACTATTGCACAAAATGGCACATGCATATAATCACTTTAACACAATACAAACTTACATATTCAATACAATTACACATACCCCGCAATTACTAGATGCTGGGGGGAATCACCAAAGGGCACACGATACAATATTATCATGATACTAGGGCCACAATGCGACACGATCATGATCTTACACTAAGTATTGTGATATCATATATTGCGATTCTGATCCCAAACTTTCTTTTGTTAAACTTCTGGCTACATCTCAGGAGTCACTCCTTTGCTATGCTGACCTAATCAGACAGTGAGCATTTAGCACCATCTAGTGGACTGAAAACTTAATTAGTTTTTATTACTTTGCTACATAAAAGGTAAGTTGTGTTTCCAACATTTATAAAAAAATCTTAGAGGGGTTACTGACTGCACTTGCTCCATATTTTAACAGCTCACATACTGTATGTCTTAATGGTAAATGGCATTCACTTAAGTAGCACTTTATACTCATCTCTGGATAACCAAAGCGCTTTACAGATCCTGCTATCCACTCTTTCACACACTGATGGCAGTGAAGCTGCCATGCACGGCACTGGCCTGACCAACCAGGAGCAACTGGAAGTTCAGTGTCTTGCTCAAGGACACTTTGACATGCAGACTACAGAGAGAGTGGGAATTGAACCACTGATCATTCGATCAGTAGTAGACCACACTACACCTGTGCCACAGCCACCCCCAATGAAGTGTTTGTGACATATTTGTCATATTTGCTCCTTCGGGGCAAAGAGGAGGATTCAATCGCAGGGCGAAGTTCGTACATGATTTATTGAAAAAGAACAGAACACAGCTCGTGGGGTGGACACAAGAGAGGTGAGCACAGGTGAGAGGTGGCATACAAACAGAAATGGCAGCAGAGACAGATAGCGGGGGCTCAGTAACTGTTCCGAGATAGCCACTAAGACCCCTCGCCCGGGACAAGGCAAGATACATCACCCAGAAATGTTAAAAAATGAATTGAATGTACTTGCCTTGTCCCCTGCTCTGCTGCTGCTGATGTCAGTGTCAAGGGTCCGGGTGTATCTCTCCGAGTGGCTGCAGAGATCCCTTAGGGAACATCAGCTGGAGGGCGACAAGGAACTGCCTCAGGGGGCACTGCTGGAGCACGAGTGACAACTTCTGGGAACGCTGGCAGAATAGCAGGTGAGGAGATTTCAAGCCGAGCAGCGAGCGACGCCGGCGGAGGAACCTGGAACACAGGCACTGACAGTGCGAAGGAGAGGCGAAGAACAGCCGCAGAAGCCTCCTGGAGTGGCAAAGCCAGTGCAGCTGCTGGAACCCTCGGGAGAAGTGGAGACGCAGCTACAGGAGCCTTTGAGGTGACAGTGGAGTTGGTCCTACGAGGAGACAGGGCTGGAACAGGAATGGAACGCCAAGTGGAGCGGCGCCTCCTGGAGCCTTCCTTCCATTCCGGGCCGCTGAACGCCCAGCAGGTTCCGCTGTATTCCTCTGTCTCAGGCCAATCTGGTGAGAAAAAGGCTGATGGTGGTGGCAAGGCATGAAGTGGGAGCCCTGGCAGCCAGGGAAGGGAGCACAGGCTCAGGCGGGCTTCCAAAATACTAGCGATACCCCCCCAGAGATCTGCTGCATCCTCAGGGGGAGAGTGAGCTGTGGGCTGAGGTGATAAGGACCTGCAGCACCTCTGTGACAGGCAGCTGTCCCCCTTTGTGCCTCCTCCTCCTGCCCTTTGAATCCATACTTGGTGGCACTCTTCTGTCATATTTGCCCCTCTGGGGCAAAGAGAAGGACTCAATCGCAGGGCAAAGTTCGAACATGATTTATTAAAAAAAGAACAGAACACAGCTGGTGGGCTGGACACAATAAATAAAGCCGTAGTGGCAGACAGTGCTTACAAAAGTAACAAACAACAAGGCAGTGGCGTGGAGACAGTGTAAAGGAATGCATTGAGAATGATGAGAGTACTGCACTGAGGGTGAGGAGTGGCATTCATAAATGGGGTGAAAATAATTAGGAACAATGAGGCACAGCCGTGAACAATTAAGAACAAAACAGGGATCAATAACGTAGAACAGGAAATAAAATAGGCACTGTCAAAATAAAGTCAAGACAGGAATGATGAACAAGGGCAAGAGTAACTGAAACAATAACAAAAAGTAACTGATCCTTAAGTCAAAAATACTCAATTTCTAACAGAAATGTTAAACTTTTAATGAAAGTTCTCCTGTTTTGTGCAATAAGTAACAGACCTTCAGTCCAAAAACCCAGCACATTTTGCTGTATCAAAATCACATTTACCTTTTATACGAAAATGTGCCGTTACCGTTACAAATGATTCGGTGGCAATGGATGTCCACGCATCACACATGGTAGTAATCCTACTCGCTGTCTTCAGTGATTGCACGACTTCGGCTTTGGTCTCTGTTGTAGAGAGTGGGGATGGCTGTGTTGGGAACAGGTCAAGTGGACCCCTGACCATGTGAGCACCCCAAGTGGACCCCGGGACCCAATCTGTACATGTACCAGTACATTTTCAATCCAGTGATTTACAAACTGATTCCTAATTTTCTAACGCTTCAATCAGAACATTCTAGTCCCACATACCTATTCTGTGGGTTTTCATCTGGGGGCAGCCAGCAGTGATGAGCAGCAGCGGTGGAGAAGGAAAGTCTTTTGAAAGCAGAAACAGAATCATAACCTTCTCCAAGTTAGCTTAGTTGTCATCCTATACTGTATTTTTTATACTTGTTGGTGACTGGGAAAAGTCTTTCCAACAGCTTTACACAAAATAATATGACACTGTAACTCAGTTCTACAAAAGAGATGGCAGCTTTTTTTCCCTCTCCCTCCACTGGCTGGAAACGTGCAATATGGTTTCACATGTTTGTCGTGTTTCCAAAATATTTTAGTTTCGTTTGACAGAGCTTATACTCGGTGTGGGTCTTGTCCAAATCGTTTTTCCCTTCAACTTCATAAAAGCTGAAGTACCCCTATACGTCTGCGCCGATCAGATACTCTGCTCCACCATTTTGTTTCTTTTATGTCATGCCATAAAGAGTCCAAGCAGGTCCGGGCGCCAACTTTTTAGTTCCGGCTGCCGACTTTTCATTCTGGCCAAATTAATTATGTTATTAATAATATTTAATAATCAGAATCTTGACATTTGTGCATTGATTCAGAATCGTCCATGTCCGCATCAAGATGCATCAGAAAAAGGATAAAGGATGCCAGCTGTTTCGCCTGTCACTTCAGTGGAACGTCTTGTCATTTTTGTCAATAATGATATCATTTCATAGGTCTCTAAACCCTCGCAAAGTTGTTTACATTTTCTCACTTATTGACTCACAGAAACCACACTGAGATGGTTTTGAGACAGTTTTGAGACACCCATGACTATGTAGCATCAGCTCTCCTCAGGCCAATTCAGGAGATCACTCTTCATCTTAAAGGAATTCTCACGTAACTCTGGTCAAGAATTGCTGTTTTCTTCATCATCAGAACCCCAGTGGAAACAATTTCCCTTTGTAGAGAAACCTGATAAGAATTGGTTTTAAAGGATTAAAAAGTATGTTGTACAATTCTCACCCTTCCTCCCTAAGCAGATAAGAAGCTTTCTAACTAGGAACTGATACTCTTAAAAAGTCATAAACTCCTTAAGCTGACAGGTATATGGTTGCCTCCTTTTTTTGGACATATAGCAGAAGCCCCATAAAACTCTCTATGCTGCCCCCTCTTCATATACCAAGACCTAAAAATGATCTACAGCTCAACAGTACCTCCTAGTAGACATCTACGGAATATGTTCATTACAAGCTGGAAATGTTAATACTGATTGAACATTAAACTCTTCAAGTTCTCATTCCTCAGGATAACTCTGGACACTGTGAAGACGATCTCCTTGTGATGGACAATAATGGTTTGCAATAATTAATTAATTCTTGATTGCCTTGTGATTGCATGTTGGAATACCAATTAATCTTATTCTGATGTGTGTCAGTTATATAAGGACATGTTTATAAAAAGCACCTAATCACTGAATATTAGTTTGAATCACTGAAGCTAGTTAGATTTTATATTGAGTATATAATTTCATAGGAACTGAGTGAACATTTTCTGAAAACTTGTGAGTCAGCCATTTCTAACCAATCCCCAGGCTGCCTCTCTGTTGGATAATGCCCTTGCATTTGATTGGCTGTTCACAGAGAAAGAACTGTTCCCTCATTGAACAAAAGCCCATTCAAACCCCTCTTTATGGAAAATAATTGGTCCGTCTTGCTGCCAGTCATATGTTTATGACCCAGCAGCGCACCTCAGTTAAATGCAAACAGAGCTGCCCCGTCAGCTCAAGTCTAAGCGTTCTGTGAGTTCTGTGGGTTCTGTGAGTTCTGTATGTCTGTTCATGTCTGTTCTAGTTTTAAGTCTTTTGTGTGTATCTGAACCTTGTCAAGCCCTGCGCTAGTTTCTTAAATAGTCTTTTGATAAGCTTTTGCCTGTTTTTCTGGCAACTGAGGGGAACCATCCTTTTCCTGTGAGCTCACTTCTATGTAGAAGTCAGACTTCCAAAAAGCCTTTTCTTCTTCGCCTCAGAAACCGTGCTTATTCTATTTAAACGTTTTCCTCAACTTTTTGACTTTTCCTGCCATTAAAGTGGATTTTTAATTTTCCTGCCTTAAAGTGGACTAATAGAGATTTTAGACTTTTCTGTTTTCCCACGGAGAAGAACTCAGACCTCGTGGGTGAAGCTGCGAAAATGCACTTTTCCTCCAGCCTTTAGCTGTCCCATGGGCTATGAACATCCTAAATTTCGGACAGGTTGCCAAAAGATGTCACGCCTAGCCTGGGGCTTAGCCGCTAACTCCACCAGCTACACTCTCGTGAGACCCCACCCCACCCCCGGTCCAGTTGAGTCCTGCGTTCCGAACGCTGTCTGAGAGAGCTGCTGAGCCTTCCCCGAACAATACCACCGGCTGGCGCCGACCACCGCTGAATACCTGGAGCTACAGCTGTTTATGAGACTCCCACTTTCCTATCTGCTGGGTTTAAACGAGATGTCCTAAATATCAATTATAATTGAACATAACCAATATTTCATGGTACAATTAGTCCATCAGTCGTAGGATAAAGCTATAAACTGAAGGAAAATTCTTATTCTTTTTCCAGTAACCTCCTTTTATTTTTGTAGCTTAATTCAGAAGTTTCTTTTTTTAGATAATCAGCTTATGTAATTTTTCCCCATAAAACTGAGTTCTGATTTTGTTAGTTACCTCAGCCTTCCATTGCATTACAGTTGAAATATAAAATCTGGTTTCCTCTTGGTTTCACAAAGGTTAACTATAGATTTTATGCTCAGAAATCCATTAACAGTTGATGTGATATTTGACACCTGTTGATCATTTGAACCTGCTTACAAATGATTTGAATGCAATGTCATGCAACCTGAATTAGTTTCATTAATAAACTTGTAAACGAGAGAAGTTGAAGTGTTTTCCTTTGCATATACGCTTTCCTGGGTCACAGCAGTAAAGAACACACTAACTTTGAGACTGATTCATTAATTGAAGGTCCAGAAATTAATTAATTAATAATCCGTTCTTTTGGAACTTGTGCCCTTATTTACGAGTGCTTTTCTCTCTTGTTTAGTGAGTGTCGGGGTGACTGTGTAACTCTGTCCCCACGCACACCCACTTCTAAATAAAATAAATAATTCCTGTACCTTATTATACTATATTTTATTAAATATTGCTACAACAACACTGCGACTATTTGGCGAGAGAATCTGTGGCACAAATTTTTTGATATATTGAAAATTCACATGACAAGACAGCGAGGTTCTGCGACTCACGAGAGGAAATTGTGAACCCCCACGAATGTTTTAAGATATTTTGAAAACTCCCTTGCGAAATCAAATCTGTAGGCAAGTCATTTTCCTCCTGAATGTTGGCAAGAAGTGACATTTTCTCCCATTTATTGAAATTTTTTCTCATATGATGCTAGACATCATTTACACCAGGGGTCACCAACGCGGTGCCCGCGGGCACCATATCGCCCGCTGGGACCACATGAGCCGTCCGCAAGCCTGTTCTAAAAATAGCACAACTCGCAAGTGAGCTGCGTCTAAGATGTAATTTTTTCTGCCGCTATTTTTTATTTTATATTTTTTATATTTTTTAAAATCACACTTACATTTATATAGATTTTAAAATGACAATGTCTTAAAAATAAAAAAAATGAAAATATGTCTATCATACGTAAAGTTAAGGTGAACTCTGACGTAGTTCAAAGGTCAGTATTGTGCGCATGACAAAACCTTCACGCTTGTGGAGCGTAAGCTAGCGGGCAGTTAAGATGGTGAGCGGAGTGCAGTTTCCAAGCCCAAAAACATGGCAAAAAAAAGACAGAAAATTTATCATTTTCAAAGTGAGCGGGAGGAAGAGTTCTTTTTTACTACCATGAAAGGAAGCTGCGTGTATTTCATTTGCGGGGCGATGGCGAAGCGCCACTTCACTACCCACTCTTTTTTTTTTTTTTTTTTTTTGGACTTATCTTGTACCTGTAGGTAGATTTGTTCTGCAGTCCGGTGACAAGCCACCAGCCGCTGCGTGCGCAAGCGCCCCTTAACTTCCTAACCTGCATGTTTTTGCATGAAAAACGATAACATGCACCACCAGAACATGCAAACTCCACACAGATCACTGTTGGCCGGGGGCAGGGATCGCACCCACGATCCCCGCGATCCCCCGGCCAAGGGTAAACTGCTGCCGCGGTGCTAACCACTGCGCCACCGTGCATATAAGCACTCTCAGCGCTGTTTAGCTTCTTCTCACGAAAGGACAGTGCTGGTTGCTCAAGCATGATTCTTGGCAAGAACTGTATGGATATAATTCCAGTGAAGAAGAACACACAAAAGTGTGTTTATTAAATGTAACAGATTTTGAGCAGAATTGCAGCAGATTTGTTCAGTTAAAAATGTGATAAGATTTATTTAATATGAAAGTTGATTTTTCTTAAATGTTGCATAACTTTTTCAAACATGGTTCAACATAGTTCATGAATTAAAAGGGTTTAGTTTTTTATGGTTAAAAGGGACTGGTGAAAACTGGACATTTTTTTATGAAATGTAGAAGTGATCATCTGAACAATTGCTGAGATTAATAAAAATAAAGTGTTGAATATTGATCTTGTCTGTTACCCACTCTAAGTTATTGATATTTATATATATATATATATATATATATATATATATATATATATATATATATATATATATATATATACATATACACACACACACACACACACACACACACACACACACAATTTGTTATTTTAGAGGAGTGTGTCAAGCTGGTGCCCTTCACATGACTCGATACCCATGAAGTAGCTCTTGGTTTCAAAAAGGTTGGTGACCCCTGATTTACACGATCACCTGTGCAAGACAGGCCATGTTCGCAAATGTGTCATAAGTGCATTTCAGTGTGATTCCAAGTGAAAATTGTTGCTAATTCATGTTTTGTGTTGCAATTTTCCTATCTCCAACTAGTGAGGTGCAGGCTTAAACAAACAGTGACAGTCTCCTTACTTGTGATTGTCCCAGATACACAAAAAGACTTAGATTAGGGCCTCATTACTACTAATGAGCAGGCAGAATGTAGACTGTTTTTGGAAAGAGCTTTACTGACAGTTTTTTTGATGAAGTGTAAAAACAACAGAGAAAGGGCTTTGCTGTTGCTCTACATGTAAATGCCAAAACTTAAAATGAATCCCCAGAAAATGTGCAGTATGGACCCTTTAAAGCAAAAGTTGATAAACAGATTTCAGAGGGGTTCTCAAATTTATGACTTCTTCAGATATTTAACATTCCACTTAAGTGACAAAGTTATTATCATCCACTGGATGATGTACTGGACATCTTTGAAAAATTTTGTCAGAGTTTTGGGCACTGATGTAAATGTATAATTGGGTTTATTTAGCAGCGGTTAAATAAAAGGTATCAAAGCACATAGAAAAAAAAAATCACAAATCATTACTGACTGTGGAAACTTCACACTGGACCTCAAACAACTTGGATTCTGTACCTCTCCACTCTATTTCCAGACTTTGATTTCCACATGACAGGACTTGGCACCTGATTTGGGCAGCCATGTCGTCTGCTTTTGTTGGTCCACTGCATTTTATCAAGTCCAAAGTCAGCGTAGCCATCTACCAAGAAATTTTAGAGCACTTCATGCTTCCCTCTGCTGACAAGCTTTATGGAGATGCTGATTTCCTTTTCTAGTAGGACTTGGTACCTGCTGACACTGCTAAAAGTACCAGTATCTGGTTTAATGACCATGTTATCACTGTGCTTGACTGACTAGCAAACTCTTCTGACCTAAACCCCATAGAGAATCTATGGAGTATTGTCAAGAGGAAGATGAGAGACACCAGACCCAACAATGCAGAAGAGCTGAAGGCTGCTACCAAAACAACCTGGACATCATAACACCTCAGCAGTACCACAGGCTGATCACCTCCATGCTGCATTGATAAGTAATTCATGCAAAAGTGGCCCTAACCAAGTATTGAGTGGGTACATGGACATACTTTTCAGTCGGCCAATATTTCTATTAAAAATCCTTTTTTTTTTTTTTTAAATTGGTCTTATGTTCTATCCTAATTTTTTGAGAAACTGAATTTTGGGTTTTCATGAGCTGTAAGCCATAATCATAAACATTAAAAGAAGTCAACTATTGAAATACTATATCACTTTGTGTGTAATGAATCTGAATAATATAGGAGTTTCAGGTTTTGGAATTGAATTACTGAAATAAATTAACTTTTCGATGATATTCTAATTTATCGAGATGCATCTGTAAGTGACTCAAGGCTCTCATCTGAATCTGCAGTGCCCCATTGATTATCGAACTGCATATCAAATCATGACACTAATCGAAGCCTCTTTCAGGCATTCAGACTTCAAAATAAAATGCCCAGACAGAAAATGAGCAGTCTTCAGTGTGAAACCAGCACCCTATTGGCTGCGGCCTAAACGTGCCAGCATGGAGGCCTGTTCTGTCCCAACAGGCTGCAGCGCACAGCTCAGTCTTCATCCAGACCCAAAATAAATAAAAAATTAGAGGAACTGGATATGCGCCGTAACAGACAGGATGCACACGTGACAAAAAACATGGCGCGTGGCCACCCAACGCTTGTTGGATATGCTTCAGTGATCTTGTGTTTGTTTCTGCCGCACCGTGGATAGATTTACACAAACTGATGCTGCATGGTTTCCTAAAGCAAACACACCCACAGACATAGGCACATGCGCGCACACGCACACACACACATAATCTCTCTCTCTCTCTCTCGGGAAGAGGGTGGGTACTGTAGGAGGAGGGTGCCAACACTGCGTTCCCCTCCACCAACAAAAATAGCACTGACTGCGCCTGTGTGGTGAGAAACCAGTGATGAGATGATGGTTGGAAGAATGTGGCGCCGCATCATTCTTGTCAATAAATACTAACTAAAGTCATGCATACAGCTCATCTTGGATTTTTCATATTGTATCTTGTATAGACTGATTTTGTACTTTAAAAGTCCATAGATTTCACACGCTTTTTTAAAGAAAATTGTCAAGCAGAGCTCTGCTAAAACTCAAATAGATTAACCTTCTTGTTAGTTGTTAGTTCAAGAATGGAAATTAAAGATTAAAAAATAAAATACAAATAAATAAAAAAATTAAAAATGTAAAAAAGTTAAAAAAATATATTTTTTTAAAAAAAATGGAAATTATAAAATAGCATAATCAAGGTATCTGCAGTTGTAAGGAAGCTAAAATGTAAGATTTTTAAACCTTTTTTACGGCCACTTAATTGAATTTAAGACTACATTTGTGAAATGTGAGCTTCTCCAGGATTGATGTTTTCACTGGATAACTGAAGTGCTTTGAGTAGTCTTTGAGTCTAGAAAAAGCGCTATATATGTACAGATCCTTATCCTTAATTATTATATGGAGGAAAAAAGCAATAAATTGACAAGAGTCCCAGTTGCATGGGAAAAAAGTTAGAAATTTGTGAGAAAAGTTTTAAATTTATAAGAGAAAAAATCACAAATTTATAATTAAAAAAAGTCAAAAATTTATTAAAAAGTCTCTAATGAAGATACGGTTCCACATACCCTTACGAACGGCTGTGAACACCGTATGAACAATTTTTGGACCATTTCATACGGCCTTCTTAAGGCAGCCATAGGAGAATCCAGCATTTTTAGACCATTCGTAAGTTCGTGGCCAGGTCGATGATCTTGTCCAAGATTTCTGCAAACACCCCACGAAAACCCCTCATTATAGGGCGGCTGTACGAATGCAATAGGAAAAACGTAAGATCTACATAAGATGTTGACTATAAGCATGCCTCAAGAACACCTCAAGTTGTTCTTGAGGGCCCCTTACAGCGGTTGTAGGAAACGCCATACGAATCCCCGTTCGTACGGAAATTTGTACAGCGTGCATGAGGTGGTAGTGAGGCGCTCATAAGGCGGAAGTACATCACTCATGCGACATTCGTGGAAAGTGAGACGGCGGAAGAGAGGAAGACGAGCGGGCGCTCTCGTACGACTTCACAGGAGAGGCTCGCGAACGGCGCTGCCTGGCATATTTCTGTCCAATACCAACTCTCTCTCTAACAAGGTGGATGAACTGAGACTGCTGATGCGTTTTAAGGACCTCGCCTCCTCAGCTGTCCTCTGCTTTACTGAGACCTGGCTCCGGGAAAATATACCGGACAGCGCGCTGCGCCTCGACGGCTTCCAGCTCTTCCGTGCTGATCGTGACACAGAGCTTTCCGGCAAGACCACAGGAGGCGGTGTCTGCTTCTACATCAACTGTAGCTGGTGCTCTGATGTAACGGTAATTTCCAAACACTGTTCTCCTGCCTTGGAATTTCTTGTTATCACTCCCAGCCTTTTTATTCCCCACGGGAGTTTGCTTCTTTTATACTGATCGCTGTGTACGCCCCTCCCGACGCGGACACGCGCGAAGCTCAGCGCGTGCTCGCGGATCACATTCAACACACAGAGCGGAGTTTTCCAGACTCGCTGATTATTGTGGCTGGCGACTTTAATCAGTGCAATCTGAGCCACGATCTCCCCCGCTACAAACAGTTTATTAAATGCCCCACCAGAGGATTAAACACACTGGATCACTGTTACACCACAGTGAAAGACGCATATCGCGCTGTCCCTCGAGCTGCGCTGGGATTATCTGATCACGTGATGGTTCACCTCATTCCCACATACAGACAGAGATTGAAGCTCACTAAACCTGTTGTGAGCAC
This sequence comes from Pholidichthys leucotaenia, assembly GCA_020510985.1. Classification (NCBI taxonomy): domain Eukaryota; kingdom Metazoa; phylum Chordata; class Actinopteri; order Cichliformes; family Pholidichthyidae; genus Pholidichthys; species Pholidichthys leucotaenia. Next base: position 251,742,615 of record CM035839.1, read on the forward strand.
TACGAAGATACGGACCAGTGATGCTGAGGAGAAGCTGGAAACGTGCATGGAAATATCTGACTGGGGCATGCTTAAAGGAGCCACGCATGATCTGGATGAGTACACGGACACTGTGAACTCATATATCCACTTTTGTGAAGAGAACATTCTTCCATCACGCACCAGGGTGAGTTACTCTAATGACAAACCCTGGTTCACAGCTAAGCTCAGACAGATCAGGAAGGAGAAGGAAGCAGCGCTGAAAAGTGGAGACAGGGACTGCTACAGGGAGGTTAAATACCGGTTTAACAGAGAGCTGAAGAGGGCTAAATCTCTATACTCAGAGAGACTCCAGCAGCAGTTCACTGCTAATGATTCGGCTTCCGTGTGGAGAGGACTGAGGCAGATCACCAACTATCGGCCTCAGGCTCCTAAAGGTCAGGATGACAAAGCCCTTTGTCAGAGACTGTCCCAACACTATGCCCGTTTTGACACCTCGTCATCTGTGTCCAACTCCCCCCCTCCCTCCAGCTCCACAGCCTCCACATTCCCTACTTCATTTAAGGCACCCCCCCCACCTCCCCCCCTCCCCTTATCATCAGTGAGCAGGATGTGCTCAAACAGTTCTCCAGACTGAACCCGCGCAAGGCCCCCGGCCCAGACGGCGTGTCTCCCTCCACCCTGAGACTCTGTGCGAAACAGCTGGCTCCTGTATTCACAGACATTTTTAACACCTCCCTTAAGTTATGCCACGTGCCGTCCTGCCTCAAATCCTCCACCATCATCCCTGTCCCCAAGAAGCCACGGATCACTGGACTTAATGACTACAGACCTGTAGCGCTCACCTCTGTAGTCATGAAGTCCTTTGAGCGCCTGGTCCTGTCCCACCTCAAGTCCATCACCACCCCTCTCCTGGACCCGCTGCAGTTTGCCTACCGAGCCAACAGGTCTGTAGACGATGCAGTCAACCTGGCCCTCCACTCCATCCTGCAGCACCTGGACTCCCCGGGAACCTACGCCAGGATCCTGTTTGTGGACTTCAGCTCCGCATTCAACACCATCCGCCCCGATCTGCTCCGGGACAAGCTGTCCCTGCTCAACGTGCCTGACTCCCTCTGCAGGTGGATCATCGACTTCCTGACGGACCGGAGGCAGCATGTGCGGCTGGGGAAAGACTGTCTCAGACTATACTAGCATCAGCACCGGATCACCCCAGGGCTGTGTACTTTCCCCCCCTACTCTCTCCCTTTACACCAACTCCTGCACCTCCAGCCACCAGTCTGTCAAGTTGATCAAGTTTTGCGGACGCACCACACCCTCATCGTGCTCATCTCCAACGGCGACGAGTCCGCCTACAGGAGAGAGGTGGCCCAGCTGGGCGTCCTGGTGCAGCAATAACAACCTGCAGCTGAACGCTCTGAAGACAGTGGAGATGATTGTAGACTTCAGGAAAGTCACTACTCCTCTGCCCCCCCTCACCCTCTCAGGCTCTCCCATCACCACTGCTGATTCCTTCCGCTTCCTAGGCACTACCATCACCAGGGACCTCAAATGGGAGCTGACCATCAGCTCACTCATCAAAAAAGCCCAGCAGAGGATGTTCTTCCGCGGCAGCTGAGGAAGCTCAAGCTACCCACCAAGATGTTAGTGCAGTTCTACACAGCCATCATCGAGTCATCCTCACCACCTCCATAACCGTGTGGTACGCAGGAGCCACTGCCAGGGACAGACTAAGGCTGCAGCGCGTCGTGCGCACTGCTGAGAAGGTGATCGGCTGCAAGCTCCCATCTCTCCAGGATCTGTACATCTCCAGGACCCGGAGGCGTGCTGGCCGGATCATAGCCGATCCCTCACACCCTGGTCATGTACTGTTTGCCCCCCTCCCCTCTGGTAGAAGACTTCGGTCCATCCAGACTAAAACCTCCCGTCACATGAACAGCTTCTTCCCCTCTGCCATTAGACTGCTGAACACTAAGTGACTCTCGTGCACCATGTACAGCAGCTCAACCAGACTCATGGTCAATCATCACTGTTTTCTTCCTGCATTAACCGACTGCACTATCTAGTTCTCACAGTATCTGCTGCTGGCTAATATATATTTTAACTGTTGACCAGTATCACTTAATCTTATCCTACACTTTATTACATGTATAGTTTATTTCTCTTATCTTATCATGTTTAATGTTGCAGCATTGTACCGAGACAAATTCCTAGTTTGTGTACTACATGAACAATGGCAATAAACCTGATTCTGATTCTGATTCTGATTCTGATTCTGAGAAAATATGCTGAAAGCCATAAGATCTTCCTACCAAAGATTTGAGAGTGCCGTGAGCTGCACAAAACTGTTCATAAGATGGCAGTAAGTATGCACCCTTAAGAAGAACGTAAGAACTCTAGGGTCATCATACAACAGAAAAGCACCTCCTTTCTCAAGAATGCCTCAAGTTGTTCTTGCGAATTGAACGGCAGCCATAAGAAGCTATGCCCCCCTCCATGAATGTCTGTAAACTCCAGAATTCATAGGAACTGGGAGATTCTTACAAGCTCAACGTTCATAAGAATCTTTTTGACCATAGCTTCAGCGATTAAAAAAACTCAAATTTTCAAGTAAAGTCACAAATTTAGGAGAAAAAGGTACAAAGTTATGAAGAAAATAACTTGTACATTTAGAAGACAAACGTCATGAGTTTACAAGGGGAAAAAAATCACAAATAAAGTAACAAATTTATGAGAAAAATTCACAAATCTCCATGGAAAAAAACTGAGAAATGTAGCAAAAGAAAAGTCCTTTCTGGCATCTGTTGCACAAGAAGTAACTGGAAGTGGGAGCTGGCTTCTACACCACACCTAGATCGGGCCCGGGCGTGGCACAGGCCGGACCCGATCTAGGTGTGGTGCTGGCCCAAAGACTGCTTGTTGGAAGCTGCAAAGGAACCACAAGAGACTTGCTGGCTTGGACGGGAGACACTCAATCGATGAAAGGCAATAGAAAAGTGAGACATGCAGTGGTGGATAAAGATGCTAAGGGCACCTTTAAAAACCTTTACGTCATATTTATATTAACAAGCAGATTTCAGACGGAACTTTTTAGTGTTTAAAACTACATACTGTATGTGTCCTTGAGGATATCAAAGACTGAAATTAATCCCGTGAAATATGCAAAATATGGGACTTTAAAAGGGACCAAATCAAACTTTTAGAAACTGTGACTTTAGTGACAGCCTGTGGTCAGTCAGTGGGCTGCAGTCCCCTTCACATCATTGATTTCTACTATAGACTGATGGGGAGTCCTTCTCAGAAGTGGAAGATGCTCATAATACTGTGTTTTTTGAATCAACATCACTGGCCCAGTTCCAGCAGTAGATGGATGTACTGAACTGTATATGTGAGCCAGTCAGCTGCATTCTGCCCACTCCAATATTAGCAGCATGATGTTGAAAGGTTTTGCAGGGCCCAGTGTCTGCATCATGAGTCAACACACAGGCAGGCAGGCAGGCGAGCAGGAGGAGCATTCCTTCTGCTAAACTGATAACCATCAGAACACCCAAGGCAGAAAAATTCAAGGCAAAATTGGAACGGCTGAGTCTGCAGAGGGAAAATGTAATCTACAAGTTTCCCCAACGCTTTGCTCTGCTTCTTCTTCCCCCTCCGACCACCACCTCACTTCACTCCTCTTCTCACTCCACGCTCATGTCCATCTTAGGGGTTCGGGGTTATTTTATTAAACAGATACCACAGTCAGTGAGTTCACTCCGTGTCACTGGGGGACAACTTCAGCTGCTGTTGAGTGCTGTTCAGGATTCAGGGGCGTTCTCGCTGGGCTGATACAGTTCACAACTAGGTCCAGATTTAAAAAAAACAAAAAACAAACGTAAGGCAAATCCAAGAATCTACGTCAATTTTCACTTGGAATCACACTGTCTCACGAATGTTGCAGTAATGTTGCACACACTCCCAGGGAGTTTTTGGCCAGAGCTCTGCAGGTGTCTGCATACACGTCATGCAAGTGTTGCAGGACATTGTCGCAACTTGCGCAAGACAATTTTTTTTTTGTTTGTTTTTTTGCAGTTCTACAAAAACAAGTCCCACAATGGCTGCCCAACACTCACATGACAGATTTCCATAGCAACGGTGCAATGTTGACCTCATGAATACAGTTCCACATGCCTGGGAAGGACAACAAACAACAGAAGAACGGAGCTTCACTGCCTGCTCACTGCAGCTGCTGTTACACACCCAGCCGGCATGTCCACGTGGGCCCCACCGCAGGTTAAACTGGGCTGTCTCTGGGTCCCACATGGGTTTGTCCACGGGTTACGTGTTGGCCCACATGGACTTCACAGGTCAGCATCTGGGCCCCACATGGGTTTAATGTGGCTGAGCAGGTTTCAGCAACACTGGCACCATAATCACAATGATGCAAAAAAGCCACAAATTTATGAGGAAAAATGTGAAAAATTACAAGAAAACTAAGTGACAAATTTACAAGAAAGATAGTAGCAAACTTATGTGAAAAAAATGTAAAATTTACTTGAAAAGTTATAAACTTAAACAAAAATTTTTAGCAAATTTACAAGAAAAAAGTCACAAATTTATGAGGAAAAGTTTAGAAAAAATGACCATTAACAAAAAAGTAGCAAATATACAAGTAAATAAAATGAAAATTTATGAGAAACAGTTCAAAATTTATGAGGAAAAGTTGTAAGTTTAAAATTTAAAAAAGTTAAACTTTTGACAGAGTTCCAAATTTACAAGAAAAATGTTTCAAATTTATGAGAAAATAAGTTGAAAACAGGTAAAGAGGTAAAGTCAATGTGGGTAAACACAGATGGGGCCAACATGGAAACCACAGACAAACCCACATGGACTCATCAGACAGCCCAGGGTAAGCTGTGGTGGGGCCCACATGGACCCGCTGGCTGGGAAGCTAGACGGTGCTCCCTGTCTGGTTAGGTCAGCGCAGCAAAGGACCGCTCTAGCTGGGATTATGAGACTCACCACAGGCATCATGGGGCCTGTGGTGAGTCTCGCCCCCACTCGTTTTTTTGGCAATACACGTTGATCGATGCCTCCTGTACAAAGGTTTTTTCTGCCATCAAACCACAACTCATGATCGCCGTCCTCAAAAATTTAGTGTTCACAACAACTGCTAGCTAATGCACAGTAGGAGGAAACCTGACATCTGCTCCTTCTGAGGCGATAAGAGTGAAATATCACGTTCGCCTCACTATCCCCAGCCACCTGAGCACAGACCGCACCACCCCGCCTCACAGTGAGCTCAGCAGACAGCACTATTTGAGCAGAGTGGTGGGGGATTAATGAGAAGGGGGTGACTCTCTCTGTGGATGTGTGCGTCGGTAGCGTTAGCCACTTGGACGGCTGTGAGCTGCTGCACGCCAGACAGAACCAGAGGGTGACAAAGCAGACCAGCATGTACGACAAGCCTGCCCAGAGAAGCCCAGCCAGGGTAATGACAGGTCATACTCGCCAAGCATGGAAAGCAGGGAGGGCCGCGGAAATATGTGGGAGCTTTTTTTTTTTTTTGGTGGCGTTAAAAGCTGTCCCGAGGACTTCCGGTTATGGCTGCCACGTAGGACGGACGTGTCTCGCTCTGCTCTGCTCCTGGAGAAAAAAAATCGGCAAATAACTCTCTCATTTGGGACAGAACGTATCCCAGCATTTGGACGAGGATATGTCGGCGAAGCCTAAGGCTGGAAAACCAGGAAAAGGAAAAAGCGAGCCGCCGAAACAGTCCAAATTAACGGACTTTCAGGTCTGTGACGCAGCAAACAAAACTCCATATATGGCGGAGGAGGCTGGCAACGGTGCGATGTCTGCGGGGGGAGGCGCAGATGCGCTGATGGCTGCCATGAGTTCAATGAGAGCGGACTTTTCCTCTAGATTGATGGGATTATGACAGCGTTGGAAGGAATAAGAAAGGAATTGGGTGACTGTGTAGAACGAACGGCGCAGATGGAGCTCCGTCTCGCTAGTGCTGAAGATGACGTCACCCGTCTTCAATTAAAGGTGCGCACTTTGGAAAAAAAAAATAAATCTCTGGAAGATAATATTTGGGATTTGAAATCTCGGTCGAGACAGAATAATTTGAGGCTGGTGGGTCTTCCAGAGGAATCAGAAGGTCGGGACGTATGTTCCTTTCTGGAAAAGTGGATTCCGGAGGTGCTGGGCAGCGAGGAGTTGCAATCAGCAGTAGTTCTGGAAAAAGCACATCGTATTGGCCCACGGAGAGATAAGGGACCGCCGAGGACCTTAATTATGAAGTTTCTTAGCAACAGAGACAGGATGAAGATCTTCAACGCTGCACGTGCTAAAGGAGAGATTAAACACCAGGACCAGCAGGTGCGGTTCTAGCAGATTTGGCCACAGGAATCCAGCAATTGAGGAAGCAGTTTGATCCCGTACGTAAGGAGCTGCGCAACCTTGGGATTCGTCATGGTGTAATCTATCCTGCGAGACTGCTGACCACGTATGAGGGCAGAACCCACATCTTCAAGACCCCAGAGGAGGCGCAGGAGTTCATCAAGAAGATCAAAGAAGAAGAAGAGACTGGTGGGAGCTAGCATGAACAAAATATAAGGTAGAATAATTAAGCATTTGCACAGCCATCTGACTGACTTGAAGTAAATAGTAAGTTTACAAAATATAGATTGTATTATATATTAAAAAAACAAAACAAAAACAAAACAAACAACAACAAAAAAAAAAACTATGATGTACAAAGTTGTTAAAAATTTTGGAGTTAAGTTGGAAAACTACAGAGGAGAGTTAATGTTACGTCATTAAAAGCAGTAGAGTTAGGGTGATTGGGAGGATGAAGAAGGAGTGGCTTAGGCTGTTCCCCGTGGGTGTGGAACGGTCGATGGCTATATCGGGAGACAGAATTTTTCTTTTGATTTTGGGGGGTTTGCCACAAGGGTGGGAAGGGGAAATTTGTTTGTGTGTAGTTTGTAGGATGAATGTTCAACCACTCATGTTTTTGCTTCTCTGTATGAGCATGTTTACACTGCAAGGTAATCCCAAACTCTCTATTGATCATGGACCAAAGTGTTAATCTTAATTTAACTTCATGGAATTGCAGAGGTCTACAAAATTTAAAAAAACTTAAACAAGTGTATGAATAAAATAAAGGACATGGGTTCAAGAATTGTGTTTTTACAAGAAACTCATCTGATAGAGGAGGATGTTAAAAGAATTAGGAGTAGATGGCAGGGAAGTGTATTCACCTCTTCATTTTCATCCCGAGCCAGGGGAGTTATGACTCTCATACATAAATCAGTTCCTTTTCAAGTGAAAAATGTAATTGGAGACAAATTTGGAAGATATGTAATCATTCAAGGTTCTTTGCTATTAGAAAATATAAATCTTGTGAACTTATATGGTCCCAATATAGATGATCAGAAGTTCTTTGCTAATTTATTTCTCATCTTATCATCACTTACAGGGCAACATATAATAGCAGGGGATTTTAATTGTACATTGAATCCAGGTGTGGATAGATCAACAGGACTGGATTGTACGCACATTGGATGTAGGATGACTATTAATCATTTTATGAAAGAATTGAGATTGTTAGATATATGGAGAGAAATGAAACCACAAGTTAAAGCCTATTCTTGTTATTCCAGTACCTACAAGACATTCTCACGTATTGATTATTTTTTGATTTCCACAGAATTAAGGTCCAAGATTCAAAACTGCTTTTATGATAACATCGTGATCTCTGATCATGCACCCTGTTGTCTAATATATCTAACTACTAACTAACTAACCTGCACTTATATAGCGCTTTTCTAGTCACAAAGACCACTCAAAGCGCTTTCATTAATACTAACCCTCTATTCTAAGGGCCTATAGGAAACAGATATCTAGGGACAATTTAGAACAGCCAATTAACCTAACATGCATGTCTTTGGCATGTGGGAGGAAACCGGAGAAATCCCGGAGTAAACCCACGCAACACGGGGAGAACATGCAAACTCCACACAGATCACTGTTGGTCGGGGGCTGGGATCGAACCCACGATCCCCACAATCCCCCGGCCAAGGGTAAACTGTGCTGCCGCAGTGCTAACCACTGCGCCACCGTGCAGCCCATATCTAATATATGTAGATAAAAAATTGACAAAGGAATCAGGTAGATGGCAATTTCAGCATAAATGGCTTCAGGATGAGGAATTTGTCAAGTATATAGAAAAACAGATAGACGAGTTCTTTGACATCAATACTACACAAACATCAGCATGTGTAAAGTGGGAGGCTTTCAAAGCTTTTATTAGGGGACATATTTTTAGTTATACAGGATCAAAATCTAAGAAGACTCGAGAGGAGAGAGCTAAATTGGAACATAAAATAAAAAGTCTTCAGGAAAAAATGTATGCAGGAAGTGACCCAAGGTTGGAGAATGAATTACTGATTTTGAGAGCTGAATACGACAAAAAATCAGCGAATAGAGCTGCCTCGAGTCTTCTAAGATTGAAACAATCTTTTTATGAACAAGGTGAAAAATCAGGAAAATTATTAGCATGGCAGATTAAACAATTGGAAATTAAAACACCAATTACCAGTATTATAAGTAACGGACAGGTAGTTATAGATCCTTTAGAAATTAATAGAGCCTTTAGAGATTACTATGAAAAATTATATGATACCAAAAATGAACCTGATTTAACAAAACTAAATGGGTTTTTGAACGAACTATCTATACCGTGTATTCCAAATGAAAACAGGCAGATATTGGAGTCTAAAATTAGTCAAGAAGAAGTTGGGCTAGCCATTGATAATATGAAATCAGGAAAAAGTGCAGGACAGATGGTCTTCCAGTTGACCTTTATAAAAAATTTAAGAATAAATTAATAAAACCTTTTTTGGAAATGGTTTTAGAAGCATTTCAAAATAATAATTTACCATCATACATAAATAATGCCTTAATTATACTGCTGCCAAAACCAGGTAAGCCCTCTAATAAATGTGAAAATATGAGACCAATAAGCCTATTAAACGCCGACCTTCAGATAATCTGTAAAATTTTAGCAAGACGAATACAAGAAATTTTACCAAATATTATTAATCGAGATCAGAATGGCTTTATAAAGGGTAGACAAGGCTTCCATAATGTAAGAAGACTATTTAATATTATTTATTTTAATAAAGAAGCACCGGATACAGCTCTCCTATCACTGGACGCCGAAAAGGCCTTTGATAGAGTTGAATGGCCCTTTCTTTTTGAAGTCCTACAAAGGTTTGGACTTGGAAATAATTTCATAAAATGGGTTCAAATAATATACAATAATGCTACAGCAGAAATCCTAACAAATAACAATATTTCAAAACCAATAAAAATCAATAGAGGATGTCGACAAGGCTGTCCACTTTCACCTTTACTGTTTACTATGGCAATTGAACCTTTAGCGATAGCGATACGTTTACATTCACAAATATATGGAATTAAAGTTGGACCAACAGAACATAAAATCTCCCTGTACGCCGATGATATAATTTTGTTTATGTCGAATCTAAAAAAATCAATTCCAACCTTGTTGAATTTAATAAAGAATTTTGGGGAAATATCAGGATATAAAATAAATAAAACTAAATCTTCAATATTAATGCTAAATGAGACCCAGAGAAATTACCCAGCCCCTGAGGTAAATCAATTCAATGTTGTAAATCAGTTTAAATATTTAGGAATCCATATTATGCCTAAGCTAGAATCAGTCGCCAGTGTCAACTATGAAGCCTTAATGTCAGATATCAATGAGTTAACTCAGAGATGGATGTCACTACCAATGTCGATGATCGGGAGAATCAATATACTTAAAAGTAATATTTTACCTAAAATACTTTATTTATTTCAATACATTCCCTTATCACCACCTTTAGATCTATTCTCAAGAATAAAAAAAAAGTTTGTGGAATTTATATGGAACAACAGGAGGGCTAGATTACGTTTGTCTTTATTATATTTACCATTTGATCGTGGAGGTCTGAAATGTCCAAATTTTATGTTGTATTATTGGTCGGCACAACTGAGGTCTATGACATATTATTTTTCATCAAATGATCTCCCTCACTGGACTGAAATGGAATCATACAATTTACCTTTACCTCTTCCCATATTCATATACTCAGATTCGGCAAAAAAATTACAAAAACAAGTTAAAAATCCATTTGTAAAGCATATGATCAAAATATGGTATGAAGCTAAAAACTATTTAAAAGAACCACAGTTATTGTCACAATTTAGTCCAATATGGGGTAATCAATATTTTAAACCAGGGAGAGCGGACGCTGTATTTAAAGTATGGAATTTAAAAGGGATACAAAAGATTCAGGATTTATATTTGCCATGTGCAGACAACATAATGTCTTTTGAAGAGCTGAGGATCAAATTTAATCTCAATAGAACACATTTTTTTAAATATCTTCAACTTAGAAACTTTATTCGATCAAATCAAATAAAGCTCTCACTCGACCTATTTATTCATCCTTGGAAAAAATGATGATGAAAGATAGTAAAAGAAAGGGTATTATTTCAGAGTTTTATAACTCATTGACACTATCTTCAAGTGAAAATTCACTGAAAAGATTAAACTACTGGAAAGAAGATCTGCAAATTGAAATTTCAGAGGAACAATGGGAATTGGCTTGTACAGAAGCTCAAACCAAATCAATAAATGCACGCCTTAAATTGATACATTTCAAATGGTTAATGCGGATGTATGTTACACCGGAGGAATTAAATAGATATAACAAAAATATACCAGATACATGCACAAAGTGCATGGAAAGTAAAGGAGCCCTATTTCATTGTTTATGGGAATGTAGATTAATAAGAATGTTTTGGGAAGAGGTGAGGGTAACAATTGAAAAAATAATTTCAAAACAAATCATATTGAATCCTAAACTGTTTTTGTTGGGTCTGTACCCAGAAAAGCATAATTTTAATAAAAGTGAAAGAACATTCATAGACCTCAGTTTGCTTAATGCCAAAAAATGTATTGCACTATTATGGAAAAAGACTCATAGACCAGATGTGACTCAGTGGTTAAGACAGATGTTAACAAACCTTCCATTAGAAAGAATAACATATATACTGAAATCAAAGGAAATTGTGTTTGAGAATATATGGAGACCTTTTATTGATTATGTAAAAAATTTAAACATAACTCTTGAAGAAGAAGGTGGATGATGTGTGTGGACCTTGTAAATTCCAAACTGGTGAACATAATATGTATACTTATGTATTGGATTGTCTAGACTAAACAGAGGAGCATTGTTGAAGACTTGATTTTGTTGGTGGTTGTTGGTGTTTTTAGTGCATTTTTTTTTTTTTTTGTAGTACTTTAGTGTTAGTGTTTGATTGTTTGTATCATGTTTGTTAAAAAAAAAAAAAGGTTCAATAAAGATATTGTGGAAAAAAAAAAAAAGCTGTCCCGAGTTCACTCTGACAGCACCAAACAACAGGGACAAGACAGTACTACGATATGCCCACTAGCTTTTCTTTAGCTTCCTGAACTGCATAATCACTGTCATTAATGCTGTATATCATCCTCGGCATCATTCTGTCTTTTGTGTGCATGGATCGACTCCTTCATGTTTTTCTTCATGTTCTGTTTTCCATATCCTTTTCTTTTATAGATGAATGTTCATATAAAACACAAAGTGTGAAATAATGAGGTCAGTGCAGGACTGGACAATGTGACCTCAAAACGTCACAATTAATCAGTTTATTTTGGTTTCAGTTATTCCAGTGATTCTTTCTTCTTTCCTTTTTTTGGGGGTGTATATGCAGTAGCCAATAAATTTACTGAGGACTGCAATGACTTTGGACTTGTTAAAACACAGTGAACCAACACCAGCAGATGACATGGCTCCTAAAATCATCACTGACTGCAGACCCTCAATCAACTTGGATTCTGTGCCTCTTCAATCTTCCTCCAGACTCTGGGACCAAGGGATTTCCAAATGACAGGATTTCCAAATGACAGGGCTTAGCACCTGTCATGTCTACCTCCAGTAGGTGCAGATGATGGACTCAAATAGCAGACAGAACTCAGGCGCAACATGGTTTATTAACAAAACAAAAGAACAAAGAAATAACAGCACGAGGGCTGGAGAAATAAATAACACAAACTGTGGAACATATAGAAAACTCACAGGATTCAGGGCTCCGGCAGGGAAAACGCACACAACGTTAATGACACCACAATAGACACAGAGTGCATGGAATAAATAGACAAGGGACTAACCAAACGCAACACAGAACAGATGGGTATAATCAAGGGCAACAGGGAAGTGATTACAGGTGATGAACACAGGATGGGTGGGGCTGCACATGAGACGTGACAATGAAACATGTAGAGCAGTCGTGTCCAATCATGTGCCATGGAGGGCAGAGACCCTGCAGGTTTTCTCTTCCACCCAGTCTCTTCAGCAGGTATTTTCACTTAGCAATCAGTGGGAAGAAATTCAGTGGAATTTGCTGTTGAGGACACTGGTTGGAGGTAAAGCCTGCAGAGTCTTGGCCCTCCATGGCACATGAATGGACACCCCTGATGTAGAGCAAAGTGCAGGAGTACATAGAAAGGGTAGTGACTACAAATATGGGAAACATGAGGCTGGAACAATAGGTAAACAGATATGCACACAGAACCAGGACCAGACAAGGGATGAACACAGAAGACAGGGGACTCAGGGAAACACAGAAAGCAATAAATGCAAAAACTAATCATACATGAACACAGAAAATAATAAATGAACATAAAGTGTGGGCTTGACCCCAAACTCAAGCCCAAACCATGACAGCACCTGTTCTGGGGAGCCATGTCATCTGCTGGTGTTGGTCCACTGGACTTGTGGTGCTGGCTTTGGACTTGTTTTATCAAGTCCAAAGCCATCACAGCCATCTACCAGGAAATTTTAGAGCACTTTATGCTTCCCTCTGCTGACAACCTTTATGGAGATGCTGATTTCATTTTCCAGCAGGACTTAGTACTAAGGATGAGCCAATCTGATTCACCATATCAGTTTCGGGTTTGTTCCAAGAAAAATGGCCAGATCAGTATTGGTAAGCAGTAAAAGTAATTTACTGATCAGATACATTAATAATATTAAAATAAAATGAAGGTGCAAATATGCTCTCAGTCACGCTGTGCATAGCTTCTATACTCATCAATAGCAACTGTCACTAGAGTCTGTCTGTGGGACTTGCCTTGGTATGTTGCTGTGTGGTATCAGCATTTACAATTTTAACACCAGCAACTTAATAAAACACTTGCAAAAGCATCACGATAAAGGAGTATGCTGAATTCTGTCAAGAACCGAGCAGAACGAAGTGCTTTTCCAGCTGGGAGGCTGGAAGCTAAAAGTGAAATCTAAGCAAAAGAATGTAACGTGACCTTGAGTTCCAATTTATAAAATCATTCTTTGTTGAAGGAAAATTGTTTCAACTCAAAGATCTGGCTATGAACTGCTTCTCTTACCCAAGATCCAAAGCTGTAGCCCTATCCATTGGCCATAAAGTTGAAGTTAATCCCTTTCTCCAAGACTCTTTGGCAAAGGAATGTTCCTAATCAGCAGATTTACGGTTGACAATGTCCAGACATGTGGGGAAACAACCAGACAGTTTCACAGTGAAATCTGGTGGATGAATCAGGAATATTTAATTCTCTCTTTGCAGTGGATTTGATACATGATGGACAATGAACTAATTCATATTCTTTCTCTTAACCCTTTAACCCCTTGCACTCTGGTCAATTTCCCTAAAAACACCAAAAAATAACGTACCCAAAGTAAATCAAAAGCTGTTCTTCAACGCTTTGCAGCATCTTCATGGAGTTGGTCTCATTTAAAAGAAAACACTTTGAATTTTTTGGCAAAAAAGTCATAATCTCTCTAAGTGCTCCGGCCACTGAGTAACAGTCATCTAAACATACTGAACTTGAAGAAAATAAATTTCGCCTGGGTGTTTTTTTGGATACAAATGCTTACAAATAACACACAGCTGTCAGATACGGGGTGGAAAATGCAACAGAAATGTAGAACCAAGTGGTATCCAGCTGAGGTCAAAATTTTGTAACAATACCACAAAAAATGAATATATTACACAGCTTTCTTCAGAGGTTGGTCCCAGGCGTTTTTGAACTGTGCCAAATTGTGCCAAATGGCACAGTTTGGAAAAACGTCTGTAACTTTTGAATGATTCAATATAGAAGCTTGATGTTGGGCTCTAATGAAAGGTGACACTCAGGGCTGTGTGTTTGTGTGTGTGTGGGGGGGTTATTTATTCATTCATGAATGAATGAATGAACAAACAAGCCCCCACACACAAAGAAGCATGCCACATAAAAAATGTGTGGCTTTTTTTTACAAGAAAAAATAACATACAGTGCACTAAAAATTATACTAGAATATCTGTAATGTAGAAGATAACAACTTCCACCCCCACCCCCACCCCCTGCTACAGAGGATGGACATTGCCCGGTGCGCCGCGGTCTACTACGCACAGTTGTACCAAGATACCGGACGTGGCGCACGAACCGTGTACCGCGGCGCACGGAGTCCGATTCGTGCGCCGTGGTCACGGTGCGCCGCGGTCACGGTGCACCGCGGTCTACTACGCGCAGTTGTAATTTACCGATCGGTCAAAAGTCATTTTTGATTACAATTTTCAGGGATAAAGAATAATTTAGCTTATAACACTTACCTGTCCACAACAGCAGTGTCGCTGGCGAACTTCTCTTCCTCATTGTCAGACGAACACGACGCTGGTCCGCTTGTTACGGACTCGTGGTTCTGGTCACGTGACCTGGTCAAACCATAATTCCATTATCGCGGTTTTGCGCTTCCATGATTGCGGTTTTGGCGAACGATTTTTCAAAACAAATAAGAACAGTAGTAAGAAAAAAAGACTGGCGAACGCGTGTGTGTCACCCAGCGGCTAAAAACAAAACAGATTTTGCAAGGGAGGCACGCTTTCGAACTACTGTGCTTCAATTGGCTCGCTGTATTCGCAGCCGTTGGTAGGCGGGTCCTTCTTGCTAGGTTTTCAGTCATTGGTTCTTCAAGGTTTCAGAAACCCAATTCAAGGCTCTTATTAGTCGAATGAGAGGTCAATCACATCTAAACCAATCAAAGCACTCCTTTGGCTTTCTGTTCGCGGCTGTGTCTGTAGTGGAAGAACGGAAATGCAGCTTTTGGACGCACACTGTGCGTCCTAGGACGCAGAGACGTGTCCGCCCACGGTACACCGAAATGCAACAGGTTAACTGACCTAGGCACCATGTGGCACCTGGGGCAATGCAAGGCAACTCAAGCCCCCCCCCCCCTCCCAGTGGTCAAGAGTGGTAAAAAATTTTGTCAATAAAATATTTCAGATTTCCAAGGCTATAGCTTAAAAGTTACAAGAGATAATGGCTTACTGTCAATTAGAAAGATGTAGAATATGATCCAAAGTTTCAGATACGAATAACTTTACACATCTAGTTTGCATAATGTTGCGGCAGCTATATAAATTACATAACTCTTTTGACTTTAGACACATTTACATAAAGAATGGTCCAGTTTTTTGACGCTGATTTGTCTACAGGGGTATGTTTTTATCTAATCTTCAAAGTATATGAACCAGAAAATCAATAAAAAGTAAAAAAAAAACATATTTCTCTCTTACCTGTTACCAGGAGGGGGGCTCGCTCGCCCATGTGACCGGTCCGTTTTCGTCCATCGTAGCTGATGTTTCTGTGTTTGCTCAGCCATTTACACCATGTACCACATCTACAAACTCTTATGATTATCCCACGTGAATTTCATTTGTATTACGTGGCTATTTTTTTCTATTTGATGCATTTTTCCTGTGGGAATCCATGCTGCCGGTGGGCACCGCCATCTTGGTACGGGGAGCTCAGTTTTTTGTTACATCGACCTTGATGTAACATGTTTACTTAGTAATTTACACCTGTGTACCACATCTACAAACTCTTATGATTATCCCACGTGAATTTTGTTTGTATTACCTGGCTACTTTTGCCGTTTCATGCAGTTTCCGTCATCATCGCTGTCACGATGACCAAACACAGCGGCATCCACATTGGTGTGTGAGCTCAAAGCGGAAAAAGGAAGAATAATAATGAGGATTTATCCTTCTTTGCTATATTCCATGTCAGCCATGATTCCTTCGGCGCATGTCTGCCACCTTCTAGACTGTCAGATCAATAGAGATTAGTACAAATTCTCAGTATAGCCGGGGGACGTCAATAAGTTGACACGTGCAGTTGCTGCGCTGTGCCACTGGTGGTGTGTGACCCGTCCATTTAATCTGGGCAGTAAAAGGGTTAAGACAGTATCTGCTACTGAAGATCTGATTGAACTCTGGGGATGGACAATGCGTTTTTGAAATGCTTTTATGGAGATGATTTGATATAACTTGATATGTGCTGCTTATTTTCAGGAAGAAATTGTTTGCATGCTTACTATCACAAGTTAATTACAATTGCAATTTAGATGCATTTTATGCTCCTTTATCAAGTAGAATATCTTAGTCACTAAAGTTTAAGGAATTTATGCTTTATTCAGCACACATGTCTTAAGGAGGATTTCACTCCTCATATCAAATGTCTCTATCTCTCTGTTCTCTAGGAGACCATAGCAGAAACTTTAACTGACCAATAGAACTCCAGGCTTTACTTTTGTTGAACAAAGCTCAAATATAATTGGGCCAGCTCAGGTTTCATGAAGTTTTGGACCACCCTGCAACACTAGAGAAAACTTGATTTTTATTGCCCTTTGTTCAGTCTGTTTTGGGCAGTGGCCGACCTGTAAGGAGCTTTCTCTGCTCCTTCATTTTTCTCCTATCTTTAAGTGGGCACAGAATATGTCATGCTCTGAGAAAAATTCCCTTTCTTTTCTTTAAAATTCAATTTTCATATTTTAATCTTCTTTTTATTTAAATCATTGTGCAAGAAGGTTTTGTTTGATTGTTTTTCTAAGCTTAAACCAACTCATTTAAACCACCAACATCAGAAGAAATTGGTTTGTGATGTTTTTCCTCAGTTTGAATTTCTGATCGGACTTTGCACAATAAACTAATTCCTTCTTCAGTGCATAAGGAGACCTCACCCAGATTGCTGAAGGACAGCCTTTGTGATCCGGGGAGTAGGCCATAACTGTGGTAAGGAGCCTGTCTGTCAGTCTTCCAACAGAACCCACGCCGGTCCAGTTGAAACAGAATCCAGTGGACCCGCCTGCTACCCACTGGGATGCAATGAATCTGCTGCTGACGGTCTGTTGTTAATTTACCTTAATTCTTCAGAATATTCCTGGTATAAGTTCTTTTAACTTAATTTCATGCAAACCCCCATCAGAATTTCAAACTGCATGTGGTTCTTTCATTAATCTACGTGCTTTTTCAGAGTAAAACAAATTTTATATTTTTCTAAATAGTTAATTATCATTTTCTTCATAAAATTGCATCCACTTTTCTTAACCAATGCTATTTTATGGTTTTCCAACTACCAGTATACTGACAAATTAAACGGAGCTTCATTTGGTCCCACAAATGTTTGATTCCTAAGTAACTCAGTCTATGATGCCCATGATAAGATAAGCCTTTATTAGTCCCACAATGGGGAAATTCCAGGATTGCAACAGCATAGGGATAGCAACACTCAGAGCAACAATCAGAAGGCAAGAAAAAACAACATCTAGTAAACATATGTCCATATTACTATAAATGTATATATATATAGACACACAGTGCAGAGCATTATGGCTGGTGGATGTGCAGCAGAAAGTCTAAGCTCTCTCTCCGCGGATGCAGCGGGCCAGCTGGAAGTCTTTGGGCATGATGGTGACCCCCTTAGCGAAGAAGAGACCACCAGGTGGGTCTCGCTGGTCTCCTGCAGAGCCATGACGGCGAAGCTCAGGAAACGCAGGACGGTCTTGAAGTCCTGAGCGATCTCCCTCACCAGGCGCTGGACGGGCAGCTTACGGATGAGCAGCTCCGTGGATTTCTGGTAGCGACGGATCTCTCTCAGAGCCACGGGCCTGTGACGGCGAGGCCTCTTCACTCTGCCGGTGGCCAGAGCGCCTCTCCGAGCAGCCCTGTGGCTAGCTGTCTCCTGGGGGGCTTCTTCCTCCAGTAGATTTTACGGGCGGTCTGCTTGGTTCTTGCCATCGCTCTTTATTATTCTGTCTTATATTTCTTTCACGCCGCCTAAACTCCAGCCCGGCACCCGCTTCGTTTTCGCTACAGCTCCCGGTATGTCGAGTTTCCCATTAGCACCGGGCGGTGGCCAAGTGCTAGCTAGCACTAGCTCTTCCCCGCTGTAACGTCTCCCGCTGCAAACCGTGGCTCCGTCCGCCGACCCGGGAGACCCCCGGGGCGATCCGTGCGTCCGTGATATATATACAGAGTGAAAGGTGTAGAAAGAAGAAGGAAGATAAAAAAAAAAGGCTGTTGCAACAGGCAGCCGACTCGTGTGGCGCCGCCGGTCCGGCGGAACCAGAACCGGAATACAAGTTGAATTCTCTGTTTAAAGTTATCCAAATATGTTAACCTATTCTGACATTTCTTATTAAACCACTGAAAGACATATGGGAGCTGTTGTTTGATTTCATGTCCATCTTCTTGATTATCCAGAGGCAAGAACTCACAAGGGTTTATTTTGAGACTGATTCATAATTGGTACAAATAAAGAATTGTTAATAAAACTGTCCTTTTGGACTGGTGCCCTAACGAGGATTTGAGTGTAATGAAAGTAAATCTTCATTCCTACTCACATTCATATTTATATTAATACTTGTACCAACATTACATATAAAAACCCATAAATCCACTACAAGAACGAAACAGAGTAAAAACCAGACTGGAGCACGGAAACGAAAGACATAACATGGGTTTACCTTTCAGCAGAGAGTTACAGCTGATGAGAGGTAGGTGACAGAAACATAAATAGCAAATTATAACAGTGAACTGGAAGCAGGACTAGAACAACAAGGCTACAGGAAATGGAACAGAAATGACTTCAAAATAAGAGCAAACCTAAAAACTAAAAATGGACAGAGAACAATATCAGAAACACTACTAAATAAACCGAGGACCAGGAGAATACTTATGATAATAATAATAATAATAATAATAATAATAATAATAATAATAAAAATGTCAAAAATACAACTTAGTTAGTTCCTTTATTTTCAGATCTACAGCATTTTTTACCTCATGCATAAAGTGGCACTTTGAATTTCATCTGAATGTTTACTTAAATACTCAGCTTCAAAGTTTTGCATAAACTTGCACTTAAAAGTTCAGAATGCGTGTTTACATGGGTCTGACCAGTGAAATGCCAAGTTGCAAAGTTTAAAATAAAAAGCAGCAGCGTTGCTGGACTGAGTCAAATTTGTAATATCTATCTATAAATACAACAAATGTGTGTGTGTCTGTCTGTCTGTCTGTCTGTCTGTCTGTCTGTGTGTTCCTCACATATCTCCCAAACCATTCCTCACACTGGCCTCAGATTTTATAAGTGCTTTGCTGAGGTTACGAGGGTGTGCATCCCTAAAGTTTAGCCACCACTCCGTTTCCTCATGCTGTGGCTTCTAGAAGTGTGGGCGGGGTTTCGGATTGACTCTGTACTGATTGTATAATACGCGGCATCACAACCAGTCACAAGAGTGTTCTGTAAACAAAACAAGGAAGTGAAAAGTGACAAATTTGACCAGAAAAGAGAATACTGAAGATCTAATGCTTAAAAAAATTATACTATAATGTTGCTGTGATTGCATAGCTCTAAAGGATAATTCAGCATATGTGGAAAACACGAGGTGCGCAGAGTAGCTACATTCGAAACAAACATAACAAATACAATTCAACATTAACATTCACAGCCAGACCTTCCAGTATCAACCCAGGTTAGGCTCCACATGTGGGTGAAGGCCTGGTGGTGGCAACATTTTTAACTATAGGCTTTATCAAAGAGAAAAGATTTCAACTTACTCTTGAATAAAGAGAGAGTGTCTACCTCTTGAACTGAACTGGGAAGATGGTTCCACAGGAGGGGAGCTTGATAACTGAAAGCTCTACCTCCCAATCTACTTCTGGAGACTTTGGGGACCACCAGTAGTTTGGATTTTTGGGAGCGCAGAGATCTGGTTGGATGACAGGGAACTATGAGTTCTTAAAGGTAAGAAGGAGCCATACCATTAAGGGCTTTATAAGTTAGGAGTAAAATCTAGAATTCAATTCTATATTTTATTGGGAGCCAATGTCAAGAAGCTAAAACTGGGGTAATGTGATCTCTTCTCCCTGTTCTCGTCAGGATACGTGCAGCTGTATTCTCAATGAGTTGGAGAAACTTTATGGACTTATTAGGACAATCTGATAAAAGTGAATTACAATAGCCTAGCCTAGAGGTGATAAAGGCGTGGCCAAGTTTCTTTGCATCTTTATGAGACAGGATGGACCTAATTTTATAAATATTACGCACATGGAAGAAGGCAGTCTTAATAGTTTGCTGTATATGAGAGGTAAAAGACATATCTTGGTCAAAGACAACTCCAAGATTCCTAACAGAAGACTTAGAATCCAGCGCAATGCCATCTAGTGTTGTTATCTTACTAGAAAGAGTACTTCTAGCTTGTTTGGGGCCAAGAACAATGACTTCAGTTTTATCTGTATTCAGCAATAGAAAATTGTAGTTCATCCAGGTTTTAATATCCTTAAAACACTCCTGGAGTAAACCCAAATGGCTGGGATCATCTGGATTGATGGATAAATATAATTGAGTGTCATCAGCATAACAATGAAAATGAATAAAATGCTTCCTCATAATGTCTCCCAACGGCACCATGTATAATGTAAACATAATTGGTCCAAGTACTGATCCCTGCAGAACTCCATAGCTAACCGTGGTCTGAATAGAGGACTTGTTATGGACCTGACAAACTGGGAATGGTCTGATAAATAAGACTGGAACCATCTTAGTGTTCCTTTCAAACCAATTTGCTGCTCAAGTCTCTCTAGCAGAATATGGTGGTCAATGGTGTCAAAGGCAGCACTAAGGCCCAATAAGACAAGGACAGAGACAAGTCCCTTGTCAAATGCCATAAGGAGGTTATCAGTGACTTTCACTGTCTCTGTGCTGTGGTGTTTTCCTAAAACCTGACTGAAATATAGAATTATTTTCTAAAAAAGTGCACAGTGGATTGGCGACTACTTTTTCGAGAATCTTGGAAAGGTAGAGGAGGTTAGATATTGGTCCCCAATCAATCAACTGGTCCCCAATCAATCCCCAAATCAAGCCAAGGTTTTTTTAAGCAGAGGTTTAATTACTGCCTCTTTAAAAGACTGCGGTATATGGTCTGTCAATAGGGACATATTAATTATGTTCAAAAACGGTGGACTAATCAGAGGTAGCGATTCCTTCAGGAGTCTAGCAGGGATTGGGTCTAAGAGACAGGTATTTGGTTTAGAGGCTGAGACTATTAAGGCTACATCAGAATAACTAATAAGAGAAAATTCAGAAAAGCGGAGTTGTGAGCCTGTGGACACAGCAGTGTTAGGCAGAGGCTTGATATTTTTAAAGGGGCTTTTTTTTAGAATATTATTCCTGATACTGATAATTTTATCATTAAAAAAAATTCAAAAAGTCATCAGCACTAAGGGTTGGAGGAATGTAGGGGTCCATGGCATTATGGCTCTTGGTTAACTGAGCTACAGTGTTAAAAAGAAATCTATGGTTGTATTTATTTTCTTCTATTAAGGATGAATAGTACTGTCGCCTAGCATTATGGAGAGATTTCTTACAGTGGGGCAAAAAAGTATTTAGTCAGCCACCAATTGTGCAAGTTCTCCCACTTAAAAGATGAGAGAGGTCTCCAATTTTCATCATAGGTATACCTCAACTATGAGAGACAAAATGAGAAAAAAAATCCAGAAAATCACATTGAAGGATTTTTAATGAATTAATTGGTAAATTCCTTGGTAAAATAAGTATTTGGTAACCTACAAACAAGCAAGATTTCTGGCTCTCACAGACCTGTAACTTCTTCATTAAGAGGCTCCTCTGTCCTCCACTCGTTACCTGTATTAATGGCACCTGTTTGAACTCGTTATCAGTATAAAAGACACCTGTCCACAACCTCAAACAGTCAGACTCCAAACTCCACTATGGCCAAGACCAAAGAGCTGTCAAAGGACACCAGAAACAAAATTATAGACCTGCACCAGGCTGGGAAGACTGAATCTGCAATAGGTAAGCAGCTTGGTGTGAAGAAATCAACTGTGGGAGCAATTATTAGAAAATGGAAGACAAACAAGAACACTGATAATCTCCCTCGATCCGGGGCTCCACGCAAGATTTCACCCCGTGGGGTCAAAATTATCATGAGAACGGTGAGGAAAAATCCCAGAACCACATGGGGGGACCTAGTGAATGACCTGCAGAGAGCTGGGACCAAAGTAACAAAGGCTACATCAGAAACACACTACGCTGCCAGGGACTCAAATCCTGCAGTGCCAGACGTGTCCCCCTGCTTAAGCCAGTACATGTCCAGGCCCATCTGAAGTTTGCTAGAGAGCATTTGGATGATCCAGAAGAAGATTGGGAGAATGTCATATGGTCAGATGAAACCAAAATAGAACTTTTTGGTAAAAATTCAACTTGTCGTGTTTGGAGGAGAAAGAACACCATACCTACTGTGAAGCATGGGGGTGGAAACATCATACTTTGGGGCTGTTTTTCTGCAAAGGGACCAGGATGACTGATCTGTGTAAAGGAAAGAATGAATGGGGCCATGTATCGTGAGATTTTGAGTGAAAACCTCCTTCCACCAGCAAGGGCATTGAAGATGAAACATGACTGGGTCTTTCAGCATGACAATGATCCCAAACACACCGCCCGGGCAATGAAGGAGTGGCTTCGTAAGAAGCATTTCAAGGTCCTGGAGTGGCCTAGCCAGTCTCCAGATCTCAACCCCATAGAAAATCTTTGGAGGGAGTTGAAAGTCCGTGTTGCCCAGCGACAGCCCCAAAACATCACTGCTCTAGAGGAGATCTGCATTGAGGAATGGGCCAAAATACCAGCAACAGTGTGTGAAAACCTTGTGAAAACTTACAGAAAACGTTTGACCTCTGTCATTGCCAACAAAGAGTATTTAACAAAGTATTGAGATGAACTTTTGTTATTGACCAAATACTTATTTTACCAAGGAATTTACCAATTAATTCATTAAAAATCCTTCAATGTGATTTTTCTGGATTTTTTTTTTTCTTATTTTGTCTCTCATAGTTGAGATATACCTATGATGAAAATTGGAGATCTCTCTCATCTTTTAAGTGGGAGAACTTGCACAATTGGTGGCTGACTAAATACTTTTTTACCCCACTGTATATGTGATAAGGCTGGCATTCCAGGCTGAACATGATTCTTCTGTCTTTTTTGCACGCCAAAGACTTTCACAGGATCTGACTTTCTGTTTTAACTCGCGAATGTGGGAGTTGTACCATGGAGCTAATCTCCTATTTTTAATAGTTTTATTTTTAAGAGGGGCTATGGAGTCAAGTGTTGCCTGCAGTGAGGCTGCAGTACTATCAATTAAAGATGTAGTTCTGATGGACTAAAACAGTCAGTGCTGCCCTCTGCTATACTGAGACATGGTAATAGAGTAAGTGCTAAAGAGATTAATTCTTTAAACCGAGCCACAGCACTATCAGGTAAGAATCCGGTAACTATGTTTCTGCTTGATGCTGTAAAATCAGATAACACAAATTTGAAAGTTACCAAATAATGGTCAGTCAGTGTAGAATTTTGAGGAATGACTAGCAGCTCATCAATTTTTACACCATAGGCCAAGACCAGGTCAAGGGTGATGATGAGTTGGTTTACTAACACACTGAGAAAAACCAGCTGAATTTAGGAGGGAGAGAAATGCTAAACTATGACTATCATTATCAACGTCTGTATGAATATTAAAATCACCAGCTACGATAATTTTGTCTGAACTGAGAACTAAGGTTGTTAAGAACTCAGAGTAATCAGACATAAATTCAGCAAAAGAAGCACTGGGAGGGCGATATACTGTACTGTGGTAAATAAAACAGGCTGTTCTGACCTCCAGGATGGATGTGCTAAGCTAAAAGTTAAGCATTCAAAAGTGTTATAATTTGAGTTTAGCTTAGGCTGAGGGTTCATTGGTAATGTGGATTCATATATTACCCCAACACCACCACCTCGGCCCATGTTTCTAGGAATATGAACTGCTCAGAGATTCGCTTGAAGAGCTCCTGGATAGCTGTGCCGTTACCGATGAAGGTGGCGGCCATCTTGAGGCCTCTGGGAGGAATGTCGCAAACGGCGGTCTTTACGTTGTTGGGGATCCATTCCACAAAGTGGGGGTGGCCTCATTGATACTAACAAAGTCATCGGGGCGTAGCCATGTTTCTGTGAGACAGAGTATATTTATATTGTGATCCATAATCATATCATTAATTAAGGTCGCTTTATCAGACAGAGATCTTATTTTCAGCAGTCCACTTTTAATTATTTTATTTTTCTGTGGTAAATTAATGGTTTTAATCTTTATCAAGTTATGTTGTATTTGTCTTGGGTTATAATGTTTTGGGTATCGGGGGACAGACAATCTCAATGGGGTTGTGAATGAAAGACTGATTTAAACAGACAGAATTATTTAGATTAATAGGAGTAATATGAGAAGTGGAAAGTAAAAAAGCTGGTTGGCAGACCCAGGCACTTTGGGGTGAGTTAACACAACAGCTTTCAGTCACTGTACTAAAAAATGCTTGAACGGAATAAAACAGATTGTCCCTTAAAAGACGTGAACCAAGTTTATTTGGATGAATACCATCTGGCCTCATAAATGATGGGCAATTCCAGAACAGGTTAAAATTTGTATATAAAACCAATGTTAAAAGTAGGACATGTTGAACACAGCCAGGTATTATGGCTAAGAGTCTCTTCAGGGACCCTAAAGGGACCTGCCAGCTCTCTCCCCATGATTCCAGACCAGAACATGGCTCCACCACCTCCTTGCTGACGTTGCAGCCTTGTTGTGACATGGTGGCCATCCACCAACCATCCACTACTCCATCCATCTGGACCATCCAGGGTTGTATGGCATTCATCAGTAAACACGACTGTTTGAAAATTAGTCATGTATTTCTGGGCCCACTGCAACTGTTTCTGCTTGTGAGCATTGGTTAGGGGTGGCTGAATAGTAGGTTTAGGCACAACTGCAAGCCTCTTGAGGATCCTACACCTTGAGGTTCGTGGGACTCCAGAGGCACTGGCAGCTTCAAATACCTGTTTGCTGCTTTGTAATGACATTTTAGCAGCTGCTGTCTTAATCTGATGAATTTGTCTGGCAGAAACCTTCCTCATTATGCCTTTATCTGCACAAACCTGTCTGTGCTCTGAATCAACCACAAATATCTTCACAGTACAATATTCATGCTTAAGTTTTAGTGAAATATCAAATGTTTTCATACCTTGTACAAGGCATTGCACTATTTGATGCTTTTCAGCAGGAGAGAGATCTTTTACTTTCCCATATTGCTTGAAACCAGTGGCATGCTTAATAATGTGGAACTTCTTAAGTAGTTTTCCTTTAATTGGGCTCACCTGGCAAACTAATTATGACAGGTGTCTGAGATTGATATCAGTGATCCAAAGAGCCCTGAGACACAATACCATCCATGAGTTCAATTGAAAAACAAAAAATTGAATGTTTATGACACTAAAATCCTATTTGCATAATAATTTGGAACGCGG
Source organism: Pholidichthys leucotaenia (assembly GCA_020510985.1). Taxonomy (NCBI): domain Eukaryota; kingdom Metazoa; phylum Chordata; class Actinopteri; order Cichliformes; family Pholidichthyidae; genus Pholidichthys; species Pholidichthys leucotaenia. The sequence continues at coordinate 251,768,398 of CM035839.1, forward strand.
TCTATACAGCACTTTCAGGGTGGGACCAAAGATCAATTAAGTGATGGATCGTGATACTTGATACTAATAATGATACACCGATTCCTAAACATATTGGTCGCGTTTATTAATTATATATATATATATATATATATATATATATATATACAGTATATATTCACGTAAACACTGCATACTCTCTTGGGTATTCAACCAGTTGCGTTTTCAGTCCACTAGATGGTGCAAAGCAAGCACCCAGTCAAGTGAAGTCAAATCATGTCTCGTGAGATTTGCAGCCAGCTTTGAAAGTTAGGAAGCCGTTAGATCATAGTTAGGTCAAATATTGGGCCTTTTTTGGATTTTACAAAGACGGAAGGACCTTGACATAACACACAACTTGCAAGAAGTGCTGCACAAAAATAACACTGTTCAGGTGTGACTGTAGAAAACAGGAACTTTCAAACTAAAATATGAAATTTACTGCTGAACAGAAGGCAGACCAAGTAGATTAGTTTGCAGCTGACCCTGAATCTTATGTAAGAATGGATGAAAACAATGTCCGTTAGAGCAATGTTTTTCACCCGGGGCGCTGTGGGAAATTGTCTAATTTCACTTAATTGGTCAAAAAAAAATTATTTCAAAGAGTTATGGTGTGTTTAGGCAGTGCACAGGGTGAGGACTCACATCACTCAATGCATGCCCAACTGCTGGAGTCAAGGCCGGCATGCAGGGGTTCACCCTGTGGGGACGAGGCTGTCTTCATGGCTTCTATAGCTACCCTGCAGCTCACTGGGCTCACTGCAAAGTCCAGCGGGGCACGCAGATGTAGGGATACTGCTGCTGTTTTGAAAAAAATAATTGCAGGGTAAAGCACCCTGCAATTATTTTTAAAAAGTACGACTTGTTACCCTCATGTTTCACCATACTAACACTATTTTACACCAGTATACAGAAAGTACCCTGTAACTTCATCATACTTCATGGGCTGTATTATGAAGTGTTACCCTAAACTGTCATCACATATGCTGTATTGGGGTACAACGCATGGACTATGGAACCAGTACTGCTTGGGCCCGACCCACTTTTCAGCCACATAAAAGAGAATCAGTTATTGTGCATCATCTATCCATCCATCTTCAACTGCTTACTCCTTTTTGGGTCGCGGGGGGCTGGAGCCTATCCCAGCATCTTTGAGTGAGAGGCAGGGTCCACTTTGGACAGATCGCCAGTCCATCACAGGGCCAACACAGAGAGACAGACAACCATTCACTCTCACATTCATACCCAAGAACAATTTAGAATCCTCAATTGATGCCAATTAACCTAACCTGCATATCTTTGGCCTGTGGGAGGAAACCAGATTACCTGGAAAAAACCCACATAGACACGGGGAGAACATGCAAACTCCACACAGAAGGGTCATCGATGGTCAGGGGGTGGGATCAAACCCACGTCCTTCTTGCTGTGTTGCCACAGTGCTAACCACTGCACTAGTGAGCTGCCCTATGGTGCATCATGGTGTGGATAAATGTGACATGCAGTCATTTACTGGTCATTTTTAAGATAAGATGAGCCTTTATTACTCCCACAACGGGGAAATTCTAGGATTGCAGCAGCAAAGGGATAGCAGTACTCAGAGCAATATTAAATAAGATAATAAGATAAGAACTGGTTAGCCAAAGCAGTAAATAAATATACATATGTACACAGTTATATACACAGTGCAGGAGCATTGCAGCTGGATGGTATCAACAGCATTACAGTTAAATTACCCGGCAAAATATAAATATGTACCCAGACAGTATATTTCACATTTGAATCAACAGTGTTGTTGCCATCCTCAATAATAATTGTAATTCTCTTAGTTGTGTATTGGAGGGGACAATTGCTATTGTGCAAAGTTGTGACGTTTAATACAGTCTCTATGAGCAGCACTGGTTAGATTATAAAGTCCGATAGCCATAGGTAGGAAGGACCTGCGGAACCTCTCCCTTGAGCACTTAGGATGGCACAGCCTACCGCTAAATGAGCTCCTCAGTACATTCAGCGTGTCCCACATGGGGTGGGACTCAGACTCCAGCAGAGATGACAGCTTAGCCACCATCCTCCTCTCTTCTATCTCCTCCACTGGGTTGAGGCGTCACCCCTGAACAGAGCTAGCTTTTTTGATCAGTCTGTTCAGTCTCTTCCTGTCAGCTGCTGTGATGCTGCTGCCCCAGCAGACGACTGCATATGTGATGGCTGATGCCACCACCAAATCGTAGAAGGTCTTCAGTAGCCCTTGCACTCCAAAAGACCTGAGTCTCTTCAAGACGAACAGCCTGCACTGTCTCTTCTTGTAGAGAATGTTGGTGTTGTGTGACCAGACCAGTTTATTGTTCAGGTGAACACTCAGGTACTTGTAAGACGGCGCCATCTCAATGTCTGTTCCCTGGATGTTTACTGGTGCTGTGGGGGGGTTGTCCTGGCCTGCGGCAGTCCATCACCAGTTTCTTGGTTTTCCTCACATTGATCTGGAGGCAGTTCTGCAGGCACCAGTCCACAAAGTCCTGGATAAGTCCTCTGAACTCCAAGTCATCCCCATCAGAGATGAGGCCAACAACCGCAGAGGGAACGGTGTAGGAGGAAGAGCACTGCATCCTCCACCCCAATGCCATGCTCGTAGGCAAACTGAAGTGGGTCCATCGCTGGTCCCACCAGGGGGCAGAGGTGGGCAAGGAGCAGCCTCTCCAGGGTCTTCATTGGGTGTGATGTGAGGGCCACTGGTCTGTAGCTGTTCAGGTCCTTGGGATGCGGAGTCTTCGGCACGGGTACCACGCAGGATGTTTTCCACAGCTGTGGTACCCTCCCCAGCTTCAGGTTCAAGCTGAAAATGTGCTCCACAATCCCACGCAGCTGGTCTGCAACAGGACTTGAGGAGCCTCGAGCTGATGCCGTCCAGACCTGCAGGCTTCCTCACCTTGATCTTCTTCAGCTCAGCTCTCACCTGGGTCTTAGTGAGGGACAGACTGGGGCAGGCGGGCTGTGTGCTGGGGGTGGGGGTGGGGGGGGGGGTTGGATCTGTGCGGGAAAAAACAGCAGGGGATGTGCACTGAGAGCTGGAGGATGTTGACAGCAGAATCTCAATGCTGATTGGCTGTCATGACCAAACATCAAGTGGATTTTTTGCTCATATTGAGCAAAATTCAACTCAGATGGATGCAAATTTGCATGTACCCACATTAGCCTGAGCACATTTGAATATATTCACATCTTGACTTTGACAAATTCTCTTCTCATTTAGTCTCGTCTGGCCTTAGCATGGTTTGGACTACAACACTACAGGACAAGCTAAAACACTCTTCACTTTCATCATGATTTGTTGGTCGCAGAAAGAGGTCAAGTTGCCATTTCGCTTGTCGGTCAAGAAAAGCCCTAGCACTGGGAAATAGATCCTGCAAGTGCAGTTAAGGACATTTTAATTCCTTTCCTTCTAAATCACACAAGGGGACAGGAGTCAATATCAGATGTTGAACTAAATATAACAGCCAGGGTTCACTCTGTACTGCACAGCAGGTAGTACAATCACATCCACATCCCCAGAAGGTAATGCATAGAGCTGTGTGATGATTCTCACGTGCACTTTAGAGATCCTTCAGATATAAACTACTATATGGATGCTATCTGATCACTTTTGCACACAGGGTTGCATCACATTCACAAACCCCCACAGGTGCAACCGATCCAGAGCTGAAGAGTACAAATGGAAAATGAAGAGGAGCTGGAGTCATCTGAAATGTGAAGACAAATAATGAGGCCAACAGCAGCAGTGTTTGCTTCTCTTGGCTGGACAGGCTCTGTTTGTCTTAGTGTTGGGGGGCAAAGAGAGTCGGCAGCTGAGTGTAATTCTTGGAAATGCCAAACAAAGCCATATTAAATTCACCACCCCCATCAAATGGTTTGGGGGAAGGAATGGAGGGTGGGGAGACTAAAACTGAGGAGTGCTGAGAAAAGTAGGGTGTAGCTCAAAATGAGAAAGACCAACTGCCAACAGCCCCATTTCCACTAAAGGAACTTACAACCACTTTTACTAGAACTCGACACATGGTGTGTGTCTCCATCAAGGGATTTTAAAGAACTCATAAGGGACAAAATAAGTCCCTCCCTCATTGTAGGTCAAAACAGAAAAATAATGGTTCTTAAAATGGTTCTTCACAGAGCTCTGTGGTTATTCAGAGAGCCATTGTTTACTGAAGAACCTCTTTATTTAGAGGATGGTTCTTTGTATACCTTCAAAGGAGTGAGATGTTCGTTTCTGCTGGAGTTTCATGGAGAAAGAATACTGAAAATTTCTGAAAAAGGGATATATGAAGTACTTCTTGCTAAACAGTTCATTATGGATCTCAAAATGGTTCGTCTACGGCATCACTCAAAAGAATCTTTTGGTTCCAAAAGAGCACTTTCATTTTTTTATATGTACTTCAGCATGGCCATCCCCCACAAAACTGCTGGGTAAAGGATGGGCTCTTTCTTGTACCCCTCCAAAGAACTTAAAATATTGTCATTAGTTAAATAGCCTGATAAAAACAGGCAAACCAATTCCAGAAAAAACACTATCTCCTCGGTGAAGGAAACAACAAAAATTGCATCAATGCATTATTGATATCAAGCATATTGAGCAAAATCGATAAACGGTTTCTTCAAACCATTCCCGACCTGATCCCAGAAAGAACTAACAAACCTTGAACAAAATGAAACTAACTCTTCAGCTCTATGACACAATTCACATCTACATTACTGTAGTGAGGAATTTCAGAGGATAACATTTCTGTTAAGACAAAAGCTCACAGTTTTTCTCCATAAAAGTACTTATACTCTCTTTACACAGAGGTGGGGATTGTTGAGAGATCATTGAGTGATGGAAAAAATGGCTGGAGCTCTCTCAACAATCTCTCGAAGAGTACTCCAAGTGCTAATGATCTCTCACTGATCTTTCAATGAACACCAAAAATTGCTGAAAGATCATAGAGTGATCACAAAGAGATGGATGAGTTCGTTGAGCACTCCTTGAGAGATCACTTCGCATCATTAAAGACATTGTTTTGGACTGAGTCAAAATTTGAGGAGACTGTGATGACTGAGGAGATCACTGGAAGATCACTGAGAGAACATTGAGACATTGAGAGATCTGGTGATCAATGAGAGATCATTGGAAGATCAATGGGGCCATTTTTTAATCTTTCAACAATCTGTCAATGATGTCCACCTAGTTTAAATGGGGTACAAGAGCATTATAACCTCTTACACACACACACACACACACATATATTATGGCAAGCCATTCAGGAAAAAATATATATATATTACAAAGAAAAGCTTGGAATATATCGAATGAACTTTCAAATATATTGAATGAACTTCAGAATATATTGAATGAACTACATTTTCCATCAGCCTTTGGAGCTCCAGTTTCATTCAGTATATTCCGAGGTGTTTTGTGTATATATATATATATATATATATATACTACCGTTCAAAAGTTTGGGGTCACCCAGACAATTATTTTGTGTTTTCCATGAAAAGTCACACTTATTTACCACCATGAGTTGTAAAATGAATAGAAAATATAGTCAAGACATTGACAAGGTTAGAAATAATGATTTGTATTTGAAATAATATTTTTTTCCTTCCAACTCTGCTTTCGTCAAAGAATCCTCCATTTGCAGCAATTGCAGCATTGCAGACCTAACATGATTGCACAAGGGTTTTCTAATCATCCATTAGCCTTCTGAGGCAATGAGCAAACACATTATACCATTAGAACAATGGAGTGATAGTTGCTGGAAATGGGCCTCTATACACCTATGTAGATATTGCACCAAAAACCAGACATTTGCAGCTAGAATAGTCATTTACCACATTAGCAATGTATAGAGTGTATTTCTGATTAGTTTAAAGTTATCTTCATTGAAAAAAAGTGCTTTTCTTTCAAAAATAAGGACATTTCTAAGTGACCCCAAACTTTTGAACGGTAGTGTATATATATATATATATATATATATATATATATATATATATATATATATATATATATATATATATACAGTATATACAAAACATAAGAGTTTCATTCAATATATTATGTGTTTTGTATGTATGTGATCTGGACCATTTGGATGTTCAGCATTGTTTTCAGTGTGTGTTTTATGTAATAAACGGAAATGGAAGAAGTGCAGCTATGAGTGAATCAGCAAAAAAGTTAGCTGCAGCTATCCTAATGAAGAGCTGGTTAACATCCTGGCAAATGTATGTAGTGGCCAAACTTCTACCGATGAAGAAATGTGTTCAGTGTTCCACCGTGGGGAACACTTCAGTAAAGCTGGTAAGATATTCACAGATTCGGACTTTGTGGATCAGTAATTCGTGAACAAAACACTGTTAAAACACAAACCACACCAATCTAATACATTGGTAAAGTGGACAACGAGATACAACCTCATTTTCATTAAACAGAGCCGTCCTCTGACCTCCAGCAGTTACACTGATGTCTATGAGCTGCCATAGGGGAGACGAATGCGCAGGGACCGTCTGCAAATTGCAACTCCGAGGGAAAAAAGACAATTTAACATTAAATACTATCATGATCATAAGGTGTAACGTCACCAGAATCAGTTCATACGTCGACTGTGTCGTTCTGTTCAGACTAAAATGCTTAGTTTGCATAAATTTTATTTTTCATAGTTTGGGAAAATATTTAAAAAATATCCAATAACTTGAAATTTACAAAGTATGGCTTCACCAAAATCATTTCACATGCAATCCATCTTCTTGTAGTCAGACTACAACACAGAGTTTGGATTAAAGAAATGTTTTCATAGCTTTTGGGAATATTTATTAGGATTAAATTTCAGCATCATCAAGGTTCGTGCCACTAAATGCTGCCCAGCCACGAGGGTCTCCTGTTAGAAACGCTTGTTAGTTGGACCAAAAAAATAAATCATAGGTTAGGGAAATATTTATTAGAAACGATAGCTAAAAACTTCTAAATAACTGAGTGCAGCTTCACCAAAATGACCTCATATATCATCCATCATCTGATGATCATACTACATCACTTAGTTTGAGTAAAAAAAAAATAAATCATGTTTTTTGGAAATATTAATTTGAAATAAAATTCAGTAGCTTCTCAGGTATTAAGTGCAGCTTCATCAAAATCACCTCACACATCATCTATCATCTACTAGTCAGACTACATCAGTAGACCATTTATTGACATAGAAGAGCTCTGATTTCTTACAGAATTGACTCCTGCACTGACAAATAAATCACCAGGATTAATTTTAGCCTGACTTAGCCTGCTCTGGACCAGGCTAGCTGTAGAGCATAAATCTCAGTAGCAACTTGACTGGGCTGAATTTATCCTACTTTTATACAACCAAGTCAAGTATAGATTAAGCCTGAATTATTTGAAAATCCTGGCTTAATCCTTCATCTTGGTTTTATGCAATATGCATCTGAACTCAATGAGGTGACCTAATTAATCTGCTGCAGACAGAGCAGTCCTAACACTTTCAACCAATCAAATAGCTAAGGCATGGGGATGGTGACGAAGTCACTAGCCAATCAGCAGACATTTCCAATTAGTCCTCCCTGCAGCTGTGGTTTTGGTCTCCAAAACGATTCTCATGTTGAAGATTACTCTAGTACTGGATGTGTTTGAATTGAAAATTTTCCTCCAGTCCTCTTTCATTGTCATATCTGGACAAAGTTTCCAACCATGTCCACATTTTCTGTTGGTTTCGAACTGTTACGCCTTTGTTCTGTTATCATTAGTTTGTTGGGTTATCCTCAGGTTCTTAGTTCAGTTATGTTCTCTCCCTGATTTGGTTTATTTATGATTATTGTTTGCATTGCATGTTTGCATCACACTCCTCAGCCTCCCTGGGAAGGTCTATGCCAAGGTACTGGAGAGGAGAGTCTGGCCGTTGGTCGAACCTCGGATTCAGGAGGAGCAATGTGGTTTTCGTCCTGGCCATGGCACATCGGACTAGCTCTTTACCCTCTCGAGAATTCTTGAGGGTTCGTGGTAGTTTGCCCAACCAGTTAACATGTGTTTTGTGGACTTGGAAAAGGCATTTGACTGTGTCTCTCGTGGTTTTTTGTGGGGGGTGCTTCAGGAGTATGGGGTATTGGGCTTGTTGTTACGAGCTATTCAGTCTCTGTACGACAGTTGTGAGTTTGGTTCATATTGCCAACACTCGGTCGGAGTCATTCCCAGTGAGAGTTGGACTCCGCCAGGGCTGCCCTTTGTCACCGATCCTGTTCATAATTTTTATGAACAGGATTTCTAGGCGCAGCCAGGAAATGGAGGGTGTCATGCTTGGTGACCACAGGATCTCAACTCTGTTGTTTGCAGATGATGTTGTCCTGTTGGCATCATCCAGCAATGACCTACAGCTCTTGCTGGGATGGTTTGCCACTGAGTGTGAAGCGGCTGGGATGAGAATCAGCACCTCCAAGTCCGAGTCCATGGTCCTCAGCCGGAAAAAGGTGGCTTGTCCTCTCTGGGTTGGGGACAGGCTCCTGCCCCAAGTGGAGGAGTTTACGTATTTTGGGGTCTTATTCACGAGTGACGGGAAAATGGAGCAAGAGATTGACAGACGGATTGGAGCAGCATCTGCAGTGATGCAAACGTTGTACCGGTCTGTTGTGGTGAAGAGGGAGCTTAGTTCTAAGGCAAAGCTGTCGATTTACCAGTCAATCTACGTTCCTACTCTCACCTATGGTCACAAGCTTTGGGTAATGACCGAAAGAACAAGATCGCGGATACAAGCGGCTGAAATGAGCTTTCTCCGTAGGATTGCTGGACTCATGCTCAGAGATAGGGTGAGAAGCTCAGTCATCCGGGAGAGGCTCAGAGTAGAACCGCTGATCCTCCACATTGAAAGGAGTCAGTTGAGATGGTATGGGCATCTGATTAGGATGCCTCCTGGACGCCTCCCACTTGAGATGTTTCAGGCACGTCCCACTGGGAGGAGACCCCGTGGCAGACCCAGGACTCGGTGGAGAGACTATGTCTCCCAGCTGGTCTGGGAATGCCTTGGTATCCTCTCTGAAGAGCTGGAGCAGGTGGCTGGGGAGAGGGTAGTCTGGGCTTCTCTGCTTGAACTGCTGCCTCTGCGACCCGGACCTCCGGAAAAGCGGTAGAAGATGGATGGATGGATGGATGGATCCCCCACCCCATTAAAACATAAATTAACTGTGGTTTATCACATCTTTGGAAAGCTGAGTTCAATTTCTCTAGCCACACCCAGGCCTGATTACTGCCACACCTGTTCTCAATCAAGAAATCACTTTAATAGGACCTGCCTGATTAAGTGAAGTAGATCAAAAGATCCTCAAAAGCTAGACACCATGCTGCGATCCAAAGAAATTCAGGGACAAATGAGAAACAAAGTCATTGAAATCTATCAGTTTTGAAAAGGTTATAAAACCATGTCTAAAGCTTTGGCATTCCAGCAAACCACAGTGAGGACCATCATCCACAAATGGCGAAAACATGGAACAGTGGTGAACCTTCACAGGAGTGGCCAGCCGACCAAAATTACCCCAACAGCGCAGCGACAACTCATCCAAGAGGACACAAAAGACCCCACAACAACATCCAAAGAACTGCAGGCCTCACTTTCCTCAATTAAGGTCAGTGTTCATGACTCCACCATAAAAAAGAGACTGGGCAGAAATGGCCAGCATGGCAGAGTTCCAAGACGAAAACCACTGCTGAGCAAAAAGAACATAAAGGCTTGTCTCAGTTTTGCCAGAAAACATCTTGATGATGCCCAAGACTTTTGGAAAAATACTCTGTGGACTGACAGGACAAAAGATGAACTTTTTGTAAGGTGTGTGTCCCATGTGGCGTAAAAATAACACACCCTTTCAGAAAAGAAACATCATACCATATTTCACTGCTTTGCCAATTCTCTAAAATTTTGGAAAAAGAGTATTTGTTAAAAGGCTGCATGTATTTATAAACAACCATGATGTTCTTCATGAACAACAGTACGGCTTTAGGGAGAATAAGAACACCACACTGGCTCTAATAGATTTTGTCGAAAAAATTGCTGACAGTATAAGAAGAAAAGACTACACAGTTGCAATATTTTTGGACTTGCAAAAAGCTTTTGACACTATTGACCACAGATTGACCGTTGTGAGAATTTGGGTTGTATTACCAACACTCAATCAGACTCATTTCCAGTGAGAGTTGGACTCCGACAGGGCTGCCCTTTGTCAATGATCCTGTTCATAACTTTTATGGACAGGATTTCTAGGCGCAGCCAAGGAATGGAGGGCGTCATGTTCAGTGACCACAGGATCTCATCTCTGCTGTTTGCAGATGATGTCGTCCTGTTGACTTCATCCAGCAATCACCTATCACTCTTGTTGGGATGGTTTGCTACTGAGTGTGAAGCGGCTGGGATGAGAATCAGCACCTCCAAGTCTGAGTCCATGGTGCTCAGCCGGAAAAGAGTGGCTTGTCCTCTCCAGGTTGGGGACGAGCTCCTGTTCGTGGAGGAGTTTAAGTAACTTCCGGTTCCGGCGCCACATGAGTTGGCTGCCTTTTGCAACAGCGGCTCAATTCTGAGTCTTTTTATCTTCCTTCTCCTTTCTGATCTGGCACATCTTTCACTCTATATATATCACGGACACACAGATCGCCCCAAAGGTCTCCCGAGTCGGCGGACGGAGCCACTGTCTACAGCAGGAGACGATACAGCAGGGAAGAGCTAGCTAGCACTCAACCGCTACCCGGTTCTAACGGAGAAACTCGACATACCGGGTAACTGAAGCGAAAACGACACGGGTGCTGGGCTGGAGTTTAGGCGGCGTGCAAGAAATATAAGACAGAATAATAAAGAGCGATGGCAAGAACCAAGCAGACCACCCGTAAATCTACTGGAGGAAAAGCCCCCAGAAGCAGCTGGCCACGAATGCTGCTCGGAAAAGCGCTCCGGCCACCAGCGGAGTGAAGAAGCCTCACCGTTACAGGCCCGGTACCGTGGCTCTGAGAGAGATCCGTCGCTACCAGAAATCCACGGAGCTGCTCATCCGTAAGCTGCCCTTCCAGCGCCTGGTGAGGGAGATCGCTCAGGACTTCAAGACCGACCTGCGCTTCCAGAGCTCCGCCATCATGGCTCTGCAGGAGGCCAGCGAAGCCTACCTGGTGGGTCTCTTCGTGGACACCAACCTGTGCGCCATCCACGCCAAGAGGGTCACCATCATGCCCAAAGACATCCAGCTGGCCCGCCACATCCGCGGAGAGAGAGCTTAGACTTTCTGCTGCACATCCACCAACCACAATGCTCTGCACTGTGTGTCTATATATATATATATATATATATATATATTTATAGTAATATGTACATATGTATACTAGCTGCTCTTGTTTTTTCTTGCCTTCTGAGTGTTGCTCTGAGTGTTGCTATCCCTGTGCTGTTGCAATCCTGGAATTTCCCCATTGTGGGACTAATAAAGGCTTATCTTTCTTATCTTAAATGGGGGGAGAATGGCGCAAGAGATTGGAGCGGGGGCAGCTGTGGCGCAGGTGTAGTGTAGCCAACTACTAATGGGAGGGCCAGTGGTTCGATTCCCGCTCTGTAGTCTGCATGTCGAAGTGTCCTTGAGCAAGACACTGAACCCCCAGTTGCTCCTGGTGGATCAGGCCAGTGCCTGTGCATGGCAGCTCTGCCACCATCAGTGTGTGAATATGTGCGTGAATGGGTGGATATCAGGATCTGTAAAGCACTTTGGTCATCCAGAGATGAGTAAAAAATGCTATCTAAGTGAACCATCCATCCATACATCCATCCATCTTCTTCCGCTTAATCCTTTTCGAGTCGCGGGGGGCAGAAGCCTATCCCAGCATCTTTGGGCAAGAGGCAAGATACATCCTAGACAGATCGCCAGTCCATTGCAGGGCCAACACAGAGAGACAGACAACCATTCACTTTCACAGTCATACCTAAGGACAATTTAGAATCCCCAGTTTGATGCCAATTAACCTAACGTGCATGTTTTTGGCATGAGGGAGGAAACCAGAGAAATCCCGGAGTAAACCCACGCAGACATGGGGAGAACATGCAAACTCCACACAGATCACTGTTGGTCGGGGGCTGGGATTGAACCCAGGATCCCCCGGCCAAGGGTGAGTTGCTGTGCTGCCGCAGTGCTAACCACTCTGCCACCGCGCTGCCCTATCTAAGTGAATGCCATTTACTATTTACCATTGACAGATGGATTGGAGCAGCACCTGCAGTGATGCGGACGTTGTACTGGTCTGTCTTGGTGAAGAGGGAGCTGAGCTCTAATGCAAAGCTGTCGATTTACTATTCAATCTACGTTCCTACCCTTGCCTACGGTCATGAGCTCTGGGTAATGACCGAAAGAATGAGATCATGGATACAGCCGTGGAAAAAATTGTTGGTACCCCTCTGTTAATGAAAGAAAAACCCACAAAATCACACAGTCACAGAAATAACTTGAATCTGACAAAAGTGGTAATAAATAAAAATTCTATGAAAATTAACCAATGAAAATCAGACGATGCTTTTGAATTGTGGTTCAACAGAATTATTTTAAAAAACAAACTCATGAAACAGGCCTGGACAAAAATGATGGTACCCCTAGAAAAGATTGAAAATAATGTGACCATAGGGACATGTTCAACCAAGATGTGTCCTCTAATTAACATCACAGGTGTCTACAAACTTGTAATCAGTCAGTCGGCCTATTTGAAGGGTGACAAGTAGTCACTGTGCTGTTTGGTGACATGGTGTGTACCACACTAAACATGGACCAGAGGAAGCAAAGGAGAGAATTGTCTCAGGAGATTAGAAAGAAAATTATAGACAAGCATGTTAAAGGTAAAGGCTATAAGACCATCTCCAAGCAGCTTGATGTTCCTGTGACTACAGTTGCACATATTATTCAGAAATTTAAGATCCACGGGACTGTAGCCAACCTCCCTGGACATGGGCGCAGGAGGAGACGGATAATACGAATGGTAACAAAAGAGCCCAGAACAACCTCTATAAACACATTCATGGTGAACTCCAAGGTCAAGGTACATCAGTGTCAGATCGCACCATCCGTCGTTGTTTGAGCCAAAGTGGACTTCATGGGAGACGACCAAGGAGGACACCACTGTTGAAAACAAATCATAAAAAAGCCAGACTGGAATTTGCCAAACTGCATGTTGACAAGCCACAAACCTTCTGGGAGAATGTCCTACGGACAGACGAGACAAAACTGGAACTTTTGGTAAGGCACATCAGCTTTGTGTTCACAGATGCAAAAATGAAGCATACCAAGAAAAGAACACTGTCCCTACTGTGAAACATGGAGGAGGTTCTGTTATGTTCTGGGGCTGCTTTGCTGCATCTGGCACAGGGTGTCTTGAATCTGTGCAGGGTACAATGAAATCTCAAGACTATCAAGGTATTCTAGAGAGAAATGTGCTGCCCAGTGTCAGACAGCTTGGTCTCAGTCGCAGGTCATGGGTCTTGCAACAGGATAATGAGCCAAAACACACAGCCAAAAACACCCAAGAATGGCTAAGAGCCAAACATTGGACTATTCTAAAGTGGCCTTCTATGAGCCCTGATCTAAATCCTATTGAACATCTGTGGAAGGAGCTGAATCATGCCATCTGGAGAAGGCACCCTTCAAACCTGAGACAACTGGAGCAGTTTGCTCATGAGGAGTGGGCCAAAATACCTGCTGAGAGGTGCAGAAGTCTCATTGACAGTTACAGAAATCGTTTGATTGCAGTGAATGCATCAAAAGGTTGTGCAACAAAATATTAAGTTAAGAGTACCATCATTTTTGTCCAGGCCTGTTTCATGAGTTTGTTTTTTAAAATAATTCTGTTGAACCACAATTCAAAGGCATTGTTTGATTTTCATTGGTTAATTTTCATAGAATTTTTATTTATTACCACTTTTGTCAGATTCAAGTTATTTCTGTGACCATTGTGGGTTTTTCTTTCATTAACAGAGGGGTACCAACTATTTTGTCCACGTGTGTACAAGTGGCTGAAATGAGCTTTATCTGTAGGTTTGATGGGCTCACCCTTAGAGACAGGGTGAGGAGCTTCGTCACCCGGGAAGGCTCAGAGTAGAACCGCTGGTCCTCCACATCAAAAGGGAGCCAGTTGAGGTGGTTTGGGCATCTGATCAGGATGCTTCCTGGACACCTCCCACTTGAGGTGTTCCAGGCTGAGAACATCTTGGTATCCTCTCTGAACAGCTGGAGCAGGTGGCTGGGGAGAGGGAAGTCTGAGTTTCTCTGCTTGAACTGCTGCCTCTGTGACCCGGACCTCCACAAAAGCGGTAGAAGATGGATGGAGGGGATTTTGGGGGGAAATTTGTCACTTTTTTCTTATAAGTTTTCTCTTTTTTCTCATAAATTTGTTACAATTTTTTTGTAAATTTGTCACTTTTTGAAATAAATTTTCACTTTCTTTCTCATAAATTTGTAATTTTTTTCTTGCAATTTTACCTATGACGCCAGTGTTACTGAAACCTGCTGACTCATTTTAAACCCAAGTGGGGCCCAGATGGGTTTAAAGCGGGTAAACATATTACCTGCTTAACTGTACTCCCGGTAAAGTCCGTGTGGGAAAACACAGATGGGGCCAACATAGAACCCATAAAGTAGCCCAGTTTAAACCTATGGTGGGGTCCACATGGACACGCTGGCTGGCTGGGTATAAATCAGATTGAGGTCTTCATGCTAGGAGGTACTACAGTCTCCCTCCCCCTCTCCCCTCTCTTTCTCAGCTGAAGGGACATCTGGAGTGCATTAAAACACAAGGACACTGGATCTCCCCAGAGCGATTGACTGAATGGGTGGCCCGCCGTCCCCACCACCACTACCACCACTCGCTTTCAGCAGAGAGACCCCAGCCCTTCCTTGATTGATAGAGGGGAGCCCCCACACGCACACTTAACACCCACACACACTGACAAACCCTACACGGCTGACATGCCGAGCAGCACACTGAAACCCTGCTTGAGCTGGATTAGACTGGGCATGTGTTTTCCACCTTCCATTGCGTGTACGTTCAGCCTATCAGTCACTCAGCAAAATACATACATTCCATACAGCGCAACAGCGCGCTGATAGTGAACACACATGGTCTGGCTTTAACGGAAGCCCATCACATATGGAAGTAATGCAGGAACACGGGTACTCTGATCTTTATTGACAACATGAATTCCCCGACACCTTATTTGAAGAAATCAAGACCCCAATGAAAGTTCTTTCTCACTATTGCATTTCTTATTAGGTATTTCTAGAAGATTCACTGCTCCCCTGCATGATGAGAAAACAAACTTTTTTTTTAAATTTGGGAGGAGGTGTTCAAAGAGGATCCTCATTTCTGGCAAATTGCTTTCCCTGATTCGCCATTTCAAATACATTGCAGCACTGGCCAAAATTTGCAATTCACAGGAAAAAGTCGTCCCCTCAGCCACACAGAAGAGGTTAATCCATATTCCCCCGTTTGAATATAAGATGGAAGACGAGAGGGGAAGAAAAGGGAAAGATAGGTAACTTTTTACCAGGAGATGAGAAACGGGGGGATGGGGTGCTGTGGTGGTGGTGGTGGGGAGCTGTAGGAGTGGAGAAAAGGCGAGAGAATGGGAAGAAACAGGCGTCATTTAGAGTAAATGGCATCCAAAAACCCTCTCCAATTATCTTTGCCTACCATGCCAGTGAGACTGACTTAATTAAAATGACTTGAGAGGGAGGGGGAGGGAGAGAGAGAGAGGAGGAAGGAGCTGCCAGTGATTGAGGGGGCAGGCGGGCGACGTATCTGCACGGAAACACAAAGCTCAGGCGGCGCGAAGCCTGTCCACCACTCTCCCTTTTC
Organism: Pholidichthys leucotaenia; assembly: GCA_020510985.1. Classification (NCBI taxonomy): domain Eukaryota; kingdom Metazoa; phylum Chordata; class Actinopteri; order Cichliformes; family Pholidichthyidae; genus Pholidichthys; species Pholidichthys leucotaenia. The sequence continues at coordinate 251,784,290 of CM035839.1, forward strand.
AATCCTGTGACTTCAAAAGAGAATAAAGAAATACTAATAAAAAAGAAAGGGGGGGGGGTTCTCACCATTTGCAGCCATGTAATTGTACTATTTAAATCCTACATTTTTATCATTGTTGGAATATTGGTTGGAGGGTGGTGTGTGTGTGTGTGTGTGTGTGTGTGCGCGCACGTGTACATGTGCATGTGTGTCAGACTCCCCACAACACACACGAGAACGCACACACTGCCTCCTATAATCCTCCTGCCTTCTTTGTGAGAAAAACCCTCTGACGGTGACCTTTTCACATGAGGTCCGTTTCCATGGAAACAGCGTCCATCCCATCTACATTTGGTGTTTTCCTGTGATCGGGTGGCCAAACCTGGCACCGCTGGTCCCTAACACCATCATTCAGCTTGTGTGCAGCCGTGGGCATGGGAAGTGGCGGGGAGCATCTGCCGCCATAAACACGATATATGACAAACTGTTGAAACTTCGTCTTTTTGTGCAAAAAAGTCAGTAGAAAAACTTCAAGGGAGAATACAAAAACACTGAATGGAACAGTACATACGGAACTTCCGTCCACGTTCTGTACGGAGCAGTCCTACTAGCTAGCGGTCTCAAGTGTTTTACGAATATGTGCATGTAACATTACATACGGAATGTCCCAGATCTAGCATTCCATATGCTAGCATTCGTCTGTGTTCCATACATGTTCTTAGGTTGTGCTAGCTAGCAGTCCAGCCTTCTGACATTCCCAAGTGTCTTACATACAGAACGTTCCTTATGGAACGCTACCAGTCCTGTTAGCTAGCAGTCTGAATTGTTTACTTACATGTTCCATACACGTTACGTTGATACATAATGTTCTGAACAGAATGCTAACAGTCCTGCTAGCTTGCGGTCTCAAGTGTTTTACGAACATGTACATGTGACATTACATATGGAATGTCTCGGTTCTAACTTTCTGTATGCTAACATTCTGTCTGTGTTCTTTTTTTTTTTTTTTTGTTACTTATTTGTACCCGTAGGTAGATTCGGTTTGCAGTCTGGTGACAAGCCACCGGCTGCCGGTCGCTGCGTGCGCGAGCGCCCTAAACCTACATGTTTTTGGTATGCGGGAGGAAACCGGAGAAATCCCGGAGTAAACCCACGCAACACGGGGAGAACATGCAACATGCATGTTTCGTACATGTTCATAGGTTGTGCTAGTTAGGAGTCCAGCCTCCTGACATTCCCAAGTGCGTTACATACAAAACATTAGATATGGAACGTTCCTTACAGAACGCTAGTGGTCCTGCTAGCTAGCAGTCTCAACTGTTTACTTACGCATTCCATTGAAATGTAATGTTCCGAACAGAATGCTAGCAGTCCTGCTAGCTTTGCAGTTTTAAATGTTTTACGAACATGTATATGTAACATTACATACGGAACATCCCCATCTAACGTTCTGTATGCTAGCATTATGTCTGTGTTCTGTATATGTTCTTAGGCTGTGCCAGTTACCAGTCCAGCCTTATGACATTCCCAAATGCTTTACGTAGAGAACGTTAGATATGGAACGTTTGTTATGAAATGCTAGTGATCCCACTAACTAGCAGTCTCAATTGTTTACTTACACGTTCTGTTTATACGTAATGTTTCAAACAGAATGCCAGCAGTCCTGCTAGCTTGCTGTCCAGCCTGCTAATATTCCCAAGTGCCTTACGTAAATGGTGTGTAGATGCGCAGAGTGCAGCAGGCAGCACAGTTTCACTGTAGCCCGAACACTGTGAGGTGACAGGCTGTTCCCCGGTCCTGCAAGGGTGCAGCCTGTGGTGAGTCCCAAGGGAGGTGGTGGATCGATTCTCAGATTAAACCAGCTGATGAAAGCTTCAAACATATTGAACCAATGAAGCGTGAAGTGAAGCAGCAATCACGTTTTGAAGGCTTTGGACGTCATCGATCATGTGACAATACTGTTTTGATACAAGCACTGACACACTGAAGAGTGAGACAAGCTCCGAAGCCTCGGTATCATTCACCCATCACTACTTAAAGTATGTTCCTTAAGTCCTTACTGCATTTAAAGTGCTAAGTGTGGACTGCAGCTCCATGATGAAGGCACACTGACATAGAACTGACAGCAGGCAGGACCGGCAGACATCCAGTACAGAAAATACATGGAACATGTACGGAATATGTTCAGTATGGAACATGTACGAAATGTTCCGTACCATTCGTTCCGTGTTTTAGTAGGCACCACTTCAAGGAATCAGAGTGCACCAATTGATCACTTAAAGTGATGACATACTGTATTTAAGGTATTATTAATATCACATAACAGAGGAAACAGCAAACAGAGCTGAAATGTTATTGTGAAGAAGAAACTGGGATGTTTGTTCTTTATTAATGCACAGTTCTTCTGCTCCATCCTCTTGAAGCCTGTCTTAGACTGTTTTGAAAAGGGAGCCCACTTAAAGTAAATGTGTTAAAGCGTGGCCACAGGAGGCTGTCCAGTGCCGACAGGGTAGCCTGGAGTGCGTTGGCTGGTCTGTGTTCACTCAGTCAAATGGACTCCTGAACTCATCCACTAGAGTAGGGGTCGGCAACCTGTACTCCACAATGAGTCACTATGAGTGATTTTTGTACTAAAAAAAAATCTGCATGGAACCACAAAAATACCTGAGCCGAAACACTGTGGTAAATCTGGCCTGAAAACATTGAGATTAAGAGTTTTTTTCTATAAAATTTGTAGCTTTTTTAAAAAAATATATAAATTTGCTACTTTTTTTCCTCACAAAATTGCAACTTATTTCCTTTTAAATTTTGATTAGTTGCAAAAAAAATTGTCTTTTTGTCTTGCAAACTTGTGTCGGTGTTTTCCTTAAACTGTAATGTTTTTACTTTTATCAAAACCTGGTATTTTTTTGGCATAAATGTGCTTTGCTTTTTTTCTAAATTTGGAATATTTTTTGTTGCAAATTTAATACCTTGAAGACTTTTTATATTTAATTTGTGACATTATTCCAAATCAAGTATATAAGCTCTTTTCATAAATTAGGAATTTTTTTTTTACATAAATCCTCTACTTTTATCATGATTGTCATCTCTGATTGTTACTCTTTTCAGGTAAAAATGCTGTATTTTTTATAGAAATTTGCAATCATTTTCTAGTAAAACTGAAGCTTCTGGTAAATTTGTGACTTTTTTCTTGCCATTTTTTTTTGGGGGGGGGGGGTGTTTTTCTGATCCTCATAAAATTGCAACATTTTCTCAAAATTTTCTGTGTTTTTGGCACAAATTTTCAGCTATTCTCATAAATTTATATTTTTCTATGTATATTTACTACCTTTCATGGGTAAAACTGCAGCATTTCTTACATAAATTTATTACATTTTTCTCATCAGCTTTTTCCAGTAAATTTTTTGATTTCTTTTCCAGAATTTTTGTGACGTTTTTCTCGTAATTTTGTAGCTATGTTGTTATCAGAAAATTACAAAATCTTTGCCTAAATCTGAGAGATTTTTTGCAGAACTTTTCAGATTTTCTCATTTTCTGCTTTTTAAGATATATTTCTCATGAACGTGCCACCATTTTTCATGTAAATGAATTGCTTTTTTTCTTGGAAATGTATGAGTTTTTTTTTCCTCTCGAGACCTCAGGAGATGTCCATGTGGGCCCCACTAAAGGTTAAAATGGGCTGTTTGATGGGTCCATGTGGGCTCCATACTGGTCTCATCTGTGTTGGCCAACATGGACTTTACCTGTTTACCCATTTCCAACTTATTTTCTCATAAATTTGCTATTTTCTTGTAAATGTGTGACCACCCCCCCCACACACACCTGACAAATCTTTCTTGAAAATTTGAAACTTTCTCATAAATTTGTGTTGGTTTTTTTTGTAAAATGTGACTTTTTTCTTACAAATTTGCTCATTTTTCTTGTAATTTTGGAACTTTCTCAAAAATTTTCGCCTTTTTTTATTGTAAACTTATAGCTTTTCCTCATAAATTTGGAACTTTTTTCATAACTTTTCAATTTATTTACTGATACAGTTCCTCCTCTTTTGCTAAGTTGCAATTTTTTCTAGTTTTTTTCCTCATAAATTTGTGACTTTTCTTGTAAACTTGCAAATTTTTTCTTCTAAGTTTGTAACAAAGTAATTTTACATTTTTGTGACTTTTTTTCTCATAAATTTGGGGCTTTTCTTCTGGTAAATTTCGGACTTTTCCTCATAAATTTGCTACTTTTTTTGAGAATTTGTCATCTTGTTAAAACGTTTCACATTTTTTCTCCTAAACATGTTGCATCCTGTTGCCTACGGTACCGGTGTCCCTGAAACCTGCTCACCCATGTGAAACCCATGTGGGGCCTGCTCACCTGCACCACAGGTAAAGACACAGATGGGTCAACATGGAGCCCATGTCTTACGGGACCCATAGGAAAGCCCAGCATAAAGCTACGGTGGGGCCCACACAGGCACGCTGGCTGGGTCACCACCCACGGAATTCCTTGACCATCTACCAACGCCTGACTACATACGCTGCTCTTAGACATTAGTTTTTGCAGCTAGCTGACACTAGCAGCTAGCCAGTGTCAGTTTGCCGCCTTGGGGGACCATTCACTCATTCATAAATGTTTCTGTGTTTATTCTACTCCAGCAACCGGTCATATCCTATCGGCTACTGAAACCACACACCCCTGTCCACCAGTGATACTTTATTTCATTCATTCTTTAAGATGAATTTATGTTGTTGGCTCAGGCTCGCTATCTGAGCTAGGAGTTAGCCAGCTAAGATTAGCAATAGTGATATAAGAGGGAGGATGGTATTAAATGTAGTTCGTAGGCATTTAAAGAGACATGCACTGAAATGAACTGCTCTGAGTAAGACTGCAAAACATGATTCACAGAGATGCTGCAATAATTAAACAATTAAAGAAAATTTGACCAAAATATGTCACAAACATTTCATTTAGACCTGTGGGAGCTGTCAGCATTTGGAAAAAGTGCAATCAATAAAGCCCTTCAAAAGAGACTTTTGATGAAAACTTCACTTTTTCATTTCTTTTGCAAATCATTTAGGGTGTCAGGAGTGGCTGCCAATGGAATGAAAGCACCAAGATGCTGATGCCTTGGTGCCAGAGCCTTGGCAGAAGTATGCGTTCTTGGATCATCACCAAAATGTTATGGGTTCCTCTCTAGCCCAAGGACCACCTCTGGTAAAAATTTCATCCAAATCCATCCAGTAGTTTTGGAGTACACGCATGCGCAGTGAAAATAATCTGCAGTTCACACGCCCATACTGTCGGTGGCAGCCAAGAGCCACCAACCTGATTTGAACAGCTACAATCCAAACACAAAGAAGAGCACAGTGGCAGACGTTTTAAATGGTGGAAGCGATGGAGGTACGTGAATACAATGACAATCAAGTTGAACAGGAGCTTTTGTGGTTTAGTGGCAGAGGAAGAAAACAGACGAGCAAAAAGACATTTGTTCACCCAGTATTGGCAGATTGCTCAGTACTTTCCTCTGGTGGGAGTTTCTGGGCGCATGTACAGTGCCGTTCCATTGACGGTAAAGGAAAGCTATTTTTGTGTTTATTTCAAAAACAGAGCATTATCTCGAAATTCTGGCAAATTAAAAGTTGAGAAAATATGGTAATACAATGATACAAGTCTTTAGATCTGCTTAATTTTGACCGGGCGAGCTGAAACAGAGAAGCGGACAGACAGATACACACACACACACAGCCACAAACAGGTGCAATAACCGACTACCGTATGCCTCTCACTTTCACCGAGGCATAAAAACAAGAACCCTGCCACCTTGTTAGGGTCCACCTTGAGCCCTCCATGTCTATCGCCCCTCCATCTTTACCTAAAGCTAAACACAGCAACTATCATTTCAAGTCTTAATATGAGATGGTGATGTCCTTAGAGCCGCAGACACAAAAAAATCACGAGGATCTCAGCTAATACTTATGCGGTCATTTATTCTCACAAAACATTATACTTTAATTTAGTATCAAATTCATTTTAGACCCAGTTGACAACCACCACAAATACAATCTCATTTTAAGTTTGTAGTGAGAGTAAGGAGCAGGTGGAAGAGAACCTGGAGAGGTGGAGGTATGCTCTGGAGAGAAGGGGAATTAAAGTCAGTAAAAGCAAGACAGAATACATGAGTGTGAATGAGAGGGAGGCAGGTGTAACGGTGAAGATGCAAGGAGTAGAGGTAGTGAAGGTCGATGAGTTTAAATACCTGGGGTCAACCATCCAAAGCACTGGAAAATGCACAAGAGAGGTGAAGAAGAGAGTGCAGGGAGGGTAGAGTGGGTGGAGATGAGTGTCAGGGGTGATTTGTGACAGAAGAACAGCAGCTAGAGTGAAAGGGAAGATTTACAAAATGGTAGACATCTGCTAGGATGTATGGTTTGGAGATGGTAGCGCTGACAAAAAGACAGAAGGCGGCGCTGAAGGAGACAGAGTTGAAGATGGTAAGATTCTCACTGGGAGTGACTAACAGGGACAGGATTAGAAATGAGAATATCAGAGGGACAGCTGAGGTTGAGCGGTTCAGAGACAAAGTAAGAGAGTCAATGCTGAGATGGTTTGGACATGTGCATGTCTTGGTCTCAACTTGGTATTGACTTCTTAAAGTCTTAGTACACTCTGGTCTCACCTTGGTCTTACCACCATATCTCATGGAATGCCGAATGCCAAGGATTGTTCACGAACGTTGTGCTTTTGGGGTTTCATCAGGGTTTGTAAGAAATCGCCAACAGTTTTTCTTGTTGGCAAAAAATTTTGCAGAGTTTGCAAATGGTTGTAATGTGTGTTGCTCAAGTTCTTCTTGGTTCTCCTAGTAGTGAACACTACCAACCGTTTAAGACTCTGTACAACAAAACTGCTGGCAACCTTAAAAACTGTGTGTGAACTGTTTGGCAATGTTGTACTAACCCCGATGAAACCCCAAAAGCGTAGCGCTCGTGAACACGCTTCACCCTCCGCCACGCTGTGAGACACCACCCTCAGTCGTCTTCAGTAGTCAAATAATCACAATAAAGAAATAAAAATTTTAAAAAATAAAATAAAATAATTTTTAAAAATAGATAATAAAAATGAAAAAATAAAATAAAATAAAAAATAATTTTAAAAAAGTTCCTACCCTCACCTATGGCCACGAGCTTTGGGTAATGACTGAAAGAACGAGATCGCGGATACAAGTGGCTGAAATGAGCTTTCTCTGTAGGACTGCTGCACTCACCCTCAGAGACAGGGTGAGGAGAGGCTCAGAGTAGAACCGCTGCTCCTCCACACTGAAAGGAGCCAGATGAGGTGGTTTGGGCATCTGATCAGGATGCCTTCTGGACGCCTCCCACTTGAGGTGCTTTGGGCACGTCCCACTGGGAGGAGACCCCGGGGCAGACCCAGGACTTGCTGGAGAGACTATGTCTCCCAGCTGGTCTGGGAACGCCTTGGTATCCTCTCTGAAGAGCTGGAGCAGGTGGCTGGGGAGAGGGAAGTCTGGGCTTCTCTGCTTGAACTGCTGCCTCCGTGACCTGGACCTTTGGAAAAGCAGTAGAAGATGGATGGATGGATGGATGGATTTTTAAAAAGGCAGTCAAAGAAGTTTTTGTCTGTATATTTTTCTTCTTTGTAGAGTAGCTCCTAATCTTTCTGTCCAACACAAACTTTGCCTAATTCCTTGTAGCCAACCAACACAGCAGTTCTTAATTCTTTTTCCACATTTGTGTAGCTGGCAATCAGCTGAAAAGTGAGCCATCACCCCCTTCTGGCAGCTCTAGTACTTTCTGTACTTCTACCTTCTTGTAAAAATGAGTGCTATGTACTTAAAGACAAGGTGAGACACAGAAGCTAATCATTTTTATATATATGAACAAAGGGGAAAGCATTCAAATATTTGAAAAAAACATTTAGCCAGTCTTTGTTGTTTCCCATGAGCTGCACAGCTTTGATAAATGAAGTTGTGGTCAGACAGAAAGGCTGACTGAAGTGATATCCTGTGCAGCTTTGTGGGGACTGAAAAGGTGCACCAACACTCTCGTGTTTACTGCTGCACACAAGAACATTTGGCGTGCTTTGCTGGTGGCTGAAGGGCTTTATGGTTAGCAGAAGCAACTGCACTGAAGAAATAAAACTGGCAAACTGGCATGGCAGCTGCTCATTCAGAATTTAAGAGGGCCAAAGCGGTTCACCGGCCGGGGGCGGTATTTATCCACGTGCAAAGCAAGCATATTCCTGCATCTCCAGACACCGTATTTAAAATTCCATTTTCATGGCTGTAATGTTTAGAATATGTTTCCATTTTTGTAGAAACATCGAGCTCATTTTGATGTGCATGTCTCTCCAAACAGCTTAAAGCTCCCCCGCCACACCCAGATTCCCATTCAGATTTAAAGTGCAGTACGTGCACACTTGCTTGTCACACCTTGATCAGCTCATGTTTCGCAGCTGCCACCTGTTACGGCGCCTTTGTCTTGAGAGCTCATTGTAACGGCCTTGCACAGCCATTTTTCTTTCCCTTTCTCCCTCCCCCCACCGAGCACAACACCAACTCGCTCACACCCCGTTCCGTGGAACGTGTTTGCACAGAAGGTTGGTGGGCGCTGCAATTTGAAGTTAAAGTGCGAGGATGCGCTGTATAGGATAATTGCCAGGAGGACTCTGTAACCACTGTATCAGTATACATTGACTAGGGGGAGGTGCAGGCAGCTTGGATGTAAATCAAAGTTTAAAAAAGAAAAACTCACCACAGCAAGTGATTAAAACTTTCAAGTGACCCGCAGGTGCACTTGTGTAAAAGTTAATGTATTTTTTTAAGTCGATGCAAAACATGACATTTTACTGAGCGGGAAAGGACTCTTAAAAAACAAACCAATCTGAGGCAACACACTGGTTCTGCTGTTCCCTGTGTGTGATTAGGAGCCACCTCATAGGGTTGGGGTCTAGAGGTGAGAGAGACAGACAGACAGAGAGAGAAAGCGGAAGGACGGTCGAGTTAGCATGACAACCGCTATTTTGATGGGGCCAAAGCCAAGAATCTCCACATATCCACTTTCCCTCTCCTATTCATCCCTCCCCACTTTTCCATCTCCTCCATGCTCCAACCCCCTCCTGGCCAGTACTCTCTCTCCTCCCAACCCATTCCTTACTAACCCCCCCAACACACACACACAGACACACACTGTTTCTCAACATCTTGGTCTCAGGGAGATTCACATTCCCTCATGTCGAGGAGGGAAAAAAGGGTGAGACTGAATATTAATCATCTCAGTGTGGCTCGGAGATGGTTGTTTGTTGGTTTTGAATGGAGAGAAATGACACGCTGGCATTATTTCATATCTAATGGGGTGGGGGGGGAGTTGTAGTCGTCACATCGAAGTATATAAAGGCAGCGTTTGACTCGGTACCTTTAACCCCAAGTGCTCTGCTTTTCCCCGCTCACACATACTGTACACACACACAGAGAATCTCAGCTCCAGTTGCCAGGGAGACTGCCATACCAGGGTTCTGACCCAGGAGATTTGGGACTGTTTTTCAACCTCTCCCCCCACCACCATCACCACCACCACCTCAGACACCCTCCTTCTTCTCCTCCCCTCCGAAGTGGGAGAGATGGCAGCTGTAGGACAGCTGTTCCTAACCAGGGCCGAGCTTTTAATCCACAACCACCATCCCACCATAAGTGCAGCCCAGGCGCCGTGTGAGGGGACAAAAACAGCCCGCGGCCCGAGCGATTACACACATCTGCCTTCTGCTTCTTCAGGAAGAGTCTGTGGAAAAGAACACAGTCTGTGCTTAGCTTCCCTCTGTTCAGAAAATGATCTCAAATGTTAGCTAGTCACTTAGAATTGCAAAAATTAATGTGGTGTTCATCAGAGATATACTGAAACTTTTGTTTATAGTGCTGTAAAAGCTGATCATGGTTTTCTTATGGAAATGTGTAGGAACAAGCTATTTATATTATGGTAGGGATCAGATACCTATAAAGATCCATCTTGAATAACTTTTAGCCTGAAGAGCCACAAAACATATTAGACTATGATGACCTGACTAAAACAAAGGCTAGAATAGAATAGAAGCTAGAATCTCACAGATCAGCAAATACTGACGAACACTGCGATTTTTGGATGTGCCAGTATTTCTGATGAATGTTCACGAAAATCAGGGTTCACCTCTGTCATTAGCGACATTTAGCAGCATTTAGTGGCAATTAGTAACACTTGAGCAAATGTTTATAAGAGACAGTTGGTGAAAAATAGCAACTGTTAGGAGATGTTAAGCTACAGCCACAAATACCCTTACGAACGGCTGCAAACACCATATGATTTTTGGATCATTTCATACGGCCTTCTTAAGACAGCCATAGGAGAATCCAGCATTCCTAGAGTGTTCATAAGTTCGTGGCCAGTTCAGTAGTCTTGTCCAGGATTTCTATGAACGCCCCACAAAAACCCCTTATTGTACAGCAGCCGTATGAATGCCATAGGAACAACGTAAGAACTACGCAAGATGTTGGCTGTAAGTATGCCTCAAGAGCACCTTAAGTTGTTCTTGAGGGCCCCTTACAGCAGTCGTGGGAAACGCTGTACGAATCCCTGTTTGTATGGAGATTCGTACAGCGTGTGTAATTTAATTCAACTTTATTTGTATAGCGTCTAGTCACAACAAAAGTCATCTCAAGGCACTAGATACATGAGCACAAATCATAAATAATTCAGAGAAAAACCCCAATGATCAAATGATCGTCTATGAGCAGCACTGGGCAACAGTGGGAAAATAAAACTCCCTTATAAGAAGAAACCTCTGGCAGAACCAGGCTCAGGGAGGGGCAGTCTTCTGCCAGGACTGGTTGGGGGGGGGGGGGGGGTAGAAAAGGAAGCAAGAAGAGACATACTATTGATAACATAACAACAACACACAGGTACAACAACATTAGTACAGATATGACATGCAATGTTGTATCAAAGCTAATTTGACAAGATTACAACATTTTTATGGGCTTTTTTCAGGCTTATTTAGCATATAAAGCTAAAATCTCATAGTCAGCACTACAAGCAGACACATCCGTAGCTGTACCTGGTGGTGTAATGCCCAAACACTATGCACAGCGAGCATAAATAGCAGTTTAAGTGGACATAGTAGATGCTAATAGTAAACTATGGCATGCAAAATCCAATCTACTAACTAACTAACTAACTAACCTGCACTTATATAGCGCTTTTCTAGTCACAAAGACCACTCAAAGCGCTTTCACTAGTACTAACCCTCTATTCTAAGGGCCTATAGGAAACAGATATCTAGGGACAATTTAGAACGACCAATTAACCTAACATGCATGTCTTTGGATTGTGGGAGGAAACCGGAGCCCCCGGAGTAAACCCACACAGCACAGGGAGAACATGCAAACTCCATACAGAAAGGTTCCAACCCCTGCCAGCCTGGGGATTCGAACCAGGAACCTTCTAGCTGTAAGGCAACAGTGCTAACCACTGCACCACCGTGCTGCCAATCTACACTTGTGTATGACATCCAGTTAAAACATGATATCACATCTAGCTAGCCAGCTGTTACATAGTTCATACACACAATCAAACGCATGCACAGCGGGCCCCATTGATGCAGACTACAACACTACGGACATGTCTAGCAGTGGGACAGTATGCATAGTACCGTTACACTACTAGTTAAATAACATAACATGTGGGAAGTCTATTCAAAAACTTTGTCAAAAAGGAAAGTTTTCAGTTTTGTCTTAAAGGCAGAGAGGGTGTCAGCCTCATGGACCCAGGCTAGTAATTGGTTCTATAGAAGAGGGGCCTGATAACTGAAAGCCCTACTCCCCATGGTACTTTGAGACCTTAGGGATTACTAGGAGTCCTGCATTCTGAGAGCATAATAATCTGTTAGGATAATAACAGAAAGTGGTAGTGAGGCACTCATAAGATGGAAGTATGTCATTCGTTCAAAATTTGTGGTGACAAAATGTGCTGAAGGCCATAAGATCTTCCTACCACTGATTTGAGAGTGCCGTAAACTGCACAAAAGTTTTTGTAAGATGGCAGCAAGTATGCCGTAGGAAGATCCCACAGCATCCTTATGAAGAACGTAAGAACTAGGGCCATCATACGACAGAAAAGCACCTCATTTCTCAAGAATGCCAGAGTTTCCTCTGGTAACATTTCTGTGTGACGGGCCACCACCCTTGAAGTTATGCCGCCATGCCAAGGAAATATAAATTTAAGAAAAAAAAATAATAAGGAATGACGCTCCGTAAGCGCACACACGAACAACGCACATGACCGCCATCCACGGGGAGATCGGAAGCGCTCCGCCTGCATGTTCCAGCCGTCAGGCAAAGTGTCTCACTACTAGCGTCACTGTCTGAGAGAAGCATGAGCTTATTATTGTACCTTAAACACAGAAAAAAAGTAGAAAAGGTATGTAAGCAGTGGAGGTATTTATGGTGGTTTTAACCCACTGATAAATAAAAAGGTGTGTAAAAAGAAAAATTCATTATATAAAGCTTTTTTAAAGAAAAGGACAAAAGAAGCAGAGCAGCGGTATAAAACATACAAAAACAAGCTAACATATATAATGAGATGTAGTAAAAGAGACTATTACAGTAAAGAACTGGAGAAAAACAGAGACATTATTAAAAATACATGGACAATACTTAACAATATTCTTGGAAATAAAAACAGAAATACAAGCTACCCAACCAAATTTTCAAAAAATAATAAAACGACTCCGAGTGTGAATGCAGTTTCACCTGCAGATGAATTTAATAACTTTTTTGTTAACATTGGTCCTAATTTGGCTCGAGAAATACCCATTACGGCACTCACAGGTGATACAATAAGCAAAAACACTGCTATAAAAGACTCCATTTTCATAAAGAACACAGATGAGAGAGAGGTCATTGAAATTGTTAAATCGTTTAAAAGTAAAACATCTACGGACTGTGATGGTATTGACATGCTCTTAGTCAAAACTATTATTGAATGCTTAGTGAAACCACTGACGTATATCTGTAACCTGTCTCTCCAAACAGGTATATTTCCCAATGCAATGAAAATAGCTAAAGTAATTCTGATATACAAGACGGGTGACAGAGGGGAACTTTCAAACTATAGACCAATTTCACTATTGCCGCAATTTTCCGAGATACTTGAAAAAATATTCTGTGAGAGAATTGACAACTTCATAATGAAGAATAATTTATTGTGTGAACAGCAATATGGGTTCAGACACAAGAGGACAACTGCATTTGCTCTAATGGAATTTATAGAAAAAATATCAACTGCCGTTGACAATAAAGAGTACTCAGTTGGGGTATTCCTGGATCGTAAAAAAAGCATTTGATACAGTGGATCATAATTTATTATAAAAAAAACTACAAAATTGTGGTATTGGGGGGTAGCACTGTCCTAGTTATGTAGTTACTTAAAGAATAGATATCAGTATGTATGTGTTGGTAACAAAAACTCAGTTACTGAAGGTTACTTGTGGAGTCCCACAGGGTTCAGTTTTGGGGCCACTGTTATTCAATATGTACTGTATATACAGTAAATGATATATGTAAAGTTTTGGAAAAAATGGATTTAATATTGTTTGCCGATGACACTAATCTATTATACAGTGGAAGCAATTTGGAACAACTTTTGGATACACTCGGAAAGGAATTAGGTGTGGGCACATATGTTGGTTACATATGCTCCACAAATATATTGCTGTGTGTTTATTGTGTGCTGCACGTCTCAGGGAACAAAGGGACTGAGCCTCCGAGAGGTAACGGGAGAGTGTGAGATTTGGCCTTTGTTTCAAGGAGATGACCTGGAGAGATTTCCGGACCACCGGAGACTAAGGGACGATGGTGTGAAGATCAGAGGAGTTACATTGTGACTGGGATTAAGTACCATGTGACTGTATGTTTGATTAAACACCATGTGACTGCAGTTTTGATGTCCGGGGTATAAAAGACAGATGTGAGATGATTCATCCTCTTTTCCTGCTTTGAAATTGTTGGAGTATGTGATTGTGAATAAAGTTGAACCTGAGGAATAAACTCAGTCTCATCCTTCCGCACATTCTCCACACTGGTGACCTTACGACGAAGCATGAGCAGAGATAATTCTCCCGAGCGGGGCTCGGCAGAAGCCAGCCTGATAAATGCCGCCACGTTCCAGCTGCCGGACTTCTGGCAGCATAGTCTGGTTTAGCGTGGTCGAGGCGCAGTTCAACCTCCGGAGAATCTCGAGAGACGACACAAAATTCTACCATGTGGTGGCAAAGCTGGACAGCCACACAGTCCAGAGGGTGGAGAATCTGGTCAATCACCCACCGGACAGCGACAAATACAGCGCATTGAAGGCTGCGCTTATCAGCCATTTCACCCCCTCGGTGCAACAGCGAACAGAGGGGCTCCTAGTGTTGACGGAGTCTGAGAACGACAGACCCGTAGACCTGATGGTGAAAATGCTGAGGCTGAGAGACTCCGAGGATGACAACTTTATCTTCGCCCACCTTTTCCTCAGGACCCTACCGCCAGCGGTGAGAGTGACCCTGGCAGGTTCACCTCTGTTGGCCCAGCGAAACTACCATGAGCTGAGCAAGGAGGCGCAACGACTCGTCGACGCCCACAAACGGAGTGCGGCAGCAGAGCTAGGCGCAACGTCCGGAGACGGCATGGGGCCAGTGGTTGCAGCACCAGACCCACCGACGACGGCAGCAACAAGGGCCAGGTGACACGGAGTGGATGACGTCCTTTGCTTCTACCATCGCCGCTTTGCAGAGAGGGCACACAAGTGCCTCCCACCGTGCCACTTCAAGCGCTCGGGAAACGCCAAGACCGGTGGTCGGTAGCGGCTGCGGCCCTCGGGGAGGAGAACAAGCTGCTCTACCTGACGGATGCACGCTCGGGGAGGCATTTCCTCATGGACATGGGCTCCCAGCTGAGCTTCATCACGCCTTCCTACGTGGACCGGCTGACGCCGTCTAAGGGTCCCCGGGTGTCAGCAGCGAACGGCTCAGCGATTAAGACCTTCGGTGAGAGGACTCTGCTTCTGTCTTTGCAGGGCCGTGCATTTGAGTGGACTTTTGTTGTAGCGGCAGTCAATTTCAACATGTTAGGGGCTGATTTTTTGTGCTCACATGGTTTATTGGTTGATCTTGCTAACAGACGTCTGGTTAATGCACTCTCCTTTCACTCTATTCCCTGCACAGCTCAAGTGGCGCCGCCAACTGCACAAGCCAACGTCGCAGCTGCGGGTGGTAAGTTCCACGCACTCCTCACTCAGTTCCCAGCACTCACAGTCCCAACGTTTTTGGCGACAGTGGCTAAACATGGGGTGGGCAATTATATCACTACCACCGGCCCGCCCGTTTTCGCAAAAGCTCGGCACCTGGACTCAGCTAAACTGACCATAGCGCGCGAGGAGTTTGCCAACCTGGAAAAACTGGGCATCATCAGGCGTTCGAAAAGCCCCTGGGCTTCACCACTGCACATGGTCCCAAAGGCTGATGGCTCGTGGCGACCTTGCGGTGATTTCCGCAGGTTGAATAACGCCACAGCACATGACCGCTACCCAATTCTGCATATCCAAGATTTTTCGGTTCATTTGGCGGGGGCGCGCATTTTTTCTAAAATAGATTTAGTACACGGTTACCATCAGGTTCCAATGCGTGCTCAGGACATACCCAAAACAGCGGTAATAACTCCTTTCGGGCTTTTTGAGTTTTTGCGCATGCCTTTTGGACTCAAGGGAGCGGCGCAGACGTTCCAACGCATGATGGACACGGTCCTACGCGACCTCCCTTTCGTGTTCGTCTATTTGGATGACATTTTGGTAGCCAGCACGTCCGAAGACGAACACGAAAGCCACCTCACAGCAGTTTTCCGAAGGTTGGCAGAGCACGGGTTAATAATTAACCCAGCGAAGTGTCAGTTTGGGGTGGCGCAGATTGATTTTTTGGGGCATCGCGTTTCGCCAGAAGGAGCGGTCCCTCTGCCCGATAAAGTGCGCGCAATAACAAATTTCCCCCAACCTCAAACGGTCAAAGCATTACAGGAGTTTTTGGGAATGGTTAATTTTTATAACCATTTCCTCCCCAGCGCAGCGCAGCTCATGCAACCATTGTATGCTGCACTTAAAAAACAAAAACCCACGAATAAAATCGAATGGTCTCCTGAGCTGGAGCGCGCATTCTCTCAAGTCAAATCAGCCCTGACAAACGCTGCTTTGTTGGCACACCCAGTTCCAACGGCCCACATGGTGCTCACCACTGACGCGTCAGATTTAGCCATAGGGGCGGTCGTGGAACAGTATGTGGCTGGGGCCTGGCAACCGCTCGCGTTTTTCAGCAAAACCTTGTGCGATAGCGAGCAAAAATACAGCGCGTTCGACAGGGAGTTGTTGGCTCTACACTTGGCCATCCGCGACTTCCAGTTCTGGCTGGAAGGACGCCGTTTCACCGCGTTCGTGGACCACAAATCGCTGACTTTCGCGATGGCCAAGATTTCAGAACCTTGGTCGGGCCGGCAGCAGAGACAGCTGGCCGCGATATCGGAGTTTACCACCGATATCCAGCATGTGGCAGGTAAATATAATGTAGTGGCAGACTGCCTCTCACGTGCTGTGGCGGCTCCAGGCCCCGTGGGGACAGACTCTGCAGCCATGGCCGCGGGCCAGGGTAGCGACGCGGAAGCGCGTGCAGCCCCGGTCCGCGTAGGGTTAGATTATGCAGCCATGGCCGCGGAGCAGGTTAGCGATGCGGCGTGCGCGCGCTCCAGTCTGGACCAACAGGGTTAAGGCTGGAGGACAGGGTGCTGCAAGATGGTATGCCCCCCCTAATCTGCGATATCTCCACTGGACGGCCGCGTCCGGTGGTACCAGCTGCGTGGCGCCGCCGCGTTTTTGACTCGATCCATTCTCTGGCGCACCCGGGGGTGCGTGCATCGGTCAAAATGGTAGGAGAGAAATTTGTATGGCCGGGGTTGCGCCAACAGGTCAAGGAATGGGCGACAGCCTGCGTAGCTTGTCAGCGAGCCAAAATACACAAACACACTAGAGCTCCTTTGAAGCCTTTTCACATCCCGGCTAAGCGCTTTGATCATGTGCATGTTGACCTGGTAGGCCCCCTTCCGTCATCACAGGGGTGCACACACCTTTTGACAATGGTGGACCGCACCATGCGTTGGCTGGAAGTGGTCCCACTGGCATCAACCACAGCCGAGGAGGTGGCACGCGCGTTTTTAACAGCGTGGGTAGCGCGTTTTGGAGTTCCGTCGGACATAACGTCCGACAGAGGTCCTCAATTTGTGTCCGAGCTCTGGTCATCGATGGCCCGCAGCCTGGGGGTAACGATCCACCGCACTACCGTGTACAACCCCCAGGCTAACGGTTTATGCGAACGTTTCCATAGGTCATTGAAAGCAGCCCTAAGAGCGTCGCTTACGGATACAAATTGGGTAGACAGGCTACCATGGGTCTTATTGGGGTTGCGTTCTGCACCTAAGGAGGATTTACAAGCCTCCCCAGCTGAATTAGTGTTTGCACAGCCTCTCCGGCTGCCTGGGTAATTTCTCCCGGATAATCCTGCGCCAAATTGCCCCCCCGCTCAGCGGTTGCAGAGCGACACGGGATCAAACACGCTTCCTGGCCCGGTTCATCACAGTTTCCCACGCGTTTTTGTGCCGAAAGCTTTAAAAAATGCGGAGTTTGTTTTTGTCAGACATGATGCCCATCGCCCAAACTTGCGGCCGCAGTACGATGGACCGTTTAGGGTGCTAGAAACAGGAGAGAAGCATTTTTTGCTAGATTTGGGAGACAGAAAGGAGGTAATTGGTATAAACAGACTCAAACCCTGCATGGGCTGCACGGTGGCGCAGTGGTTTAGCACTGTGGCAGCACAGTTTTACCCTCGGCCGGGGGACCGCGGGGATCATGAGATCGTGGGTTCGATCCCAGCCCCCGACCAACAGTGAGCTGTGTGGAGTTTGCATGTTCTCCCCGTGTTGCACGGGTTTACTCCGGGATTTCTCCGGTTTCCTCCCGCACACCAAAAACATGTAGGTTTAGGGCGCTCGCGCACGCAGCGACCAGCAGCCGGTGGCTTGTCACCAGACTGCAAACCAAGTCTACCTACGGGTACAAATAAGTAACAAAAAAAAAAAAAAACGCTTTTGTTTTGGCGGATGAAGCCGTGCAGTTGGCGAGGGCCCCCCGTCGCGGCAAACCCCCTAGAAGGCATTCTCCAGAACACCCACAGAGATTGACTAACAGTTCTAATCCACAGGCAACAGTCCCACAGCAGGAGGACACTGCAGAGGCAGTTAAGCCGGTTTACAGCAAATACGGCAGAAGACTTAGGCCTAGGCAACGGGTGGATTGATATGTAGTAATGTTATTATGTCATGCATCTCTAGTTATGATTGTTCCATCTTAGACGTTTCGGGGGGGTCATGTGGGCACATATGTTGGTTACATATGCTCCACAAATATATTGCTGTGTGTTTATTGTGTGCTGCACGTCTCAGGGAACAAAGGGACTGAGCCTCCGAGAGGTAACAGGAGAGAGTGAGATTTGGCCTTTGTTTCAAGGAGATGACCTGGAGAGATTTCCGGACCACCGGAGACTAAGGGACGATGGTGTGAAGATCAGAGGAGTTACATTGTGACTGGGATTAAATACCATGTGACTGTACGTTTGATTAAACACCATGTGACTGCAGTTTTGATGTCCGGGGTATAAAAGACAGATGTGAGACAATTCATCCTCTTTTCCTGCTTTGAAATTGTTGGAGTATGTGATTGTGAATAAAGCTGAACCTGAGGAATAAACTCAGTCTCATCCTTCCGCACATTCTCCACATAGGAAAGCTTAAACTGTGGTTTGATTCAAACAAATTAACGCTCAATTTAAGTAAGACAAAATTTATAGTTTTTAACAACCATCACAACAACTTAGTATCTAAACTCAGTGTAAATGGTGTAGAGATTGAAAGGGTATCTGAAACTAAATTTCTTGGAGTAATAATTGATAATAAACTGTGTTGGAAGTCACATATTAATTATATTAAAGGTAAAATTTAATTAATTTAAATTTCCAAGAGGGAGTTATCCCAAAGGGATTAATGAAGTTAAGTCTAAGTCTAAGTCTAAATATCTAAATCAATTGCAATACTACACAGAGTGAAATATTTGCTGAATCAACCCACATTATATACCTTGTATCATTCATTAATACTCCCATACATGACATATTGTACTGAAGTATGGGGAAATACATATAAAACAAACATATATCCAGTCTTTATGCTTCAGAAGAGAGCTATTAGAACTAGAAAAGCACTCGGAGAGCGCAGACCTCCGCCAAGCGGCACAGTTCCCCCCATAGAGTGTTCCTGTGTACGTTTTCAGATTCCCTGAGCATGAAAAGATATGAGTAGCAATTGGATTCACAATGATTATTTGTTTATTTGACATGGACAGTGCAATAAACAGACAATTAATGAATGACAATCAATGTGATAGTGATAGGATTAGTGGTTCAGTAGTGTAAAATGGGGCTATAAGGGATGGCGGGTTAATAAGGGACAGTTTTGTGGGAAATGTTTTAAATGTAATTCTGCTTTTTTTTATTTTGAGCAGGACGCTGAGTTGTGTTGTTATTGTCAAATATCCCTGAATCCTTCATCAAATCCAGGCGGAAGCAAAATTAAAAAAGCAGAATTACATTTAGAAAAGTGTCCCATATTACCCCGCCGTCCCTTATAGCCCCGTTTTACGGTTGTAAAAGCATTGCCTCCTTGGCGGAGGTAATAAACTGAAGTGTTGGTGTGTCCATCTCCTCCACTGACGGATGTAGATTGGTTAGACAGGTTGCCGTGGGTTTTGAATGAATGAATGAATTTATTTCGGATAATACAGTACAGGTTAAAAGAAACTGTATAATATAACAACAAGGTCAAATTAGACAAAGACTCCTTCTTCTATACAATTCCACGTGAGTTATCCGAAATGGGTGATGGCTGAAGCTGCAGCTTATTTTGCCCACCCATACCCGCAGACTTGGCGGGTTCAGGTATATTATATTTTATATTATATTGGGGTTGCGGTCCGCGGCAAAACAGAATTTAGAGTCTTCCCCGGCAGAGAGGTCGTTTTTACGCAGCGCCTATAGCTGGGCGGGGAATTTGTGGCAAATAATGGGGCGGCGGACAGGTGTCCGTGTCAGGTTTGCAGCGTGGCGCAAAAGCAGGCACGCTGGCGTGCCCAGGGCAGCAGTGTTTTCCGCGTGCTTTTGTGCCTAAAACGTTGAAGAACGCGGAGTTTGTGTTGGTCAGACACGACAACCAGCGCAATGTGCGCAGCGCCTATGGCTGGCAGAGGCACGCTGGGGGTCCGAGGCCAGCAGTGTTTTCCGCATGCTTTTGTGGCAAAAACGTTGAAGAAGGCGGAGTTTGTGTTGGTCAGACACGACGCCCAGCGGCCTCCATTGCGCCTGCGCACATGTTGAAAATGGCCCTATGTCACAGTGTTGAAAAATGCTTTAAAAAAATTCCTGTATCCAGACGGTGAACCGGATCACCCCCAAAATTTAATCAGTTCTTCCTTGTACCATTTCCACCAACGCCTGAAAGTTTCATGCAAATCTGTCCAAGACTTTTTGAGTTATCTTGCTAACCAACAGACAAACAGACAGACAGACAGACAAACAGACAAACACACAAACCCTGGCAAAAACATAACCTCCTCCTGGCCTTTTCGGCCTGGCGGAGGTAATAATAAACAAAGCTGCTTATAGGGAACCAACAAACCCACTTTTTCTTAAATTAAAAGCTCTCAAGTTGAAAGATCTGGTTGACTTTAAAACTGCAATAATAATGTTTAAAGTGAAGAATCTATCACTGCCCACAAATATCCAAAAGTTGTTCCAAATAAGGGAGAAACAATATCATTTCAGAGGAACATGTATATTTCAAAAACCTTCAGTGAGAACTACCACCAAGCAACACTGTGTTTCAGTGCAAGGAGTCAGATTATGGAACGATTTTGGACCTGAATTAAAATCATGTACAACGCTTGGACAATTTAAACAAAAACTAAAGGAAGAAATACTCCAAACATATATATATAAGATGACATGTAAAATCACATAAGGATTGTCATATCCAGTCTGTGTTGTGTTGTTGCTTAGTTTTTTTTTTTTGTCACATTTTGTCTTAGCTTTGTTCCGAAATGTAATCGCTCTTGTTTTGTTTTTCTTTTGAATTCTTGGATGGAATATGGGTGGGCAATATAAGCTGCGGCTTCAGCCATCACCCATTTCAGATAACTTATGTTGAACTGTATAATCAGAGGAGTTATTACCTCCACCAGGCCGCAGGAGGTTATGTTTTTGCCAGCGTTTGTCTGTTTGTTTGTCTGTCTGTTGGTTAGCAAGATAACTCAAAAAGTTTTGGATGGATTGCCATGAAACTTTCAGGCGTTGTTGTAAATGGTGCAAGGAAGAACTGATTAAATTTTGGGGATGATCCGCATCACCGTCTGGATACAGGAATTTTTTAAAGGATTCTTTAACATTGTCAGATACGGCCATTTTCAACATGCGTGCAGGCGCAATGGAGGGCGCTGGTCGTCGTGTCTGACGAACACGAACTCTGCGTTCTTCAAAGTTTTAGGCACAAAAGCACGCGGAAAACAGTGGTGGGCCGGGCCCGGCAGCGTGCCTGTGTTTGCGGTATGCTGCAAAAGCTGAGACGGGCAGCTGTCCAGTGCGGGATTATTTGGCAGAAACTCCCCGGGCAGCCATAGGGGCTGCGCAAAAACAAGCTCTCTGCCGGGGAAGCTTCCAAATCCTCTTTTGCCGCGGAGCGCAACCCCAATATAAAACCCACGGCAACCTGTCTACCCAATTTGCATCCATCACTGAAGCTCTGAGTGCTGCTTTCAGTGATCTATGAAAACACTCGCATAACCCATTGGCCTGTGGGTTGTAAGCGGTTGTGCAATGAATTGCAACGCCCGCAGCCTGGGAGTTTGGAGATGGAGGAGATGGACACAACAGCAACACTTGAGTTTATTACCTCCGCCAAGGAGGTAATGCTTTTACTACTGAACCACTAATCCTATCATTGTGAATCCAATTGCTAGTCATATGTTTTCATGGTCAAGGAATCTGAAAACGTACACACAAACACTGTATGGGGGGGAACTGTGGCGCTTGGTGGAGGTCTGCGCTCTCCGAGTGCTTTTCTAGTTGTTTAATTTGACCTTGTTGGATTTTTTTTTCTTCTTTCCCCTTTGTTATATTATTCTGTTTCTTTTAATCTTTACTTTTAATCTATCCGAAATAAAGATTCATTCATTCATTCATTCATTCATTCATAATGGGAACTATAATGAAGACTCGCTTAGCTAAGAGGTGTGCTTAGGCTTCATATGCAGCCAGCTTCATATGCAGGGAAAGGCAAGGGGACTGATGAATTGCCAAGAATTTATTTCGCCAGCCATGACAAAATTAATTATGTTCATTATTATGTTCCTAGTAGGTTAAGATGACTGTAATTCACAAAGTCACTGACTTTAATCTGTCAGTAGCCTTCAGACAAACTAAAGGAGCAAACATTTGGATTTCAAAAAAAAGGGAGGTTTTTTTCCTGCTGTCTGGGTGGTGAGGAGAGTTCTAAAAAAACTGTAAATATATAGAAATATTAATAATAGAAATAACTGAATCTTTGATCATTTATTCCATCAAATATAATTTTATTACTTTTTTTTTCTTTGAAATCAAAGTTAAATTATTGTTCCGTTCTGGCTCTGCAAAATTATGGTCAAATGTGTAAATTATATAAGGAAAAAAAAAGTCAAACTTTTACCACAATCTGTTTCAAATTTATTAAAAAAAACTGCAATTTTATTTTAATAAATAGACAAAAAATAGCCATAAAATAATCCACAAGTTTATAATAAAGTCTCAAATGTACAAGAAAAGTCAATTTTACAAGAGGAAATTACAAATTTGAGGAAAATGGTTCAAATTTAGATAAATTTACAGAGAAAAGTAGAAAACTATAAGAAAATTGTTATAAATTTGAGAAAAACCTCAGACCTTCAAGATTGAAGTCATTACTCAAGTTTTTAAGTCGGGGCTCTTTGTACCCTTAACTAGAAATTTTTGGTTGTCTACTTTTAATTATTAATTTCAAAGCACTGCTTTTACATGAGTATAATTTCTGACTGCTATACCCACCTCTGACCATATAATTTAAGTATGTGTGGGTAAATTACTATTATAAATGTTTTTTCCTTCTCATTCCTACTCTTTCTCAATGGGAAAAAGAAACACTAGAATAAAAATACAAAAAGTACACATATTTTTGCCATTTATGGAAACCATGCCAAAAAAATCCTGCATGACAAAACATGACACTTGATATTTTCTAGCCTGTTTGTACACCACCATAGACAGAGGGAGAAGCTGAATTAGACAGAGCTCAGAGAGGGAAAGATGAGACAGAAGAGAGGAGCCAAGGAGAGGAAAGTGTTCAGGCAGAGGGTCCAGGAGAGGTGAGGGCAGAGGAAAGAGAGAAGGATGACTGACACCAGTAAAAAGTCCAAATACAGGATGTCTGGGTGGGATCCCAACTGGCCCAGTATTCCAACATTCAAGCCTTGATTGTACAATACTTCAAATAACAGATTCCATATGCAAAGTTACTGTACAGAATTTAAAAAAAAAATAGTATAAAACTAGAAAAGCACTCAGAGAGCGCAGACCTCCGCCAAGCGCCACAATTCCCCCCATACAGTGTTTGCGTGTACGTTTTCAGATTCCTCGAGCATGTAAACATATGACTAGCAATTGGATTCACAATGATTATTCGTTTATTTGACAGGGACAGTGCAATAAACACACAAATAATCAATGACAATCAATCTGATAGTGATAGGATTAGTGGTTCAGTAGTAAAAGCATTGCCTCCTTGGCGGAGGTAATAAACTGAAGTGTTGCCTGTTGTGTCCATCTCCTCCACTGACGGATGCAAAATTGGGTAGACAGGTTGCCGTGGGTTTTATATTATATTATGTTGGGGTTTCGCTCCGCGGCAAACGAGAATTTAGAAGCTTCGCCGGCAGAGAGCTCGTTATTGCGCAGCTCCTATGGCTGGCCGGTGAATTTCTGCCATCACTTTTAGCATTAGAGTGACACATATCAGGCGCAGCATTACTGGCGCCGGGATTCCTCTCTGTTCCGGAGCCGCAGGACAAAAGAAGGTGCGATAATGGTTGCCGTGGGTTTTATTGGGTTTGCGGTCCGCGGAAAAAAGAGGATTTGGAAGCCTCCCCCGGCAGAGAGCTGGTTTTTGCGCAGCCCCTATGGCTGGCCGGGGAATTTCTGCCAAATAATCCGGCGCCGGACAGCTGCCCGTGTCAGCTTTTGCAGCGTAGTGCAAACACAGGCAGTCTGGCGAGCCCTGTTTTCCGTGTGCTTTTGTGCCTAAAACTTTGAAGAAGGCGGAGTTTGTGTTCATCAGACACGACGACCAGCGCCCTCTATTGCGCCTGCGCACATGTTGAAAATGGCTGTATGTCGCAGTGTTGAAAAGTGCTTTAAAAAATTCCTGTATCCAGACGGTGAACCGGATCACCCCCCAAAATTTAATCAGTTCTTCCTTGTACCATTTCCAACAATGCCTGAAAGTTTCATGGAAATCCGTCCAAGACTTTTTGAGTTATCTTGCTAACCAACAGACAAACAGACAGACAGACAGACAAACTCCGGCAAAAACATAACCTCCTCCTGGCCTTTTCGGCCTGGCGGAGGTAATTAACATGTTTCAATTACAATAGTGTCATGTGTTTTCTGCCCCCTCCCCCCACCCCGAAAAATATGTTGCCACTGCACCAAGGTCTTTAAGCCAGAGGGAACACTGAATGCCTCAATTTCATTTTTTCATCATCTTCTTCCGCTTAATCCTTTTCGGGTTGCGGGGGGCCTGGAGCCTATCCCAGCATCTTTGGGTGAGAGGCAGGGTACACCCTGGACAGATCACCAGTCCATCGCAGGGCCAACACACAGAGACAGACAACCATTCACTCTCACAGTCCTACCTAAGGACTATTTAGAATCCCCAGTTTGATGCCAGTTAACCTAACGCATGTTTTTGGCATGTGGGAGGAAACCGGAGAAATCCCGGAGTAAACCCATGCAGACACAGGGAGAACATGCAAACTCCACACAGATCACTGTTGGTTGGGGGCTGGATCGAACCAGGATCCCCTGGCCAAGGGTCAGTTTGCTGTGCTGCCGCAGTGCTAAACCACTCCACCCACCGTGCTGCCCTATGCCTCAATTTGCTCTTGTGGATTGAACCGCAGCAGTAAGAAAACTAGAAAACACTCGGAGAGCGCAGACCTCCGCCAGAAGGGCCCACAGTTCCCCCCATACAGTGTTTGTGTGCACGTTTTCAGATTCCTTGACCATGAAAACATATGACTAGCAATTGGATTCACAATGATAGGATAAGTGGTTCAGTAGTAAAAGCATTACCTCCTTGGCGGAGGTAATAACTCATAGTTGCTGTTGTGTCCATCTCCTCCATCTCCAAACTCCCAGGCTGGCGGGCGTGTGGCAATTCAATCACACAAACCGCGTACAACCCACAGGCCAATGGGTTATGCTGAGCGTTTTCATAGATCACAGGAAAGCAGCACTCAGGGCTTCACTGATGGATGCAAATTGGGTAGACAGGTTCCAGGTGGTTTTATTGGGGTTGCGCTCCGCGGCAAAAGAGGATTGGAATCATCCGCGGCAGAGAGAGCTTGTTTTTGCGCATGCCCCTATGGCTTGCCACGGGGAATTTCTGTCAAATAATCCCGCGCTTGGACCAGCTGCCCCGTTCAGCTTTGGCAGCATAGACCGCAAACACAGGCACGCTGCCCTTGGCCCGGCCCACCCCAGTTTTCACGTGCTTTTGTGCCTAAAACTTTGAAGAACGCAGCAGTTCGGTGTTCGTCAGACACGACGACCAGCGCCCTCCATTGCGCCTGCACACATGTTGAAAATGGCCATATCGTCTCAATGTTAAAGAATTCTTTAAAAAATTCCTGGATCCCAGACGGTGATCCGGATCATCCCCAAAATTTAATCAGTTCTTCCTTGTACCATTTCCAACAACGCCTGAAAGTTTCATACGAATCCGTCCAAAACTTTTTGAGTTATCTTGCTAACCAACAGACAGACAGACAGACAAACCCCGGCAAAAACATAACCTCCTGCGGCCTGCGGCCTGGCGGAGGTAACTATGCCTTCATCCACGAATGTCTGCGAACTCCAAAATTCGTAGGAACTGGAGATTCTTACCAACCCATTGTTCGTAATATCTTTGTGACCATAGCTTAACCCACAGATGATTGCTACTGTAAGCAACTATTTGCCACTCTTTAGCTACTGTTATTGGAACATTTGGAACCTATTGCCAACTCTAGGTAAAATACGAGGCAAAATGTCAGGGCAAAATCTTGAGCCCAACCCTAACAAGAATAGTGAGCAAAACCTAACCCAGCATTCAGATTTCAAGGACTTGTGATGGTTCAAAGCAGTTGGCAGTGTTCACTACTTGGTGAACCAAAAACAACTTCAGCAGCATGTGCTACAACTGTTTGCAAAAGCTTACAATTACTGTGCCAAGGTTTGCAACCGTTTGTGGAAAAACAAATTTGAGAAGTTGTACAACCTTGTACGAACCTTGACGAAACCCAAAAACCGCAACATTCATCAGCAATCCCCATTCCCTGAGATACTAGAGCAGAGTTGTAAGAATAAACAGGCCAGTCAAAATTACAAACAAGTGACTTTATGTATTCCTTCTTTCTCTGAAACAAAACTATTGTCTCTAATTTTTAGGAGTTTTTCCTCATAAATGTGCTTTTCTACCTCATAAATTTGGGATTAATGTCACAAATTCACTACATTTTTTTCTCTATGTGGGTTAGGAGCTATACTTTTATTGATGTACATTTATAGTTGTACTCCTTAAGTTACTTTAATTTCACAGATTTGAACTGATGAGTCAAGTTTTTCTTATTACGTTAAAGGTTGTTGTTCTATTCTATGCTAAAGCTAAGGAAATATTTAAGGTATAACTTTTTATATGGTTTGTCTTGAAATATATCAGAGGATACATGTGAATAGTTAACATGAATGAATGAATGAATTTATTCCGTAATAAAATAAACATACATACAATACAATAAGAACACACAAAAGAAGAACTGAAAGGGTGTGGGCTGAAGCTTGTGCTTATATAGTGCCTACCCCATTACAATTTTAAAATCAATAACATAAAACTTTAAGTCTTACCCCAAATCAACAAAGAAAATCAAATAGAACAAGTAGACAAAAAACCCTTTACAAAATTTATCACAAATTTATCTCCCAGCATTTACAGTGAGATACTGGGAGATTTTCTCATCTTTGTACAATTGTTTGAATTGCTTCAGAGTTGAACATGTTTTAATATTTTCAGAGTAACAGTTCCACAGTTTAAGTCCAGTGACAGACATGCAATGATCCTTTGTATTTGTTCTAACCTTTGACTTATTAAAAACAGAGTTACCTCTTAGCTCATATTTGCTTTCCCTTTTTTAAACAGTCTCTGAATATTTACAGGTAATTGGTTATTATTTGCTTTGTACATGATTTGAATGACATTATAATCTACCAGATCTCTAAATTTAAGAGTATGTAATTGAATGAATATTGGATTTTGTTGGTTCACTGTAAGGTTTCTTTGATACAATGTGTACAGCTTTTTTCTGTAGTAAAAAGATTAAGTTTGTGTTTGTTTTGTATGTGTTTCCCCAGATCTCCACACAGTATGTCATAAAAGGAACTATCAGTGAATTATATAAAATGCAAAGAGATTTCTGACACAGGAGATCCTTAACTTTATACAGTACGGCAATGGATTTAGACATTTTAGTTCTGACATAATTTATGTGTGATTTCCAGTTTAGTTTGTTATCAACAATGACCCCTAGGAACTTGGTTTTGAAAACTGTGTCAATTTCAACATTGTTTATTTTAATTTTTCTGTGATTATATAACTTGCGGTTTCCAAATGTTATACATTTTGTTTTCCCATGGTGAATAGATAATTTATTGGCAGTGAACCATTGATTGATTTGTTTAAGTTCATTTGCTACTGAATCCAGAAGCTGCTTAAGATTTTCTCCACTACAAAAAAAAGGTTGTGTCATCTGCAAATAACATAAATTTGTAATTTCATTTGTATGCAAATTTTCAATTTCATGATTTTAAAAATGTACAAATTTGTGAAAAAAAATATCAGTAAATTTATTAGAAAAAGGTTTCAAAATTATAAGCAAAAAAAAAAAAAAATCAACTTCTGGGGAAAGGGGAGGGGTGTCTCCAGAAACTTTTCATAGGAGGGGGGCACATGGGGGCCACTGAAAATCTTGGGGTGGCACATCAAAATCAATTTAAAATGTAATCACGCTGCATGCCTGTTCGCGTTTGGTCTGAATGCGCCTTGCCAGTGTCATCTGTCCTAGTTTGCTGTATTTTGTTAATATTTGTTAATAATATACAGCACACATCAGTTATTCTTAAACATCTACCACATGTAAAATATGACATAGAAAAACAAGTTATAAAGTTATGTTAGACTGTCCAGTGGCAGGGACCAGGGGTGGCGGCTGGGGGGAGCCCAGGTGGTGGAAGTGGGGGCCATGCCCCCCCCCACCCCCCTGGGAAAGGATTCTAAAAATTGTGACAAAAATGTTATAAACTATGAGAAAAGCTTCAAATTTTTGAGAAGAAAGATACAAATTTTATCCACCTTATTCCTGGGGGCGCCACTGTAGGAACGATTATGGGCGGAGCTTCCAGTTTCGGCTGCAATAGTGTTAAATCCATCAGTAAGAGTGGAGTAGAAGGGGCATTTAAAATAGCGTTTTTAAAAGTTTTTCAAATTCATTTTAATGTATAGTCCACATACATGTTTTGCACTCAAGTGGCAGCTAATTTCAGCTCTTCTAGTTTTTGTATTTTTTGAATGTTTTGGCGTCATTCTGGCACTTGCTGGTGTTGGTGGTTGTGCCAGACTGGATAAATGGAGGTTTTTCACCACATGGTGACAGACGACATCCAAGCACGATGTTGTGGCGTACGTCTGCTCTAAGGTAAATTTGATTATGTCCAACATATTTTAACAAAATGCAGCTGACTTTATTGTGGTGAAGATGTGCTGGTCTGAATGTACACCGCGTCATTATGCGTACAGGCAACGAGAAGTCATCATGACTCTTCCTTTGTTTGGTAGTGGCAAGCCCGGGAAAAACCCATGAGTGCCTGGTATCATTGGAAAGCTTAAAAATCGTACTTTCTAAAAATATAAATGTTTTTGCGGAAGATGTAACTCCCGACTGATCTAACGCAAGTTTTCTACCTAGCTAAAATATAAACAAATCATCTTTTTCTGGGTGAGTTTTTGTGCCCTTCTTACAAATTAAATATCATTTTGAAGGTCTTTCAACTGGAGGTTTCTGCCGTGCTCAGTGTCATGGCTTTTCTCTATACAGTGGTACCTCTACTTACGAATTTAATTCGTTCCGGAAGAATTCTCGTAACGTGAAAAATTCGTAAGTAGAGGCGCGTTTTACATGTAAATGCCGTAATCCGTTCCAAGCCCCCAAAATTCGGGCATAAATTTTTTATAAATCGTAAAAACGCATCAAAACATGTAACAAATACATGTTACAATTAGATTACTGCACAATAAACATAAAATGAGAGTTTAAAATGAGAGAAAGAATAATAAAAGAGAATAATAAAAGAGAAAGAATAATAAAAATTATGTTCATTTACCCTTTAACTGCTATCGTCGTCGACGTCGTCACCTTTTGCCTTCTTTGGTTCATGTTCTGATCCAAGGACGTTTGCTTTTGTCGGCTTGTAAGTGCTTCGTTTTGTTTTAATACCGTGCTGATCGTTGATGTATTACGGCCATATTCTTTGGCGAGATCAACCAAACGCATAAAGTTTTGAAAAAAAAAAAAAAACTTCGTGGCCAATGGGATACCAGGAAGATGCTAGGCGACAGCCAATGGCAGAGCAGCTACAGGTATGTTTACGTTCGGTAAACTACGGAAGCTGCGAGGAGCGCGTACTTTTTTGCCTTTCGTATCCTGAAATTTCGTTCGTAACTAGAGGCAATATTTTCCCGTTGAGGCGTCTCGTAACCTGAAAATTCCGTATGTAGAGACGTTCGTAAGTAGAGGTACCACTGTATTTGTATATTGGTTGTATTTTGTACCTTTTGGGTTCTGTATAGTTCGTACAGTTTCTTATTTTTCTCATCCTCTTGTTTATGTCATAGTTTTGTTACTCTTTTATTTTGTATTAGTATCTCAGTCTTTATTTGTTGACATTTTATTCTTCATATCATGCTGTTGTGATTCTCCCTCCGGCTTGACAGCTGTCAGTGGCGCTTCTGGGTTTTTGCTCCATGGTGGGCGGTCTCCCTGTCAGCTGTCAGCCCCGTCCTCGCCCCTCCCATTGCTCCCAGCTGACCTCAGTTATAATTATTGTTTCCTCCTGCTTGCTCTGGTTCCCACATCTGTTTTCATTTGCATTATGCCTTATTTAAGAACCGCTGCTCCATGTTTTCCTTGCTGCAGTCTTGACTACTACTTCCAGATGTAAGTTTGACATCCTCTATGTTCTCTCAGTTATCGTGTTTATTGCTTTGTGGCTTTATAGTTATTTTGGGCACTTTGCCCTTTATGTTTGTCATAAACCATCACAAATTCACAGTTCAGCGCGTGGGTTTCCTCTCTGCCCCGGAGGGGCATTCATGTCATTTTCTCTGAGTGCTGCTATTCATTAAATCCAAGATGGCGCCCACAGCGGTCGACATGGTGCTTCGCTGCGCTCTTTGTTTGTTTTTGTTTGTCAATTGTGTGTCTGTTTGCACTTATACCCGTGAAGAACTTTTAAATATCAGGACTTTCACCCCCACGGACCTCCTCCCAGTTTTTCTAGCCCCTGCCGCCGATCTGGTTTATTGTTTGGCTCGGAAAGTGAGACGGCGGAAGAGAGGAAGACGAGCGGGCGCTCTCGTACGACTTCGCAGGAGAGGCTCGCGAACGGCGCTGCCTGGCATATTTCTGTCCAATACCAACTCTCTCTCTAACAAGGTGGATGAACTGAGACTGCTGATGCGTTTTAAGGACCTCGCCTCCTCAGCTGTCCTCTGCTTTACTGAGACCTGGCTCCGGGAAAATATACCGGACAGCGCGCTGCGCCTCGACGGCTTCCAGCTCTTCCGTGCTGATCGTGACACAGAGCTTTCCGGCAAGACCACAGGAGGCGGAGTCTGCTTCTACATCAACTGTAGCTGGTGCTCTGATGTAACGGAAATTTCCAAACACTGTTCTCCTGCCTTGGAATTTCTTGTTATCAACTGCAAGCCTTTTTATTCCCCACGGGAGTTTGCTTCTTTTATACTGATCGCTGTGTACGCCCCTCCCGACGTGGACACGCGCGAAGCTCAGCGCGTGCTCGCGGATCACATTCAACACACAGAGCGGAGTTTTCCAGACTCGCTGATTATTGTGGCTGGCGACTTTAATCAGTGCAAT
The DNA here is from genome assembly GCA_020510985.1 of Pholidichthys leucotaenia. Taxonomy (NCBI): domain Eukaryota; kingdom Metazoa; phylum Chordata; class Actinopteri; order Cichliformes; family Pholidichthyidae; genus Pholidichthys; species Pholidichthys leucotaenia. The sequence goes on from CM035839.1 coordinate 251,815,948, forward strand.
CTGAGCCACGATCTCCCCCGCTACAAACAGTTTATTAAATGCCCCACCAGAGGATTAAACACACTGGATCACTGTTACACCACAGTGAAAGACGCATATCGCGCTGTCCCTCGAGCTGCGCTGGGATTATCTGATCACGTGATGGTTCACCTCATTCCCACATACAGACAGAGATTGAAGCTCACTAAACCTGTTGTGAGCACTACGAAGATACGGACCAGTGATGCTGAGGAGAAGCTGGAAACGTGCATGGAAATATCTGACTGGGGCATGCTTAAAGGAGCCACGCATGATCTGGATGAGTACACGGACACTGTGAACTCATATATCCACTTTTGTGAAGAGAACATTCTTCCATCACGCACCAGGGTGAGTTACTCTAATGACAAACCCTGGTTCACAGCTAAGCTCAGACAGATCAGGAAGGAGAAGGAAGCAGCGCTGAAAAGTGGAGACAGGGACTGCTACAGGGAGGTTAAATACCGGTTTAACAGAGAGCTGAAGAGGGCTAAATCTCTATACTCAGAGAGACTCCAGCAGCAGTTCACTGCTAATGATTCGGCTTCCGTGTGGAGAGGACTGAGGCAGATCACCAACTATCGGCCTCAGGCTCCTAAAGGTCAGGATGACAAAGCCCTTTGTCAGAGACTGTCCCAACACTATGCCCGTTTTGACACCTCGTCATCTGTGTCCAACTCCCCCCCTCCCTCCAGCTCCACAGCCTCCACATTCCCTACTTCATTTAAGGCACCCCCCCCACCTCCCCCCCTCCCCTTATCATCAGTGAGCAGGATGTGCTCAAACAGTTCTCCAGACTGAACCCGCGCAAGGCCCCCGGCCCAGACGGCGTGTCTCCCTCCACCCTGAGACTCTGTGCGAAACAGCTGGCTCCTGTATTCACAGACATTTTTAACACCTCCCTTAAGTTATGCCACGTGCCGTCCTGCCTCAAATCCTCCACCATCATCCCTGTCCCCAAGAAGCCACGGATCACTGGACTTAATGACTACAGACCTGTAGCGCTCACCTCTGTAGTCATGAAGTCCTTTGAGCGCCTGGTCCTGTCCCACCTCAAGTCCATCACCACCCCTCTCCTGGACCCGCTGCAGTTTGCCTACCGAGCCAACAGGTCTGTAGACGATGCAGTCAACCTGGCCCTCCACTCCATCCTGCAGCACCTGGACTCCCCGGGAACCTACGCCAGGATCCTGTTTGTGGACTTCAGCTCCGCATTCAACACCATCCGCCCCGCTCTGCTCCGGGACAAGCTGTCCCTGCTCAACGTGCCTGACTCCCTCTGCAGGTGGATCATCGACTTCCTGACGGACCGGAGGCAGCATGTGCGGCTGGGAAAGACTGTCTCAGACTATACTAGCATCAGCACCGGATCACCCCAGGGCTGTGTACTTTCCCCCCTACTCTTCTCCCTTTACACCAACTCCTGCACCTCCAGCCACCAGTCTGTGAAGTTGATCAAGTTTGCGGACGACACCACCCTCATCGGGCTCATCTCCAACGGCGACGAGTCCGCCTACAGGAGAGAGGTGGCCCAGCTGGCGTCCTGGTGCAGCAATAACAACCTGCAGCTGAACGCTCTGAAGACAGTGGAGATGATTGTAGACTTCAGGAAAGTCACTACTCCTCTGCCCCCCCTCACCCTCTCAGGCTCTCCCATCACCACTGCTGATTCCTTCCGCTTCCTAGGCACTACCATCACCAGGGACCTCAAATGGGAGCTGACCATCAGCTCACTCATCAAAAAAGCCCAGCAGAGGATGTTCTTCCTGCGGCAGCTGAGGAAGCTCAAGCTACCCACCAAGATGTTAGTGCAGTTCTACACAGCCATCATCGAGTCCATCCTCACCACCTCCATAACCGTGTGGTACGCAGGAGCCACTGCCAGGGACAGACTAAGGCTGCAGCGCGTCGTGCGCACTGCTGAGAAGGTGATCGGCTGCAAGCTCCCATCTCTCCAGGATCTGTACATCTCCAGGACCCGGAGGCGTGCTGGCCGGATCATAGCCGATCCCTCACACCCTGGTCATGTACTGTTTGCCCCCCTCCCCTCTGGTAGAAGACTTCGGTCCATCCAGACTAAAACCTCCCGTCACATGAACAGCTTCTTCCCCTCTGCCATTAGACTGCTGAACACTAAGTGACTCTCGTGCACCATGTACAGCAGCTCAACCAGACTCATGTCAATCATCACTGTTTTCTTCCTGCATTACCGACTGCACTATATAGTTCTCCACAGTATCTGCTGCTGGCTAATATATATTTTAACTGTTGACCAGTATCACTTAATCTTATCCTACACTTTATTACATGTATAGTTTATTTCTCTTATCTTATCATGTTTAATGTTGCAGCATTGTACCGAGACAAATTCCTAGTTTGTGTACTACATGAACAATGGCAATAAACCTGATTCTGATTCTGATTCTGATTCTGATTCATTTGCTGCTGTAATCCTAGTTATTTATTAGTCCCATTGTGGGACTAATAAAGGCTTATTTTATCTTATACATTTATTTCTCACTTTGACCGTTTTCAGAAAAAGTTTTGCTCTTTACTTATGAAGATGTAAGTGAACGTTTAACATCCAGATGCATCGTGAACAGACTAGAACAGCCCACCTACCAGGAGATGCATCGACCAATGATCCACAAGGCTGTGCAGGTTGAGGTAGACAGAAGAGACTTATCAAACTGAACTTTTTTAGCCAAAAATACTGGGTGAACACCAGCCAAAGTTGACCAAGTGATGATAACTTACTGGGCAGTTTGTACTGGAGTATTGACTAGTGTGACTCTTGCCTGGTTACACCCCTTTCACGTTCCTGACGGATTCCAGTGCGGAGGAGGCGCTGGGAACTTCCGTCAACAGAAGCCTAGATGGACAGGTAGCATTAGGTTGCTAGCGTGAAATGGGCTTAGCAACTGAGGCCAGTTTTTCTGACCAATCAGACATCAAACTTGGCTGTTACAGACCGAGAGGAGCCTGACAGCATTTAGCTTAGCTGGGTGTCGAGGCCCGTTTTTGCCTACTTTCTATATAGTCAATTTGTTATTTGTATAGCGCCTAATCACAACAAAAAAATCATCTCAAGGCGCCAGATACATAAGGCATAAATCATAAATGATTCAGAGAGAACCCCAACAACTGAGCAAGCGCTAGGCGACAGCAAGCATTTTCAAGACACCACTCTCTTAAGAAATGTTTTATGTGGACTTTTACATTCTAGCATTTAACTAATTTTAGTTAGTCTGACAACTGAAGCTAACGAGTTAATGTTATCCTCAAATATGGTGCCGTCACCAACAACGGAAAAAGTGATGAAAGAGGAAGGGTGCGCTGAACAGGGCTCATTAGAGTTTGCTGTTCTGAGCAAGGCTGTCCATCTATGTGGAAAATGGAACCACAGTATTTAAACCCTCAAGTGCTTGTGATGAAAACATGTCACGGATATTTCACACTTTTGTAAACTGTCAACATGTGGAAAAGTACATAATAGAAACAGTTTAAAAACGAACTCCTTCCTTACCTCTTTTCTTGTCTTTGGAGACTTGTGTTGTGGGAACAAGTGAGGCAGCTTCGACAGACTCTCCGCTGTCTTTAGGTCGATCATTCTCATTCTCTGATACGTTCCTTCTTCCTCTTCCTCTTCCTCCTCCTCATCATCATCACCCTCATCTTCTTCAGTGGAATCCGCTTTCTTTTGGTGGTATGATTATATTACTGTTTTGAGGTGCGAGAGGTTGTGTTCCTGCATTTCTGATGCCGAAGTCATTGTTTTTGACCAAGGAAAAGTATCCCGTTTCAGTGACAACCATACGTTCTAAACTAGTACCAGAAGTTGCGCCCATAATTCACGCAAGGCATCATGGGGCCTAGGAATAAGGTGGATAAGAGTAAAAGTAAATTTACAAGAAAACAGTTACAGTTTAAGAGAAAAACCTCATAAATGCAGGTGCACCTTAATAAATAAGAATATCGTTGAAAAGTTAATTTATTGCAGTAATTCAATTCAAAAAGTGAAACTCATATATTGTATAGGTTCATTACATCTCCTTCTTCTTCATCTTTTGGCTGCTCCCTTCAGGGGTCTCCACAGTGGACCATCTGTCTCCATCTCCCCCATCCCTTCATCTTCCTCTGCAACACCAACCCTCTCCATGTCCTCCTTCACTACATCCATGAATCTTCTCTGTGGTCTTCCTCTTTCCTCAGTATCCTTTGTCCACTATATCCACTATCTCTCCTCTGCACATGTCCAAACCATCTCAGCCTCTCCTACTTTGTCTCCAAACTGCACAAACTAAGCTGTCCCTCTGATATACTCATTTCTAATCCTGTCCCTCCTAGTCACTCCCAATGAAAATCTTAGCATCTTCAACTCTGCCACCTCCAGCTCCATTTTCTGTCTTTTTTGTCAGCACCACCATCTCCAAACCATACATCATAGCAGGTCTCACTACCATCTTGAAAATCTTTCCTTTCTCTCTTGCTGCTACCTTTCTATCACAAATCACCCCTGACATTCATCTCCACCCACTCCACCCTGCCTGTACTCCCTTCTTCACCTTTCTTGTGCATTTTCCATTGCTTTTCATGGTTGATCCCACGTATTAACTTGTCTAGTTTCACTACCTCTACTCCTTCCATCTTCACTGTTACACCTGCCTCCCTCTCATTCACACTCACGTGTTCTGTCTTGCTTCTACTAACTTTCATTCCTCTTCTCTCCAGAGCATACCTCCACCTCTCCAGGTTCTCTTCCACCTGCTCCCTACTCTCACTTCAGATCACAATGTCATCTGCAAACATTATGGTCCACAGAGACTCCTGCCTGACCTCATCTGTCAGCCTGTTCATCACCATGGCAAACAAGAAGGGGCTCAGAGCCGACCCCTGATGTAATCTGACCGCTGCCATGAATCAATCCCTCACTCCCACAGCACACCTGACCACCACCTCGCTGTCCTCATACTGTACATGTCCTGTACCACCTTCACATACTGTACTTCTCTGCCACTCCTGACTTCCTCATACAGTACCACAATTCCTCTCTTGGCACCCTATCATATGCTTTCTCTAGATCCACAAAGACACAGTGCAACTCCTTCTGACCTTTTCTATACTTCTCCATCAGCACTCTTAGAGCAAACATTGCATCCACCGTGCATTGGGCTGCACGGTGGCGCAGTGGTTTAGCACTGTGGCAGCACAGTTTTACCCTCGGCCGGGGGATTGCGGGGATCATGAGATCGTGGGTTCGATTCCAGCCCCCGACCAACAGTGAGCTGTGTGGAGTTTGCATGTTCTCCCCGTGTTGCGTGGGTTTACTCCGGGATTTCTCCGGTTTCCTCCCGCATACCAAAAACATGTAGGTTTAGGGCGCTCGCGCACGCAGCGACCGGCAGCCGGTGGCTTGTCACCAGACTGCAAACCAAATCTACCTACGGGTACAAATAAGTAACAAAAAAAAAAAAAAAAAAAAAAATCTGTAGTACTTTCTTTCTTGGCATGAAACTGTACTGCTGCTCACTGATTGTCACCTCTCCTCTTAACCTGGCTTCAACAACTCTTTCCCATATCTTCATAGTGTGGCTGATCAGCTTGATGCATCTGTAGTTACTACAGCTCTGAGCATCACCTTTGTTCTTGAAAATTGCTACGAAAACAGTTCTTCTCCACTCCTCAGGCATCCTCTCACTCTCCAAGACTGTGTTAAACATTCTGGTTAAAAAGGCCACTGCCATCTCTCCTAAACATCTCCATACCTCCACAGGTACAGTGGTGTGAAAAAGTGTTTGCCCCCTTCCTGATGTCTCATTTCTTTGCATGTTTGTCACACTTAAATGTTTCAGATCATCAAACAAATTTAAATATTATACAAAGGTAACAAGTTAACACAAAATTCAATTTTTAAATGAAGGTGTTTATTATTATTTAGCTTATGAAGGTAAATGTTTACATTTTGTTATAACAGAGGGTGGGTGAAGCTGGTTGATGTTCACCTGCTGCCGCCCCCAGCACCATATGACTAGACAACAATTGCGCTGGTTCCATGTCGTCATATAAGATAAACTGTGGTGGAATAAAAGCGAAATTGAGGTGGGATAATCACAAGAGTTTCTGGATGCGGGAGAGAAAGCGCAAATGACCAACAGAACGCAAAATAACGACCAGGATGGATGAAAATGGACAAAGTGAGAGCCGCCTGGCCAGCGGTAAGTCTGACAAATTCTTTGTTTGTTGACATTCTACTAATGTTCTGGTTCATATACTTTGAAGAGAAGATAACAAAAAAACCCAAAACAAAACTGGTGACAAGAAAACAAAACAATCCTTTGTGTAAATATGTCCAAAAGTCAATTTTTGACCGAAAGTTATGTAATTTGTTATGGCTGTGTCGCATTATGCAAATTAGATGCATAAATTTACTCCTATCTCAAACTTTGCATCATATTCTACATCTTTCTTAATTGACAGTAAACCATTATCTCTTACCACTTTCAAGTTATAGCCTTGGAAATCTCTGACATCTGAACTGAATATTTTATTGAAAAAAATCTTGACCACTAGGGGCTTATGGCGCCATGGAGCACCTGTGGCAGTCATTGGGTTAATAATAAACAACTTCATTTAAAAACTGCATTTTGTGTTTACTTGTGTTATCTTTGTCAAATATTTAAATTTGTTTGATGATCTGAAATAATTAAGTGTGACAAACATACAAAAAAATAAGAAATCATGAAGGGGACTTCCCAGCCTCCCTGGGAAGGTCTATGCCAAGGTACTGGAGAGGAGAGTCCGGCCGTTGGTCGAACCTCGGATTCAGGAGGAGCAATGTGGTTTTCGTCCTGGCCGTGGCACATCGGACCAGCTCTTTACCCTCTCGAGAATTCTTGAGGGTTCGTGGGAGTTTGCCCAACCAGTTTACATGTGTTTTGTGGACTTGGAGAAGGCATTTGACCGCGTCCCTCGTGGATTTTTATGGGGGGTGCTTCGGGAGTATGGGGTATCGGGCTTCTTGTTACGAGCTATTCGGTCTCTGTACGACCATTGTGAGAGTTTGGTTTGTATTGCCAACACTCGGTCGGAGTCATTCCCAGTGAGAGTTGGACTCCGCCAGGGCTGCCCTCTGTCACCGATCCTGTTCATAATTTTTATGGACAGGATTTCTAGGCGCAGCCAGGGAATGGAGGGTGTCATGCTTGGTGACCACAGGATCTCATCTCTGTTGTTTGCAGATGATGTTGTCCTGCTGGCTTCATCCAGCAATGACCTACAGCTCTTGCTGGGATGGTTTGCCGCTGAGTGTGAAGCGGCTGGGATGAGAATCAGCACCTCCAAGTCCGAGTCCATGGTCCTCAGCCGGAAAAAGGTGGATTGTCCTCTCCGGGTTGGGGACAGGCTCCTGCCCCAAGTGGAGGAGTTTAAGTATCTTGGGGTCTTGTTCACGAGTGAGGGGAGAATGGAGCGAGAGATCGACAGACGGATTGGAGCAGCATCTGCAGTGATGCGGACGTTGTACCGGTCTGTTGTGGTGAAGAGGGAGCTGAGTTCTAAGGCAAAGCTGTCGATTTACCAGTCAATCTACGTTCCTACTCTCACCTATGGTCACGAGCTTTGGGTAATGACCGAAAGAACGAGATCGCGGATACAAGCGGCTGAAATGAGCTTTCTCCGTAGGATTGTTGGACTCACCCTCAGAGATAGGGTGAAGAGCTCAGTCATCCGGGAGAGGCTCAGAGTAGAACCGCTGCTCCTCCACATTGAAAGGAGTCAGTTGAGGTGGTATGGGCATCTGATTAGGATGCCTCCTGGACGCCTCCCACTTGAGGTGTTTCAGGCACGTCCCACTGGGAGGAGACCCCGGGGCAGACCCAGGACTCGGTGGAGAGACTATGTCTCCCAGCTGGTCTGGGAACGCCTTGGTATCCCCTCTGAAGAGCTGGAGCAGGTGGCTGGGGAGAGGGAAGTCTGGGCTTCTCTGCTTGAACTGCTGCCTCCGCGACCCGGACCTCCGGAAAAGCAGTAGAAGATGGATGGATGGATGGATGGATGGATGAAGGGGGCAAACACTTTTTCACAACACTGTATGTCATCTGGACCAGATGACATACATACTCTCGTCATTTGTTGGTACATTACTATTTCTGTCTGTAATCAGTCTAACCTGCTGCACATCTTTTCCAGCTCCATCTCTCTGTCTAGCTAATTGACACATGTTCTTTTCTCCTTCCTTAGTGTTTAGCCTCTCATCCAACTCACTGTATGCCTTTTTCTTTTCCTTTGCCACCTCTCTCTTTGCTATGCGCCTAGATTCCAAATACTCCTGTCTGCTTTCTTCATCTCCCTGACTATCTCACTTTTTCGTTGCTAACCTCTTCCTTTGAATACTTTCCTGTACCTCCTCATTCCACCACCAAGTCTCCTTGTCTATAGATCATATCAGAACATCATAAGTATCAGTACTGCTGAGGTGTTATGATGCCCAGGTTGCTTTAATAGCGGCCTTCAGCTCGTCTGCATTGTTGGGTCTAGTGTCTCTCATCTTCCTCTTGACAATACTTTTTTTTTTTTTTTTTGTTACTTATTTGTACCCGTAGGTAGATTTGTTTTGCAGTCTGGTGACAAGCCACCAGCTTCCGGTTGCTGCGTGCGCGAGTGCCCCGTATCCCTAACCTGCATGTTTTTGGCATGTGGGAGGAAACCAGAGAAATCCTGGAGTAAACCCACGCAACACGGGGAGAACATGCAAACTCCACACACAGTCGGGGGCTGGGATCGAACCCACGATCCCCGCGATCCCCCGGCCGAGGGTAAACTGTGGTAAGGGTAAACTGAGGGTAAACTGTGCTGCCGCAGTGCTAACCACTGCGCCACCATGCAGCCTCAATACTCAATAGATTCTTTATGGGGTTTAGGTCAGAGTTTGCTGGCCAATCAAGCACAGTAATAACATGGTCATTAATCCAAGTTTTGGTACTTTTGGCAGTGTAGTCAGGTGCCAAGTCCTGCTGTAAAATGAAACCAGCATCTCCATGAAGCTTGTCAGCAGAGGGAAGCATGAAGTGCTCTAAAATTTCCTGGTAGATGGCTGTGGTGACTTTAGACTTGATGAAACACAAATCTCGATAGCTTGGTGGTGCGACGACCATTAGAAACATGTTGGTCACTTAAAACACTGCCTCTGTTAAGGGAGATGCATGATAGCTTATATAGAACATAAATGGTGCATGAGCCATCATGGTCCATCTGGACTCTGATTCTGTTTTGTTATGAAACTGTTCTTTTACAGTGATGTTAGCTTTGCTTCGTACCTCAGCCAGCCTTCCTGCATACCCACCATTAATCAACCAATTATCTTGACCACTTATAGCCCCTGCTTCAGTTTTCGCTTTTTTAGACTGTCTCTGTATTGAATGCTTTGAAAGCAGTTTTTCCCACATACATATTACTCGTGTATGACCCTTTGCTAATTTTGACGAAGATTTTTTTGCTTATAATTTTAAAAAAATTAACTAATTACACATTTTCTGTAACTAATTGTGATTCATCGCTAAATTTGCAATGACATAATGAAGACAAAGTATTTTTATGCAACTTTTAATTGCAGTTTTTTGTATATCTGAGGCTCTCATATTCAATAAAAATGCCGGTACAGCAACATAAAACACCTGATAATCATGAATGCATATTCAATTTAAAAAAAAAATAATGATAGCAATTTGTAATATTCTTTTTCAGTTCATTTTAAGAGGAAGCCAGTGCTTCTGCTTAATGTGACTTTCCTAATTACCGCAACCCTTAAAAGTACAAACGGAGCAATTCTTAATTAATTTCTAGAGCTGCTGACCTTGATGGTGAGTTAGAAGCTTTCATTCACTTTATACTGGAGCATGTGTTTTCATACTTTTGCACAAGCAGCCCCAAACAATGACACTACTTTAGGTGTGTGCATGAGTGTGTATGCATGTGTGTGCTTTAAGTGTGCTGTGTGAGTAGGACAAAGTTGTCCTCAGTTCCGGAAGATTAGTTTAGTGTGGTGTAAATGTCAACGCTAAAAATACAAGACATACTCTTATTTTAAGCTGAGCCAGCTGCGAAGACAAACCACTGACCACTGCCGATACCACCTCAGGGAGTGACCTGACAGCATCAATCTTTTAATGGGTTAACTGGCCAACATTAATCGAAAAAGTTAATTATCCCTGCCCTAATTGCTGTTTTGAAGAATACCTTTGTTATACCTTGATTTTTTTAAACATCACTTCTTTCTTGCTCCCCATTTTGCCTGTTGGTGATGAAGACTGACCTTTTTGTGTATGAAACAACATTATTTAATTAAAAACAAGTTTATGGATTTCATTCTGTGTCTGCACATAAATCACTGTTAGGGCTATTAATAATAGTACTAGCTGTAGTTATGAACAGCACATAAAAACACTCTTGAGCCGCAACATTAAAACTAGTGACAGCTGAAGAGAGTAGCAGTGATCGCTCTCTGCTCATAGCAGATATAGAATGTGCATAATTGGCCTGATTTCCTCAGTGTGTCCAGACCGGCCACGCGGCACTTCCTCGTTGTTTATATCACAGCATTTCCCTTGACACCAACTCTGTGATTCCTATTTGCATGCTGTCCCCAGAAGAGATAATAGCCTCCCATTCCGGCCTCACTTTGAAGACAACACTATGCAAAGACATCCATTTTTACATCAGTTAATGGACAGTTAAGTTAAAAGCCACTTTATTTAATAGTCAGTGGGAGTTAATATAACCAACCAACAGATGCTTATATATTGAAATGTATGGCCGAATTACACAGTGGCAAAGATGGTTGTAAATAACTTCTGCTTTTTAAAACTTGTTTTCTTGCATAGTCAGCAAACTTTATTTTTTACTAGGTAGAGTGTCTGGTCATGGCATGCTATATACTCTGTGTGTGTGTGTGTGTGTGTGTGTGTGTGTGTGTGTGTGTGTGTGTGTGTGTGTGTGTGTGTGTGTGTGTGTGTGTGTGTGTTAGGGATGAGCCGATCCAATACACGGTATCGGTGCTGGATCGGTATCGGTAAGGAATAAAAGTAATGTACTAATCCGATATTAAAATGAAGGCGCGATCCTGTTCTCAGCCGCGCAGTGCAGGGCTTCTGTAATCAGAGGCAACAAGCTTCATCACTGGAGTCTGTCTGTGAGACTCGCCTCAGTATGTTGCTGTGTGGTAGCAGCATTTACAATTTTACACCACTAACTTGATAAAACACTTGCAAAAATATCACGGCAAAGGATTACGCTGAACTCCGTCAAGAATGGAGCAGAAAGACGCGAGTTCTGCAGCAGCAGCCACTGCTTTTCCAGCTCAGGAAGCTGGGCGGTAAAAGTGAAACCTAAAAAAATAAACAAAACGAAACAGAAAGTAAAAACCAGACTGGAGCATACTATCGGGGAGTACAGTTAAGGAGAGGTAGGTGACAGAAACATAAATAGATTTTTTTTTTTTTGTATTTTGTTTGTATTTTGTGTACTCCCCCCCCCCTTTTTTTTTGTCAGGTCAGGCAGTGGCTTGCTTGCTACCGGATAACCACGAAAACCGGTACTACCTGTCTCATGGGTCGGACCGTCGGCGACCCAACTGGCATCCCCGCCCTTTCGAGGGCATGGAGGGTGAAACAGGGCATCCTAGCAGAACTAAAAACAATATCTGTCACAGGTCTGTGGTGGACCACTCCCAGTTACATGGGGTGAGACTGGACATCCTGGCAGATAAACACATCTGTCACAAGGTTTGTGGTGGACTGTGCCAGTCGGTGCATTGTGACATGCACTACACAAAGAGCAGAGATAAACAAACCTATCATCCGGTCAGTCACTGCAACAGATACTGGAGTCAGTTTGTCTTGGCTTGTCCTTGCCAGTGATAATACCTTTATCTGCCAAGAATGTGCTGCTAGTCCAGCAAAATCTAGCAGTGCTCAAATACTTTGAAAGCAGTTTCATGAAATGGTCAGTCGGAAAGCAACTCATATCGGCTCGGAAGTCGCCCCGGCTAAAAAGGTCCGCCCTGATCTGTTCACACTCCAACAGGCAGCGAAAAGTAAGCTAGGAGCAGGAAGACAAAAGAAGAGGAAAACAGCAGCCTCGTGTGTAGCAGAATGGAAAGTACGCACTCTGTTGGACAGAACAACATCACAGCGCCCAGAAAGACAGACCGCGCTTGTGGCCCTGGAAATGAACAGGTACAATGCATACATAGATGCACTTAGTGAAACAAGATTGCCTGGATATGACAGCTTGGGAGACCATGAGTACATCTTCGTTTGGAGTGGGAAATCAACTCAAGAAAGGAGAGAAGCAGGAGTGGGCTTTGCAGTTAGAAAGGAGATAGAAGCAATGCTTGATGAGAAACCGGTGCCAATCAACGACAGGATAATGACTATGAGACTCCCACTACAGCGGAAGATGTATGCCACACTCATCAGTGTATATGCCCCAACAATGGCCAAAACAGATGAGGCGAAGGGAGAGTTCTACAGTGATCTGCATGAGACTATCAGGGGTGTACCGACTGATGACAGGCTGATACTCATTGAAGATTTTAATGCCAGAGTTGGTTCGGACACTGAGAAATGGAAAGGAGTGCTAGGCAGTCATGGAGTAGGCAAGTGCAATGCTAATGGAGAACTTCTACTTGCACTATGTTCAGAGTACAACCTTGTGATAACCAACTCTCTATTTAAGCCCAAGGACACACGCAAGAAGACATGGATGCACCCAAGATCCAAGCACTGGCACTTGTTAGACTACATCATAGTCAGGCAGAGAGACATAAGGGATGTATTGGACACCAGAGCAATGAGAGGTGCGGACTGTGGTACTGATCATGTTATGCTGAGATCTAGATTAAGGATTTGGAGACAAAAACAGCACTGCAGGACGGGTGTGAAGCCACCATGGAAGCTAAACACTAGTGCACTGAAAGGCCAAAAGAAGCAGGAAGAACTTACACAGGAAATGGATGAAAACTTAAAAGACTGGGACAGCAACAACTCAGAGAATGACATCGAAGAGAAATGGGCAACACTGAAGGATAAAGTGTATCAGACTACGAGTGATGTATTAGGCCACCCAGAGAGGAAACATCAAGATTGGTTTGATGAGCATGATGAACATCTGAAAAAACTACTAGAAGCGAGGAATACAGCTAGGCAGGAAAACCTACAGTGTAACACAAGGTCGAAGAAGAAGAAATACTCAAAGGCTCAGAGTGACCTACAGAAGTACACCAGAGAAATGAAGTCCAAATGGTGGGATGAAAAAGAGGAGAAACTTCAACCTGCAGCAGACAGGAAGGACATGAAAATATTCTTCACAGATATGAGAGAAATCTACGGCCCTAAACTAAGAGGATTGATCCAACTAAAGGCTATGGATGGTGAAACGGTTTTGCAGGAGAAAGACAAGAGCCTGGACAGATTTGCAGACCACTTTGACCAACTACTAAACAACCCTGGAGATCTCACTGAAGAGGCTAAAGAAGCTCTAGTGCAGCGACCAGCTGTATCAAGTCTGGATGAACCACCAAATCTTGATGAACTAATGGCAGCTATCAGGACAACACAGGATGGTAAAGCTTCAGGAAGGGATGGGATTCCAGCAGAAGTGTGGAAATTTAGTGGTGTTCAGCTGACCAACTGCCTGCACAAGCTCATCCAAGAGATATGGGATGCCCAGAAAGTACATCAAGACTGGAAGGATGTGCCTTTGTTCAAGAAAGATGACAGGAAAGATTGTGGAAATTACCGAGGTATATCACTGCTAGCCACTGTTGGTAAGATTCTTTCACGTGTACTACTGAACAGACTCAATAAACACATCTCGCAGAATGTACTATTGGAAACCCAGTGCAGCGTTAGAAGTGGAAGAAGCATAATGGACATGATTTTCTGCTTGAAACAGGTTCAAGAAAAGTGTATCGAACAGAACATGCCGCTTTTATGTAGTCTTCATAGACTTCAGTAAAGCCTTCGATACTGTTTCGTGACAAGGACTTTGGCAGGTACTCAAGAAATATGGCTGTACAGAGAAGTTTGTCAGCCTGATCGAGGCACTTCATACAGGTATGCAAGCAAACGTGGCAATGAGTGGTTCAGTATCTAAAGACTTTTCAGTAAGCAACGGGGTGAAACAAGGGTGTGTGCTGGCGCCTACACTCTTCTCGCTATATCTGGCAGCCATGCTTGAGGTGGCCTTCAAAGACACTTCAGAAGGAGTATACATTCATACAAGGAAAGAAGCAGACTTGTTCAATGTGGCACAGTTTAAAGCCAAGAATAAGACATCGATAAAGGTAAAAAGAGAAATGCTCTTTGCCGACAATAATGCTCTAGTTGCACACAGTGCAGAAGATATGCAATCTTTAATGGAGAAATTTGTAAGAGCAGCTAGCCAATTCAGCCTCCAAATCAACATCAAGAATACAGAGTGCCTTTATCAACCACCAAAGTTCCAGTTATCAACATCACTACCAGAAGAGATCAGCATTGGTACAGAGCCACTAGTCAAGTGCAAGACTTTCAAGTATCTAGGGAGTACTGTTTCAGAGAATGCTAGGCTGGTGGATGAACTATCTCTCAGAATGGGAAGCATGAGCGCTGTGTTTGGAAACTTGAGGGAGAGACTGTGGAACAATCGACATATGTCTATCCGTGTGAAATGCAAAGTGTACAGAGCAGCAGTACTGGCTACTCTATTGTACGGTGCTGAAACTTGGACTGTCTACAGAGTGCAGGTGAAGAAACTCCACGCGTACATGATGAGACACCTTCGAGCCATAATGAACATCCCATGGAGAGACAAGTTAACCAACATAGAAGTGTTGAAATGAGCTGGTCTATCATCAATGGAGGACATGCTAATACAAACGAACCTGAGATGGCTCGGACATGTTGAGAGGATGGACCACCAGCATCTCCCTTGGCAGTTACTCTACTCACAGTTATGCGCGGGCAAACACAATTAGGGTAGACCAAGGCTCAGATTTAAAGACACAGTAAAAAGAAACTTCAAGAAGCTGGATATAGACAGCAGTTCCTGGCAGCGGAAGGCTAAGAACAGAGCTGCATGGAGGAATCTGATCAGACCTACATGAAACAGCCATTGTCGCCCACGACAAACTGCTGTGATGATGGTGATGATGATTAATCCCAGAGGGTGCAAAGCTATATGAACACGAAGTGGAACAGGGATGACTTCAAAATAAGAGCAAACTTAAAATCTAAATATGAACAGAGAATAATATCATTAACACTACTCAATAAACTGAGGA
Source organism: Pholidichthys leucotaenia (assembly GCA_020510985.1). Taxonomy (NCBI): domain Eukaryota; kingdom Metazoa; phylum Chordata; class Actinopteri; order Cichliformes; family Pholidichthyidae; genus Pholidichthys; species Pholidichthys leucotaenia. Next base: position 251,831,285 of record CM035839.1, read on the forward strand.
CCAGGAGAATACTTACACACGTGGACAAAATTGTTGGTACCCCTCTGTTAATGAAAGAAAAACCCACAATGGTCACAGAAATAACTTGAATCTGACAAAAGTGGTAATAAATAAATATTCTATGAAAATTAACCAATGAAAATCAGACAATGCTTTTGAATTGTGGTTCAACAGAATTATTTTAAAAAACAAACTCATGAAACAGGCCTGGACAAAAATGATGGTACCCTTAACTTAATATTTTGTTGCACAACCTTTTGAGGCAATCACTCCAATCAAACGATTTCTGTACCTGTCAATGAGACTTCTGCACCTCTCAGCAGGTATTCAGGCCCACTCCTCATGAGCAAACTGCTCCAGTTGTCTCAGGTTTGAAGGTGCCTTCTCCAGATGGCATGTTTCAGCTCCTTCCACAGATGTTCAATAGGATTTAGATCAGGGCTCATAGAAGGCCACTTTAGAATAGTCCAATTTTTCGCTCTTAGCCATTCTCGGGTAGGGAAGGATGTGGAGGCGAGGCATGACCGTAGGTCGACACAGATTCTTTATTGACCCTCTAACATATATACAGCCTGTGGACCCCAGCGTGGTTCGCTGGGGCCGAGTGTCTGGCAGAAGAACCTCCAAACTCTCTCTGCATTCTGCTTATATAGCTTTAATGGTATGCCTAGAGAGCTGGGCTGCTGCATTATGCTTGTGTGTGTACAAAGAGAATGTGTGACACATTAACATAACACTTGCTACATTCATGACAATACATTCATCCCCCTTCCCTTCATGCTGTGGCTTGGAGCAGCAGGGATGAAGGTGCCTCATTGTCTGTCTAGTTACTCCTTGGGGGGCTACCCCCTTCAGTCCATTGTTCTGACCCTCTTCACTGCTTCTGGGTGTGAGAGGATGTTCACCCGCTGTGTCTAGTGTCACCACAAACTGAATATTTAATTGAGTGTGCTAATTTTTTTACATGGCTGTATATACAGTGGGGTAAAAAAGTATTTAGTCAGCCACCAATTGTGCAAGTTCTCCCACTTAAAAGATGAGAGAGGTCTCCAATTTTCATCATAGGTATACCTCAACTATGAGAGACAAAATAAGAAAAAAAAATCCAGAAAATCACATTGAAGGATTTTTAATGAATTAATTGGTAAATTCCTCGGTAAAATAAGTATTTGGTCAATAACAAAAGTTCATCTCAATACTTTGTTATATACCCTTTGTTGGCAATGACAGAGGTCAAACGTTTTCTGTAAGTCTTCACAAGGTTTTCACACACTGTTGCTGGTATTTTGGCCCATTCCTCCATGCAGATCTCCTCTAGAGCAGTGATGTTTTGGGGCTGTCGCTGGGCAACACAGACTTTCAACTCCCTCCAAAGATTTTCTATGGGGTTGAGATCTGGAGACTGGCTAGGCCACTCCAGGACCTTGAAATGCTTCTTACGAAGCCACTCCTTTGTTGCCCGGGCGGTGTGTTTGGGATCATTGTCATGCTGAAAGACCCAGCCACATTTCATCTTCAATGCCCTTGCTGGTGGAAGGAGGTTTTCACTCAAAATCTCACGATACATGGCCCCATTCATTCTTTCCTTTACATGGATCAGTCGTCCTGGTCCCTTTGCAGAAAAACAGCTCCAAAGTATGATGTTTCCACCCCCATGCTTCACTTTAAGTATGGTGTTCTTTCTCCTCCAAACACAACAAGTTGAGTTTTTACCACAAAGTTCTATTTTGGTTTCATCTGACCATATGACATTCTCCCAATCCTCTTCTGGATCATCCAAATGCTCTCTAGCAAACTTCAGATGGGCCTGGACAAAAGTAATGAAAGTAATGACTGGACCTGCATTTGTAAACCATGATGAATAGCATGAATATCTACTGGCTACACCAGAAGGCCCTGTAAAATGGCCCATAAGATCATCTGTTCCAACACTGGATTAGCAGAAACACTTCATATGCAAAATATAAATTACAGGACTGTGCCAAAGTCGTACTGTCCCTACATATAATGCTGGGATTTTTGAGGTGTGCAAGTGTAAAGGTTTGAAACCAGACTCTAGAGTGGAATGGTGCTGGCACATTTGTTCCACCTCCATGTGTAAAACAGTAACGGTGACATCAGAGTCACAGTTCATGCACGCGTGCTACAGTTTTACTTGAATGGGCATGCAGGCAAAGAAGTGTAAGAAGAATAAACTACAATAACAATGGCAACCAGTAGAACTATGGCTATATTGTGGACACTTCCAATAACTCTTCGATTTCACATGCTTACTCCATTGTTTCTTTTTCAATTTTGATCCCACGTGGTTGACAGGAAGTCATTTATATGCAGGTGAATGGTGTGCTGTAATGGTAATGTACAAAAGACACACTGCCACCTACTGGCCCGGCAAAGTTACAACAGCAGCTTTGACACCTTAAGCTATGGTCACAAATACCCTCATGAACAACCGCAAACACCGTACAAACAATTTTTGGACCATTTTGTATGGCCTTATTAAGGCGGCCGTAGGAGAAGCCAGCGTTTGCAGACGCTCGTGGCCAGGTCGATGGTCTTGTCCAAGATTTCTACAAGCGCCCCACGAAAACCCCTCATTGTAGGGCAGCTGTACAAATGCCTTAGGAACAACATAAGCATAGGCAAGATGTTGGCCGTAAGTATGCCTCAAGAACACCTTAAGTTGTTCTTGAGGGCCCCTTGCAGCAGCCATAGGAAACACTGTACAAATCCCCGTTCGTACAAAGATTCGTACAGTGTGCGTAACATGGTAGTGAGGTGCTCATAAGGCAGAAGTACATCATTTGTGCCGACAAAATGTGCCAAAAGCCATAAGATCTTCCTATCAATGACTTGAGAGTGCCATGAGTTGCACAAAAATCTTTGTAAGATGGCAGTAAGTATGCTGTAGGAAGATCCCTGGGCACCCTTACGAAGAATTTAAGAACTCTAGGGCCACCGTACAACAGAAAAGCATCTCATTTCTCAAGAATGCCTCAAGTTACTGTCATGAATTGAACCACAGCCGTAAGAAACTATGACCCCCTCCACGAATGTCTGAGAATTCCTGAATTCGTAGGAACTGGGAGATTCTTACGAAACCATCGTTCATAAGAATCTTTGTGACCATAGCTTTAGGCGGTTCCATGCTTATGTGCTGTTGTACCTGTGACATTGATGCCGTGCATGAAGATCTTTTTTACAGTTTCAATGAAAATGTGTGCACAAGCCCTTAGACTCACCCTCATTTCTTTATGAAAATGGTTTCTTGCTTCCAAGAAGCCAGACATTCCTCTAATATTTAAAGTGTTCTTGACCAAAAGCTCTCCAGGCTTTCTTTCAGTTGATCCATCCACCACTGATCATGGCCGCATCAGAATGGTCTCAGACTGTCAAGAAGTCATTTTTTAGGAAGGGAAATGGAGACGAGACTGATGTATGCCAAATTACACAAGAACTGGACTGAAAATTAGTTAAAAAAAAAATAGGTCTGCTGGCGTGATGAACCCATATTTGAAATGTCAGATCATCTTCACAGAGATGAGCCAGCTAAGGTTCAAATCACCAAATTGTTAAAGGAAGGTAATTCAGGGCTTTTCAAAATTACAATTCTCCTCCAGAATCAACAGTACTGTATGTGGAGTCAGCTGTTACCCACAAAAATCTATAGCCACTCATTCTGAACTGTTCTATGTACTACTCAATCAGTTGTGTTTATTTTGCATTATTCATCTCAAACATTAACAAAACCAACGTTAGTTGACATTAGACAGTATACCTAAACAAACAGCCAGAGTGTGAAACCGAGTCAGGGTTTGGTAGTCATGCACCCATAATGCAGCGTCCATTTCCCCTCTGACTCTATAATGCTTACTGCTCATAGGTGAACATGGTTTATTCAGCATGTAATAGAATTTGGCAGGCCCCTCATCTGCAGGAGCCAAACAGGCAATAGAGCTGAAAGCTAGCGTCAGACACACCATGTCAGCTTTAAAATGGGGTGGCAAATTAAAGTATAGGCCAACTGATCCCACAGTATATTCCAGTGGGAATAGACAGATTCCTTTAAGATGGATGGTTGCCTTTTAGTAAATTTCAAGGGCAGACAGATCCGTACAGGAGCATTTCTTTAGAATGGAAAACTTTATCTACAGTGCATCCAGAAAGTATTCACAAGGCTTCACTTTTCCCACATTTTGTTATGTTACAGCCAGACCAGACCAACCAAACCCTCATGTAATGGCTCATTCCAGCTTGATGAAAGGATACAAAACACACATGCCTCCTGACCTCTGACCCTCTCCTTGAGCAATACTTGGATGCAGACCCACCTTAGGATCATTGTGTTAGAATTTGGTGAGGATGGTAAGGGATAGGGGTCCTTATCCCCTTATCCCCATTCAGTAAATCCATCTAATGTTCACCGAGGCCTTATCAGAATGATCTCAATGGAAAGGTTGCCATAAAAAAGCCATTCCCAAGGAAGAAAATTTGGGGAATGGTTGAGGTACGCCAAATTACACAAGAACTGGACTGAAAATCAGGGACAACAGATCTGATGGAGTTATACAGTAAATCCAAATTTAATATGTAGGATTTTTTACATAATATGGAACAAAAGACAGCCAACATTCAAAGAAGAGCTGTGGAATGTCCTTCAAGAAGCCTGCAGAGCTACACCTGAAGAATACAAAAAACCTTGAGCAAGAGAGTTCAGGCTGTGTTGAAGAATAAAGTTGGTCATATCAATAATTGACTTATAAGCTTGCTAATGTTATGCTATTACATTTACATTTATGTTTGCATGTTTAAATAAATTACTATACCTACTCCTCATTTATCTAGCATAATATAAAGAAAGGAGGGGTAGCTCAAGACTTTCGCACACTACTACTAGATATGAAACAAGAGCACTCTGAGGCAAGTGCAATATCCCCCACCTCTGTTTTCTTTGAAGATCCCAATATATTACTGAAGGAGTGCAGCTTTCAGCTTTTCCATATAATTATTGGGGTAGAACCGAATTAGGATAAGTCTCTCATCCATGAGTATACAACAAAAATAGTTGTATACAACTCATAGCTGTAGGTCAGGATCCCAAGGTGAAGCTGTGTAGCAAGTTTGATGGCCCTAGCTTTACGTTCTATAATAAGAGTGCAAATGAAATGTCAACCTTGACCTTTTCACCCCAAACCCATAGTCAGGCCAAGGTGTAAGCAATCTAAAATTTGTCTTAGATACAACAATGGTATTGATTTGAAAAGTCTTCATCATTTCTTTCAGTAGTCATGGCATTTACAAGATTTAGGAAAATCTGACTTATAATTCCTGAAAAAAGTATCCAATCAGTGTCAAACTGGAATAAGCACATCATCAGTGTATATCAAACCCTGGTACCAAGTTTCAAAACATTTGGAACAAAACTGCAGGAGTTGATTTCAAAAGACAGTTACTGTCTATTCACTGAGGTAAAATAAGACATAAGTAAGGGACTATAACTCCTGCAAAAATCATCCAATCAGAGCCAAAGTGCTATGTGCATCATCAGTATATATCAAACTCTGGTACCAAGTTTCAAAACAATCAGAATAAAATTATAGGAGCTGATTTCACAAAAGTGGGACAGACACAAAGACAGATGGACAGATGGGCCACCCTATAACATAACCCCCTTTTGGTCTTTGACCTGTGGGGGATAATAAAAGTGGTGGGCTATGATCAAAAAGCTTAATCGTGATTAATCTTTTGAAATTGTATGTGAAATGTGATTAATTGTGATTAAATTGCAAACTTTTTTGTTTATATCATAAATTGATAATTTCTCGTTTTTCATAGTCTTATTACCATGGGAGTGGAAAATGGGCTTGGTGTCTACAACTGCAGGTTTATCTAAAGTTTTCAACATGTCAAAAATGACAATTACTATGTAGGAATATTCTCCAAAAAGACCAGATTAGTCCTGCAGAAATACGGCATGTGCAAACAACTAGTGACCACTTAAGCATGATTGCATCAGTCATTATACCAGTTTCATCTCTCACCTCTTTTTGATGTGAGTTCCAGTAGTAGATAGTCCAATTTATTTATAGGGAGTAGACAATCAGAACCAGAACTGATGCAAGTGGTGTTCATCAGAGATGGGGACTCGAGTTTGCAACTTGCACTCGAGCCACACTTAAGACGCATATACCAGGGACTTCAGACTTGACTAGGAGTAGTACTCAAAAGACTTGAGACTGGAGTCCGACTAGCAATTTGAGACTCATGAACAACCTTTTTTAATGTTTTCTTCACCATCTCCTCTCTGTCTGATGCCTCTCTGCCTGTGTGTCTGTGAGATTCATTTCCCTCTCTGTAACGCTGATGTAACGTCATGTGCATAAAAATGCAAAACGCTGGATCCATCCATCCATCTTCTACCGCTTTTCCGGAGGTCCAGGTCGCGGAGGCAGCAGTTCAAGCAGAGAAGCCCAGACTTCCCTATCCCCAGCCACCTGCTCCAGCTCTTCAGAGAGGATACCAAGACGTTCCCAGACCAGCTGGGAGACGCAGTCTCTCCAGCGAGTCCTGGGTCTTCCTCGGGGTCTCCTTCCAGAAGGACGTGCCCGAAACAAACTTGGTCACTTGGTGACCACAGGATCTCATCTCTGTTGTTTGCGGATGATGTTGTCCTGCTGGCTTCAACCAGCAATGACCTACAGGTCTTACTGGGATGGTTTGCCACTGAGTGTGAAGCGGCTGGGATGAGAATCAGCACCTCCAAGTCCGAGTCCGAGTCCATGGTCCCCAGCCGGAAAAAGGTGGATTGTCCTCTCCGGGTTGGGGACAGGCTCCTGCCCCAAGTGGAGGAGTTTAAGTATCTTGGGGTCTTATTCATGAGTGAGGGGAGAATGGAGCGAGAGATTTATAGACGGATTGGAGCAGCATCTGCAGTGATAGGGACATTGTACCGGTCTGTTGTAGTGAAGAGGGAGCTGAGTTCTAAGGCAAAGCTGTCGATTTACCAGTCGTTCCTACCCTCATCTATGGTCACGAGCTTTGGGTAATGACCGAAAGAACAAGATTGCAGATACAAGCAGCTGAAATGAGCTTTCTTTGTAGGATCGCTGGACTCACCCTCAGAGATAGGGTGAGCAGCTCAGTCATCTGGGAGAGGCTCAGAGTAGAACCGCTGCTCCTCCACATTGAAAGGAGCCAGATGAGGTGGTATGGACATTCTCACCCTCCCAGGTTGGGTTACTGTTCTAATCCTGTTGGGGTTTTTTTGTGTGTGTCTTCTTCTTCATTTTTGATGTTACCTTGGGGTGTCTGGAGTCCACCCCTTGGACGGGGGGCTCAGTTATGATGTGGAGCACGGTTGGGGAACCGTGCTCACGCTTTTTGTTAGTTTGATTATTTTCTGTATTTTCTCACTTCAGTTTAGTATTTAATCTGGTTGGTTTTGATGTATGATGTGATCTGAGTTTGCTCTTTATTTCTGTTTGTTTTGAGTTTTTTGTATCTTAGTTGGTCATTATAGTCTTGTTTATTGTTATTATATATTCTTGTCTTTGGACTTGAGCCTACTCACGCCTCCACCTTTTCTTTCCCGTTCAAGTAGCGGTATTTATTATTATTGTTATCCCCAGCACCATTAGTATTTCTTGTTTGTATTTTATCTTGTCCTTGCCTTGATGGATTACTATTATTATTTTCTCCTTGTGTCTGATCTCATTTTGTATTTATGTCCTCCTGTACTTGTATTTTGACAGCGCTCTATGTTTACTTCCCACTTTAGCTCTAGTTCACGGGCTGTCACAGCTGTCACTAGTTTGGTCTGATTATCCTGGCTCCTGCTCCCACACCTGTCATCATTTCTTACTTTTCCTTTTTGCCCTATTTAAATGCCACTGCACCACAGTTCAGTGCAGCATCCTTCTCAGTGCCCAGACGTAAGTTTCACGTCTTATCTTACCCTGCTTCCCAGCGTGTGCCCCACGCTAGTATTCTCGTTGTTTCCAGACGTGAGTCCCATGTCTGCACCAGCATTCCCATACGCCCTTCCTCCAGTTACTCCTGCCTTATCCTGTAAGTTCTGGTTTTGCCTTATTTGGACTTTGTGTTTGAATTAAACCTTGCAAACTCACAGCTCCAGTATTTGGGTCTTCCTTCCGCCTCTGCCTGGGCGATTTATGACTGTGGTCGACTTCAAGAAGGAAAATACACAGCATCCCCTCTGATCATCGATGGAGCAGCTGTGAAGCGAGTGAGCAGCACCAAGTTCCTGGAGGTGCACATTTCTGAGGACCTCTCCTGGTCTAACAACACCACATCACTGGCCGAGAAGGCTCAAACTCACCTCCATTTCCTTCTCAAACTGAAGAGAGCATGATTCCCACCCCCCATCATGTGCTCATTCTACCGGGGCACTGTTGAGAGCATCCTCACCAGCTGCATCATGGTGTGGTACAGAAGCTGTACCGCCTCCTGCCAGACGACTCTCCAATGCACAGTGAAAGCCTCTGCCCCTCCTCTCAGATATCTACCTCACCCACCTCACCTGCAGAGCCATCAACATTGCAGGCGACACCTCATACTCCCTCTTCAGCCCCCTACCCTTGGGGAAAAGGTACCAGAGCCTCCGGGCCCGCTCCACAAGACTGTTGAACAGCTTTGTTCACCAGGCTATCAGGACCCTGAACTCTGTCCACCCCCACCCACCCACCCCAGGCCATAACACACTCACCTACACAATAACTCCCTCAGCTGTTGGCACAGAAAGACTGGCACATCAACAGCAATACATTTGCTGCTGTATGTCTCTGCACTTTACTGCAACCAGTTTGCACAAATGCCATATCTGCTGCTGTCTGTTATTGAAATACTGATCATGTGCAGTCCTGTCTGTTACTGTCTGCACCTACACTACCACAGTGCGCTTGGTACTGTAAGTATTAATGCTCTACCTTTTCTACATATAAGATTGCTGGGTTTTATTGTTTATCTTTATCTGCACTACGGGATATCTGGGTTTATCTTTTACTGTTATTTGCACTATGGGTAGCATTACTGTACATAGACTGCTGTTGTTGTTTTTCCAGCCTTATTCTTTATTGATATATTGCACACACCACTGAAGAGACAGAAACGGCATTTCAATTTTCCTACATGCCCTGTATGTATAGAAGTATTGAAAAATAAAATCTTTAAATCTTGAATCTTTGGATCTTTAAAACAGCCCAAAATGGAAAAGTCAGAGCTGCTTTCTATAAAGAATTTCCATTTGCATTATTTCCCTTGTCTTACAACACTGTTTCATATACAGGGACTGCATTCACATCAATATCTGTGCCGCCTCTCCCCCGTCAAAATAATGTGTGAAAAACTGTGGGCGGACTTGGCCTGGACTGTCCACTCTCTTTTAAAATATATAATTTATACATGCACCGTTGCTTTGCCAAAAGATGAAATAGTCGCCTTGAGACAGCTTCCAACAGCCTGAGACACAAAAATCGCGGCTTTTCATGTTCAACTGGACAGCCAGAGGAATTATGCACACTTATCTGTTTAACCGCGTGCTCGTTTTCCCCACTATTTAAGTCACTGTTTTGACTGGTATTATATTTCTCTATAATTAGGTAGTATTTTTGTGGAGACTTGTCACCGGAGTGACACGTATAAAAAAAAGAAAAGATTTGGCTCTCCCCCTCCATCTGTTTTGTTTTGCTTCCATCTCCCTCTTTTTTGATGAGCCGGGTCTTCAGTCCCCCTTATAAAATCCCATTAGCTCTTAATGAAGTCGGGCTCCTAGCCTCTCGGCCTCACCTCATTTAGCACGATTGTCTGGCGGCCATTAGCATGGAGGCAATTACAGCCGCACGACAAGAGTAATTGGAAATGCCGACAGGGACCCTGAGAAATGGGAATAAATAAATATAAAAAAAATATTCAAACTAATAAGCTTCCATTCAGATGGCAGGGAGGGAGCCGCATGTGTCTACGTTAAATCAACATAATTACAATTAGGGTTGGTAGGGTAAAGAGCCAGGGTGAGGCAGAAATGGATATGGATGGATTGGAGGATGATGGTTAAGCACAGAGGTAGCGCGTGTGATGACGGGGAAATGGCACGATCTCACAGTGAGGAGAATATTAAAGAACATGAAGTGTTGCCTACCTGGAAATTTACACAACAGAAAAGTTTGGAAGAACATGTCAGCACAAAAAGTCAAAGTTTGAACTCTGGAGCAAACTGGGGCCTAAAATAAATAAATATCTTGGTGTACTCGTTGATTCGCATCTTACAAGATTAATTTTTGAGACCCCGGGGCAGACCCAGGACTCGCTGGAGAGACTATGTCTCCCAGCTGGTCTGGGAACGCCTTGGTATCCTCTCTGAAGAGCTGGAGCAGGTGGCTGGGGAGAGGGAAGTCTGGGCTTCTCTGCTTGAACTGCTGCCTCCACGACCCGGACCTCCAGAAACGCGGTAGAAGATGGATGGATGGATGGATGGATGGATATCAAGTAAGCTCCGTCAGAAATCGTTTGGTTACAGCATGATCAGATCATATCTTGCCTATACTGCTTCCTATACTTAATAGATCAACGCAGCCTAATATCGTGATACTGCACTGTGAAGATACTGTATCAATTCCAGGTAACAATATCGCAACACTTTTTAAAAAAATTATTTATAAATGGTGCAACTACAAATGTAACTATGTGGGTACCAGACTAATAGTTCTCGCCATGAGATGGTGATAAGTGCTGGTTAAGGTCAGTACAACAAAGGAGTGACTCGTGAGATCTGGCTGAGAGTTGAACAATAAACAGCCAACATGTCACAACATTATTATAACTGTGTATTGTGGCTCAGTTGCCATGACAATATTCTATCATAGGCCCTGTGATGATTCCCACCCATAATACCTACAGTATCTACATCAAATTTTTTTATCATCCATATTGTGCACGCTCCCATCCATCCATCCATCCATCTTCTTCCACTTAATTTTTTTCAGGTCACGGGGGGCTGAAGCCTATCCCAGCATCTTTGGGCGAGAGGCAGGGTCCACCCTGGACAGATCACCAGTCCATCGCAGGGTCAACACAGAGAGACAGACAACCATTCACTCTCACAGTCATACCTAAGGACAATTTAGAATCCCCAGTTTGATGCCAATTAACCTAACTTGCATGTTTTTGGCATGTGGGAGGAAACCGGAGAAATCCTGGAGTAAACCCACGCAGACACGGGGACAACATGCAAACTCCACACAGATCACTGTTGGTCAGGGCGTGGGATGGAACCCAGGATCCCCTGGTCAAGGGTGAGTTGCTGTGCTGCTGCAGTGCTAACCACTGCGCCACCGCGCCGCCCCTATTGGGTTTATTCCATCTAAAGAAATTATTGAAGCGATAGGAAGATTGTACAATAGCACGTATAGGATGCATCGTAATTTTACTTCCTGGGCCCATCATTGCACTGCTCTCACTCATTCCAGTGCTTTAATTTTTTTGAATCATTAAGACTTTAGGAATTCATTTTTATTTTTCAGTTAAACAACAATAATGATTCTCAAACACTTACGGCTGTATTACAAAGATGCGGTCGGTTAGTCAGTTGTCACTGATGCAGAACATGTTTATGGGCGTTTCCAGGTTCATTTCCTTATCACAACGGCATAGAAACAAACTTTACACCGGTGCATGACACAAAGAAGCGGGTCTAATTATTCAGAGGTGTGTTTTGGATAAGTCAATCCAAAACACTCCTTCCTATGCTTTAATGCAAAGAGGCATATTATCTAAAGTGAATTGTGAGCATGACGGTTTAAGACGGGTTTTGGACTGACCAAAGCACATGTGTGTGAGCCAAAATGCATGTGATAGTAATGCTGCTTGGTAAAAATTAAGACATCAATCACAGTTGATGCCCAGTTAGTTATGTTAGAAAGAACAAATGTGGAAGAATGTTGAGCAGAAAAATCAGCTGAATGATTTAATGTAGTGCGCATGAATGCAACACACAAACATGAATGGAACTGAAAATTCAGGAAAAGAGGATGATGCCTGGATAAACTTTCATAAACTTTCATTAACAATGGCACGGAAGTCGCTCCCGGCCTGTGGGGGGATGGAGTGCTGCCCCTCCTGTTGCTTTTGCCAACCAAGAGTCTCCCCCGTCTCATGCAGAGGTCTGCTGAGGTTCGGGGCTCTATGTCCCAGTCCCTCCTGGGTGGGAGGGGGACACGGGTTTTGGCACGGCTTCACATCTGTGGTGACCCCAGCCACAAAGTGAGCCCGCTGTCAGCAGCTTCTGACAGCTCCTGACAGCTGGCAGTCGGGGAGCTTGCTGGTGGAGAACCACAACCCTAGGTGCGATGCGGGTGGCCTCAGCCCTGCTGGGAACCCGGGGCACGTGGCTGAGGCAGATGTGGACACATCTCCCATCTCTGGGGAGTTACAGTGAAAAGTAAAATGCTCCACTCTCCTTGTTCATTCATTTATTCCCCTAAAAATAAACATATTAATGCCTAATTAGTTCGTGATGAAAACAAAAATGTGGATAGAATAAAAATCTTCAGACTGATACGCCTCCCCCGTGCACCGCACATCACACTGAAATGCTGCTCATTCATTCATTCCCCTAAAAAAAAATCCTACATTAATGTCTAATCTATAGACTCCGATGGTAAGACCATAATTAAAATGAAAGTGTGGATGGAATTTTAAAAAAAAAAAACTGTGATCATCATATAATTAAAATGACGGGTGATTATAAGATAAGATAAGATAAGATAAGCCTTTATTAGTCCCACAATGGGGAAATTCCAGGATTGCAACAGCACAGGGATAGCAACACTCAGAGCAACAATCAGAAGGCAAGAAAAAAACAAGAACAGCTAGTATACATATGTACATATTACTATATATATATATATATATATATATATATATAGGAGTGTTCACCGTGACGTCACGCGAGTATGTCACGTGATCTAAACACAGCGCTGGTGGGCAAGACGCCATGCACGTATTGCATGTTGAGCAGACGCTTCTGCCGATTCGGAGACGTTTTGCGGCAAAATGCCACAGTCTTTTGTTGTTAAAGACTGTACCAACAGGTGGGAGACTGGACTGGACCGAGTTAGAATCCATGTGGAACGAATGATGGAGCGACTCAAGAATTTCAGGATTCTGAGCTACGTTCTTCCACTGTCATTGGTGCCACTTTCAGACAACTTCATCATGATATGTGCTGCACTTTCTAACATGCAGCCAAGGCTCATTAAGTAACTGAACAGGGAGCTACTGGAGTTCAGTGACTCACTCTTGTAAAATGTGCTGGGCATTCTGGATAAACTGGAAATCAAAGGGGAGAACTTTTTATAAATTTGAGAATGACATAAAGACTGTTCCAGAAATTATCCTCAGGTGGGGGTGGGCGGGTAGAGGGGTTTAAAATAAAAGTTATTGCTATTTAAAATAAAATAGCATTAAAAGTGTGTTGCAAAGTCTTGGTGTCCAGGTTTACTTCAAAAATCCACAGCACAGAGTCAATTGTCTGGGGCATGCTGCCACAGTAGCCTATCCAGCAAGAACTAGACTCCAGCCAGTTAAATGTCATACACTGCTGAATTAAATTAATTCAGCCTAGTTTAAAATGGACTGATACTATTTTAAAGTGGAAAAGCAAAGAGGTGGTTTCCTGGGTGTCAAAAACACTGGCATGAACACTTAGAAACTGGCTGAGTTGAGAGACAAGGCACAAAGGAGAAGACCAGGAAAATCACAGCTGACACTGACAACACCAGTGTGTGTCTGTAACAACTGCTTGTGACATAGAGGAAGTCACTCAGAACATTTCTTATGCCATTAATTAATCATCAGAACTGGAAGCTTTACATCCTGGACAAACCCAGTGACCCCTTGGTTATGGGGTCGTGCAGGCAGGTCAGTTTCATCCTTTTTCAGAGAGTGAACCGCAGGACTCAGGCATTGACAAGGAACCTCTGCGATGCCACGATATCTCATAATCTTTGTACAATAAATGCCAGTGTCTTATTTTGTTAACATAAGATATTGAGCAAAATATGAGCGTTTCTGTGGATTGTTTCGCTCACCAAACATGGCGCGGAGATCACGTCAAAAGAGCGAAACAATACACTGAAGTACAGCGGATGCGTACAGTCCACGCAAAAGGCGTTGCAACGCTGCAATGTTTTCTTGCCCACCAGCTGACTGCACATGCGCTAGAATTACGCTTTGTTTACCAACAATGAACACTGCAATAGACACACAGTGCGGAGCATTGTGGTTGGTGAATGTGCAGCAGAAAGTCTAAGCCCTCTCTCCCTCTGCGGGTGCGGCGGGCCAGCTGGATGTCTTTGGGCATGATGGTGGTGACCCTCTTGGCGTGGATGGCGCACAGGTTGGTGTCTACGAAGAGACCCACCAGGTAGGCCTCGCTGGCCTCCTGCAGAGCCATGACGGCAGAGCTCTGGAAGCGCAGGTTGGTCTTGAAGTCCTAAGCAATCTCCCTCACCAGGCGCTGGAAGGGCAGCTTACGGATGAGCAGCTCCGTGGATTTCTGGTAGCGACGGATCTCTCTCAGAGCCACGGTACCGGGCCTGTAACGGTGAGGCTTCTTCACTTCGCCGGTGGCCGGAGCGCTTTTTTCGAGCAGCCTTGGTGGCTAGCTGCTTCCTGGGGGGGCTTTTCCTCCAGTAGATTTACGGGCGGTCTGCTTGGTTCTTGCCATCGCTCTTTATTATTCTGTCTTATATTTCTTGCACGCCGCCTAAACTCCAGCCCGGCACCCGCGTCGTTTTCGCCACAGTTCCTCGGCATGTCGAACTTCTCCGTTAGCACCAGGTGACGGTTGGAGCTAGCTAGCCAGCTAGCTAGCTCTTCCCTGCTGTATCGTCCCCCGCTGCAAACAGTGGCTCTGTCCGCCGACTCGGGAGACCCTAGGGGTGATCTGTGTGTCCGTGATATATATATAGAGTGAAAGGTGTAGAAAGAAGAAGGAAGATAAGAAAAAGGCAGTTGCAAAAGGCAGCCATTATATGATGACTGTTACAACTCTCTCCAATAAAATAACAGAAAAACCTAGTGGATACCGTTTCCTCGTGAACTCTGGAGCTGCACAATTTCAAAACACGCCACTGAAATATCATTAAACAATGCACTTC
This sequence comes from Pholidichthys leucotaenia, assembly GCA_020510985.1. Lineage (NCBI taxonomy): Eukaryota > Metazoa > Chordata > Actinopteri > Cichliformes > Pholidichthyidae > Pholidichthys > Pholidichthys leucotaenia. The sequence continues at coordinate 251,846,461 of CM035839.1, forward strand.
TGACAACAGACCTCCTTTTTCCTGATCAAAAGTGGACTGTCATAACATGCACTATAATAGTAATGCACAGTAGATTGCATGCTGCCACACCTCTTTGAAATGAGCCTCCACCTGTCAGTGCACAGCAAGCGCACTGTCTACTCGTAATTTGATGGTGTGACGCAAAGTGTAAAAAAACAGACAATACGCTGATAGAATCTAACAAATACACTGGTGTACTGCGGAAAGTCTGGTGGAAAAGTCCACGGATGATCGTCCTAATAGGGCCCATAGTGTTTTAGTTTCAAAAAGCACCTCTAGACAAGGTTGCATCACTCAATCAGTTTCTTAAGCACTTCCCAGCTAGCATGTCCATGTGGGCCCCACTATAGGTTAAATGGGCTGTCATGGGTCCATGTAGGTTTTAAGCTGCACATTTACAAAAAAGTAAAATTATGTGAAAACAGTTACAAACTTACAAGAAAAAAAAAATGAAACTTTACAAGCGAAGTCACAAATTTCGCATTAAAATGTTTGAGAACGTTCCAAATTTACAAAAAAAGACAAATTTATGGGAAAAAGTCTCAAATTTACAAGAAAATAGCAAATTTACAATAAAAAGCAACATATTTATGAGAAAAAAGTTTAAAAAATGCAAAAAAATAGCAAATCTATGAAAACGTCACAAATTTACTAGAAAAAAGTCACAAATTTATGAGAAAAAAGTGAAAATTTTGGAGAAAAAAGTTGCAAATTTACATGAAAAATGTAAAATTACTTTAAAAAGTTACAAACTTACAAGAAGAAAATGGCAAATTTATGTGAAAATAAGTTGAAACTAGGTACAGTTAAAGTCCATGTGGGCAAACAGATGGGGCCAACATGGAACCCACAGACAAACCCACATGGACCCATAAGACAGTCCAGGGTTAACTTTTGGTGGGGCCCACATGGACATGCTGGCTGGGTGCTTCCAGACATTCTCCCCCACAGCAATTTGCTGCACAAGACGTTAAGATAACTTTCCTTTCAATTGCTTTAGTTTGTGTACTGGCAAATTCCACTACTGTAACACATTTACAAAATATGGCACAACTGTAGCATCTTGTTTTCTAACATGTAGGCTAGTAGGAGTCCCTAAATCTCTGAAGGTGTATAAGACAGCAAACAACCTGAATATCACATTTACAGATTATCAGAAATGTCAAGGAGACTTGTTGCCGATTTTTGTCCTTTAATGTGTTCAACACACCAGAGGTGTGTATTATGGATGGACCTGTAGTTAACCTTGTAGAAAGGGCACACCGTGTTGTGACAAACTGGAATGCTCCATTTTGCACCATAAACACGGCTCTCCATGATCCTGGCCTTCATCTTCCTCTCAGTCTGAATGCTGCTCTACGACTGGCTCCCATGCCACCTGATAATCACCACTCACCTATATAAGCAGGGAGTGTGAGGATATTTGTGTGGGAGAGTAAGGAGATAGGAGTGCAGAGAAGTGGAGCAGAATAAAGAGAAACAAATACAATTATGTGCATTGGGGTTACCAAGGTCAGACAGTACTTACAAAATTAGTGTTTGGTTAGTCATTCACCAGCATACTACTCAACATCTGCAGCAAATCATCACTGACTGCGAAAACTTCACACTGGACCTGAATTCTGTGGTTCTCCACTCTTCCTCAAGACTCTGGGACCTTGATCTCCACATGACAGGACTTGGTACCATGTCATCTGCTGGTGTTGGTCCTATGCTTTATCAAGTCCAAACTCAGTGTAGCTATCCACCAGGAAATTTTAGAGCACTTCATGCTTCCCTCTGCTGACAAGCTTCATGGAGATGCTGATTTCATTTTCCAGCACGACTTGGCACCTGTCCACACTGCCAGAAGTACCAAAACCCAGTTTAATGACCATGGTATCACTGTGCTTGACTGGCCAGCAAACTCTCCTGACCTAAACCCCATAGAGAATCTATGGAGGATTGTCAAGAGGAAGATGAGAGACACCAGACCCAACAATGCAGATGAGCTGAAGGTCACTATCAAAAGCAACCTGGACCTTTCATAACACCTCAGCAGTACCACAGGCTGATTACCTCCAAGACACGCCGCATTGATGCAGTAATTCATGCAAAAAGGAGCCCCAAACCAAGTATTGAGTGTGTACATGGACATACTGTTCAGGTAGCCAGCATTTCTATTAAAATCATTTTTTATTTAAATTTATGTAATACTCTAATTTTTTGAGAAACCGAATTTTGGGTTTTCATGAGCTATAAGCCATAACCATGAGAATTAAAAGAAATTAACACTTGAAATCTACCACTCTGTGTGTAATGAATCTCTACACTATATGAGTTTCATTTTGTGAATTGAATTACTGACATTCTGACATTCTAATTTACTGAGATGCACCTGTGTAGTGGTATTCCTTACATTTAAATGAGATGGGAATGAGCATGTACTGATCAAATACAGCATGCAAATACCAGCCATTCAGTTCCTTTGGCCTCAGAAATGTCTTTTTGGTGACAAATTCAGCATACGAGGCTTACAGGTGTAGAGCAGGGAAACACGCATTCCTGTTTTTATGGTGTGACCTTGACATTCACTAAAAAGCTGCGAGTATGTTGCTTTTAGGACATTGTGGAGTAAACGCATGACTTAGGAAATGTGGATGAACAACTGTCAGATTGGGTGCCTTTCCATAAACTCACCCCAGCCTGAACTAAAAGGACTACTCAAGAAGCGTGGGAGGCTCTGAGACTGTTGAAATAACAGAGGGCTTCTGGCCCCATGCCAGATTGCCATGGCATCTCACCCCCCATCAACCCCTCCCTCCATCCACTGCTACCACTTTTCCCTACTTCCCTGCTTCCTAAGCTGAATGACAGGTGGCAGAAACTCGATCAGCACAGGACTTCATCAAGGAAGTTCTCCCATCTGAAACAGAACAGGCACGCTGCCCACTCGCCCATCCCAGGGCCAGCACAGTCTACGGTGCATGTTTGTTGTCTATACTCATGTGTGTGAATGTGGCAGGAGATATGGGATGGGGGAAGAAGCAGGGCAACAAAGCACATAAAGGCATAGGGGAGATGGGGGGGGGGGGATGTGAGAGGATATAATGGAACTTTTGGACCCAAGGAGTCAACAAGGGAAGCTGGCACTGGGGTGAACAGGGCTCAACGGGAAATGCGAGGCTGGCTCCTACAATAGCCTGAGCAAGAGTCCCAGAGGGTCGCCCACAATAGCAGGGCAACCAGCCGCTGTCAACAATGACCTCTAACGCTTCCCTGCTTGTGCTGAGAGAGTCCCACCCTTCATGACTTCCATTTTCAGCGTTGCCACACAGCTAAACCTGGGGTTATTATTAGTGACATGTATCTGGGATCACATGGGCATCTTTGTCATGATGTCCCGTCACTTGGCCCTGTCTTTGAGATTTGGCTACTGTACGACCAAAGTTGTAGCATTCTGAAAGCCCTGCACAAGATTGTGTTTGGGACCCCCCTAATTTTGTTAGTAGGAAGAGTTCAAAAGCCTTTTTGAATGAGGAAACAATCTCTCTCCTTCTAACAAATTTATGAGAAATTTGCTGCAAGTTTGTGATGAAAAAGTAGGCAATTTATTCAGAAAAAAGCTGCATCTTTATAAGAAAAAGTTATGAATTATAAGAAAAAATGCAAATTAACAAGAAAAAAAATTTCTATTTTTATGACAAAAGTTGCAAATTCATGAGAAAAAAAAATCACTAATTTTTGAGAACAAGCGAAACAAACTCCAGTTCCAATGAAGTTGGACCATTGTGTATAATGTATACAAAAACAGAATACAATGATTTGAAAATCAATCTATATTCATTTGAATACACAGACCGGAATGGTGGCCTAGAGGTACTGTAGAGTATCCGCCCCACAACCAGGAGGTCGTGGGTTAAGCCCCAGCCGAGTCATACCAAACACCATATAAAGTGGTACTTCCTGCATAATGGGATGGTGGAAGGAAAGTTGGTTACCCAGCCACAGGAGGTGCACACTCCAGTGTACTCCCTTTGGTGGTCCCAAGCCCAGTAAAGCGGGCAGGCTTGTGTCAGGAAGGGCATCCGGCTTAAAAATCCTTGCCAAATCGATAATGCGAATCATCGCCATAAAAGGTGATGATATGCTGTGAGGACCCCAAAAGGAGCAGCAAAAGACAAAAAATCAGTTACATATACTACAAAGACAAGATATTTAATGTTCAAACAGAAAAACTTTATTTTATTTTATTTTTGTTTTGCAAATATTCACTCATTCGGAAGGGTGATGCCTGCAACACGTTCCAAAAAAGCCAGGACGCTGCTTGGATGGCAGCATATGTTGCTCCAATTCCTGTATGTACCATTCATCATTAATGGTTGCTTTCACAGATGTGCAAATTACCCATGGCATGGGCACTAACACACCCCCAAACCCATCACAGATGCTGGCTTTTGGAACTTTGCACTGATATACTGGATCGCCCCTTTTCCTCTTTAGCCCTGGAAGACACGACATGCATGATTTCAAAAAAAACAATTGAAATGTGGACTTGTCAGAACACAGCACACTTCTTCCACTTTACATCAGTCCATCTCAGATGACCTCGAGCCCCGAGGAACTGGCGGTGTTTCTGGGTGTGTTTGACATATGACTTTGGCTTTGCATGTAGAGTTTGACCTTGCACTTCTAGATATAGCACTAGGCGGCACGTGAATACGCAGCAGCCTCCCTCTCTCTTTCAAACTCAGAGTGAAAACAATCAGACCAACTAAAAAGCAGGTACATGTGTGGCCAGAGAGGGCCTCTGATGTTGTGAAAGACTGCTTTAGCACTACAAACGGACACTCTAAAGCATGCAGCCACTCACAATGAACACACAAACAAAGGAGTACACTGAGGCTGTTGTAGCATACATAGCTAAATGCACTGATGATGTCACTCACTGCAAAACCGTCACTGTTCGTGCTAACCAGAAGCCATGGATGACAGCAGAGGGTCACAGGCTCCCTGAGGGCTCGGGCCTTCAGAGCCGGCGACACTGCAGGACTAACAACAGCTAGGGACAACCTGCCCCGTGGCATCAAGGAAGCAAAACGACAGTACAGCAAGAAAATATACGGTCATTTCAGCAACACCAGAGATGCATGTTCTCTCTGGTGTGGCATACAGAACCTCACCAACTACAAATCTCCACCTCTGACCTATGCAAGTGACATCACACTGCTTAACAACTTAAATGATGTCTTTGGCCGCATTGAAACGCACAACAGTACATCAGCACAGAAGACCACTCCTCCCCCAGATGAGCAGGCCATAAGTCTGGATCCGGCTAGCTTGAAGAGGGACCCTCTTCGGGATCAAACCCACACAAGGCAGCTAGACCAGACAACATACCAGATCGAATTCTGAAGCACTGTGCAGAAGAGCTCAAAAATGTCCTGGCCAACATCTTCAACATCTCTCTGAGTCAAGCTGTTGTCCTCACATCTTTCAAAATTGCTACCATAATACCAGTCCCAAAGAAGCCTGTCCCATCCAGCTACAATGATTACTGACCAGTAGCACTGACCCCCATCATAATGAAGTGCTTCGAGCTGCTGGTCATGCAGAACATCAAGTCCACCCTCCCTCTCTCCCACGACCCATTTCAGTTTGCATACAGCTCAAACAAATCCACAGAAGATGCCATCTCTGCCGCTCTTCATCCAGCCCTCACTCACCTGGACTCAAAGAACCCCTATGTGCAAATGCTGTTCTTGGACTATAGTTCATCATTCAACACAATCATCTCCCAACACCTAATACAAAAACTCAGACACTTGGGATTCAAAACCTCTCTGTAACTGGGTGCTGGACTTTCTCACAGGGAGGCCACAGAACGTGCAGGTCGGCAGCAACACCTCCAAGACCATCACACTGAGCACAGGGGCCCCACAAGGGTGTGTGCTCATCCGGCTGCTCTTCACCATGCTGACCCATGACTGCGCACCAGCCTACAACACCAACCACATCATCAAGTCTGTGGACGACATGACAGTGGTGGGCCTCATCACAAACAATGGAGAGGCCTACTATATAAATGAGGTGAGCCAACTGGTTCAGTGGTGTAAAGACAATAATTTCTTCCTGAACGTGGAAAAATCAAAGAGACTGTGGTCGACTTCAGGAGAAGACACACACAGCATCCCCCTCTGATCATCAACGGAGCAGCTGTGGAGAGGGTGAGCAGTACCAAGTTTCTGGGGATGCACATCTCTGAGGATCTCTTCTGTTCCAACAGCACCACATCACTGGCTAAGAAAGCTCAAACTAGCCTTGATTTCCTCCACAAACTGAGGAGAGCACGAGTCCCACCCTCCATTATGTACTCATTCTACCGGGGCACTATTTAGAGCATCCTCACCAGCTGCATCATGGTGTAGTACGGAAGAAGCATTGCCTCCTGCCGGAAGGCTCTACAACATACAGTGAACGCAGCCAGCAAGATCATCTGTTTCCCTCTGCCCCCCAAGACATCTTCCAAACTCACCTCACCCATAGAACCATCAACATTGCAGGCGACGCCTCCCACCCCTCACACTCCCTCTTCAGTCTCCTGTCCTCAGGGAGAAGATACCGGCACCTCCAGGCCCACTCCACAAGACTGCTAAACAGCTTTGTTCGCAAGGCCATCAGGACTCTGAACTCTGCCTAATTCCCCCCACCCCCCACCCCCCGCCCCCTACCCCTGGGCCGTAACACACTCACCCACACAGCAACTGTACCTCAGCTATTTGCACAGAAAGACTCAGCCCACCAACAGTACCACATCTACTGCTGTATATCTTTGCACCTTCCTGCAACCATTTGCACAAATGCCATACCTGCTGCTGTGTGTCATTGCACTAGTGATCAATAGCATTCCAAACTGTCACTGTTTGCACCTACTTTACCACAATGAACTTGCATTACGGGTATTACGGTACTACTGTACATAGGACTGCTGTGTTTTTATCTTTATTTGCACTACTGGTAGTATTATTGTACATAGATTGCTGTTGTTACCTCCGCCAAGGAGGTCATGTTTTCATCAGCGTTGGTTTGTCTGTCTGTCTGTCTGTTTGTTTGTTAGTTAATTGACAGTGGTTTTCTGAAGAGTTCCTGAGCCCACGTGGTAATATCTTTTACAGAATGATGTTGGTTTTTAATGCAGTGCCACCCGAGGGATCAAAGGTCACGGGCATTCAATGTTGGCTTTTGGCCTTGCCACTTAGTTAAGTTAATTCCCTTCCACAGCATGTGGGACACCATGTGGTGTATAGAGGCAGCACCCATCTCCATTTCTCTGACCCTAGGCCACACAGCTACTGTAAGTAGTGAAAGCTACAGTGGGGAGTCAGTCCTCTGGTAGTGCTGTGCATTAACTTTCTTTTCCCCATTCTATTATGCTGAGCACCAAGCTAGAAGGGGGAAAGTACCATTTTCATGCTGGTCTATGCTGGTATGACCTGCTTCAAAACACAACAAATCATGCTGGTCCATGCTGGTTTATCCAGCTGGGGGATCAAAGGTCATCTGCTGGTGTTGGTCCACTGTGTTTTATCAAGACCAAAATCAGCGCAGTCATCGACCAGGACATTTTATAGCACCGCATGCTTCCCTGTGCTGACAAGCTTTGTGGAGAAGCTGATTTCATTTTCCAGCAAGACTTGGCACCCCCCCCCCCCCCGCCCCCACTGCCAAAAGTATCAAAACCTGGTTTTCATGGCATCACTGTGTTTGATTGGCCAGCAAACTCTCCAGACCTAAACCCCATAGAGAATCTATGGAGGATTGTCAAGAGGAAGATGAGAGACACCAGACCCAACAATGCAGACGAGCTGAAGGTCACTATCAAAGCAACCTGGACCTTCATAACACCTCAGCAGTGCCACAGGCTGATCACCTCCATGCCACGCCACATTGATCCAGTAATTCATCCAAAAGGAGCCCTGACCAAATATTAAGTGGTACATGGACATAGTTTTCAGTCGGTCCACATTTCTATTTAAAACCTATTTTTTTAAAATTAAGTAATATTCTAATTTTTTGAGAAACTGAATTGGGAGTTTTCATGGGCTTTAAGCCATAATCATCAAAATTAAAATAAATAAACACTTGAAACATTTCAGTCTCTGTGTAATGAATCTATATAATATATGGGTTTCACTTTCTGAAATGAGTGACAAAAAATATTGAACTTTTTCATAATATTCTAATTTTTTGAGATGTACCTGTATGATGACACACCAGGACATCCCTGGTGAGAATTGCTCTCAAATATTTTACCTGGTAAAATAAAGGTCAAATAAATAAAATGAAAAAGCTTTCCTAAACAATGAATTTGTATCCATAAAATAATACAACTCTTCCTACCTGGAGTTGACAAAAGGATCACAGATCCATACATCTCCCAACATTGTAACATGGTAGTAACTCAATGACAGCAGTCTCTGCTGTGGCTGTCTGAAGAATGAGTGAAATTGTGTGTTTAATTTTATTATGTTCCAGACTTCAGAAACGATAAAACACATACAGTATTTATGAAAAGTCATGGACTGGGAGACCTGTAGATTTTGTTAAAACAAAGTTATTCACATAATAAAACCCCAGAGTCTCCATCAGACCATCTTGATGGTTCTTGTGTTAACAAAATAAACACTTTGGTTAGTTTAAAACATCAGTTTGAAAACTCTTCAAAAAGCAAAAGAGCATGGACGCTCAGATCTACCACATTTTTTAAATTACTTTTTAGCCAATAGACTGCAGTTTGTTTCTAACTGGACAAAATCAACCCCACTAGGAAACCCATGGTTAGATGCTGAACAGGCTCTCTGTGGGTCGCTAAATATCTCTGACTTACCTTTTATGAGTCTCTGTATTAAACGCCATGACTGTTTTAAAAGCATTAATATCAGCTCCTCTCTGACAGCTTGTGGGAAATTTTTAAAAATAGCGGGGTCTTCACTTGTCCCCTGTAAACTCACATCATTTGGAATAATCCTGGTATCTTGCAACAAAAGAGGACATTAAATTTTCCACTATGGCAAGAGAAGGGAATAAAAAACTTAGAGCATCTTATTCAAGGTGGAAATTTTATCCAATTTCAGGAACGAGTGTCACAGTACAACATCAGTGACAAAAAGTATCTTGAATACCAACAGCTTAAATCCATAATAAAAACAAGATTTGATCTTAATCAGACAGATTTAGAGGTACCAGTTAACGTGGCAGAGTCTCTAAATCTTCGTTCCCCTAAATTGATATTGAAAATACATGGACTATTATCAAAACTGGATGAGTCAGTATCTCTTCCAATATCAAAATGGGAGACAGATTTATAGATTAATAAGGATGAAAGCTTCTGGACACAAATATGTTTAAACACTTTTAAGATGACTAAAAACTTTAATTTACAACTCATACAGTATAAGATTCTACATAGAATTCATTACACAGGGCAAAGAATGTTCAAAATGGGCCTGAGTCACACAAATATCTGTTCCTACTGCACCAGCAACGTCCCGGATAGTTATATGCATGCTATGTGGTCCTATGGACCGGTTCAAAAGTTCTGGCAGAAAACATGTGAGGACCTGTCGGCAGGCCTTGGGTATCGTGTCCCATCCTCACCCACACTTTGCATATTAGGTGATCTAAGTGAAATAAATATATATGCAAGGATGTCACACATGGTTCTCACCACCTGATGCATTGCAAAGAAAACTATCCTCATGAATTGGAAATCAAGAAATAATTTATGCATGACTTACTATAATAACTTACTATTAGATTATATTAGCCTGGAGAGAATGTCTGCCTCCTCAAACAATCAACTGGAAGAATTCAATTCTCTCTGGTCCCCGCTTATTAATTCTATAACCTGAGGGGTGGTGGGCGGTGATTTGCTCTCCTTGGCGCCTCTGGTGGCTGGCTGCACCCTGACCGTGGGGGGGCGGTGTTCAGGGGCCTGTTCTGGGGTGGCCGTGCGTCTGGCCCGGGGGGGTTGGTTGGGGTGGGGGGCTAGTCTTGCCTCCCGGGTGGGGCTGGGTCTGGCCCTGGGCCCCTGGTACTGGTTGGGGGCGTTCCCCTCCTGGGTTGGGGTCGGGTGTGTGCCGCTGGCGCTTTGGGGCGGGTGCCTGCATCCTGGAGGTGGTCGACCTCCCCATCCTCCGGGGCCCGCGGGTGTGGGTGTGCATGTACACGTGTTTGTGTGTGTGCACATGTGTGAGAGTGGGTGTGTGAGTGTGTGTGTGTGTGTTGTGTGTGGGCATGTGGGGTTGCGTGTGGGTGTTGGTGGGCCTGTGTGATGGTGAGTGTGTGTATGCACAAGAGGGCGGGTGTGTGTGTGTGTGTGGGTGTGGGTGCGGATACCTGTGGGTGGATGTGTGGGGGTGGAGGATGTGTGTATGGGTGGGGGAACCTCGTTGGGTGGCGGGGTGGGGCAGACCACCTAGTGGCATGGGGGTTTGTGATTCGAGGTCTGCTTGTCCCGGCCACCCTGCCGTTGTGTCACGGGGCGGGGCGCTTTGTCGCATTGCTCCTGGGGTCTTTGGCGCCGGGTGTGTGGGTGCTCGGGAAAGGGGGGGGGGGTTGGCATGGGTTGGCGGCCGTGTTGCCGTCGGGCCGCTCCAGGGTGGCTGTGGCTGCAGAGCGGCCTGCTGCTGTCAGTGTGCGTCTGGGGTGGGTGGACAGTGGGCTTGCGGTGGGCGCTCGGGGGTGTCGCGTGACATGTGGGGTGATGTATGGGTCCGGCCCATATTCACTATTGTGATTATTGTTGTTGTACATGTTTGAGTGTACAAGATGAGAGGGAATGGGTGTGGCTGCTCCATCATGTTTGTGGTGCTGGGACCGCGACACTGGTGGGTCCTGGGCTGCTCGGCCTGGCGGCCCTCACCCTGAATTAGGATTTGGGGGCAATGAGTGGCTTCCTGAATCAGTTTGTGATCTCGTTTCTGGGGGGAAGCGGCCTTGCTTTTGGACTGCCTCCCTCCCCTCCCAGTCTTATTTTCCGCCCCCCCTTTCCCCCCCGATTCTGGGTGGAATATACATCTTTTTGGATACACTTAGGGCTTTGGGGCGGGGATGTGCCGCACTGTGTCGGTGAAGGGGACACCTCAGCTGCGCAGTGGGGCTGCCCTCACCTCAATTTTAATTGCATTTTAGACACCGAGGGCTTGGAGGGATGGGGGCCCTGCTGCCTATCGCAGTGGCTAGTGGTGCTCCAGCCACCATCCCCCCAATTTTAACTGCACCATGGTAGTTCACACACCTACACAAAATCACATCATACAACTGACACGCACATATCATGTTTTGTGCAGGGGGGGGGTTCTTCCCCCACCCCATTGCTCTCCTTCTGCCAGGGGCCTGGGGGCCCGGCGGGGGGCCTGGGACCTGTCATGTTGTCAAAATCCCTGGGTGCTGCTGAATGAATAGATATAAGCAAGGGAGTGAGAGAGGAATTGAATCAGAGAGTAAGCGAGAGTGAGGGATTGATGAATGGAGATGGGTGTTGGTGGGTCGGTTTTGTGTGGCGCTTTGCATCATGTCGGGTGGCATCTCGGGGCACCTGTGGTGATCTCCTGATCAGTCGCTTGGGTGGCGCTGGGGGTGAGGGTCTGCTTCTGTGGCTGCGGCCACCCTGGCGTGGATTGGTGGGGGGGGGCGGCCGCCGGCCTGTGTCGGCGGTCTCCTCGGCCGCTGCCGGGAGCTGGTGCACATTCAGGCTCGCTGCATCTGCACTGCAGTCGCCCTAAGAAATAGGGGTGAGTAAGGGTGGGTGAGTGTGAGGGGGAGAGCATGAATGGATGTGAGTAGGTCGGAGTGGGAGTGCGTGCATGGGGGAAAGTGAGAGAGTGTGGGTGGCCCTCAGGGCGAGTTGGAGCGAGATTAAGTGGGTTCAAGAGTGAGAGAGAATGGTGGGTCCGGGAGTGCGAGAGTGGGACTGTGTGGGGGTGTGGGGGAGTGAGTGCTTGTGGGTGCATATGAGAGCAAAAGGGTGTGGTGTGGGAATGAGTGTGTCTGTTAGTTGAGAGGTGCTGGATTGAGGGGGGTAGTGCCTCTCAGCTACGTGGGCTCCCTTGAATGGGGGACTTCTTTGGGTGTGGGGGTCCCCGGGGTGTGCGGCAGTGGCACTGGAGGAAACCCTGCCAGGGGGTTCCTGGGGGGCTTGCGCCGGAGGGAGCGGGCCGGTCTCCGGCCTGGGGGGTGGGGGCGCTGGCCTTCCAGCGCTTGGGGCCCAGGGCCTGGCATTGACCTTGGCGGGAAGGGGGGGGGGGGTGGCCTGGCAACCTTGCCTCCCTCGGCCATCTCGCCGGGGGTGGATACCTGCCATTCCTGGGGCTTGTCATCCCCAGGTATTTGTGCCCTGTGGGGGTTGGTGGCGCTGCCTTGCCTGCTCGGGGTTTCTGGGGTGGCGGGGAATTGCTGCAACCCCCTCTTCGTATGTTTCCTGACAAACCACTCACATGCACACACTTATTTTGCACACGTTCTCATATACATGCACATGGACACACACGCACAAATGTCTCCCACTTAACAGGTGTGGATACCAGACTCGTGTTGAGACCTTTTTGGTGGAAAAAGCAGTTTGTCTTCTGTTTGTTTTAGTTTTTGGTTTGTCTTTTTTGTCTGTTTCTCTCTCTTTTCTTTCCCCTTCCCCACACTTCCTTTCCCCTTCCCCACAAATTCCTTTCCCCATTCCCCAACCTGTCGGGTCCTTTATGGGTATAATAATTTAAATAAAGTATTCAAAGTTATTACAGGAGGAGTTTGCAACAATATACAGTACATAGATAGGTACTGTATAAAGCTCCTTTTGGCAAAGTAAATCTGTTTTGGCACAGTAAGGGTAACAGATCTCTGTTCTGCTCACCTAGCTGCCTGACGGGACAAGGGGAAAAAAAATAAACACGTTGGTGAATAATCAATTTATTCATGAGTAGTCCTTAATTTATACATATTAAACAAAGGACTTTGCCCTGTGAAATGAAAATCAAAACTTTGATACATGACAAACAGATATAAACTCTTTTATTGGGGTTTGCGGTTAAACAAAAGCTTAAAAAAACTATATTATGCTCCATCGAACTGGATGTGCCTTTGTTGATGACCCGTTCCCTCAGGTGTGCCTGTGCGCAATTTTGCAGTGCTCTTATGGATGGGTGGACATTACTGAAATAAAGTGTCTGCGTCTGTGTTAATAATTTTGTGTGTTGTTAGTAGATCACTGGCAAAAATTGTCCACTCCCTGAGGCGCTCTGTCTAATTTCCACACTCGTTAATTTGCACTGCCTTAGTAAACCTGCCCCTAAATATCTTGTCTTTGTAGTTTATTCAAATGAATATAGGTTGCCCTATAGGGAATATGGGTTTGTTTTTATTTACACTTTACGCAGTGTCCAAACTTGAGTGGAATTGGGGTTTGTATATTTTTGTGAAGTTGATTTTTTTTGCCTAAAATTGTAATTTTTTTCTTATAAAATCAGAAATTTATGAGAAAGTTGCAAATTTACCTGGAAAAAGCCACAAATATATGAGACAAAAAGTTGCAAATTTATGAGAAAAGTCACAAATTTATAAGATAAATGTCATTAATTTATGAGAAAAAAGTTGAAAATGTACAGGAAAAAAGGTGCAAACTTAAATGGCATTCATGATATAGCGCTTTTTCTCATCTCTCGATGACCAAAGCACTTAATAGATCCTGCTATCCACACATTCACACACTGATGGTGGCAGAGCTGCCATGCACAGGAGCTGGCCTGACCCACCGGGAGCAACTGGGGCTTCAGTGTCTTGCTCAAGGACACTTCGACATGCAGACTGCAGACGGAGCGGGAATCAAACCACTGACCATCCGATCAGTAGTTGGCCACACTACACCTGCACCACAGCCACCTCACTTACAAAAAAAGTAGCACATTTATCCGAAAAAAGAAATTAATGAAGAAAAGGTGACAGCAATTTTAATTCTCCTCTCAAAAAATGGTGAGGTGAACTTCCAGCTTGGAGGCCCTCTACAGGCTGAGGGGGCGGTTGCATCTGTGTATTCTGCTTTGTAGCCAGAAACGTCTCTCTGTACAACATGGCTGAACAGCGGCAGTGACCGTTAAAGTCATCATAAAAACTGGCATCACCAAAGGCTCCTGGCACGCTCTGTGCTATAGTACCATGTGTTTGTATCGAAACGACATCTAGATGTACTTGACAAACTACTTCCTGTCCTTACAAATCCAGTGAGATTTGAAAACATACCAGCTATCACAAGTGCAGCAGAGCGTTTTGGCACGAAATTGGAAATCGGAGTTAACACAGGCTTGTCCTTGTCCAACCCACTCCACTACTACTCTATTTTAAAAAAGTTTCACTTGTCTAAAATAGCTTCACGAGTAATCTTTTCATGGGCTGGGGTGATTGTAAGTGTAAGGAAAGGGGCAATGTAAGTGGGGTGTCTCCAAGCAGGAGGAGATTTAATTAGTGAAATCTCATTAAGTCTAACAGTATTAAGCGTAAAACAATCCTTGGTGGGGAATCGCAGTGAAGGTTTTGGGAGTGGAGACGGAGGACAAGAGCTGGGGAACAGTTAGGGGGACTGAGAGGACATGGAGACTAGCTGTGTGATGAGCCTGGTCTGTGTGTGTGCAGAGAGAGACAAACAGCTTAGCATAACCAGACCTCCTCTGGCAATGAACTCGAGACTGCCATGTGTGCACCGATCCCCCATTGTCCTCACTCCTATTTCGTCTTCAGCTCTTTGCCAGTGTAAGGGCATGAAGAGAATTTGATACAAAGACTAATTGGGTTTAAGAAACTCACATTTAACACGAAAGGCAGGAGGTTACAAGAGCAGGAGGATGACAAAGGATAGCAAGTTTGAACTGTGAAAGCCAGTGGGAGAAAAGCCACAAGAAACAGCACCCAGCTGATGCTGAGTCATTTTCTCTTGAGATTCAGTTCATGGACAGATGTCCGGACATTTTCCTTTAGTATTTGCTGGTATAATTCAGAATTCAGTGTTCCATCAATAATGGCAAGCTGTCCTGACCCAGACACAGCAAAAACACGGCCAAACCATGATACTACCACTATCATGTTTCACAGATGAGATAAGGTTCTTGTGCTGGAATTCAGAGTCTTCCTTTCTCCAAACATAACACTTGTCATTCAAACCAAAAAATTCTATTTTGGTCTCATCTGTCCACAAGACATTTTTTTCCAATAGGCTTCTGGTTTGTCCACATGATCTTTAACAAACTGCAGATGAGCAGCAATGTTCTTTTTGGGAAGCAGCGGCTTTCTCCTTGCAGTCTTGCCATGCACACCGTGGTTGTTTAGTGTTCTCCTGGTGGTGGACTCATGAACATCAACAATAGCTAATGAGAGAGAGGCCTTCAACTGTTTAGAAATTACTCTGAGGTCCGTTGTGACCTCGCCAAATATTACATGCCTTACTCTTGGAGTGATCGTAGTTGGTGGACCACTCCTGGGGAGGGTAACAATGATCTTAAATTTCCTTTATTTGTACACAATCTGTCTTACTGTGGATTGGTGGAGTCCAAACTCTTCAGAGATGGTTTTGTCACCTTTTCCAGCCTGATTAGCATCAACAAGCCTTTTTCTGAGGTCCTCACAAATCTCCTTTGTCCGTGCCATAACAGACTTCTACAAACATGTGTTGACACTTTAACAGATCTGTTGTGGTCACCCAGCACAATGCAGACTGATACTATTCATGCTCAGCAGGGCTGGAGGAAACGGAGGACAAATTGCATATGGACAGAGAGCCCCTGAGAGACAACCAGAACAATGGACTGTTGTTTATACATCCCCGGATTAAGGAGAGGATGTCCGGATGCCAATTGGTCATGCTAATCATGTTTATTGACTGATATGTATACCAATATGCTAATGTGCCATGCATTCTCTGTATGTATAAAAGAGCTTACTATACATGCCTTGGGAGCACAGTACAGCACAGTAGTTCAGAGCTACGATGTGTGTCTCATGATGATGGAGGAAATAAAACTCTGCAACCTTCCAGCTCGCCGCAGTCTCGCGCTGAACTTATTCCTCCACACTGTAAATAAACTATTCTTTAAATAATCAGGGTGCCCACTCACACCTGACTGTCATCCCATTGACCGAAAACACCTGACTCTAATTTGACTTTCAAGATTACCTGTTAATCCCTACAGGTTAATGAATTTTTTGCAACTCACAGATATGTAATATTGGATCATTTTCCTCAATAAATAAATGAAAAAGTAAAATATTTT
The DNA here is from genome assembly GCA_020510985.1 of Pholidichthys leucotaenia. Classification (NCBI taxonomy): domain Eukaryota; kingdom Metazoa; phylum Chordata; class Actinopteri; order Cichliformes; family Pholidichthyidae; genus Pholidichthys; species Pholidichthys leucotaenia. The sequence continues at coordinate 251,862,771 of CM035839.1, forward strand.
TGTCTCATTTATTTAAACTGGGTTCTCTAACTACTTTTAGGACTTGTGTGAAAATCTGATGAATGTTTTAGGTATATTTATGCAAAAATGTAGAAAATTTCTAAGAGGATTCACAAACTTTCAAGCACCACTGTAGTCATCTCCTCACCCAACTAGACATCCGCTGCTGGCTGCTTCAGTAAATCCAAAGCTGATGTATACTGTATATCTCACTTTCGACATCTCATTCTGGTATTAAATTTTGACCAGGATGACTCTGTGATCACACTGGTATCTAGTCCAGTTTACTGAGCGCCTGTGATTCCTCTTGACTTACAGGTCCCACTCGCTAAAAAATTCTGGGGGGGGGTTTAGCTTTTAATTATCAAAAAAACATCAAAATGTTCACTTCTCTTAAAAAACACACCGCCTTAATATCGACTCTGGCTTTGACAGCCAATGTAACTCTTTGGATTTTTGCCTGCACATCAAAAATGGGAAACCCAGCCTCGACACCGCCTGCTGTTCTCCTATTGGCCAGGTTAGCTGTCTGTCTGCAAACAAAGCAGTCAGGTTCAGAGCTCACAGTGTAACTCGGGAGTAAGCTTACCAAGCGCACTTTATATTGTTATTTTCTTTAGATTTGAGCTACCCTAATACACATCCCCGTTTCCACCTGGTTCACTTATCCACAGCTGATAATATATCTCGTGTCATTTTGGCTTGTTACCTCAGCTCGCCTCAGTGGGGAGATGCTGTCTGACACGCTGCCTGGCATTAGCTTAACTGTCAATATGGCTGGTTTTAATCACCATTTTCTATCAATTCTATTAACCCTCCAGGGGAATCGTTGTTCATCTAACAATATTTGACCATTTACATTGTTCTTAGACATCATTTTAGCTTAGTTATATACTCTAGGAGAGATCCAAGGCAGCTAGCTGAAGCTAGCAGTTTAGCCACTCATTCACAAATGTTTCTGTGCTTATTGTACTCCAGGGACTGGTCAAATCCTTTCGACCACTGAAACCACACACTCCTGTCCACCAGTGATGCTTTATTTTGCACATTCTTGAAAACAAATTTATGTTAATTGGCTCATGCTCGCTATCCAAGCTTGGAACTAGCCAGCTAAGATTAGCAGTTGTGAAGTAAGAGGGAGGATGGAGTTAAATGCAGTCTTAGAGATTTAAAGAGATATGCACTGAAGCGAGCAGTTGTGAGGAAGGCTGCAAAAGATGATTCAATGATGATGCAATAACTACGTAATTCAAGGCAGTCTGACCAAAGTATGTCACAAACATTTCATGAAGACCTGTGGGAAAAGGGCAGTGAATGGGACCTTTAATTCATCCACCCTATCCAATATCTGTGATCCCAGCCAGATCATCTTCCAACACAATGACAAGCTAAAAAGGTCTGTTGTTTCATATAAAACGCTATCATTTAAATCGGGATTTAAAATACACATAGTCCTGTTTCTCCAGCAAAGCTCCTCACACACTACTTGTCAGCAGCCTGCCTCTGCAGTGCGTGTAGTGGAACAGGTGTGTGGGTGGCTGGGCTTCATTCCAGTGGTTAGCACAGCAGCTAACTCCAAACTAATGGTTTGGCCAAATAGCCGCTATACTTGTTTGTCAGGGACATGGGACTGTTTTCCATCGTGCTGCATCAGAGACGATAGTTTGCTAGCCTTGTTTTAATTGGAGGTAAGTAACGCTAACATCATCTCACTCTTATCTTAAAGCAGCAAATGCTAAATGACAATGCTAAGTTGTTGCTAATAGGAAACATTATTAATGTATCAGACCACCGTTTCTTTGGTTTAAATTACTGCTAAGTGTATTAGTTTTGTCTGAAAAAATCATATTGAAGCTGCAAACGTGTGTGATAGCAGCACATACACACAAAATAAACAAGAGCTCTCTGAGGCGAGTGCAACATCTCCCGCCTCTGTTTTCATTGAAGATCCCAATATGTCAGTGAAGGACAGCAGTTTCAAGTTTTCCATAGTAGTCTTTGGGCAGGAGACCAAAATTATGATAAGCCTATCATCTATGAATGTTCAACAAAAATAGTTGTATATAACCCATAGTTGTCGGTAAGGATGTCAAAGTTAACCTGTGTAGCATGTTTGGTGATCCTGGCTTTCTTGCATGCGCATATATGTATGTGCCCATGTGTCACACACATATGCCCTGCCTCTTGTTTGTTGCTGTTGTTTGTTGTTGCTGTGAGGTGTTTGGGTGCATGTGTGTGTGTATGCATACACAGCACTTCTCTCGTGTGACATTTGAATGTTTTGTAGCACCTTAACTCTTGCACTTTAGCATATACACTTTGTACAGTTTCATTGCAGTTGTTCTTCTCATGTATAATTGTTTGTTTGTGTGTTTTTGTGACCTGCAGGGGGACTACAGATGAAAATTAGCAGTACTGCTAAATCTGGCATGCTTACATTTGTATTAATGTCATTAGTATGTAATGTCCCTTTCAAATAAACATTAAACTTAAACGTTATTGTTGAGATATAGTTTATATGGCATTTTGACCTTGATCTTTGAGCTTGTGATCCCAAACCCATAGTCACAGTTCAGGGTCTCAGGGTGAACCTGTGTACCAAGTTTGGTGACCTTAACCTTCCTCATTGTACAGTAATAGGGCATAGGGAATGCCAGCCTTGATATCTGACCTTTCACCCTAAAACTCCCACAACAATCTCACAGATTTTTCAAAAATTTCACAGAACCAAATTGCAATATGCGCATCATCAAAGTATCAAACCCCGGTACCAACTTTCAAAACAATCGGAACAAAACTGTAGGAGGAGTTGATTTCACATAATCCCTCCTAACGGCTTTTCTTGTAAACCTTTGTTCTTTTTCTTGCAATGTGTTTCATGTTACATGTTCATGTACAACTGTTTAAACATAAATGTGCTAAATTATTTTGTTTTAGTTGCTGTCAAAGCCACAGGAAGTCAGTTTTAATGCCATAATGCCGACTCCCCAGCCCCCAAATGCCCTCCCAAGTCTTGGCAATCAGGAGGACAAGAAAATAATCTTTCAAACTATCACTCAGCTCAGTGTAGGACAGCTTGGTGAGACAGTGGTCAGCAGTGTGGCAGTACAGCAAGAAGGTCATGAGGTCAATCCACCCTAAGACATTTCACCAGATGTGTATCGCTTTGCTTCAGCTGATTCTAACAGTCACTAAATTATACTAACTGCTGGTTACTTCTTACAATATGTGACAATTCTAATGCTGTGCTGTACACCTTAATTTCCACTGTGAGGCACTGTTTGAATAGAGACATTTCTCAAAGTCCAGACCTCCGTGATCCGGATGTGCTAACCCCAGCACTTGTTAACATCTAAGTGAAAAAAGCCACCATATCAGCTCCATATTTCCAAATGTTATGTCTGATCCCAACAAAATGGACAAGCTAAAATTGGAGTTACTATCCTGACGAACCAACTGTGATACTATATGGTGACAGACACATCTAAAGATGCAAAGAAGAAGCAGGAAAAGTGGACTGAGACTAACACAGAAACAGGCCAAGGCTAAATTGCGGTTAGTGATTAGCTCTAAGATGTTAGGCACGAGCCGTGGACTAGCTGACGACAAAATGGGTGAGGTGAGATCCGCTTTACCACCATGATCATTATAAATAAAACAGTCCATTCACAGGGGAAAACAGAAATTTCATATTTGCATACTTTCATTGCTCGAAATAATTGAGATGCATCATGGCCATAGATATTTTCTTAAGGAATTTTAAATCCAGAGATGTCCTTGAGTCAGACACCCAGTGGTATCCTATTGTCCAAATGTCAGTGATGTCATCAGCAAACTGCACACTCCATCTCTGGAGCAGTCTTTCCATCGATCACGGACATCTACACCACCAGGGTCTTCAGGAGGGCCCACAACATCATCAAGGACCATACACATCCACAACCCAGTCTGTTCACACCAGTGCCATCAGGAAGGTGCTACAGGAGTGTGAAATCCCACACATCCAGGCTGTCAAACAGCTTCTACCCACAGGCCATCAGACTTCTGAACACTGAACCACCCCAGCCTCTAGTCTAGTTTGGAAGAAAGTTTTAACAAGAGCTGAACAGAGGAATCTGCGGCAGGGCCATCATTTACCTGCACAGATCCTATTCTAGAATACTGAGCAAATTCTATGCACTGGGTGTTTGTGGTGTTGCACAAACTGTTGGGCATCACTGTAACAGATACACTATGCTGTTACTGTGTGCCAAATAAAGTAGAACAAACTGCAGTTCTCAAGACAAATCTTGCTCTTATAAAACAGACTAAAGATGTCACACAGCTTAGCTAATGGCACGCAAACAGAGACTTACAGTTAGCTTGCCTGCAGCAATGCAGCAGTTCTTGGAGGTTTTGTTGTGACCTTGGTGGGGCAGAATCCAAAACTCCACTCAAAGCCTGTTGAGAGATGAGAAAGGTTGAGTTCAGCAGTTTAGAAAAAAAATACTAGGAGTACAAAAGTTTTTACATTTACAGTATATGGGAGGAAGACTGGGATTGTATAAGCAGGAACTAACAGAATAGGCCACAGTTATGGGAGTTGTTCATTCACCATTACAATTATTTTAGATTACAGTATATCACTGTTCAGTGATAGAGTTAACTGTAATATTGAAATTCTTCTGTGTACCATCAATAAACTCATGCAATATTATAATGTGACACTTTTACAAACAGTTGGGACCCATTCTAGGATATCCTTTGAAAATATAACAATATCTGGTTATTAAAAGCTTTTATAATTATAACAAAAAAAAAACAATAAAAAATATACCACAATTATGCAGATGATACATAAATTAGCAGCCAAGCCAGAAATCTGGGTGTGGTTCTGGACTTGCGCCCTCATGCATCATCACCTTATCGTGGTGGGAGGGTTTGCGCGCCCTAGTGATCCCAGGAGCCATGTTGTCCGGAGCAATTTGCCTCTGGTAGTGTCACCCAAGACAAACTGGTCCTGGGTGAAGGGCCAGACTCAGAATGATCCAACAGACTCTCATGAAAAATACCAGAACAAGGATTCAGTGTACCCTGCCCAGTATGGGGTTACCGAGGCCTCACCCTGGAGCCAGGCCTGGGGGAGGGGCTCGATGGCTAGCGTCTGGTGGCCGGGTTTCCGCCCATGGGACCCAGCCAGGCTCAGCTCCAAGGAGTTACATGGGTCCGCCCTCCAGTGGGCTCATCACCTGCAGGAGGGACCATTGGGGTCCGGTGCTGTGTGGATCAGGTGGCGGTCAAATGCGGAGACCTTGGCTGTCTGATCCCAAGCTTCCTAAACTGGCTTTGGGGATGTGGAATGTCACCTCTCTGGTGGGGAAGGAGCCTGAGCTGGTATATGAGGATGAGAGATACCGGCTAGATATAGTCGGCCTCACCTCAACACACAGCTCCAGTTCCAGAATCAGTCTCCTGGAGAAGGGCTGAAGATTGGCCTTTTCTGGAGTTTCCCCGAGTGAGAGGCGACGAGCAGGGGCGGGTATTCTTGTATCCCCCACCTTGCTGCCTCTATATTGGAGTTTTTCCCGGTGGACGAAAGGGTTGTTTTCCTGCGCCTTCAGGTTGGGAAACGGGTCCTGACAATCATTTGTGCCAATGCATCAAATGATGGTTCAGAGTACCCACCCTTTTTGGAGTCTCTGACTGGGGAGCTGAAGAGTGCTCCTCTTCGAGACTCTATTGTCCTACTGGGGGATTTCAATGCACACGTGGGCAGCAACAGTGAAACCTGGAAGGGGGTGATTGGGAGGAACGGCCTGCCCGATCTGAACCCGAGTGGTGCTCATTTATTGGACTTCTGTGCTAACCACAGTTTGTCCATAACGAACACCATGTTCAAGCATCAGGGTGTCCATATGTGCACCTGGCACCAGGACACCCTAGATCACAGGTCGATGATTGATTTTGTTATCGTGTCATCAGACCTGCAACCGTATGTCTTGGACACTCGGGTAAAGAGAGGTGCAGAGCTGTCAGCTGACCACCACCTGGTGGTGAGTTGGATCCGATGGCAGGGGAGGATGCCATTCAGACCAGGTAGACCCAAACGTATAGTGAGGGTATGCTGGGAACGTCTGGCTGAGGCCCCTGTCCGGGAGGTCTTCAACTCCCACCTCCAGAAGAGCTTCAACCAAATTACGAAGGAGTCTGGAGACATGGAGTCTGAATGGGCCATGTTCTCCATCTCCATTGTTGAAGCAGTGGCCCAGAGCTGCGGCCGCAAGGTCGTCGGGGCATCTCGTGGTGGCAACGCCTGAACCAAGTGGTGGACACCAGTGGTGAGGGGGGCCATTAAGCTGAAGAAGGAGTCCTATAAAGTTTTGTTGGCTTGTGGGACTCCTGAAGCAGCTGAGGTGTACCGGCAAGCCAAGCGGAGTGCAGCTCGGGTGGTTGCTGAAGCAAAAACTCGGGTGTGGGAGGAGTTCGGTGAGGCCAGGGAACAAGACTTTTGGCTGGCCTCGAAGAGATTCTGGCAAACTGTCCGGCAGCTCAGGAGGGGGAAGCAGCTCCCTGTCCACACTGTGTATGGTTTGGATGGGGCACTGCTGACTTCGACTGGGGATATATTCGGGAGGTGGAAGGAATACTTCGAGGGTCTCCACCAATCCCACTGATACGCCTTCCACACAGGAAGCAGGGCTTGTGGATGAGGGAGACGACTCGCCCATCACAGGGGCTGAGGTTGCCAAGGTGGTTAAAAATCTCCTTGGTGGGCGGGCCCCAGGGGTGGACGAGATTCGCCCTGAGTACCTCAAGGCCCTGGATGTTGTAGGGCTGTCATGGTTGACACACCTCTGCAACATTGTGTGGAGGACAGGGGCAGTGCCTTTGGCATGGCAAACCGGGGTGGTGGTTCCTCTCTTCAAAAAAGGGGACTGGAGGGTGTGCTCCAACTTTAGACGGATCACACTCCTCAGCCTCCTTGCAAAGGTCTATGCCAAGGTACTGGAGAGGAGATTCTGGCCATTGGCCAAACCTCGGATTCAAGAGGAGCAATGTGGTTTTCATCCTGGCCATGAGGAGACAGAGCGATGGCTAAACTTTTAATCATAATAATTACATATTTTGTCTGAAACAACTCCATACTTGGGGATGCACACTCTTGTAACCTCAACAAAACACAAATCAAATCTGAGGTCAGTCTGATGAACGGATCAAGAGATATGTGAGGAACACACAGAAAGGCATTCTTGCATTTATAGATAGATTTTGGCTGGGTAATATTGGGATGCTAACATGAAATGGTTTGAGTAGAAAGCCAGGATTTCTGACCAACTTCGAGGTTGACCTGCTGGGTACAAACTAAGAGAGGAGTTCACTAGCTTTTAGCTTTAACAGCAGAGATGGGGACTCAACTCAGAGACTTAGACTCGAGTCGGACTCAAGTTGCTACAAACACGACTTCAGACTTGACTTTGGACTTCAGCATTTTTGGCTCAGACTTGACTCGGACTCTTTGAATACGACTCGTGAACAGTAAGCCTTTGATGCTCTGTGGACAGTTCCACAGACAGTTTGACTGGGTCTCTCTGCTCTGATCTGTTGATCTGCAGGCTGCACTACATCCGGGTATTCACACATAAAAACACATACTTGTACGGCCACTGTAGTGTTGGAGCTGGGCTAAACTTTATCATCTACATTGGAAAAATGTTAATCCGGGCAGATGGCAGCTCAAACAAGATACATAATATATGAAAACAGATGTAAACAGGTTGAACTTGAAGTTAGTTTTTCAAGTACTTTTGAAAAATTACACACCATAATTAAAATGTTGAATGTGGTTTTGACTTCTTTAACCCCTTGACGCCTGTCGTCGCAAATTCGCATCAAACTGCTTCCGCTCCAAATGCAACCAAAATACCGTCTGTATTCCTCCACTTCTGGTTGGAGCACTTCCAACACATACCTAGGAACCTTTTGCAAGCATTAGTTTCTCGTAGGAACGGTCAGAGACGGAGCACCATACATTTCCTGATTGCTAGGGTTAGGGTTAGGGTTAGGGTTATAGTTTGGCAGTCATGAGAGTTGAAAATACTGAAAATAACTTTGTTATTTTCAGAAAGACTCTGATAAAAGACTCTTCATACTTGAGATGGGAACAGGTGCTTTTTTACCATTTTTTTACCATAGATGCCTGTTGTCGCTAATTTGCATCATACCTAAAATTATATCTATTTTATGTGCTATAGTCAAATTAACTTTCTCAACTTAATTTAGCATCTACTTGAAAGCAAAAACACAAGTGAATTTTTTTTTCATAATTGGAAATAAATTCAGGCGTTAAGGGGTTAAATAGTTCTTAAAAAAGTCTACAATTCAGTTGTAGCATAAAACACTCGTCATTAATTTAAAAACAACAACAAAAAATGCAAATTGGAAATTTCTGGAGACTTTGGACTTGACTCTAACTCTAAGTTAGTGACTCCTGAACATCTCTGCTAGCAGTAACTCAGTGTCTGTTTTTGTCTATTTTCTACATATTCTATCATCCCCTGTAGACACCCGTTTACCCAGCTAGATCAATGACCAACTCTCCACTAAATATTTAAATGACAGATGTCATTTGAGCTTATTTGACTCAGCTGCCAGGGTTCTCACTCAGACCAAACCATGGCAGCACATCACCCCTACTCTGAGACAATTGTTCTGGATCCCCATCAAATTCCATATCATTTTCAAACTTCTCCTCCTCACCTCCAAGTCCCTTCATGCACTGGCTCCACAGTACCTAGCCAGTATCCTCCATGTTCACCACCCCTCTCGGAACCTTTGGTCTGCTGACCTAGGTCTCCTCTCCATTCCCCGTACTTGCAGGAGAACCTTTGGGAACAGGGCCTTCAGTGTGGCAGCTCTTACCCTGTGGAACTCGCTTCCTCTGACATTTGGTAGGCACCAACCTTGGAGTCTTTTAAATCCAGGCTGAAAAGACACTTGTTCCTGCAAGCTTTTCCTGGCTAACTTGTTTTATGTTTGTCTGTCTATTGTTTGTTTGTTTGTTTGGAAAGCGACCTTGGGTTTCTTGAAAGAGTCTATATGAAGCAAAATTATTATTATTTTATAATAATTATTAAATATGTGGACCGGACAGCTCCTTGATTAGTAGCGGGTAGCAAGGTTAGCTATTCAATCACTCAGGGTTGTTTTTGTGCTTATTACACCCCAGGGACTAGTCATATGTTACTGATCACTAACACCACACACACACACACACACACACACACACACACACACACACACTTGTCTCTGATAATGCCTTAATTAGGGTTTTATCTCAAACATTCAGCCAGTATTTATGTGATTTATTTGAATAAATGTAGCTAAATGCTAACATTAGCCCAAAACATAGCATCACCATCAAAACAAACCTCGAGAGATCTCAAAGAAATAATCAAAGTGGGGGTGTGAGGTGAGCTGGGCTCATTAGCGTTAAAGAAAAACACTATAAAATAGCCTGTTTTGAGGAAAGCTCCTTCCCCATGGGTAAAATGGTACTGCAATAATCAAATGTGAAGCGTTTTGACAAAAGCACGTCACAGATACTTCATTAACACCTCTGAGAGCTGTGTCAATATGTGGAAAAAGTGCACAATAGGGGCTGGTAATCATCATTTCCTCACATCTCCAAATTCCATAGCAAAGATTAACTACAATAGAGTACCCAATAGAAAACCAGGCTCTTTCTCTAGTCTTAAAAAGACATAACTACAACTTCTAAATATATAGTTTTCATCTTCTATAAACGTCTTGGTAATTTCCTAAAACTCATGATTACTGTGTTTTCTACAAGCTTTACTCAAACAGAAAGGGACAGAGACATTTGCTGAGGACTATTTTCAGTGGCGTATTAATCCACATTTGATCTTTTCTTAGTATTTCTGACAGCAGGACAGTGTGTGCAGAACAGATTCCAAATAAACCATGCCTGCACTTGCAGTAATGAAAACATGTCCCAGGCTATGTGTATATACATTCCTTTCAGTACGATTCGACTGCACTTTTCTTTGGAATTGGTGGATGACTGAAAATGTCCAATAACATCAACATTTATCCTTAAATAAAATGCACTTTAGATGTGTAAACACCCAAAAAGAGACGAACTGAACATCATAACAATTTATGCTAATTCCAGTATTGGTTCAGCTGGTTAAAAGTGTTTATTCTGATGTAATACATTAGTCCCAACTTTGTGTTTGAGGAGGGGATAGCTGGGATTACTGGAGGTGATAGAAGCAAACTGTTCTTTAAAGGAGTCTTTGACTGCACTAGTTCGACATTTTAACAGCTCATACATGTCTGAACTGTTTCTGACATATTTTGTTTACATTTTCTTTAACTTTTTTAAATTATTGAAGCAAATTTGTTTTGCATTTTTCCTGGCTTTCTTGAAACGCTCTGATTTAAAGCCTGTCACTTTAAGAACCATCTCTCACCCATTCAACTCCGCCCTCCCTGTTACATCAGTTAGCCATTAGCTGACTAGCTTCTAGCCTTTAGCTTTTAGTCTCCTTCTAGCTCAGATGAGCAGCACTGGTTCACTGATCCACAGTCAACGGTATATCTCACTCCGGCCCATCTCCCAATAATTTTGCTGTGATTCAATAACAAATCGCTAGCACAGCATACCAGGTGGCCCCCCGATTGAGGGGGAGACCCGAGGCCGCTGGCCAAGCCGAGGCAATTCTTGCCTCAGGTCCCGGGCCACGTCAGTTGCAGCAAGAAGCACTGGCGATTTACTGTGGAATCACGGTGAAATTATTAGGAAATGGGCTGAAGTGACATGAGGTGTATTGTCAACTGGATGGCTATTAGGGTGACTAAGATCCGAAGAAAATAATATAAGCCATGTTTGGTGCAAGCCTCCTGGTACAAATGTTAGCTGGAGGGCTAATAGCTCTCGGGCAAATAGGCTACCTTTAGCACCCCTTCCATCTCCATGACAGGTGGGCCAATAATAAATGACAAAAACGATCCAGAATATTCTACAGAAAATCAGCAGCACCACAGGCTGATCACCTCCAATGACAGAGGATTCAGTGCACAGCCTCCAGGAATGCTTTAACTGTACAGACTGGGAGATGTTCACACTGTCCTGCGGGGATGATTTGGACTCTTTGGTGGACGTCACATGCTCATACATGGCTTTCTGTAAAAATACGATCGTTCCACGTAAACGTGTCAAAATATATCCCAACAACAAGCCATGGGTTACAAAATCAGTTAAATCCTGCTTACAGAGGAAAGTACTTGCCTTTAAACAGGGGTCTGTTTCTGAGCTACAGGTTGCCACAAAAGAGCTGAAGGCTGAAATTTTAAGAGCAAAACAGAATTATAAATCAGAGTTGGAAAGCAAGATGGCAACAAAGAAACTTGGTTCAGCCTGGGCCAGTATGAAAACTATTGCAGGCCTTCAGAGCACAGAGCGCAGCAATCGTGTGTTTTTAGATGGTTTTAATTCAGACACAGAGCTGGCTAATGCTCTTAATTGTTTTTATGGTCGTTCTGACTCCTTTGATTTTAGCACAGAAACCCAAGATTTGAAACAGAAACTCAAAGACAATCAGCACTTTAATATTGAGGTGCAGGATATTAAAAGGGAGTTCTGCGCTGTAAAAGTGAACAAAAGTAAGGGCCCTGATAATATACACTACCGTTCAAAAGTTTGGGGTCACACAGACAATTGTTTTGTGTTTTCCATGAAAAGTCACACTTATTTAACACCATGAGTTGTAAAATGAATAGAAAATATAGTCAAGACATTGACAAGGTTAGAAATAATGATTTGTATTTGAAATAATAATTTTTTCCTTCAAACTTTGCTTTCGTCAAAGAATCCTCCATTTACAGCAACTACAGCATTGCAGACCTAACATGATTGCACAAGGGTTTTCTAATCATCCATTAGCCTTCTGACACAATGAGCAAACACACTGTACCATTAGAACACTGGAGTGATAGTTGCTGGAAATGGGCCTCTATACACCTATCTAGATAGCCCCCGGGCCAACAGTGATCTGTGTGGAGTTTGCATGTTCTCCCGTGTTGCGTGGGTTTACTCCGGGATTTCTCCGGTTTCCTCCCACATGCCAAAAACATGCATGTTAGGTTAATTGGCTGTTCTAAATTGTCCCTAGATATCTGTTTCCTATAGGCCCTTAGAATAGAGGGTTAGTATTAATGAAAGCGCTTTGAGTGGTCTTTGTGACTAGAAAAGCGCTATATAAGTGCAGGTTAGTTAGTTAGTTAGTTAGATATTGCACCAAAACCCAGACATTTACAGCTAGAATAGTCATTTACCACATTAGCAATGTATAGAGTGTATTTCTGATTAGTTTAAAGTTATCTTCATTGAAAAAAGGTGCTTTTCTTTCAAAATTAAGGAAATTTCTAAGTGACCCCAAACTTTTGAACGGTAGTGTATGTGGGCGCTTGGTAAAGTCCTGCACACATGAACTGAGTCCTATATTTCATTACATTTTCAGTAAGTCCTTACAGACACAACATGTGCCTAAGATCTGAAAAGAAGCCGTGGTTGTTCCCGTTCCAAAATTCAGCTGTCCTAAAACGGTAAACGACTTTAGACCAGTTGCTTTGACTTCAATTTTAATGAAAATTTTTGAAAAACTGGTCAGATGTGAGGTCCTAAAGCAGACTGAGCATGCATTGGATCCTCTGCAGTTTGCCTATAGGCCTCACAGATGAGTGGAGGATGCCACTGTCACTGTTTAACATGCTTTTTAAACATCTGGATTTTAATGGGACACACGCCAGGCTTTCATTTGTGGACTTTTCCTCCGCCTTTAATACAATCCAACCTCATATTTTAGTTGAAAGGCTCCTGCAACAATTTGATTTGAGCAATAATCTGGTGGGTTGGATTCTGGATTTCTTAACCAACGGGACGCAGAGAGTAAGGGTCAATGGTACATTGTCTGACCTAAAGTGCTCTTCTACTGGCTCTCCTCAGGGGTGTGTGTTGTCACCGCTACTCTTCATCCTGTACACAAACATGTGTCGGAGCAGACATGACAACAGACACATTATAAAGTATGCTGATGACTCAGTTATTGTCAGTCTCCTCCAGGATGGTGAGAGTGGCCACGGCCCAGTAGTTGATGATTTTGTTCACTGGTGTGAGGATTCCTACCTGCAGCTGAATACGACAAAAACTAAAGACATGATTATTGACTTTAGGAGGAAAACTCCCAGGCACAAAGTCACCGTACTAAAAGGCCAGACCACCGAATGTGTACAATCCTACAAATATCTTGGGACGATTATTGATAGTAATTTAAACTTTGAAGAGAACTGTGAAAGGGTGTGCAAAAAGGGTCAGCAACATTTGCATTGCTTGAGAAAACTTGCACGCTTCCAAATTGACCGAACCATAATGACAATGTTTTATCGGGCTTTTATTGAATCTGTTTTATCCTTTTCTTTAGTGTCATGGTTTGGTCAGATAAAACTGAAACAGAGGAAATCCTTGGATCAGGTAGTAAGATGGTCCAGTCGTTTGCTTGGTGAGTCACAGCTGAGCCTGACATCCCTGTACACCAGACAAGTACAGAGGATGGCTACCTCCATTTTAAATGATGACTCCCACCCTTTGCACTGCAACTTTCAGCTTCTTCCCTCAAGACGGAGGTTTGCTGTCCCAAAAAGTAAAACCCAGCGCTACAAAAACAGCTTTGTTCCTGCTGCTGTCAAAGAGTTGAACAAGTTGTAACAATATATTGCACATAATTTAGGTACCTATTTATTAACTCCATTTTATATTTACTTATTTTTGTAGGATGTTACTTGGGTTCTAAATATTTTATTGGGTTTTAGACCTTTGAGTTTTTAACCTCTTTGACTAGTTTTTAACTTTTTAATATGACCCTTCTCTCTTACCTCTGGTTTTTCTCTCATCTCTTTGTCTTTATACCCTGATTGATGGAGCCTTGAGTATTTTTATCATGTTTATAGTCAGCTTCATGTGTGCCTGTGTTTGTGTCTATGCTGAATGTAATTTGTGGCTTGTAAATATGGATGTCACCAGACTGCAAAACAAATCTACCTACGGGTACAAATAAAGTAACCTGAACCTGAACGCTGCATTGATGGATTTATTATTTATGCAAAAGGAGCCCCAACCAAGTATTTAGTGGTACATGGACATACTGTTCAGTCAGCCAATATTATGATTTAAAAATCAATTTTTTTACTGGTCATACACAATATTCTAATTTTGGGAGACACTGAATTGTGGGTTTTGATGAGCTGTAAGCCATAGTCACCAAAATTAAAAGAAACAAATGCTTGAAATGTATCATTCTGTGCGTAATGGATCTATATGTGAGTTTCATTTTTTGATATTTATTATTTCAGTGACCATTGTGAGATTTTCTTTCTTCAACAGAAGGTAAACTGTCCATGTCTGCATGTGTTGGTGTGTTTGACAGGTTTGATAGAGCCCATCAATCCATCCATTCATCTTCTTCCGCTTAATCCATTTCAGGTCGCGGGGGGCTGGAGCCCATCCCAGCATCTTTGGGCGAGAGGCAGGGTCCACCCTGGACAGATCGCCAGTCCATCGCAGGGCCAACACAGAGAGACAGACAACCATTCACTCTCACAGTCATACCTAAGGACAATTTAGAATCCCCAGTTTTGATGCCAATTAACATAACTTGTATGTTTTTGATAGAGCCCATACACTATTATTTAGAATGGGTAAATGCTGAATACAGTGGTGTGAAAAAGTGTTTGCCCCCTCCTGATTTCACATTTTTTGTATGTTTGTCACACTTAAATATTTCAGATCATCAAACCAATTTAAATATTAGACAGACATAACAAAAGTAAACACAAAATGCAGTTTTTAAATGAAGGTGTTTATTATTAAGGGGGGGGGGGATTCCAAACCTACATAGCCCTGTGTGAAAAAGTGACCCCCTCCCCGTTAAAACATAAATTAACTGTGGTTTATCACATCTTTGGAAAGCTGAGTTCAATTTCTCTAGCCACACCCAGGCCTGATTACTGCCACACCTGTTCTCAATCAAGAAATCCCTTAAATAGGACCTGCCTGACAAAATGAAGTAGACCAAAAGATCCTCAAAAGCTAGACATCATGCTGCGATCCAAAGAAATTCAGGAACAAATGAGAAACAAAGTCATTGAGATCTATCAGTCTGGAAAAGGTTAGAAAGCCATTTCTAAAGCTTTGGGACTCCAGCGAACCACAGTGACAGCTACTATTCACAAATGGCCAAAACATGGAGCAGTGGTGAGCCTTCCCAGGAGTGCCCGGCCGACCAAAATTACCCCAAGAGTGCAGCGATGACTCATCCAAGTGGTCACAAAAGACCCCACGACAACATCCAAAGAACTGCAGGCCTCACTTGCCTCAGTTAAGGTCAGTGTTCATGACCCCACTATAAGAAAGAGACTGGGCAAAAATGGTCTGCGTGGCAAAGTTCCAAGACGAAAACTACTGCTGAGCAAAAAGAACATAAAGGCTTGTCTCAGTTTTGCCAGAAAACATCTTGATGAACCCCAAGACTTTTGGGAAAATACTCTGTGGACTGACGAGACAAAAGTTGAACTTTTTGGAAGATGTGTGTCCCATTACATCCTTTGTAAAAGTAACACAGCATTTCAGAAAAGGAACATCATACCAACAGTAAAATATGGTGGTGTGATGGTCTGGGGCTGTTTTGCTGCTTCAGGACGTGGAAGACTTGCTGTGGTAAATGGAACGATGAAATCTGCTCTCTACCAAAAAATCCTGAAGGAGAATGTCCAGCCATCTGTTCGTGACCTCAAGATGAAGTGCACTTGGGTTCTGCAGCAGGACAATAATCCAAAACACACCAGCAAGTCCACCTCTGAATGGCTTAAGAAAAATAAAATGAAGACTTTGGAGTAGCCTAGTCAAAGTCCTGACCTGAATCCGAATGAGATGCTGTGGCATGACCTTACAAAGGTGGTTCATGCTCGAAACCCTCCAGTGTGGCTGAATTACAACAATTCTGCAAAGATGAGTGGGCCAAAATTCCTCCACAGCGCTGTAAAAGACTCATTGCCAGTTATCGCAAATGCTTGATTGCAGTTGTTGCTGCTAAGGGTGGCCCAACCAGTTATTAGGTTTAGGGGGATGATAGAAAAATTCTATATAATCTACATTATTATTGATATTAATAACGTATTATTATATTTGAGAAGTATCATACCTTTCATATGCCATGTTTAATGTTTATATGTGCATTCCATGTGAAATAAGTTCATATATTCTTGGCATGTTTCTGTGAGCAATTTCTGAGAGTTCAAACTGAAGATCAGTACAGGATCAGTACATGTGTAAGGAATGATCTATGCCACTCTTATAATCTCTTTGACATTTCCTGTTTCGGGTCACAGGAATGCACAGGAACTCCTCAGCCTGTATAGATCAGTTCTATAGATTAGGTGTATAGACATTCTGTTAGTTTTATGGACCTCATGCGCATGTCTCCACAACCCCATGTCTCCAGAGCGTCTATGACGTTTCCCCGGATAAGCTTTGATTATCAGGACTGTCCCGTTCTGTCCCTTCCTTTATCCTCATCCTCCCTCTCCTTTTTCCTACCTATGAGGACCTATCAAACCTATCAGACCTAAAGAAATGAATCCTTTAGAGATTCTAGGTGTGTAATGCCATGCTTTGTAATCTCTCCCCCAAGCGGCCATTTGGGTGACACCTTATATATTTTTGTAATAAATGTACATAAATCCAACTTTCCGCCTGATTTTTGACTTTGAATAATTTAAGCTCAAAATTATTCTAACATTTTGGTGCTCCAAACAGCGGATCCACATATCTCCGTCTTACTGGCACCTCTGCTTGATTTCAGCAAGTGCACAGCTGATAAAAAGACCTTCCCAGGCTGAGTGAGGAAAAAAAAAAGGCTCAGTGTTACTGCAGTGAAGGCACTTCAAACCGGGGCGCTGGAACTGACTGAGTGACGGATCTGATAATCCTACAGACGGCTTGGATGTAAGTACATTTGTTGTTGTTGTTTATGGATAAAAGGTAGTGAGATTACCCGGACCGATTGAACATCGCGGATGCTGTTTGGGTGCATTATTAAGGCTTGAAATCGCTGAGTTTATCCTGCTCACGGTGAGTGACATCGCAATATTCCCTTGGGGAGAGCGAGATTCTCTGCCAACGGTGAGTGTTATTGCAAGACCTGGGGAGGCCCCCTAGGGTTTTTGCTGTCCTCTGCACCCTGTCAGTGCAGTGGAGGTACCGGAAGTTGCATGCAAAGAAAAAAGGGAAAGAAAAGTGTGGTTAGTGTTGTTACCTTATCATCCTCATCATCCTCTAGTAATACTTAATATAGGTTATTAAGTTGTTCCATTGCTTATACACTGTAGAGAATTGTTATGTTTGCTCCTTAATAACACTAACAGTTAGGCAAAATATCTTTATTGCTAAAATAATGCAGCTACTACAGGCTGTTTGGTTTCTTAAGAAAGGCTATATACAGAAATAACATAGCAAACTTCATTTTGAATCACACCTGACACAACACATCACTCCACTGATTAGAAACATGATGACACTCCATACTCTGCGAATGCAAGGTTAATTTCATCAGGAAACTCCTCTTTTTGAAGTGGTGATGTCCCCTTTCCAGTGGCTCAACACTCTCTGAGTATGCAACGGCTTACAGTGCATCTCTCCCCTGTACTGCTACCCTGCTTGACCAACGAAGCGAGCAAGTGTTATATCAAGGATCTACATTGACAAAGGTCATTGAGTCAATGGGCATATTCGCATTCGGCCAGGACACTGGGCAGATCTGTGTACCCCGTTTTGGCAAGTGACCGTACCCTCATCATGTCGGCAGGGCAGGTGGGCAGGGTGAAGAGAGATGTTTTTCTACCACATGATGCCATTTATGAAGCATGAATGCAATTTCAGGTGGAAAGTACAGGAGTGAGGTTTTTGTTCATTGTTTCTTTGAGTGAGAGTGGAAGCAAAATACCTGAGGGATTAAAACACTTAATTGTAGACTACAATTATTTTCAAAATTACAACAAAGGATAGAATGGTCCTTGATCAAATAATTACCACCCATAGGGGTGGAGGCCCTATTATAGGAGATTACGGTTTTACTTCTATCCATGAAAATGATGCAAATGGTCATTAATACCTCAGATACTCATAGAAGTTAGTGGTTCTCTTAATGGAGAAGTCTCATCATAAACTTGGTAATGATTTTTATAACTTCAGATTTTTCTTGTGTGAGTCCTTAATATGATGAGGATGTTTTGAAGGTTGCAATATGGTTTAAGGCTGTTTTTGAGTGTTTTCATATTATTTTCTATGTTCTTATTTGACACTGTCTGAGATTAATTTTGATCACATTACACATATTTACTCTTGATATGTTCTGCACACATTTTAACTTGCAAGGACACAACAGCATGTAAATTCTTACACATATCCTTATATTAACTCATTCACTTTATTTTACTTATTAATATAATTAATAATTAATATTAATATTTTACTTATTTTTCTTTTAATCCTGATGCTTTATTAAGCATCAAGGGGGAATATGATAGAAAAATCCCATATTATCTACATTATTATTGATATTAATAATGTATTATTATATTTGAGAAGTATCATACCTTTCATATGTCATGTTTAATGTTTATATGTGCATTCCATGTGAAATAAGTTCATATATTCTTGGCATGTTTCTGTGAGCAATTTCAGAGAGTTCAGACTGAAGATCAGTACAGGATCAGTACATGCGTAAGGAATGATCTAAGCCACTCTTATAATCTCTTTGACACATCCTGTTTCGGGTCACAGGAATGCGCAGGAACTCCTCAGCCTGTATAGATCAGTTCTATAGATTAGGTATATAGACATTCTGTTAGTTTTATGGACCTCATGCTCATGTCTCCACGACCCCATGTCTCCAGAGCGTCTGTGACGTTTCTCCAGATAAGTTTTGATTATCAGGACTGTCCCATTCTGTCTCTTCCCTTATCCTCATCCTCCCTCTCCTTTTTCCTACACATATACATATATATATATATATATATATATATATATATATATATATATATATATATATACACATATATATATATATATATATATATATATATATATATATCAGACCTAAAGAAATGAATCCTTTAGAGATTCTAGGTGTGTAATGCCATGCTTTTTCATCTCTCCCCCAAGTGGCCATTGGAGTGACACCTTATATATTTTGTAATAAATGTACATAAATCCAACTTTCCGCCTGATTTTTGACTTTGAATAATTTTAGCTCAAAATTATTCTAACAGGGGCAATCACTTTTTCCCACAGAGCCATGTAGGTTTGGATTTTTTTCCCCTTAATAATAAACACCTTCATTTAAAAACTGCATTTTGTGTTTACTTGTGTTATCTTTGTCTAATATTTAAATTTGTCTGAGGATCTGTAACATTTAAGTGTGACAAACATACAAAAAAATGAGAAATCAGGAGGGTGCAAACACTTTTTCACACCACTGTAGGAGACATAAACAATGCAGTAGCTACAATATGCTAAGCTAGCTGGGCTAACAACAATAACAACATTGGAAAGTGAACACAGATTGAGACTACTTGTATACAGAGGTGGGCCAAAGGTTTCCAGGGAAGGGCACTAGAAGAGTGAACAGTCAAGCATTGCTCAAGATCTGAGCTGTTAATTTACTTTAATACAAAAGTGTAAAATGTTAGAGTACTTGTGAAAGATTTCTTTAATATTACACCTGCCATGGACTGGTGATCTGTCCAGGGTGTACCCTACCTCTCGCACAAAGATGTTGGGATAGGCTCCAGCCCCCTGCAGCCCGAAAAGGATTAAGTGGTAGAAGATGGATGGATGGACAATATTACCCTTTGTTCCTGGTACAATGTTGTGTTGTTTGTCTCATGGTTTATAACACTACACCCTGCACTGAAACCTGTGAATCTTCTCGTGGCGTTGCCTGCGTGTAGCGTTGCATGACTTTCCCCTCTTGTACAAGATGTAAATAAATACCCAAAAAGGCATCTTTGGACTACAGCTGTTTTGTTAATCCACCAGGTCTAAGGGACATTTATTTAAGGCCACAACAATTAATATTAGTAGAGGATGTCTGGATCGAGCATTGCCTGCCCCGGGCTGAATCTAAGGGCTGCTGATTTCTCGGAGCCCCAGTGAGGTTTTTTTTTTGTTTTGTTTTGTTTTGTTTTTTTTCAAAACAAATGTGGAGGACCGTGGAACTCCGTCCGGGGGAGGACCGCTGGCTCCAGCCAAAGATCCCCAATGTGGACGCTCAACAAGTTCAAATCCATAACACAGTTTTAATATAGTACTTATCAACCCGAGTACATATGGTGACAGTATGTTATCTGATCCTAACCAGAAAGACTATTTGGACAACATGCATCTCAACTGTAAAAAACATCAGAAAACAAACTGCAGTCAACTGCAATAAAGTTGAGTTGCTTTATTAAGTGGCATACAAAAACTGGAAAACTGAACACAGGAAATGTTCCTATAACTAGTGTATTCTGTTCTATGAACTATATAAATAACAAATAAAGTGTACTTTGAGTGTAGGAAAAAAATGAAGGTGATTTCATCAGGTTGTTAATCCTCCATTTCAGATAGCAAAGGATTATACATTTCAGTGGGTAAAAACATAGAGGTGCAAGAGCCGCTGTGACTGAAATCCAACTGAGCGACTGACTGGCCGGCTGTGTTGCTGCGAGTTATGGTGCATATGCAAAAGATTTAAGTTCAATCAGGCATTCAGAGTCGGACACCTGATCTTTCGCTTAAAGCTTCTCCAGAACAGTGGGAGTGTGGTCAGGCCCCACAGCAGGCCAACTACCTCCAGCAATCTGCTAACACAGAGCCTCTTAAGGGATGGTATTTATCCAGGTCTGCACAGCTCAGTAGGGACTACAGTGTGTGTGTGTGTGTGTGTGTGTGTGTGTGTGTGTGTGTGTGTGCGCGCGCATGTGACTACTTGAGGCCCCAAATGGATGAAGAAGGGGGACTGGAATGAAAGCAAAAGAGATTTCACCAGAGAAGGTCCAACATTTCTGCTTTTTTAGTTTCATCAGTATCTCTAAAGGTAGGGGGGAGTTAAAACAACAATTACCACAAGCTAATTTTTGTCTTATGATACCATGAGTGCTTCTTTGAACTGGAGCACACAAAGACACCTGTAATTTTTTTGAATGTTAACTTGGGATGGGTGGAAAAATAGATATTTTGTAATACTGTGATATTTTGTGTCAGCAATACTATATCAATTCAGAGACACTAGTATAGCAAGACGTCCTCTTGCTGGCATTAAAAGCACAGGCTGGCTGAACTTTTGTGCAAAGTCACCCAAAATCGAAACTGTGACAGATTTGTCAGAGATGCAACTATGGGATCAATATGAAAAGCCTACATCATTTCATTCATAAGTTACCACATTTACAAAGTTTTGAAGAGCTGACCTCTGACTAAGGCTGCACAAATAATCGAATTTTGATCGTGATCACGATTTTGGCTGCCACAATTAAATTGACATGATTGTCGGCGATATTGACAGTTAAAATGTGGGCACTACTGCATATCAAATCAAGTATTTTCTCAACCAACAGCCAGCTAACCACCAGGGGACGAACACATGTTAGGATAACATTAAGCTTCAGAACTGACAAGCGAGCGCTCCCTGTAGCAGCAGCCTGAAGTTTTCAAAAGCGGACTGGTGTGATGGTGAAACACAAACCAGATGCCAGGAGCGGAAGGTGACAGTACGGCAACACGTGGAGGTGAGGCGCTAGTGCCTCGAAAGGATCATCATCCGTTGTCTGGACGTGTTTTGGATTCAGGGCAAGTGATGCTGACAAAAAAGAAATTATATGCAAAGAGTGTCATAGAGCTGTATCTGCGCCGCAGGGCAACACAACTAACTTATTCAACCACCGGAAAAAACACCACAAACACAAGTATGATAAATGCATGAAGGCTAAAGCTAATGTCACTTCACTAAATCACAGTCTGTGTCTGACCCAGGCAACCATAGTATCAACCCTGCACAGAGCTTCACCGTATCCATCCGCCTCCCAAAGACACGCTGAAGTAACTGATGCAATAGCATTTTATTTGGCCAAAGACATGTGTCTACTAAATACTGTATAAGCAACGAAGGCTTCAGGAACATGGTCACAGCACTGGACAAGAAATACGTGATCCCCACGTGACTCCCCAAAGTTGCATTACCTGTGCTGTATGAAAAATCCAGATGGATATCACAACTGTGGAGTACTTTGCAACTATGACTGACCTGTGGTCAAGCAGAGTAACAGAGCCCTGTCTGCCCCTGACAATTCACTACAATGATGAAGATTTTAAAATGAAGAGTCGATGCTTGCAGATGTCGTTTTTCCCACAAGACCACACAGGAGAAGCTATAGCCCATGGACTGAGGGAAGCCAATCACCTTGGAGCCGGCAGGAGGAGGGACTAGTCTGCATAACAACCGACAGTGGAGCTAACGTCGTTAAGGCATCTTCTCTAAATAAATGCACGAGGCTCCAGTGCTTCGGCCACAGGCTTCATCTAGCAATTGGTGAGAAGGATGAATAAAAAAAATGATTTTTTTGTAATCTGTGTTTTTCCTGAAGTTAATGAATAATCGCGATTAATAATCATGATTTCAATATTGATCAAAATAACTGTGATCATCATTTTGGCCATAATCATGCAGTCCTACCTCTGACCTTGACCTAAAGTCAAGGCCACCCAAATTCAAACTCATCCAAGATTTTTGTTAGATGCAACTATGGTATCGATGTGAAAAGCCTACATCTTTTCTTTGTCTAGTTATTGCATTCATAAGGTAGGTGTTGACGCCAATGCCACCATCCACTCAGCACAGTGACGACAACGCAAAACCAGTTGCCTTTTCTTGCCACTAGTAGATGGTGCTAAACACTCACTGTCTGGGGAAGTCGGCACAGCAAAGGAGTGGATCTTGGGATCAAGCTGGTATCAAGATTTGGAACAGAAAAAGCTAGGGACGGTACATCCCAGTATATGGTATCGCAGCTCTCAACACATCGCCAGATCACGTTAATATCGTGTCATGGGGCCGATGGTGATTCCCCCCTTTAATGATCACAGATGTGACTCTAATCAGGTGGACTGTTTGGCTTTCTTCCAGATATTTTGGTTTTAATTGGATTTCCAATTTGTAATTGTTTTTGTTCTTATTTATTGTGATTGATGGCATTTATGTGGCATGTTGTTGTGAATTGACCCTGTACAGAAAAAGCTGAATTCCTTTAAATCACAGCCATGTTTTCAGCCAAAGAACACCTCTACTGCACACCTTTGTGTTTAATTATAACTGAATGATAACTTAAGTCCCATCGGAATTTAATGTTAATATTAATGTAACCGTCCTATGCTTCCTTCTAAGATTTCTATTCAAAATTGACAGTAATCCAATTGGAAGTGAAACACAGTAAATGCTAATTTGTATATAAGGATGACAGAAAATGTTTAATAGACACCACATTTTATCCCAGTGTCACTCTAATTTTGAGGAGACTGAATTAGAGATTAGCGATTTAATGATGCCAGATTTAGTGTTCAAACTTAAAGGACGGTGCTTAAAGAAGCATGTGATCAGGTGGACTTAGTACATAAAAATGCCATTCATGAACTGATTACATTTTAATAAAAGTGATAAAAAATGACTTTGGAAACAAAGAAGAGTGACACAGAGAAGACAAGAAGACTCATAAAGATGTGTTTGTGTGGACCAGGGGTAGTGAATCATATTAATTAATAATACTGGAGAGGCATGAATAAACTAGAATAAAAATCAACAATAAACAAGATGTAGGAAGATGTTGAGCCTGCTATGAGGGAAGGAGTAAAACAAATCAATACATAATATTAGCATTAAGAAGCAATAACACCAGAGTGGCATTGTTACTATGATCCTATATCGACACCTTTGACTGTTTCAGTGCCCTTGTTTCATAAACATTTATTTTCTATCATATCTGAGACAGGAAAAAAAGAAATTCAGCCCTCCCCAGAAAACAGTTCCTTAGGAGGAAGCTTAAGTTTCCCCACCAAGCAGCCCCCTCAGACCACAGCAGACTGGTCTGAGAGCATTTCTTAGGTTTCTTTCAACCACAAAGAAAACATTTTATCCCCTCAGTAATCCTTCCTGAAGACCCCCCCCCCCCCAACACCTACACCCACACATACACACACAAAGCTCCAAGGGCCCTTCCTCCCTGGGCCATCCCTGTGGCCCCTTCTAGGATCCAAGAGGAGCTTCACTGAAGCCCACCACACACCATCCACCATCCCTGTCTCTCTCCCCATGGCCCCCCTGGGATCCCGCTGACCTTCCTGCCGACGTCAAAGTGAATCAGAGCAGGAGCCAGAACAGTGAGGGGCTCCGCCCGGGGGACTGGGGGTCTAATCACCGTGTTCCTCACAAGAGGCAGAGAGGAAACATTAGCATTGGCAAGTCTGTTACGCATCACTCACACTGCAGGCTTGTGTGTGCACAGGTACACATACAGCTGGTGGAGGAAGCAGTTTGGCGCTCCATTTCCACCTTCTGATGTAATAACGCTGCATTTTAATTCAGGCAAGGTCTATGGTCCATCGCAAATAATTTTGACTCAAGCTGCGTGAAAATCTAAGGGAACTACATCCAGATTAAAGAAGAAAAAAACATGTTTAATGGTTTCTGGTGGCTAAATACAGCCGTGGACAAATTTGTTGGTACCCCTCTGTTAATGAAAGAAAAACCCACAATGGTCACAGAAATAACTTGAATCTGACAAAAGTGGTAATAAATAAAAATTCTATGAAAATTAACCAATGAAAATCAGACAATGCTTTTGAATTGTGGTTCAACAGAATTATTTTAAAAAACAAACTCATAAAACAGGCCTGGATAAAAATGATGGTACCATTAACTTAATATTTTGTTGCACAACCTTTTGAGGCAATCACTGCAATCAAACGATTTCTGTAACTGTCAATGAGACTTCTGCACCTCTCAGCAGGTATTTTGGCCCACTCCTCATCAGCAAACTGCTCCAGTTGTCTCAGGTTTGAAGGGTGCCTTCTCCAGACGGCATGTTTCAGCTCCTTCCACAGATGTTCAACAGGATTTAGATCAGGGCTCATAGAAGGCCACTTTAGAATAGTCCAATGTTTGGCTCTTAGCCATTCTTGGGTGTTTTTAGCTGTGTGTTTTGGGTCATTATCCTGTTGCAAGACCCATGACCTGCGACTGAGACCAAGCTGTCTGACACTGGGCAGCACATTTCTCTCTAGAATACCTTGATAGTCTTGAGATTTCATTGTACCCTGCACAGATTCAACACACCCTGTGCCAGATGCAGCAAAGCAGCCCCAGAACATAACAGAACCTCCATGTTTCACAGTAGGGACAGTGTTCTTTTCTTGGTATGCTTTATTTTTGCATCTGTGAACATAGAGCTGATGCGCCTTGCCAAAAAGTTCCAGTTTTGTCTCGTCTGTCCATAGGACATTCTCCCAGAAGCTTTGTGGCTTGTCAACATGCAGTTTGGCAAATTCCAGTCTGGCTTTTTTATGATTTGTTTTCAACAGTGGTGTCCTCCTTGATCGTCTCCCATGATTCCCTTTGGCTCAAACAATGATGGATGGTGCGATCTGACACTGACGTACCTTGACCTTGGAGTTCACCATGAATGTATTTAGAGGTTGTTCTGGACTCTTTTGTTACCATTCGTATTATCTGTCTCCTGCTGTGGCCACATCCAGGGAGGCTGGCTACAGTCCCGTGGATCTTAAATTTCTGAATAATATGTGCAGCTGTAGTCACAGGAACATCAAGCTGCTTGGAGATGGTCTTATAGCCTTTACCTTTAACATGCTTGTCTATAATTTTCTTTCTAATCTCCTGAGACAACTCTCTCCTTTGCTTCCTCTGGTCCATGTTTAGTGTGGTACACACCATGTCACCAAACAGCACAGTGACTACACAGAATCCCTCAGTTATTGCTGTTACCATTACTGCTATTGACATTAGCCTAGTTAGCTTCCAGGTGCTAGTGTTATTTATTCTTTTAATAAACTTTGACTCACTCCTAATAACACTGCATGGACTCAAATGAACGTGGATGAGCTCAGGCCCAATACATGTCCATTACCCAGGTCTATTACAGCCCCTGCACTGGTCAAAATGTGAAACACAAACTTCATAGAGAAAAAAACGATCTGCCCATACACTCCAGTATGTACAATGACAAGTGTTAAGTTCTTCCTTCTCCCTTTCGAGCACTGTACATGCTCACTTTTACTGCACTTGTCATTTGTTTTGTTTTTGTTTTTTTGTTTGAACTAAAGTACCTCTCATCATCATCTCATCATCAACAAGTGAAAGTGATGAAACAGACTTATTGACAAGAGCACCAATGGGCAAATATAATGGAACCAGAACTGGAGCTGCTCCAGGACACTGTGGAACTGGTCATTCTCTTTACTTAAATACAGATATAATTCTACTACGCAACACTGGTGATTCAGACTGGTCTTCTATGTTTTGTTTTACATGTCATCTCTGCTTTCTTAATTTGCAGTTCTGATTTTCAACCTTCTTGAGTTTTTTTATTTTTAATTTGACTAGATCATCTCTCTCTCTGGAGCTGTTACGGTTTTTCTTGATTCTCTCTGGCGGTGCTTCCAGTTCTTTCTCCTTCTGTTTTTTTTTCCCCACTCACATCGTTAACCTGCTTTACTTTTTCTTCTGCAACACACTGGGTGCTATTACAATAATCTAAAGCACAAATTTGTGCTGCACTTTGTGCATTCTGTCAGTGGCTTCAGTCATTTCTGGTAGCACATTGCCCATTTTCACCCTTTGTTCCCCCATTGCCCAGGTGGAAGTCAAAAGTAAAAGGTACAGTAGATCATGCTCAGTGTAATCTGTCAAAATGATGAACAGCCTTCAGATTTTTCTGTCACTGCTCAAAAAAAATCTGTCACTAACAATTTTCAGTTCATGTGACCTCTGGTCTAAAGTCAGTGTCACATTATTAGTCACTATTTAAGAAAAATAAAGTTACTGTAGCAAATGTACTGTAGACTATCATCTGTAAATCACTTGTCATATGTAATGTAAATCTTAAATAAAATCTTTATAAACATACTCATTGATTGTTTTACTGTTGTAACTGATTGATTCAATATATTTGAGAGTTAAAATGATATATGATATATGTAACTCCATCAGGTTCCTGTCACCTCCATACATTCACATTTTGATAATTTTCCATTTTGACATTTATTATTTTGTGAAGGACTGTTGGCCATATGTGAAAATATAGGGCCCTATCCACCACACCTCTAAATAATTAAGAGCAATAGGACAGCCTCTTTGCACCTTGCACCTGGTGGAAAATTCGGTTTAGCGTGGCTGTAATACAGAAGTGAAATGAACTTGGAACAGCCCATAAATGGGCTGCACGGTGGCGCAGTGGTTTAGCACTGTGGCAGCACAGTTTTACCCTCGGCCGGGGGATCACGGGGATCATGAGATCGTGGGTTCGATCCCAGCCCCCGACCAACAGTGAGCTGTGTGGAGTTTGCATGTTCTCCCCGTGTTGCGTGGGTTTACTCTGGGATTTCTCCGGTTTCCTCCCGCATACCAAAAAAACATGTAGGTTTACGGCGCTTGCGCACGCAGCGACCAGCAGCCGGTGGCTTGTCACCAGACTGCAAACCAAATCTACCTACGGGTACAAATAAGTAACAAAAACAAAAACAAAAAAAATAAATGGGCCCCGCGCCTTTGACAACTGATTATGGACTGCATCCTTATAATACAGCCCAGAATCTGTCTCCTACCATTATATTGTGTTTTCAGATTTAAAAATCATTTTGGTTGCTGTTGAGGTTAAAGTAAATATTCTAATATACATTCCAATTCAACAAAGCACAGAAGAAAACCTTCATGATATAAAAAACATATACATATTAAAAGTAACACTCACCCAGCTAACAATTAGCATGACCTAAGAACACTATCTGGAATATTAAGTCTCTCTTTTCAAAAAGAGCATCTTTGTGGATAACTAAAGGTCATACAAAGAGTGCATATCTCTGCCAAGGCCCTATCTTGCAATGGTAAAGAAAGTAGGAAAGTGATCCAGAATCCATATGCTGAGCCAGATCACCAAACTCTAATGGGTTCATCTGTAGCCCAAGGGCCTCAAAATCCATCCAGCAGAAGGACAGACAGACAAACTGACATGAAAACATTACCTCCTTGATAAGACGATATAATGTGAACAATACAGCATCACAATTTCCTACTTTAGAACCAATCATTTTGAGCACTTTTTGGCCGCACAAATCTACATGAAAAGATACATGAGCCTTAAAGTGAAGATAAAACAGCTGAGTTACAATATACTGACTAGTCAACATTAGCAATATTAGAGTTTTTTGGGGTTAGTCATTTCTTCTGTTTGTGACCTTTTTTGTGTTTTAAAGTTATACTAATAAGGCTGCAAGTTTATATTAAAGGGGTAAATGACTGAAAAATGGTGTGTTTGTAGGTTTTAACCGTCTAAAATGTGTCTGTTGGTCACGTAATTATCCCAAAAATATCAAAACAGTCAATTCTCTTAAAAAAACAAACACACAGCCTTTATCTTGTTTTTCTCTCCCAGAAACGTTTTTGCCTCTCCCGGGTAAATCACATACGTTATGGTTTGACAAACCCATCCCGCCGCTGTCCTTGAGACCCGGCCACTGCTCTATTATGGGCCCACCTAGCTGTCTGTCATGTAGATGGAAGCGGTACTAAAGGTAGCCCATTAGCCCCTGAGCTATTAGCCCCCCAGCTAACACTGGTATCAGGAAGCTCACACCATGCGCGGCTTATACTGTTATTTTCCTCAGACCTTAGCCACCCTAACAGCCATCCCTGTTACTACCTGGTTCACCAGTCCAGAGCCCACAATACACCTCGTGTTACTCTGGCCCATCTCCCAATAATTTTGCCACAGCAAATCGCCAGCACTGGCGCACCGGTCGCGGCAACCAACCAGGATCTGAGGCTGCTGGCTCTCAAAGCCAGCATCCCCACCATCCTTCCGCTCTGTGTAACTCCGCTCTGCTGTTGCGGGAAGCGTAGAGGAGCCGCCTCATGACAGGGCTGGCTGTGGGAGCGGGGCGGCATCTCGCAGAGTGAGGCTGTATTCACACCAGGATAGTCCATGAGTCTCAGTTCGTCTCGGTGGGGGACGGCGAGAAATTTCACACCTTCGTCTGGTTTGGTTTGCATTCACACAGCACTTCACTCAAGTGGACCAAACTGCTTGGACAATGTCACGCTGTTACAACAGCTGCTCGTTTGTGGTGCTGTAGCCGAAGCCACCACTGACCAGGGAGAAAAAATCTCGGCGAAGAAGAGAAATCCAGCTTGGCCAGGACCGGTGTTATGCCAACAATTGCTTGCTGGCCAAGAACTGCATCCCATGCCTCAAAACTATAAAATATAACAGTACAGCCAAGCTTGTAACCATTTGTGCATTTTTAGAAGCACCCATTATACATTTTTAGAAGTAAAAATTGTTATTACCTCTTGTAAATGATCTTTAAATTATGTTTATTCGACGATGGGATGCAATTCTCGGCAAGCAAGCAATTCTCAGCATAACACCGTTCCTTCAGTAAGGTGTTTATGTGCCACAAACTAATAAAAATGAAAAGCTCCGCTGTCTGTATAAACCCCCCGTGCTGCCAACATGTCGCTAAACGCTTTAAAAACATCGGTATTCTTGTGTGTAGCCACAAGCAGCTGAGAAATCTGGTTCTCAGACCAAATATCTATCACAACCTGCATCTCATTCCTCACTACTCCAAGTCCAAGAGATATTTTTTTAAAACTTTTTTCCTCAGTTTTCTCCGGTAAAAGTATTTCTTGGAGCCGCGCAGTTGATTTTATTGTTATTTTCTACCCAAAATAAAACATACAAAAATAAGTTAACATATATAATAAGATGTAGTAAAAGAGACTATTACAGTAAAGAACTGGAAAAAAACAAAGACAATATTAAAAATACATGGACAATAATCAACAGTATCCTTGGAAATAAAAGCAGAAATACCAGCTACCCAACTAACACTCCAAAAAATAATAAATCGACTCCGAATGTGAATATAGCTTCACCTGCAGATGAATTTAATAATTTTTTTGTTAACATTGGACCTAAACTGGCCCGAGAAATACCCACTACGGTGCCAACAGGTGATTCAATATGCAATAACACTGCTGTAAAAGACACCATCTTCATAAAGAACACAGACGAAAGAGAGGTCATTGAAATTGTTAAATCGTTCAAAAGTAAAACATCTACGGACTGTGATGGTATTGATATGCTACTAGTCAAAACTGTTATCGAATGCATAGTGAAACCACTGACGTATATCTGTAACCTGTCTCTCCAATCAGGTATATTTCCCAATGCAATGAAAATAGCTAAAGTAATTCCGATTTACAAGACAGGCGACAGAGGGGAACTCTCCAACTACAGACCAATTTCACTATTACCGCAATTTTCCAAGATACTTGAAAAAATATTCTATGAGAGAATTGACAACTTCATACTGAAGAATGATTTATTGTGTGAGCAGCAATATGGGTTCAGACACAAAAGGACAACAGCATATGCCTTAATGGAATTTACAGAAAAAATATCAACAGCCATTGAAAATAAAGAGTATTCAGTTGGAGTATTCCTGGATCTTAAAAAAGCATTTGATACAGTAGATCACAATCTATTATTAAAGAAACTACAAAATTGTGGTATCAGAGGGGTAGCACTGTCCTGGTTAAGAATTTACTTAAAGAATAGATATCAGTTTGTATGTGTTAACAACAAAAACTCAGAGCTACTGAAGGTCACCTGTGGAGTCCCACAGGGTTCAGTTTTGGGACCATTATTATTCAATATGTATATAAATGATATATGTAAAGTTTCAGAAAAAATGGACTTAATATTGTTTGCTGATGACACTAACCTGCTATGCAGTGGAAACAACTTGGAACAACTTCTGGATACACTCGGAAAGGAATTAGGAAAGCTGAAACTGTGGTTTGATTCAAACAAATTAACGCTCAATTTAAGCAAGACAAAATTTATAGTCTTTAACAACCATCACAACTACCCAGTACCCAAACTCAGTGTAAATGGTGTAGAGATTGAAAGGGTATCCGAAACTAAATTCCTTGGAGTAATAATTGATAACAAACTGTGTTGGAAGCCACATATTAATTATATAAAAGGTAAAGTATCCAAATCAATTGCAATATTACACAGAGTGAAAAATTTGCTGAATCAACCCACACTATACACCTTGTATCATTCATTAATACTCCAATACATGACATATTGTAATGAAGTATGGGGAAATACATATAAAACAAACATATATCCACTCTTTATGCTTCAAAAGAGAGCTATTAGAATAATCAACAAAGCAGCTTACAGGGAACCAACAAACCCACTTTTTCTTAAACAAAAAACTCTCAAGTTGAAAGATCTGATCGACTTTAAAACCGCAATAATAATGTTCAAAGTGAAGAATCTATCACTGCCCGCAAATATCCAAAAGTTGTTCCAAACAAGGGAGAAACGATATCACTTCAGAGGAACATGTATATTTCAAAAGCCTACAGTGAGAACAACTACCAAGCAACACTGTATTTCAGTGCAAGGTGTCAGATTATGGAACGATTTTGGACCTGAATTAAAATCATGTACAAAGCTTGGACAATTTAAACAAAAACTAAAGGAAGAAATACTCCAAACATATTTACAAGACGACATGTAAACTCACATAAGGATTGACATTTCCAGCCTGTGTTGTGTTATAGCTTAGTTTTTCTTTTTTCTCTGTGACACTATGTCTTAGATTTGTTTTTGAATAGTAACCGCTTAACTTAGACTAGCTCAGTTTTCTTTTTCTCTCAGTCATATTTTGTCTTAGCCTTGTTTTAAATTGTAATCGCTCTTGTCTTGTTTTCTCTTTTTTCTCCTTTGAATTCTTGGATGGAATATGGGTGGGCAATATAAGCTGCGGCTTCAGCCATCACCCATTTCGGATAACTCACGTGGAATTGTATAGTAGAAGGAGTCTTTGTCTAATTTGACCTTGTTGTTATATTATACAGTTTCTTTTAACCTGTAATGTACTATCCGAAATAAATTCATTCATTCATTCAAAAAATGGAGGCTGAAGAACCAGGAGCTCTTCAGCTGAATCAGGATGTTGGATTGGAAACACACATCAAGTTTTCAACAGGAATAACTTTTTCAGGTGAGTGGGAACTTCGCCTGTCTGCATCTCACCATCCATCCATCCATCTTCTACCGCTTTTCCGGAGGTCCGGGTCACCGAGGCAGCAGTTCAAGCAGAGAAGCCCAGACTTCCCTCTCCCCAGCCACCTTTTCCAGCTCTTCAGAGAGGATACTAAGGCGTTCCCAGACCAGCTGGGAGACATAGTCTCTCCAGCAAGTCCTGGCTCTGTCCCGGGGTCTCCTCCCGGAGGGACGTGCCTGAAACACCTCAAGTGGGAGGCGTCCAGGAGGCATCCTAATCAGATGCCCATACCACCTCAACTGGCTCCTTTCAATGTGGAGGAGCAGCGGTTCTACTCTGAGCCTCTCCCGGATGACTGAGCTCCTCACCCTATCTCTGAGGGTGAGTCCAGCAATCCTACGGAGAAAGCTCATTTCAGCCGCTTGTATCCGCGATCTCGTTCTTTCGGTCATTACCCAAAGCTCGTGACCATAGGTGAGAGTAGGAACGTAGATTGACTGGTAAATCAACAGCTTTGCCTTAGAACTCAGCTCCCTCTTCACCACAACAGACCGGTACAATGTCTGCATCACTGCAGATGCTGCTCCGATCTGTCTGTCAATCTCTTGCTCCATTCTCCCCTCACTCGTGAATAAGACCCTAAGATACTTACTTTTCTTATACTGTTGAGAAGTGTCTCAACAGTATAAGAAAAGGTCCAAATTTAAAAGAAAATCTGACCAATTTATGTGAATAAAGATGTAAATTTATGAGATTTTTCCTCATGTCGTTGGGACTTTTTTTCTGAATCTAAAGACATTTTTTTTCATTAAATTTGTGACATTTTTTTGTGATTTCATGACATTTGATGAATTTGTTTTGTTTTTTTTCCCATAAATTTGTGATTTTTTTTCCTCACAAACTTGCTTGCCTTTCTTATAAATGTGTGACCCTGTTCTAATAAATTTCTCACTGTCATCTTCATTTGCAATGTTCATTAGAAATGCATGACTTTTATAAATGCTTAGCGTGAAGCCACTGCTTTTGTGCCACACAGGGGTGACTTGACAGTACAGTGTTCTGTTTGTACAGTGCTCTTACTTATTAAAGTGGCAGTATTCACAGCAATAATAATTCAGATGCTCCCACCCCCACTGAGTGAATTCAGCACGAAATCAGACAGTGGGAGGATGAGGCCTCACTCCTGGGTGATATCTCAGACTTTATTACGGCTGAAGCAACTGGGACTGACAGAGTGCTACTCCCCGGACAAGTTGTGCTTCTGGCGAAATGATTGTTTTATTGTTGCACTGTGTATAACATTTGCTCATATCAATAATGGGATATGCTCCGATGCGCCAGGCAAACCCCGGGAGAGAGTGTAGCCACATTTGATTCATTCAATTTTCACAGCTTGGAAGCAGGTTTGGGGAGAGGAGGCACGGGCAAAATGATTGAATGTTCACCACTTCCTGGCTAAACTTTTCCTGTGATGGTATGGAGACTGTGCATGGAGGAGCGGAAACTCCAGGCAGGCGTCTTTAAGACTCCCCCAACACACTCACACACACACCCCTCTGTTTGCTAGTTGGAGTTTTGGGGTCAAGGTGTAAAGGGAGGACCAAAAGACCTGTTTCCCAGAATCCATCCACAGCCAGAGCCCCCCAGCTGTTCAAGGGCTTCCATAACAACAGCTGCGCAGAGGTTTAGTGGCTCAGGTTGCTATGACAACAGCAGAATCAATTGGCATGCATAGACTCTCGGTGTTAATAGCCAAAGTGACATTATGCCATAATTTCATTTCAATAAAATGCAGGCAAGGTTTTTTACTGCAATAAGATTCAGGGGGACATAAAAAGGAGGAAAATAATTAATTTTGCATAATAATGTGAATGGGTTCTTTGCCAAAGCTCGCAGGATTCTCCCACGCATACTGACGAACTGACCGAGGAACCCCCGCACTTCGGGTCCATCGAATGGAGTCAAACTTAAACTCAACACAGAGTTGTGACGGCTCCTCTGCTCACACAATGGAAGCTAAATCAGTCCCAGTGGCCAGCAGCTGTACGCGTCACAGATCACTGACCGGCAGGATGTGCAACAATCACAAACAGTTCTGTTCTCCTGACAAACAGGATATCGGGTCACTCAGCCACCTCAGCAGTGAGGAATCACACTCTGTGGGGGGGGGGGGGGGGGGGATTAAAGTGGTGTACTGAAGCACAAAGAATCCTCCCCTGTGCTAATCCACATTTTAAAATACAATCCCAAGCAGCTCCATTTATTAAAATAAAATAGGCCTACTGTTCCTTGAACAGGGAGTTATCCTTGTCATTCTCACCTCCATGTTATTCGTGGACATTGGATGAGTAGCTTGAGTAATGAAAAAAAAGTTTACATGCAGTCACAAAACATATTAAAGCCTTAAATAAAAGGTAAACCAGGCCTTAGCAAGATGGTGATGTGAGCAGAAAGACCCCCACCACCTGGGCCTCTGATCTCGTCACCATCCTGTTAAGGCCAGCATACAAACCCAGAGTGAAAGCCATCAGACCAACAAAAAAGCAGGTACGTGTGTGGCCAGAGGGGGCCTCTGATGCTCTGAAGGACTGTTTCAGCACTACAGACTGGGACACTTTCAAACATGCAGCCACTCACAATGAACACACAAACATAGAGGAGCACACTGAGGTGGTTATAGCATGCATAGCTAAATGCACTGATGTCACTCACTGCAAAACCATCACTGTTCATGCTAACTAACTAACTAACTACTAACTAACCTGCACTTATATAGCGCTTTTCTAGTCACAAAGACCACTCAAAGCGCTTTCATTAATACTAACCCTCTATTCTAAGGGCCTATAGGAAACAGATATCTAGGGACAATTTAGAACAGCCAATTAACCTAACATGCATGTTTTTGGCATGTGGGAGGAAACCGGAGAAATCCCGGAGTAAACCCACGCAACACGGGGAGAACATGCAAACTCCACACAGATCACTGTTGGTCGGGGGCTGGGATCGAACCCACGATCCCACGATCCCCACAATCCCCCGGCCAAGGGTAAACTGTGCTGCCGCAGTGCTAACCACTGTGCCACCGTGCAGCCCCCTAACCAGAAGCCATGGATGACAGCAGAGGTCCACAGGCTCCTGAGGGCTCCAGACGCAGTCTTCAGGGCCAGTGACACTGCAGGACTAACAACAGCTAGGGCCAACCTGTCCCATGGTATCAAGGAGGCAAAACGACAGTACAGCA
Source organism: Pholidichthys leucotaenia (assembly GCA_020510985.1). Classification (NCBI taxonomy): domain Eukaryota; kingdom Metazoa; phylum Chordata; class Actinopteri; order Cichliformes; family Pholidichthyidae; genus Pholidichthys; species Pholidichthys leucotaenia. The sequence goes on from CM035839.1 coordinate 251,898,479, forward strand.
AGAAAATATCCGGCCACTTCAGCAACACCAGAGATGCGCGTTCCCTCTGGCGTGGCATGTAGACCCTCACCAACTACAAACCCCCACCTCAGACCTGTGCAAGTGACATCACACTGCTTAACAGCCTAAATGACGTCTTTGGCCTCTTTGAAACACAAAACAGCACATCAGCACAAAAGACCACTCCTCCCCAGACGAGCAGGCCATGAGTCTGGATCCGGCTAGCATGAAGAGGACCCTCTGCAGGATCAACCCACACAAGGCAGCTGGACCAGACAACATCCCGGGTCACGTCCCGAAGGACTGTTTTACAAGTCAAAAGACTGACAAGAAAAAAGTGGCAACTTGATAATTAACTCAAATTTACCAAAAAAAGGCCACAGATGGATAAATTTACACATAAAAGAAAAAAGATTCCAATTCACGTCTCAAATTTGAGGAAAAAGTCCTAAAATCTACAAGCTGTAAAATAAAAAAAAAAATCATTTCCAAGGAATAATTTGTGTTTATAATTAAAAAAAATAAATTTAAGAAAACATTTCTCACATTTACAAGAAAGTCTACAAATTTGTTTTTTTTTCAAGCTGCTGATTTACATGAAACACTTCCAGACTGTATAAGAAAGACCATTTTTCTAAGAAACATACTAATTCAGTTTACTGAAGGAGAAGAAATACTGTTAAGAATATTTGCTCTGGATTATCCCCATATAAAAAGTGCCAAAAACTGGGATTCAAGCCACCCTTAACGTTTTGGTATCAATGAATGTATATGATCATATATGCCCGACATACAGAGAGCCTAAGACGTCACATCAGTGCTATATTCATGATATCACATGACCTCGAGTGTAATATTTGTGTTTTACAAAAGTTTTACAAATGCAAATCACAAGTTGACAGTAATAAGACACAAAAGATTAAGATGTTTTTGTTTATTTAATGTTGTTACGCCAAGAACAGCATCCCTATGCAAAAACAAGCATTTCCCAACTGCTACTCTCAGATGTTGCTAACACAAACTATGGGCAAAATATAGAATAGAACAGGTTCATTGTCATTTTAAACACATGCTTAAAATGTGCTACTGTCCACCTGTCAGTGTTTAAAGGGCACCTGTAGTGAATGTTAATCAAAAGCTATTTCGAAGGATCAAATATGATACTAGTGGTTCCGTCCAGTAATTCTGCTCATGATTCCTTCTCAAATACGTGCGAGTTTCAAGTCCCTGCTGTCTCTCAGTCATGGTCAGGGACATCTAGTCTCCTCCACGGCCAGTTTCAGCACAGTAGTGACACACAGTCGTTGCTTTGTGTGACTGACTGCGCTGCAGTATAGCAGTCAAAGTTTCAACATCAGAATTTTGTCATTTTTTTACAACCATGTACAAGGAAATCTACCCGCATATAATTTAATAAAATAAAATTCTAGTATATCAAGATTAATTCAACGTGTTCTGAAGTTACTGGACTGGGAACTTGCCTGTTCGTCAGGTCCCCATCAGCTGCCGGTCCCCGGAGGTACCAGCGGATCACGCCATCAATGAAGGCCATTTCAATGTACGGTTTGTGCAGTATATATCCATGCAGATTTTGTGCCATTTTCAACTCAGACCTTGACTCTCTGAGCATCTGCTGAACACATTACTCGCCCACGGTAAAGCTGGAAACAACAACTGTATGTTACTTCCGGCCAGCGATGGCTGCTCTCTGTTGGTTTTGACCGAGTGGTTTTCATGGGATAAAATTATTCAATATATTGACTCTCGGGTGTTATTTTTACTGAATAAACACATTTTTGGTTTATAAGTAATACCTAAAGCAGGATTAATGTTGTTATAATGACCAATACTGGTTTCCTTTAACAAGAGCACTCCGGGGCAACTGCAATATCTCCTGCCTCCGTTTTCTTTGAAGATCCCAATACTTACTGATGGAGAGCAGTTTTCAATTTTTCAGTATAATTACTGTGACAGAACCAAATTGTAATAAGCCTATTATCCACAAATATACAACAAAGTAAACAACCCATAGTTGTACCATGGGCTGCACGGTGGCGCAGTGGTTAGCACTGCGGCAGCACAGTTTACCCTTGGCCGGGGGATTGTGGGGATCGTGGGTTCGATCCCAGCCCCCGACCAACAGTGATCTGTGTGGAGTTTGCATGTTCTCCCCGTGTTGCGTGGGTTTACTCCGGGATTTCTCCGGTTTCCTCCCACATGCCAAAAACATGCATGTTAGGTTAATTGGCTGTTCTAAATTGTCCCTAGATATCTGTTTCCTATAGGCCCTTAGAATAGAGGGTTAGTATTAATGAAAGCGCTTTGAGTGGTCTTTGTGACTAGAAAAGCGCTATATAAGTGCAGGTTAGTTAGTTAGTTAGTTAGTTAGTTGTAGGGCAGGATCCCAAGGTGAACCTGTGTAGCAAGTATGGTGACCCTAACTAACTAACTAACTAACTAACCTGCACTTATATAGCGCTTTTCTAGTCACAAAGACCCTAGAGAGTTTTACACGTTCTATAGTAAGAGGTCATAGGGAGTGCCAACCTTGACCTTTGACCTTTTGACCCCAAACCTGTAGTCAGAGGTTATGGTCTCAAAGTGAACTTGTATGGTGAGGGTGTAAGTCGTCCAAGATGTGTATTAGATACAACTACTGTATCGATTTGAAAAGCCTACATCATTTATTTCAGTAGTTACTGTGTTTAGAAGATTTTCGGGAAAATCTGACCTGACCTTTGACCTGAAGGTCATCCAATAAGAGTGAAACTGTAATATGTGCATCATCAGAGTATATCAAATCATGGTACCAAGTTTCAGAACAAACGGACCAAAACTGTAGGAGGAGTTGATTTCACAAAGGTAGGACAGACGGATGGATGGATGGACAGACGGACGAACGGTGGGACGAACTGACCCATAACATAATCCCCCACTGGTTGAAGTCTAAAGGGCTCTTCAGCCCCTCTGGACTTCAACAGGCATGGGATAAAAACATACTTTTCCAGAATCCATCAGTCCTTTAGTTGACTGGCCCGGTAGCTAGCTCGTGCTTAATCTGTATACAGTATGTGCCTTTGTTTGCATTCTTTTTACTGCCTTCTTATAGGCATTTACAGATGAAGTAATGAGTCAGAAGGATGCATTGTGTTGTGAGGCTTCAGCAGAAACTGTACCATGTGGTGTTTTAATCTAAACTTTGGGTGATTAAATCTAATGTAAGCTAGCTGCAGCTAACTATTAGCAGAGTTAAAAACTTTTCAGAAAAGCTTGTAGTGAGATTTAAAGGGAAGGGTGGGGTCAAGTGAGCATGCATGCATACAATACACAAAAAATGCATGCACTTTTTTAACCTAATTTTTTTAAACTTTCACTTATGATTGGATACAAGGGAGTATCCAGTTGTATGCTAATTACTGAGCTAACATTAAGCTACATTAGCTTTAAATACAGCAAATAAATAACTCCCAGGCACTAAGACCAAATGACAACACTGATGGTAAGAAACACTCACTCTGCAAGTTGACTGGTTGCATATTTCTGCATGGCGGGGGACTTGAAGACGCTATTATGGCTACTATGGTAAACCCCGCGAAGTGTCAACATATCATACTCAAGTCGTAATCGATATAATCGACTGTCAATGCGTTGTTGCAGCCCTAGCTGAGTTTGAGCCAGACCAAGACCACATATACATTATGATAATAAGTGTATTTCATATTATATGTGTATTATTGTGAAACATGTAGTCAGAATACCGGAGTGGTGGCTCAGTTGGTAGAGCATCCGCCCCACACCCGGGAGGCAGGGGTTCAAATCCCGGCCGGGTCATACTAAAGACCATATAAAAATGGTACTTTCCGCCTTCTAGCGTGGTGCTCAGCATAATAGAACTGGGAAAGGAAAGTTACGCACAGAGCTACCAGAGGACTGACCCCCCCCCCACCACCACCACCACTGTAGCTTTCACTACTTACAGTAGCTGTGTGGCCTAGGGTCAGAGGAACGGAGATAGGCGCCGGTCCATACACCACAAATGGTGTTCCACATGCTGTGGAAGGGAATTAACTAACTGACTAATGTAGTCAGAATCCTGTCAAAAGCTCACAGGAGGAAAAAACGGACTTGCCACTGTGGGAATATTAATCAACCAATCAGAAATTAGTTCTTTTTTTTTTGTGATGTAAAATGAAAGGAGGCGAGCGTCCTTTCTGAAATTATTTAACCAATCAGAAATCAGTTTACATTTGTTGCTATGGAAAATTCCCTATGTCCTTGCATTGAAGAAAAAAAAAATGAAGGAGGCTCTAACCAATCACAGTTGGTCTTTTGACAGTGTCACTGTATCGACACATTTCAGCAGTGCTGATTACTACTGGTGAGCACGGAGGGGGTATCCTGCAGTATTTACTTGTTAACAAGTTTTGGAAACTAGTCAAGATGCAGCAGGATGGCCCTCAGGGGACCTGGACGAATGGAGTGGCTAACTGGCTTAGCAACGTTTCTGGTGTTTCTGGGAGAGAAAAACAAGATAAACGCTGTGTGTTTTTAGGAGAATTGATGGTTTTGAATTTTTTTTTTTATAATTATGTGACAAATAGACTCATTTCACAGTTAAAACCTACAAACACACCATTTTTCAGTCAATGACCTCTTTAAGAAGAATGCAATATTAGGGCGAGGACTTTAGTGTCAACTCAGTGCTGGAGGGGACATGGACTCCATGGAGCATGTCTTACACCCATGAAAAGCAAAATAGTTGTTTTTCTTTTTAAAGATTAGTTCTGCTGCTTTTAATCTTACCCACCAAAATTCAATCATTCAAAGCTAATTCCAGGGTATTATTTAGGGCTCCAGATGACAATAGCAGGTATTCCCATGGGAGTAACTAGAGCCGCCATGGCGTCACCGTGGCTTTAAGCCCAATATTTAACAAGCACGAGGCTGATACTGGCAGCTGTGCCAGACAAAACACAGCACCGAGCAGTCACAAGGGGTCATCCAGCTGCTGTGCATACACACTACAATTAAACCCAGTGTTTGACATAAGGTTCTCCAACTTCACTACAACTAATCGACTCGCGGCTCTTATTTGAAATTGATTATTCCTGCCCGTCTCACAGAACATGATGGCCCCTTGCGAACAGTGTGCGGGAAAAAGCCAAACAGGAATTGACGGCTAAAAATAACCATGTCATGATGAGTCAGAATGGACTGAGCAAACAAAAAGAGACCCTTCTCATTTCCTATGGACTGAGCTTTTTTGGAAAACAATCCAGTCGTCGGTGCCACCAGCAGAGTCCTCTATTTAATGAATCAAACTGCATCAAGAAGAGACGGGGAAACAAATCTGCAGACTAGTGGGATAAAAAGAGATTATCCAAATGGAGGCTAATGATGTGAAAAAGATTCCCAGACTAAAGGAGAGAAAAAATGTATTAACATTATAGTGTGTTGTGCTGACATGTTTGGGGCTAAGTGATGCTGAATTACTAATACTGACTGAAACTTTCTAATATATTCAAGATCAAGGAAAGGAAACTTTCTTTTTTCAGAGATTTAAAACATTTAAGATTTAAAACTGATCTAAATCAGGTCGGGGGCAGTGCCTTTGGCATGGCAAACCGGGGTGGTGGTTCCTCTCTTCAAAAAAGGGGACCGAGGGTGTGCTCCAACTTTAGAGGGATCACACTCCTCAGCCTCTCTGGGAAGGTCTAATGCCAAGGTACTGGAGAGGAGAGTCCGGCCGTTGGTCGAACCTCGGATTCAGGAGGAGCAATGTGGTTTTCGGCCTGGCCGTGGCACATCGGACCAGCTCTTTACCCTCTCGAGAATTCTCAAGGGTTCATGGGAGTTTGCCCAACCAGTTTACATGTGTTTTGTGGACTTGGAGAAGGCATTTGACTGCGTCCCTCATGGTTTTTTGTGGGGGGTGCTTTGGGAGTATGGGGTATCGGGCTTGTTGTTACGAGCTATTCGGTCTCTGTACGACCGTTGTGAGAGTTTGGTTCGTATTGCCAACACTCGGTCGGACTCATTCCCAGTGAGAGTTGGACTCCGCCAGGGCTGCCCTTTGTCACCGATCCTGCTCATAATTTTTATGGACAGAATTTCTAGGCGCAGCCAGGGAACGGAGGGTGTCATGTTTGGTGACCACAGGATCTCATCTCTGTTGTTTGCAGATGATGTTGTCCTGTTGGCTTCATCCAGCAATGACCTACAGCTCTTGCTGGGACGGTTTGCCGCTGACTGTGAAGCGGCTGGGATGAGAATCAGCACCTCCAAGTCCGAGTCTGTGGTCCTCAGCCGGAAAAAGGTGGATTGTCCTCTCTGGGTTGGGGACAGGCTCCTGCCCGAAGTGGAGGAGTTTAAGTATCTTGAGGTCTTATTCACGAGTGAGGGGAGAATGGAGTGAGAGATTGACAGACGGATTGGAGCAGCATCTGCAGTGATGCGGACGTTGTACCGGTCTGTTGTGGCTGAAATGAGCTTTCGCCGTAGGATTGCTGGACTCACCCTCAGAGATAGGGTGAGGAGCTCAGTCATCCGGGAGAGGCTCAGAGTAGAACCGCTGATCCTCCACACTGAAAGGAGCCAGTTGAGGTGGTATGGGCATCTGATCAGGATGCCTCCTGGACGCCTCCCACTTGAGATGTTTCGGGCACGTCCCTCCGGGAGGAGACCCCGGGGCAGACCCAGTACTTGCTGGAGAGACTATGTCTCCCAGCTGGTCTGGGAACACCCTGGTATCCTCTCTGAAGAGCTGGAGCAGGTGGCTGGGGAGAGGGAAGTCTGGGCTTCTCTGCTGCCTCTGCGACCTGGACCTCCAGAAAAGTGGTAGAAGATGGATGGAAGGATGGAAACTGATTTAAAACAAAAATTAGTAAACAGTGAACACATGCTTACGGGTTAGCTCTGTGAGGTGTAAACTATGTGACGTGTTGGGTTAAATTAACTAATCCTATACAATAGAAAAACTAGAGGTGAAGGATTTTGGAGGAAATGCAGAGTTTATGATGCGTCATACCTCAAACCCCACCACCACCACAACCCCACCCCAAACCCCAATGCACCTTATGCTGCTTTCAGACAACAACTGGTGACCTGAAATCATAGATTCCATTCGCTGAAGTTAACACCTTAGCAACTCTGCACAGCTTTTCCAAACTACGAGCAGACCAGGGTCTGATCCCCTGCAGGTACCACTGCATTTCTCCAGTGTATGAAGTTTCACACCCTCACAACGCTGATGTCATTCTATAGATAATAATTCTACAGATAAATTCATGCTGACATCATGTGCTTGTCATATGCCTCTGTAAGATAATTGTTATATCGTAGTGTTTTGAGGTATAAAAGGAAGTCAGATTAGTTGCTGTCACACACACTTTACGGTTGTTCTTACTTGTGTGTCAATCTCTTGGCCAACAGACTAAAAAAAACATTTTTGCTCATACCTGATTTTTCTCCTCTCGTTACTTAAGTCGGCGCTTAACAGAGAATTCTTCTAACAACTTGGTCCTCCGAGATGGATCCAATATCTCTCTGCCCTATTGGCAGTCATGGCAGAGTTGTAAAATGCACCTGACACTTTACATAATTTTACATAATTACTGTGATCTTTTTCATATTGGCATATTCAGAAGTAAATTACACATAAATCCAGCTGGCTTGACTAAGCTTTCATACTCAAGTCGTACATTATTACTATTATTTTTAAACACCATATAGGCATATTTACATTGAAAAATTTACGTTACTCCAATGTCCATGGGCAGCCAAAGGTAAAACCGGTTCGGAGGCCCAGGGCAGCCCCATGACATGCGCACCCCTGGCTGCTGCCTGCCCCCAGGATTGAAGCCGACCTCCCTGGAGACAAAGCCGCTTCTCACCACCGACTGCTTCTCTCCTCTGGGCCAGCAGTGCTGCTGTCTGGCAGGCCGTCCCTCTGTGCTTGTCAGTCCGCTCCCGACCGCCTTCAACACCGCTGCAGCCCCAAACACTCCGGCCTCCAGTGGCCGAACTCCGGGGAAAACCAACGCTCGCTCATCAGCGCCGCTCATTGACTTGGGCACCTCGCCGCAACGCCCAGTACCCTCGCCCAGGGCGCCCCGAGCTCCGGCACTGAGATCCTGCCCAACCTCCACGGCGCCCAGCACCTCCTCTCTGTCGTCTGAGGCACTCCACCGCGCTGCCTCCATGCCCGACCATCTTTGCTCACTCCTGGGGTTCACAGCATGTGAACCCCAGAGTCAGTGGTGGCTCCTCCTTCCTGTGTGGCACCGGTGCTGCTGGGACTAGCCGCGCTGCGTATTAGGGCCCAAGCCACTGACGGCATCAGTGGGTGAGAGCCCTACTGTAATGGCTAGGATTATTTATTATTAACCTTATTTCTACACGTCATCCCATTGAGACACGGGTCTTATTTTCAAGAGAGCTGTTTAATGGATCAGTTCTGTTAAAGCAGAGCTGATCACAGCGGCCATCCGGCCTGTAGAGGAATGAAGCTGCTCTCCTTTATTTTTGTGCATAATAATTTCTAAATGATTTTAACATTTTATTTTGCTGCGCTGCGTCAAGGTGAAGAAGTTCTGCCCCCTTCAATCATTCAGGGCTCAAACACAACGCTGTGTCTGACGTGAGCTTTTCTTCTGCTGAAAATCTTCAGAGGAGCTCGGCAAACTACGCCGTATACCAGCGTGCTTCAGGGTGCTTCAGCATGCTCTTAACTTAGATAAAACTTAGCCATAACTGATTCAACGTACGCCAGTGTATCATAATATTATAATGCAAGGAATCGCTGTCTGTGTGTGTGTTCCGTGCATATCTCTCGAACTGTTTGTCGGACTGGCCTCAGATTTTATACATGCTGTGCTGAGGTTGCGAGGGTGTGCATCCCCGAATTTCAGCTTCTCCAGATATGCACAAGTTTAGGAGGGAAAATCTTTAATGAACGTCCTTAGGGGCGCTATGGGCGTTCATACCTATGACATCATAAATGCACACATGGTTACTGTTGCCAGGCAGACACATCATCAAAGATCAAAGGCATTTATCACCATGGTTACTGTTGCCATGGTAACAGTAACTTTCTACGGGCATGCAGAAATGCTTGCTTACACTTGGTTTCTACGGACGTGCACGGGTATGCACTAGCGGCTTTTAATTTTAACTGCACTTCTTTCTAGCATTTGTTTCATTTTGTTTCATTAGATAACATACCCCCCAAAATATCAAATAAATCTTACAACAAACTGAGTTTTGTTGACTTTTCTTCGATTGAAAGTACACACCCCTATATACACTAGTTTATTAATATTACTACATTAATCCAGCAGTGCAGCCTAACTGACAATAGGTTTGCCATCACAACACAGAATGACCCTAATGTGGATCTCAGTCATCGTTCTTGAGCTAAAATAACTTAAATCTTAAAATTCTTTTAAAGGGGTCATTGACTGGGAAAAAAATGTGTTTTTCCTCCTGAAATGTGTCTGTCATGTGATTATCAAAAAAAAAAATCAAAACATTCACTTCTCCTAAAAAAAACAGCCCATGTTGTTTTCCTCTCAGAGGAGCCGTTCTGACTCTTCCAGGTTTGCTGCAGAACACCATAATCATGCTAAACCCTCCCTTGCTTTATAATTGGCCAGCCTAGATGTCTATCATGTAGATTAGTGGGGAGCTGAAGGTGTTATCTTCAGAGCTAACAGTGTTACTAGGGAGTTAACTTATCAAGTGTGGTTTATACTGTTATTTTCTTTAGACTTCATTCACCCCAACACTGATCCACAGCCGATAATACAGCTTGTGTCATTCTTTTTTTTTTTTGTTTTTTTTGTTACTTATTTGTACCCGTAGGTAGATTTGGTTTGCAGTCTGGTGACAAGCCACCGGCTGCTGGTCGCTGCGTGCGCGAGCGCCCTAAACCTACATGTTTTTTTTGGTGTGCGGGAGGAAACCGGAGAAATCCCGGAGTAAACCCGCGCAACACGGGGAGAACATGCAAACTCCACACAGCTCACTGTTGGTCGGGGGCTGGGATCGAACCCATGATCTCATGATCCCCGCGATCCCCCGGCCAAGGGTAAAACTGTGCTGCCACAGTGCTAAACCACTGCGCCACCGTGCAGCCGACTGCTGCACGGTGGCGCACCTGGCTTTTTTTATGATATTTTCTGGCTTGTTTTATGATATTTTCGCCATGATGCTACATCAAACCTTTAGCATTAGCTTGACTAGGTGATTAGACAGGCTGCCTGACATTGGCTGAACTGTCGATCCAACTGGTTTTGATCACTCTTTCCTATAAATTCAATTCACCCCCCAGTCCTTGTTCATCTACCAACACTTGACCATACAGTCATGTGAAAAAATTTGGACACCCCTTTAAATATTCAGTTCTTTATTAAGAAATGTTCACATATCTATGTCTAACCTTGTTTTTGTTTTTATTTGCATTTTTTTAACATTTATTTTAGCCACTGTAAGTGGAAATGAATGTCGGGGTGTCCTAAAAAAGATGGGGGGTGTCCTAATTTATTCCTCACTATGTGTTTAGAATTACATTTTACAGAAAATTTGAAAAAAGTCTTTAATTCATTTTTAATTGTTTAGTTGTTTTATGTGAATCTCCCAGTATTTTTAAGTTTGATATTAAATATCCATATGTCCAAATATGTTAAAAAAAAAAACCCACAGGCTTATACAGGGTGTCCTAATTTTTGCACATGACCATATACATCGCTCTTAGGCGTTATTTTTGATAGTTAGCTATGGGACACTATTCACTCATTCACAAATATTTCTGGTCTTATTGTAGTCTAGGAACCCCTGTCCACCATTCATTCATTCATCTTCTTCCGCTTAGTCCTTTTCGGATCGTGGGGGGGCTGGAGCCTATCCCAGCATCTTTGGGCGAGAGGCACTGATGCCTTATTTCATTCACTGCCTAAGACAAGTTTATCTTAGTTGGCTCAGGCTCGCTACCCAAGCTAGGCACTACCCAGCAAAGATTAGCACTAGTGATGTAAGAGGGAGGGGGGAGTTAACTCTGGGGCTCGGACATTTAAAGATACATGCACTGAAACAAGCCATTCCAAGGAATGCTGCAAAAGATGATTCACAATGATGCTGCAAAAATTAAATAATTAAAGAAAATTTGACCAAAATATGTCATAAACATTTCATTAAGACCTGTGGGAGCTGTCAACATGTGGAAAAGGTACAGTGAATGGGACCTTTAAAAGAACGTCATTTATAAGGTATGTTCTATTGTAAATTAACATCTTACCATCAATCAAACAGCTAAATGTGTTGCTTAAATGCTTACTTTTTTAATGGTTTTACACTGAATACTGTTTAACCATCATGTACACTTGTAGCATATATAAATGAAAAAATTGTGATCTAAGTACACTAAACACCTGCACATGACTTGTCCTGTGCATGAGCCAAACGGCCAAACATTGAGGCGGGCCGTCAGGGATTCCACTGGGCTGTGTGGGGTCCTTCTAAATTCTCTGGGTCCCCTTCCACAAATGCCTGAGCCCTTTATTCTACACACTTCATGTTCACCATCTTTATCACATTACAGAACATGAAAACACACACGCAGCTCTGCATTTGATTCATATGGCACAGGCTACTGTAAGGACTTATCAAAGGGGGTTTGTGTTCCTCGGCACTTCCATATGTTTTTTATATAGAGTAATAGGGCTATACATGTGGAATCAATCCAACTGATTATGAAGGGTTAATAGGTCATGGCAGCACCGTTCTCAAGCCTGTTTCTGTTGGGGGGGAAAAGAAAATGTCTATTACATACAGTATTTTAACCAGAAACATGTAAAATATGACCCACACACATCAGGAGGGCTGATGTCTGCTGAAAGAATTTGCAGCTTAGGAACACAGTAGGGCAGTAGGAGCACAGATACAGTACAGGTCCGCCTTACAACTTCCATGGTTTGTTCTAAATACATTTAGAGAGACATTTAGACTACTTTATCTGATCCTATTCCCATGAGCAAGGAGGTAACAGGAACATGCATGTTCAGCTCAGCTGGAGAACAATGGCAGTATGCATGCACAACTTAAAGAAGTCCTGAGCTTTAAATGATATTTTAATTTCATTTTTAAATGCATTTATATTTATAAGTGCGGCTCCTCAACATCCATTGTCCAAAACATAAATCTCTCAGAGTTGAAACTCAGCATTAAATCCATATATTGTGCGTTCCTCGCTCTCCAGTACAGTTATTGCATTTCAGCCCAACTTCCCAAATGCAATAAAGGCGAGGTAAGTGGTGAGCGACTGCACATGGCATCAATCATGTGAGAGATGCTCCTCAGACCCTACAGGCTCTGCTCAGAGACGTGCACTCGTATTCACCAAACATTTTTACCAGGAGTCTCTTCTTTGTTTTAAACTGTGAGGGACTCGCATTGAGCTTTCCTTTTGGACTTTTCCAAAGACCACCCCAGCAGCACACGCACGCTGGGCCAACATCAGCAGGTTAACATCAGAAATACATCTCACAGAGGTCACACATGTGGACATCTACCCAATGTCCTGTCAATGTGCAAACGACCTCTATAAGATGTATTCCTCATGTAAACCTGGTATGTTGGGCCAACATTGGCAAGATGTATGTGTGCTGGTGGGGTAATAAATTAGGTAAAATGTGGTAATGGATGAACTAACTCGTGGACAAGCAGAGAAATAATTAGATTCAATTCAATTCAACTTTATTTATATAGCGCCATTTCACAACAACAGTCATCTCATAGCACTATATAAGGTGTGGGGACTAATTGCCAAATACAGTGGGGCAAAAAAGTATTTAGTCAGCCACCAATTGTGCAAGTTCTCCCACTTAAAAGACGAGAGAGGTCTCCAATTTTCATCATAGGTATACCTCAACTATGAGAGACAAAATGAGGAAAAAAAATCCAGAAAATCACATTGAAGGATTTTTAATGAATTAATTGGTAAATTCCTCGGTAAAATAAGTATTTGGTCACCTACAAACAAGCAAGATTTCTGTCTCTCACAGACATGTAACTTCTTCTTTAAGAGGCTCCTCTGTCCTCCACTCGTTACCTGTATTAATGGCACCTGTTTGAACTCGTTATCAGTATAAAAGACACCTGTCCACAACCTCAAACAGTCAGACTCCAAACTCCACTATGGCCAAGACCAAAGTGCTGTCAAAGGATACTAGAAACAAAATTGTAGACCTGCACCAGGCTGGGAAGACTGAATCTGCAACAGGTAAGCAGCTTGGTGTGAAGAAATCAACTGTGGGAGCAATTATTAGAAAATGGAAGACATACAAGACCACTGATAATCTCCCTCGATCTGGAGCTCCACGCAAGAGCTCACCCCATGGGGTCAAAATGATCACGAGAACAATGAGCAAAAATCCCAGAACCACATGGGGGGACCTAGTGAATGACCTGCAGAGAGCTGGGACCAAAGTAACAAAGGCTACAACAGTAACACACTACGCCGCCAGGGACTCAAATCCTGCAGTGCCAGACGTGTCCCCCTGCTTAAGCCAGTACATGTCCAGGCCCGTCTGAAGTTTGCTAGAGAGCATTTGGATGATCCAGAAGAGGATTGGGAGAATGTCATATGGTCAGATGAAACCAAAATAGAACTTTATTGTAAAAACTCAACTTGTCGTGTTTGGAGGAGAAAGAACACCATACCTACAGTGAAGCATGGGGGTGGAAACATCATGCTTTGGGGCTGTTTTTCTGCAAAGGGATCAGGACGACTGATCCGTGTAAACGAAAGAATGAATAGGGCCATGTATTGTGAGATTTTGAGTGAAAACATCCTTCCATCAGCAAGGGCACTGAAGATGAAATGTGGCTGGGTCTTTCAGCATGACAATGATCCCAAACACACCGCCCGGGCAACGAAGGAGTGGCTTCGTAAGAAGCATTTCAAGGTCCTGGAGTGGCCTAGCCAGTCTCAAGATCCCAACCCCAGAGAAAATCTTTGGAGGGAGTTGAAAGTCTGTGTTGCCCAGCGACAGTCCCAAAACATCACTGCTCTAGAGGAGATATGCATGGAGGAATGGGCCATAATACCAGCAACAGTGTGTGAAAACCTTGTGAAGACTTACAGAAAACGTTTGACCTCTGTCATTGCCAACAAAGGGTATATAACAAAGTATTGAGATGAACTTTTGTTATTGACCAAATACTTATTTTACCAAGGAACTTACCAATTAATTCATTAAAAATCCTTCAATGTGATTCTCTGGATTTTTTTTTTTTTTTCTCATTTTGTCTCTCATAGTTGAGGTATACCTATGATGAAAATTGGAGACCTCTCTCATCTTTTAAGTGGGAGAACTTGCACAATTGGTGGCTGACTAAATACTTTTTTGCCCCACTGTATGTGAGAACAAATGATCTAAAACATGAGTTTGTTTGCTAAAACCAAAACAATTCATCAATACCGTCCACACGGGAAAAATGTACTACATGGCAACAATGTAAAACGTGATGTGTTCAGGATGTGTGTCATGTTTCCATGTACCTACCGATAAAACCTTTATCTTCTGAAGCTTTTGGTTCCTTGGTTCCTTTTCTTAAAGAATCTTTTAGAAAGAGGTTCTTCAAAGAACCTTTTTCATAAATGCCCAGTACTCTGTATCTGCATACAACTTCACAAGAAATTAACAACTCAGTTGTTTCAAGGGGTCATTAACTGAAAAATTGTGTTTTTGTAGGCTTTAACCTTCTAAAATCTGTCTATTGGTCATGATGGTTAAAAAAAACAAAACGCTCACCTCCATCCACCCATCCATCTTCTACCGCTTTTCCGGAGGTCCGGGTCGCGGAGGCAGCAGTTCAAGCAGAGAAGCCCAGACTTGCCTCTCCCCAGCCACCTGCTCCAGCTCTTCAGAGAGGATACCAAGGCGTTCCCAGACCAGCTGGGAGACATAGTCTCTCCAGCAAGTCCTGGGTCTGCCTCGGGGTCTCCTCCTAGTCCCAGGCAAAACGCTCCAGAAAAACATAAGCAGCTTTATCTCATTTTTCTCTCAAAGAACCCATGTTGACCCTTCCAGGGATTTTCTTCTATACCAAGAAATGGGAGATGTCACAAAAAGTTAAACGTCACCTACTGCTCTGTTAGCAGCCAGTCTCGCTGTCTGCCGTGTAGATGGCCGAAGAGGGTTAGCATTCGAGCCAACGGTGGTATAAGGATGCTCGCACCAAGTCTGCTTTCTATTGTTGTTTCCTCCTCCAAGGGAGGAGGTAATATTTTTGGAGGTGTTGGTTTGTTGGTTTGTCTTTTAGCAACATTACTCCAAAAGTTATGAATGGATTTTGATTAAATTTTCAGGAAAGGTGTGTAACGGCACGAAGAACAGATGATTGGATTTTGGTGGTGATCCAGTTCATCATCTAGATGCAGGAATTTTTTTGAAAATTATTTTGTATATTTATATTGCACTTTTCATGTCTCTGGCATCCTCATCTCGAAGAGGCGATGGTTAGCACGTCAAGGGTTGGAGCAGCACCTGGAATGACTATACAGCCCAGTCCTTGAGTGGCAGTCTTTGGAGCAGTTGGCACAGATGAAAATTGATGGTGCACGTGCTGATGCTGTGCATTCTTTCCTCGCCGCATGCTTCATCGCCATCTGGACTCTCGTGTTCACTTCCATCTTGAGAACACCCTCTTTGGCACTGTGGCGCCAGGTGGCTCAATCTTTGGCAATAACCTCCCAGTTATTGATGTTGATCTGCACACACTGCATGTCGTGTTTTCAGACATCTTTAAAACACAACAGCGATCGGCCCACACAGCAGACACCCACCCGCAGTTCTCCATAAAGGATTTCTCTCAGCAGACTGTCAGGCTCCATGCGGTGCACGTGGCCAATCCACCGGAGTCGTCTCTGGCTGAGAAATGCAGGGATGCTTGGCAAGTCAGCACACTCAAGGACCTCGGTGTTGGGGACTCTGTCCTGCCACTTGATGTGCATAAGGTGCCAAAGACAGCGAAGGTGGAACCCGTTTAACCGCTTCTCCTGCCTGGCATAGGCTGACCAGGACTCGCTGCCGGACAGGAGAGTGGACAGGACGCAAGCTTGGTATACAAGTAGCTTGGTCTTCAAACTCAGCAGATTGTTGTTCCACACACGCTTGTTGAGTTTGGCCATGACAGCAGCTGCTTTGGCAATTCTGGAGCTGATCTCGGTGTCCAGCGAGAGCGTGTTTGAAACAGTGGACCCTAGGTAGGTGAAGGTGTCCACAACCTCCAGCTGTGTGTTGTCAATGGTAATGACAGGAGAGGAGACAGCATCTTGCACCATGATGTTGGTTTTCTTAAGGCTGATCATGAGCCCAAACTCGTTGCAGGCGTGGGACAGTTTGTCGACCATGTGCTGCAGGCTCTCCTCGCTGTGCGATGCTAGAGCAGCATCGTCTGCAAACAGCAGCTCACGTATGAGGACCTCGTAGACTTTGGTTTTAGCAAGAAGTCTTGCGATGTTGAGGAGTTTTCCATCTGATCTCATTCGGACGTAGACACCTTCAGGAGGGTCGGCGAAGGCATAGTGGAGGAGCATTGAGAAAAAAATCCCAAAGAGAGTCGGTGCTACAACACAACCCTGCTTCACTCCACTGCTGACTGGGAAGGCATCTGAGGTGGCTCCATCAAAGCAAACAGTACTATGCATGTCCATGTGGAAGGAGGAGATGATTGCAAGGAGCTTTGGGGGACAACCGATCTTTCGCAGGATCTAGAAGAGCCTGCTTCGACTAACTAAGTCAAAGGCTTTGGTCAGGTCCACGAAAGCAAGGAACAAT
This sequence comes from Pholidichthys leucotaenia, assembly GCA_020510985.1. NCBI lineage: Eukaryota > Metazoa > Chordata > Actinopteri > Cichliformes > Pholidichthyidae > Pholidichthys > Pholidichthys leucotaenia. The sequence goes on from CM035839.1 coordinate 251,915,317, forward strand.
GGCTGCTGCTGCTCTCGACACTTCTCCTGCAGCTGACAGAGGGAGAAGATCATATCCACTGTGGACCTTCCAGCTTTGAAGCCACACTGGGACTCAGGATAGACTCGCGAAGTGAGGCTCTGCAGGCGGAACAGGGTGACCCGGGCAAAGACTTTGCCAACTATGCTCAGAAGAGAGATGCCGTAGTAACTGTTGCGGTCACTGCGGTCGCCTTTGTTCTTATACAGCGTGACTATGTTGGCATCTCTCATATCTTGGGGAATGTGACTTTGCTGCCAGCAAAGGCAAAGGAGATCATATAGTGGTTGTAAGATGGCTGTTTTCCCGTGTTTCAGAACTTCTGGGGGGATACCGTCTTTCCCTGGAGTCTTGCCACAGGCAAGGCGGTCTATGGCTTTGCGGAGCTCTTCCAGCGTGGGCATTTCGTCAAGCTCCTCCATGACTGGTAGGCAAGGCAAGGCATCGAGGGCCTCGTCTGTCATGATGTTCTGGGTTGAGTACAATTCAAGATAATGCTCAACCCAATGCTGGAACTGCTTGCTCTTGTCGGTGATGGCTTTGCCTGTCTTAGCTTTGAGCAGTGCTGTTTTGATGCTTGTGGGGCCGATAGCTGTTTTGATGCCCTCATACATTCCTTCGGCGTATCCGCAATCGGCAGCTACCTGGATGTTGGTGCACAGGTTCTGCCAGTACTCATTGGTGCAATGGCGGGCAATCTGCTGGGCCGTGCTCCTTGCTGCTCGAAGGGCGTTGCGTATGCCAGGGCAAGGGTTCTGCTTGTGAGCCAGCAGTGCTTCTCTTTTGGCCTCTGTGACTGGCTGCATTTCGACCCAGTGAGCCTCAAACCAGTCAGCATTCTTGTGTTCATTCTTTCCGAATCCGGTCATGGCTGAGTCGTAGATGACGTTGCAAAGGTGGTTCCATTTGGCGTCCATGTCGCCTGGGATATCGGACTGGAGGTGAGCTTCAAGTTTCCTCTGAAAACTGTCAGCGAAGGTCTGAGCCTTGATCAGATCGGAAATTCCACAAGTGTTGATGCGGGGGCGACCCTTAGTCTCGGCATGGTGGATCTTCCTTGGCTTCAGTCTGATGCCAAGGAAGTACTGCCCCTTTAAAACATGTCCACGGAGTTACAGCAGAGTTATGTGTGTGGCCACACCATAGGGCTACGCACCTCCACATTTATGTGCATTTTTGAAACAAAGGGGCCTCAAGCTCATGAACGATCTGTAGCCTAGTGGTGGAGAAAGTGTTTTTTATAACAGAGTATTTTTTAACTGGGAACAGTATCTGAAAGGGAATACTGGTACATTAAAATGTTCAGAATGTACATGGAGCAATGCCAACTATTCCTTACAATCTCAGATTGATTTGTGGCTCATATCACCCTCTTGTGTACAGTTAGTTTCAGGAACAAGCTTGGAGAAATGTCTTTCCTATATTTGATAAATGGTAAATGGCATTCACTTATATAGCGCTTTTTTTCTCATCTCTAGGTGACCAAAACACTTTACAGATCCTGCTATCCACCCATTCACACACTGATGGCAGCATAGCTGCCAAACATGGCGCTGTCCAGACCCACCAGGAGCAATTGGGGTTAAAGTGTCTTGCCCAGGGACACAACGGCAGGATATCTGGGGAGAGCGGGATTCGAACCGCCAACCATCCGGTTATTGGACAACCTGCTCTACCTCCTGAGCAGTGGTTCTGTTGGTTATATTGCTGAATAATTATGAAGGTTTTCAGTAAACTGTAAGGGAGAACAGAGGAGGAAAAAAAAAAACGAATTGACAGATTCATTAAACCATGATGTTGATTTAAGGAGGAATTGCCCAGCCCCAATGTATGGTCAATACAATTATGACAGTCTTGTTATTATAATGTACTCATATAATGTAGTCATATTGTTTTTGCTGCAGTTTCTCTGCCTGTTAGCAGGATCATGCAAAAACTCCTGGATGGATTTGGATGACATTTTCACCAGAGGTGGTCTTTGGCCCAAAGATGAACTCATTAGATGTTGGAGGTGATCTGTGAGTGCATACCTCTGCCAAGGCCCTATCTCACAATGTATGGATGGATGGTGATATGGACGATCAAAGGGAAAGAGGGGAGGACAAATGGAGAGAGGGAGGGATGTAGCCTTGGCGGAGGTATGCGCTCTTTGAGTGCCCTCCACTTTTGTTACATTTTTGCCGTAACCATACAGCCAGCTGATACCATTAGCGTGCTAGGCAGTCCGAGTCAATGCACGTAACTGGATACCATTTGCATCAACAGGGAGGAGGTGACAGACAGGCCGCCTAGCATTAACTCAACTATCCATCCAGCTGGTTTTGAGCGCCATTTTCTATAAATTCCAAATGAATCCTTGTCCATCTGGAATCCTTGTTCATCTAACATCACTTGACCATACAAATCATTCTTCAGTGTTATTTTAGTTTATTTTCTGTAGTATCATATATATAGTAGGGATCATCAACCCAAGGATTTAAATGACGGCTGCACAGTTTGGCTTTCAGTTAAAGCTGGGGGCTGAAACATTCATAGTGGTCAAATTTGACCAAATGTGGTTTATTCCAACATAGTCTCCCCTTCAGTCCACACACTTCTTCCATCGGTGCTGCAGTGCTTGGATCCCTGCAGTTGAAAAATAAACCACATGTGGTCAAATTTGATCACTATGAAATTTTCAGCCCCCCCCCCCGTAAATTGTGAAATTTAATGTAACATAAAATCATTATTTAGTTTTTAATGTTATATAATCACTTTAAGAAAAAGTTGTATTTTTTGTAGTGTAAGATTCCCTTTTTATACACAGGAAGGTGGTCCGTCTCTATGTAGGCAGCCATCTTGGATCACCGTAATGTCTTTCCAAGTTTTTATGCATAACTATCTACACAAATTACTTCTGTAGGTTATTGTGCATGCTTAATAAGGGAGTAATGGCCCGTGTGAAGGAAAATATTTGCTTTTTGGCATCTGAGTTAGATTACCTAGATTACACGCTGCACCATATGACATTTTTTCAAGAGTCTGGCTTTTTCATTTCTTGCGACACATAATAGCAAAGTTTCATCAGTTTTCTTCACTCTTGCAGTCATCATCATCATAGCAGTCTGTTGTGGGCGACAATGACTGTTTCATTTAAGTCTGATCAGATTCCTCCACTCAGCTCTGTCCTTAGTCTTCCGCTGCTAGGAACTCCTGTCTATATCCAACTTCTTCAAGTTTCTTTTTACAGTGTCTTTAAATCTGAGCATTGGTCTACCCTGATTGTGTTTACCCTCGCATAACTGTGAGTAGAGTGACTGCCGAGGGAGATGCTGGTGGTCCATCCTCTCAACATGTCCGAGCCATCTCAGATTCGTCTGTATTAGCATGTCCTCCATTGATGATAGACCAGCTCATTTCAACACTTGTATGTTGGTTGTCTTGTCTTTCCATGAGATGTTCATTATGGCTCGAAGGTGTCTCATCATGTACGCATGGTTTCTTTACCTGCACTTTGTAGACAGTCCAAGTTTCAGCAATGTACAATACAGTAGCCAGTACTGTCGCTCTGTACACTTTGCATTTCACACGGATAGACACATGTCGATTGTTCCACAGTCTCTCCCTCAAGTTTCCAAACACAGCGCTCGCTCTTCCCATTCTGAGAGATAGTTCATCCTCCAGCCTAGCATTCTCTGAAACAGTACTCCCTAGATACTTCAGAATCAGAAGAATCAGCTTTATTGCCAAGTATATTTACAAGTAAACACACAAGGAATTTGACTTGACATAAGACGCGCACATTAGGCGCATCCAATGACGCGTCGCCATACAAGGCGCCTGTCAACAGTGGAGGTAAAGAGGGGGGAGGAGGGGGAGGAAAACACAATAGGAGAGAGAAAAAACATAGTAATCAGAATAAACGCTCATATGTGAGCCAAATTTTGACTACACAGAAAAAAACCCTCATGCATTAGCATACAATAGGATTCACAAGACACAAGAGAGCAGTGTACAGTATCTTTAATCAGTTCATGAATCAATGTGTGTGCGGTGTTGAGCAGTGTTGATGATAATAAGAGAGACCCAAGGACCCTTGGCAGAAGATGTTTTGTCTGTCTGGCGCCCAGTCTTATCTGGCGCTGCAGCTGGCTGTCCAAGGCCTTGTGCTCATGATTTTGAAAAAAACACAGACTGCAGACAGCCAGGAGGAATTTTCATGGGGAATAATAGTGCCAAATAGGACTGATCACAGAGAAGACTTGTATTTCTTCTGTAGATTCAGTACATTAATCCTTCATTGCGCAGCTTTGAATTCGTCGTGGAAAGACCTGAGCGAACCCATGATGTAATCCACCTTACGAGACAGTTCTCCAGTAGTCGCTATCATGGTCTTCTCCAGTTTCTCAATTTGTTGGATGCACCTCGCCTGGCCAGCATTTTGATAGGTTGAATCCATCTTCAGCAATTTGCGGTAAACCAAGACAATTCCTGTCCCAATCAGAATTATCCCAATCACCAAGATTACGAAGATAAACAGATCTTCAATATCTTCGATAGAAAGATTAGAGAGACACAGCATTTTCCATTTACCCGTGTCACATAGATAGCCCACTGGAGCCGTTCCAGCGGGGCAGACAGCTTCCCCCGGAGCACTTTTCCTTGTTGAAAAAATAGTGTCAATTGTGTTCAAAGCCCAGCTTATTAACTCCATAATTTCTTTTCGGCGGTCGCAGTTAGACGCAGGCAGACAACAGCAAGCTGGGATCTAGTAATAACAGGAGGGGAGGAAAAAATCAGCAGGAGAGAAGAAAAAAGCGTCTGCTCTCTTGGGAGGGCGGAAGTAGTCCACCCAAAAGTCTTGCACTTGACTAGTGGCTCTGTACCAATTACTACTCTTCTGGTAGTAATGTTGATAACTGGAAGTTTGGTGGTTGATAAAGGCACTCTGTTTTCTTGATGTTGATATGGAGGCTGAAATGGCTAGCTGCTCTTGCAAATTTCTCCATTAAAGATTGCATATCTTCCGCACTGTGTGCAACTAGAGCACTGTCGTGGGCAAAGAGCTTTTCTCTTATTACCTTTATCAATGCCTTACTCTTGGCTTTAAACTGTGCCACATTGAACAAGTCTGCTTCTTTCCTTGTTTGAATGTATACTCCTTCTGAAGTGACTTTGAAAGCCACCTCAAGCATGGCTGTCAGATATAGCAAGAAGAGTTTAGGCGCCAGCACACACCCCTGTTTCACCCCGTTGCTTACTGAAAAGTCTTTAGATACTGAACCACTCATTGCCACGTTTGCTTGCATACCTGTATGGAGTGCCTCAATCAGGCTGACAAACTTCTCTGTACAGCCATATTTCTTGAGTACCTACCAAAGACCTTGTCGCAAAACCGTATCGAAGGCTTTACTGAAGCCTATGAAGACTACATAAAGCAGGATGTTCTGTTCGATACACTTTTCTTGAACGTGTTTCAAGCAGAAAATCAGGTCCATTGGGCTTCTTCAACTTCTAAAGCCGCACTGGGTTTCCGGTAGTACATTCTGTAAGATGTGTTCACTGAGTCTGTTCAGTAGTACATGTGAGAGAATCTTACCAACAGTGGCTAGCAGTGATATACCTCGGTAATTTCCACAATCTTTCCTGTCACCTTTCTTGAACAAAGGCACAATACTTGCATCCTTCCAGTCTTGAGGTACTTTCTGGGCATCACATATCTCTTGGATGAACTTGTGCAGGCAGTTGGTCAGCTGAACACCACCAAATTTCCACACTTCTGCTGGAATTCTATCCCTTCCTGGAGCTTTACCATCCTGTGTTGTCCTGATAGCTGCCATTAGTTCATCAAAATTTGGTGGTTCATCCAGACTTGATACAGCTGGTCGCTGCACTACAGCTTCTTTAGCCTCTTCAGTGAGATCTCCAGGGTTGTTTAGTAGTTGGTCAAAGTGGTCTGCAAATCTGTCCAGGATCTTGTCTTTCTCCTGCAAAACCGTATCACCATCCATAGCCTTTAGTTGGATCAATCCTCTTGGTTTAGGGCCGTAGATTTCTCTCAAACCTGTGAAGAATGTTTTCATGTCCTTCCTGTCTGCTGCAGTTTGAAGTTCCTCCGCTTTTTCATCCCACCAGTTGGGCTTCATCTCTCTGGTGTACTTCTGTAGCTCACTCTGAGCCACTGAGTATTTCTTCTTCTTCGACCTTGTGTTACACTGTAGGTTTTCCTGCCTAGCTGTATTCCTTGCTTCTAGTAGTTTCTTCAGATGTTCCTCATGCTCATCAAACCAATCTAGAGGTTTCTTCTCAGTGTGGCCTAATACATCACTCGCAGTCTGATACACTGTATCCTTCAGTGTTGCCCATTTCTCATGAATTCATAAATGCTACATAAACTACATTTCATGTATATTCATTGATATATATGAAAATTTATAAGCAGCATAATCTTCAATTTAATGGTCAAATATTGCAGTTCTCAGCTAATTGTTTTAGTCAGCGAGGGGCAAACGGCTCTTTACCAAGGAAAGGTTCCAGACCCCTGATCTATACAGTTAGGTCCATATATATTTGGACACTGATATAGGTTTTGTTATTTTAGCAGTTTACCAAAACATATTGAAGATACAGTTATATAATCAATATGGGCTTAAAGTTTTTTTTTGTTTGTTTGTTTTTTGTTTTTTTTTCCGGTTCCGGTTCCGCTGGACCCATGGCGCCACACGAGTTGGCTGCTGTTTGCAACTGCCTTTTTCTTATCTTCCTTCTTCTTTCTACACCTTTCACTCTATATATATATCACGGACACACAGATCGCCCCAAGGGTCTCCCGAGTCGGCAGACGGAGCCACTGTTTGCAGCGGGGGACGATACAGCAGGGAAGAGCCAGCTAGCTGGCTAGCTAGCTCCAACCGCCACCCGGTGCTAACGGAGAAGCTCGACATGCCGAGGAACTGTGGTGAAAACGACGCGGGTGCCGGGCTGGAGTTTAGGCGGCGTGCAAGAAATATAAGACAGAATAATAAAGAGCGATGGCAAGAACCAAGCAGACCGCCCGTAAATCTACTGGAGGAAAAAGCCCCCCCAGGAAGTAGCTAGCCACGAAGGCTGCTCGAAAAAAGCGCTCCGGCCACCGGCGGAGTGAAGAAGCCTCACCGTTACAGGCCCGGTACCGTGGCTCTGAGAGAGATCCGTCGCTACCAGAAATCCACGGAGCTGCTCATCCGTAAGCTGCCCTTCCAGTGCCTGGTGAGGGAGATCGCTCAGGACTTCAAGACCGACCTGCGCTTCCAGAGCTCCGCCGTCATGGCTCTGCAGGAGGCCAGCGAGGCCTACCTGGTGGGTCTCTTCGTGGACACCAACCTGTGCGCCATCCACGCCAAGAGGGTCACCATCATGCCCAAAGACATCCAGCTGGTCCGCCGCACACGCGGAGGGAGAGAGAGCTTAGACTTTCTGCTGCACATTCACCAACTACAATGCTCCGCACTGTGTGTCTATATATATATATATATATACAGTATATATATATATATACACACTACCGTTCAAAAGTTTGGGGTCACCCAGACAATTATTTTGTGTTTTCCATGAAAAGTCACACTTATTTACCACGAGTTGTAAAATGAATAGAAAATATAGTCAAGACATTGACAAGGTTAGAAATAATGATTTGTATTTGAAATAATAATTTTTTCCATCAAGCTTTGCTTTCGTCAAAGAATCCTCCATTTGTAGCAATTACAGCATTGCAGACCTAACATGATTGCACAAGGGTTTTCTAATCATCCATTAGCCTTCTGACGCAATGAGCAAACACATTGTACCGTTAGAACACTGGAGTGATAGTTGCTGGAAATGGGCCTCTATACACCTATGTAGATATTGCACCAAAAACCAGGCATTTGCAGCTATAATAGTCATTTACCCTATTAGCAATGTGTAGAGTGTATTTCTCATTATTTCATTTCCCAAACTTTTGAACGGTAGTGTATATATATATATATATATATATATATTAATATGTACATATGTATACTAGCTGTTCTTGTTTTTTTCTTGCCTTCTGATTGTTGCTCTGAGTGTTGCTATCCCTGTGCTGTTGCAATCCTGGAATTTCCCCATTGTGGGACTAATAAAGGCTTATCTTATCTTATCTTAAAGTGCAGAATATCAGCTTTAAATTGAGGGTATTCACATTAAGTTGGAGTTACAGATGAGGAATTTGAGCCACTTTTGTACAAAATCTCCTCATTTCAGGGAATCAGAAGTAATTGGACAAATTATCATTACCATAAATAAAATGTTCATTTTTAATCCTTTGCAGCCAATGACTGCCTGAAGTCTGGAACTGATGGACATCACTGGGTTTCCTGCTTTGTGATGCTTTGCCAGGCCTTTACTGCAGCACTGTCTTCAGTTGTTGCTTGTTTGTGAGTTTTTCTGCCTTTAAGTTTTGTCTTAAGCAAGTCAAATGTTGCTGGATCGGGTTGAGATCTGGTGACTGACTCAGCCTTTGCAGAATATTCCACTTCTTTGCCTTAAGAACTCCTGGGTTTTTTCTCAGCATGTTCTGGGTCATTGTCCATCTGTACTGTGAAGTGCCGTCCAATCAACTCTGCTGCATTTGGCTGAATCTGAGCAGACAGTTTATCCTTAGACACTTCAGAATTCATCTGGCTGCTTCTGTCACATCAGTAATAATCAATAGTGACCCAGTGCCATTGGAAGCCATGCATGCTCATGCATCACACTGCCTCCACCATGTTTTACAGAAGACGTGGTGTGCTTTGGATCATGAGCCATTCCAAGATTTCGCCATACGTTTTTCTTCCCAGCATTCTGGTACAGGTTGATCTTGGTTTCATCTGTCCAAACAATGCTGTTCCAGAACTGGGCTGGCTTCTTTAGATGCTGTTTGGCAGAGTTCAATCTGCCCTTTCTATTTTTGAGGCTGATTGATGGTTTGCACCTTGTGGTGAATCCTCTGTATTTGCTCTTGTGAATTCTTCTCTTTATGGTAGACTGAGATACTGACACACCTACTTCCTGGAGAGTACTCTTCCCTTGGTTGGATGTGGCGAAGGCATTTTTCTTCATGATGGAAAGGATCCTACAATCATTGTTCCATGGACGTCCAGGCCTGTTTGAGTTCCGAAGCTCACTAGTGCACTCTTTTTTTGTCAGAATGTACCAAACTGTTGATGTGGCCCCTCCTAACATTCCTGAAAACTCTGATGGATTTCTTCTTGCTTCAGCCTGAGGATGGTCTGTTTCACTTCCACTGAGAGCTCCTTTGACCACACATTGTGGGTTTAAAGGAACATCTTCCAAATGCAAATGTCAGACCTGGAATGAAATCCAGACCTTTTATTTGCTTGAATGATGATGGATTAAGAACATATTCACCCATGCAGCCCCTGAAATAGCTTTGGAGTCAATTGTCCAATTACTTTTGAGCCTCCTGAAATGAGGAGTTTTTGTATAAAAATTGTTGCAATGTCTATACCATAACTTCAATTTGGATGTGAATACCCTGAACTTAAATCTGAGGGTCTGCACTTTAATCCCATGATGATTATTTTTATTTTTAATATGTTTCAGTAAACCGCCAAAATAACAAAACTTGTGCTCGTGTCCAAATAAATTCCTCAAAAAAGTTCAGAAACATTATTTCAGTCAATTATTTCTCCACTTTAGTAAAGCCAACTGGTATTATATTTTACATCATTAGAAAGCCTGATTAGTCACCTTTATAATGAGGTACAACTTGAAAGGATGGTGCATTTGTGGAATGAGCAACACAGCTAAACGTATGGGTAGTGCCCCCCAAAAATGTGCCAAAATCCCCTGCCATATTCTCCTGCTGGTATTCACATCTGCTGGGTAGACTGGATGACTGCACTCTCCCACAGTAAAAAAGGGAAAAAAGAGTCATACATTTATTCATAATAAATTTATTGGCCATTTTTACATTCATTTTACACTGTCAGGGACCTCAGTACCCTGTGGCAGATCTATACACAGCCACAACAGCTTGGCACCTCCTCTTCACGCTGGTCACATTCTGCTGTGGGATGGCATCCATTCCTCAACCAGGAGTTTTTGAAGGTCAACCAGCGTGGTTGTGTTGGTCACTCCAGCACATACAGTATGCCCAAGCTGATCCCACAAGTGTTCAGTTCCACCTGTGACTGGGACACACCTGGCAGCACCTGAAGCTCAAAACAAGAGTGAAAACCAACAGAAGCCCATTGGATTTTGGCAAATTTTTTGGGGGGTGCTACCCACGCGTTTAGCTGTGTTACTCTTTCCACGAATGGACGATCCTTACAAACTGTACCTCACTGTAAAGGTGACTAATCAGGCTTTCCAGCGATATAAAATACAATACCAATTGGTATTATTAAAGGGGAGAAATCAATGACTGAAAAAACATTCCCAAACTTTTTCTGAGGAGTTTACAATGCTGAGAAAAAGTATTTGCCCCCTTCCTGATTTCTTATATTTTTGCATATTTGTCACACCTCAGTGTTTCAGATCATCAAACACATTTTAATATCAGACAAAGATAACCTGAATAAATACAAAATGCAGTTTTCAAATGATGATTTCATTTATTAAAGGGAAAATAAAAACTATCCAAACCTACCTGGCCCTATGTAGAAAAAGTAATTGCCCCCTGTGTTACATTATGAATTAACTGTGATTAACCAAATTTTTCGAAAGCTGAGTTCAATTTCAGTAGCTACACCCAATCCTGATTACTGCCAGATTTGCTGAATCAAGAAATCACTAAAAATAAAAAAATAAAAATAGAACCTGTCTGGCAACCTGAAATAGGCTAAAATATCTCAAAAAGCAACACATCCCACTGTGAGCTAAAGAAATTCAAGAACAGATGAGAAACAAAAACCCAGAACAATGTCTAAAGAACTGCAGGCCTCACTTGCCTCAGTTTGGACACTGGTCTACAGTGGAACAATAAGAAAGAGACTGGGCAAAAATGGCATCCATGGAGAGTTCCGAGACAAAAACCGCTGCTGGACAAAAAGAACACAAAGACTCATCTCACATTTGCCAGAAAACCTCGAGATGATCCTCAAGACTTTTGGGAAATTATTCTGGGGACCGACGAGACAAAAGTTGAACTTTTTGGAAGACATGTCCCATTTTATCTGGCATAAAACTAACACAGAATTTCATAAAAAGAACATCGTATCAACAGTCAAACATGGTGGTGGTAGTGTCATGGTCTGGGGCTGCTTTGCTGCTTCAGGACCTGGACAACTTGCCCTAATTGACAGAACCATGAATTCTGCTCTCTACCAAAAAATTCTGAAGGAGAATGTCCGGCCATCAGTTCATGAAACCCTCCAATGTAACTGAATTTAAACAATTCTGCACAGAAGAGTGGGTCAAAATTCCTCAACAGTGATGTAAAAGACTCATTGCCAGTTGTTGGTGCCAATGGTGGCACAACCAGTTATTAGGTTTAGGGGGCAATTACTTTTTCACTTGGGGCCAGGTAGGTTTGAATAGCTTTTTTCCCTTAATAAATGAAATCATCATCTAAAAGCTGCATTTTGTATTTACTCAGGTTATCTTTGTCTAATATTTAAATTTGTTTGATGATCTGAAACATTTAGGTGTAACAAATATGCAAAAATATAAGAAATTAGGAAGGGGGCAAATACTTTTTCACAGCACTGTATATATGGACCTAACTGTAACTGGTACCAAAGGTGGATAGTTAAAGTTGGCAGTTTAGCCACCCATTCATGAATGTTTCTGTGCTTATTGTACTCCAGGGACCAGTCATATCTTACTGACCATTGAAACCCCACATCCTTGTCCAGCAGTGATGCACTACAATTTCAAAAATTCAAAGATTTTTATTTGTCAATACTACTATATGTACAGGACATACAGAAGAACTGAAATTGTGTTTCTCTTTCTCTTCAGTAGAGTGCACAATAAAAAAAAGAAAAAAGGAATAAGGCTGGAAAAACAACAACAGCAGTCTACGTACAGTAATGCTACCCATAGTGTAAATGGTGACAAAAGATAGACCCAGACTTCCCATAGTGCAAATAAAGATAAAACACTAAACGATGAGACCCAGCAATCATATATATAGAAAAGTAGAGCAGTAATACTTGTAGTACCAAGTTCAATGCGGTAGTGTAGGTGCAGACAGTGATAGAACTGCACATGATCAGTATTGCAATAACAGACAGCAGCAGATGTATTACTGTTGGTGTGGTTGTGTCTTTCTGTGCCCAGTCTTTCTGTGCTGAGGTAGTTATTGTGCGGGTGAGTGCGTTACGGACGGGGGGAGTGGGCAGAGTTCAGGGTCTTGATGGTCTGATGAACAAAGCTGTTTTTCCTAATTTCCTAATTTACATTAGTTGGCTCCAAGCTAGGAAACTTCAAGCAGGTAATGTCAGCAATAGTGACGTAAGAGGGAGGGGGGAGTTGAGTGCAGTCACTTTAAGATCGTGACCGACAATAAAGCCTATTCTATTCTAATAGTGGACTTTTGCGCCATGCTTCTCGTCTGATGCTTTTTTCCACTTGTCCTGTCAAGCAGCTAGGTGAGCAGAACAGAAATCTGCTTCCCTTATTGTGCCAAACACATTTACTTTGCCAAAAAGAGCTTTATGTACTGTATATTATTTATAGACTACTCTTGTAATAGCTTTTAATACTTTTAGATTGTTTTACCCATGAGGGACCCGACCGGGGGGGGGGGATGGGGAAGGGGGGGGGGAAGAAAAGGGAGAGGAACAAACAGAGAAGACAAACAGACTAACACAACTGAAACAAACAGAAGACAAACCTTTTTTTTTCTACTGAAAAGATCTCATCACGAGTCTGGTATCTGCACCTGTTAAAGGAGAGGCATATGCGCGTGTGCATGTGTGTGCGTGTGTATGATAGCGTGTGCAAAGTAAGTGTGTGTGCATGAGTGGTTTGCCAGGAAACATACAAAGAGGGTGGCAGGTCACAGCAACACCCCCCCACCCAGAAACCCCGAGCAAGCAGTACAGCGCCACCAACCCCTACAGAGCACAAATGTCCTGAGACGAACATGCCCCAGAACAACCAGGCATCTGCCCCAGGAGGGAGGGCCGAGGGAGGCCGGGCCACCAAGCGGTCGGCACAGTGCACCCCCACCCCCGGACCGGCTAGCCTCCACCGCCCCAGGCACCCCCACAGTGAGCCCAACCCACCCCAGCACCACCAACACACACCCCAGGAACCCCCATGCCCCCTCGCCAAAGGAAGGTGGTAGCAAGGCACAGAAGCCCCACAGGGGGCCAGCCCCCCAGTCCAAGGGAGCCCACGTGGCCAGGAGGTGCCAGGAGGCGCCACCCCCTCCAACCAGCACACACACTCATTCCCACACACTCACACCCTCATGCTCTCATACACACCCACTCGCACCCCACACACACTCACATGCACTCACTCACTCTCCCCCATACAATTCCACACTCTCACTCCCACACCCAGACCCACCCACTCCCATACCCACTCAATCTTGTGCCCACTCCCACTCACCCTCACATCTGCCCACACCCACCCACGCTTACCCACACACACACTCTCACACTTGCGCTCTGACTCACTCACATCTACTCGTGCTCTCCCTCATACAATCACCCACACTCATTCATCCTTATCACTTGGGGCAGCCGCGGCGCACATGCAACGGGAATGAATGCGCACCGACACCCCCGGCAGCGGCCGGGGAGACCACTGGCACGGGTCAGCAGCCACACCCCACCAACCCACCCCAGGGTGGCTGCAGCCACAGAAGCAGACCACCACCACCACCACCAACGCCCACCCACAGCGACCGATCAACAGACCACTGCAAGCGCTCCGAGATACCACCCGACACACAAAACGTCCCGTCTTATGCTAATGCTTTTGTTAGTTTCTGTCAGCACATTGTCTGTTTTTTATGCCTTGCATCATGCCATCGCATAACCAGTAGACAGTACACCGGCTTTGTGCTGGGAGGAGGAGGCTCATTTCAAAGAGGTGTGGCAGCTCGCAATCTCATGCACACTGGGATTATGATACATTTTATGATAGTGTGCTTTTGATCAGGAAAAAAGGAGGTCTGTCATGAGAAGTGCATTGTTTAATGCTATTTCAGCAGCATGCTTTGAAATCATGCAGGTCCTACTGACAAAAGCTCAGGAGGAAACATGGCATGCGCTGGAATTTTTCAGTTATTTTAATGGAGAGAGTTGTTACAGTTATAATCTAATCACCTGTCATTTTAATTATAATATGACTAGCATTGATGCCCGTTGAATATGGAATGCAGTGTTTAAGGGTGGTGGGACTACAATAGCAATAGCAAGCAATTGTCATCCACATACATACAGACATACACCAGTGACACAATGCATCTGGGATGCACTGAGCATGATGATACAGAAAGAGCAATAGCAAGGTTATCATACAGAAACTTGCTGCACTGATGAACATTTTAGACATCTGCTGAGATGTTCAGTGGCTAATTAGTCCTCACTCACCTCAGTCATTCCATCTTAATTTACCCTGCAGAACGCTCCATGGAATCCCATGAAATCCCTTTTTTATTGTTGGATCAGTAATTTTATAATATTGCATTCTGAGTTCTGGACACCAACATTATGGAAAGGTGAAGTAAATAAAAATAAGCTGAGAAATGTGGCATTTATAAATTCTAGTACAACCCATCATAATAACAGTAGGTCGAAACAAAGGGAAAATTATGTAAAATGCAATAAAATACTAATAGTATGCAAGAACATTCATGATGGGCACCAGATGTCACTGTTCTTAATTAGAATAAAGCCTGTAAGCTTTCAAAGCCTCAGAGCTTCATTGAGGCTTCAGCTACCCATCACTGCTGAAGAGCTGTAGCATTTATTGTTGTTTAAAAGCAGGTTACCCTTTACTGCTGTTTACAGCCTGTTAATGCTTACTTTACTCCTGCTCTGATCAACATGGACTCCAGTGCATACCGCTCCCTCACTCGCTCTCTTGCTCGACCACTCTCACAGAGCATCACCTAGGTTTCAATTAGCACTCCCTCTGCTGGCGGACACTATAACTGCATTTAAGAATGCAGTTTCAAATACGATCAAAATAATCAATTTTTGGTGAAGCAGTCAATGAAACTTGTCAGGTGCACTCTTCAGGTATTGTAGCATCGTCATGCAAGAGATGAGAGCCCACGGTCAAATGGCTTCTGAGTTAGCAGGCAGACGAAATTTGCCACATACATAGAGCAGGGAAAATAAGTATTGAACACGTCAATATTTCTCTCATTAAACATAATTTCTGATGGAGCCATTGACCTGAGATTTTCACCAGATATTAGCAACAACCCAAGTAATGCATACATACAAAGAAATAAAGGCAAATGTGTTCACAGAACAAGTTATATTTAATAAAGTGGAATGACAAAAGGAATAAGTATTGAACACATGAAGAAAAAGAGGTGCAAAAAGGCATAGAAAGCCAAGAAAACAGCTGAAATCCATCAGAATTCAGGAAGCCATTCCATCCCCATCAGTGCAAATTAATTTTTGCTGGTTAAGTCCTGACTGGTAGCCTTTAAAAAGGTCTGTGAATATCATATTGTCACACCACAAAGAATTCATGATGGGTAGAAGCAAAGAGCTCTCTCTAGACCAGGAGTCGCCAGCTAAAACTGCAAGAGGTCGTCCTCCTCAGCCGAGGTCTGAACTAGGTGTGGGGATCTTTAGGCATCTCATGATTCGATTATGATTCAGAGCTCCAAATTTTAAAACCCATTCTCAATGCATCTTGATGCATTTTTTTTTCTATTGAGGATTTTTCCATCCCATTGTGTGACAACTTGGTCCTTTTAAAACAAAGCATTTGTAATGACCCATGGCTTTACTTCCAACATCTTTTATTAAAACAGATGGAAGAGAAATCTGACACATGGACAAATTTATCTCATAATATGCTTTGAAAAACTGCCATAATTTCATGGACATTCTTTCACAAGACCACAGCTGTCTCCAGACAGGCCAGTATCATTTAACTGACTTTCACACATTATTTTATTAAGCTCATGTTTTGCCTGCCTTTAGCGCTATACTAATTTTTAAACAAAAAAAATAAAACTGAATTATTTGTTTAATTTCAAACAAAATATGTCGTTTAAGTTTTTATAATACAAAAGAACACTAAATGTGTTTGTTGACTCCAAATAAATAGGTCTAAAATTCTAAAATCGACAACTAAAATCCTAAAAATGTTATCCGGGAGAACACAATCTAAATTGCATTACATTTATTTATTTTGTTTGCGGATGACACAAATATCCTTTGCACTGGTGAGAATTTGCAGCAGGTTTTAGAGGTGGTCACAACTGAAATGAAAAAGTTAACGCAGTGGTTCAACAAAAATAAATTATCTCTAAATCTAAAAAAAACCAAAGATTATGTTGTTTGGAAATTATAAAATAAATCATGAAATAATGGTAACGATAGATGATACCAGAATAGAAACAGTACAGGAAAATAAGTTTCTGGGGGTGACGCTAGACAATAAAATCTGCTGGAAACCTCACATCAGTCACATCCGTGCCAAGTTGGCAAAATGTATAGACATACTGGGGAAGACAAGACACATCTTGGACTATAAATCATTGTTCTTACTGTACAATTCACTGTTTCTACCTTATCTTAACTACTGTGTAGAAGTCTGGGGAAACACCTACAAGACCAACCTACACTCAGTATGCACATTACAAAAAAGAGCTATAAGGATAATAAATAATGTAGGATATAGAGACCATACCAATTCGTTGTTTTTAAAGTCACATGTCATAAAGTTCATCGATTTAGTTAAATTTAAGACAGCACAAGTCATGTACAGGGCAATTAATAATCAACTCCCAACTAATATACAAAAAATATTTAAAAAAAGAGACAATGATCATAATTTGAGAGGAGACTTAAACTTTACAAAACCCAAGATACGAACAAC
Source organism: Pholidichthys leucotaenia (assembly GCA_020510985.1). Lineage (NCBI taxonomy): Eukaryota > Metazoa > Chordata > Actinopteri > Cichliformes > Pholidichthyidae > Pholidichthys > Pholidichthys leucotaenia. The sequence goes on from CM035839.1 coordinate 251,932,345, forward strand.
CAAGAAAAGTCTGTGCATATCTGTCTGTGGGGTGGATTTGTGGAACAGTCTGGAGCCGGAACTGAAACTATGTACAAACAGAAATCAATTCAAAAAGAGGTACAAACATTATTTGCTGAAAGGATATATGTTAGAAGGGTAGTATTTATATGTACGATTCACTATGCTCACTCTGGGACACTATGGAATGGTGGGTGGGACAGCACTGTGTATATCTGTGTTGTTTGAGGCTGGTTTTGATGTATGGACATCAATGTATGCTAAGATGGATGGGTGTTAATGTTGATATGTACAAAATATAGTTAATTGTTTACTTGGGGTCTTAAAGGTGGTAATTTGTATATAATTCACATGGGTGTATTTATGGAAAAGAGAAGATGGAATTAATAAGTGTTCACTTCTTCCTTCTCCCTTTCAAACACTGTATACAGTGATCCCTCGCTACTTCGCGCTTCACCTTTCGCGCCCTCAGTGCATCGCGGATTTTTCAAAAATATTCATCAAAAATTCAAAATTGAGAAATAATGGCCGGGCGCTAGCAGAAGGCAGGGAGACTACATTAGACCATCAGGTATCAACACGGAGAGCCCGCACAACTCAAAAAATCCACCTCTCTGTTCGCTGTTCTCGTGTTGGCTCAGCTCGGAAATCTCGCAAGCTGATTGGCCGAGACGTTTCACCCCGCAAGCTGATTGGCCGAGACGTTTCACCCACCTCCTCTCCCTGCCGAGCGCCCATTAAGGGAAGGAAGACCGCATTCATTGCTCTTTATCGCTCGTGTTACTTTTAGTCTCGCCGCGTGGAACTTTTTGCTGTTCTCTTGTGCCATTTTGTGCGAAATAGTCTTCCCGTCGAGCCACTACGCCGCCTCCTGCAGCTTCTCCAGCTCTATCGGAAGCTGCCCTCGATGATCCTGCGCTTCTAGCACCTGACGATGAGGCGTCACCTGAGGAGCAGTAAAGCTCTCATTAACCTGTGCAGTAAATCATTTTCATCTTGAGTTACGTATCTTGTTATAAGAATAAAAGAGTTCTAAAAACATATTTATGTACACTTTATTTACATCTACGTATGTATGTACACGTACACACACACACAAGTATCATATGAGAGAGAGAGAGTGAGAGAATGAACGTACGTATTATTTATGGATGACGTCATTAGGGGTGACGCTACTTCGCGGTTTTTCACTTTTCGCGGTCGGTTCTGGAACCCATTAACCGCGATAAGTGAGGGATCACTGTACTGTTACTTTATTGCATTTGTCATTTGTTTTGTTTTTGTTATACTTTTTTGTTCGAAATAAAGTATCTATCTATTTAAAAAAAGATTAGTATCTAAAAAACTAAATTTCACAAAAAGTCCACCTCTACACAATATTTTCAGTGCAGAAAAATGTTCAAACTGTAAGACAAAAAAAAATGTAATATAAAAATATAATTCTACCCGGATAAGTGGTAGAAGATGGATGGATGGAATACAGAATTCGTCTGACATTTTTTAAAAAATCTCAACAGTAAACTCTGTTACATCATGGATGGAGCTGTAACTCCATGGTTACAGGCAAAGGGGAGGTGGAACTTTTATGTCAGTAACACACAGAGCTTTTACAGTTTTTATGTGATATCGGAGGCTATGAAAAGGGCCTCCATAACCAGCAACCTCACCCCTGCATCCCAGGACGGACTACTCTCAGCAGAATAGAGGAAGTACTCCAGTAAACACACTCAATTTCACAACAGTGCTTCATTTTGTGGATACAGACCTGACACCAAGAGTGTCTATCCGGGGTGGATGTACTGGCTGTCGGCCTTGCGTGCATGTGGCACCCGCAGCAGATACTCTGGAGGGGTTGGAGCTGCAGAGTGAGAGTAGTGTTCATGGGAGAGGGGAGTCTGCAGCAGGAGGGCACCCAAGGGCTCAGGCCATAATTTGTCCGGGCAGTCGCCAATACAAAACAGTCTCCCTTTTTCCCAAAGTGTATCAAAAGACTTCGGGGTCTGGACGGAGGACTCTTGGGGTCTGAATCCAGACTGGAGTCCACCAGTTGGTGACCCCTGCTCTAGACCTTTGCAACCTTATTGTTGCAAAACATAATAATGGCACTGGTTACAGGTACATTTCTAAACTGCTGAATGTTCCAGTGAGCACTATTATACCATCATTCAGAAGTGGAAAGAACATGATTTTACCATAAACTGACCACGACCTGCAAGCTCTACCATAAACCGGCCACTGACCACAGCTCCTCGCAAAATTCCTGACAGAAGAGTCAAAAGAATTACCTGAAGAGTCATCCAAGAGCCAAAGACCATTCATGGAGACCTCCAGAAAAACCTGGAGCTAGCAGGTACTGCTGTTTCAAAGAAAACAATAAGTAATGCACTCAACTGATGTGGGCTTTTTGCCCGCTCACCTCGCAAGACTCCATTGCTGAAGAAAAAGCATGTTGAGGCTAATTTAAAGTTTGCTGCACAACATTTGGGCAAGCCGATAAAATACTGGGAGAATATAGTCTATTTAGATGAGACCAAAATTGAACTTTTTGGATGCCCCAACACACAGCATGTTTAGAGGAGGAATGGCACTGCACATCAGCCCAAAAACACCCTACTAACAATGAAGTATGGACGTGGGAGCATCATGGTGTGGGGTGTTTTTCAGCACATGGTACAGGCAGATTTCATGTAATTGTAGGAAAGATGAATGGACAAATGTACAAAGATATCTTGATAAGAACCTGTTGCCATCTGCCAAGATGCTGAAGATAAAACGAGGGTGGACATTTCAGCAAGACAATGATCCCAAACACACAGCTAAGGAAACTCTCAACTGGCTCCAGAGAAGAAAAATAAAGCTGCTAGAATGGCCCAGTCAGTCACCTGACCTGAATCCAATTGAAAATCTATGGAACCAACTGAAGATCAGCGTTCATAGAAGACACCCACGGAACCTTCAAGATTTGAAGACCATTTGTGTGGAAGAATGGGCTAAAATCACTCCTGAGCAATGCCTGTGCCTAGTTTCTTCATACAGGAGGTGTCTGGAAGCTGTAATTACAAACAAAGGCTTTTCTACTAAATATTAAATGAATTTCACCAAGCGTGCTCAATACTTATTCCCTGTCTGATTCCACTTTATTAACTATAACTTGTTTTGTGAACACAGTTGTCTTGATTTCTTTGCATGTATGAATAACTTGCGTTGTTACTGATATCTGGTGAAAATCTCAGGTCAATGGCTCCATCAAAAATACAGTATGTTTAATGAGAAAAATGTTGGTGTATTCAATACTTATGTTCTCTGCTGTACATATGCACATACCCACATCGCAGAATCCCTTTTATATATATAGATGACACATTTAACTCTTTGAGTGTGTCTGTCGCCGATTTGCGACATAACCCCTAGTGGTCAAGAGTGGTAAATATTTTTTGTCAATAAAATAGTTCAGATTTCCAAGGCTATGACTTGAAAGTGGTAAGAGAAAATGGCTTACTGTCAATTAGAAAGATGTAAAATATGATCCAAAGTTTCAGATAGGAATAAATTTACGCATCTAATTTGCATATTGTCGCAGCACCTCTTTAAATTCCATAACTCAGTCAAAACTGGAAACTGGACTTTGGGCGTATTTACACAAAGAATGGTTCAGTCTTTTGACACCGTTTTTTGTACAGAGGTACCTCATCATCTTATCTTCAAAGTATATGAACAAGAAATCAGTACAATATTAAAAAAAAACAAAACAGAAATTCCTCACTTACCGGCATCTAAGGGGACTCGCTCACTGCTGTGGTCACTGTGTTTTCACCCATCACGGTCGTTATTTTGCGTTCTGTTGGTCATTTACACTCTCTACCAAATCTACAAAGTCTTATGATTATCCCACATAAATTTTGCTTGTACCCCATGGCTATTTTCTGTGTACAAAGCCAACTAAGTGACGGTGTACGATGATGGATGGCAGCCATATTAGCTTTCTGGGCTAAAATGCTAAAAACAGGAAAAGGAAATGAGGAGTTCTTCTTCTTTGGTGTATTACATGTCATTCACTGAGTCCTCCAACGGATGTCTGCCACCTTCTGAAACTGGCAGATCAGTACAAATCCTGAATGGAGCTGATCATGTCAGAGTGAGATGACAGGCGCAGCACTTCGCCCTGCCACTAGGGGCATGCAAAATCTCACACTCAAAAGGTTAATAGTTTATTCAATCCACATTTTCATTTTAATCATGGACTTATTAGGCATTAGTGTGTTTATTTTTAGGGGAATGAATGAATGAATGAATGAATGAATGAATGAACAGGAAGTGTGTGCATTTCATTTTTCATCATAACGTCCAGGTCAGACAGGCGGTCCATCTACATATGCCTTGGCTGGTGCAGCCTCCGTTCTGGTCTGGACAGACCCGTGGTTCAGTGCCTGCACTAGCTGGTGTTCAGACCCTCTCTCCTCTGAATGGAAAAGAGAGAGGGTGACAAAGTATTATGCCATCCACATATAATCTATAATGTTTGTCTCCCCTCAGTCATCTCCTTCAATCGATCTTTTGTCCGTTCGCATGTGTGTCCTGTCCGGGGAAATAAAAATGCACACTCAGCTGTTGTTTTTCTGTTAAAGTATTAATCTGAAAACAGTTAAATACAAACTATCCAAATACACCCTGTAATATCATCTATTCCAGACTCATCTGAAGAAACAGCAGTTTTTCACTGCACAGAGAAAAAAAACTGGTGTGTGAGTTTATGAAAATTTGTGCCACCGTCGTCTGCTTTTCTATGTTTACAGGGACACAAGTAACCGGATTAAAAGCCTGATCAGAATAAAAATTCTTCATGTAAACACTGCAATCTGAATATCCTAACCCGATCACGCTCATTCGGATCAAAATTTCATTCCGATTGAGAGGGGTGGGTTATGCCGATTGTTAATCGGAATGGTGTGCATGAAAACACTTATTCCGAACATAGGGCAGAAAATATGTTTACTGCGCATGTCTGTACACCAGCCGCGTGTCAACGTGACGTATTTCTGCCTTAGCAGCAGCTAGTGGAAAACATAGAGGGAGTAAAACAAAACTGGTCTGTATCGTCCTGCTGTCTCCCTCTGTTCGTCATATGCAGAAGTATGAACTTGTAGTTTCATTACGGAGACCAGCAGAAGCAAAAGTACAGTCTGAATAACACAATACAGGTCAATTTCAACACGAAGCGGGGCTTGCTAACACCGGAAGTTGCTTCTTCTTCTACTATTTTCGGAATGTCGAAATGTCGACGTATGCATGTCAAAATGATTTATTCCATTCAAACATGTGACACGCGGAAACGCACATCCTAATCAGATCAGCTTTTTCAGGATCCATGTAAACAGTAAAATTCTGATCTGAATTGTAATCAGATTGAAGAAATTTTGCCCATGTAACCATGGCCATAACCCATTCATGTCTATGTGCTGCATTTATGCGCGCTGTGTTAAGGGTGGGTTCACACTGCATTTAGGCCGACATTTACCGACGTTATGAAAAATCACAGAAACAAGTCCAAACACCAGTGAAATTACATTTGCGAGCAAGATTTTTTTTTTTTTTTATCCAGTGCAGACCAACTTTTATGGACTTCTAAGGAACTTTTTAACTCCACAGCCTTGTTTGCCCATGGATGAGAGCTGTCAGCTACAATTCAGAGATGACGCCAGTCTTTCTCTTTGTCCATGAGTTTGACAGAGATGTAAAATTTCCTTCAGTTATTATCATATTATATAATATTGACGTTCATCCAAGCTTCCCTTTTAAACTAAGAAAGAGTCAGCCGTTCATCTTGGCCTGAGTTCTATTAATCTGCTCTGGTGAATGCAAAATTGTAGATTTAATTCAAAACAACTGTCGGGATATTTTCATGTTGAATCATTCTTTTAAAAGAATGACAGTGAACGAGGTTAACACTGTAAAAACTGTCATCATAAGATAATGAAAACTGGTTTGTGCTCACACACACCTGCTCTTCTCCAGGGTCGTGGTGAAGAGCAGCTGTTTTCCTGGTGGGGCAGACTGGTCCGGCTGCAGTCCGGTTGAGAACTGAATCATAAACCCATGTAATGTTTTGTTTTTCCCCTGTGTAGTGAAAAACCCTGTTCTGTCTTTAAATAGTTCATATTTAACTCTCCTCGTTTAACAAAAAACACCGATTGAGTGTGTTTCTGGATCCGGCGGCTGTGGCGCAGGTGTAGTGTGGCCAACTATTGATTGAAGGATCAGGGGTTCAATTCCCGCTCTGTCTGCAGTCTGCATGTCGAAGCGTCCTTGAGCAAGACACTTAACCCCCAGCTGCTCCTGGTGGGTCAGGCAGGCCAGCGCCTGTGTGCATGGCAGTTCCACCACCATCAGTGTGTGAATGGATGGATAGCAGGATCTGTAAAGTGCTTTGGTCGTCCAGAGATAAGATAAGATAAGATAAGATAAGATAAGCCTTTATTAGTCCCACAACGGGGAAATTCCAGGATTGCAACAGCACAGGGATAGCAACACTCAGAGCAACAATCAGAAGGCAAGAAAAAAAAACAAGCAAGCAAGAGCAGCTAATAAACATATGTACGTATTACTATAAAATATATATATATACACACACACACAGACACACAGTGCAGAGCATTGTAGCTGGATGGAATAAATATATGAATATATGAACACACAGTGCAGAGCATTGTAGCTAGATGGAATAAATATGTAAATATATAAACACCCACAGTACGGAGCATTGCAGCTAGGTGGAATAAATATGCAAGTATATAAACACACACAGTGCGGAGCAATGTAGCTAGATGGAATAATATGTAGATATATAAATATATAAACACCCACAGTACGGAGCATTGTAGCTAGATGGAATAAATATGCAAATATATAAACACACACAGTGCAGAGCATTGTTGCTAGATGGAATGAAACAGCATAACCGTCTACTTAGTTATCCTACATGGTATGATTATGTGCCCATACATATTCTCACCCTCCATAGCGACCGGTATGTTCCTAGTTGTATGCCGGAGAGGACCATTGTGTAAGTCTATTGCATCTTTTGCATTCAAAAAACTATTAGTTTGTTACGTCTTTTTGCTATCTCTGCGAGCAGCCCTGCTTAGGTTGTACAGTCTGACAGCCGTTGGTAGGAAGGACCTACGAAACCTCTCGGTTGTGCACCTGGGATGATGTAGTCTGCTGCTAAATGAGCTCCTCAGTGCATTCAGTATGTCCTGCATAGGGTGGAACTCGGACTCCAGCAGAGATGGCAGTTTAGCCACCGTCCTTCTCTCTCCTATCTCCTCCATCGGATCAAGGCGCTGCCCCAGGACAGAGCTAGCTTTCTTAATCAGTTTGTTCAGTCTCTTCCTATCGGCTGCAGTAATGCCACTGCCCCAGCAGACCACTCCAAAAGTGATGGCTGATGCCACCACCGTGTCATAGAATGACTTCAGCAGCGCCCCTTGTACACCAAAAGACCTGAGTCTCCTCAGCAGGAACAGCCTGCGCTGTCCCTTCTTGTAGAGTGCATCAGTATTGTGTGACCAGTCTAGTTTATTGTTCAGATGAATACCCAGGTACTTATAGGATGTCACCATCTCGATGTCTGTTCCCTGTATATTTACTGGTACTGTGAGGGGCTGCCCATGCCTGCGGCAGTCCACCACCAGCTCCTTAGTTTTCCTCGCGTTGATCTGGAGGCAGTTCCGATGGCACCAGTCCACGAAGTCCTGGATAAGCCCTCTGTACTCAGCTTCATCTCCATTGGAGATGAGGCCAACGATCGCAGAGTCATCAGAGAACTTCTGTAGATGGCAGTGTGTTGTGTTGTGTGAGAAGTCCGCAGTATAAAGAGTGAACAGGAAGGGAGCCAGCACCGTTCCCTGGGGGGCCCCCGTGCTACTGATGATCGTGTCGGACACACAGTCCCGGGTTCTCACAAACTGAGGCCGGTTCGTGAGGTAGTCCAGGATCCATGATGACAGGTGCTGGTCCACCCCTGCGCGCAGCAGCTTGTCCTTCAGGATCATCGGTTGGATGGTGTTGAAAGCACTGGAGAAGTCAAAGAACATGATCCTCACCATATTCCCGGGCTTCTCCAGGTGGGACAGAGAACGGTGAAGGAGGAAGATCACCGCATCCTCCACCCCAATGCCATGCTGGTAGGCGAACTGGAGTGGATCCATCGCTGGTTCCACCAGGGGGCGGAGGTGAGCAAGGAGCAGTCTCTCCAGGGTCTTCATCAAGTGGGACGTCAAGGCCACCGGTCTGTAGCTGTTCAGGTCTTTGGGGTGGGAAGTTTTTGGTACAGGTACCACACAAGATGTTTTCCACAGCTGTGGTACCCTCCCCAGTTTCAGGCTCATGTTGAAGATATACGTCACAATCCCACACAGCTGGTCTGCACAGGACTTGAGGAGCTTTGCGCTGATGCCGTCCGGTCCCGGCGCCTTCCTCGCCTTGATCTTCCTCAGCTCCGTCCTCACCTGGGTCCTGGTCAGGGTCAGGATGGGGGGCTGTGTGTTGGGAGTGGGGGGGTGTTGGTAGAGTGGGGAGTGGGCAGCAGGACTTGATTTCTTTAGAGGCAGCAGTGGTTGTTGTGCAGTCAGGGGGGAGGGCGGTTGGTCAAATCTATTGAAAAACAGATTCAGGTTGTTCGCCCACTCCCTGCCCCCTGTGGCCTGGGGGGAGGTATTCTGGAGCCCCGAGATGGTTTTGAGGTTTCTCCAGACCCCGCTGATGTCGCTCTGTTGCAGCTTGTCCTCCATCTTCTTCCTGAAGCTGTCCTTGCCTTCTCTGATCTTTCTCCTCAGCTCCCTCTGTACGGACTTCAGCATCTCCCTGTTCCCCGACCTGAAGATCCTCTTCTTCTCTCTCAGAAGTGTTTTTATCTCAGGGTTGATCCAGGGTTTGTTGTTTGAGTGACGCCGTATGGTCTTGGTGGGAACGGATTTGTCCACACAGAAGCTGAGGTAGCCCGTGAAGGTGTGAATGAGGCCATCGATGTCCTCACCATGTGGATCGCAGAGCTGCTTCCAGGCGGTGGCTTCAAAACAGCCCTTTAGGGTGTCCATTGTCTCCTCAGACCATAACTCCACAGTGTGCATGGCCGGAGGTTGTCTGTGCACTAGGGGTTTGTACACCGGCCGGAGATGAACCAAGTTGTGATCCGATCTCCCGAGTGGGGGTAGTTGTGATGAGGTGTACGCCTCCTTAGTGTTTGCGTAGAATAAATCCAGTGTTTTATTGTCTCTAGTGTGGCATGTGACATACTGGGTGAACGTGGGTAGAATGGGAGACAGTGAAACATGGTTGAAATCGCCTGAGATGAGGAGAAGAGCATCTGGGTGTTCTGTCTGCAGCCTGCTGGTTACTGAATGGATGACGTCACGTGCTGTCCCAGCGTTCGCCGTCGGATTTGCATAAACAACAATGCAGATCACGTGTGAGTGTTCTCTCGGGAGATATGTAGGCCTCATGCTAACAGCTAGCAACTCAATGTCTTTGCTGCAGTGTCGTTGTTTAACAGTGATATGTCCCGGTCTGCACCAGTTGTTGTTAACATACATGATCACTCCACCGCCCCTAGCCTTGCCACTGTCTGGTGTTCGGTCAGCTCGTATCATGTGAAAACCCTCCAGCTCAATGTTAGCATCTGCTGCTAGTTCAGTTAGCCACGTCTCAGTAAACAAAAGGAGAGAGCACTCCCGGTATGTGCTATCATAACGGGAGATAGCCGCTAGCTCATCTAACTTTCCCAGTATCGACCGTACATTTCCCATGACAACAGATGGAAGGGAGGGTCTGTACCTTATATTTTTTGTCCTCCGCCTTACTCCAGCCCGGCAGCCGCGGCGTTTTCGCCTCAGTTCACTCGGTATGTCGAGTTTTTCCAATGGGACCGGGTGGCGGTTGAATGCTAGCAGCTGTTCTCTGCTGTATCGTATCCTGCTATAGACAGTGGCTCCGTCCACCGGCTCAGGAGACATTTAGGACGATCTGTGTGTCCGTGATATAAGTGGGGTGAAAAAAAAAGACGGATCAAAAGAGAGAGGAAGGGAAAAAGACTCGGAATCGAGCCGCTGTTGCAAAAGGCAGCCGACTCGTGTGGCGCCGAGAGAAAAAAAAAAAAAAATGAGTAAAAAGATGAGTAAAAAGCGCTATATAAGTGAAAGCCATTTGCCATAATCAGGACACGTGAGCACAAATGGACACAAGATGTGATAATGTGATATGATGACTCACACACGGATTAGTGGAGAACTCCACTAATCCGCCATGAAATATCTCAATGAAATATTTTTTTTTCTCATTGAAGTATATATATTTTTTTGCTTCTCAATGTCTCAGTTGTTTTTTGTTTTTGTTTTTTTGCTGGTCATTAACATCTGTTTGTTCTCTCCCATAGATTGAGTCCCCATCGTGCTGTTTGCTCTCTACATGTCTGTTCTTTTCATCTTCTCTGTCCCCTCACCCCCCAGCCAGTCGCAGCAGATGACTGCCCCTCCCTGAGCCTGGTTCTGCTGGAGGTTTCTTCTTGTTAAAAGGGAGTTTTTCCTCTCCACCGTCGCCAAGTGCTTGCTCACAGGGGATCGCCTGATTGCTGGGGTCTTTCTGCAACTGTGGGGTTCCCCCCTACAGTTGAAAGTGCTATGAGATGACTGTTGTTGTGAAATGGCGCTATATAAATAAAGTTGAATTGAATTGAATTGAATAGAACACATTTTCACAGAAGAGGTCTGTAGTTTAAAATCTTCATACTGACAGTAGCCCATCCCACCACCTCTCAAGTTCACCTCATCCATACTGGAAATCACACAGGCTCCCTGTTCATTCATTCATTCCCCTAAAAAAAAATAAAATAAAAAAATAAATCATACATTAATGCCTAATCAATAGACTCCAACAGTACGTCCGCAATTAAAATGAGAATGTGGGTGGAATTAAAAAAATTTAGCGTACCATCATATAAATAAAACTAGAAAAGCATACAGAGAGTGCATACCTCTGCCAAGGCCCCTTCCGCCCCTCATGGATCACCTCCAAAATGTAATGGGTTCATGTGTAGGCCACAAGCCAGTTCAGGTGAAAATTGAATCAAAGTCTATCCAGCAGTTTTAGGATATTCTTGCTAACATGCTGGAAGAAAATAAGAGCCTTGGTGGAGGTATGCATTCTCGGATCATCACCAAAATGTAACGTGTTCCTCTCTTGGCCAGGGACCACCTCTGGTGAAAATTTATCCAAATCCATCCAGTAGTTTTTGTGTAATCCTGCTGCACAAATGCAAACAAGGTCCTTGGTGGAGGTATGCACTCTCAGATCATCATCAAAATTTAATGGGTTCATCCTTGGCCCAAGGCTACCTGTGGTGAAATTTCATGAAACTCCATCAGGTGGTTTTTGTGTAATCCTGCTAACAGACTGACAGACAGACAAACCACCCTGATTACATTACCTCCTTGGCAGAGGTAATGATGGGTAATTATATTATAACTGTTACAACTCTCTCCATTAAAATAACAGAAAATCCCAGCACATGCTGTTTCCTCATGAACTCCGGAGCTGCATGATTTCAAAACATGCCACTAAAATAGCACGAAACAATGCACTTCTGACGGCAGATCTCCTTTTTCCTGATCAAAAGTGCACTGGCATAACATGCACCATAATACTGATGTGCATGAGATTGCACACCACCACACTGCTTTGAAATGACTCTCCACCTTGCAGTGCAAAGCAGGTGCACTGTCTGCTGGTAATTAAACAGGATGACGCAAAGCGTTAAAGAACAGATAATGTGCTGACAGAAAGACAGAAATAAAAACACACAGCGGGAAGTCTGGTGCAAAAGTCCACTGATGTCCGTCATAATAGCGCCCACAGTGGCTTTTTTAATTGAGCTAAATGTACTTTACTTTTTGACATCACATCGGCACTTTTTGATTCCTCAAAATGAAATCCACATCAATAAATCCTGGAGTATTATACACAAAGCAGAAAACAAAAACAGTAAATTTTGCAATGAGGAGGGTTTTTTTTCCCTTTTGGGCTGTAACATTTTTGAGGGATTATATACTGTGTATATATATATTTTTTTTCTTTTTTTTATTCCCCCTTCTATCAGCATTTGACATTCCAGCACCAAGGAGAGCAACACTGCTTCAGCATTCCTCTTGTGAGCATGCAGGTTTGAAGAGTGCTGTCTAAAAACATCTGCTCCCGCCAGCAATTTTCAACATTTGCCCATGGAGCTTAACTTAGGCCAACTTAGGCTAGTTCTGCACAACAGCTCAGCACTCAGGAACTTTCACAAACTGAGTACAACTTTCACCAACACTTATTTCCAAGCATTCATAAATTTTCAGCATGTTGAAAATGTTCAGCGAACATGACATTCGCCAGCATTTGCCAATCAACACCATCATTAACTTCTACCAACTTTTGCCAGTGGAGACAGACATTTGCCAAAACATCAGTAAACATTGTCCAAGTGTTGTAGAATGAGTCCAGCTCAGTCATTCAGCCAAATATCATCTCTTTCCCATTTGTCCTCTCTAAAATAACCGGACATAAACTATGATTAATGCCTGCTTCATGCCAAGCAGCATTACTACTGTGTGCATTTTTGCTCAGGCACACACCCTTTGGCCAGCACAAAACCAATCTTAAACTAGAAAAGCACTCAGAGACTGCATCCCTCTGCCAAGGCTCCTTCCGTCCTTCATGGATCACCTCCAAAATGTAATGTGTTCATGTGTAGGCCACAAACCCGTTCTGGTGAAAATTGAATCAAAGTCTATCCAGTAGTTTTGGAGGATTCTTGCTAAGAGCCTTGGCGGAGGTATGCATTCTTGAATCATCACCAAAATGTTATGGGTTCCTCTCTAGGCCAAGGACCACCTCTGGTGAATATTTCATCCAAATCCACCCAGCAGTTTTTGTGTAATCCTGCTGCACAAATACAAACAAGGTGCTTGGTGGAGGTATGCACTCTCAGGTCATCACCAAAATTTAATGGGTTCATCCCTGGCCCAAGGGCTACCTGTGGTGAAAATTTCACCAAAATCCGTCCAGTAGTTTTTGCGTAATCCTGCTAAAAACAGAGACAAACCACCTCGACTGCATACCCTCCTTGGTGGAGGGATCAAGCCATCATGATCAGGGTTCACTTTAGCCTCTGTCCATTAAAGGGAGGGGCGTTTGCAAACATTTCTTAGCATTCGCCACACCGTGAGATTCAGGCTTTAGGGTCGGATGGATGGACAAAAGTAATACCTATTACACAATGGTGTGATGGTGCTGGAATCACTACCCACTCCCCACCCCCAAGGAAATTGCCCTAATACCTACCAAACCCACCCAGAGCTATTCTCAGGTACATCTGGGTTGGGCTCAAACTGAGTAATTATGTAAGTTCAGAATAACTGCTACACCCCCCACCCCCATCCGTAACGTTCCTCAACTTCCCTGCCCCTCGACTTCAGTAATCTTCTTGCAACACACCAAGGAGGTTGGGGACCCCAGGTTTGGAGCCAGAGCATGAGAGTATATATATTGATGCGGAAAATGTCTTCAAATCAAGTACAGATGTAATGATGATGCTTAGCTTCTCATGCTGCTAGCAGGACTGAATTTTAGACACAGCTTTTCTGTTTCTTTCGGTTGAAGAAGATGGATGATGCCTTTTTTCTCTTTCTAAGCACAAAGGAAGCTTGAAGCTGAAGCAGACGCACTGTCTTTGTGACATGAATTTAAACTGCCAGTGTCTGCCTGTTATTCCCACTATGGCCTCATTATTTATATAAGGGTAACACTTCTTATTCCTGTGAATTTAAACACTCTTTCTTTGTCTGGGCATGAAACAGAGACGGCAGAAGCACAATGGACTTGGCAGAGATGGCCCAGGCAGAACAGACAATGAGGAATTCCCCATCAACGTCTGAAGTAAGCTAACCTTGCTTCTTTTTTTTTCCATTCCCTCCTGGTGAAAGTCCAAAGGAAGAAAGTTAACTCCTGACATGCACCATTTCTTCTGAGTGCATTGCTCTCCATAATAATGCCACACATGCCTGCGGATTGAGGCGGCAGAATTTCTTGACGGCCAGGTGCACTCTGTAGCCTCCACACATTAGAGATGTGCTACTTATTTCACGGCTCCACATCCAGGTGGTTAAATTCAAAGTACTCGCCATTCATCTTGTGGAACTGAAAGCAGTGTCTTTGAATTTAAGATGCTTTGCCATCTGTAAATGTCTGAGAGGTGGTTTATAAATACCACTGACCACAGCGGGGGCGGGAGGAGGGACAGCAGCAGCCGTGTCGGTTCACTGAGATCGGAAGATTCCAACGCTCAAAGCAGCAAAAATAAATAACTCAAGTCAGACAGCACATTCTGCGTAGACCTGGTGTGAAGTGGGTGTCGAGAAGGCAGGTGCAAGCCAGCGCTGCTCTCCCGCCACGGTACATCTCCTCTTCACAGTCCGACTGACAGTGACTATTCTCTGAGAACCCCCACCCCCTTTTCTGACCTTTAAAGAAGAACTTCAAGTTTAAAGGAAGCTGGTAATGTTTAAGAGAGAGGGAGATAAAAACAAACAAAACATTTAAAATTGTACGAGTCCCCAGTTTTTATAAGAGAGAACTTTGACATTTTGAGTCATTTGAATGTTCAAGTTACATTGGTATCAGCAGGTCTGCAGCCTGAATTTATACTGTGTTGATTAACTTAGATTAAAGGATGAGAAAAGAGGAAAACCGCTTTACTGATTCTGCTCAACCTGTATGGTGGTACTGTGTACAACTGGAGTTTGAGGAACAGCTAAAAACTGGCTGGTTATGTTAAAGAAAGAGAGTATTTTGGGGTTAAAATGCCCTTTACAGCAGGAAGCTTGATTGTTGTTATTGATGAGTTAGAAGTTTCTCGCCAATACTATAATCAACAAAAACATCCAATAAAACTGGTTTTGTAGTTTGTGAATCCTTTAAACTTCTAAATCATGATGCATTTTTTCATCTTCTTTTAAAGATGCAGACTTGAATGACATGAGTTGGACTTGAGTCTGATTTGAGTCACAAATTTGATGACCTTCAACTCAACCTTGCAAAAATAAAAGACTTGTAGCCCAGCTTGGGTTTTAATAACCCTATTATGACTATCTGCTCAAACATACCTTGTTACTTCCTCTTTAGTGCTAGCATACACAGAAATGTTGCAGCTGAACACTGAGCATTAAAAAATCTTTATTTTTACATTTGTCCATGAAGTCAAATTTAGTGCTATTTATTATATCCATGCAATGTCAGCACAATTTATTCATACTTGCTTTTAAATGAACATTAAATAAGTACAAGTTAAAAAGTACAATTTGTGTTAATGTATCAATACTTGACTGTTGAACGCTACGGTTGCAAGTACTGTTACGAACGGCTGAGAATATGAATGAATTTTGGACCATTTTTTACAGCCTTCTTAGGGCAGCCGTAGACGAATCCAGCATTTGTAGACCTTTTTTTTTTGTTTGTTTCTGCTCTTCTTTTCTGACTTTGTGCTGCTGTGGCAAATGAATTTCCCCAGTGTGGGATTAATAAAGTCTTATCTAGCTAGCTAGCTAGCTATCTAATCGTAAGTTCGTGACCAGGTCAATGGTCTTCTCCAAGATTTTCTACAAATGCTGCAAGAAAACCGCTCATCATAGAGCAGCTGTACAAATGCCACAGGAACAACGCAAGAACTGTGCAAGATGTAAGACAATTTAAATGAACTATTAAAGTTATTATACAGCAAGAGGAGTTTATAAATACTATTATATACAGCATATATCAAATATCAGCAGAGCTCTTTCTGGCAAAATAAATGTGTTTTGCACATTTACAATTTAAAACGACACAAATTTAGATAAGCAAGTCCCAAATTAAGAAGTTATAAACTCTTGAACAAAAAAAACTTCCTGATGATGGGAAAAAAAAAAATTCCAAGAGAAAAAGTCATAAATTTATAAGAATTCACAAATTTTCAAGAAAAAAAATGCTAATTTTGCAAATTTTTACTCTTTACTCTCATACATTTCCTCTTTTCTCATCAATTTTGCAAGTTTTCATTTTCTCTTAAACTCATAACATTTTTCTTGGAAATGTATAACTTTTTCTGATATGTATATTTGCAACTTTTTTCTAGCAAATTTCTGACTTTTCCAACAGATTTAGTCTTTTTTTCTACAAATTTGAAACTTTTTGCAATAAATTTGTTGCTTCTTCCCCATGTCATGGGGCCTTCAAAGTCACTGTTATTACTACGATTTATTCTGCTGGACTTTATTGTGAAAGTGTTTTAGGTATCCTTTTCTGTCGAGTCTTAAGCTACATTCCGATCCACAGTGTACTTCAGCTGTATTCCCTACTTCCTGCTCCCTTCTCAGGGAATATCAGTTAACTGCCCTTCACAAACTTTCTCCATTTGAAACACGCTGTAACCGTTGGCTCCGTCCTCCATGCCCGACCACGGTAACCATGGACACGTACTGATACTATGGTGGATAATTTATATTTCTTAAATAAAATATTAATACAAATACATTTTTATTACTATCAGTTGATACAAACAATAACCAGCATCAGTAACAACGTTAGCAACAATAGTTAGCTTTACTTGTGTTTGAGGTGCAATGGCTTATGGGTAATCTTCTTGTCAACTTGCGGTGAAGTGATGCACCGTTGTTCACGTCTTCCCCGCTTGGTTCTCAGTTCCCTTTGAACTGAAGACGGCTCGCTCCCTTCGGTTTGGAATCTCAGATAATATGGTGAAACAGGCCGTGCAGTCCACTTCAGAGTACACTGTTGGGCAATCGGAACACACCCATAGTTTCTGAGGTTTGGTTTTATTTTGAAGTGCTTCCTGTTTTGCTCTTGTCTAGTTTTATTGTGGTGATTCCCCTTCCTGTCAGTGATCATGAATTACAAGAGACATTTCATTTAGGTAACCCTGCGGAGCTGCTTTCTATTTTTTGATTCTCAGCGTGTATTTAGTTGTCCGTCAGCTGTCTGCTCGTCGCGGTGACATTAAGAATCCTCCTCTAGTTCCCTGTCATGGATTTAGTCCCCTGTTGTGAATTCTGCCAGCTTACTGCCTTCCCTGGTCTGCACTGGTTTGTTTCTGCCTTACACGGCCCTTCCTAATTTGTGTTTTCAGTCCATGAGTTGTTTTTATTTCTGTCATTAATGAGTCATTGTTGGACTGGACTAACCTGCACTCGGCTCCGTCTCTCTTGTTCATTTGCAGATTAACTGTGACATCTTCACTTGCACTGCATAAACTACTCTTGCACCCTTTAAGGGGATGGGGAGGTGACAGGTCAACAAGGGAGACGGTTTCTGGTCATTTTGCAAACAAGGAGGATGGCATCCCCCTTCAACTCCCCTACGGCTCCGCCCCACAGAAGAGCCACATGATAACAATAATTTAATCTGGGATGCATGGAGCGGTTAGAGGACGGCTGTCTGCATTCCTTTTTCCTCCGCCTGTGCACTGGGTAGAGCTCAGCCTGTGGACAAACTTTCCTCTGTCATTTACTCCAGCTCTGCTGTCAGAGCAGAAGAAGAGATGGCTGAACAGACTCTGATTGGCTGTCACTGTTTGTATCCTTCATAAAAGCACTGAAATCCCAACAATATTGTCTGCTACGTTCACTATGGTTATCACTTTAATGTGGACTTAGCCACCAACATGAGTTAGAACGATTTCTGAAACTATAGTGTTATAGTTATAATTATGTTTATCATGCTCGGTGTGGACGGCCCTTTACGAAGAAAGACTCGACACTTCCTTGTGACTTGAAAAATAATGACTTGATCCCAGTATGTTGCCTTTGGAGGCCATGAATGGTAGAAAACGTTCCCTCAAAATGTTTACCTACTGTGTCCAGAGTTCCATCGTTTCTCTTTAGTAGATCTTACTGCTTTCTTCTTGAATCATAACCATTCTTGTTGCCCAAAGTAACATATTTACAAATGTTTAATTATTAGTGATTTAAAAAAACACTGAAATAATTTTTCAGTCAAATTTCACTGTTATACAAATTTGTGAAGCTTGTAAACATTCATATTTTAACACTCAGTTTGGCCAAGTGACCGCGGCATTTTTCAAAGTATTCTGATATCAAATGCTTATTGTTAGCAGAAAAGTGAGACAGTCTTGGCAGGAATCAGAGCTGCTCATGTGTTACTTTCAGTCTGAAAAGACTGGATCAAGTTTGAGAGTGGGTGGAAGGCACGGCTGGGGGAGGGAACTTTTGATATAACCATTAAGAACAGAAGAAAAGAAATTGAATAAAACCTCTGGGAAAATGACCCCTCTTAAAAACTGTTTTTTTTTTTAATAGTTTTATAGTTGACACAAGGCTCTTTTAGCCAGAGAAAGGCTCAGAAACCAAAACAAATGTGAAGTTAAAGTCCTCCTAATCTAACAGCAACCTGATGACAATGACTCTGCTTTTAGTTTCCAAATGAAAAAAACAACTAATCTCCACCAAATTCTATTAACAAAAAAAGGCAGCACGACACTGAAGCCTCCCCAGTGGAGCCGCGTGGAGGGCTGTAGGTAAAGCACCTGGCAGTCCCAGTAGCAGACCGCTGGGTGGAGGAGGGTCAGGGGTCACATCTGTGCAGCTGACCACATTCTGAAGCTGCGTGACGGCTCATATCACCTAACATACAGTAATCTTTTAGGTGTGAGCACGGAGCACTTGGGACACGCAGATGATTTCACTTAAAGGTCGCCCAACTCACCCCCCCAACCACACACACACACACACACACACACACACACACACACACACACACACACACACACACACACTTTTCTTAAAGCTAAACAAACAACTCGAACCGCCAGTGAGCCGTATCACATTTCAGAATCCCATTTACACCACACTGACTCTGCAGCGATGCCAAGGCGGTGCCAGCAGGGAGCCGGGCACAGGCATACCATGGGGGTGTGGAGACCTTGACCAGAGGAGAGCGGGGGAGCAGACTTGAGACCGCACCGCCTCCGGCTGACATATCTACACCCGCCCACCGGCTCCACAGCTGTCTACAACTGACTCACAAAACAAACTAAAACATCACTTAAATGCTATGCAAGTAAATATCAAAAAGAAAAATAATATATTAAAGGTCCATGTGGCTGCAGTTTTTCCACATGCTGACAGTTCCCACAGGTTTTAATGAAATGTCTGTGACATACTTGGGTCAACTAAGCTTTAATAATTTAATCGTTGCAGCATCATTGTGAATCATCTTTTGCAGCCTTCCTCAGACTGGCTCGTTTCAGTGCATGTCTCTCTAAATGCTCAAGGCCTCATTTCACGCCACCCTCCCTCTTTCGTCACTTAGGATGTTGCTAATGTTAGCTGGCTAGCCCCTAGTTTGGGAAGGTAGCACAGCCTGAGCTAACTAACAGGAAATTCTTCTTCTACCTCGGTTACCTTTTACAAAAAAAAATCATTTAAATACTGGAATAATTTAAAGAATCAGGCTGACAAAACAACCTATTTAAAGTGATGAGACAATTATTTCACACAGTATATTTGTAATGTAAGCATGTTTTTCTTTTTTTATGACCATTTTTTTATTTTAGGCAGAGTTTAAAGGTCCAGTATATAAAATTTGGGGGTAATCTGAATTCTTAAATTTAATGCATCATAAAATCAACTTTATTTTCATAATTATTTGATCCTGTTTAGATAAAATTTGTTCCTTTTTTTGTTTGTTTTGCACAGATACCTATCAGAGACAGACACCTAGGGAGAATTTGGAGTCACCAATCAACTTAATATGCATGTCTTTGAACTGTGGGGGGAAACCAGAGCTCCAGGAATAAAACCCACACAGTACAAGGAAACATGCAAACGCTACACAATAAGGTTCCCACCCCAGCCAGCCTGGGGATTCGAACCTGGAACCTTCTAGCTGTGATGTAACAAGGCTAATTACAAAAGTGGCTTCTGCAGGTTCTCCAGTATGCTCTGGAAAAAGGGTGATGACTGCTAAAATGTTAGTTAGCCTGGTTAGCTGTGTCATTTTACTTTTTAGATTAGTGACCCAAAAGTTTACATCAAAACCTTACAATTCCTACTGAAGCCTCATGAACTAAATATATGCTTCTAGATCTCTGCTTCATCTGAAGAGCAGCTAATTTGTTAATTCCTAGCTAATTCACTAGGGAAAAAAAAGCTAATTCACTTCAAAAAACGAAGCTATGTCACTGGGGACAAGAGCACTCTGAGGCGAGTGCAATATCCTCCGCCTCCATTTTCTTTGAAGATCCCAGTACTTACTGACGGAGAGCAGTTTTCAACTTTTCAATACAATTACTGTGACAGAACCAAATTATGACAAGCCATCATCCACAAATATACAACAAAGTACATAACCCATAGTTGTAGGTCAGGATCCCGAAATGAACCTGTGTAGCAAGTATGGTGACCCTAGAGAGCTTTACATGTTCTATAGTAAGAGATCATAGGCAGTGTCAACCTTGACCTTTGACCTTTTGACCCCAAACCTGTAGTCAGAGGTCATGGTCTCAGAGTGAACCTGTGTATCAGGTTTGGTGACCCTAGCTTTCTTTGTTGTTGAAATATAGTTTATAAGCCATTTTGATATTGACCTTTGACCTTGCGATCCCAAAACCCCAGTCACACTTCAGGGTCCCAGGTTGAACTTGTGTACCCGGTATGGCGGCAACAGCTTAGTCGTCCAAGTCGATAAGTCCAATAAGTCGTCCAAGATGTGTATTAGATACAGTGCATCTCGAAAGTTTTCACAGCGCTTCACTTTTTCCACAGTTTGTATTGTTACAGCTTTATTACCACCGCCAAGGAGGTTATGTGATCATCGGCGTTGGTTTGTCTGTTTGTCTGTTTGTTTGTCTGTCTGTTTGTTGTTAGCAAGATAACTCAAAAAGTTATGGACGGATTTCCATGAAATTTTCACAGATTGTCAGAAATGGGGTATCCTACAGATGATTACATTTTGGTGGTGATCCAGATCACCGTCCACAAGAAAACCGCCATTACGCAAAATGCCATTTTCATGAATAACTACTGAACCACTAATCCTATCATTGTCAATCGAATTGCTTGTCATATGTTTTCATGGTCAAGGAATCTGAAAACGTACACACAAACACTGTATGGGGGGAACTGTGGCGAAAACCGCCATTATGGAAAATGCGATTTTCATGAATAACTACTGAACCACTAATCCTATCATTTTGAATCCAATTGCTAGTCATATGTTTTCATGGTCAAGGAATCTGAAAACGTACACATAAACACTGTATGGGGGGAACTGTGGTGCTTGGCGGAGGTCTGTGCTCTCCGAGTGCTTTTCTAGTTCCAAAAGGGATTGAATTCATTTTTTTCCTCAAAATTCTACACACAATACCCCATAATGACGATGTGAAAAAAGGTTTTTTGAGATTTTTTGCAAATTTATTAAAAATAAAAATCTAAGAAATCGCATGTACATAAGTATTCACGGCCTTTGCCTTGAAGCTCAAAATTGAGCTCAGGTTCATCCTGTTTCCACTGATCATCCTTGAGATGTTTCTACAGCTTAATTGGAGTCCACTTGTGGTAAATTCAGTTGACTGGACATGATTTGGAAAGGCACACACCTGTCTATATAAGGTCCCACAGTTGACAGTGCATGTCAGAGCACAAACCAAGCATGAAGTCAAAGGAATTGTCTGTAGACCTCCAAGACAGGATTGTCTCAAGGCACAAAACTGGGGAAGGGAACAGAAAAATTTCTGCTGCTTTGAAGGTCCCACTGAGCACAGTGGCCTCCATCATCCATAAATGGAAGACATTTGGAACCACCAGGACTCTTCCTAGAGCTGGCTGGCCATCTAAACTGGGCGATCGGGGGAGAAGGGCCTTAGTCAGGGAGGTGACCAAGACCCCGATGGTCATTCTGTCAGAGCTCCAGTGTTCCTCTGTAGAGAGAGGAGAACCTTCCAGAAGGACAACCATCTCTGCAGCAATCCACCAATCAGGCCTGTATGGTAGAGTGGCCAGATGGGAGCCACTCCTTGTTAAAAGGCACATGGCAGCCCGCCTGGAGTTTGCCAAAAGACACCTGAAGGACTCTCACACCATGAGAAACAAAATTCTCTGGTCTGATGAGACAAAGATTGAACTCTTTGGCATGAATGCCAGGAGTCATGTTTGAAGGAAACCAGGCACTGTTCATAACCATGCCAATGGTGGTGGCAGCATCATGCTGTGGGGATGTTTTTCAGCAGCAGGAACTGGGAGACTAGTCAGGATAGAGGGAAAGATTAATGCAGCAATGTACAGAGATATCCTGGATGAAAACCTGCTCCAGAGCACTCTTGACCTCAGACTGGGGCGACAGTTCATCTTTCAGCAGACAACGACCCTAAGCACACAGCCAAGATATCAAAGGAGTGGCTTCAGGACAACTCTGTGAATGTCCTTGAGTGGCCCAGTCAGAGCCCAGACTTGAATCCAATTGAACATCTCTGGAGAGGTCTGACAATGGCTGTGCACCGACGCCTCCCATCAAACCTGGTGGCGCTTGAGAGGTGCTGCAAAGAGGAATGGGCCAAACTACCCAAAGAAAGGTGTACCAAGCTTGTGGCATCATATTCAAAAAGACTTGAGGCTGTAATTGCTGCCAAAGATGCATCAACAAAGTATTGAGCAAAGGCTGTGAATACTTATGTACATGTGATTTCTTAGTTTTATTTTTAATAAATTTTCAAAAATATATACAGTATATAAAAAAATCACATTGCCATGATGGGGTATTGTGCGTAGAATTTTGAGGAAAAAAAATAATTTAATCCCTTTTGGAACAAGGCATAACAAAATGTGGAAAAAGTGAAGCGCTGTGAATACACTGTAAAACTACTGTATCGATTTGAAAAGCCGACATCATTTCTTTCAGTAATTATTGTGTTTAGAAGATTTACAGAAAAATCTGACCTCTGACCTTTGACCGCAAGGTCATCCGATGAGAGTGAAATTGCAATATGCGCATCATCAGAGTATCTCAAACCATGGTACAAAGTTTCAAAACAATCGGAACAAAACAGTAGGAGTTGATTTCACAAGACAGTTCCTGTCTATGATGTGAGGTGAAACAGGAGGTCATAGGTCAGGGGCTACAATTCCTGCAAAAATCATCCAATCAGAACCAAATTGCAATGTAGACATCCTTAGCAGTGTTTCCTCTGGATTATAAACCTTGGCGCAGTGGCAACATATTTTTCCGGGGAAGAGGAGCAGAAAACACATGACACTATTGTAACCGGAATATGTTAATTTTATACTATTTATTTCTTTTTTTTTAATTTTGCACAGTAACTTTGCATATGGAACTTACTACTTGAAGTATAGTGACATAACACCTAGTGGTCAAGAGTAGTTATGTCACAATTCGGCGGCAGACACACTCAAAAGGTTAACAACAGAAGAATCGACTTTTGCTGGAGTGTCACTTAAAGCATTGATTTACGATTTAATGAGCAATATTTGATCAGTCTCATAATCTGGGTGTCAGTTCTTGACACTGCGATTCTGGAATCTGGACAGAGAAAGGAGTACACCCATGGACGGTTAGTACGTTTATTATAGAGAAACCAAAATGACAATAGACATCTGTATAGTTTGTAAAATGGAAAGATAACCAAAAATACCATGAACAGTGGGACTTTTGCATATATGAAGAAACGGCAATATTTCCATATTTACAGGCCTTGTATACAGTATCTCACAAAAGTGAGTACACCCCTCACATTTTTTTAAATAATTTTTTTTATTGAGCATC
The DNA here is from genome assembly GCA_020510985.1 of Pholidichthys leucotaenia. NCBI lineage: Eukaryota > Metazoa > Chordata > Actinopteri > Cichliformes > Pholidichthyidae > Pholidichthys > Pholidichthys leucotaenia. Next base: position 251,956,222 of record CM035839.1, read on the forward strand.
AAAAATACAGGTTGCTTACACACACACAGCAATCAAAGAAGACCCTTAGAACAATGCTCACATATTTTCATTATTTTTTCTCCCCAATTATTCCACCCCCCACCCCACCAAAAACGTGCAAGACACCAACCAAAAAAAAAAGGGCATATACATCGGCTCACCACTGCTGAAGCCATGCGCTATACGCTATGGTTCACATGAATAAATAACACAAGTGCAAATACAAACGGGCTGCTAAGTGGATACAGTTTTTAGTTTTTTCAGATATTCCAGCACTGGATCCCACACATTTTGTCAGGTCAGGAATTGGCTTGCTTGCTACCAGATAACCATGAAAACCGGTACTACCTGTCTCATGGGTCGGGCCGTTGGCGACTCAACCGGCATCCCCGCCCTTCCGGGGGCGTGGAGGGTGAAACTGGGCATCCTGGCAGAACTAAAAACAATATCTGCCACAGGTCTGTGGTGGAACACTCCCAGTTACATGGGGTAAGACTGGACATCCTGGCAGATAAGCACATCTGTTGCAAGGTCTGTGGTGGACTGTGGCAGTCAGTGCATTGTGACATGCACTACACAAAGAGCAAAGACAAACAAACCTATGATCTGGTCAGTCACTGCAACAGATACTGGAGTCAGTTTGTCTTGGCTTGTCCTTGCCACTGATAATAACTTTATCTGCCAAGAATGTGCTGCTAGTCCAGCAAAAGCTAGCGGTACTCAAATACTTTGCAAGCAGTTTCATGAAATGGTCAGTCTCGACAGGAGTTCCTGGCAGCGGAAGGCTAAGGACAGAGCTGCGTGGAGGAATCTGATCAGACCTAAATGAAACAGTCATTGTCGCCCACAACAGACTGCTATGATGATGATGATGATGACTTGAAGTATTGTACAACCAAGGTTTGAATGTTGGAATATTGTGCCAGTAGGGGTCCCACCCAGACGTCCTGTGTTTGGACTCTTTACTGGTGTCATCCTTCTCTCCTTCCTCTGCTCTCACCTCTCCTGGACCCTCTGCCTGAATACTTTCCTCTCCTTAGCTCCTCTCTTCTGTCTCATCTTTTCCTCTCTGAGCTCTGTCTAATACAGCTTCTCTCTCTGTCTACTGTATGGTGGTATACAAACAGAAAATACCAAGTGTCACATTTTGTCGAGCAGGATTTTTTTTGTCATGGTTTACATAAATGACAAAAATATGTGTATTTTTTGTATTTTTATTCTAGAGTTTCTTTTTTCATTGAGAAAGAGTAGGAAAGAGAAGGGAAAAAAACATTCATAATAGTAATTTACTCATGCATACTTAAATTATATGATCAGAGGTGGGTATAGTAGCCAGAAATTCTACTCATGTAAAAGCAGTGCTTTGAAATTAACAATTAAAAGTAGGCAATCAGGGACTTCCGGTCATGGCGGCTACGTGAGAGGACAGGTCTCACTCTGCTCTGCTCCTAGAGATAAAAAATTGGCATATAACTCTCTTATTTGGAACAGAACCTATCCCAGCGTTTGGACGAGGATATGCCGGTGAAGCCTAAGGCTGGGAAATCAGGTGGAGGAAAAATTGAACGGCCGAAACAGTCCAAACTAACGGACTTTCACGTCTGTGGCGCAGCAGAAAAAGTTCCAGATATGGCGGCGGAGGAAGCTAACGGTGGTGCGGTGACTGCTGACGACGGCACAGGTGCAGTGCTCGCTGCCATTAGCTCAATGAGAGCAGATTTTTCCGCTAAATTTGATGGGATTATAGCAGCGATAGAGGGAATGAAAAAGGAATTGGGTGATTGTGTGGAACGAATGGCGCAGGTGGAGCTTCGAGTATCCAGTGCTGAGGATGATGTCGCCGGCCTTCAATTAAAGGTGCGCACTTTGGAAAAAAAAAATGTCTGGAAGATAATGTCCTGGACTTGGAGTCCCGGTCGAGATGGAACAACTTGAGGCTGGTGGGTCTACCGGAGAGAACCGAGGGTCAGGACCCATGCTCCTTTTTGGAAAAGTGGATTCCAGAAGCGCCGAACAACGCGGAGCTGCAATCATCAGTCGTTCTAGAAAGCGCACACCAAATTGGCCCACCGAGAGATAAGGGACCACCGAGGACGTTAATTATGAAGTTCCTCAGCTACAGAGACAGAATGAAGATCTCCAACGCTGCGCGAGCCAAAGGAAAAATTAAACACCAGGACCAGCAGGTGCGGTTCTACCCAGATTTGGCCACAGGAATCCAACAATTAAGGAAACAGTTTGACCCCGTACGTAAAGAGCTGTGCAACCTTGGGATCCGGCATGGAGTGATTCACCCTGCAAGACTGTTGACCACGTACGGGGGCAGAACACACATCTTCAAGACCCCTGAGGAGGCGCAGGAGTTCATCAAGAAGATCCAAGAAGAGACTGGTGGGAGCTAAACATGAACAAAATATAAGGTAGAATATTTAAGCATTTGCACAGGCATCTAATTGATCTGAAGCAAATAGCAAGTTTACAAAATATAGATTGTATTATATATTAAAAAAAAAAAAACCTATGATGTACAAAGTTGCTAAAAATTTTGGAGTTAAGTTGGAAAACTACAGAAGAGAGTTAATGTTACGTCATTAAAAGCAGTAGAGTTAGGGTGATTGGGAGGATGAAGGAGTGGCTTTGGCTGTTCCTCGTGGGTGTGGAGCGGTCGATGGCTATATCGGGAGACAGAATTTTTCTTTTGATTTTGGGGGATTACCACAAATGTGGGAAGGGGGAATTTGTTTGTGTGTAGTTTGTAGGATGAATGTTCAACCACTCATGTTTTTGCTTCTCTGTATGAGCATGTTTACACTGCGAGGTAATCCCAAACTCCCTATTGATCATAAACCAAAGCGTTAATCTTAATTTAACTTCATGGAATTGCAGAGGTCTACAAAATTTTAAAAAACTTAAACAAGTTATGAATAAAATAAAAGACATGGGTTCAAAAATTGTGTTTTTACAAGAAACTCATCTAATAGAGGAGGATGTAAAAAGAATTAGGAGTAGATGGCAAGGAAGTGTATTCACCTCATCATTTTCATCCCGAGCCAGGGGAGTTATGACTCTCATACATAAATCAGTCCCATTTCAAGTGAAAAATGTAATTGGAGACAAATTTGGAAGATATTTAATCATTCAAGGATCTTTGCTATTAGAAAATATAAATCTGGTGAACTTATACAGTCCCAATATAGATGATCAAAAGTTCTTTGCTAATTTATTTCTTATCTTATCATCACTTACAGGGCAACATATAATAGCAGGGGATTTTAATTGTCCATTGAATCCTGGTATAGATAGATCAACAGGACTGGACTGTACGCACAATGGATGTAGGATGATCATTAATCATTTTATGAAAGAACTGAGACTGCTAGATATATGGAGAGAAATGAAACCACAAGTTAAAGCCTACTCTTGTTATTCTAATACCTACAAGACATTCTCACGTATTGACTATTTTTTGATCTCTACAGAATTAAGGTCCAAGATTCAAAACTGCTTTTATGACAACATTGTGATCTCTGATCATGCACCCTGCTGTCTAATATATGTAGATAAGAAATTGACAAAGGAACCAGGTAGGTGGCAATTTCAGCATAAATGGCTTCAGGATGAGGAATTTGTTAAGTACATAGAAAAACAGATGAGTTCTTTGATATCAATACTACACAAACATCAGCATGTATAAAGTGGGAGGCTTTCAAAGCTTTTATTAGGGGACATATTATTAGTTATACAGGTTCAAAATCTAAGAAGACTCGAGAGGAGAGAGTCCAATTGGAACATAAACTAAAAATTCTTCAAGAAAAAGTGTATGCAGGAAGTGATCCAAAGTTAGAGAACGAATTACTGATTTTGAGAGCTGAATATGACAAAAAATCAGCGAATAGAGCTGCCTCGAGTCTTCTAAGATTGAAACAATCTTTTTATGAACAAGGTGAAAAATCAGGAAAATTATTGGCATGGCAGATTAAACAATTAGAATTTAAAACACCAATTACCAGTATTATAAGTAAGGGACAGGTAGTTATAGATCCTTTAGAAATTAATAGAGCCTTTAGAGATTACTATGAAAAATTATATGATACAAAAAATGAATCTGACTTAACAAAACTAAATGGGTTTTTGGACGGACTATCTATACCGTGTATTCCAAATGAAAACAGGGAGATACTGGAGTCTAAAATTAGTCAAGAAGAAGCTGGGCTAGCCATTGATAATATGAAATCAGGAAAAAGTGCAGGACCAGATGGTCTTCCAGTTGACCTTTATAAAAAATTTAAGAATAAATTAATAAAACCTTTTTTGGAAATGGTTTTAGAAGCATTTCAAAATAGTAATTTACCATCATACATGAATAATGCCTTAATTATACTGTTGCCAAAACCAGGTAAGCCCTCTAATAAATGTGAAAATATGAGACCAATAAGCCTATTAAATGCTGACCTTAAGATAATCTGTAAAATTTTAGCAAGTCAAATACAAGAAATTTTACCAAATATTATTAACCGAGATCAGAATGGCTTTATAAAGGGAAGACAAGGCTTCCATAATGTAAGAAGACTATTTAATATTATTTATTCTAATAAAGAAGCACCAGATACAGCTCTCCTATCATTGGACGCCGAAAAGGCCTTTGATAGGGTCGAATGGCCCTTTCTTTCTGAAGTCTTACAAAGGTTTGGACTTGGAAATAATTTCATAAAATGGGTTCAGATAATATATAATAATGCTACAGCAGAAATCCTAACAAATAGCAATATCTCAAAATCAATAAAAATCAATAGAGGATGTCGACAAGGCTGTCCACTTTCACCTTTACTGTTTACTATGGCAATTGAACCTTTAGCGATGGCAGTACGTTTACATTCACAAATATATGGAATTAAAGTTGGACCAACAGAACATAAAATCTCCCTGTATGCCGATGACATAATTTTGTTTATGTCGAATCTTAAAAAATCAATTCCGACCTTGATGAATTTAATAAAGAATTTTGGGGAAATATCAGGATATAAAATAAATAAAACTAAATCTTCAATATTAATGCTAAATGAGACCCAGAGAAATCACCCAGCTCCTGAGGTAAATCAATTCAATGTTGTAAATCAGTTTAAATATTTAGGAATTCAAATTGTGCCTAAGCTAGAATTAGTCGCCAGTGCCAACTATGAAGCCTTAATGACAGACATTAATGAGTTAATTGAGAGATGGATGTCACTACTAATGTCGATGATATGGAGAATCAATATACTTAAAAGTAATATCTTACCTAAAATACTTTATTTATTTCAATACATTCCTTTACCACCACCTTCAGATCTATTCTCAAGAATTAAAAAAAAGGTAGTGGAATTTATATGGAACAACAGGAGGGCTAGATTACGTCTGTCCTTACTATATTTACCATTTGATCGTGGAGGTCTGAAATGTCCAAACTTTATGTTGTATTACTGGTCGGCACAACTGAGGTCTATGACATATTATTTTTCATCAAATGATCTCCCTCACTGGACTGAAATGGAATCATACAATTTACCTTTACCTCTTCCCATCTTCATATACTCAGATTCGGCAAAAAAATTACAGAAACAAGTTAAAAATCCATTTGTAAAGCATATGATCAAAATATGGTGTGAAACTAAAAACTATTTAAAAGAACCACAGTTATTGTCACAATTTAGCCCAATATGGGGTAATCAATATTTTAAACCAGGGAGAGCGGATGCTGTATTTAAAGTATGGAATTTAAAAGGGATTCAAAAGATTCAAGATTTATATCTGTCATGTTCAGATAACATAATGTCTTTTGAAGAGCTGAGGATCAAATTTAATCTTAATAGAACACATTTTTTTAAATATCTTCAGCTTAGGAACTTTATTCGATCAAATCAAAATAATGCTCTCACTCGACCTATTTATTCATCCTTGGAAAAAATTTTGACGAAAGATAGTAAGAGAAAGGGTATTATTTCAGAGTTTTATAACTCATTGACACTATCCTCAAGTAAAAACTCACAGAAAAGATTGAACTATTGGAAAGAAGACCTGCAAACTGAAATTTCAGAGGAACAATGGGAATTGGCTTGTACAGAAGCTCAAACCAAATCAATAAATGTACGTCTTAAATTGATACATTTTAAATGGTTAATGCGGATGTATGTTACACCGGTGGAGTTAAATAGATATAACAAAAACATACCAGATACGTGCACAAAATGCATGGAAAGTAAAGGAACCCTATTTCATTGTGTATGGGAATGTAGAAAAATTAGAATGTTTTGGGAAGAGGTGAGGGTAACAATTGAAAAAATAATTTCAAAACAAATCATATTGAATCCTAAATTGTTTTTGTTGGGTCTGTACCCAGAAAAGCATAACTTTAATAAAAGTGAAAGAGCATTCATAGACCTCAGTTTGCTTAATGCCAAAAAATGTATTGCACTACTGTGGAAAAAGACTCATAGACCAGATGTGACTCAGTGGTTAAGACAGATGTTAACAAACCTTCCACTAGAAAGAATAACATACATATTGAAATCAAAGGAAATTGTGTTTGAGAATATATGGAGACCTTTCATTGATTATGTAAAGAAGTTAAACATAGCTTTTGAAGAAGAAGGTGAATGATGTGTGTGGACCTTGTAAATTCCAAACTGGTGAATGTATAATATGTATACTTATGTAATGGATTGCCTAGACTAAACAGAGGAGCATTGTTGATGACTTGCTTTTGTTGGTGGTTGTTGGTGTTTTTAGTGCATTTTTTTTTTGTAGTACTTTAGTGTTAGTGTTTGATTGTTTGTGTCATGTTTGTTAAAAAAAAGTTCAATAAAGATATTGTGGGAAAAAAAAGTAGGCAATCAAAAAATTTTAGTTGAGTTAAGGGTACAAAGAGCACCTACTTAAAAACTTGATTAATGGATTCAGTCTAAGGTTTGAGGTTTTTCTCCAAAATTTATAACAATTTTCTTATAGTTTTCTACTTTTCTCTGTAAATCTCTCTAAATTTACAACTATTTTCCTCATTTCTAATTTCCTCTTGCAGAATTATGACTTTTTGTGTATATTTGAGACTTTATTATAAACTTGTGGATTATTTTATAGCTAATTTTTGTCTATTTTTTATAAAATTACCAGTGTTTTTTTATATAAATTTGAAACAGATTGTGGAAAAATTTTGACTTTTTTTCCTTATAAATTTACACTTTTGACTATAATTTTGCAGAGCCAGAACAGAACAACCAGACAGCAGGAAAAACCTCCCTTATTTTGAAATTTAAATGTTGGCACGTTTAGTTTGTCTGAAGGCTGCTGACTAGGGATGTTGATGATTAAATGACTTCTGATTAATTGTTGATAAGAATTTAGTCGACTAAATTAAATTAGTTGTCAATTAATTGATAAGCCAGCAGTCCTTTTCAATGGGAGCTTATTCTATGAAATGTAGTGGCGTCACAGTCCAGACGGGGGCACACGTCGTCGCCCACTGCGGCCTTTCAACTGAAACTGAAGACAAAGCAGAAGATGCCAAGCCCCCAGAGTGCATGTAATGTGGAGAGCAGAGAAACTCACCCTTCCAGGTTACGTCGGAGAGCTGCGTGCTTCAAATCAGCAGGCTGGAGAAACAGACCGAGGCAAGGAAAAAAAACTACATGAGCGCAAAAACCCATCCCCGCTGCCTTCAGGCCCTGCTAGACGAGAAAGCAGACCGGACCCAAGTTATTGAGGTAACATGTCAACAAACAGCAGCAGAGGAGCTGGGTTTGCACTAAGAGGACGAGCTAATGTTGGCTTCACAGCAGCTAGAAAGGGTCAGACAGCATCTCACTTTGAGCTGCTGTGATATTTGTGTTATTGTTGCAGACACAGTTATCTACAGTTATTTGCTGCAACTTTGAAATTAATATAATCTGTCAAAATGCACGTAGGCAATGACAGTGAAACCTGGAAGGGGGTGACTGGGAGGAACGGCCTGCCCAATCTGAACCCGAGTGGTGTTCAGTTATTGGACTTCTGTGCTAACCACAGTTTGTCCATAACGAACACCATGTTCAAGCATAAGGGTGTCCATATGCACACCTGGCCCCAGGACACCCTAGGTCGCAGGTCGATGATCGATTTTGTTATCGTGTCATCAGACCTGTGACCATATGTCTTGGACACTCGGGTAAAGAGAGGTGCAGAGCTGTCAACTGATCACCACCTGGTGGTGAGTTGGATCCGATGGGAGGGGAGGATGCCATTCATACCTGGTAGACCCAAACGTATAGTGAGGGTGTGCTGGGAACGTCTGGCTGATCCCCCTGTCCGGGAGGTCTTCAACTCCCACCTCCGGAAGAACTACAACCACATTCCGAGGGAGTCTGGAGACATGGAGTGTGAATAGGCCATGTTCTCCACCTCCATTGTTGAAACAGCGGCCCAGAACTGCGGCCACAAGGTCGTCAGGGCATCTCGTGGTAGCAACCCCCGAGCTAAGTGGTGGACACCAGTGGTGAGCGGGGCCATTAAGCTGAAGAAGGAGTGCTATCAAGCTTGGTTGGCTTGTGGGACTCCCAAAGCAGCTGAGGTGTACCGGCAGGCCAAGCGGAGTGCGGCTCGGGTGATTGCTGAAGCAAAAACTCGGGTGTGGGAGGAGTTTGGTGAGGCCATGGAACAAGATTTTCGGTCGGCCTTGAAGAGATTGTGGCAACCTGTCCGGCAGCTCAGGAGAGGAAAGCAGCTCCCTGTCCAAACGGTGTATGGTGCGGATGGGGCACTGTTGACTTTGACTGGGGATATCATCGGGTGGCGGAAGGAATACTTCAAGGATCTCCTCAATCCCACTGATACGCCTTCCACAGAGGAAGCAGGGCTTGGGGACGAGGGGGACGACTCGCCTATCACAGGGGCTGAGGTCGCCAAGGTGGTTAAAAATCTCTTTGGTGGACAGGCCCCGGGGGTGGAAGAGATTCACCCTGAGTACCTCAAGGTACTCAGGATGTTGTAGGGCTGTCATGGTTGACACACCTCTGCAACATTGCATGGAGGTCGGGGGCAGTGCCTTTGGCATGGCAAACTGGGGTGATGGTTCCGGTCTTTAAAAAAGGGGACCGGAGGGTGTGCTCCAACTTTAGAGGGATCACACTCCTCAGCCTCCCTGGGAAGGTCTATGCCAAGGTACTGGAGAGGAGAGTCCGGCCGTTGGTCGAACCTCGGATTCAGGAGGAGCAAAGTGGTTTTCGTCCTGGCCGTGGCACATCGGACCAGCTCTTAACCCTCTCGAGAATCCTCGAGGGTTCGTGGGAGTTTGCTCAACCAGTTTATTTGTGTTTTGTGGACTTGGAGAAGGCATTCGTCCGCGTCCCTCGTGGTTTTTTGTGGGGGGGGTGCTGCTTCGGGAGTATGGGGTATTGGGCTTGTTGTTACAAGCTATTCGGTCTCTGTACAACTGTTGTGAGAGTTTGGTTTGTATTGCCAACACTCGGTCGGACTCATTCCCAGTGAGAGTTGGACTCCGCCAGGGCTGCCCTTTGTTACCAACCCTGTTCATAATTTTTATAGACAGGATTTCTAGGCGTAGCCAGGGAACGGAGGGTGTCATGCTAAGTGACCACAAGATCTCATCTCTGTTGTTTGCAGATGACGTTGTCCTGCTGGCTTCATCCAGCAATGACCTACAGTTCTCACTGGGATGGTTTGCCACCGAGTGTGAAGCGCCTGGGATGAGAATCAGTACCTCCAAGTCCGAGTCCATGGTCCTCAGCCGGAAAAAGGTGGATTGTCCTCTCCGGGTTGGGGACAGGCTCCTGCCCCAAGTGGAGGAGTTTAAGTATCTCGGGGTCTTATTCACGAGTGAGGGGAGAATGGAGCGAGAGATTGACAGATAGATCGGGGCAGCATCTGCAGTGATGTGGATGTTGTACCGGTCTGTTGTGGTGAAGAGGGAGCTAAGCTCTAAGGCAAAGCTGTCGATTTACCAGTCAATCTACGTTCCTACCCTCACCTATGGTCACGAGCTTTGGGTAATGACCAAAAGAATGAGACTGCGGATAGAAGCAGCTGAAATGAGCTTTCTCCGTAGGATTGCTGGACTCACCCTCAGAGATAGGGTGAGGAGCTCAGTCATTCAGGAGAGGCTCAGAGTAGAACCGCTGCTCCTCAACATTGAAAGGAGCCAGTTGAGGTGGTATGGGCATCTGATCAGGATGCCTCCTGGACGCCTCCCACTTGAGATGTTTCAGGCACGTCCCTCTGGGAGGAGACCCCAGGGCAGAGCCAGGAATCGCTGGAGAGACTATGTCGCCCAGCTTGTCTGGGAACACCTTGGTATCCTCTCTGAAAGAGCTGGAGCAGGTGGCTGGGAAGAGGGAAGTCTGGGCTTCTCTGCTTGAACTGCTGCCTCGGCAATCTGGACCTCCGGAAAAGTGGTAGAAGATGGATGGATGTCAGAATAATGATAGACAGCCCTCTGATTCCTTTCCACTCTCTGTGCTGTGTCGTGATGATGGTGACACATACTTCATTGCACGTTTGTCCACGTTTCCTATTTAAATGTCCACTGAGATGAGGTGACCAAGGACCCGCACTGCTTGCAGGATCAACTAGCGCGCATAACCTATCAGACATCAGAGACAGCCCAGATCGTTCGGGTTTTCCTGGATCACCGAGTATGATAGTATGATAATGTTTAACATGCAACAGATGAAGCAGCTTACAATTTATTTTCCTGTTAAAACAGTCTTCTAGTGCATCTCAGTAAATTAGAACGTGAAAGTTACTTTTTTATAATATAACTAAAAAAGATAAATTTTATGATATTGGTAATAGTTAAATAAAAAATCATGACATTTGCAATTTACTGAGATGTACCAGCACATAGTACACACTATACAGTACAAAATTTGTTAAGCTACAAAAAATGCCATTGTCTGTAGTAAAAAAAATGCAAATGGTACAATAAATCATTGAGGAATATAATGTTCATGTTTTATTCAGTATATCAAAAACAGTATCAGAATCAGAATCAGAATAAGTTTATTGCCAAGCACATTTACAAGTAAATAACAGGTAAATATACGAGGAATTTGACTTGACACTGAAAACGTCATAAATGACATTCTCAATGACGCGGCGAGCTGTGGAGGCGCCTGTCAGCAGGAGGGGAAGAGTAGGCAGTGGGGGAAGGGGAGGGTGGACACAGTAGGAGAGAGAAAAAAGCACTGTTGATCAGAACAGAACAAGTTCATATATGACCGATATTATGATTACAAGAAAAAAACTCTCAATGCACAATTAGCAGACAATAGAATCCACACAATGACACAAAGAGAGCAGTGAGTGAATGTCTTCATCAGTCAGTATAAATGGATCAGTATGTGTGAGTTGGGTGCAATCAGTGGCAAATCAGTTAGGTGGACAACAATAGTCTCTTCCTCAGCAGATGTTATGACTACAGTCTGAAGCAAAGGCACGTGTCCTTGAGCACGGCAGATGGAATAGTTGAGCCAGACAGCTGTCCTTGAGAATCAGATGCTGCCCGCCAGTGTTATGAAAACATTATACTGTTGATTATCAGGAGGACTGAATGCTGAGGGGTGCCGAAAAAAACTGGTCGAATAGCACTGACTTCAGAGAAAAAACTTTCTATTCTCTTACGGATTCAGTGCTCCAATTCCATCATGGCCAGGCATTGAAATCGATTCGTGAACAGCTCTCAGCGTGATCGTGATGTAATCCATTTTCCTGTACAGTTCTCCATTGGCCGCTGTCAGAGTCCTGCCCAGTTGGTCAATTTGATGAGTGAGCTTCGCCGGGTCCGCTTTTTGATAAGCTCTGTCCATCTTCTTCAATTTGCGGTGCACCAGAACAATCCCAAAGCCAATCAGTAGAATTCCGATGACCATTGCTCCGAAAAGATATATAAATCTTCAATATCTTCAATAGAAGGATCACACAGGCACAAGAGTTTCCAATTGCTTGTGTCCTTTAAATAACCCGCAGCAGCAGTTCCTGCAGGACAGATAGGCTCCCCCGGGCCCGATTTCCTCGTTGAAAAAACAGTGTCAATTGCGTTCAAAGCCCAGCTTATTAAATCCATAATTTCGTTAGATAAATCAGCAGTAAAGACACGCAGACACAGACGATAGCAAGCTGGGATCCAGTCAGTTAGGGAGGGAGAGAGAGATAGGGAGCCGGAGCGGGGAAGAAAAGCGTCTGCTCTCTTTGGAGGGCGGAAGTGAGTAATAACTAGAAAAGCACTCGGAGAGCGCAGACCTCCACCAAACGCCACAGTTCCCCCCATACAGTGTTTCTGTGTACGTTTTCAGATTCCTTGACCATGAAAACATATGACTAGCAATTGGATTGACAATGATAGGATTAGTGGTTCAGTGGTTATTCACGAAAATGACATTTTCTGTAATGGCGGCCACAGTTCCCCCCATACAGTGTTTGTGTGTACGTTTTCAGATTCCTTGGCCATGAAAACATATGACTAGCAATTTTATTGACAATGATAGGATTAGCGGTTCAGTAGTTATTCACGAAAATGACATTTTTCCGTAATGGCGGCCACAGCTTCCCCCATACAGTGTTTGTGTGTACATTTTCAGATTCCTTGACCATGAAAACATATGACTAGCAATTGGATTGACAATGATAGAATTAGTGGTTCAGTGGTTATTCATGAAAATGGCATTTTCGGTAATGGCAGCCACAGTTCCCCCCCATACAGTGTTTGTGTGTACGTTTAGCAATTGGATTGACAATGATAGGATTAGTGGTTCAGTGGTTATTCACGAAAATGACATTTTCTGTAATGGCGGCCACAGTTCCCCCCATACAGTGTTTGTGTGTACGTTTTCAGATTCCTTGGCCATGAAAACATATGACTAGCAATTTTATTGACAATGATAGGATTAGTGGTTCAGTAGTTATTCACGAAAATGACATTTTTCCATAATGGCGGCCACAGCTCCCCCCATACAGTGTTTGTGTGTACGTTTTCAGATTCCTTGACCATGAAAACATATGACTAGCAATTGGATTGACAATGATAGAATTAGTGGTTCAGTGGTTATTCATGAAAATGGCATTTTCGGTAATGGCGGCCACAGTTCCCCCCATACAGTGTTTGTGTGTACGTTTTGAGATTCCTTGACCATGCAAAACATATGACTAGCAATTGGATTGACAATGATAGGATTAGTGGTTCAGTAGTTATTCACGAAAATGGCATTTTCTGTAATGGCGGCCACAGTTCCCCCCATACAGTGTTTGTGTGTACGTTTTCAGATTCCTTGCCCATGAAAACATATGACTAGCAATTGGATTGACAATAATAGGATTAGTGGTTCAGTAGTTATTCACGAAAATGGCATTTTCCGTAATGGCAGTTTTCTTCTGGACGGTGATCCGGATCACCACCAAAATATAACCATCTGTAGGATACCCCATTTCTGACAATCTGTGAAAATTTCATGAAAATCCGTCCATAAGTTTTTGAGTTATCTTGCTAACAAACAAACAGACAAACAAACAAACAGACAGACAGACAAACCAACGCCGATGATCACATAACCTCCTTGGCGGAGGTAATTAACTTTTTATATGTATGTTAACAATAGAAAGACCGTGCTTTACTGAGGGAAATTCAGATTCTCAGGAAAACTGCTGCTTATCAATTAATCATTAATCGATCGATAAGGTGAATCAGTTAACAATTAATGAATTAATTGCTAACTTCCATCCCTAGTGTTGACGGAAAAAAGTCATTGACTTCATGAATTTTGGTCATCTTAAAGGGTACCTGGAGTGAGTTTTAATCAAAAGCTATTTCAAAGGATCAAATATGATACTAGTGGTTCAGTCCAGTAATTTTGCTCATGATTCCTTCTCAAATACGTGTGAGTTTCAAGTCCCTGCTGTCTGTCAGTCATGGTCAGGGACATCTCGTCTCCTCCATGGCCAGTTTCAGCACGGTAGTGACGCACAGTCGTTGCTTTGTGTGACTGACTGGGCTGCAGTATAGCAGTCAACAAAATTTCAACATCAGAATTTTGTGCAATTTTTTACAACCATGTACAAGCAAATCTACCTACATATAATTTAATGAAATAAAATTCTAGTATATAAAGATTAATTCAACGTGTTCTGAAGTTATTGGACTGGGAACTTGCCAGTTCGTCAGGTCCCCTTCAGCTGCCGGTCCCCAGAGGTACAGTGGTGTGAAAAAGTGTTTGCCCCCTTCCTGATTTCTCATTTTTTTTGTATGTTTGTCACACTTAAATGTTTCAGATCATCAAACAAATTTATATATTAGACAAAGATAACACAAGTAAACACAAAATGTGGTTTTTAAATGAAGGTGATGAGCTAATTTGCTTGAAAAAAAAATTGCTAAGAAAAAAGAATAAGTTAATTCACTAGGAAAAAACAGGAAGACGCTAATTTGCTCAGAAAAAAGAAGCTAATTTTGTTAGGAAAAATAATCTGATTCACAAAGGGAAAAAAGAAGTCAATTTTCTAAGAAAAAAGAAACCCATTCCTTAGGGGAACAAATGCTAATTCGCTAGGGAAAAATTAGACTAATTTTCTAGAAAAAAAAAGAAGCAAATTTACTTGGGGGGGGGGGGCTGGGGTTAAGCTAATTTGTTGGGGGAAAATAAGCTAATTTCTATAATTTCCCAGTTTGGGATCAATAAAGTACATCTATCTATCTCATTTAGGTCTCACATCTTAATATATTTTTCTGCCAACAAAAGTTGGTGAAGAGGAAGTAAACAAAAGTCGAGATGTCAAACAAGTGCTAGCAGGCCACTTAACTAAAAAGTGCAGGCTACTGGCAATGGTGGAGCTGGTGGGTGACCGGAGGGGGGGGGGGGGGGGGCAGTTCAGCAACAACAGCGGCCACAGCTGCATTTGCCTCGGTCTGAACCTTTTTTATTTATGCTGCCCCGCCGGATCCCACAACTGCACACACATCTGCTGACAACAGTGGTCACATATGAAAATAGAGTAGCTGCAGGCAATGATGCTTTGATTCACAGACAGATAAAGGTAAGCTATGATAGCAGAGGGCATGTCACGTTGATATGATTTTAAGCTACGGTCGCAAATACCCTTACGAACGGCTGAGAACATGGTACGAATGATTTTTGGACCATTTCATGCGCCCTTTTTAAGGTGGCTGTAGAAGAATCCGACATCCATAGATCGTTTGTAAGTTCTTGGCCAGGTCAATGGTTTTGTCCACGATTTCTACAAACACCCCACTAAAACCCCTCATCGTAGAGCGGCCGTATGAAGGCCTTAGGAACAATTTAAGAACTACCCAAGATGTTGACCGTAGGTATGCCTCAAGAACACCTTAAGTTGCCCCTTACAGTGGTCGTAGGAAACATCATATGAATCCCCACTCGTACTGAGATTTGGAGAATTTAAACAACTATAACCATGATCATTAAAATTAAGATGAAAAGGCTTGAAAAATTTCACTATGAGTAATGAATATTAAATATATGAAAGTTTGTCTCTTTAAATATATTGCAATATACACCAACTTTTTCCACAATATTCTAATTTATTACCATACATCCGTAGGCTCTGAGATGAGTAGTCAGGGATGTTTGTACTGAAGAACAGAAGAGGTTGCCTAAGTTTTCATCCTTTTGTCATTACAAAGCTTTATAAAGACATTTAGTGTGTCTCTTCAGTGATACGCCCTACTCAAAATCGGTAACAACAATCAACACACAAAACAGCCACTATAAATCGAGCACTAAAGAGTTAGTGCCTTTATATAACCCCTCATTTTGTGGGAATCTTTAAGTTCTTGTAATACTGATTTCTTTGCCACCCCAAACCGATCACATGTCCACCTCACTCTAAATTTCCTGGCTCTGCAGCTGATCATTGGACTCTGGAAAGTTCTGCATTTTGAAATCTGACTGTGGGATTACCCTGTATACTAGACATTGCAGCTTTAATATCATCATAGCTGTGAGTACAGAGGATAAGTATATTTTACTTAATTCTGCTAGCCTAATTTAAATCCATCTTATTTATTGGTGTATATAGGACGGAGTTATCATCACTCTTTGGAGAAGAGCCTTTCTGGCAGTGGGAGATGTGCGTAGGTATGTGACGGCGTGTCACTTTTAACTCTTTCAGTCCTTTTTCAATAATTTTAGTCTGTGATAAAGAGTGTTAAACTTTCATAGGAATTACAGAAGGTGCTTTGCCACCTCTCTTATCTGCAAACTTTTCTATTTGAAGAACTTTCATTTCACATTTTCAGATTCTTCTGTGACATTTACTGTACACAGACAGTGTGAAGGTATTCAACACTCACACAAAAGCAACACTTAAAACAATTACTGTACACATTAATGTCATTTTTGGATAATAGTGAGAATTAGGTTAGAACTGACACCAAGCTTTCCTTTTGTTAAATAATGGCACTCTTCACAACTCCCCCCACCCCATTTCCCAGCTAAACAAGTGTCTCAATGCAAAAAGAAGCTTGCTGTTCAGTGCTGAAAATAGCTCATTATCTTTTCATTTACAGACTTTTAGTCCAAGTCAGTCAAAGGTGTCACAGCCATAAATGCTAACCAGGGCCAACAGAGTGCAACTGAAACATCTGGAGCCAAAGAAGTTGTTCTTGTTATTTAGTGAAGACGGGGAAAGGGCAAATATCCGAGGTGCTGCTTACAGCTTTTCACATTGCTCAGTCATTCCACCGTTTAAACATTTAAAATGTGACAGGATGACTTATGAACAAAAGTCAAGCAGAAAAAGAAAACTCTAGATCTTACAATCTGAAACCACACAGCATCAGGTGAGCATGATCACAGCAAAACAGGCAAGGCATATGACCGGCGGCACACATTTTTCCTATCCAGAGGCTGCACCTACACCAAGGGTCATCAACTACATATGTCCAAGGGCCAGAATTTTTCTCAGCAGACACTATGAGGGCCAGATGCTGTCATAAAATAAAATTAATCTTGTTTCCTAAGTAATATATTATTATTTGTTATATTAGTTTTGTATCCTTTGTCTGTGTTAACAGACTCCTATTACCTGTTCAGCTAGTGTCACTTGCGATTGGCTTTGCCTCACATGTCAGTTGCAAAGTTTTCACCCAATCAGATTAGGGGTTCATGAATAACACCGAGAACACCTGAAAAAGTGTTTTCTGGGAGATTGGCATTCTAAATGTCATGGAAAATGCCATAGAAATCTTTTTTGTTTTGTTTTGTTTTATCAAAATACAGATATTTGTTTAGATAGATAGATAGATAGATAGATAGATAGATAGATAGATAGACAGACTTTATTCATCCCAAACTGGGAAATTACAGTGTAACAGCAGCATGACAGTTGACAGCCAAACAACAGAAACACACACATGACAGGCAAAGGGATTGATTACCCATGGAAAGTAAAAACTAACACGACTATGTTATTCTGACAATTATGTCAGAATTTGAAATTAATACATGAAAAAAGCAATAAATGGGGCTTTAACTACTACTGACTGGATCAGTGCCGAGCTTGCAAAAGGGATTTTTCATATCACGAATCTCCTCTCGATCAATGTACTCTTTCTTCTGAAACAAAAACCAGACAACCGGAAACAACCGGAAACAGCTGGAAACAGCCGTCCTCCACAGGATACCAGACAGCAGGGGGTGTAGTCATCCTCTGCTGACTGGTAAACCTGGATAAAACAGCTGATGAAACAGCTGATTGTCACAACAACATCACGTGACCCTTCTGACCAAGGCTGCAAGAAGTGGCTGAAACATGTTAAGGTAAAAACAAACTTTCACTGTCTGATAGAAAAGAAAATATTTTTACAATTATTTTAGAAGACAGTATGAACCCTTTTGAATTATTACAAGAAAAGTTTGGAAGAAGCAGTGTTAGTGTTCCACTGTTTAGAAGGACTGTACCAAAAGAGAGCTCGTTATCGTAACCATCTAAGGTTTACCCTATGCTGTTGGGATGAAAACATAACACCACCAAGCCTAAACATAAAGAACCCAATCTCCACAAGAAATGCTGACTGTATAATAAAAAGAACACAGAAGGACTTGATAAAAGAATGGATATGGCACATTATACACAAGTTATATAACACTGACATGGAGATAACCAAATTAACGGAGCAGTTTCAGCATGATTTTCCATTGGATGAAAATAACAAGAAGAAGCTACAACAACATCTGGAGGAACAACACAAAAAAGAATTTGAAAAAAACAAAACAACATCAAACCCGGAAACTGGAAGCACTCATAACCAAAGAAAAAAAGGGAATTCAGACAAGGACAACATAACGCACAGGAAATGGGTATGCAATTTGCCAAACCGAAAACTTACGAAAATGGAGACAAACATCCTATCCTGTGGCCTGAACTATGCCATCACCCCAAACAAAATACCGTATGAGGACTTTGAATTGGCAATGGAGTTAGCATGCACACACATAGAAGATCAGGGACAGAAATCACAACTCCGTAATGAGGTTGTAGGCATACTCAAGGCAGCCAAAATATCACACACCAACACCACAAGAAAAGAAAGAAAGGCCATACAAATGCTAGCAAAGGACAAGAATATCACAATTCTCCCAGCTGACAAAGGCAAAACCACAATAAAATACAATAAAGAGATGAAGGAATTATTAAATGACACCAATACATATAAAATACTTAAAAAGAATCCAACAGAAGAAAAAAAAAGAGGACTCTAAAGACATTACTCAAACCACTCTTGGATGCAAACCAGATCAACAAAGATTCCTATAATCATCTAATTCCAACAGCAAGCATCACACCCTGTATATAGGGCACACTAAAGATCCACAAACCAGGCACCCCATTACGACTAGTTGTGGACAACATAGGATCAGTAACCTACAATCTATCAAAGGTGTTATTTGAAATAATTAAACCTCTTTTTGGACTCACAGATCAACACTGCAAGAACGCCAAACAATTGGCGCAAGACTTGAAGGACAAAAAGATAAAAGGAGATGAAATAGTATCACACAGCGTCATATCCCTGTTTACAAAACACCAGTCATAGTCACGCTACACATTGCTGAAAACCGTCTCAGACATGACAAAACCCAACACAAACACACAGAACTGACAGTAGAAGACATCATGAAGCTACTACATTTTGTTGCCACCTCCACCTACTTTCAGTTCAGAGGAGCCATCTACAAACCAAAAGAGGGCTTCACCATGGGAAACCTACTCTTAGCAATCATGAGTGTTTTTTTTCATGGAGGACCTAGAAACCAGAGCCATACAAACAGCACCAGCATCATGTAAAATAAGCTTATGGAAATGGTATGTGGACGACATCATGGAAATAATCAACAATGGACAAAGAACCACACTCGTCATCATAGCAGTCTGTCGTGGGCAACAATGACTGTTTCATTTAGGTCAGTCATTCACTGAACATCTAAACCAGATGGACAGCACGGGAAGCATTAAATTCACCCATGAAGAAGAAACCAACAAATCCATACCATCTTTTCTGGAAATGAAAATCACCCACACCGATGACAACAGCATCAACATCAAAATATACAGGAAACCGACACACTGATCAGTATTTGTTATGGACTTCAGAACACCCCACAGCCCACAAACTCTCCATTATCAGAACATTATATGACTGGACCAACATCATTACTGATCTACAGGATAAAGAGGAGAAGGAGGAGGTAGACATGATGAAGGCTCTGAAAAACTGTCACTACCCCAAATGGGCCATAGAGAGGGGAAGGAAGCAAGTGGAGGTGAAAGCCATAAAACGGAGAGAAGGAGGGACCACAAAAAAGTAAACAACACAGGAACAGTCACACTACCATACCAGAGAGGCACCACTGAAGGAATACAGAGAATAATGAAAAAATACCACATCAACACCCCAGTAAACCCACACACCTCTCTGAAGCAACTTTTGGTTCACCCCAAAGACATAATACCCACAGAAAATAAAAGTAACGTCATCTACGAAATACCATGCTGATCATGCAACAAAACCTACATAGGAGAAACAGGGAGAACCTTTGGAACCAGAAAAAAGGAACACAGGAAAGAATGTGAACAAGAGACAATAGCAAGGTAGACACGAGCACAAAAAGCAACAGCAGAACAACAGAACCTGAAATCTGCCATATCTGACCACTGCAAAAGACAAAATCATATCATGGACTGGTAAGAGGCAAATGTCATCCATACAGGAAGCAACAAATACCACTGTTGGATCAGGGAAGCCATCGAGATCAGAAAACGGACCCCAAGAACCATCAACAGGGATGAGGGATCCTATACCCTGTCCCACACCTGGGATGCTGTCCTCCACAGGATACCAGACAGCAGGGGGCATAGTCGTCCTCTGCTGTCTGGTAAACCTGGACAAAACAGCTGATCGCCACAACATCACGTGACCCTTCTGACGAAGACTGCAAGAAGTGGCCGAAACATGTTAAGGTAAAAACAAACTTTTTCACTGTCTGATGGAAAAGAAAATACTTGTATGATTATTTTAGAAGACAGTATGAACCTTTTAAGATTACAGCCATTATAAGTTTATGGTCTTGTCAAAATCAGAACTGAACCAAAATGGGATAGCGGCTCTGATTTCATGCTGCAAGTGGTTGCACGTGTCGCTAAAGCTCTTTTTACTTTGGCAAGTAATGAACACTAGCAACTGTTTACGAACCTTCACGAACCACTGAAATCTGAGCGATGGGGGGAGGGTTTGCGCACCCTTTTTATATGGTTAGATGCAAGATTTGCCCAACATTCCCATGGTATTTTACATGATGTTGACAAAAGGTCCAAAACATTCCCAAACAGTAGCAAAAGAGCAGCAAATAGCTGCTAATCATCACAAAAACTTTGGCAAACATTTGCAGAAATGTTACTAATTGTCACTGAACATCCCTAAATGTTGCTAATGTCAGAGGCAAACTCTGATTTCTGCAAACATTCGGCAGAAAAATAGGCAAATCCAAAAAATGCAATATTAGTCAGCATTCAAAACAAATCTACCTACGGGTACAAATAAAGTAACCTGAACCTGAACCATTCACCACTCCACACTCAAAAAAATGAAACACTGACTTGGCAGTCGGTCCCATCTAAATGAATTATGCTAATAGAACATAAAAATATAAATGTAATCAAACAAAACAATGTCATATTACCCTAACATAATAACTCATTAAAACCACTTTATTTAAACAAGAGCTATATAAGCTCAACCAACTAAATTTGGTTATTTGTCCTTAACAAATTTACTTTCAGTCTACATATTGTACCTTTGTCCACCTAACCTAACATAACCTAGCTCACTTTACTCAACTCTAATTTGTCAACTGGTCCCACACAAATTAATTTAGTAGACCCAATGCATGTTTTGTTATCTTCTTTATTTATGAACACATCAATAATGTGCAGCTGCTTTCTCTTCTGCTTCATAGTTTCATGGCGGCCTGAGTCTCATTACTGCAACCCTCTGGATGTGAGTGGTGTCTGACTTAACTTAAAAGGTTTGGCATCAAACAGTACATTATAGTAAAAATAACAGAAAAATACATTAACTTTAGTAGAAAAATACATTTTAAGTCTGAAAACATGTATATTTTAGGTTAAATTAAACATAATCATGAATGTAACGTGAACGATAACCCTAGTTCATTTTTCTGAGTGACAGATACTAGCTTTAGGAGTCACCTTTGAGCAAAAAGTCAACAGTGAGCCGAGTCACTTTCAACTCCAACAAGGGTAGTATCGAGGCTCATTTAAAGACAACTACAAAACCCTTATACCAAATATGTCAAAAAGAGTCCTGGAAGTTGAACAGCTATTACATCAACAGCACTATCAAAACAGACTTACTTGTACAAAGCTGCCTGAAGAGCTTCACATCTGTCATTTGGATTGAATAAGATCTATGTAGTGGACAGCTACCAAAGTCAAGTAGCATTTGTCTCCATTTTTCTTGCCATGTCTCCTGCATATGAATGTCTGCTCTAGACCCAGAGTCCGAGGTAAAATTACTTCAAATAACACCAAATAAATTGGAGAGAAGAGCTTTTCTTGATATGGAAACCTTCAGAGTGATGTTTAAATTCTTCCTGGATTTCTCATTTTTCAGGAACGTCTCGAACAATAGTGTCTTTGAGAGAAGCAAACCTCTTATCGTGGCACATATCCTAACATGCTAATTACCTCACACACAGTTTGAGCTCATTTATTATGCATGAAATAATCTAATATGATGACTGTGATAATTATGCGCACATAGATAAGATAAAAGAGTAGTAACCAATTATGGCGCAGGAGTTGGGAAAAGTAATTATTCTTTGTAGTGGAAAGAAGTCTCGGTTGGGGGGGGGGGGGGTGAGGCTTCGCTCTGTTTTTAACTTTTTCCCCCTCACAGCATTCAGACTGCCTTAATTAACATGTGGAATCATGTCTGTGCTCCCTGATAATGTGGAAAGACTATTTCCTTGATTAGCCACACACATGCCATATTTTTTATACATTTAAAGAGTTAGCTCATATTTCTATCACTTCAAATATAAAAATGGGCATTCAAAAAAGGATAAAGGATGTTGAAGATGGAGCTGCAAGGCAGGAGGAAAAGAGGAAGACCACAGAGAAGATTTTTTTTTTTTTTTGTATTTTGTATACTTTATTAATCCCAGAGGGAAATTCAGGGCATCCATCTGGATGAAAGAGGCAGCCAAAGCCAGTCCCTTCATCATTCACACACACATTCATACCTAGGGCCACTTTAGAGTCTCCAATTAACCTAACCTGCATGTTTTTGTCCTGTGGGAGGAAACCGGAGTAACTCCACACAGAAGGGTCACCGATGGTCAGGGGGTGGGATCAGACCTACAATAGTCAGGGGTGGAATCGATCCCATGACCTTCTTATTGTGCTGTCACTATGCTAACCACTGTGCAACTGAGATGGATTCATGGATGTAGTGAAGGAGGACATGGACAGAGAGGGTTGGTGTTCCAGAGGAAGATGAAGGGAAAGGGTGAGATGGGGGTAGATGATCTGCTGTGGAGACCCCTGAAGGGAGCAGCCAAAAGAATTAGAAGATTGCATTGCCTTGTTATAACACTAGGGGTACCCCTGTTTTAAGAGAAGTGAGAACTCTAGTAAGAAACAATTTAGCTTAACAATTTGGGGAATAATAAGCTAAGCATCAATAAATAATTTAATTGAGGATTATTTGATCAGTCTCATAATCTGGGTGTCAGCTCTTGACCCTGTGCGATTCTGAAGTCTGGACAAAGAAAGTACACCTGTACTTAGTGTAGTAGTTTTAATAAATAAAACCAGAGTAACAAAAAGCATTTGTATAGCTTGTAGAATACAGAAATAATCAAAGGTGACATCAACAGTGGCAAATTTGCATATATGAAGAAAGCAATATTTACAGATTTACAGATCTTGTTAAATACAGCTAGAAGGTGATTGGGTGTCTGGATGGGGAATTAGTGAAACAACCATTAAAAAAAAAAAATGAATATCACGCAAAGCTAATGAAAAATGGAATTTGGAAAAAAAATGTTCTGAAAAGAAAAACGGGTTAGCTTTACGTTATGCTCAAAAAGGACCGGCCATTACAGAAAAGGTTATGGTTGGGGTGATTAAATGTGGAAAGACTATTTCATTGATTAGCCACACACATGCCATATTTTTAATACATTTAAAGAGTTACCTCCTATTTCTATCAGTTCAAATATAAAACTAGAAAAGCACTCGGACAGCGCAGACCTCCGCCAAGCGCCGCAGTTCCCCCCATACAGTCTTGAGATTCCTTGATCATGAAAACATATGACAAGCAGTGGTTCAGTAGTTATTCACGAAAATGGCATTTTCCGTAATGGCGGCCACAGTTCCCCCCATAGAGTGTTTGTGTGTACGTTTTCAGATTCCTTGACCATGAAAACATATGACAAGCAACTGGATTGACAATGATAGGAGTAGTGGTTCAGTAGTTATTGACGAAAATGGCATTTTCCATAATGGCGGTTTAGCGCCACAGTTCCCCCCATACAGTGTTTGTGTGTATGTTTTCAGATTCCTTGACCATGAAAACATATGACAAGCAATCGGATTCACAATGATAGGATGAGTGGTTCAGTAGTTATTCTTGAAAATGGCCTTTTCCGTAATGGCAGCCACAGTTCCCCCCATACTGTGTTTGTGTGTACGTTTTCAGATTCCTTGACCATGAAAATATATGACTAGCAATTGGATTGACAATGATAGGATTAGTGGTTCAGTAGTTATTGAGGAAAATGGTATTTTCCGTAATGGCGGTTTAGCGCCACAGTTCGCCCCATACAGTGTTTGTGTGTACGCTTTCAGATTCGTTGACCATGAAAACATATGACTAGCAATTGGATTCACAACAATTGGATTGACAATGATAGGATTAGTGGTTTAGTAGTTATTCATGAAAATGGCATTTTGCGTAATGGCGGTTTTCTTGTGGACGGTGATCCGGATCACCACCAAAATGTAATCATCTGTAGGATATCCCATTTCTGACAATCTGTGAAAATTTCACGAAAATCCGTCCATAACTTTTTGAGTTATCTTGCTATCAGACAAAAACAGACAAACCAACGCCGATGATCACATAACCTCCCCCTTTGACGGAGGTAAAAATGGGCATTCATAAAACATCTAATGCAGCTATTCAGATAACATAGGTTCCTGAGGTAGGAACTATTTTTTTTTTTCCTGTATGTATTTATCATTAAATTGAGCATTTACCAGGTAAACTAGATTAATGTTGCAATTTTTTGCTTCTGTAATTCCTAGTTAAACTATAGGTAAGAAGATAATTAGCAAATGAATATTTTTTTGAAAGAGCAATTTTTACAATACAGAGACAAATAAAAAGGAATATATTAGAGCTGGGATAATTAACGCATAAACTTTTTCGATTAATGTGGAGCTAATTAACGCATTAAAAAAAAATGATACCATCAGGTCACTTCCTGAGGTGGTGTCAACAGTATAACTGGTTTGTCTCAGGAGCTGGCTCTGCTTAAAATAAGAGTCAGTCTTGTTTTTCAGTATTGAAATCTGCAAAGTTTACACAACACTAAACTGATCCTCTGATACTCAGGGCGACCTCATCCTGTGCACACATCCCACTTGACAGACAGACAGACAGACAGACAGACAGACAGATAGATAGACAGATAGATAGATAGATAAAAGTGGCAACTCTAAGTTCAATAACCTTTAAGTGACCAGGTGTGGTCCAGTGCACTAAGAGCTGGACCTTAATGCAGCTTTTGATACTATCGATCATAATATTTCACTTGATAGACTAGAACACCTTGTTGGACTTAATGGAACTTTGTTACAGTTGTTAAAATCTTATTTATCTGATAGGTTCCAGTTTGTTCATGTCAATAATGAGTTTTCTTCCAACTCAAAGCTCAGTCACAGAGTTCCACAGGGATCTGTGCTAAGCCCTATTCTTTTAAGTTTATACAGTGATCCCTTGCTACTTCGCGCTTCACCTTTCGCGCCCTCAGTGCATCGCGGATTTTTCAAAAATATTCATCAAAAATTCAAAATTGAGAAATAATGGGCGGGCGCTAGCAGAAGGCAGGGAGACTACATTAGACCATCAGGTATCAACACGGAGAGCCCGCACAACTCAAAAAATCCACCTCTCTGTTCGCTGTTCTCGTGTTGGCTCGGCTCGGAAATCTCGCAAGCTGATTGGCCGAGACGTTTCACCCCGCAAGCTGATTGGCCGAGACGTTTCACCCACCTCCTCTCCCTGCCGAGCGCCCATGAAGGGAAGGAAGACCGCATTCATTGCTTTTTATCGCTCGTGTTACTTAGTCTCGCCGCGTGGAACTTTTTGCTGTTCTCTTGTGCCATTTTGTGCGAAATAGTCTTCCCGTCAAGCCACTACGCCGCCTCCTGCAGCTTCTCCAGCTCTATCGGAAGCTGCCCTCGATGATCCTGCGCCTCCAGCACCTGACGATGAGGCGTCACCTGAGGAGCAGTAAAGCTCTCATTAACCTGTGCAGTAAATCATCTTCATCTTGAGTTACGTATCTTGTTATAAGAATAAAAGAGTTCTAAAAACATATTTATATACACTTTATTTACATCTACGTATGTATGTACACGTACACACACACACACACGTATCATATGAGAGAGAGAGAGTGAGAGAATGAACGTACGTATTATTTATGGATGACGTCATTAGGGGTGACGCTACTTCGCGGTTTTTCACTTTTCGCGGTCGGTTCTGGAACCCATTAACCGCGATAAGTGAGGGATCACTGTATATGCTTCTGCTAGGCAATATTATTAGAAAGCATTGCAGACATTTTCATTGTTATGCAGATGACACAGAATTATACTTCTCATTGAAACCAGGTGACAGTAATCAATTAGCCAAATTAGAGGCTTGTCTTAAGGAAATCAAAGCTTGGATGACTTGTAATTTATTCATTTCATCCATCTTCTTCTGTTTAATCTTTTTTGGGTCGCGGGGGGGCTGGAGCCTGTCCCAGCGTCTTTGGGCAAGAGGCAGGGTCCACCCTGGACAGATCGCCAGTCCATCTCAGGGCCAACACAGAGAGACAGACAACCATTCACGCTCACAGTCATACCTAAGGACAATTTAGAATCCCCAGTTTTTGATGCCAATTAACCTAACTTGCATGTTTTTGGCATGTGGGAGGAAACCAGAGAAATCCCAGAGTAAACCCACGTAGACACGGGGAGAACATGCAAACTCCACACAGATCACTGTTGGTCGGGGGCTGGGATCGAACCCAGGATCCCCAGGCCAAGGGTGAGTTGCTGTGCTGCCGCAGTGCTATCCACTTCCCCACCGCGCCGCCCGACTTGTAATTTATTGTTATTAAATTCACATACGACTGATGTCATTCTAGTTCGTCCAAAAAAAAACTTAGAAACACCTTTCCAAATCAAACTTAGATTGGATGTGGTTTCTCTTAATAGTTCTGCGAGGACCCTCGGAGTTATTTTTGATCAAGATCTATTCTTTAATTCACATAGCAAACTTGTTTCTAAGACGGCCTTTCATCATTTGCATAATACTGCCAATATTAGGAGCATATTGTCTCAGAGTGATGCTGAGAAACTAATCCACACTTTTGTTAGCTCTAGATTTGATTATTGTAACTCTTTATTATCAGGCTGTCGTAAAACATCTATAAAAAGTCTTCAGTTGATCCAAAATGCTGCAGCAAGAGTTTTAACAGGTACTAGAAAGAGAGATCATATCTCTCCGGTTCTGGCCTCCCTTCATTGGCTTCCCATAGAATTTAGAATTAAGTTTAAAATCCTTCTTTTCACTTACAAAGCTCTAAATAATCAGGCCACTTTTTATTTAAAAGATATGATAGTACCCTATTACCCTAACAGAGCACTACGCTCCCAAAATGCTGGATTACTTGTAATACCTAGAATCTCCAAAAGTACAATGGGAGGCAGAGCCTTCAGTTATCAAGCTCCTCTCCTTTGGAACCAGCTGCCAATCTGGATTCGGGAGTCAGACTCGATCTCTGTTTTTAAGAATAGGGTTAAAACCTTCCTTTTTGATACAGTACATCCTATAGTTAGGGTGGGATCAGGTGCCCCTGAACCCTCCCTTAGTTGTGCTGCTAATAGGTTTAAACAGCTGGGGGATCCCCAACAATGCACTGGGCTTCACTTCTTTCTCCACTCTCAACAAAATATTTTTGCTGGTCATTAACATCTGTTCTCTCCCATAGATTGAGTCCCCGTCGTGCTGTTTGCTCTCTACATGTCTGTTCTTTTCATCTTCTCTATCCCCTCACCCCCCAGTCAGTCACAGCAGATGACTGCCCCTCCCTGAGCCTGATTCTGCTGGAGGTTTCTTCCTGTTAAAAGGGAGTTTTTCCTCTCCACTGTCACCAAGTGCTGCTCACAGGGGATCGCCTGATTGCTGGGGTCTTTCTGCAATTATGGGGGTTTCCCCTCCAGTTGAAAGTGCTATGAGATGACTGTTGTTGTGAAATGGCGCTATATAAATAAAGTTGAATAAAATAGCATCTCCATAGACTAACGTCCCAGCCAGAATGCCCATGTGGGGCCCCCAAAGGTTAAAACTGAGCTGAATTATGGGTCCCATGTGGGTTTGCCCATTGATTCCATGTTGGCCCCATCTGTATTTGCCCACATGGACTTTACCTGTTTACCTATTTTCTACTTATTTTCTCATAAATTTGATATTTTCTTGTAAATTTGTGACTTTCTCCTCAAGTTAATATTTTTTCTTGAAAATTTGAAACTTTCTCATAAATTTGTAACTTCTTTTTTCTGTAAACTTGCAACTTTTTCCCTCATAAATTTGTGACTTTTTCTTGTAAATTTGCAACTTTTTCTCATAAATTTCATAGCTTTTCTTGTAAAACTGATTTTTTTCTTGCAAATTTGCTAATGTAATTTGTAATGTTGGAACCTTCTCATAAATTTGCCACTTTTTATTGTAATCTTGCAACTTTTTCCTCATAAATTTGTTACCTTTTTTCCTGAAAATTTGCTATTTTCTTGTAAATTTGTGTTTTTCCCATAAATTTGTGACATTTTTCTTGTAATTTGGAACTTTCTAAAAAATTTTCAACTTTTTTTTTACTGTAAACCAGGGGTGTCAAACTCATTCCATGGAGGGCCAAGACCCTGCAGGTTTTACTTCCACCCAGTCTCTTCAGCAGGTGTTTTCACTGATCAGCAATCAGTAGGAAGAAATTCAGAGAAATCACCTGTTGAAGACACTGGGTGGAGGTAAAACCTGCAGGGTCTTGGCCCTCCATGGAATGAGTTTGACACCTGTGCTGTAAACCTACAGCTTGTCCTAATAAAATTGGGACTTTTTTTCATAAATTTTCAATTTATTTACTCATATATCTACTACCCTTTTTTGTTCATTTGCAACTTTTTCAAATTTTTTTCTCATAAATTTGTGACTTTTTTTCTTGTAAATCTGCTTGTAAATTTGTAACTCTTCAAGTAATTTCACAATTTATTTCTTGTAAAATTTGTGACTTTTTTCTGGGCAGCTTGGTGGCGCAGTGGTTAGCACAGTGGAAGCACAGTAAGAAGGTTGTGGGTTGGATTCCACCCCTGACCATCAGTGACCCTTCTGCATGTTCTCCCCGTGTCTGCGTGGGTTTACTCAGGTTTCCTCCCACAGGTCCAAAACATGCAGGTTAGGTTAACTGGAGACTCTAAAGTGGCCCCAGGTGTGAATGGTGAAGGGATGGTGCTGCACCGTGGCTGCCTCATCCACCCAGGTGGATGCCCTGAATTTCCCTCTGGGATTAATAAAGTATACAAAATAAATAAATTTGTCACAAATTTTTTTGTAAATCTGTCACATTTTTTTTTTAGAAATTTATGAAGAAAAAAGTGAAAATTCAGGTCTTTTCTGCATGGTTTTGCCTGTGGCACAAGTGTTACTGAGACCTGCTCACCCCCATTACACCCATGTGGGGCCCAGATGGGTCTGAAGCAGGTAAACAGATCACCTGCACCACAGGTAAAGTCCATGTGGGCAAACACAGATGGGGCCAACATGGAACTCGTGGACAAACCCACTTGGGACCCAGATTTAACTTATTTTTTTTTATTTCACCTTTATTTATACAGGGTAGTTCCATTGAGAGGCAGCCTCTCTTTTTCAAGGACTCCCGGTTCACACCAGGAAGCTGCCCAGTCCAACCACAGACTGACCTGTGGCCACTGGAGCAGTTGGGGTTAAGGGCCTTGCTCAAGGGCACCACAGTGGGGTTAAGTGCTACGTTATCTGTCCCACCCAGATCTGATCCTGCTGGTCCAGGGATCGAACCCGCTACCCTCTGCTCACCAGTCCATGTCCCTAACCACTAGGCCACCGCCGTCGGGCTATTGTGGGGCCCACATGGATATGCGGGCCGGGATGCTTGTTTTTACAATGTACCATAAAAACTAGCCTCCAGCTGCATGCTGACAACCTGCTTCAGCTGCCACGGTTTAGCTGCTTCCTGCGTGCATTCATTTACAGCGACATGTCTGTTGTGATAATTGCTCGCTCCCCGAGCCTCTTCATACACTCCACAAATCTGACATGTTTACATGGCAACTTGAAAGGCAACACGAACCGACGCCTTGGTTCTCAGCGGCAGCAGCAAATCAGAGCAGACAGGAAAGGGAAGGAGTGGTGCTCTGAGTGAAGCGCTCGCAAATCAAGACTCGTGATGTGGAGTCATTAAACATTAACACTTTGAAAAATCAGAGCTGGTGTGCGGTTTAGTCCGAGCCGCTGTACAAACACACTTAACATGGTGCTGCTTTTTTTCACAAATTATGTGTCTGCAAATCACGGGAAACATTTCATTTCTTTTTTCTGTCTGCATTTGTGCTTATGAGTTTGAAAGTTTTCAGCACGGCCTAACGCTCTGTCAGTGTGTTTTGTTCACCTGCAGGAAACGTCACATGATGAGTAAACCTGACTGAGTCACTGTTGCAGGGCCAAGAAGAACACCAAGCAAAAGTCACCAAATCAGGACAAATGAGAATTATATGACAACATGCAAGCAGATTTAGTTGGCGTGAACAAAGAAAAATCCATCAGTCAGCTCTGGCACACTTAAAGGTTTCTGAGCAATAACTTTACGTTTTGATATCCTGTATACAGTGGATGTAAAAAGTCTACACACCCCTGTTCAAATCCAGGTTTTTGTGATGAAAAAAAATGAGACCAAGATAAATCATTTCAAAACTTTTCCACCATTGATGTGACCTATAACCTGTACAACCCAACTGAAAAACAAACTGAAATATTTTAAGGAGAAAAATAAAAAATAAAAAACTTGCAATTGTCAGGCTGTGGGTTGGGTCCCATGTCTTCATCTTGATGTATAGTTTGTATATCTTGAGCGCATGGACTCCAATCCACATCCTGGCCTTGAGTTACTTCTTTGAATTTTCTGCATTTATTATAATTTGTTAGATTCATGATTCTGTTAGTTCTGTGACTATTATTGTTACGATCAGAGTTCAGTTTAGTTATTATTTGCATTATGATTGTCATGGTCTTGTCTCCCCGATCCCCTGCTCATGTTCTGTGTCTCCCTCTGTTTGTGATTGTGTGTATGCATCCCCACCCGTTCTGTCATTGGTCTCTCCACCTGTGCCATGTTGTTTTGATTGTCCCCTTGATTATTTAAGTTCTGTCCCACTTCTGTTCTGTTCAGGTTCTTATGTTAGTCATGCTGCGTGAACTACACGCTTCTGTCTGATCCAGTTCCGTTTTTTGCCTTAGTCTTTTGTTGCTGCTTCCAAACCGCACATTTAATTTCTGTTAAACCCTCGAGCTGTGTCTGGGTGACCAAAAACTTACATCCTGCGATTGACTCCAGTCTTTCTCCAACCATGACAACAATAACCTGGTTGCATAAATATGCACACCCTTAAACTAATACTTTGTTGCAGCACCTTGGTCTTTTTGGGTAGGAGTCTATCAGCGTGGCACATCTTGATGTGGTAATATTTTCTCACTCTTCTTTGCAAAAATGCTCCAAATCTGTCAGATTGCGAGGGCACCTCCTGTGCATAGCCTTCTTCAGATCACCCCACAGATGTTCGATCGGATTCAGGTCTGGACTCTGGCTGGGCCATTCCAAAACCTTAATCTTCTTCTGGTGAAGCCATTCTTTTGTTGATTTGGATGTGTGCTTTGGGTCATTGTTGTGCTAAAAGATGAAGTTCCTTTTCATCTTCAACTTTCTAGCAGAAGCCTGAAGATTTTGTGCCAACACTGACTGGTATTTGGAACTGTTCATAATTTCCTCCACCTTGACTAAGGCCCCACTTCCAGCTGAAGAAAAACAGCCCCAAAGTATGATGCTGTCGCCACCATGCTTCACTGTAGGTATGGTGTTCTTTTAATGATGAGCAGTGTTGTGTTTGTGCCAAATATACCTTTTGGAATTATGGACAAAGAGTTGCCCACAGGTGGACTACATCTTATGCAGAAGGAGAAATCTGAAAGGGATAGCAGACTGCAAGGTGGTGGAAGAGGAAAATGTAACTAGAGAGCATCAAATAGAAGTCTGTAGGATGACTTTGGAGAGCAAGAAGAGAAAGAGAGTGAAGGCAGAGCCAAAGATAAGTGGGGGAAGTTACAGAAGGAACCAAGTGGTGGACACCAGTGGTGAGGGGGGCCATTAAGCTGAAGAAGGAGTTCTATCGAGTTTGATTGGCTTGTGGGAGTCCTGAAGCAGCTAGGGTGTACCGGCACGCCAAGCGGAGTGTAGCTCGAGTGGTTACTGAAGCAAAAACTTGGGTGTGGAAGGAGTTCGGTGAGGCCATGGAACAAGACTTTCGGTCGCCTTGAAGAGATTCTGGCAAACTGTCCGGCAACTCAGGAGGAGGAAGCAGCTCCCTGTCCACACTGTGTATGGTGCGGATGGGGCGCTGCTGACTACAACTGGGAATATCATCCAGCGGTGGAAGGAATACTTCGAGGATCTCCTCAATCCCACTGACACGCCTTCCACAGACGAAGCAGGGCTTGTGGCCAAGGGTGACGACTCGCCCATCACAGGGGCTGAGGTTGCCAAGGTGGTTGAAAAGGTCCTTAGTGGCCAGGCCCCGAGGGTGGACAAAATTCGCCCTGAGTACCTCAAGGCCCTGGATGTTGTAGGGCTGTCATGGTTGACACGCCTCTGCAATATTGCGTGGAGGTTGGGGACAGTGGGAGGGTGTCATGCTTGGTGACCACAGGATCTCATCTCTGTTGTTTGCAGATGATGTTGTCCTGTTGGCTTCATCCAGCAGTGACCTACAGCTCTTGCTGGGATGGTTTGCCGCTGAGTGTGAAGCGACTGTGATGAGAATCAGCACCTCCAAATCCGAGTCCATGGTCCTCAACCGGAAAAAGGTGGATTGTCCTCTCTGGGTTGGGGACAGGCTCCTGCCCCAAGTGGAGGAGTTTAAGTATCTTGGGGTCTTGTTCACGAGTGAGGGGAAAATGGAGCGAGGGATTGACAGACGGATTGGAGCAGCATCTGCAGTGATGCGGACGTTGTACCGGTCTTTTGTGGTGAAGAGGGAGCTTAGTTCTAAGGCAAAGCTGTCGATTTACCAGTCAATCTACGTTCCTACTCTCACCTATGGTCACGAGCTTTGGGTAATGACCGAAAGACTTTTGACTTTGGCTTTGAACTGCTGCCTCCGCGACCCGGACCTCCGGAAAAGTGGTAGAAGACGGATGGATGGACGGATGGATGGTTGGGGACAGTGCCTTTGGCATGGCAAACCAGGGTGGTGGTTCCTCTCTTCAAGAAAGGGAACCGGAGGGTGTGCTCCAACTTTAGAGTGATCACACTCCTCAGCCTCCCTGGGAAGGTCTATGCCAAGGTACTGGAGAGGAGAGTCTGGCCGTTGATTGAACCTCGGATTCAGGAGGAGCAATGTGGTTTTTGTCCTGGCTGTGGCACATCAGACCAGCTCTTTACCCTCTCGAGAATCCTTGAGGGTTCGTGGGCCTTTGCCCAACCAGTTTACATGTGTTTTGTGGACTTGGAAAAGGCATTCAACTGTGTCCCTCGTGGTTTTTTGTGGGGGGTGTTCTCTTCGGGTTGGGGACAAGGTCCTGCCCCAAGTGAAGGAGTTTAAGTATCTCGGGGTCTTATTCACAAGTGAGGGGAGAATGGAGTGAGAGATTGACAGATGGATCGGAGCAGCATCTGCAGAGATGCAGACGCTGTACTGGTCTGTTGTGGTGAAGAGGGAGCTAAGCTCTAAGGCAAAGCTGTCAATTTACTGGTCAATCTACATTCCTACCCTCACTTATGGTCACGAGCTTTAGGTAATGACCGAAAGAATGAGATTGTGGATACAAGCGACCGATATGAACTTTCTCCATAGGACTGCTGGACTCACCCTCAGAGATTGGGTGAGGAGCTCAGTCATCCGGGAGAAGCTCAGAGTAGAACCACTGCTCCTCCACATTGAAAGGAGCCAGTGGAGGTGGTTTGAGCATGTGATCAGGATGCCTCCTGGACGCCTTCCACTTGAGGTGTTTCGGGCACGTCCCACTGGAAATAGACCATGGGGCAGACCCAGGCCTCGCTGGAGAGACTACATCTCCCAGTTGGTCTGGGAACGTCTTGGTATCCCCTCTGAAGAGCTGGAGCAAGTGGCTGGGAGAGGGAAGTCTGGGCTTCTCTGCTGCCTTTGTGACTCGGACCTCTGGAAAAGCGGTAGAAGATGGATGGATGGATGAATGGAGTTACAGAAGGAAGAAGGTTGCACAGCATTCCGGAAGGCATTGATACAGGCTCTGGGTGGTAGGGAACAAATACCTGATGACTGGAAAAGTACAGCAAAAGTATTGAGGAAAATGGGTAGAAAGGTATATGGTGAATCTAGTGGACAGAGGAAGGAAAACAAGGAGACCTGATGG
The DNA here is from genome assembly GCA_020510985.1 of Pholidichthys leucotaenia. Classification (NCBI taxonomy): domain Eukaryota; kingdom Metazoa; phylum Chordata; class Actinopteri; order Cichliformes; family Pholidichthyidae; genus Pholidichthys; species Pholidichthys leucotaenia. Next base: position 251,990,762 of record CM035839.1, read on the forward strand.
TCGAATGAGGAGGTACAGGAAAGTATTCAAAGGAAGAGGTTAGCAAAGAATAAGTGGAATAGCCAGGAGATGAAGAAAGTAGACAGGAGTATTTGAAATCTAGCCGTCCTCTCACCTCTCTCTCTGCCAGGCACCTACCAGCTGACTGCCATCACCTGGGGTTTCTCACACACACACACTCATCCTGACACACACATACACAGACTCCCGCCGCACACCTGGGTCCACTTGTCACTCATTAGCCTGCTTGGTATTTATTGGGTGACAGTGGGGGCATTCAGTGTTGTGGCGTAAGTCTACACTACACAGTTCAGTCTGTGGTCACTGGCCTATGTTGATTCCCTGGAGCTGTTGGCATCCTTTCCCTTTGGACTACTTCAGTGTTGTTTCCCAGAGCCTGCTGAGCTCCAACGCCCTATGTAAGTCTCCCTCTTGTTTTCATTCGCTGCCCAGTTCCGCCCTGGGAGCGTGTGGGGCTTCCTTCCCTGTCAATTGAGCTTGGGCGTCCTTTGCTTGTGTGCCAGACTGTATTGCCCTACTGAACATTTTCTTGTATTTTGTGTATTTTTTGAGTTTCCCCCTTTCTGTTAATAAACACGTCCTCGTCACCTGCATTTTGGGCTCAATCTAAATTACTTGTTTGCTGCAAAGCTACGCAGCGGACATGACACCATTTTTTTTTTTTTTTTTTACTACAGACGATGGCATTTTTTGTAGTTAACCAAACTTTGTACTGTATAGTGTGTACTATGTGCTGGTACATCTCAGTAAATTACAAATGTCATGATTTTTAATATATTTTAAAAACTATTACTGATATAAATTTATTTTTTTGAGTTTTATTACAAAAAAATAACTTTCATGTTCTAATTTACTGAGATTTTACCGAGATGCACTAGTAGACCGTTTCAACAGGAAAATAAATTGTGAGCCGCTTCATTTGTTGAATGCTAAACATTATCACAGTACCCCGGCAATCCAGGCAAACCCAGAACGATCAGGGCTTCCTCTGATGTTTGTTACTTCAGTGGCACCCTGAGTCTGGTCTGCTTCGCCATCTAGTGGTGGGCTGAAGGCAGCAGGGATGGGGTTTTGCGCTCATTCAGTTTCTTCCTTGCTTCAGTCTGTTTTTCCGCCTTGCTGATTTGAAGCAGGCAGGTGGATCTTCAAGTTCCCGTGGCATTGGAACTTGCTGTGGCTCTCCGACGTAGCCCAGAAGGACGAGTTTTTTCTCTCTGCACAGCACATGCGCTCTGGGGGCTTGCCGTCTTCTTCTGCTTTTTCTGTAGTTTCGGTTGAAAGGCAGTAGTGAGTCACCATGTGTGCCCCCGCCTGGATGCCAACACCACTACATTTCACAGAACAAGCTCCCATTGAAAAGGACTGCTGAGTTATTGATTAACTGACAACTAATTTAATTTAGCTGACTAAATTCTTATCGACAATTAATCGAAAGTCAGTCATTGGCATCCCTGCTTTGTATTATAGTTAATGGCAGTGGATTCTCATAATATGTGAGAATTGTATTGCTGTGTTGGATACCTTAATTTCCACAGTGAGGCACTGCTTGAAAAGGAACAGTACTAAAAATCCAGACCTCCGTGATCTGGAAGTCCCTCCCTTGTAAACATCTGGCTAGATATTTCACATCTGTTTACAACAAAATAGACAAGCTAGAGCTGAATTTATTGTCTCGATTAAGCAACCATAATACCTCTGTGGTGATGGACTCTTTGTTTCAAATGAAAATGCCAAGAAAAAGTGAGTGATGTGCACAGAAACTAACACAGAAGTGCATCAAAAGCTAAATCACTGTTAGCCTCTAGCCACTATTCATGTTAGTTTGACTGGTTATAGAGGAACACAAGACAAAATGGGTAAGCTAAGGTTGGATATACTATCCTGATCAGAGACTCGTAACCCCTATGGTGCTGATAACATAATCATGGCTGCATAAAGGACTCCCTCAATTCAGCTAACAAGCTAATCTGCTGCTGGCGCAAGCCATGTGACCCACAAAACCTACTCAATATGTAGAGGTATGTACAGTGTATAAATACTGGCCTCTGCACTGAACAATATTTAATTTGGTTACATGTGTGTGAAAAAAAACTTCGGGTTGTGGCATGTAAGGTGAGGACGCACATGTAAAGGCTCTCAGTTCGTTTCTTGCTTAAAACTCAGTTTAGAGCTGGCGTTCTGAGCTGTTGCTTTGTCACTACCGCTGGAGAATACACCTGCTCATGCGAAAAAAGAGAAATTGCCAGTCTCATAACTTAATATTGTAGTGGCTAGTGAAGCAATCAGTCCCCTCACACTCCGGGAGAACAAAGGGATTTCTCCCACGTCTTTTTTTTTTTTTTTTAACGATCACAATAAATGAACGTTGGCCGGGATCATGGGTCCCAAGAAAGCTCAGCAGACTGAGGAGGTGGGCGACATCAAAAGATCGCTGGACTTCTTGGCTGAAGAGATTTCTGCTGTTAAGCTGCAGCAAAAAAACATTCTGGACCTGGTCGAGGAGGTGAAAGCGCTGCAGATCCAGAACGCCGAGAAGGACAAGAGGCTGGCATATCTGGAGAGCAGAGTGTCGGAACTGGAGCAGAACACCCGGGTGAATGACGTGATCATCACTGGGCTCCACATTAAACCCCGATCATACGCGCGAACGGTGGCCGCGGACAGCGGAGGGAGGATCGATGCGCTGGAAGATGAATCCACGGAACAACAAGTGGCGGCCTTCATGCAGTCCAAAGGAATCCAGCTGGACTGTAACACCATTGAGGCCTGCCACCTTCTGCCCAGGAAAAACGACGACAAACCGGCTGTGATCATGAGGTTTGTGAATAGAAAACACAAGACTGCGCTGTTAAAACAAGGTAGGAAACTGAAAGAAACGAACATTTACATGAACGAGCACCTTACAAAAGAAAACGCAGAAATAGCCAAAAAAGCAAGATACCTGAGAAAGCAGAAAAAGATTCAAAACACCTGGACATCAAACTGTAAAATATACATCAAATTAAACGGATCACCTGAAGAAGCCAAGGTCATTAACATCTGTAATATTATGGAACTGGAAAAATATCAATGAATGTTATGAATTGGAGTCACAGCAACAAAAGACAATTGTAGGACACTGAAGGGATATACTCATCTGCTACAAGACATTTAACAACATGAAACAAAAGATTAACAAACAGGAACAACAGGAACTGAAAGTTTTTGAATATACAGATCACAATCCACAGGACGTAGAATATGACATAGACCCTGATGATAATTTATTTAGCTCCATCAATAATAACTGTAGTTACTACATGGATGAACAGTTTAACACAATGGTCACATCTGATTTCAATATTTCTATAATCCACTTCAGCAGCAGAAGTCTCTATGCCAACTTTAATAACATTAAAGATTATTTACATCAGTTTAAAGAGCCGTTCAATATTGTGGCAATATCAGAGACATGGCCCAGTGAAGAGAAAGGAGTGGATTTTACCATGGATGGCTATGAATTAAATTATATAAATAGAAAAGTGAAAAAGGAGGAGGAGTTGCAATTTATGTTGACAAGAGCTTGCAATACAAGGTTGTTGAAAATCTGTCAGTAACTGTGGATGATTTATTTGAATGTATTACAATAGAAATCTGTCTGGACAATGTGAAGAATATAGTAGTGAGCTGTGGATATAGAACACCTGGATCAAACATTGACTTATTTAAGGACTGGATGGAAAAAATGTATGTAAAACTAACTCAAAGTTATGTTCATCTGTGGATATTTCAGTATAGATCTGATGAATTCAAAACAACATAGTTTGACAGAAGAATTTATCAACACAATGTACAGTATGGGCTTACATCCAACAATTACCGGACCTAGCAGAATCACATCACAGAGTGCCACACTAATAGATAACATATTCACAAACATTATGGAAAATAATATCAGGAGTGGGCTTTTATTGAATGATATCAGTGACCACCTGCCGATTTTTGTTGTCTATCAATGTGATTATAGGAAGAAAAAGCATACCAAAACTATTAAATATAAAGGAATAAGAACCAAATAATCTATGTATTTACTGACAAAGGAATTATTAATACAAGATTGGAAGATTATTTATATCATTTTCATCATAAACTAAGCATATGATAAATTTTTACAAATATTTCAATCATTGTACAATAAAAACTGTCCTATAAAACAATACAGTGACAGACAACAAAAGAAAAATATTCCTTGGGTCACCAAGGGGTTAATAAATGCACGTAAAAAAAGAATACATTATATAAACAATTCATTAAGTGCAGAATGGTGGAGGCTGAGATCAAATGTAAAAGATATAAAAATAAGCTTACTAATATAATGAGGACCTGTAAGAAAGAATATTACAACAGAATATTAGAGGATAATAAAAATAACTTAAGAGGAATATGCCAAGTACTCAATGGGATTATTAGTAATCGACCTAAGAATGCTAATTATCCAGAACATTTCATTGAAAATGGCAATTTGATAAATAATATGGAGGATGTGGTCAGTGAACAAATCTACCTACGGGTACAAATAAAGTAACCTGAACCTGTGGTTTCAATAAATTTTTTGTAAACGTTGGTCCTGAATTAGCAAAATCAATAGTGACAACAGAAACAAACAACAGTGATTCTGTAAATGAAATAGAAGACAGAAATCCAAACACAATCTTTTTGGGTGCAGTTACTGAAAAGGAAATTATCGAGACTGTGAGTAAATTTAAGAACAAAAAATCAACGGACTGGAATGAAATTGACATGACAATAGTTAAAAAAGTAATTGAAGGAATTGTTAAGCCACTCACCCACATCTGGAACCTGTCATTTCAAACGGGTAAATTTCCAAACAAAATGAAAATAGCAAAAGTAATACCTCTATACAAAACAGGAGACAGTCATTGTTTCACAAATTACAGGCCAGTCTCTTTACTCTCACAATTCTCCAAAATACTTGAAAAAATCTTCACTAAGAGACTGGATGATTTCATTGAAAAACACAACCTCCTTACAGACAGCCAGTATGGTTTTAGAGCAGATAAATCTACATCTTTGGCACTGATCGAACTTATAGAAGAAATTACTAGTTGTATAGATAAAAAAAAGGTTGCTGTAGGAGTATTTATAGATTTAAAGAAAGCTTTTGACACCATTGACCACAGAATACTACTAAGGAAACTGGAAAGGTATGGGATAAGAGGGGTCGGACTGAGTTGGGTGAAAAGTTATTTAAGTAACAGACAACAATTTGTACAAATTGGTGAGCACAAATCACCCTTCATGGACATCGCTTGTGGTGTGCCCCAGGGGTCAGTTTTGGGACCCAAACTCTTTATTTTGTATATAAATGACATATGCCAAGTATCAAAAATTCTGAAATTTATTTTGTTTGCGGATGACACAAATATCCTTTGCACTGGTGAGAATTTGCAGCAGGTTTTAGAGGTGGTCACAACTGAAATGAAAAGGTTAACGCAGTGGTTCAACAAAAATAAATTATCTCTAAATCTAAAAAAAACAAAGATTATGTTGTTTGGAAATTATAAAATAAACCATGAAATAATGGTAACGATAGATGATACCAGAATAGAAACAGTACAGGAAAATAAGTTTCTGGGGGTAACGCTAGACAATAAAATCTGCTGGAAACCTCACATCAGTCACATCCGGGCCAAGTTGGCAAAATGTATAGGCATACTGGGGAAGACAAGACACTTCTTGGACTATAAATCATTGGTCTTATTGTACAATTCACTGTTTTTACCTTATCTTAACTACTGTGTAGAAGTCTGGGGAAACACCTACATGACCAACCTACAGCCAATATGCACATTACAAAAAAGAGCTATAAGGATAATAAATATTGTAGGATATAGAGACCATACCAATTCGTCGTTTTTAAAGTCACATGTCATAAAGTTCATCGATTTAGTTAAATTTAAGACAGCACAAGTCATGTACAGGGCAATTAATAATCAACTCCCAACTAATATACAAAAAATATTTAAAAAAAGAGACAATGATCATAATTTGAGAGGAGACTTAAACTTTACAAAACCCAAGATACGAACAACCAAGAAAGGTCTGTGCATATCTGTCTGTGGGGTGGATTTGTGGAACAGTCTGGAGCCGGAACTGAAACTATGTACAAAAAGAAATCAATTCAAAAAGAGGTATAAACATTATTTGCTGAAAGGATATATGTTAGAAGGGTAGTATTTATATGTACGATTCACTATGCTCACTCTGGGACACTATGGGACACTATGGAATGGTGGGTGGGACAGCACTGTGTATATCTGTGTTGTTTGAGGCTGGTTTTGATGTATGGACATCAATGTATGTTAGGATGGATGGGTGTTAATGTTGATTTGTAAAAAATACAGTAAATTGTTTACTTGGGGTCTTAAAGGTGGTAATTTGTATATAATTCACATGGGTGTATTTATGGAAAAGAGGAGATGGAATTAATAAGTGTTCACTTCTTCCTTCTCCCTTTCGAACAGTGTATACTGTTACTTTATTGCATTTGTCATTTGTTTGTTTTTGTTATACTTTTTTGTTCGAAATAAAGTCTATCTATAAATCTAAATCTATCTATCTATCTATCTATCTACGAACACACAACTGCAGTGATATGCTCACTGGTACCACACTCCCTCTCATTTAATTAAAAAATTAAATCAGTAGCATAAAGTAGTCAATAATGTTGTTTATTATGATCATTTCTGGGTAGTTCATTCATTCCTTCATTCATTTATCTTCAACCACTGAAGCTGGATACATGCTACATTTCTGCACTGGTCCGCTGAGATGAGTGCCCGCCTTGGACGAGGCTGGTGTGCACGCGGTTGTGTATATACTTCTTTTTTGACGTCTACCAGGCCAAGCCGTTGATGCATGCACACAACGGTCATTTGTAGTTTCACCCCAGTGCTATGGGTACTGCAGATGTGCTAACACACCAGTTTCTTCGCAGGTTATATAAAAGTGAAGAAATGAGAGGTTGGCGAACATTTTTTGTAGCAACAACAATGGCATTGTTTGGAGGAAGAGGAGGAATTACTGTTTTCAGTGCTCTTCTCCACTCAAGCTGCTGCTGCTGCAAAACAATTCATGTATGTTTATTTTCATCTTCCTCTTCTTCGTCTACTCTGACTTTGTATGCTGTGTTGGTAGTGCCACCATGTGAATGAAAGGCTCAATCTTGCACATGCGCAGTCAACATGCCCAGGCAACGTGGTCACAAAATTTGGGCTGCAAGCAGTCGGCCACAGAAAGAGTTTGTGAAGCCTAGTGGACTGGAGATGATGACGTAATTTCCATTACACAAGCCTCGTGGTTGAGCAGATGCGGACAGCGGAGCTACAGCATGACTCCAGCTTTAATCCTTTTCAGGTCGCGGGGCGTGCTGCAGTTTATCCCAGCATCTTTGGGCGAGAGGCAGGGTACACCCTGGACAGATCACCAGTCTAATGCAGCGCCAGCATGGAGAGACAGACAACCAGTTAGTCTCACATTCATAGCTAAGGACAATTTATCCCAGTTAATGCCAGTTAATCTAACATGCATGTCTTTGGCCTGTGGGAGGAAACCGGAGTACCTGGTAAAAACCCACACAGGCACAGGGAGAACATGGAATCTCCATACGAAAGGGTCACCGCTGGCGAGGGGTGGGTTGGAACCCATGTCCTTCTTGTTGTGCTAAGCACTGTGTCACCGAGCTGGCTGCGTCACTTTATTGTCCAGCTAAATTTGTTTTTGTTACAAGAGTAGTAAACATATGACTTAAGAAAGCATTTTAGGAGTTTGAAATCCACAAAAACACAATGTTTTACTCGATGGAACCTTTAAGAGTATATCTTTGTGCAGTGACCATTTTAATATTTTATCAATGGCATGTGACTCATGGCAGCCAAAACTAACCGAAGCACAAATCTGCATAACATGTGACTTAAAAGTTCTAATGCTGACATACTGCTCCATAAGCAGACAATATTTGAAGGAGTTTTGTCTGCCTGACCTCTAACTAAAACCACATTGAAGTGACTCAGGGGTGAGCACATCATCATCACACTCCTCCAGAAACTTCTGTCAACTATTTCCCCATCCAAGTCCCCCTTGGACAGCTGATGACTCATGATTACTTGCAGAGTCTGAGGTCCAGAGCCAGACGTGATACTCTGAGACCAGTTAACAAGAGCCCAGAAAGAGTCCAGGAGGCATTGCTCACAAACGATAGCAACTCACTTTTTAACAGTTTTTATTATCGTTATTATTCACACCAAACATCAGCATGGGGAACATTCTCTCGGAAGACATGGTTTTTGTAGGTGTTGATCCTGTGCTCATTTCAGAACAGGAAATAAATAAAAAAGACAACGGCTTTGGAGTGTGCTCCGTGGCTTTACACCACAGGTTACTGTCAGTCCGCGCTCCTGTTTCCTCACAAACTCTCAGCAAAGTCATAAAGTTCCAAATGTAATGAAGTGAGGAGAGGAGAAAGCAAGGGCGACGGATGCAGCCAAGATGGCAATCAGTGCATGCCGTTGGTTTCACATGGACAGATGATGTTCGGAATAATCACGCTGCTGCATAATTCTGCAGGAATTAAATTTGCACAGATGTCTTTCTCTGAACATTAGGCCATTAATGTTAACTCCCGTGATTTCTGTCAGCCCTTAAAAAGCTAGAATATTTCCTGGACCGAGTAAAAACGGGGCATAAAAGTTTGCCCTGGTTTACAAGAGGACTACAGCAGAGATTGATTGTGCCAAGTTTTCATCAAAAACAGCAATCAGATATCACTTCCTTCCCTGTACCAGCAACAAATGCAGGCTAAAAACAAGGCTAGATGCAAATATTTACTTAGCTGCCTTTTTCCTCAAAGTATCAGATTTGAAAAATCTGACGTGAATATTTTTGAATATTTTTGTCAATGTCGAGTTTTGAGGTTTCGAGGTTAATTAAAAATGCCAAAATCTGGAGAAAATTCAGACAAAAAAGTAGCAACTCGATAATATAAAAAGCCACAGACTTGGTGTTGGCCCTGCGATGGACTGGCAATCTGTCCAGGGTGGACCCTGCCTCTTGCCCAAAAATGCTGGGATAGGCTCCAGCCCCCTCGCGACCCGAAAAGGATTAAGCGGAAGAAGATGGATGGATGGATGGATGGATGGATGGACTTGTGTGATTAAAACAAATAAAATATATTGGGTAAAAAAATCTACAAATCTGTCAACAAATTGGGAATTCATATGAAAAAATGTAACAAATTTATAAGAACAGCTGGAAATTTAAGAAATTAAATATTTTAAGGAAAAAAGTAGTAGTAGAAGTCACAGTTTTATAAGAGAAGTAACATTTTTTCAGAGGGAAAAACATGCCTCCACTTCTTCCACTCAGGGCCAAAAAAGACAGAAACAGAACATTTGGATATTCACTCTAGATAGTACCAAATATTCAGAGGCTCAAAACTGCTATTCAGGAGAGGTCTCGATACAGAGACGTCATTTCAAGTCTCCCTGCCCAGTGCTGATGCTACATACAGACTCAGGCAGCCCCTCATTTCTTCTGTATTTTCGTGGAAAATGAGAAACAGGTGCAGTGATTTATTGAAACCTGCAAACATAAAGCTCTGGTCACAGAGATTCTTATGAATGATGGGTCCATAAGGATCTCCCAGTTCCTACGACTTCTGAAATTCGCAGACATTTGTCTAGGGGGGCATAGTTTCTTACAGCTGCTGTTCAATTCACAAGAGCAACTTGAGGTATTCTTGAGAATTGAGGTGCTTTTCTGTCATATGATGGGCCTAGAGTTCTTACGTTCTTCGGAAGGGTGCCTTGGGATCTTCCTACGGTATACTTACTGCCATCTTACGAAAAATTTTTGTCGTAAGGTGGCCGTACAGCACCCCTATGCACAACTCATGGAACTCTCAAGTCATTGATATGAAAATCTTACGTCTTTCATCACATTTTGCCGGCACAAATGTTGCACAAATGATGTACTTCTGCCTTATGAGCACCTTACTACCAGCTTATGTCCTTATCAATGCTGCTGAAGCTGCTGTGTGAGGAAGGTGGTGTCACTTTTGCATACAGGGAGTTACAAGAACCTTTCCAAGCTCCTCCAAGGAACCACCTCCAGTTTTATTACATTGCAGGTGCTTGTTTGCAGATGCTAATCTTCTGTCTGTGTCAAGGCACCCTCTGACCTCTGGATGACTTCTGTTTCTTATGTGCACCATACTGTATATGATCACTCCTCTGCTGTTTTACTGTTTCACTGTTTCAAGATTCTCCCCTGCATATTCAAAGACCAGCAGGTGCCTGTCTATGCTGGAACCTGGTGGGAACACAGACTGTTCTCATGACAGTGTCAAGGTCCCCCTTCAACTCTGTCACTACTGTCCCATAAAAAATACACACAACAATGGCTTGTACAATTTCACAGTTTCAAGATTCCCTAAGACCACCATTTTCCTTGATTCGATCCAAACTGGTAGATCTAAAATCCATCTCAGTAGATATGGGTCAAATATGACCAGAAACAGCCTCAGTGTACAAAAATGTGTAGCACCTGTACAAATGGACACCATTTTAAAATATTTTCATTTTTGTGTATTTTGGGTCACTTTAGGAAAAGTCATCAAATGTCAAGCTAAAAAAGAATGTTGTTTAGGGTATTTTTACTGTTGTCAAATACCAAAACGGGTCAGATTTGACCCGAAGGGTATGTAAGGGCTAAAGAGTGACTTCTTGACAGCCACCCTTCAATTGACACCATTCTGATGAGGCTTCGCTCCACAGTAGATGCCTTCGCTGAAGGCCATGTCAGGTCTTTGCTAGATTTTTTTCCTGGGTCTAAAGAACATGAATTTCAGACACTGATCATCTGTTCTCGATGGTTTCTTAGGTCTAACCCAGGATTTACTCTGACTCTGGATGCAGTCCGTTGCAGATGCAGTGCAGATGTTCCCTTGCATTCATCCCTACCACCTCCGTTTGTGTTTTGCAGCAACATGGATGAAAACAGAGTTTGAAATACAAACTCACACGAGATTTATACAAACTAACGCAAGATCTCGAGAAAGACCTGACAGTGACTACTACACTATAGAAACTTGACAGTATTTTGGTAGACAGCAGAATTCACAGATCCATTTACCACAACAAGTCTTCCACGTCCTGAAGCAGCAAAACAGCCCCAGACCATCACACTACCGCCACCATATTTTACTGTTGATATGATGTTCCTTTTCTGAAATGCTGTGTTACTTTTACACCAGATGCAATTGGACACACACCTTCCAAAAGTTCAACTTTTGTCTCATCAGTCCACAGACTATTTTCCCAAAAGTCTTGAGGATCATCAAGATGTCTTCTGGCAAAACTGAGATGAGCCTTATGTTTTTTTTGCTCAGCAGTGTTTTTCGTCTTGGAACTCTGCCATGCAGGCCATTTTTGCCCAGTCTCTTTCTTATGGTGTAATCATGAACACTGACCTTAACTGAGGCAAGTGAGACCTGCAGTTCTTTGGATGTTGTTGTGGGGTCTTTTGTGACCTCTTGGATGAGTCATCGCTGCGCTCTTGGGGTAATTTTGGTCGGCCGGCCACTCCTGGGAAGGTTCACCATTGTTTCATGTTTTCACCATTTGTGGATAATGGCTCTCACTGTGGTTCGCTGGAGTCTCAAAGATGTGATAAACCACAGTTTATCATAGCAGTCTGTCGTGGGCGACAATGACTGTTTCATTTAGGTCTGATCAGATTCCATCACGCAGCTCTGTCCTTAGCCTTCCGCTGCCAGGAACTCCTGTCTAGACTGACCATTTCATGAAACTGCTTGCAAAGTATTTGAGTATCGCTAACCCTAACCCTAACCCACCGTTAATTTATGTTTTAACAGGGGGGCAATCACTTTTTCACACAGGGCCGTGGAGGTTTGGATTTATTTATTTTTTTTACCCTTAATAATAAACACCTTCAATTAAAAACTGCATTTTGTGTTTACTTGTGTTATCTTTGTCTAATATTTAAATGTGTTTGATGATATGAAACATTTAAGTGTGACAAACATACAAAAAAATGAAAAATCAGGAAGGGGGCAAACACTTTTTCCCACCACTGTATAAACAAAAAACAGAAGAACCTAAATTATTAAACCGTACTGTGGTGTGGGGATTTAAAAATATGATTATTAATTTTGCTGTGAAATCTATTCTTTTCACCTCCCCTTCAGATCTATGAAGACTGGGTTTCCACTCCAAGCTCCATCCTGCACCAAGACCTTCTGAAGGTCAGAGGTCGTCAGTGGAGGACCATCCCTGCTTCATGTGGATTTCAGCACAGAAGAAGACCTCAAGTTTTTCAGGGTCTTAGTTTTCAAATACAAGACTCAGGAAGGTGCTGCCATCATTTTCTCCGTACTTATGCACTGAATGCAGTTTAGTTGTTGTAATGACTAATTCTTTTATTTCTTTTTTTATTTAAGTTCTCAGCAAGAATAAAATGTTGGTCATTTTTTGACAACTTTACTGAACATTTAATTCTACATAAATCAATGTTTAACAGGAGATTTTTGGCAATCCTGTGCTTTTCTTGTTGTGTTACATAGAACAGCATCAGTGTAAACCAGGTGTCTCCAACCTGGGGCTCCTGGAACGTTCAGGTTTCTGTGGGAAATTTTCTAATTTCACTTCTTAATTGGTCCAAAGATTTGCAAATAATTTGTCATTGTTGTGCATGTGTTCTGTAGGCACCCTTGCACCCATACACAACAACAGCAAATTATTTGCAAATCTTTGGACCAATTAAGAAGTGAAATGAGAAAATTTTCCGCAGAAACCTGAACGTTCCAGGAGCCCCAGTTTGGGCAACCCTGCTGTAAACTATGGAAAAAGCAGCTACTTTAAAATCTATACTTCCTCACACAACTTTCAGTGCAAAAAACCTCTAAAAATGTCAACCATTTTTGCAACTTTTTGGAAAAGTTCCCACAAATTCAGGTTTTTTGGGCTGCAACAATCACCAAAACAGCCAACAAAATCCTTGAGGGACTGAAATCCAGTGAGATCATGTCTACATGTTCCATGCATTGAATTTGTTTACTGACTCTGGGTGGTTAACTTGACACTACACACCCTTTGCACTAAAGAAAGCACTTGTTAGCACTTTGTGAAATCATAAGTTAAATAATAAAAAGTGCATTATTGTAACTGATTTGGGGTCAGTTATTTATGTGATAATTTATGTATTAACAAAGTTAGAGAATTCCTGCTACAATTTGCAGCATTAGGTCTCTTAAGATTTTTTTTCCTAGCATGTAAAATATTATTAAATTGGTAATTTCCCTGATTGAATGGGGATCAACTCGAATCAGAATTGAATCGATTCAGAACCTCAACAATCGGAATCGAATCGATTCTGGAAATTAGTGATGATTCCCAGCTCTAATCTGGAGTCTGTGTAAATCCAGGGTAACAGTTCTTCTTTTGTCCTCCATTTGTTCAGTAAAAGAAGAGGAAAACAGCAGCCTTGTGTGTAGCAGAATGGAATGTACACACTCTGTTGGACAGAACAACATCACAGCGCCCAGAAAGACAGACCGCGCTTGTGGCACTGGAAATGAACAGGTACAATGTAGACATAGCTGCACTTAGTGAAACAAGATTGCCTGGATATGACAGCTTTTGGAGTGGGAAATCAACTAACTAACTAACTAACTAACTAGCACTTATATAGCGCTTTTCTAGTCACAAAGACCACTCAAAGCGCTTTCACTAATACTAACCCTCTATTCTAAGGGCCTATAGGAAGCAGATATCTAGGGACAATTTAGAACAACCAATTAACCTAACATACATGTCTTTGGATTGTGGGAGGAAACCGGAGCCCCCGGAGTAAACCCACGCAGCACAGGGAGAACATGCAAACTCCATACAGAAAGGTTCCAACCCCTGCCAGCCTGGGGATTCGAACCAGGAACCTTCTAGCTGTAAGGCAACAGTGCTAACCACTGCACCACCGTGCTGCCCAAACTCAAGAAAGGAGAGAAGCAGGAGTGGGCTTTGCAGTTAGAAAGGAGATAGAAGCAATGCTTGATGAGGAACCGGTACCAATCAACGACAGGATAATGACTATGAGACTCCCACTACAGCGGAAGATGTATGCCACACTCATCAGTGTATATGCCCCAACGATGACCAACACAGAGGAGGCAAAGGAAGAGTTCTACAGTGATTTACGTGAGACTATCAGGCGTGTACCGACTGATGACAGGCTGATATTCGTTGGAGATTTTAATGCCAGAGTTGGTTCAGACACTGAGAAATGGAAAGGAGTGCTAGGCAGTCATGGAGTAGGCAAGTGAAATGCTAACGGAGAACTTCTACTTGCACTATGTTCAGAGTACAACCTTGTGATAACCAACACTCTACTTAAGCACAAGGACACACACAAGAAGACATGGATACACCCAAGATCCAAGCACTGGCACTTGTTAGACTACATCATAGTAAGGCAGAGAGACATAAGGCATGTATTGGACACCAGAGCAATGAGAGGTGCGGACCGTGGTACTGATCATATTGTGCTGAGATCTAGATTAAGGATTTGGAGATGAAAACAGCACTACAGGGTGGGTACGAAGCCACCACGAAAGCTAAACACTAGTGCACTGAAAGGCCAAAAGAAGCAGGAAGAACTTACACAGGAAATGGATGAAAACTTGAAAGGCTGCGACAGCAACAACTCAGAGAATGACCTAGAAGAGAAATGGGCAACACTGAAGGATACGGTGTATCAGACTGCGAGTGATGTATTAGGCCACCCTGAGAGGAAACATCAAGATTGGTTTGATGAGCATGAGGAACATCTGAAGAAACTACTAGAAGTGAGGAATACAGCTAGGCAGGAAAACCTACAGTGTAACACAAGGTCGAAGAAGAAGAAATACTCAAAGGCTCAGAGTGAGCTACAGAAGTACACCAGAGAGATGAAGTCCAACTGGTGGGATGAAAAAGCGGCGGAACTTCAAACTACAGCAGACAGGAAGAACGTGAAAACATTCTTCACCGGTTTGAGAGAAATCTACGGCCCTAAACCAAGAGGATTGATCCAACTAAACGCTATGGATGGCGAAACAGTTTTGCAGGAGAAAGACAAGATCCTGGACAGATTTGCAGACCACTCTGACCAACTACTAAACAACCCTGGAGATCTCACTAAAGAGGCTAAAGAAGTTCTAGTGCAGCGACCAGCTGTATCAAGTCTGGATGAACCACCAAATCTTAATGAACTAATGGTAAATGGTAAATGGCATTCACTTATATAGCGCTTTTATTCTCATCTCCTGATGACCAAAGTGCTTTACAGATCCTGCAATCCACCCATTCACACACTGATGGCGGCATGCTACCCAACATGGCGCTTCCAGACCCACCAGGAGCAATTGGGGGTGAAGTGTCTTGCCCAGGGACACAACGGTAGGATATCCGGGGACAGCGAGATTCGAACCACCGACCATGCGGTTCTTGGACGGCCTGCTCTACCTCCCGAGCCACTGCCGCCCCTCAATGGCAGTTATCAGGACAACACAGGATGGCAAAGCTCCAGGAGGGGATGGAATTCCAGCAGAAGTGTGGAAATTTGGTGGTGTTCAGCTGACCAACTGCCTGCACAAGCTCTTCCAAGAGATATGGGATGCCCAGAAAGTACCTCAAGACTGGAAGGATGAAAGTATTGTGCCTTTGTTCAAGAAAGGTGACAGGAAAGATTGTGGAAATTACCGAGGTATATCACTGCTAGCCACTGTTGGTAAGATTCTCTCACGTGTACTACTGAACAGACTCGATGAACACATCTCACAGAATGTACTACCGGAAACCCAGTGCAGCTTTAGAAGTGGAAGAAGTACAATGGACATGATTTTCTGCTTGAAACAGGTTCAAGAAAAGTGTATCGAACAGAACATGCCGCTTCATGTAGTCTTCATAGACTTCAGTAAAGCCTTTGATACTGTTTCGCGACAAGGACTTTGGCAGGTACTCAAGAAATATGGCTGTACAGAGAAGTCTGTCAGCCTGATCGAGGCACTCCATACAGGTATGCAAGCAAACGTGGAAATGAGTGGTTCAGTATCTAAAGAATTTTCAGTAAGCAACGGGGTAAAACAAGGGTGTGTGCTGGCACCTACACTCTTCTTGCTATATCTGGCAGCCATGCTTGAGGTGACCTTCAAAGACACTTCAGAAGGAGTATACATTCAAACAAGGAAAGAAGCAGACTTGTTCAATGTGGCACAGTTTAAAGCCAAGAGTAAGACATCGATAAAGGTAGTAAGAGAAATGCTCTTTGCCAACGACAGTGCTCTATTTGCACACAGTGCGGAAGATATGCAATCTTTAATGGAGAAATCTGTAAGAGCAGCTAGCCAATTCGGTCTCCAAATCAACATCAAGAAGACAGAGTGCCTTTATCAACCACCAAAGTTCCAATTATCAACATCACTACCAAAAGAGATCAGCATTGGTACAGAGCCACTAGTCAAGTGCAAGACTTTCAAGTATCTAGGGAGTACTGTTTCAGAGAATGCTAGGCTGGAGGATGAACTATCTCTCAGAATGGGAAGAGCGAGCGCTGTGTTTGGAAACTTGAGGGAAAGACTGTGGAACAATCGGCATGTATCTAGCCGTGTGAAATACAAAGTGTACAGAGCGACAGTACTGGCTACTCTACTGTACGGTGCTGAAACTTGGACTGTCTACAGAGTGCAGGTAAAGAAACCCCACAAGTACATAATGAGACACCTTCGAACCATAATGAACATCTCATGGAAAGACAAGATAGCCAACATAGAAGTGTTGAAACGAGCTGGTCTCCCATCAATGGAGGACATGCTAATACAGACGAACCTGAAATGGCTCGGACATGTTGAGAGGATGGACCACCAGCGTCTCCCTCGGCAGTTACTCTACTCACAGTTATGCGAGCGCAAATGCAATCAGGGTAGACCAAGGCTCAGATTTAAAGACACTGTAAAAAGAAACTTGAAGAAGCTGGATACAGACAGGAATTCCTGGCAGTGGAAGGCTAAGGACAGAGCTATGCAGAGGAATCTGATTAGACCTAAATGAAACCGTCATTGTCACCCACGACAGACTGCTATGATGATGATGATGATGATGATGATGTTCGGTTTCCTCACATTTTTTTCAGATACAAGGACTAGGCAAAAAAATGAGTGAAAAAGCAACCAAAGTCCAAAGAAAGACTGAATGAATTTCAGAAACCCTGGAGAACTATTGTTCACGATCACTTTAAAAGTTACAGGGGGTGATTTTGCACAGTATATATGTTTAAATATCAATGTGGATTGGCACTGCCTATACTAAATCTTTACAGCCAAACACAGTAGCAATATCAGAAACACTGCAACATAAATTTCATAACTACAAACTTAAAATTTACATAATCAATAGTTCTGAAACATCTGATTGCACATGTCCAACTGTCAGAATTAATATGGCAAAAAAGACATATTTTTATTAATGTTTAATCATCCTGAACCCAACACTGAAATCTCATTGAGCTGTTCATGTCCAGATAAAATCAGCTAATGTATTATTTTGAAGTACTTCCTGTTTAAAGACCGTTCATGTCTTCCCTTGCCTCAACCAGTGCCCTTTCGTCAGATCTGGCGACACGTGAGGTGACACAGTAATGTACGACAACCGTGAGGCACACACAATCAATTCACCTAACCAGAAAATGTTCCAAGACTGCAATCACTTATCCAGATTTCTATTTGGATCCTATACACCGATAAATGCCCATCTCCTCCATATACCTGAATTTGTTAATCATGTACCAAGCATAATTTTCCAAGAAATTCATTTAAAGGGGTCACTGACATTTTAACTGTCTGAAATGTGTCTATTGGTCATGTAATTATCAAAAAAATATCAAAACAGTCAATTCTCTTTTGAAAGACACACACACACAGCCTTTATCTTGTTTTTCTCTCCCAGAAACGCCAGTAACGTTTTTAATTCTTTTGTGTGAATTGTATAAGTCATGATTCTATTATTGACCCGCCTAGCTGCCTGTCACGTAGATGGAAGGGGTGCTAAAGGTAGCCTATTAGCCCCCCAGCTGACACTGGTACCAGAAGGCTTGCACCAAGTGCGGTTTATATTATTATTTTCCTCAGACCTTAGTCACCCTAATAGCCATCCCTGTTATCACCTGCTTCACCAGTCCACAGTCCACAATATGCCTTGTGTCACTCCGGCACATCTCCCAATAATTTCACTGTGAATTCCACAGCAAATCACCAGCACCAGCACGCTGGTCACGGAACTGACCCGGTCCAGAGTAGGTGGTACCTACACCGGGACTTGAGGCTGCTGGCTCTCATGGCCAGCTCCCCCACCATCCTCTGGGGCTCCATATGACTCCACTCCACTCTTGCAGGAAGCGTAGGGGTACCGGGGCATCCCCCAGCTGATCATGGGAGCAGAGCAGTGTCCCACAAAGCAAGACACTGCCCTTTGAGATCCCATCGCTCGACAGCTCGGCTAGCTTCACCTCAGCTCAGCCAGCAGCCTCGGGTCCCGGGCCAGGTCAGTTGTGGGGATCGGGGGGCCACCCGGCGCATGATGCTAGTGATTTGTGGTGGAATCACGGCAAAATTATTGGGAGAAAGGCCGGAGTGACGCAAGATACACCATTGACTGTGGATCAGTGAACCAGCGCTGCTGAAGGAGCTAGGAGCTAAAGGCTAGAAGCTAGTCTGCTAATGGCTAACTGACGTAAGAAGGAGGGCGGAGTTGAATAGATGAAGGATATTTCTTAAAGTGACAGGCTTTAAATCAGAGCCTGTCAAGAAAGCCAGGAATAATACAAAACAAATTTGCTTCAATAATTAAAAAATTTAAGAAAATGTGAACAAAATATGTCACAAACTCTTAAGACATGTGTGAGCTGTTAAAATGTGGAAAAAGTGCAGTCAGTGAGCCCTTTAAAAAGAAACGTACCTCAAAATGTCAGAGGAAATGAAAAAAAGAAAACCTGGATCTGGCCTTTGTTTCAGATATGCTCCAACATCTAATGGGTTCTTCCACAGCCAAAGCGCCACACTTCCAAACTACACTGAAATCTTGTTAGCAGTTTTTACATAATCCCAACAGACACCAAAAACAGAACTTCCTTGGGGTAACCTTTTACATATATCACCACACGAATTTCCCTAAAACTGACTCAGGAGTTCTAACGCATGAATTAAACCAGCAAATGAAAAGCAAGTATGAACAAAATGACTGGTCAAAATGCATCGAAACCTGTGATCTATGCTGCCATCAGCCTTCCATCCTCTTGATGAGGACTTAGTGGATCTCAGTAAAACAGCACCTTTCAACCCATATATCTTGAAAGCACTACAACCAAACCTGTGCATAAATAAAAAGGGGAAAGTGCAGTCAGAATGTAATGGAAAGGCACACTCATGTATGAGAATTTAGTGAACTAACGCCATTCAATTTACAACATGTTAGAATGTGAAGGTTCATATTAGCATGCAGCCCAAATACCTGATTATCTGAATATTCAATCATGACACTGATCTTCAGTTTTTGAATTTGGCATTGGGATTTTTGTTTTTGTTCCAAATTGCTTGATTTTAAAAACTAAATTTACAAAAAAAAAAAAAAATCAAATTGCAAATATAGAAGAAAAAGTCTTACAAACGGGCAACGCGGTGGTGGAGTGGTTAGCACTGCGGCAGCACAGCAACTCACCCTTGGCCGGGGGATCCTGGGTTCGATCCCAGCCCCCGACCAACAGTGATCTGTGTGGAGTTTGCATGTTCTCCCCGTGTCTGCGTGGGTTTACTCCGGGATTTCTCCGGTTTCCTCCCACATGCCAAAAACATGCAAGTTAGGTTAATTGGCATCAAACTGGGGATTCTAAATTGTCCTTAGGTATGACTCTGAGAGTGAATGGTTGACTGTGTTGGACCTGCGATGGACTGGTGATCTGTCCAGGGTGTACCCTGCCTCTCGCCCAAAGACGCTGGGATAGGCTCCAGCACCCTGCTATACGAAAATGAAGGATGAATGAATGAATGAATGCAATTTTCCCCACTCCATGGTGTGTGCGTGTAAATGAGAGTTTTCATGCACTGCCCTTTTACAGCATCGCCTGCATGCACAGTCATGTGACTCCACACCCCAGTAGCAGTGCAGTCAGCACTGTTCAGAAGGAGAACACGGTGGAAGAATGAAAATGGCTTGTATCAAAAAGAAATGTGGTGTCTGTTCACATAACACAGTATGTCTTGATGACTCTTTACTTCATCTAAAGATGCCAAGTAAAAAGCGAGCGAAGTGTGTGGGAACAAACACGGAAATGTGCCGAAGCTATATCGCTGTTAGCCTCTGACTGCTATCTGCACTGTCTCGACAGTCTACAGTGGGAGCTGTATTAAAAAACCCAATCAGAGACTCGTGATCATTATGTGTTGATGAGATAATCACGGCTGTGTAAAGGAGTCCCCCAACACTGTTAACAAGCTAACTAGCTGCCAGTGCAAAACATGTGATCCTCAAAAGGTATGGAAACAATCTAGAGCTGAATGAGTAATATTAGTGCATTAATGTAATTAATTACGGTAGTCCAATTAACAGATTTTTAAAAATGTACATGCATTAATGCCCCCACGGCACTTCCTGTTATAGCGGAATGTTAAACACGGAACAGATGTTCAACCCATACAGTATTTGGCACAGCACACAGTTGTCATACTATGTGGACATTTGGACCAGAGATTACATTGAATTAGACATTAAAACAAATGACCGCAGGTATGGCGCATATTTAAGGCGCATATATTGTATTCATATCCCCCGCATTCACCTAGTAGGAATGACGGTGCATATTCCAGAAGCTTCACGTCTTAAGGACCAAAGAGGACCTGACCCTGTGAGGACCTACGGGAGGTGTGAAGTTGGCCTTGCAGGAGATGTGAAGCTGGAGAGAATGCCCCAGCAGGAGTCCCAGACGCTAGAGGGTCAGAGGACAATGGAGACGCCAAGGAGCCTCGGGCGCTGGATGTTTACCTAAGACTGTGGGTTGGGGGTGTGTGATTTGATGCGGGGGGATTTGTGTCTGGTGAGACTATAAGAGCTGTGTTGGATGATTGCTCAGTCTCTTTTCCTGAGATCCTGTTCTTGTTAGAGGATGTGATCTTGCAATAAACCAACCCTGAGAAATAAACTCAGTCTCGTTTGTGAAAGTCATCCTCTACACTGGTGACCTACGACAAACCATGGCCGGTGGCGACGGTCTTTCCGCACCCGACTCTTCAGGGGCCAACCGGGTTAACGCAGCTACCACACTACAGCTGCCCGATTTCTGGCAACATAACCCGCGCTCCTGGTTTACCACTGTGGAGGCGCAGTTCCACCTTCGGGGAATCTCAGCGGACGCAACGAGGTTCTACCATGTCGTCGCGAAGCTGGACAGCCTCACAGTGCAGTGGGTGGAGAGCCTGACCAACCACCCGCCCCAAGACGACAAGTATGGCGCACTGAAAGCCGCCCTCATTCGAGCCTTCACTCCCTCGCTGGGAGAGCGAGCAGAGAAGCTCCTGGCGCTGACAGAAGGGGAAGCAGACAGGCCGGCAGATCTGATGGCGAAGATGATGAACCTGAGAGGCGAAGATGACGACAGCTTTATCTTCGCCCACCTCTTTCTCAGAACGCTACCGCCAGCAGTGAGAGTCACCCTGGCCAGCTCACAGCTACTCAACAACCGTGACTACCACGAGCTGGGCCAGGAGGCGCAGCGGCTCGTCGACGCCCATAGACGGCACGCAGCCACGACGGCAGCAGCAGAGCTGAACGCACCCCCGCGAGACGAGGGGAGACAAGAGGCTGCAGCACCGGACCCACTGACGTCAGCAGCGGCAGAGGCCAGGAGAAGCGGAGCTGACAACACCCTCTGTTTCTACCATTGACGCTTCGCCGAGAGAGCGCGCAGATGCATCCCACCGTGCCGATACAAGCGCCAGGGAAACGCCAAGACTGAGAGCCGGTAGCAGCTGCGACTCTCGGCGCGAAGAACAAGCTGCTTTTCGTGACAGACGCAAATTCAGGGAAAGAATTCCTGGTGGACACAGGCTCCCAGCTAAGTTTTGTCAAGCCTTCCTATGCGGACCTGCTGACGCCTTCCAGCGGACCCCTGGTGTTAGCGGCGAATGGCTCCACGATCAAAACCTATGGGGAGAAGACGCTCCTCCTATCCCTCCACGGCCGCACCTTCGAGTGGACCTTCGTTGTAGCTGCAGTTAGCAACAACATGCTAGGTGCTGACTTTTTATGCTCAAACAGTTTATTAGTTGATCTTACTAATAGACGTATTGTAAATGCACTGTCTTTCCACTCTATCTCCTGTACAGCTCGGGTGGCCCTGCCTTCTGCACATCCCAATGTCACAGCTGCGGGTGGTAAGTTTCATGCACTACTCAATCAGTTTCCAGCACTCACGGTCCCAACATTTTCAGCGTCAGTTGCCAAACACGGGGTCGAGCATTTCATAACTACCTCTGGCCCCCCTGTTTTTGCAAAAGCTCGGCGCTTGGACCCAGCTAAACTGGCCATCGCGTGTGAGGAATTCGCCAACTTGGAAAAACTGGGCATTGTTAGACGCTCTAACAGCCCTTGGTCGTCACCCCTGCATATGGTCCCCAAGGCTGACGGCTCGTGGCGCCCTTGCGGTGATTTCCGCAGATTAAATAATGCTTCAGCACACGACCGCTACACGATTCCGCACATCCAGGATTTTTCGGCACATTTGGCGGGGGCGCGCATCTTTTCCAAAATAGATTTGGTGTGCGGTTATCACCAAGTCCCAGTCCGCGCGCAAGACATACCCAAAACGGCAGTTAAGATAAGATAAGATAAGATAAGATAAGCCTTTATTAGTCCCACAACGGGGAAATTCCAGGATTGCAACAGCACAGGGATAGCAACACTCAGAGCAACAATCAGAAGGCAAGAAAAAAAAGCAAGCAAGCAAGAGCAGCTAATATACATATGTACATATTAGTATAAAATATATATATACACACACACAGTGCAGAGCATTGTAGCTGGATGGAATAAATATATGAATATATAAACACACAGTGCAGAGCATTGTAGCTAAATGGAATAAATATGTAGATATATAAACACCCACAGTACGGAGCATTGCAGCTAGGTGGAATAAATATGTAAATATATAAACACACAGTGCGGAGCAATGTAGCTAGATGGAATAATATGTAGATATATAAACACACGGTGCGGAGCATTGTAGCTAGATGGAATAAATATGTAAATATATAAACACACACAGCGCAGAGCATTGTTGCTAGATGGGATGAAACAGCATAACCGTCTACTTAGTTATCCTACATGGTATGATTATGTGCCCATACATATTCTCACCCTCCATAGCGACTGGTATTTTCCTAGTTGTATGCCGGAGGGGACCATTGTGTAAGTCTATTGCATCTTTTGCATTCAAAAACTATTAGTTTGTTACGTCTTTTTGCTATCTCTGCGAGCAGCCCTGCTTAGGTTGTACAGTCTGACAGCCGTTGGTAGGAAGGACCTGCGAAACCTCTCGGTTGTGCACCTGGGATGATGTAGTCTGCTGCTATATGAGCTCCTCAGTGCATTCAGTATGTCCTGCATAGGGTGGAACTCGGACTCCAGCAGAGATGACAGTTTAGCCACTGTCCTTCTCTCTCCTATCTCCTCCACCGGATCAAGGCGGTGCCCCAGGACAGAGCTAGCTTTCTTGATCAGTTTGTTCAGTCTCTTCCTATCGGCTGCAGTAATGCCACTGCCCCAGCAGACCACTCCAAAAATGATGGCTGATGCCACCACTGTGTCATAGAATGTCTTCAGCAGCGCCCCTTGTACACCAAAAGACCTGAGTCTCCTCAGCAGGAACAGCCTGTGCTGTCCCTTCTTGTAGAGTGTGTCAGTATTGTGTGACCAGTTATAACCCCTTTCGGGCTTTTCGAGTTTTTGCGCATGCCTTTCGGCCTCAAAGGCGCCGCACAGACGTTCCAACGCATGATGGATGCGATATTGCGTGGCTTCCCTTTCGTGTTCGCCTATTTGGATGATATTTTGGTAGCCAGTGCATCCGAAGTCGAACACGAACGCCACCTCACAGCCGTTTTTCAGAGGCTCACAGAACACGGGCTGATAATTAACCCAGCGAAATGCCAATTCGGGGTAGCGCAAATCGATTTTTTGGGGCACCGCGTGTCTCCAGAAGGCGCGGTCCCGCTGCCTGATAAAGTGCGCGCGATAACGGATTTCCCCCAACCACAGACAGTTAAAGCACTGCAAGAATTTTTGGGGATGGTCAATTTTTATAACCGCTTCCTCCCCAACGCGGCACAGCTCATGCACCCATTGTACGCGGCACTAAAGAAGCAAAAACCTGCAACTAAGGTCGAGTGGTCCCCGGACCGGGAGCGCACTTTCTCCCAGGTCAAATCGGCCCTCGCGAACGCTGCATTATTGGCACATCCGGTGCCAGCAGCTCGCATGGCGCTAACCACGGACGCTTCCGACGTGACAGTGGGGGCGGTTGTCGAGCAACTGGTAGCAGGGAGCTGGCAACCACTTGCGTTTTTCAGCAAAACATTGCGCGATAACGAGCGTAAATACAGCGCGTTTGATAGGGAGCTTTTAGCCCTGCATTTGGCCATCCGCCACTTCCAGTTCTGGTTGGAAGGGCGCCGTTTCACCGCGTTTGTAGACCACAAACCATTAACATTTGCAATGGCTAAAATTTCAGAGCCTTGGTCGGGCCGACAACAGAGACAGCTGGCCGCGATTTCGGAGTTTACCACCGACATTCAACACGTGGCGGGCAAACACAATGTAGTGGCAGATTGTCTCTCGCGCGCAGTTGCAATGCCAGGCCCCCAGGGGGCAGACTCGGCGGCTGTAGACATGGGCCAGGCTTGCGGCGCGGAAGCGTTCGCAGCCCCGGTCTGCGTTGGGTTAGATTATGCAGCCATGGCCGCCGAGCAGGTTAATGATGCGGATGTGCGCGCGCTCCAGTCTGGGCCAACAGGGCTAAGGCTGGAGCACAGGGTGCATCAAAGAGGTATGCCCCCTCTAATCTGCGATATCTCCACGGGGCACCCCCGCCCCGTGGTCCCAGCTGCGTGGCGTCGCCGCGTTTTTGACTTAATACATTCGCTGGCACATCCGGGCGTTCGCGCATCAATCAAAATGGTGGGAGAGAAATTTGTTTGGCCGGGGCTGCGTAAACAGGTCAAAGAATGGGCCGCAGCCTGCGCAGCGTGTCAAAGAGCAAAGGTACACAAGCACACGCGGGCCCCTCTAGAACCTTTTCACATCCCAGCCAAACGCTTCGACCACGTGCATATCGACTTGGTGGGACCCCTCCTGCTGTCACAGGGGTTCACACACCTTCTAACTATGGTGGACTGCACTACGCGCTGGCCAGAGGCGGTCCCCCTGGCGTCAACCACAGCAGCAGATGTTGCGCGCGCTTTTTTAACGGCTTGGGTCGCGCGCTTTGGAGTCCCGTCGGACATAACGTCTGACAGAGGACCCCAATTTGTTTCCGAGCTCTGGTCATCCATGGCACTCAGCCTGGGGGTGAAAATTCATCGCACAACTGCGTATAACCCCCAGGCCAACGGTTTGTGCAAACGCTTTCACCGGTCATTGAAAGCAGCCCTCAGAGCGGCTCTCACGGACACAAATTGGGTTGATAAACTTCCATGGGTTTTATTAGGGTTGCGTTCAGCACCTAAGGAAGATTTGCAAGCCTCTCCGGCCGAGCTAGTCTTCGCCCAACCTCTCCGGTTACTGGGAGAATTCCTTCCTGAGAATCCCGCACCAGATTGCCCCCCCGCTCAGCTGCTGCAGAGCGACGCGGGATCAAACACCCTCCCCGGCCCAGTTCATCACAGTTTCCCACGCGTTTTCGTGCCTAAAGCCTTAAAGAATGCAGAATTCGTCTTTCTTAGGCACGACGCACAGAGGTTAGGTTTAAGACCACCTTGTGATGGACCGTTCAGAGTGTTAGAAACCAGGGAAAAGCATTTTTTGCTCGATTTGGGAGACAGGAGGGAATTAGTCTGCATTAACAGACTCAAACCCGTTTTTGTGTTAGCTGATGAACAAGTGCAGTTAGCCAGGGCCCCCCGCTGCGGCAGGCTGCCGGGGAGACACTCTGCTAAGCTTTCACAAGGATGTGCTAACGACTTTAATTCACAGATGCAAGAAGCGGCTACTGGAAGGTCGAAACTGGCTTACAGCAGATATGGCAGGCGATTGAAGCCCAAGCAGCCGGAAGTGTGATGTGTTGTGCCTTTTTTTTGCTGTTCTGTGTATTATGTTATGATGCTATGCATATTGGGGTGCACTTTGTCCTTATTTAGACGTTTGGGGGGGTTATATGGCGCATATTTAAGGCGCATATATTGTATTCATATCCCCCGCATTCACCTAGTAGGAATGACGGTGCATATTCCAGAAGCTTCACGTCTTAAGGACCAAAGAGGACCTGACCCTGTGAGGACCTACGGGAGGTGTGAAGTTGGCCTTGCAGAAGATGTGAAGCTGGAGAGAATGCCCCAGCAGGAGTCCCAGACGCTAGAGGGTCAGAGGACAATGGAGACGCCAAGGAGCCTCGGGCGCTGGATGTTTACCTAAGACTGTGGGTTGGGGGTGTGTGATTTGATGTGGGGGGATTTGTGTCTGGTGAGACTATAAGAGCTGTGTTGGATGATTGCTCTGTCTCTTTTCCTGAGATCCTGTTCTTGTTAGAGGATGTGATCTTGCAATAAACCAACCCTGAGAAATAAACTCAGTCTCGTTTGTGAAAGTCATCCTCTACACAGGGAATGAATCTTCAGAGAGCAGCATGCTAACAGAAGTTAGCATGAGGCTAACATGCTACTGTATGTTTGAAATGTTCACTCATTCACTATATAGTCTGTATTCAGCCATTTTGTCGCACTGTCTGAAACCTTAAATGATGATTTCATTCACTATATAGCACATTCAAGATGCATTTTGAAAAGCACAACCAAGTCACTACATTAGCCAATGTATCCCATAATGCAATGCATAGCCAATGGGGCAGTGAGAAAGAGAACCTCACATCGCAACATAAACTACCTTAAGGTATTTTTACCTCCACCAAGGAGGTTATGTTTATGTGGGTGTGTGTTTGTTTGTTTAGGAAGCTAAACAAGGGAGGAGACCCCGGGGCAGACCCAGGACTCGCTGGAAAGACTATGTCTCCCAGCTGGTCTGGGAACGCCTTGGTATCCTCTCTGAAGAGCTGGAGCAGGTGGCTGGGGAGAGGGAAGTCTGGGCTTCTCTGCTCGAACTGCTGCCTCCACGACCCGGACCGCCGGAAAAGCGGTAGAAGATGGATGGATGGTGTTTGTCTGTTAGCAACATTACTCAACAAGAGCACTCTGAGGTGAGTGCAATATCTCCCACCTTCATTTTCTTTGATGATCCCAATACTTACTGACAGAGAGCAGTTTTCAACTTTTCAATATAAATACTGTGGCAGAATCAAATTGTGAAAAGCCCATCATCCACGAATATACAACAAAGTATACAACCCATAGTTGTAGGACAGGATCCTGAGGTGAACTTGTGTAGCAAGTTTGGTGACCCTAGCTTTCTTTGTTGTTGAGATATAGTTTAGAAGCCTTTTTTCCCCCCTCTGGGGATCAATAAAGTATACAAAATTAAAAAAAAAAAAAAATTGAAAAGGGGGCAGTGCGGTGGCGCAGTGGTTAGCACTGTGGCAGCACAGCAACTCACCCTTGGCCATGGGATCCTGGGTTCGATCCCAGCCCCCGACCAACAGGGATCTGTGTGGAGTTTGCATGTTCTCCCCGTGTCTGTTTACTCCGGGATTTCTCCGGTTTCCTCCCACAGGCCAAAAACATGCAGGTTAGGCTTACTGGAGACAAGTGGTCCTAGGTGTGAATGGTGAAGGGATAGAGCTGTACCGTGGCTGCTTCATCCAATCAGGTGGACGCCCTGAATTTCCCCTCTGGGGATCAATAAAGTATACAAAATCAAAAAAAAAAATTTTTTGAAGTTGACCTTTGACCTTGTGATCCCAAAACCATAGTCACGCTTCAGGGTCACAGGGTGAAGCTGTGTACCAAGTTTGGTGACCCTAACTTTACTCGTTGTACAGTAATAAGGCATAGGGGATGTTAACCTTGACCTTTTGACCCCAAACCCATAGAGGTCAGGATTCCAAAGTGAACCTGTGGACCAGCTTTGGTGGCCCTAGCTTTATGCGTCGTACAATAGTAAGGCATACAGTGCATCCAGAAGTTTTCACAGCGTTTCACTTTTGCCACATTTTGTTATATTACAGCCTTACTCCAAAATGGATTAATTCATTTTTTCCTCAAAATTCTACACACAAAACCCCATAATGACAATGTGAAAAAAGGTTTTGAGATTTTTTGCAAATTTATTAAAAATAAAAACTAAGAAATCACATGTACATAAGTATTCACAGCCTTTGCCATGACGCTCAAAATTGAGCTCAGGTTCATCCTGTTTCAACTGATTGTCCTTGAGATGTTTCTACAGCTTCACTGGAGTCCACCTGTGGTAAATTCAGTTGATTGGACATGATGTGGAAAGGCACACACCTGTCTATATAAGGTCCCACAGTTGACAGTGCATGTTAGAGCACAAACCAAGCATGAAGTCAAAGGAATTGTCTGTAGACCTCCAAGACAGGATTGCCTCGAGGCACAAATCTGGGGAAGGGTACAGAAAAATTTCTGCTGCTTTGAAGGTTCCAGTGAGCACAGTGGCCTCCATCATCCATAAATGGAAGAAGTTCGGAAGCACCAGGACTCTTCCCAGAGCTGGCCAGCCGTCTAAACTGAGCGATCGGGGGTGAAGGACCTTAGTCAGGGAGGTGACCAAGAACCTGAGGGTCACTCTGTCAGAGCTCCAGCGTTCCTCTGTGGAGAGAGGAGAACCTTCCAGAAGGACAACCATCTCTGCAGCAATCCACCAATCAGGCCTGTATGGTAGAATGGCCAGATGGAAGCCACTCCTTAGTAAAAGGCACATGGGAGCCCACCTGGAGTTTGCCAAAAGGCAACTGAAGGACTCTCAGACTATGAGAAACAAAATTCTCTGGTCTGATGAGACAAAGATTGAACTCTTTGGCATGAACGCCAGGCATGGTTGACCCCAGTTATTTAAACTCCTCTACTTTCACTTCCTCTACTCCTTCCATCATATTTATTAATACAGTAAAACAGATTTGATTTAATATATATTTACAACAAAATACATGAAGGAATTCACTTTTTAACACCATTAATCTGTTACATTGTAGTGTTTCCCCTTGATGACATCATTAACAGTGCTGAAAAAAATCATATTTTTTTATATTTCCCACAGGATTACTGTGGGAAATATTAAACATGTTAGGCAACATTAATAAATAAAATATTAGGCCAGGATACTGTGTACAATTAGCAATACTATCAGTGTTGCCAACTCCCACTCTAGGAATGAGTCTCACTCTTTTACCCTCTGTCTCACACCACAAACCTTACTGTCACTCCAAAATAAGGAAAATACTGCCAATATCCTATTGACTTCCTTCAGATTTTTAACACAATAAGACATCTCAAGGTAGCGCTGTCAAGGTATGGTCAAGACTGACTGCCATGGCAGGGGGACTGAACATGTTCTACAGCTTAATTGGAGTCTATCTGTGGACTGACTTCTGCACTGGACATGTGTGCAAAAGGACAATGGTACCATTCTTAATTATCTTATGCTCATTTACTACCGAATCACCGCAGTGATATATTCATTGACACCACACTCTTGTGTAATACTGCTTAATTGCAATCCTTATCAGTGAACTATAAGGGAGAAGAAAGGGGGGTGCGGACTTGAAACTGACGTGAAAGGCTCAATTAACTGTGATGCTGATTTATGGTCAAATTGCCAAACCCTACTGCATGCCTATTATGGTAATTATGAGAAAAAAGGTCTCAAATTTACAAGAAAAGTTGCAAAACCTATGAAAAAAGTTGCAACTTTACATGAAAAAGTTCCAAATGTATAAGAAAAGCCATATTTCTGGGGGGAAAAAAAACAAACAAAAAAAAAAAACATTGGTGCTGATGCAGTTTATGGACAAAGAAAAAAAAAGAATGTGCAAAATATTTGGATACATACTTTGCTCCAGAATGCTCCTGAATATTTGAAGCCCAACAACTGGTATTCAGGACAACCCTAGTTAATACAAACTTTGAGATGAGAAGCCTATATTTTTAGAAGATGGGGCCATTGCCTGTGGTTACTGTACACTTTCCAAGTGTACAAAAGCACTATTTTCTTAAAGACATGGTCACAAATACCCTTACAAATGGCTGCAAATACTGTATGAAAGATTTTTAGACCATTTTGTACAGCCTTCGTAAGGCAACCGTAGGAAAATCAAGTGTTTATAGACCGTAAGTTCGTGGTCAGGTCGATGATCTTGTCGAAGATTTCTATGAACACCCCACGTAAACCCCTCATCATAGGGCGGCCGTACGAATGCCATATGAACAACGTAAGAACTATTTAAGATGTTGGCCATAAGTATGCCTCAAGAACACCTTAAGTTATTCTAGAGAACTCCTTAAATTGTTCTTGAGGGCCCCTTACAGCAGTCGAAGGAAATGCCGTATGAATCTTTGTTCATACAGAGATTCGTACAGCATGCGTAAGGTGGTAGTGAGGCGCTCATAAGAGGGGAGTACATCATTCGTGCGACGTGTGCCGACAAAGTGTGCCAAAATCCATAAGATCTTCCTACCAACGACTTGAGAGCGCCGTGAGTTGCACAAAAATTTTTGTAAGATGGCAGTAATTATGCCATAGGACAATCTCAAGGCACCCTTACAAAGAACATAAGAACTCTAGGGCCATCGTACGACAGAAAAGCACCTCATTTCTCAAGAATGCTTCAAACTGCTCCTGTGAATTGAACAGCAACTGTAAGAATCAATGCCCCCCTCAACGAATGTTTGCGAACTCCAGAATTTGTAGGAACTGGGAGATTCTTATGAACCCACCATTCGTAAGAATCTTTGTGACCATAGCTTAAAATGTGCCTTATGGGTTGACAGTGGTTAAAAGCTACCATCTTGTGTGTGTGTGTATATATATATATTTTATAGTAATACGTACATATGTATATTAGCTGCTCTTGCTTGCTTGTTTTTTTTTTTTGTTTTTTTTTTTTTTGTTTTTTTTTTCTTGCCTTCTGATTGTTGCTCTGAGTGTTGCTATCCCTGTGCTGTTGCAATCCTGGAATTCCCCCGTTGTGGGACTAATAAAGGCTTATCTTATCTTATCTTATCTTATCTTATCTAAAGAGTTTAACCCCGGGCTTTCAGGCAACTCAGTGTCAAAGTAATTTTGGTACTTTTTGGGTACTCGGCAGCACTAATCTAGTTAGGATGCTTTAAACCTTCATGAAATATTATACAAGAATAAAACCATGTAGTCTGCCTTGAATATTTTAAGAGTGACAAGCCTTATGAGGCAGCCTTCTGATGGGAAATGAAATGCACTTCGACTGAAGCCTGTGCTGTCATTAAATCATGGCATTTTTATGGCAGGGGACAGGACTGCATAAAGGAAGTCATTTGCAGCTAATAACAGCGATCACTAAAAAGCATTAGGGCAAATTATTCCGTCCTTGTCGCTGCACAGTGCTGTTACTAAAGTCCGCTGGTAACCTGCCGTTTTGCCTAAGACCAAAAAGGTATACAAATGGATCTGAAGGGAAAAGCCTAATGCCAAAAAGATAAAGGAGCTATAGGCGCAGTGAAAACATTGTCCTTCAGATCAATGGTGTCCTGGAGTGCAATAGGCAGACACGTTCATATGAAATGTGAGTGGCAGAAAGAACAGCACACTTCAACAATCTCTTTGGAGAGGACTGCGGAAATGGAACAGCACTCCAGTAAATAGCCATTTGGATGTCACAGCTTTAGTGCCAGTGCATTTCTGTTCAAAGCACAGCCAGCTTCAATAGAGCCACTCTGCCAATAATCAAAGTAAGGTGATGTCTAAAGGTCATCTACTACCACTTCAAAGGGACTAATTTCTGATCTCCACTGCACCCCTTAAACAGGTTGTTCTCTCTCTTTTTTAATTAATCTGTGTAATAATGTAGCTGTAATGCACACAACTAAAGAAACAGCTACCTGATAAGGCTTGAGATAAGGCTTTGAGAATATACCAAATATTTGAGAATATACCAATATATTCTCCATTCCAGATACAGAACAGCAGCCGGGGTGCAAATTTACATATTTTAATTGTGCAGGTAATTGTTTTGAAGGGAACTTTTCAAAAACTATTCCATATTTTTTTTACTCAAAATCTAATGATTCCATAATTTCTTCCTCTCATTGATATGGAAAAAATGCCATTCATTACACCAATTAATTGTCTATGTTTATTGCACTGTCCCTGTCAAATAAACTAATCTACTACTACTACTACAATTTCCTTTACACTAACTAACTAACTAACTAACTAACCTGCACTTATATAGCGCTTTTCTAGTCACAATGACCACTCAAAGCGCTTTCATTAATACTAACCCTCTATTCTAAGGGCCTATAGGAAACAGATATCTAGGGACAATTTAGAACAGCCAATTAACCTAACATGCATGTTTTTGGCATGTGGGAGGAAACCGGAGAAATCCCGGAGTAAACCCACGCAACACGGGGAGAACATGCAAACTCCACACAGATCACTGTTGGTCGGGGCAATTTTATTTTTTAAAGATGAGTTTTATGAAGCAAGGAGGTTCAACTGCTAATTAAAATTGTGTTTTACTTCTTCATACAAGTTTGGGACTACCATTTTACTGAAATGTTTACGTGTCTGTAAAATGTAGCATGGTTCTAGCATATTTATGAGACTTCAAAAGCCATCATTTTCAACAACACTGTACTGCCGTATACCTATACATAAGAAAGTTGTGACAACCTCCATTATTTTTTAGGGCACACTGAGACGTGAACGCTGATTTCACCACAAATGCCTTTTCCAGTCCTGGGCCTGCAACTGTCATGTCTGGGTGATGCCTCGGTTTCTGAAATTTGTGGTATTTCTGCAATATTTCACCTCCGCTTTGCCAGTCTTACATATGGCTTTGGTTTCATTGAACTCTTCACTAATTTAACAGGTCCTGAATCCAAAATACCGTCACACAGTCACCACCAAGATCCATGTGTAGTTCCAGTTGAACTCTCACGTGAATGTTGAATCACGCAAGAGTTCTGCCAGTCCAGAGACCTCTTGCAAGTTTTACTCATGTAAAAAACCGTCATATTAAAAGATAGATCCACTGATTTTGTGAATTGATATCGGCTCATCCAAATGGGAATGGATTGGAATCGGAGAAGTGATCCTTTGAACTCACCCCATATATAAATAAGTGTTTGTCACACTTAAATGTTTCAGATCATCAAACAAATTTAAATATTAGACAAACATAACACAAGTAAACACAAAATGCAGTTTTTAAATGAAGTTGCTTATTATTAAGGGGGGAAAAAAATTCAAACTTACATGGCCCTGTGTGAAAAACAAGGATAACTCACGTGGAATTGTATAGTAGAAGGAGTCTTTGTCTAATTTGACCTTGTTGTTATATTATACAGTTTCTTTTAACCTGTAATGTACTATCCGAAATAAATAAAATTCATTCATTCATTCAAAAAGTGATTGCCCCCTCCCCGTTAAAACATAAATTAACTGTGGTTTATCACATCTTTGGAAAGCTGAGTTCAATTTCTCTAGCCACACCCAGGTCTGATTACTGCCACACTTGTTGTCAATCAAGAAACCCCTTAAATAGGACCTGCCTGACAAAGTAAAGTAGACCAAAAGATCCTCAAAAGCTAGACATCATGCTGTGATCCAAAGAAATTCAGGAACAAATGAGAAACAAAGTAATTGAGATCTACCAGTCTGGAAAAGGTTATAAAGCCATTTCTAAAGCTTTGGGACTCCAGCCAACCACAGTCAGAGCCATTATCCACAAATGGTGAAAACATGGAACAGTGGTGAAGCTTCCCAGGAGTGGCCGGCCGACCAAAATTACCCCAAGAGCGCAGTGACGACTCATCCAAGAGGTCACAAAAGACCCCACAACAACATCCAAAGAACTGCAGGCCTCACTTGCCTCAGTTAAGGTCAGTGTTCATGACTCCACCATAAGAAAGAGCCTGGGCAAAAATGGCCTGCATGGCTGAGTTCTAAGATGAAAAACACTGCTGCGCAAAAAGAAAATAAGGGCTCATCTTAGTTTTGAAAGAAAACATCTTTATAATCCCCAAGACTTTTAGGAAAATACTGTGTGGACTGACAAGACAAAAGCTGAACTTTTTGAAAGCTTTGTGTCCCATTACATCTGGTGTAAAAGTAACACAGCATTTCAGAAAAGGAACATCATACCAACAGTAAAATATGGTGGTGGTAGTGCGATGGTCTGGGGCTGTTTTCTGCTTCAGGACGTGGAAGACTTGCTGTGGTAAATGGAACCGTGAATTCTGCTGTCTACCAAAAAATTCTGAAGGAGAATGTCCGGCCATCTGTTCCTGACCTCAAGCTGAAGCACACTTGGGTTCTGCAGCAGGACAATGATCCAGAACACACCAGCAAGTCCACCTCTGAATGGCTTAAGAAAAACAAAATGAAGACTTTGAAGTGGCCTAGTCAACGTCCTGACCTGAATCCGATTGAGATGCTGTGGCATGACCTTAAAAAGGTGGTTCATGCTTGAAAACCCTCCAATGTGGCTGAAATACAACAATTCTGCAAAGATGAGTGGGTCAAAATTCCTCCACAGCGCTGTAAAAGATTCATTGCCAGTTATCGCAAACACTTGATTGCAGTTGTTGCTGCTAAGGGTGGCCCAACCAGTTATTAGGTTTAGGGGCAATCACTTTTTCACACAGGGCTATGTAGGTTTGGATTTTTTTTTCCCTTAATAATAAACACCTTCACTTAAAAACTGCATTTTGTGTTTACCTGTATTATCTTTGTCTAATATTTAAATTTGTTTGATGATCTGAAACATCTGTGTGACAAACGTACAAAAAAATGAGAAATCAGGAAGGGGCAAACACTTTTTCACACCACTGTATATACACTATACTCATTTCACACAAAATTTCCTGTTTTACTGAAAAAAGGGGGGAAAAAAAGACACTCTGGAGTAGGAACTAAATAGAAATCATCCCAAAGAGGTTTCAAAGAATTCCAACAGATCAAACATCCAGTGGTGGGGATACACAAATGTAGATACTCTGATTCTACAACTGTGAAATCGTTACTGTTGTTGGAATGACCATATTGATAAAGGTGAACAATGTGGTGGCATGATTTGCACAAACTTGCCACTAAAGAGGACAACATTTCAAGATACATATGTTCAGACTAATGTTTGTGTCTACTGTAGCATGAAGCATCGTTGAGTCACCAGGAATAATCTAGAAAGGAAGTCATGGCAGTGTTTCCCCGAGGTTTACAGCCTTCTGGAGGAGGAGGGTTCAGTGTGAAGGTCGACAACAACAAACACTTAAAGGAATCATGGTGTTTTGCCACTATATAGAAAAATAAAATTAAACAAAACTAGTGCATGCCCGTAGAACGCAAGTATTCCTGTCTGAAACATGGATCCCAGTTAGGCTTTCCAGGCCCAAATGTAGGCTGTGTTTGAAAGTGGAATACAGAGGTGTGGCCTATATGTAGGCAATCACATGTCAGACTGACAAATATGAAAGGGACTGAATGGCACTAAAATTTATTTGATAGTGTGACTATTAATTACATAGTTAGTAGTTAGTTGCCAGCAGTTTAGACATTAATGGCTGTGTGTTGAGTTATTTTGAGGGGGCAGCAACTTCACACTCTTATACAAGCTGTACACTGAATACTTTACATAGTATCAAAGTGTCATATCTTCAGTGTTGTCACATGAAAAGATATAACAAAATATTTACAAAAATGTGAGGGGCGTACTCACTTTTGTGAGATACTGCATAGACAAGACAGAAAAGATGGCAGGGGAGGAGGGGTCATGATTTACAGTATGAAAAGGATGGTTATCAGTGTACAAAACTTGACATTGCTGAAAATATGCTGGAATTTGTTGGAGTTAAAGTTGTACTATCCCCAGAAATGTCCTTTGCTTTGATTGTGATCTATCAACCTCCATCCTCTAAGGACACTTTCTTTAATTGTCTATCAAATGTACTGAAACAGTTTGGCAGCAAAGAGATAATCCTCATGGGTGATTTCAACTTAAATCGGCTTTGTAAAATACGCAGATAGAAATTAAAGGACATCACCAATAAGTTTCATATGGATCAGATGATCAGTAACCCAACTAGAATAACTCATTCATCTCAAACTCTCCTTGATTTGATCTTTACAAACAAACCTGACCGCATAACAAAAAAAATACAATCTAATTACTGGCATGTCTGACCATAATCTCATTTTAGTAGCACGTAAATTGTCAAAATCACGATACAAAAAGCCTACTGATGGTGAAAAATATATCTCATACATACCAAAGAAAAATACAGAATAATTTGAAAATGAGTTACGGCACATAAAGTGAAATTAAATAAATTGTGATAAAAACTGTGAAAAGACACGGAAATATAATAACAATCAAAGAAATTATCTCAAAATATAAAATAACAACACTAAGCACAAGAGAAAACAGGATCTACCTTGGCTAAATGAAAAATTATGGAATCTGATGAAAAAAAGGGACTTCGCTCTTAAAAAATGGCTAAAAACTGATTTAAGTACAGATAGACTGATTTTTAAAAGCTTCAGAAATGAAGTTGCCATGCAGTTCCGTAAAGCAAAAGCAAATTTCTTCTTAGACATAATCAAAAATGCAAAAGGGAACAACAAAAAACTCTGGAAATGTATTGATAAACTCAGAAAAAAAATGCAGAAAAAGGTGAAGTCATACAACTCAGTTTGAATGGAAAACTTCACTCAGATAGTTTAGTTATAGACAGCAATTTTAATGAGTATTTTATCAAATCGGTACAAGAACTGGATCCGAATTTTACCCAAACATGCCTGCACTGAATTAAAATAAATCATGAAACTGATCTAAACCTTAAACCCACAAATGAGGTAAACCTTAACAAAATTTAATCATCTCTATCAAGTTCCAGAGCTAAGGATATTCATAAACTAGACACTATATTCTTGAAAAAAAGCATAAAGATACTTTAATAATCCCAATTACAGAACTAATAAACCAATCAATACATGAAAATATTTTTCCTGATGCACTGAACCCTGCCATTGTAGCCTCCATACACAAAGGTGGAGACAAACAGGAAATGAGTAATTTTAGGCCAATAAGTATACTTCCTGTTTTGTCAAAAGCCACTGAAAAGGTGGTAGTAGACCAACTGGTAGAACATCTCGAATCTGCCCAGATGCTGCATCCCATGCAGTTTGGTTTCAGGCCCAACCACTCACTTAATGATTTGCCATCAGTATGTGAAGATGACATAAAAATTCAGATGTATGCAGATGAAACAGTTATCTACACACATGGAAAGGATGCCAAACACGTAAGTGGCTGACAAGTTAATGACAGCAATGGAGAAAGTGTCAAAATGGCTTAATCAATCATACCTCATTCTGAACGTAGGGAAAACAGCTACCATGTATTTTACCAACAAACAAAATCATACACACTATCCGACTACAACTGTAAATGGGGTAAATATAGAAAATGTAACAGAGTTTAAGTATTTGGGTGTCACATTAGATCCCACGCTCAGCTTTAAAAAGCACATAAAACAGATGAGCCGCACTGTGAAATATAACCTTGGAACCTTTTGATGTATCAGAAACTCACTCTGAATGCCATGATTTTGACACATTTCTCCTATTGCATCTCATGCTAGTCACAAACCAACAGTACGACTCTGAAACCCTTGGAATCCCTGTATAAACAATCCATCAAAATTCTAGATAAGAAGACACGACAGTATCACCATTGTGGTATACTTGCCAAACACAAGACGTTAAGCTTTAAAAAATATGATCATGTATGCAAATATACGGTTGGTCTTTAAAATTATCCATGGTTCTGCACCCCTGCCCCTTAAGACTTTTGTGTACCTGACTTGAACAAAATACCAGAATAACAAGGACTTTCTCTAGGTGGCATTGTTGCATCCCCCTACGTAAAACTGCTTTTGGACAATCAGCTTTCTCATACAAAGCTATAACGGAATGGAACAAGCTCCCTACTGCCTTGAAGACCAGAACAAATTACAGAGACTTTACCTCAGAGACAAAAAAATGGATTTTAAGTAATCAAGCCTGCCAGCACTGACTCTCTCCCTTAAATGGGATTTGAAATGTGTGCTGTTTCTCTTATCTTTCTACCTTTTAAACTTACTCCCTACTTGTTTCAGGGACAACAGATTCTGAAACCCGACCTAAAGTGCTTTCTATATGTGTTGTTTTTACTTTAATATCTTTCTGCCTGCCTCAGGGACCAAAGATGGAAATTAGTGAGAACACTATAATCTGGTACAGATCATCTTTGCCCTACATTTAATGTTTTTCTGTACATGGTCCCTGACAGATAAACCAAAAAACTATAACTACTACATATTAAATTAATTTCACCAAGCATGTTTAATACTTATTCCCTGTGTTATTCCACTGTATTAAATATAACTTGTATCGAGTTGCCTTGATTTCGTTGTATGTATGGATTACTTGGGTCGTTACTGATATCTGGTGAAAATCTCAGGTCAATGGCTCCATCAGAAGTATGTTTAATGAGAAAAAAGTTGACGTGTTCAACACTTATTTCCCCGCTGTATAACAACAGTGACACAGGTTAGTCTGGCATTCACAGAAATAGCTTCTTGCATTGATGTGTTCACGGCTGTAAAACTTGAACTTGTTTATAGAAGTTACTCGGGAGTCACACAGGAGAAAACAAACAGCCTTCCTGCTGGCAACGGCACTGCGGTGCTGAGAAGCAGCTGGAGCTGTACCTGCAGCAGAGAATGCTGTCGTTTAGGCACAAGAAAAGATACTAATAACAATTTTCCAAGCGGCAAAATGAATGCATGTTTGGCAGGAGAAAACCACCATCTTTATTCTGTGAAGCTATTACTGTGTGGTAATGGGGTGGGCATAAAAAAGCAAGACAACTCTGATGAATTAAATAAGTTTTAAAGAGTGTGCCTCTGTGGGAAATTCTCAATGGCGGCAATGTTTTGGCCTATGCATTTATTCATTTTCAAGGGGGAGCACAAATATGCAGCCACACAGCCGCTTGGTGGGATTTTCCCGGCTATGATCTGCTGCTGAATTCAAATCAAATATTTTGAACCTCACCCAGCTCAGCTGTTACCAGGACTCTCAAATATAATAAATTCAGGATTTACTGGCAGGCTTCATATTTCTCCATGTGAAGCTCTGCTCCTTCATTCGGATTATCTGCATTCCACCAGAGATAAGAAGTGTAGACACAATGAGGTGCGGAGTCCTGTTAAAGGTCTTCAAATGTGGAATCTATAATAAGCTGTTGCTAATTTGATTGTGCGCTTGATCCTTGAATAGTAAGCGACGGTGCCTATAAATAATATGTTTTAATTGTTTTTGCTGGGAAAATAATGACATTAAAAGCATTTTATACAAGAAAAAATAGTGAATGCTGATGACATGAGAGAGGGAAATAGGTTTCCTCCCCAGTAAAACACGGTGTGCCATACTGGACCCTTCTATTTTATGCTGCGACTTTGACTCAGTTTAGGGAATGTGTCCCTGCTGGGCTTTCATTTCTGCTGCCTGAAAAAAAAGGAATGCAATCAGAGCACTGATGCTAAAATCATTACCTAATGACTAAAGCCTTTGTACGACTCCCTCCATGCTGTGGTGTTCACTTTTCAAACCCGCAACTTAGACAACTGTTGGGGGGAGGGGGGCACTGCATTTCTGAAAGTTGTTTTGAGGGGAGACAGTGGGGACTGACATAGATTTTCTTACAAGCATCTATTCTCACTTTCGGTGTGAGGAAAATCTATACTGAGGCTATGATGCACTCTTCACATCCTGTATAGTTAAGCAACATAATAAGGGGCGTGGAGGGGAAATATCATGTTGTATTTCTGAAAGATGATAAATAGTTTTCCATTTCATCACAGAAACTGACTGTCAGAGCTTCATTTTTCTGGTAAATGGCATTCACTTATATAGCGCTTTTTTCTCATCTCTAGATGACCAAAGCACTTTACAGATCTTGCTATCCACCCATTCACACATTGATGGCAGCAGAGCTGCCATACACAGATGCTGGCCTGACCCACCAGGAGCAACTGAGGGTTCAGTGTCTTGCTCAAGAAGACTTTGACATGCAGACTGCAGACAGAGCGGGAATTGAACCCCTGACCCTCCGATCAGTAGTTGGCCACACTACACCTGCACCACAGCCGGTATCATTCACTAAAAGAATGTTATGTTTGTAGGTTTTGACCTTCGGAAATGCTTTTTTGGGTCATATTGTGACAGTAAAAATATTAAAGGGGTCATTGACTGCACTTTCCCCAAATTTTAATGTCATGGTTCGAGTGCCGACCTCGTCCGCGCTCGAGCCATGCACTATTTTTCATGCATCTGACGGCTCTGTGCCCCTTTTGGCTCTCCGAGCTTTTATTGTGACAGCACTCGGAGGGGCTTCCGGCTGTCAGAGCTGTCAGCTGAGCCGCATTTCGCCTCATCAGCTGCCCCCTACTTAAAAGGGCAGCTGGGAACAAAATATGCGGCAGTCTCGTCAAAAACCTTTCCATGGTCAGACGTTATTCGAGCATCCCGCTGTTCAGACGTAGACTATCCCTCGTCTTTATTCGTAAGTGTGTTTCCTTATGTTTCCATTCTCCCCTGTCATTGACTGTATTCACTGTCGTGTGTTTTAGCCCCCCGTGGCTTGTTATTTTGTTCCTTTTCTGTTCTGTTAATAAACTGTGCAAACTCACTGGTGATTTGTGGCGTCTTATGATGGCTCGTGAGGGCCATCCATGACAGTAGACTGCCGCCAGACTGACACACCTGTCGCCGTGAGTTTTGCCAGAATTGGACTTGTTTTCCCTGTCTGGGTGCCTGTGTGCTGGGAGATTATGTCATCATTCAGGGGCCGCGTTCGGAGCCTGGGCTACGAGCTGGCGGAGGCCCTAGACTACGTAAATGAAACGCTCATCACCGCTACCCTCTACGACGCTCCCAGCGACGTACGCCGGCACCTGGACCTCGCTGAGGACATCCTTAATCGCCTTCCTTGCTACTCCGACCACCTCGAAGTCGTTGCAAGGAAGGCGGACATCGCCGCACAACGGGAGATACTCTGTGGGCTGGAGGGAAACTCCGGCAGGAAGCTGAAGAGGAGGCATCCTCGCTCCTCGCTTCGGAATCCCGTTTCTGTCCCCGCTCCAGGCCAGGAGGTTGCACCGCCCAGGGGTGATCCCCGAAGAAGCCCGAACTTCTCCTTCGCCTCGCCCTCTGCCGGTCGTCGTCACACAGCGAACAAAAGGACTCAGCGAGAACCCCATCCGGATCCTGTTCCGGGTCGTTGCAAAGACTCAACCTCGCTGACCTCTCTGACAGCTGCCGCTCCTGCGTCTCGTCAGGAGGGAATTCCCGCAGCCTTTCTCCCCGGGTCATCTTTCCCTGCTGTCCCGTCAGCTCATCGTGCCCGGATTGTCTTGGCTGTCGTCCCCTCCTCCTCAACGTCCTCTCCGGCTGCTGTGAGTGTTTTGAGTCCTGCTCCAACGAAGCCCGTTATTGGACCATCGCTAGTGGCTCCTCCTCGTCCTCCCAGGGGGCCCTCCATCACCATCCAGCAGGGAAAGAGAGGAACAACGTCCGCTACAGCAGGCACTATCCATCCTCCGGGAAACAGGCAAGTGCAAGTTCATGTTTCTCCCTGTAGTTGTGATTTGCCTTGTCTGATTCCTGGGGGTGGAGTTCGGGGTTCGCAGTCCCCCGAGCTCTCACCACCTGCTGTAGCTTCTGTCATTAAACCTGCTGCCTCTGTGTCTCCCTCCACTGAGCGGTCCACGATGCCAGGCCTACGTCGCCGGACGAGGAGGGGGCCTGCGGTTCTGAAGAGCCTGGTTCCAGCCCCGCAGCCACGTCATGGGCAGAGGAGGAGAGCGGACTGCAGCGTGGAGCCTGCGCCAACGATGAAGTGTCCCCGGGTCTCCACAGATAAGCGGTTCGGTCAAGCGGGTCGAGGGTCCTCTGCCACCACGCCGTGCGGGTCGTCGGCATGGACGTCAGTGCCGGAGGGTCCTCAGGCTGCGGAGACCATCATGCCGGGTGCGTAGCCCGCCGTAGCCGAGTGGGAGCCAGACGACGACCTTCTTCGACCTGAGCTCGGATCATCGAAGTCCTGGACAGCGACAGAACTCAAGTGCAGGCAAGTGCTCTACCTTGTTTTCCTTCTTTCTATTTTAGAGCATTTTTGCCTGTCTCTCGGGGAGACGAGCCAGGGGCAGCCGTCCGCTGCTCCCAAGCTCGTCTCGCTGGGCTCTGTCGCTACCAGTGATTCTGTTCCCGGTTCTTTTCCCTCTCCTGAGCCTTCTCCCAGAGTTACCGGTGTAGAGCCAATCCCAGTCGCTGTGCTGGAGGTTCCGGGTTCGGGGTTGGAGGTTGTTACTGGTGCTGCGCCGACCCAGTC
Organism: Pholidichthys leucotaenia; assembly: GCA_020510985.1. NCBI lineage: Eukaryota > Metazoa > Chordata > Actinopteri > Cichliformes > Pholidichthyidae > Pholidichthys > Pholidichthys leucotaenia. The sequence continues at coordinate 252,033,695 of CM035839.1, forward strand.
GGGGTCCATCACGGGTGCAGCCGAGACCCAATCGGGGTCCGACGTAGGTGCAGTGCCGGTGTGGTTCAAGGTCGGTGAAGGAGCTGCAGACCCTCTGCCGCCTGACATTGGACTGGCTCATCATCATCATCGTCGTCATCATCACCGTCGTCTTTCCAGTTCATCTCCACCGGGGGCCGTTGGGGTTCTCAACATTCGGCCCGGCTCCCCCTCGTCTTTCCCCTCTCCAGGGAGGCCATCTTCACTTGTTCCCCCACAGTCCTGGTGGCTGTGTGATGCGGGTCGGCCGCCTGGGGAGCTGTTTTGCAGGTTCGACGTTCTGGGTCGGCCACCCGACGTACGGTGCTACCTACTGGGCGACCTGGTTCGGCCGCCGGAGGTTCTGACTTTCCGGGCCTGGGACTGGGGTAGGCTGCCCGAACATTTCCTTTTACCCTTAATGGCCATTGGACACAGGGAGACCGCCGGAACTGCTCCTGTTTAATTGGACTCTGCCTGTCGTCATCCTCACATGTTTTGTGGTCCCACTGAGGTATAAGGTCATTCGGTGTTAGTTGTTCTGATCCGTGTATTTACCGTTGTTTTGCATGTCTTTTTTTTTCTCCTCTCCCCTCTCCTGTCTGAGGGAAGAATTGTATCTAACTCTTGGTGTCTTTTGGGTCTGTGGGTTTTAGTTATAGGCCCCCAGTTTGCATTTTTGCCCTGTTCAATGTATCATTTGTGCGCTATGGAGTATTGTGTTTTTCTTTTTAACCATACTCTGTAATTGCCTCATTTGTTCCCTGTCATCATTGTGGTGTTTTTTGTTTTTTTTTTCCTCTTTCTGGTTCTCGCCCTCTAGGCCTTTTCCCCCATCCGCCCACCCTGGGGGGGGGGGGGGAGGCTTGGGTGTCATATGACGCTCGTAGTTCGCCCCTCGGGGGGGAGGTACTGTCATGGCTCGAACGCCGATCTCATCCGCGCTCGAGCCATGCACTATTTTTCGCCCATCTGACGGCTGTGTGCCCCTTTTGGCTCTCCGAGCTTTTATTGTGACAGCACTCGGAGGGGCTTCCGGCTGTCAGAGCTGTCAGCTGAGCCGCATTTTGCCTCATCAGCTGCTCCCTACTTAAGAGGGCAGCTGGGAACAAAATATGCGGCAGTCTCGTCAAAAACCTTTCCATGGTCAGACGTTATTTGAGCATCCCGCTGTTCAGACGTAGACTATCCCTCGTCTTTATTCGAAAGTGTGTTTCCTTATGTTTCCATTCTCCCCTGTCATTGACTGTATTCACTGTAGTGTGTTTTAGCCCCCCATGGCTTGTTATTTTGTTCCTTTTCTGTTCTGTTAATAAACTGTGCAAACTCACTGGTGATTTGTGGCATCTTATGATGGCTCGTGAGGGCCATCCATGACATTTAACAGCTCACACATGTCTTAATGAAATGTTTGTGACATAAATAGTTGAAAAATATGAACAAAATAAGTTAATTTATTTTGTATTTTTCCTGGCTTTCTTGAAACGCTCTAATTTAAAGCCTATCACTTTAACAAACATCCTTCACCTATTCAACTCCACCCTTCCTCTTACATCAGTTAGCCAATAGCTGACTAGCTTCTAGCCTTTAGCTTCTAACCTCCTTCTAGCTCAGATGAGCGGCGCTGATTTACTGATCCACAGTCGATGGTGTATCTCGCATCACTCCGGCACATCTTCCAATTATTTTGTTGTGATTCCATAACAAATTGCTAGCACCATGCGCCAGGCAGCCCCCCGATCCCCACAAATGACCTGGCCCGGGACCCAAGGCTGCTGGCCGAGCCGAGGCAAAGCTTGCCAAGCCATGGGATGTCAAAGGGCAGTGTCTCAATCTGCAGGACTCCACTCCACTCCCACAGCCAGCTGGGGGATGCTCCGTCACGAGCCGGCTCCCCTATGCTGCCAGCGAGAGTGGAGTGGAGTCGCACGGAGCCCCAGAGGATGGTGGGGGAACTGGCCATGAGAAACAGCAGCCTCGGGCAGGTCAGCTGCTGCGACCAGTGCACCAATGCTGGCGATTTGCTGTGGGATCATGGTGAATTTATTGTGAGATGGGCCGAACTGGCGCGAGGTATATTATGGACTGGTGAACCAGGTGGTAAGAGCTGAGGAAAATAACAATATAAGCTGCGCTTGGTGTGAGCCTCCTGGTACCAGTGTTTGCTGGGGGGCTAATAGCTCAGGGGCTAACGGGCTACATTTAGCACCCCTTCCATCTACATGATAGACAGCTGGTGGGCTAACAACAGAGCAGTGGGCGGGTTCCAGGGATTGCAGAGGGTTGGCGTTGTCAAATCATGATGTATATGATTTACTCGAAAGAGTCAAAAACGTTTCTAGTGTTTATGGGAGACAATAAACGAGATAAAGGTTGTGTGTGTGTGTGTGTGTGTGTGTGTGTGTGTGTGTGTGTGTGTGCGCGCGCGCACGCGCACATGTGTTTGTGTATGTGTGTTTAAAGAGAGTTGGCCGTTTTGATATTTTTGGGATAATTACATGACCAACAGACACATTTCAGACAGTTAAAACCCAGAAACACACCATTTTTCAGTCAATGACCCCTTTACAACCACTCTTCAATTACAAATTATTTTATTTAGACACTCTGGCAGAGGCCTGTATGGCTTTGCCAGACTTAATTTCTTTACATCATTAAAACAAAATCTGCCTTAAGTTACTCCCCCCCCCCCCCCATCACCGTGCTATAGGCGGTGTTATCGATCAAGTCGACGCCGAGTTTCTCTTAGCCCAGGGCCCATTAGCTTCAGAGCTAACAATAATGACAACACTGGCTGAACATTAACATGTTCTGGTGGGGACGAAACAGTTCTCCTTCCACCTCTGCAAAGTTAATTATCAATAAACACAGTGGTCCCAGACATGGCAGGTTTACAGGTTTGGTTGACCACTTCTCTGCTAGCTCTGCGTGTTAACTGTCCTTTCCCCATTCTGCTGCTGAGCACAAAGTTAGAAGGCCGAAAGTAACATTTTTATGTAGTCTCTGAGAAGGTGTGAACCCACAACCTCCCAGCTGTGGGTCGGCTTCCTTACCACTAGGCCATTACTACCATGTTGCTGAAGTAATTAGAAACTGTTAGCTACTAACAATTTTTTGCTCCCTGAACATTCCAGGGACGTTCCCTGCACCCCCTACAGAACGTTCTGCCTCAGTAAATCAGGAAAGTTTTAACATTCCTGTTGTGTCATTTTATGGTATTATGAATGTCCAGTAACCAGTGATGGAAACAAATATTAAATGCAAACAATTAAGTCATAAAACTCAGTTCAGACTTAATTCCTGCGATGGGCAAACAAAAAATGGATGCCATATATATGAGATGTGTCAGAAAAGAAACAGGACTGGGGTCACAAAAAATGTAATTCAAATGTAAACTACAAGCTACAAGTTTTCCCTTCAAAATAATCCCGCTCAAGCCGAACGCACTTTCAAATCCTTGTCTGCCATGTCTCCATGCACTCCTGGAAGGATTCTCCTGGGATTCTCTGCAGCGCCGTCGTCACAGCCCTCTTGATGGCTTCCACATCCAGAAAATGAAAACGAGCTTGGGGAAAAGGAAAAATAATCATATGGAGGCAGGTCAGGTGAGTAGGGAGGTTGCTCCAGCACGGCAATGATTTTCTCAGCCAGGAACTGCCGGGTGCTCAGGGCATTGTGAGCTAGTGCATTGTTGTGGTGAAGCAGCCATGAGACCGGAGTTGTGGCCTAGAGGTACATTATCTGCCCCACAATCGGGAAGTTGGGGTTCAAGTCCCGGTCGGGTCATGCCAAAGACCATATAAAGATGGAACTTCCTGTCATCCAGTATGGTGCTCAGCAAAAATGGAATGGAGGAGGGAAATGTGGGCGGCAGTGGCTCAGGAGGTAGAGCGGGTCGTCCAACAACCAGAGGGTTGATGGTTCGAATCCCGCTCTCCCCAGCCATCCTGTCATTGTGTCCCTGGGCAAGACACTTCACCTACCTTGCCTCCAGATGTCCACGACATTGGGTATGAATGTGTATAAATGTTTGGTAGTGGTCGGAGAGGCTGTTGGCCCGGATTGGCAGCCATGTTTCCGTCAGTCTGCCCCAGGGCAGCTGTAGCTACACAGGAAGCTTACCACTATCAATGTCCGTCTGCAATGAATGAATAATGGTCTTACTGTAAGCGCTTTGAGATGCCACTTGACATGTAAAGTGCCATATAAATCTAATCCATTATAGTTGTTTTGCCACCACTCTTGCCTCTTTCCACACACCGAATGAAGCAAACGCCCCAGGACCTCTTCTTAGACATGCTGGTTGATGGTCTGGACCTGTGGATGCTGCCCCCACATCAAACAGCACACTAAGTCCTCTTACTTTTCTGACACACCTCATGTATATTATATATACAGTGGGGCAAAAAAGTATTTAGTCAGCCACCAATTGTGCAAGTTCTCCCACTTAAAAGATGAGAGAGGTCTCCAATTTTCATCATAGGTATACCTCAACTATGAGAGACAAAATGAGAAAAAAAAAAATCCAGAAAATCACATTGAAGGATTTTTAATGAATTAATTGGTAAATTCCTCAGTAAAATAAGTATTTGGTCACCTACAAACAAGCAAAATTTCTGGCTCTCACAGACCTGTAACTTCTTCTTTAAGAGGCTCCTCTGTCCTCCACTCGTTACCTGTATTAATGGCACCTGTTTGAACTCGTTATCAGTATAAAAGACACCTGTCCACAACCTCGAACAGTCAGACTCCAAACTCCACTATGGCCAAGACCAAAGAGCTGTCAAAGGACACCAGAAACAAAATTGTAGACCTGCACCAGGCTGGGAAGACTGAATCTGCAATAGATAAGCAGCTTGGTGTGAAGAAATCAACTGTGGGAGCAATTATTAGAAAATGGAAGACATACAAGACCACTGATAATCTCCCTCGATCTGGGGCTCCACACAAGATCTCACTCCGTGGGGTCAAAATTATCACGAGAACGGTGAGCAAAAATCCCAGAACCACATGGGGGGACCTAGTGAATGACCTGCAGAGAGCTGGGACCAAAGTAACAAAGGCTACATCAGAAACACACTACGCCGCCAGGGACTCAAATCCTGCAGTGCCAGACGTGTCCCCCTTGCTTAAGCCAGTACATGTCCAGGCCCATCTGAAGTTTGCTAGAGAGCATTTGGATGATCCAGAAGAGGATTGGGAGAATGTCATATGTCAGATGAAACCAAAATAGAACTTTTTGGTAAAAACTCAACTTGTCGTGTTTGGAGGAGAAAGAACACCATACCTACTGTGAAGCATGGGGGTGAAAACATCATACTTTGGGGCTGTTTTTCTGCAAAGGAACCAGGACGACTGATCCATGTAAAGGAAAGAATGAATGGGGCCATGTGTCGTGAGATTTTGAGTGAAAACCTCCTTCCACCAGCAAGGGCATTGAAGATAAAACGTGGCTGGGTCTTTCAGCATGACAATGATCCCAAACACACCGCCCGGGCAACGAAGGAGTGGCTTCGTAAGAAGCATTTCAAGGTCCTGGAGTGGCCTAGCCAGTCTCCAGATCTCAACCCCATAGAAAATCTTTGGAGGGAGTTGAAAGTCTGTGTTGCCCAGCGACAGCCCCAAAACATCACTGCTCTAGAGGAGATCTGCATGGAGGAATGGGCCAAATACCAGCAACAGTGTGTGAAAACCTTGTGAAAACTTACAGAAAACGCTGGACCTCTGTCATTGCCAACAAAGGGTATATAACAAAGTATTGAGATGAACTTTTGTTATTGACCAAATACTTATTTTATCGAGGAATTTACCAATTAATTCATTAAAAATCCTTCAATGTGATTTTCTGGATTTTTTTTTTTTTCTTATTTTGTCTCTCATAGTTGAAGTATACCTATGATGAAAATTGGAGACCTCTCTCATCTTTTAAGAGGGAGAACTTGCACAATTGGTGGCTGACTAAATACTTTTTTACCCCACTGTATAAAGGAAATCCTGTCACATGTGTGGCTGGCCAGCTGGGTATGTGGACAGAAACTTTGTCCCCCTATGGACTCGGAGGCCACTTGACCACCAGCTCTCATATCTTGTATGGCAAAGCCACAATACCTGACCCTGGATTTACACTTACTGCGGATGCATCCCATTGCAGATGCAGTGCAAATGGCCCCTTATGTCCATCCCTACCAGCAGTTTGTGTTTTGCAGCAGCATGGATAAGAACAGAGTTTGAAATACAAGATAGTGTGAGAATTATACAAAATAACGTGAGATCTCAAGAAAGATACGAGAGTGATCGAGGTGAACCGATCGCGATCATGTGATAACAACAAGGAAGTGTGATATAGCAGCTCTCCACCTGGATTTTGGGGCTCTAAATAAAACATAAGTAGCATGTTAATTTTAATTCTATGAAGTGTTTGTACGTTAAATCAAGATTTTACCTCCTCTGACACAGTGGTGGAGGAGTTGACCTCAAAAAAATAACAGACAATCTTTAAATCATTTTTAATGAAGAAACGGCTATTAAATACCGCAAGATACTGCGGGATTTCCTTGCAGATTGGATCTGGCATCTGTAAAAAATAGACTCATTGCATTTCATTAATGAACCAAATCTGATGAGCCGGATTCGTTCCACAGCGGTCCGGACCAGGTGGGGATTAGAAAACTGACGAGAATGGGAACTATTTGTTGCAGAGACCGAATTGCAGCTGTAATGTACTGCATCCGGAGTCAGTGTAAATCCAGGGTGAAGAGTACACCTGACATGGTGTCACTGACTGCTTGACCATAAACACCCCGACCGTTCATGTAGCCACACGGTGAGATGGAACTGCAGGCTGGGTGATGGGACTTCATGGCCCTTAAACCTAATAGGTTTTCGTGGGGCATTTGTAGAAATTTGGGACAAGAGCATCAACCTGGCCACGAAATTACAAATAAGATAAGATAAGATAAGATCAGATAAGTTCAGATAAGATAAGATAAGATACGCCATTATTAGTCCCACAATGGGGAAATTCCAGAAATGAATGGTCTACAAACACTGGATTGTCCTACGGCCGCCTTAAGAAGGCCATATGAAATGGTCCAAAAATTGTCTGTACGGTATTGACAGCTGTTTGTAAGGGTATCTGTAACTGTAGATTAAGCAAAAGAAAAAAAAAAAAATGATGTGCAGTAACTGATCTTCAAAGCAAAGTCAGCAAGGCAATACCAGCACGTTTCACCTGTAACAAAACCGCTGCACACAGAGGCAGGTAGGAGTGGTTGGGGAAGTGATATTAGCAGAATACTGAAGAGCGACATGTTCAAGTTGCAAATTTTGCTCATCCAAAATTGGCCGATATGTTTAAAATGACCTCATCCCTAGTAAGAAAAGTAATTTAAAAAGCAATCAAATGTAATAAGTTAAAATCTGTATAGTTAAAATTTTGTTTCTCTCCTACAATATAATTTGTTCTTTGCTGCTAACTCAGAATACTAATTAACAGATAGAATATAATGAGAACAAAATTTTTTAAATCATACATATACATACTGTTTAACAAAGAACTTGTGTTACATTTCCAGCATAACTCTGTAATATATGGCATAAACTATCTGCACTTTCCAGTCGTTTTTGTTTTTGAGAATTTTGAAGTTGCAGCATTGTTAAATTTTTAATGACAAGCAACAGTAATCTGAAAGTTAATTAAAAACACAATGAAATTAGCACTTCTGCTTGTACCACTGAGGCCATTTATAAAGTGTGAGTAAGGTGTGTTGCAGCAATAATCCGACTGTATTAAACAATGCTGACTTTGCATCCTAAATCCCTCACTGCCACCTACTCATGATTTAAAGAATTTAGAGGCCTGTACAGAAACCTGGGGATGGGAGGGGTTAGGTGTATTATTTTGAACTGAAGCCATGCATACATTCTCTGTTTCTTTGGTAGGACATGATAGATCAACTTTGGATAAAGAAAAAAAAACGGCTGATAAGGGGTTAATAACTAATGTTTGGGCTGTCTCAAATACCAGTTTAGGGCTCCTACCCCAACAGCACACGTCTGCCCTACGTCTGCCCAATGCACAAGGTTTGCATCGGGAATACATCTTATAGATGTTGTTTGCACATTACGCTACTACCCCACTATGCTGACATCTAGCCAATGTCTTGCCAATGTGCAAACAACCTCTATAAGATGTATTCCCAATGCAAACTTGCTGACGTTGACCCAACGTATGTGTGCTGTTGGGGTAATGTTTGGGGGCAATCTGTGCAGTCGATGTTCTCTGTCAGTGGAATGCACCAGCATCTGAATTTTTCTGAAATCTGGATTTTCTTATATATTCTGAACTTTTTCCAAGTCTTCTTGCAGTTTAAATGTGCCATTTTCATTGTAAATGTGAACTTTTCTAGTAAATTTGCATGACTTATGTACAGTGTAAATATGCATTAGTCCTTGTAATGTTAAGTTTTTTTCTCAAAATTACAGCTTTTGTACTTTCAGAATTCAGTTTATTTAGGTTTATCTAGATATCATAAGTAATAAAAAAAATCAGTACATGAATTTAGAGATTGGCGCATCATCATGTGTGAAGTATTGCAATACTACACCAAGCTAATCTTTTGCCCCACCTCAGCACCATCTAAAGGACTGAAAAATCAACTGTTTTTTTATTACTCTGGTACTTAAAGAGGTAAGTTTGTATTTGCAACATTTATTAATAATTTTTAAATAAAGTATCATGATACTGTGTCTGTGTATCTATACAGTACCACCACCACAAAGTATCACAATACACCGATGCGCTGATTAAAGTATGTGATCCCTTTGGTATTACCTGTTTTTCTGCATGAAATGGTCATAACCTGTGATGTGATGCAGTCCAAAGCTGGGCGATTAACCGAAGTAAAACCAGAACCAACAAATAAGACATAAAACCAACATAATCTTGCTTATGTTGGGTTTTTTGGTTCTTCCCGTTATCTGCGCGTGTATATGACAGCTCTCATGTACTGCGCCTTTAAAACATCTGCTGCGTGTGCAGTCATATGACTCTGCAACCTGGAAGCAGTGCAGTCAGCGCGGCTGGTAAGCAGCACAACACGGAGGAAAAATTAAAAGTGTCTGTCCCTGCAGTATGAGATGAATGACTGTTTGATCTGAAGATGCTGGGAGGGGGCAAGCGTGGCACACCAAGACCGGGTCCTGTTGGCCTCTGACTGCTGTCTGCGTCATCAACCATTCCACAGCCAGGGTAGATGAGCTACGGCTGGATTTCTGAACCTGACCTAACATTCCTTGTCCTTGTGTGGTGAATGCATGGTTGTGGTCGGGACTCAGGCGCAGGTCGCACACAATTATCTGGGCATCAAAATATAGTCATAAGATATCAGCCAGCATGTCCATGTGGGCCCCATCATAGGTTAACTGGGCTGTCTTATGGGTCCATGTGGGTCTGTCCGCAGATTCCATGTTGGTCCAATCTGGGTTTGCCCACATGGACTTTACCTGTGGTGTGGGTAATCTGTTTAGCTGCTTTAAACCCATCTGGCCTCCACAGGGATTTCATGTGGGTGAGCAGGTTTCAGTAACACTGGTGCTACAGGCAAAAAAATGACCAGAACAGTCACACATTCATGAGAAAAAAAATTACATTTATAAGAAAAAAAAGTCACAGTTTTACAAAAAACATAATAGCAAATTTATGAGGAAAAAAAAAACACAAATTTACTAGAAAAAACTTGCAAATGTATAAGAAAAAATGAACATTTATGAGAAAAAAGTTGCAAATTTACAAGAAAAATTGTAAAATTACTTGAAAAGCATTAAAACTTACCAGAAAAAATTAGCAAATTTACAAGAAAGAAGTCGCAAATGTATAAAGAAAAACTGAGAAAAAATTTTAAACGCAACAAAAAAGTTTTACATGGGTAGATAAATTGAAAATTTACAAGGAAAAAAGTTACAAATTTACAAGAAAAGTTAACAAATTTATGAAAAAAGATGCAAGTTTAGATAAAAAAAAACCCTGAAAATTTATGAGAAAGTTTCAAATTTTCAAGAAAAAAATATGTAATTAGGAACAAAACATCCCAAATAAGAAATTTATGGGAAAATCAGTTGAAAACAGGTAAACAGGTAAAGTCCATGTGGGCAAACACAGACGGGGCCAACATAGAACCCACGGACAAACCCACATGGGAGCCAGAAGACAGCCCAGATTAAGCTAGACTCAAGAAAATGAACTAGGCTTTTTGTTCGCTTTACATTCATGATTCTATTTTACTGAACCGAAAATATACATGTTCAGACTTAAAATGTATTTTTCCAATAAAGTTAGTCATTCTGTCTCATTAGCTTTACTAAATAGTAATGTATTGTTCGATCACAAATCTTTTAAGTTAAGTCAACAAGACTAAAGATGTCACTCACATCCAGAAGGTGGCAGTAATGAAACTCAAGCCACCATGAAACAACAATGAAGAAGAGGAGAAAGCAGCTGCAGACTGAGCATGTGCAGAACCAACGCTCTAACAGTTTCTTCTTTGAGTTTTTGGCCCACACGGACAAGCTGGCTGGGATATTAAAGATGTGATTTTTGACCTCTAGCATCCATCCATACAGTGCTCTGCTGAAACCTAGGGGAGACACTGCCCAAGTATCGACAAACCCAATGTCCTTAACGTAATACCACACAATTATAATAGTTCATGTCTTTATTGCACACATCCATCAAACATTCACAGTGCTGGTGGAAAAAGTAAGCGAACCCTTGGATTTAATAACTGGCCGAACCTCCGTGGTGCTTCCAGTAGCTGCTGAGACCTGCACAACATTCAGGAGGAATTTTGGACCATTCTTTCGGACAGAACTCTTTCAGTTTGCTATTTATTGTTGATCAGATCACATTTTATCAGCAATTAATGCAGAAAACCAGGTAATTCCAAAGGGTCACAATTGTTCTTGCCACTGTAGACTGTTTTCATGCTCAGGATACGCTCAGACAGCAGCACTGTGACATGGTGAAAACACCATATAAGGCATACAAGCTGGCACTCCTGCAAGGTTGTTGTTTTCAGACTTGTTAACAACTATCCTTCAGTTCATACATTTTCATCACATCTCCATATCTCCGGCTCTGTGATGCCGGCCATGGAAAAGGAGAATCTCTGAATTTGCCTGCCGCTCGTCTTGAAGCGTAAATCAAGCCAGTCCGTCTCTCTCCGACCCTGCTCCCTGGTGGCTCACTTAGAGCCGTGCCAACACAGCACTGGCTGCAGAATGAGCAAGGGTAAGCATGCAAGGGCTGTCCTTAAGCTGCGCCGTCTGACAGCATAAACAGGCCCCTGCTTACCTCCTGAGAGCAATCGGGATCAAGCGGGCTTAGTGGGCATGACCTATGAGGGCCCAGACAGGGGCCGATGCATGCATCTGAAGGATTGCTGCACTATTGAACATGGGAAAACCAGCCCGACATCACATTGCTCATGGGTCGGAACAGGAGCTGGATTCACTCCACTGAGGATACCCGGCAGACCAAAGGCCTTATGAATAATTCCGATCATCCGCTCTGTTTTTCCAGCCTGATTTAAGAAAGTCAGGCGCTCAAAAAACAAATGAGATATTTCAGAATCTGACTGCAAGGAAAAGGAATCCTACAAAGTAAAGCCCTATTAGTCTTCCAAGACCTCTCCCAACTTGAAAAGAAAAAATGGAAAGAATCTTCAGTTGTCGCCAGAGATGATGTATTAGCTTGTGTGGCACCACGCGGGGTGGAATTAGAGGCAAAGGCGAAGGAAACAACAAGACATTTGCTCATGGTTTAATTTCCTCAATTGCTTTATGGCCATACATAAACGCTTAAATTGGTTTGTAACATATGCTCTCCTCGCTCTGTTTACTTCCTTCATTTAGTGTGACTGAATCACTTTATTAGTGATTATTCCCCCCAAAAGCTGCAGGAATGCACAGCACCACACCTCATCACATAATTCGCCGGTATAGCGTGGAGTGGGAAAATGCAAATAGTGTCAGAATTATGCCGCAGCCCCTAAATATGCCCCGGGGCTGCTTGTCCAATGACACAAATCATCAATTAAGATCTCAGCAGGGTTTTCCTGGATAAACTAAATTGGCATTATCCCGTTTGGGGCGCATCACAACAAAGAACAAACAACTCTGAGGGTGATGGGCAGCGGTGCATTCCGGCTCTCCAGTCCGTTCCGGGCTGAATGGCAAGGCTCGCAAAGGGTACGCGGTGATTTGAATGGCATTAAAGGTTAACAGAGCTTCTTCTGCTCTCTCAACAACGGTGAACAACAACCACAGCAGCATCTCTGAAAGGCAACGGCTGCAGTTCTGGCTCCTCGTGGGATTTCCAGGCGTCAGCACCTGGCGACAGGAGCAAAAAGCAGTCGGAATGGCCACTGTGGTTTCCCAGGGAAGCAGATGATTAGCAAACAAACGGTTCAGGAATATTAGGCTAATGTGCCCAGACTACAGGGCTTCAGTTTCTTCAGTTTGCAGTGGGTAAGTAGAACACGGACAATAAAAACTGTAGGGCTGGACCCGAGCATTCAACTGTAAAAATATCCATTAGTTACACTGGTATTTGGTTTTAAAATTTGCTGTTCAGATTTTATCAGATTTACAAAAAATTTGAATTCGTGTAGCAACGTCACAATAAAAGTCACATAATTTATCAAAAAAATACATGAATAAATGTGCAAATATTTAAGAAAAAGACAAAATTTTATATTACAAAAATTGTAAACTTAAAAGATTTTTTTAAATAACAAATTTGTAAAAAAATGCAAAGGGAAAAAAGGTCTCAAATTTGGTATCCAGACATTTTTGCAAATTCTGCTTGATTTTGTGAAATATACAACACAAAAAATCAAATTTACATGAAAAATCTTGTAAATTTAGAGGAAAAAAGCAGCAACTTGATGAAAAAAGTCAAAAAAAATTAACAACAAAGTCACAAATTTACATGAATACATTTTCAAATATACTGTACAAGACAAAAATAGATAGATAGATGATAGATAGACTTTATTGATCCCAAACTGGGAAATGTTAACACTACTGTATGAACAAAAAATATGTCAATTTAAGGAGAGAATTCTAAATTTGCAAAGGAAAAAGCCACATTTATACAAAAATACAGTACATTTGCGAGAAAAAAAAGGTCTCATATTGATGAAAAAAGTGCAAAAACCCCACCACTGATGGAGCCCAGTGAGAGACAAAAAAGAGCAAATAGAATATCTGGATATTCATTCTAGACTGGTCATGAATATTCAAGAGGCCCAAAACTGATACTCAGACCAGCTCAAAAAAACTGTGACGTCACTCAATAAAATGAACTATGGCTATCGTTCACGTTACAGTCATGATTCCATTTAATTTAACTTAAAATATACATGTTTTCAGACTTGTATTTTTCTACTAAAGTTAATGTATTTTTCTGTTATTTTTACTATAATGTACTGTTTGATGCCAAACCTTTTAAGTTAAGTCAGACACCACTCACATCCAGAGGGTTGCAGTAATGAGACTCAGGCCGCCATGAAACTATGAAGCAGAAGAGAAAGCAGCTGCACATTATTGATGTGTTCATAAATAAAGAAGATAACAAAACATGCATTGGGTCTACTAAATTAATTTGTGTGGGACCAGCTGACAAATTAGAGTTGAGTAAAGTGAGCTAGGTTATGTTAGGTTAGGTGGACAAAGGTACAATATGTAGACTGAAAGTAAATTTGTTAAGGACAAATAACCAAATTTAGAGGGCTGAGCTTATATACAGTCATGTGAAAAAATTAGGACACCCTGTATAAGCCTGTTTTTTTAATATATTTGGACATATGGATATTTAGCATCAATGTTAAAAAATACTGGGAGATTCATGTAATACAGCTAAACAATTAAAAAGGAATTAAGACTTTTTTCAAATTTTCTATAAAATGTAATTCTAAACAAATGGTGAGGAATAAATTAGGACACCCCCCATCTTTTTTAGGACACCCCCACATTCATTCCCACTTAAAATGGCTAAAATAAATGTTAAGAATGCAAATAAAAACAAAAACAAGGTTAGACATAGATCCATCCATCCATCTTCTTCTGCTTAATCCTTTTCGGGTCGCGGGGGGGCTGAAGCCTATCCCAGCATCTTTGGGCGCGAGGCAGGGTCCACAGATATGTGAACATTTCTTAATAAAGAACTGAATATTTGATGGGGTGTCCTAATTTTTTCACATGACTGTAGCTCTTGTTTAAATAAAGTGATTTTAATGAGTAATTATGTTCGGCTAATACAACATTGTTATGTTAGATTAAATTGATATTTTTATTTTCTCTTAGCATAATTCATCTAGATGGGACGAGCTGACAAGAAAAACTTAGAGTCAGACTTTCTTTTTTTGAGCGCAACAAGGAAGCAATTCAAAAAACTTCACGTTTAACAACTTGCAACTATTTGGGTTGCAAAATCTGCTGATTTACAGTGGGGGGGGGGGGGGTCAGCAGCACATGGAAGGGGAACAGGGGTGTGCAACCTGCGGCTCCAAGGCCACATATGGCTCCTTTGCCCTCATAGGTAGTGACTCCCTGAGGCTTTGAGGAGGAAAAAATTCACACATTTCCGAGAAAAGAAGCAACACATTTACAAGAAAAAAGGCTGCAACATTCATGACAAAAATATCCTAAAATGAGAAAATCTGAAAACGTGTGCCAACAAAATCTCACAAATTTAGGGAAAATTTTTTGCAATTTTCTCAGGAAAACATACCTACAAATTAGTAAGAAATAAGTCACAACATTTCTGGAAAAGAAATTACAAATTTACTGGAAAAAGTTGGAGCTTTATGAGAAAAATGTAATAAATTTATGTAAAAAAATGCTGCAGTTTTGTTAATGAAAGCTAATAAATTTACAAAGAAAAATATTTTTAAAATTATGAGAATAGCTGAAAATTTATGAAAAAAAATAAATTTTCAAACTTTAAGGAAAATGTTGCAATTTTTTGAGGGGAAAAAAAACAAATTGGCAAGAAAAAAAGACAGATTTACTCCCCAGAAAACTACAATGTTATTAGAAAATGGCTGCAAATATGAAAAAGGAGGCATTTTAAAAAGTTAACATTCAGATCAGACAATTTTATGAGAAAAGCAGATTATGACAAAAAAATATCAAAATTCACGTAAAAACAACTTTTAATTTTACTGGGAAAATGTCACAAATTTATATGGGAAAAAGTCTTCAATTTTACTCCATAAAGGTTTGAAATTTGCAAAGAAAAATATGCTAAATTTAGAGAAAAATACAGTTTAATGAGGAAAACACCCACACAAAAAAAGACAAACTTTTTTATAATAATCAAAAAATTACCAGTAAAAGTTGCAATATTGTGGAAAAAAAGGAAACAAATTCACAGTAACAAAGCTGCAAATGCATAAGAAACAACTCTTAATGGTGATGCCAGGCCAGACTGTAGATGTAATTCTGCTGGTTTTTTATGCAACCGTCACTCACAGTGGCTCTGAGTACAGGCTGCCGACCCCTGGACCCGACCAAACACCCCCCCTTAAAGCCAAACCCTGGAGGTTGCAGGTCCTGACAAACCACACGCTCCCATGAGCAAAACGCCAGTGAGTGACCGTGGAACAAACCAGTCATCTGAAATAGAAAGTGGATGGCGGGGGCATAAATGCAGCCAGTGTTCAGAGCGGGGTGGGGGGGGGGTATGGGAGCAGGGGTTGGTGGGACGAGGGTAAACAGGAGAGCTCACCTAGACGCACACGGCACTCCAATCAAGAATTCATCGGGACAATCACAGTGGATTACACACACGGTTTACTCACTAACGACGCAGAAAAGTCAAGGAAAAATTGAGGGCAATTTTTGCAACCATTATTCCACTTTTTAAAAGAATATTTATTTTGTTTTACTTTGGGAAAACTTTATGAACAAAGCAAAAAACAGACAATTACCACTTAGTGTGCAGAAGCTTTTCAAAATGAGGGCTGACAAACATGCAGTCTGGGCTGATGCTATTTTAGTAAAACCCAAGGCTAGGACTAAAGCGGAGTGTCCCTGTGTGTCTGCTACACCGCTGCTCTCATCAGATAAAATGGGTTTTACACTGAAAAGCTTCAAACAAATGTACAGAAATGACTTAATGGTCCAATACGGTGTAAAGCACGTTCAGTGTGACGGTGTTGTGGATCCAGTAGATATAACTGGACCGTATATATATATATGGTCTCATTTCTCTTTCTTTTGTTATGACTTTGTATTTAATTCTGAGAGCTGAGACGTAGCTGAATATTTCTTTTTTAATGTGTTGCTTTTGTGTAACAATCAGCGTAGGCGTAGCTTCAGCCTACACCCCTTTGGCTTCTTTGATCTGACTTTTCCTTATCTTATGCTTTTATTTGGAAATGTAAATTAACCAAATAAAGAACTGAACTTTGGCGTTGGCAAAAAGTTACATGGTTTAGTCTGCTAATACGGTACACTTTTTAATTGATTACTAAACACACACACACACACAATATTCTAAATACAACCTTCTGTGCTAAGCTAGGGTCACAAAGATTCTTATGAACAATGGGTTCATGAAAATCTTCCAGTTCCTACGAGGTCTGGAGTTCGCGGACAATCGTGGAGGGGGGCATAGTTTCTAACGCTGCCGTTCAATTCACAAGAGCAACTTACTTCGTAAGGGTGCCTTGGGAGCTTCCGATGGCATACTTACTGCCATCTCACAAAAATTTCTGTGCAACTCACGGCACTCTCAAGTCATTGGTAGGAAGATCTTACGGCTGTTGGCACATTTTCTTGGCACAAATGTCACATGAATAATAATAATGCATCAGATTTATATAATGCTTTTCATAGACGCTTTACAATGGATACATTATTCATTCACTCCACAGACAATGGTAGTGGTAAGCTACTACTGTAGCCACAGCTGTCCTGGGGCAGACTGACAGAAACATGGCTGCCAATCCACGCCAACGGCCTCCCCTACCACTACTGAACGTTTATGCACATTCATACCCAGTATCATGGACACTGGAGGCAACGTGGGTAAAGTGTCTTGCCCAGGGACACGATGGCAGGATGGCTGGGCAGAGCGGGATTTGAACCACCAACCCTCCAGTTATTAGACGACCCGCTCTACCTCCTAAGCCCCTGCCACCCAAGTATGAATGACGTACTTCCGCCTTATGAGCGCCTCACCATTGCCTCAGTACCACCTCACTACCGCCTTACACACACTGAACAAATCTCCATACGAACAGGATTCGTACGGCATTTCCGAAGACCACTGTAAGGTGCCCTCCAGAACAACTTAAAGCAGGGGTGGGCAATCGTGTGCCATGGAGGACTAGTCCTCTACAGGTTTTCTGTTCCACCCAGACTCTTTAGCAGGTGTTTTCACTGATCAGCAATCCCTGAAGCTGATCAGAGCATACACCTGCTGTAGAATAAGGTCTCAAAATTACACAAACAAGAACATTGGAGAAGCAAGAAAAAACAGCAAATATTTGTTGCAAATATGTTTTAGACAGAAAACATCACAAAAATTACAAGAAAAAGTTGCAACCTGACAACTTAATTAGAGAAAATTTGCATAAACAGAAAAAAAAACTAACCTATTTTAATGTTGCCAGGCCATCTAGTTTTTCCTTCTGGAAGGGCACGTCAGGTAAAAATAGCAAATGGGCTGTTGCCCAGGAAACAATAGCGCAAACCTGTCCACATCCTTGGAAATTAATAATTTTATGCCACCTAGGAGTCTAGAAATCTGCAGTTATCATTTCAGAAAGACATCAGCTGAATGCATCAGGTCCTCACTCAAATCTCTTAAAATGTGGAAAAGTTCTGATGAAAAAAAGTCAAACCATTTATGTAAAACATGAAAAACACAACCTGTGGAAAATGAGAAAACCTGAAAACTTACGCCAAAATCTTGTAAATTTAGGGAAAAAAAGTTGAAATTTTATGAGGAAGACATACCCACGAATTTGCAAGAAAAAAACTACATGAAATTTCTCACAAAGAAATGATAGATTTACTGGAAGAAGTTGTAATTGTATGAGAAGAATGTAGCAAAATTATGTTAAAATGCTGCAGTTTTACCCATGATAGATAATAAATTTATGAAGAAAAATATAAAGTTATGAGAATAGCTAAAACTGTATACCAAAAACATTCAAAAAAAAAATGACACGTTTCAAGGAAAAGCTACAATTTTATTAGAAAACTGTCAGAAATGTATGTGAAAAAGGCTGGATTTTTTTAATCTGAAAAGGTAACAAATTTACAACAAAAAAGCCAAATTTATGAGAAAAGCAAATTATGTAAAACATATGAAATTGTAATTTTACTGGGGAAAATGTCACAAGTGTTCATGTAAAATTCTTTAATTTTACTCCACAGAGGTATTAAATTTGAAAAACAAAACAAGACACATTTATGCCAAAAATATAACAATTTTTTAGAAAACATTAGTTTAATTAATGAGGAAAACACCCAACCTTGCAAGAAAAAAGTCACAAAAAAGCTGCAAATTTATGAGAAAACATTATTAATTACTAAATTAGTAGTTGTGGCTCCATGCAGATTTTTATAGACAAAAATCACTGCAAGTGGCTTTTTGTGTAGTACAGTGACCCCTGTCTTCAACTATTAAAACAAAATTATTAAGAGCAGTAAATGTGTTGTGGTAAGCTTTCAGTGTTTGCAGGCATAATACAGGAGGTGATCTGAGGGGGGATGCCATCCCCCTTGTTAGCAAATCATTTTACACTGACATCCATAAAGACTGCAAGGACCACATAGCAACCCGTTACTCTGACTGCATGGACTCAAGCAGCTTTTCACAAAATTGTACTTTCATCACTCCTGCTGGAGTTTGTAAGATTTCCCTCAAACTAACAATTCTAAGAGAAAAATGTTGCAAATTGGTGAGCATAGCCACAAAAAGAAGACTGTTTAAAATTTATTATGAGAAATAAGTTGCAGATTTAATAGCGAAGAGTCAAATTTATGAGTACATCTTTGTAAATGTGTGTGGGAAAAAGAAACAAATTTATCACAAAAAGTGGCAACTTTATAGGAAACAACAGACTAAATTTATCAGAAAAATCACAAATATGCCCGGGGAACCTAGCAAATTTAACAGAAAAAAGGAATGTTCAAAGTTTACAAGAAAAAAAAAACTCAAAAATTGCCAAGAAAATAGGACATTTATGAGGGAAACGGAAAAAAATTAATTCAAATGTGCAGCTTTTGTTCTTGTAAATATGTGACTTTATTCTTATTCTTTGCTTCTTGTAAATGTTTTCCTCTGCATTTGAGTTGTTTTTTCTCACGGATTTGTAACTTTTTTACTATAAATCTGACTTTAAAAAAATGTAAATTAGTATTATCATATTTTGCAGCTTTCTTCTTACAAATGGCCGTAATTAATTGCATGTGCAGTATATAGATATGTGCACCTGCTGACGCGTCTGAGCGGCTCTGGTTAAACCTGAACTGGACAGACTGATCCACAGCTCAATATCAGCACAAACACAGTTTCACGCCACCGAACCCCGCGGACTTACAGTAAAACTGCAGTTCTGTTAAAGTGATTTTTTTGTTCCATTTAGCGCCAAAACTTTGTCCGTGGAAATAATCCGCGTTAACGGCGTCTGTCTGCATTCAAAGCCGGGAGAGGCGACGCGCAACGAGCCCGACTCGCTCTCCGCTACTTTCTCCGTCTGCAAACGCCGAATGGCGACAAAAGGTGTGCGAATAAAACGCGATTTAAAAAACAAAAAACGGGACGGTTCGCTCTCTCCGCCACTGCTTTAAAATCATCCGTCTTTTTATTTATTGCCCTGGTTAAACTAAGCGCATCTCCATGACAAATCAAAGTATGCAGCCCAGAAATGTGCACCACAAACATCACCGCCATGTGTGCAAATGCAACCCAGCAGGCAGAGGAAGCGTCCGCCGCCGTGACTCCATCTCGCCTTCCTCCATCTCTCCTCCTCTCTCTCCTTCCTCTCGCCCTCCTCTACCTCCCCCTCCCTTCGCCAGCACTCCCCCCCCCCCCCCGGCCTGTCTGTCTGTCTGTGTGAATAATGTCCTGCCTTTTGTAATGAAGGGGGAAGAAAAGGGGAGAGAGAGAGAGAGAGAAGCGGGGGGACGCCGGAGCCGCTGCAGCCCTGCTCCCATGCACTGACAGTGGAAATGAATGACAGCTTACCTGCATGCCAATCTTCATCAGACTGACACTGGGCTGACAGCACAGCCTATACTCCTCCACACAGCCGCTGACGTCAGCCACGCCAGGCCCCTCCCACCTCCAGCTCCGGCTCGCGCCTGCACCCCGCCGCCCCCCACCCGGGCTGCTGATGCCTTCCCGTGTCCGTGGGAAATGCTGCGATTTGTGGAGCAGGGGCTGCTGAGGAGGCAGGAGCGCAGTGGCTTTGCTGCTTCACAGCGACACGAAGGCGGTGATGAACGCGTAAAATGGGCCGTTTGGTTACGAAACATCAGCCCAAAGATGTTAAATCTTAGTGCGTGATCAGTGGGAAACACTGAGAAGTGACACTACTGCATTTTCATTAAAACAAATATTTCAAGACACTTTGGTGGCTATAAATCCCCTATAAAACCGCAGCTACACTGTCTAAAATGGCAGGGAATGCACTTTTTTCTATCCACCTTATTCCTAGGCCCCATGATGCCTTGCCTGAATTATGGGAGCAACTTCCGGTACTAGTTAGTTTAGAACATATGGTTGTCACTGAAACGGGACACTTTTCCCTGTTAAAAAACAATGACTTTGGCATCAGAAATGCGGGAACACGGCCTTTTGCACCTCAAAAACAGTAATGTAATCATACCGCTTCCCACGACTATGGAGGGATGGGAAGATGAGCTTAAAAAGTGGCCTGGTAGACCGAAGCTGCTGCTAAGATGCTAACGCTGTAAACAAATGACCCGTGCTGGCAAAATGAGTCACTTTGAGGACATTTTCAAAACTGATGTAACGTTATGTGACATAGGCGAGGTTCACACAAAGAAGAGGAGCAGATGGTTTAGACGAACAGGCTTTATTCACACACACCCTGAGCACAGACAGGAGGGGGGGGTCATTCTCCCAGACCTCCGTTTCAATCATGGTTATCCATCACATGAGACATCTTGCCCTACTCCTGCCTATAAAACACTGCTAGCAGTATAATAACTCAGTAATAACATTTAAACAAACACACAAAATAGCGTCCACTGTTGCAAAGCATGCTGGGGAGATCCCTGCTACCCCCCCCCCTTAATACAGCCCCGACGTTACAGTTTTTTCCATATTCTGTATTGAAAGACCTTCAAAATGATATTTAATTTACTGGAGTGGTGGCTCAGTTGGTAGAGCATCCGCCCCACACCCGGGAGGCAGGGGATGAAATCCCAGCTGGTTCATGCCAAAGACCATATAAAAGTGGAACTTCCTGCCATCCAGCTTGGTGCTCAGCAATAAATGGAATGGAGGAGGGAACTCTGTGGCGGCGCCTTGCATGGCAGCGGCCCTCTGATTCTGCACTTGGGGTGTGTGTGATTTACACTGTAGATAGGTAAAGCACAATCTCGTTCTGCTGTACATGATTGGTTGTACGGTTGAATGACAATAAGGGTGATTATTAATTTGTAGTAAGTGCGCAAAAACTGACCTGGAAAAAGACGATTTGTTTATATTTTGGCTTGGTTGAAAACTCGCATTCAATCTGTCAGGAGTTACATCTTCCGCAAAAACATAAGTATTTTTAGAAAGTACGATTTCTAAGCTTTCCAATGATACCAGGCACTCATGGGATTTTCCCAGGACTTGCGCTTGCAAACAAAGAAAGTGTCATGATTTATGACTTCTCTGCCTGTAGCTCGTAATGACGCGGTGCGCATTTCGACTCATTTTGCCAGCACGGGTCGCATATATCAACGTCTCAGCCGCAATAAAGTCAGCTGCATTTTGTTAAAATATGTACCCTGCCTCTCGCCCAAAGATGCTGGGATAGGCTCCAGCCCCCCCGCGACCCAAAAAGGATTAAGCAGAAGAAGATGAATGAATGAATGTTGGACATAATCAGATTTACCTCAGAGATGACGTAGAATCTAGTTAGAGCCACAAAGAAGCCTCCTTTTATACAGTCACAGTCTCCATTTATACAGCACAACCACAAACACCAGCAACGAGTGCCAGAACTACACCAAAACATTCAAAAAATACAAAAAATACAAGTGCTGAAATTAGCTGCCACTTGAGTGCAAAACACATATGTGGACTATACATTAAAATGAATTTGAAAAACTTTTAAAAATGCTATTTTAAATGTCCCTGCTACTCCACTCTTACTGACTGATTTAACACTACGTCAGCTGAAACCTCCATCCACAATCGGTCCTACAGTGGCACCCCCAGGAATAAGGTGAATATAAAATAACCTTTCATTGACTTACAGGTTACTGTCAAAATCTATTCACTCCACCTCCCACCTCCTTCATATGCCTGAATCGGTAACTAGACCCAACCCACATACCACAAGGCTAATAGTGGCTAACGTTACATTAAACAGCATAAATCCTGTGATAAAAAGACTTACCGGTTGAAGGACATGCCCAGTTGTATGCATGGTGGCCCTAGCCCAGGACAATGACTGAAATTGCATCAGTCCTTAAGCAAGTTAATGGTACAACCCATCTTAATTTGGGTCAAGTTTTTAAAAGCAACTAGCGCAAAAATGCTAACTAGCCTGGAGGATAACTTCAGGTAGGCCAGAGACTCCTGATTGGCTCATCACTAATCACCTGCCAGCTTCATCCATAGCTACAAACACTCCATCTCAACTCAGTGTTGCCAGATAAGAAATGAAGAAATATTGTACTGTGACGTTTCAAGGGTTCACACAGTAATGAGAGAGGATTCGGAAAGAACAGGCATTTATTTCTTCACTGACTGACACTGTTTTCTGGCGGACCTCTGGTGACAGCTCTACTTGCCAGTAGCTGCTGTGAAGGTCGAGTGAGCTGAACCAGCTGGAGCCGGCCGTGATGTAATCCAGCACGTCATTGATATGGGGCAAAGGGTAGGAGTCCTTCAGTAACGTCATTCAGGCACTGGTAATCCACACAGAACTGCCACCAGCCGTCTTTCTTGACCAGAACCACCAGCACCACCCAGGGGCTGCTGGAGGGTTTAATAATATCCACCTCCAGCATTTCTCGAATCTTTTGTTTGGAAGCTGCTTGCCTTGAAAAAGGCAGACCGTGGGGGTGGAGCTGGATTGGCCTGGTCTCAACGGTGTCGATCTGGTGCTGCATCAAACTGGTTCGGGTGCACTCTTCATCCCTGGCAGTGAAGACCTTGACGTAGCAGTTCAGTAGCTCCCGCAGCTGGTGTCTCTATCCCGACTCTAATCCTCTGCAGCTCTGCTGAGTTTCCGATAATGTGGCGATTTGTTCCACTGGTGCCCCCCCCCCCCCGTCTCTGGTGGCGATGGCGAGCCCTCCACTTGCATTGGTGGTGCTGCAGCAGTCAACTCTGGAGGCAATCTCCTCAGTTTGTTCTGCGTTGACAACCCCTCAATCATGCGGGAACCCTGGTTCCTCAACTGGCTCTTGCCACAGAGCGTGATGGTCTGAGTCCCCAGAAGGAGAGATGAGCTGCTGGTGTCAATCTTTGCGCCCCATGGTGCAAGCAGATCTAGTCTAATGATGCAGGGGTCTTGGATGTCAGCCTGCCAGAATGGGTGGTTTGTGTTCTGACCAGCCACTCCCACAACATGGACTGGTCACCCTCCCAGTCTGGTGCGCTCACCGGTGGCTGTGGTGACACAGCGCCTAGTGGGTTCCCACCCCTGCGGTCCAAGTTCATCTGTACCGGGCAGTGTCCCGGGTCAGGCCAGGGAGATGGTGAAACTGGTGTCGATCAGGGCCCGGATTGGTGTGCTGTCCAGGCTGCACTGCAGGTACAGCCCTGCTGAGTGTCCAAATTGGCCCAGACATGGTGATAGTTCATTGGGGAAAATGTCTGTGAGAGGCGGCAGGTCCCCGTCTGTGCCACCTTGCTCTAGTTTAACGCTGCAAGGGGGCGGGTTGTCGCGGGTTCGGTGCAAGGCAGTAGCGCATGACGGGACCTGGTTTTCCGCAGTGGAAGCATCCCTCCTCGCTTTGCCATCATACTCTCGCCAGCCATGCGGCTGTGGTCTGGTGCAGTTCCTCATCGTCCTTGCTCTCAGCTGTGGCCTGAAAAGCCTTGGTGATGACACATCAACTGCATACTCCAGCATTGGGCCCTCCCACTCTGCTTCTGCCACGGCCATCTCCTAGCTGCTCGTGGCATGAATCCGGACGTGTTCTCAGAGCCGGGCCGGGCGAAGCCCCCAAATGGAGTTCTGAAGGGTGAGCTTCTACACTGCCTCCAGCTTGAAATCCAGGCAGCCATGCTGTGTCAGCAGCCATGCATCTGCTGCATAGGCTCCCAGGATCTCTCGGTCACCTCGCCGGCGGCTGGCCTGCTATTTCCGGGTGTGGTCAGTGTGGGTCGCCCTCCCGAACCGCCTCCGAAGCGCTCCTTGTAGTGCTGGCCAGCTGTGATGTTCCTCAGGCCAGAGATTGGACAGCGTGCAGAGAGCTCCACCTTCCAGAGCCAGCGCGACCTGCACAGCTGTCTCTTCAGGTGTCCAGCCATTCAACGTAGTGGCCAGTTCAACCTGGACCAAATAGTCATCCACTGATGTTTCGCCACCAAAGTGAGGAAGCTTGGCTGTTTGGTGGGTCAGTGGGATGGTTGCCTCCATGTTGATCACTGTCCTTGGCTGCAGTGGAATCGCTGGCTTGTAGTTCCTCCACTGGCGATCCCCATCCTGCCTTGAAAAAGGCAGAAAACGGGATGCGCTTGCTCCGTCCGACCTGCTTCCCCATCCCTCACGGCGAGCAGCTCTGGGGGCTGGCGTGTCGGCTCGGCTGTCCATCTCTATCTGGGCGATGAGCCACTCAAGCTGTCAAATTTCTGCCTTGATCCCCTCACTTCCATCTATCAAAACCCCACTTCTGACACCAGTGTGACATTTCAAGGGTTCACACAGTAATGAGGGAGTATTTGGAATGAACAGGCATTTATTTCTTCACTGATTAATTACACAGAACAGAGGGGAGGTCATTCACACTGCCACTCATCTCACTCAGGGTGACACAGACATGTAATCTCATACACAGGGAAAACATCACTATCACAACTGGACTTATAACACAATTATAACGGTACTGTGGTGACACAAAGGAGACAACATTCCACCCAGTACTTTGGGGTGTTGGGGGTGCTAGCCAGGGGTGCCAGAGCACCGGGGGGTCCTCGTCGGCCTCCGTCGGTCTATGATGACCATGGAAGAGAATCCTAAATGTCTACTCTGCTGGAACAGCACCGCCTGTGGCTGAACAGGCCGATGCGCGAATGGCAGTCCCTGTCACACAGGTCGCACTTGTGGATGGTCTCTGTGCTACTGGGTCTGTGGCGGTTCTTCCTGCGGGTCCTTTTTTCATCTGCTGCAGCAGTCAGTTTCTCTTCACCCACCTTGAGCTGTCTGGTCAGGGTGCCTCTCCATTTGGAGCGGTCCGTTGTGAGGTCCTCCCAGCGCTCTGTGTTGATCTCCAGGGCCTTCATGTCTCTCTTGCAGACATCTCTGAAGTGCAGCTGTGGACGGCCAGCATCTCTCCTGCCAATCGCCAGTTCTCCATAGAGGACGTCTTTGGGGATTCTGCCATCCTCCATACGGTGAACATGGCCTAGCCAACGGAGCCTGCGCTGCCTGAGTAGAGTGAACATGGAGGGAAGGCCGGCGTGGGACAGGACTTCTATGTTGGGCACTTTGTCCTGCCAGGGTATGTCCAGGATGCAGCGAATGCAGTGCAAGTGGAAGGAATTCAGTCTCTTTTCCTGCCGGGCGTATGTTGTCCACGTCTCACTCCCTTAGAGCAGTGTGCTGATGACGCAGGCGTTGTACACTGTCATCTTCGTCTTGAAAGAGAGTTTGGGATTCTCCCACACTCGTGTGGTTAGAAAAGCGAGTCTGGAGGTTGATTTTCCAATCCTCTTGTCAATCTCTGTATCAAGGGAGAGGTTGCTGCTAATCGTGGACCCCAGGTACGTGAACTGATTCACGACCTCCAGCTCGTAGTCGTCGATGGTGATGGTTGGTGGTGCTTCCATGCCTTGCGCCAAGACATTAGTCTTCTTCAGGCTGATGGTAAGCCCGAAGTCCATGCATGCCTGGGAAAAACGGTCCATCAGGGTCTGAAGCTCCTGCTGTGTGTGGGTCGCGACTGCAGCGTCGTCTGTGAACAGCACCTCACGTACTTTGGTTCTGGCTTTCAGGCGGGCGAGGCTGTAAAGCCTGCCGTCAGATCTTGTATGCAGATAGATTCCCTCTGTTGCTGCGCTGAAGGCATGCCTCAGGAGCATAGCAAAGAAGATCCCAAAGAGGGTTGGCGCAAGTACACAGCCCTGTTTCACTCCGCTGTGTATATTGAATGGCTCTGAAACGTTGCCGTCGTACTGCACCATCCCCTGCATGTTGGTGTGAAACGATTCGATGAGGCTTTGCAACTTTGGTGGGCATCCTATCTTTGGCAGGATCTTGAAAAGGCCCTCTCTGCTGACCAGATCGAATGCTTTAGTGAGGTTGATGAAGGCGATGAAGGCGACAGAACAGGGGCATGTTCTGTTCTCTGCACTTCTCCTGAAGTTGACGGATGGAGAATATCATGTCCATCGTCGATCACCCAGCGCGGAAGCCACACTGAGACTCGGGGTAGACACGTTCGGCAAGCTTCTGTAGACGAACGAAGACAACTCGTGCGTAGACTTTGCCAACAATGCTGAGGAGGAAGATGCCCCTGTAGCTGTTGCAGTTGCTTCTCTCCCCTTTGTTTTTGTAGAGGGTGATGGTCTTGGCGTCCCTCATGTCCTGTGGTACGGCACCTTCCTTCCAGCACTGGCAGAGAACGTCATGCAATGGCAGCAGTAGGGTGGTTTTGCAGTGCTTGATCAGGTCGGGGGTATGCCGTCGTTGCAGGGAGCCTTGCCAGCAGCCAAGCTATCAATGGCCTTGCTGAGTTCGTCGATGGTTGGCTCGGTGTCAAGTTCATCCATGGATGGCAGGCAATCGATGGCATCAAGGGCTGATGGTGTCATGGTGTTCTGTCTGGAGTAGAGGTCGGAGTAGTGCTCCACCCATCTCTCCATCTGCTTGTTCTTTTCTGTGATCATCTCCCCAGTGGAGGATTTGAGGGGGGCCGTCTTGCTCTGAGCCGGACCAAGTACTTTCTTGATGCTGTCGTACATACCACGGATGTTTCCTGTTATGGCAGCGGTTTGAATGTCTTGGCTGAACTGAGTCCAGTACTCGTTGCACCGGGGGGTATGTAGTAAATAAAGATGTGCCTTTTGCCCCAGCTGTGCCAGGCTCACACCTGAGGACACAGGGGCACAGATGTGTTAATGTGTATGTTGATGCGTGTTCACACTTGGTAACTGGTATGTAAATGTGTTTACCCTGAGTACCAGAGGCGGGAAGAAAATGTATATAGTAGATCGCTTGGGCACTCAGAGTTTTTCTGTCTGTGTTGGAGGTGAAATAAACCTCTGTGTTGTCAGCTCGTGTCTCGTCTGCTTACATCCTCCACATTGGTGACCTAGAGACGTGAAATGGAAAACGGACTGAGCACCACCACGGACACACTCCCGCTGGAGTCTCCCACCGCTGCCTGCGCGGTCGCAGTCAGACTCCCGGACTTTTGGCTTCACGACCCGGCCGCTTGGTTTATTCATGTGGAAGCCCAATTCACCCTTCATGGAGTCATGGCAGACGACCAAAGTACCACCATGTGGTGGCATCGCTGGACGCACGCACCACGCAGCGTGCCATGAATCTACTCCGAGCCCCGTCAGCCCAAGGAAAATACAGCATTCTCAAGCGACTGCTGCTGTGCCATTATACCCTTTCAGATGCAGAGAGGGCAGAAAAACTCCTCACTCGCTCGGAGCTAGGAGACAGATCGGCTGTGGACCTTATGGAGAGCATGCTTGCATTGATGGACATGGATGATGGATCATTCCTTTTCGCCCACCTCCTCCTCAGAAACGTACCAGCTTCCGCGAGAGCGATTCTCGCTAACTCACCACTGCTGGCAGCCAGGGACTACTGCATGCTGGCAGAGGAGGCAGACAAGGCAGACAAGGCTTTCAGCATTCAGGTGGTGAGACTGGGATCTCCGGCACAGACCAGTGAGGTTGACGAGCCGATGGTGGTGGCCCGGACGGCCACCTGGAGAAACAGAACTGGGACGCTGTGTTTTTATCACCGCAGTTTTGGCAAGGAAGCGCAACGTTGTCTCCCACCGTGCCACTTCAAGAAGCCGGGAAATGGGACAGCCAGCGGTCAGTAGCAGCTGCGACCGCTGGCAACAGGGAGAAGGTGCTTTTCATCATGGACACACATTCGAGGAGACGTTTTCTGGTAGACTCTGGCTCCCAGAAGACCCTCATTTTGCCAGTCAGCGCAGACAGGCTGTCAGAAGGCTGTGGGTCGTCTTTAACGGCCGCAAACGGACCCCGCATCAGGACGTTTGGAGAAAGGACGGTGACTATATGTTTACATGGACACAATTACCAGTGGGACTTTGTGGTAGCTGCATGTTTGGTGCCCATCTTAGGTGCTGATTTTCTGTGTGCTCATGGACTACTTGTTGATGTTGCCAACAGGTGTTTAGTGAATGCTGTATCTTTTTCCTCACCCTGCACAGCTCGGGGAGTTGGGCCACCAACACACGCAAATATTCTAGCTCCAGGAGGTAAGTACCAGTGTTTGCTTTCTGAGTTCCCTGCACTCACGGTGCCCACTTTTGCCGCTATGGCAACCAAGCATGGAGTTGAGCATTTTATCACCACGAAAGGTCCGCCCATGTTTGTGCACCCTCGCTGCCTGGATGTGGCTAAACCAGCCATCGCACATGAGGAGTTTGCTAAGTTATAACGTTTAGGCATTGTTAGGCGCTCCAACAGCCCTTGGGCATCCCCGCTGCACATGGTGCCCAAGTCTGATGGGTCGTGGCGGCCGTGTGGCAATTTCTGATGCTTAAACAATGCCACAGAACACAATTGTTACCCCATTCTGAACATCCAGGATTTTTCTGTGCACCTGGCCGGGACGCGCATTTTTTCAAAAGTGGATCTGGTCCGCGGTTACCACCAGGTCCCAGTCCGTGCAGAAGACATCCCCACAATGGCAGTAATAACTCCCTTCGGTCTTTTCGAGTTTTTGTGCATACCATTTGGGTAAAAGGGTGCAGCACAAACTTTCCAAAGGATTATGGACGCGGTGCTCTGTGACTTGCCGTTCATTTTCATCTACTTGGACAACATTTTGGTAGCTAACGTGTCAGAGGAGGAGCACCTCGCCCATCTCAAACAAGTTTTCCAACGTTTGGAAGCGCATAGGCTGATAGTTAACCCAGCAAAGTGTCAGTTTGGGCTGCCGGTAATCAACTTTTTGGGCCACCACATCTCACCAGATGGCGTGATCCCGCTGCCGGATAAAGTGCGCGCAGTGTCGCATTTTCTGCATCCACAGACCATGACGGCACTGCAGGAATTTTTGGGGATGGTCAGTTTTTAAAACCATTTCCTCTCCCACACAGCCCAGCTGCTGCAACCACTCTACAGCGCGCTCAAGAAAAAGAAGCCCGCAGATAGCATCAGCTGGACCACGAGCAGATCCAGACATTCACAGATGCCAAAATGGTGCTCGCTAATGCAGCTTTGCTGGCCCACCCAGCCCCGTCAGCACGGATAGCGCTCACCACAAATGCGTCTGACATCGCGGTAGGAGCTGTAGTGGAGCAGTACCTCTCCAGTTCGTGGCAGCCCCTCGCCTTTTTCAGCTGTACTTTGCGCGACAACGAGCGTAAGTATAGTGCTTTCGACAGAGAGTTGTTGGCTCTCCACCTCGCAACGCATCATTTTCAGTTCTGGCTCAAGGGTTGCAAGTTTACTGTGTTTGTCGATCATAAACCACTGACCTACACGATGTCCAAAGTCTTGGAACCTTGGTCAGCTCTGCAACAACGGCACTTGACCGCAATTTTGGAGTTCATGACCGACATCCAGCATGTAGCTGGTAACATTGTGGCAGACTGCTTGTCATGCGTTCTGGTCTCTCCGGTATACATGGGTATCGATTTTTCCACAATGGCTGCCAAAACCGGGGACGCAGACATTTGCGCGCTCCAGTCCTCAGCTACCAGATTAAAACATGAGAGCAGGGTGGTACAAGAAGGGTGCCCCCCTTGCTCTGCGACATCTCCACTGGCCGCACCCGCACCATGGTTCCAAACTCCTGGCACCGCCACGTTTTCAAGTCTGTCCACTCCCTTTCACATCCCGGCGTGCGAGCCTCAGTTAAACTAATGGGGTCCAAATTATGTTTGGCCTCACTTACGCAGGGATGTGAAAGAATGGGCTGCAGCATGTGTTGTGTGCCAACGGACTAAGGTGCACAAGCACACCAAAGCTCCCCTCAAGCCTTTTCAAATTCCAGCCAGGAAATTTGGCCACATACACGTGGACTTAGTGGGTCCCCTTCTGCCATTGCAGGGGTTCACACACCTTTTAACAATCGTGGACCGCACTACACATTGGCCAGAGGTGGTTCCGCTGAGTTCCATCACATCTGCCGAGGTAGCCCACGCGTTTTTGTCCATCTCGGGTTGCACGGTTCAGATCCTTGTCGCACATCATTTCCGACAGGGGTCCGCAATTTGTTTCTCAACTTTGGTCCGCGATGGCTGACAGCCTGGGGGTCAAAATCCACCACACCACCGTGTACAACCCACAAGCTAACGGTTTGTGCGAGCGTTTTCACAGGTCGCTTAAAGCAGCTCTCAGAGCCTCTCTAACGGATGCAAATTGGGCTGACCGCCTGCCTTGGGTCCTAATGGGGTTGTGCTCCGCACCTATGGAAGATTTGGTAGCTTCCCCAGCAGAACTTGTTTTTTCTCAGCCGTTGCATGTGGATCATAGAGGAATTTTTGCCAGAGAGCCCCGCACCCAGTACCAATCTGCCCGTGCACCTTTTTCCTAGTACAGAGGCTGCCAGTGTTCCAGGTCTGGTGCACCATTGTTTTTCTTGCACTTTTGTTCCAAAGTGCTTAGAGAAGGCCTGTCATGGTTCGAGCGCCGATCTCGTCCACGCTCAGGCCATGCACTATTTTCTCCCATCTGACATGTGTGTGCCCCTTTTTGGCTCTCCGAGCTTTTATTGTGACAGCGCTCGGAGGGGCTTCCGGCTGTCAGAATTGATAGCTGAGCCGCATTTCGCCTCATCAGCTGCTCCCTACTTAAGAGGGCAGTTGAGAGCGAAATGTGCAGCAGTCTCGTCAAATCTTCCCCTTGTCTGACGTTATTCGAGCATCCCGCTGTTCAGACGTTGACTACCCTTCGTCTATATTCGTAAGAGTGTCTCCTTATGTATCCATTCTCCCCTGTCATTGACTGTATTTCATTGTAGTGTGTTTTAGCCCCCCGTGGCTTGTTATTTTGTCATTTCACCTTTTCTTGTAATAAAACTGTGCAAACTCACCGGCTGAGTGGCGTCTTATGATGGCTCGTGAGGGCCATCCATGACAGTAGACTGCCGCCAGACTGAGATGCCTGTAGTTGTGAGTTTTGCCTAAATTGGACTTGTTTTTCCCTGTCTGGGTGCCTGTGTGCTGGGAGGTCATGTCATCATTCAGGAGCCGCGTTCGGAGCCTGGGCTACGAGCTGGCGGAGGCCCTGGACTTCGTTGATGGAACTCTCGTCACCGCTAGCCTCTACAACTTTCCCAGCGATGTACGCTGGCACCTGGACCTCGCTGAGGACATCCTTAATCGCCTTCCTCACTACTCCAACCACCTCGAAGTCGTTGCGAGGAAGGCAGATATCGCGGCACAACGGGAGATACTCCATGGGCTGGAGGAAAACTCCGGCAGGAAGCCAAAGAGGAGGCATCCTCGCTCCTTGCTTCGGGATCCCATTCCTGTCCCCGCTCCAGGCCAGGAGGTCGCACCGCCCAGGGGTGATCCCCGAAGGAATGACACGTCAGTCGGAATTTCCCCGGAGAAACTACAACAGTCAGCTGTTTCCATCCGGGACCGAGTGGCGGCAGCGCGCTCCACTGTCCACCTCACGCAGATGATTAAGCATGTGACGGCGTCAGTCAGGCTGGTGGAGAGGAATCCGGCGTTAAGGGACTTTCCAGAGTACACCGACCTGCTCGCTTCTGTTTCCACACAGGAGCGGCGATTCGCGAACCTCTCCTTCGCCTCGCCTTCTGCCGGTAACCATCGTCACACAGCTAACAAGAAGTCTCAGCACGAACCCCGTCTGGATCCTGTTCCGGGTCGTCGCAAAGACTCTACCTCTCTGACAGCTGCCACTCCTACGTCTCGTCAGGAGGCAATTCCCGCAGCTTTTCTCCCCGGGTCACCACTTCCTGCTGTTCCGTCAGCTCTTTGCGCCCGGATCGCCTCGGCTGTCATCCCCTCCTCCTCGACGTCTTCCTTGGCAGCTGTGAGTGTTATGAGACCTGCTCCGGCGAAGCCCGTTATTGGACCATCGCGAGTGGCTCCTCTTCGTCCTCTCAGGGGGCCCTCCGTCACCATCCAGCGGGGAAAGGGAAGAACAACGTCCGCTACAGCAGGCACCATCGGTCCCCCGGAGAACAGGCAAGTGCAATTTCATTCTTCTCCTTGTTGATGTGATTTGCCTTGTCTGACTCCTGGGGGTGGAGTTTCGGGTTCGCAGTCCCCCGAGCTCTCACCACCTGCTGTAGCCTCTGACATTAAACCTGCTGCATCTGTGTCTCCCTCCGCTGAGCGGTCCATGACGCCAGGTCTTCGTCGCCAGACAAGGAGGGGGCCTGTGGTTCTGGAGAGCCTGGTTCCAGCCCCGCAGCCGCATCATGAGCAGAGGAGGAGAGCGGACTGCAGCGTGGAGCCTGCGGCGATGATGAAATGTCCCCAGGTCTCCACCGATGAGCGGTTCGATCCAGCGGGTCAAGGATCCCCTGCCACCACGCCGTGCGGGTCGTCGGCGTGGACGTCAGCGCTGGAGGGTCCTCAGGCTGTGGAGAACCTCATGCCGGCTGCAGAGCCCGCCATAGCCAAGTAGGAGCCAGACGACGACCTCCTTCATCCTAAGCCCAGATTGTCGAAGTTCTGGATGGCGACAAAACTCGAGTGCAGGCAAGTGCTCTACTTTGTTTTCCTTCTTTCTATTTTGGAGCATTTTTGCCTGTCTCTCGGGGAAACGAGCCAGGGGCAGCCGTCTGCTGCACCCGAGCTCGTCTCGCTGGGCTCTGTCGCTACCAGTGATCCTGATCCCGGTTCTTTTCCTTCTCCTGAGCCTTCTCCCAGGGTCACCGGTGAGGAGCCAATCCCGGTCGCTGTGCTGGAGGTTCCGGGTTCAGGGTTGGCGGTCGTTACTGGTGCTGCGCCGACCCAGTAGGGGGCCATCGCGGGTGCAGCCGAGACCCAATCGGGGTCCGACGTGGGTGCAGCCGAGACCCAATCGGGGTCCATCGCGGGTGCTGCTCCGACCCAATCGGGGTCCGTCGTGGGTGCAGCGCTGACCCGATTGGGGTCCAGCAGGGACGCAGCGCCGGTGTGGTTCAAGGTCGGTGAGGGAGCTGCAGATCCTCTGCCGCCTGACACTGGACTGGCTTATTGTCATCATCATCCTCATCGTCATCATCGTCCTCATCGTCTTCATCATCATCATCATCATCATCATCATCACCATCTTCATCCCAGCTCATCTCCACCGGGGGCTGTTGGGGTTCTCAGCATTCGGCCCGGCTCTCCCTCGTCTTTCCCCTCTCCAGGGAGGCCGTCTTCAATTTTTCCCCCGCGGTCCTGGTGGCTGAGTGATGCGGTTCGGCCGCCTGGTGAGCTCTTTCGCCGGTTCGGCGTTCTGGGTCGACCACTCGACGTACTGTGCTTCCTTCTGGGTGACCTGGTTCGGCTGCCAGAGGTTCCGTCTTTCTGGGCCTGGGACTGGGGTAGGCCGCCCGAGCATTCCCTGTTCTCCTCATCGGCATCCTGGACATTGGACCACCAAACTGTCCCCGTCTCATTGGTCTCTGCCTGTTGTCATCCATGTGTGCTTTTTTTGTTCCACTGACATATAAAGGTCACTCTGTGTTACTCCACTCTGATCTGTGTATTTACCGCTGTTTAGCGTGTTTTTTCTTTTTTTTTTTCCTCCCCTCTCCTGTGTGAGGGATGATTGGTATCTACCATTTTGTGTCTCATGGGCCTGTGTATTTTAATTATAGGCTCCCTTTGGTTATTTGCATTTTTTGCCCTGTTCTAGGTACCATCTGTGTGTTATGGAGTATTGTGTTTTTCTTTTAACCGTACTCTGTAATTGCTTCATTTGTTCCCTGTCATCGTTATGTTGGGGGTTTTTTTTGCTCTTTCTGGTTCTCGCCCTCCAGGCCTTTTTCTGGTCACCCAAGCCCTCCAGGCTTGGGTGTCATACGGCACTCGTAGTTCGCCGCCTCGGGGGGAGGTACTGTCATGGTTTGAGCGCCGATCTTGTCCGCGCTCGGGCCATACACTATTTTCTCCCATCTGACGTGTGTGTGCCCCTTTTTGGCTCTCCGAGCTTTTATTGTGACAGCGCTCGGAGGGGCTTCCGGCTGCCAGAATTGACAGCTGAGTTGCATTTCGCCTCATCAGCTGCTCCCTACTTAAGAGGGCAGCTGAGAGCGAAATGTGCGGCAGTCTCGTCAAAAACTTCCTTTTGTCTGACGTTATTCGAACATCCCGCTGTTCAGACGTTGACTACCCTTCGTCTATATTCGTAAGTGTGTCTCCTTATGTATTCATTCTCCCCTGTCATTGACTGTATTTCGTTGTAGTGTGTTTTAGCCCCCCGTGGCTTGTTATTTTGTCATTTCACCTTTTCCTGTAATAAAACTGTGCAAACTCACCGGCTGAGTGGCGTCTTATGAGGGCTCGTGAGGGCCATCCATGACAAGGCCAAATTCATTTTCCTGCTGCCTGTTCAGAGTGCTGGAAACTGGGGAGAAACATTTTGTGTTAGACTTGGGGGGTGGGGGGAGTAAGGAAACTGTCTGCATAGACAGGCTGAAGCCCGCTTATGTGTTGGCAGACGAGCAGGTGATGTTGGCTCAAGCTCCCTGGCGTGGGCGTCCTCCTACAGTGGGTCCGCAGGTTAGTGTTCCCTCAACAGAGGACTGTTTTCAGGAAACTAACTTTTTCCTCTCCTCACCTTTTCCCCGTCCAGAGACCAAGCCTTTCTCCTACCTGCCTCGACAGGAAGGCGCTTTGGCCAGCCCACATTACAGCTGATACGGGTGCTTGCTCAAGCCCAAAGGTCCGGAGGGTTAGGACCCCTTCTGGGTGTTTGGGGGGGGGGCTGTGTAGTGACACAAAGGAGATGACACTCCGCCCAGTACTTCACAGTGTTGGGGTGCTAGCCAGGGGTGCCAGAGCACTGGGAGTATGTCGTAAATAAAGATGTGCCTTTCGCCCCCACTGTGCCAGGCTCACACCTGAGGACGCAGGGGCGCAAATGTGTTAATGTGTATGTTGATGTGTGTTCACACTTGGTAACAGGTATGTAAATGTGTTTACCCTGAGTACAAGACGCGGGAAGAAAATGTATAAAGCAGATGGCTTTGACACTCAGAGTTATTCTGTCTGTGTTGGAGGTGAAATAAACCTCTGTGTTGTCAGCTCGTGTCTCATCTGCTTTCATCCTCCACAGTACAACAATAATGCTCAGAACACAAGAATAATAACAGTCTTTGAATCCCCCACGGCGCAAAGCATGCCGGGACAATCCCTCGCCCCTTATCACAGCCCCGATGTTACAGTACTGTTGCTTTAAAATTATCTTATTTTGACCCAAACTATGTTATGTACTAAAACTGTAATGATCCGCTCTGCGTGCCTGCTGCCCTAATTACCTCCACAGCTGCGCGCACACCTGATCACCTCATCAAGCAGCCTACTTAAGCCGCGCTGCCCTCTGGTCTGCACGGAGACGTCAACGCTCCAACGGTCTGGTAAGACCTCCTCGCCTATTCTACTCTTCCTGCCCTGGAGTTCCGTCTCCTCAGCTCCTTCCCGCCGTTGAACCTCCTGGGAGTCTGTGCTCCCCACCGACAAGAAAGCCTTCGTGTTACCTTCACATCTACGCTTTCCTCCTACCCCCCTGTGCACAGGTGGAAGCCTCCTGGCGGCGGACCTGGACGCAACTTGCACTCCACCGGCACTCTAAACTCACCTGCACCACTTCACCTCATCAGCAGCAGCAGCCTAGACACGGGGCAGGTGGCCCAGAGACCTTGGGAGTTCTTCAGCACTTCAGCCCTCCAGCCAATTCGTAAGACTGTATATTAACTGGTGCATCCCTCCTAACCTCTGTGCACTCATCCGCCTGTTGTGCTCTCTCCTAGGGTTGCCAATCTGACTGTGCTCTGCTCGCTCAGCTGCCTCACTCCTGCACACACGCACACATTCACGCTCACACTCTTTATAATGAAAGATAATTGTGTCCATTTCGAGTCCGCGTCTGCTTCTGGGTCAACCAAACATGTCAGTATGTCTCCGTCAGAATGACCCAGCAGACGGTGCATTAGCACAAAAACTTAACATCATAGAGGCTCGGGTAAACCAGTTATCCCACCAGCAACAGGTCATACTTACTCATCTCATGCAGATCAACACACGCTTGGATCGCCTCGCACCCTCGCAGTCCCTTCTACCTACTCCTGGGGGGGCAGCTGGATTGACCAGTTCCATCCCGTCCTCCTCCCCACAGCCCTGGCTGACTCCAGTTCCCACACCTACATGTTTTAGCGGTAAGCTAGGGGAAGCACGGGGTTTCTTGCTGCAGTGTGGGATAGTTTTTCAGCGTGTTCCAGGGGATTTCAGGGCAGCACGGTGGTGCAGTGGGCAGCACAGTGGTGCAGTGGTTAGCACTGTTGCCTTACAGCTAGAAGGTTCCTGGTTCGAATCCCCAGGTTGGCAGGGGCTGGAACCTTTCTGTGTGGAGTTTGCATGTTCTCCCTGTGCTGTGTGGGTTTACTCCGGGGGCTCCGGTTTCCTCCCACAATCCAAAGACATGCATGTTAGGTTAATTGGCTGTTCTAAATTGTCCCTAGATATCTATTTCCTATAGACCCTTAGAATAGAGGGTTAGTATTAGTGAAAGCACTTTGAGTGGTCTTTGTGACTAGAAAAGCGCTATATAAGTGCAGGTTAGTTAGTTAGTTAGTTAATTTCCCCACTAGTCACAGCCGCATTGGCTATGTTGTCAATCTCCTGGAGAGACAGGCCTTAGCTTGGGCTTATGTGGTAATGGCTCAGTCCAACTATGCTAACTTAACATACGACCAGTTTGTGAGTGAATTTAAGATAAGATAAGATAAGATAAGCCTTTATTAGTCCCACAACGGGGAAATTCCAGGATTGCAACAGCACAGGGATAGCAACACTCAGAGCAACAATCAGAAGGCAAGAAAAAAAACAAGCAAGCAAGAGCAGCTAATAAACATATGTACGTATTACTATAAAATATATATATATACACACACACACAGACACACAGTGCAGAGCATTGTAGCTGGATGGAATAAATATATGAATATATGAACACACAATGAGGTATTCATGAGGTATTCAACCACTTCAACTGAGATAGTGTGCTCACCACCCGGCTACTTAATCTTAAGCAAGGGAATAAGTCAGTGGCTGATTATTCTGTAGACTTCCGGGTGGTGGCAGTGGAGGTGGGGTGGGAGGATGCCTCCCTTTGTAGTATATTCACTCGTAGCCTTAGCCCTAGCCTGAGGGACGAGTTAGCCCGCATTGGTAAGCCTAGCAGACTAAACAGGCTAATTTCCTTAGCTATTAGCACTGACAATTGGCTGAGGGAGCGAGCCAACGAGCATCGACCTTCTGGTCGCTCAGACTCACAGTTCCGCCGCTCCCAACAGCCCCCACTGCTGGCCCTACCCCCCTCTGATCCTGTTGACACTGAGGAGTCTATGGTGATGGGCCAATCCAAGCTGCCTCCGGCCGAGAAACAGTGTGCCGGGACCTTGGGCTGTGCTGACATTGTGCTAGTGAGGAACATGAGCTGGTTTCCTGCCTCATTCGGCCAAAAGGGGGGGTCCGTGGGTCACAGTAGGGGGACTCACGGACTCACTCAAGGAAAATCCCCTCACCAGATTTCTGCTTCCCATCCCCTTCATACACAACCATCATGAAATTTCCACTCATGCATTCATCGACTCTGGGGTTGAGCAGAGCTTTATTTCCGAAAAACTGGCAACCCGGCTGGGGCTCTCTTGCCACCAGCTGAAGACTCCTTTAAAGCTGATCGCCCTGTCCAATGCTCCACTCGCCATAGTTACCAAGCAAACGGCTCCTGTGTCTATGCTGATATCGGGCAATCACGGGGAGCAGATCAGGTTTTTTGTGCTTCCCGTTTCAGCCTCCCCGGTTATGTTGGGGTACCCATGGCTTCGGCTGCACAACCCATCTATTGATTGGTGTTGGGGTAACATCATTTCATGGAGTTCCTTCTGCCTAAGTGCCTGCCTTCAGTCTGCTGCTTGCTCTCCCTCCGTGCCCCTCTGTGTTCCCGATGTGCCCCCTCCTGACCTGTCCCGAGTCCCCTCCAAATACCATGACTTGGGCACCGTCTTCAGTAAAACACAAGCACTGTCATCCCCGCTCCCCCCACCGCCCATACGATTGTGCCATTAACCTCCTGCCGGGGGCTCCGCTGCCTTCCAGTCACCTTTACAGCCTGTCGGTCCGGGAGCAAGAGGCTATGGAGAAATACATCAAGGAGTCCCTGAGCTCGGGCATTATTCGGCCATCTTCCTCGGCGGTGGGGGCGAGGTTTTTCTTTGTGGGAAAGTAGGATGGTTCTTTGAGGCCCTGTATTGATTTTTGGGAACTAAATAACATCACTATCAAGGACAAGTACACCCTTCCCCTAATCAACATTGCCTTTGATTCCCTCCAGGGGGCCTCTGTGTTCACAAAATTAGATCTCCGCAAAGCATACCACCTGGTGAGGATTAGAGAAGGGGATGAGTGGAAGACGGGGTTCTGCACACCTAGTGGACATTTTGAATATCTAGTGATGCCGTTTGGACTGACTAATGCTCCCGCTGTGTTCCAACGTCTAATCAACAATGTTTTGAGGGATTTCTTGGGCTCTTTTGTGTTTGTGTATTTGGATGACATTCTCATCTTTTCCCAGTCCCTCGACGAACATCGGGTTCATGCCAGGTGGGTGCTGCAGCGTCTACTGGAAAATAAATTATTTGTCAAGGCTGAGAAGTGCGAGTTCCACGCCCCTTCCACCTCATTCTCGGGATTCATTAACTCTCACAATGAGATCATCGCCGACCCAGCTTAGGTAAAAGCGGTGGTAGAGTGGCCGGTTCCATCATCCCGGAAACAATTACAGTAGTTTCTGGGATTTGCCAACTTCTACCGCAGCTTCATTAAGAATTACAATATCATTGCCCTACCCATCACTCACCTCACCTCCACCAAGGTGCCCTTCTGGTGGATGGGGGAGGCAGAGGCAGTCTTTATGGAATTAAAATCATTGTTCTCCTCCCCTCCTATCCTGGCTCAGGTGGACCCTGCGCGGCAGTGTCTGGTGGAAGTGGATGCCTCGGACTCCAGAGTGGGAGCGGTCCTATCTCAACGCTCCCCCGTGGACAACAAGATCTGCCCCTGTGCGTTCTTCTCCCGCTGCTTCTCCCCAGCAGAGAGGAGCTATGACATCGGGGACAGGGAGCTGCTGGCAGTCAAGCTGGCCTTGGAGGAGTGGCGCCACTGGCTCGAGGGGGCCTCCCAGCCGTTTGTGGTTTGGACTGACCATAAGAACCTGGAGTACCTCAGGACGGCCAAGCAACTCAACGCCCAGTAAGCCCGCTGGTCCTTGTTTTTCGTCAGGTTCGATTTCACCATCATCTACCGCCCGGGGTCCAAGAACATCAAGCCTGACGCCCTGTCCAGGCAGTTCTCTTCAGATGCCACAGAGGTGCCGTCACATCCCGTGGTACCTCCTTCGTGTATCGTGGACGCCCTCTCCTGGGGCATCAAGGAGAAGGTCAGAAGGGTGCAGGAGACCGAGGCTGACCTGGGCGGAGGGCCAGTGGGGAAGATGTATGTGCCCTCGGTGGTTCGAGGCAAAGTCATCAATTGGGCCCACTCCTCTAAGCTCCTGTGTCACCCGGGGATGGCGCGGACTGTAGCCTTGCTGCAGAGAACTTTCTGGTGGCCATCTCTATGGAAGGACGTTGGGGAGTACGTCCGGGCCTGCCCCCAGTGCACCACTGGTAAGACTTCCTCCTCTCCTTCGGCGGGCCTGCTCCATCCTCTCCCCATCCCTGTCAGACCTTGGTCCCATGTGGCGCTGGATTTCATCACCAGCCTTCCTCCCTCTGCTGACAACACCGTCATCCTCACAGTCGTGGACAGATTCTCCAAGGCGCCTCACTTCGTCCCTCTACAAGGTCTTCCCACGGCCAAGGAGACTGCTGACCTGCTCGTCCTCCATGTGGTGCAGCTCCACGGCATCCCGTTGGACATCGTGTCCGATCGTGGTCCCCAGTTTGTCTCAAAGGTGTGGAAAGCCTTCTGTAAGGCTATCAGGGCCACAGTAAGCCTGTCCTCGGGGTACCACCCCCAGAGTAATGGCCAGTGTGAGTGCGCCAATCAGGAATTGGAGGCAGCGCTATGGTGCGTCACCACCTCCAATCCAGCGTTCTGGAGCTCCCATCTGCCATGGGTCAAGTATGCGCACAACACCATGGTCTCCTCTGCCACAGGTCTGTCCCCGTTCGAGGTCTCCTTGGGATACAATCCCCCACTGTTTCCTGAGGAGGAGAAAGACATTGTGGTGCCCTCCGTGCAGGCCCATATGAAGTGCTGTCGCCAGCTGTGGAGGGCTACCCAGGCTGTGCTTCGGCGCACGGCGGACCATAATGCCAACATTGCCAACCGCCACAGGACCCCAGCTCTGCCCTGCCGGGTCGGGCAGCAGGTATGGTCATCCACCAAGAACATTAACCTCAAAGCTGAATCCAGGAAGTTGTCACAGCGTTTTATTGGTCCTTTTTCCATTACACACATTGTGAATCCTGTCGCTGTGCGCCTGGCTCTCCCTCCCTCCCTCCCTCCCTCCCTCCCTCCCTCCCTCCGCATCTGTCCAACCTTTCATGTCTGATAGGTCAAGCCATTCATCTCCAGCCCTCTGTGCCCCCCTCCCAAGACGCCACCCCCACCGGTAATGATTGATGGTGACCCCACATGGAGAGTCAACTCTATCCTGGATGACTGACGCTGGGGTCGTGGCCTCCAGTACCTGGTGGACTGGGAGGGTTACGGTCCAGAATGGAGGTCCTGGGTGCGTCCCTCCTTCGTGATGGGTCAACAGCTCATCAGGAACTTCCACTGGACGCATCTGGGTAGGCTGGATCAGCTGCTGAGAGGCGTCCCGTAGGGGGGAGGAGTACTGTAATGATCCGCTCTGCGTGCCTGCTGCCCTAATTACCTCCACAGCTGTGCGCACACCTGATCACCTCATCAAGCAGCCTACTTAAGCCGCGCTGCCCTCTGGTCTGCACCGAGACGTCAACGCTCCAACGGTCTGGTAAGACCTCCTTGCCTACTCTACTCTTCCTGCTCTGGAGTTTCGTCTCCTCAGCTCCTTCCCGCCATTGAACCTCCTGGGAGTCTGCGCTCCCCACCGACAAGAAAGCCTTCGTGTTACCTTCACGTCTACGCTTTCTTCCTACTCCCCTGTGCCCAGGTGGAAGCCCTCCTGGCGGCGGACCTTGATGCAACCTGCGCTCCACCGGCACTCTAAACTCACCTGCACCACTTCACCTCGTCAGCAGCGGCAGCCTAGACACGGGGCAGGTGGCCCGGAGACCTTGGGAGTTCTTCAGCACTTCAGCCCTCCAGCCGATTCATAAGACTGTACATTAACTGGTGCATCCCTCCTAACCTCTGTGCACTCATCCGCCTGTTTGTGCTCTCTCCTAGGGTTGCCAGTGTGACTGTGCTCTGCTTGCCCAGCTGCCTCACTCCTGCACACACGCACACATTCACGCTCACACTCTTTATAATAAAAGATAATTGTGTCTTTTTCGAGTCCGTGTCTGCCCTCTAGGTCAACCAAACATGTCAAAAGCAACTTGGAAAAAAAAAATCACAGGACAGTGCATTTTAAGACAAACCCATTTTATGTGCATGGAACTGCAATAACCCAAGGAATAAACACATTTGTTACAAACAGTGGGCAATGGAGGTTTGATATGGAGCAGGAGACTACATGTTTTGTGTCTGTTTATTTCCTTTAGCACGATTTTTTCAGAAGTTCAATGCTTGACACTAAATGAATGCTGCAGCAGCAGCAAAATGTTTTATCCTTGTTCCCAGCAACAGGTTGAAGCCATCCATTAAAGTGAGACTCGGGCTAAAATCAAGTTTTTTCTGTTGTT
The DNA here is from genome assembly GCA_020510985.1 of Pholidichthys leucotaenia. NCBI lineage: Eukaryota > Metazoa > Chordata > Actinopteri > Cichliformes > Pholidichthyidae > Pholidichthys > Pholidichthys leucotaenia. The sequence continues at coordinate 252,076,378 of CM035839.1, forward strand.
AACATGTCTGTAACATGTTTCTTGTGATCTACAAGACATATCAAGAGCAAAATCATTCCATGATGTGAGCACAGGTATAACCTGCTAGGCACTCTACAAGAAGGAACAGCTCAGGCTGTTCCTACTGAGGAGACTCAGGTCTTTTGGTGTACAAGGGGCGCTGCTGAAGACATTTTACGACACGGTGGTGGCATCAGCCATCACTTTTGGAGTGGTCTGCTGGGGCAGTGGCGTTACAGCAGCCGATAGGAAGAGACTGAACAAACTGATCAAGAAAGCTAGCTCTGTCCTGGCGCAGCGCCTTGACCCAGTGGAGGAGATAGGAGAGAGAAGGATGGTGGCTAAACTGTCATCTCTGCTGGAGTCCGAGTTCCACCCTATGCAGGACATACTGAACGCACTGAGGAGCTCATTTAGCAGTAGGCTACATCATCCTAGGTGCACAACCGAGAGGTTTTGCAGGTCCTTCCTACCAACGGCTGTCAGACTGTATAACCTAAGCAGGGCTGCTCGCAGAGATAGCAAAAAAACGTGACAACCTAATAGTACTGAATGCAAAAGATGCAATAGACTTACACAATGGTCCCCTCCGGTATACAACTAGGAAAATACCGGTCGTTACGGAGGGTGACAATATGTATGGGTACATAATCATACCATGTAGGATAACTAAGTAGACGGTTATGCTGTTCATTCCATCTAGCTACAATGCTCCGCACTGTGTGTTTATATATTTATATGTACATATGTATATTCGCTGCTCTTGTTTTTTCTTGTCTTCTGATTGTTGATCTGAGTGTTGCTATCCCTGTGCTGTTGCAATCCTGGAATTCCCTCATTGTGGGACTAATAAAGGCTTATCTTATCTTATCTTATCTTATTTCTGCCTGCTGCACCTCTGTCAGTGCCAATGGGCCAGCCACAGGGCCATCAGCTCGGAGCCACCCTTCCTTGATGTTTCACCCCTTTAATCCCAGGACATCTCTGGGTGGTGGGGCAGAGGTAGAGACGTCTCCCTACCTCCCCCTGTGGCCAGCCCTAAAATCTTTAGTTACCCCACTTGGGATCTTTCCTTATGAGCCACAGCCAGAAACTGCCTTTTTCTGCCTCTTCAACCAGTTCCCTGAGTGCCTTTTTTTGCTTGAACCCAGTGACTCCAAGGACTTTAAACAGATGCTGGATGGATTTTTCAACAAAGCCCCTGCATCTGACTTCCACAGGGTAGATGTGTGCCTTCCACCCTGCTTCAGTATATGCTGCAGGAAGCTCTATGTACTTCTCCTTTTTACGCTCAAAGGCTGCCTCCATCGCTTCTTTCCATGGAACTGTAAGTTCTACCGTAAGAAGAGTTCTGGCAGGGATGGACCACAGAATTATATCTGTCCGTAGGGAAGTTGTAGCAATCTCTGGTGGAAACTTCAGCTGCTTATTCAGGTCAGGCTTCATTTGCCACTTGCATCCTGGCCTCAGCATGGACCACTCTTTGTGAACAATTTTCTTCCTGTATCTCCAGGTCTAATGAAGCATACCGGTGGCTTGGAAGAGAGCAAGCTGGACCTGTTGGATTTAAGTCTGCATGCCTCGACAACCTCATCCAGTTTTTTTAGCACCTGGTCATGACACCATCTGAACTGACCCTGGGTCAAGGCTGATCTGCAGCCACTTAGAAACTGGGATTTGGGGCCTTGCAGAGGCTGCAGCTTGTTTCTGAGCTATACCAAAGGTGTGCTCTGATCTTATATGCTTCACCTTCCATCCTGATGACTTCTGAAATCACCAGGGGCCTCATGTACAAAGACTTGCGTGGATTTCCTACTGAAAGATGACGCACATTTTAAATCAAGAAAACGCCGTAAGCAAAAAAAAAATAAAAAATCCACATGTATGAAACCGTCTGTACCCAGGAATCCAAGCACATTTTCTTTGTACATTCCAATCAACTTGAAATTGAACGCACGTGAGGAAATACCGGACTCTTCCCTTGGCACACCTCAATTTGAATATGGAATTAGATGCAAATAGGTATGCAAATAGATAAATTCAAGCGCTGCACGTTTGATTCTCCTGTATCCACGATCAAAAATAATGGAATTAATGGAGTTTCATGGACTGTGAGTTAGAGGTGCTTCTGAATGAGGTAGAGGCACGTAAAAACATTTTGTTTGGCATGCTGTCATCCGGCATTAGCGCTGGATACAGTTAATTCAATAGCCTGCTCACAACCGTAGAAGATTAGTTTATTGTTCCTTTTATTCAGACCAGGATAAGAAGAAGATGTTTTTAACTTTGACATACTGTATGTAGACTGACGTTTGCAGTCATCCTCAGAAGCGTAAGCTGATCACCATGACTGTCACCATGTGTAGCTCAGTGATTAAACTGCCAGATTTCAAAGCAAAAGTTTCCAGGTACAAGACCAGCTGTGATCTCTTTTAGGGACCCCAGTGGAAATAAGTGTGCGCACTTTCTTGTGTCATTGCATTGTTTTCAAATGGATGCTGTATCTTTTATACAGTGTTATTTTACACGATGAATAAATCAATCAATCAATTTGTGACCAGCCGGATAGATCAGCTGGTTGAATTAAAGGAAAACGGGTCACGAAAAAGAAGACAATATGAACCTATTTAGTGGGTAGCCACGGTCACCTCTCTGTTGAAAGCGGATCATATTAGACTCAGCAAGTACATATTTTATGTCCAAAATGTAAATCTCATCCTTTATAGTTATATACAACTTACATGGATGACACACACTACAATTGTAAATGAATGAAGTGCGCCGGGAAACAGGTGACACTGTTGCATTTTAAACTTTATGCATGTGTTTATTGACATAACTACTGTACACACAGAGGTAATTGGGGCTTGATAGAATGCTGTGAAACTAGTTTAAGCAGAAAAAAGGAAGTCACTTACTCAAACCACAGAGTTGCAATGAAGCCTTGAAGACAGGGTGATATTTGTGGGGCGCACAGGCGCGTTGCACATGAGGTGGGTTATTATTAGGACAATTACATGAATTTACTCACCAAGAAGCCACCCATCCGCACAGTGCCAGCTTGTAGTTTGTTCCGAACAATGCTGTTCATTAGAATCAATAGGAAAACCAGCTCTTGCTGCAAATTGCACTTTGATGCTGGCCTGTTCAGCTGCATTGTATGGGAATACGATGTACCTGGGTGACAGCCGGATAATGCCATCCCACACAGCTGGCATAGCTCGGCTCAGAGTTGACTGGGAAATTCCCGATGGGTCTGCCAGCTCCCTCTGGAATGCCTCTTTCCAGAAACTCCAGAGTTGTCAGCACCTGCACTGGGACGGGCAGGCACGGCTTCTCGCCGTGTCGTGCTCCAGGAGCGGCCATAGCTCTGTTCACCTCAGTTCCACAGGGACTGCCCGTGGAAACCTAAGCCGGCTGACAAGCCAGTTATCATCCTGAGCCAGAAAATCTTCTGTCTCTAAATACCCTTTCTCTTCTCACTGCGAGATTTGCAATATCCTCTAATCTTCTGTTGTTAGAGGCATTTTCTGCACTTCTTTGGGCTTGCTTTTATATTCACTCATCTAATTGCGCACACTTGGATGTTTGTTCATCATGTGTCTCTGGTATGTACAATAATTTTCACGTCATTTTCAGTCTCCCAACATCACCTCAAAGTGTCGCTAACGGACCAATAACAGTAGAAACATGTGTACACTAGCTATGAAGTTGGCGTGAGGCTGCGCATATTTCCACAGTCATTTCATTCTTGATACATCTGAAATTTTCCGTGGAAAAGGATGTACGCCATGTTTTTGTGCATAAGTACCCTTTGTACATGAGGCCCCAGCTCCTTCCTTTTTTTCTTGGAAGAGCTTGACCACATCTTGGGGGCTGGTGCCCACCTAAGCCCTGTCTTGCCCTGATGTAGCCACCCATTTCCTTGTGCTGTAATTGGTGGATTGCCTGATCAACAACTTGCTCGACTCGCCATTTGTGCCCTATTCAAACTGGTGCCTTTGCTGCTAATATAGTTGGATCAGGTGACTCTTTGAGTTCAAACATGAGACTCACTTTCTCCACCTTATAGCCCAGGTTGAGGGACTTCAAGGGTAGCTGGAGGGTGTTCTTTCCAAACAAGGCAGTATTGAACAGGCAGTGAGGTAGCCCTAGCAATTTCAGGATATAGATGTTTGCCTTTGGTTGGCCAGCTGAAGCTGCTCACACAGCTTCAGCGGCCACATAGCACTGTGGAGTGTGTAAATGACGAGGCGGATTTGACTCAAACAGTTTATTACACATTCTCACACAGAAGCATAGTCAGGAAGAGAACATCTCAGACAAAACTCTTCTCTTAAATACCCAGGTCTTCCTACAGCCGCTTCTACACATCAAAGGTCACATTGCATTCACATCAAAGGTCACATTGCATTCACTTCCTTAATCCTTTAACATCCTGCTTGCAGTCTCTGATACACAAAGGATCCTCCTAGCAGACCCTGACACACAAAAGATCACCCTGCATCATTCTTCACAACTTCCTGTTATCTCCAAGGAAAACTCTGCTCTTTGTTCTTATCTAAGATGCTGCTCATTATGTTTTCCCCTGTGCGGCTACAGCACCAGATTTTGAATTTTCCTGGGAGATGGCTTTGAGCTATCCTCACTAGGCCTTCTGAGAGCTGTGTGATGACAGAGTGAGCCATATGTTTATCTGAGAGGTCAGAGGTGTACAACCTCCCAAGGCTTCGCACTGGCTGTTCTACTAGGAGTGGAATCTTCTCTGTGCCAAAAGAAAAGACGATGTTGTCATTCCTTCACACTTTCTGAATTGACAGACTTCTGGACTTAGCTGGTTTGATTTTCATCCTTGCCCAGAAAAAAATCTCTTCCAGTCTGTTCAGAGTTGAGCAAGCGGCTGTTTGCAGGAATGTTGTGATATTGTCCATGTAACTTCTTAAAGTTGGATGACGCTGTCCTGATTCTGCTCTCACTCCCCTGACCATCTTTCTTGCACCAATAAGGATGATTTCAAAGGCTGCTGTAAACAGGATGGGTGAGATTGAACATCCCATCGTGATGCCCTTTTCAAGCTGATGCCATCCAGTTGTGATTTCTTGAGTGGTGTAGGAGACATACTGTAGAAGTAATTGAAATAGGCAGAGACCAGGTTTATACAAGCAGGCATGTGGAAGAAATCGAGTGTGAACATGATCAGGTGATGTGGAACAGGTCCATATGCATTTTCCAGATCCCACTATATCATATGGACATCTGACTTCCTGAATTTGGCTGTCTAAATTTCAGTGTTTGATGCAACCAGGAAATCCTGGAACACTTGCTTTCTGGTAAGTGGTGTCACTGTAATTATTGCCCAGGAGGTAGTTGCTCATGTGTCTGGCCAGAACTGTAAAGAAGATCTTCCCTTCAACATTGAACAAAGCAATGCCTCTGAACTGCTTGATGTTATGGGAGTCTTTCTCTCTTGGGATAAAAATGGTTACAGCTCTGCTCCAAGCTGATGGAATAACTTGGGTTTTCCAGGCCACTCTCATTAGCTTCCACAGCAGCTTCAACACCATGGGGCAGTTCTTATGCATCTTAAAAGGAATGCCATTTGGACCAGGTGCTGATGCAGATCTTGCGTTTTCCACCGCCTGCTTGATCTCTGCCAATTTGGGCAAGCTGATGTCAAATTTCTGATCAGGTTGAGCGGGCTGGGGCACATAACCTGGGGAACTGAGTGGGACATCCTTCCTACTGTCACTGAGTTGTTCCTTCATGCGACTCTATAGTTCCTGAGAGGTGGTTTCAAGCTCAAACATTAACCAATCAGGTAGACACTCTTGGCTACCTCAGGGGAAGAGGGAGGAGCCGAGGAGCAGCAGGATTGAGGCACAGGGGGACGAAGGCGCATGTTTTGCATAGTGAAGCAGTGGAGGAGGAGGCGACCAATCATGTGCAAGCCCTACAGGTCAGGGAGAGCAGAGCGGGTTGGGGTAGCAGCAAAGAGAGAAAGCGGAGAGACGCAGAGAGAGGAGAGGGGGGTGACCTGATGTGAATGTGGCTTGGCCAGACTGCGGTCTCTGGAAAGAGGTTTTTACATCTTCCACCTACTTAAGTATGCACAGATCTATGAATATTTGGAGTATCCATATGCCCCAACTACCTGCTCAGTTGCTGATAGACAAGGCGTCGCACGCGGTCTTGCTGAGTGTGGTGCCCTGTATGCCAGCGGCTGAGGTGAGCCAGAGCCGGTTCTGCTTACCAAAAGTGGCCCACTGGATTGCTCACATTGCAGCCTCCAAGCAGGGCCGGGAAGCGACCTTCTGCTACACCAAGAATGATCCTTCCTCAAGTTGGATCACCTTCTCAGAGCCCTGGAGCAAAGTCCTCTTCTTCCAGCTATTGGTGGGTGGGATAATGGTTGGAGCTAATTAGAATATTCATAGATCTGAACATACTTAAGTAGGTGGAAGATGTACAGTGGGGCAAAAAAGTATTTAGTCAGCCACCAATTGTGCAAGTTCTCCCACTTAAAAGATGAGAGAGGTCTCCAATTTTCATCATAGGTATACCTCAACTATGAGAGACAAAATGAGAAAAAAAAATCCAGAAAATCACATTGAAGGATTTTTAATGAATTAATTGGTAAATTCCTTGGTACGATAAGTATTTGGTCACCTACAAACAAGCAAGATTTCTGGCTCTCACAGACCTGTAACTTCTTTAAGAAGCTCCTCTGTCCTCCACTCGTTACCTGTATTAATGGCACCTGTTTGAACTCATTATCAGTATAAAAGACACCTGTCCACAACCTCAAACAGTCAGACTCCAAACTCCACTATGGCCAAGACCAAAGAGCTGTCAAAGGACACCAGAAACAAAACTGTAGACCTGCACCAGGCTGGGAAGACTGAATCTGCAATAGGTAAGCAGCTTGGTGTGAAGAAATCAACTGTGGGAGCAATTATTAGAAAATGGAAGACATACAAGACCACTGATAATCTCCCTCGATCTGGGGCTCCACGCAAGATCTCACCCTGTGAGGTCAAAATGATCACGAGAACGGTGAGCAAAAATGCCAGAACCACACGGGGGGACCTAGTGAATGACCTGCAGAGAGCTGGGACCAAAGTAACAAAGGCTACCATCAGTAACACACTACGCCGCCAGGGACTCAAATCCTGCAGTGCCAGACGTGTCCCCCTGCTTAAGCCAGTACATGTCCAGGTCCGTCTGAAGTTTGCTAGAGAGCATTTGGATGATCCAGAAGAGGACTGGGAGAATGTCATATGGTCAGATGAAACAAAAATAGAACTTTTTGGTAAAAACTCAACTTGTCGTGTTTGGAGGAGAAAGAACACCATACCTACTGTGAAGCATGGGGGTGAAAACATTATACTTTGGGGCTGTTTTTCTGCAAAGGGACCAGGACGACTGATCCGTGTAAAGGAAAGAATGAATGGGGCCATGTATCGTGAGATTTTGAGTGAAAACCTCCTTCCATCAGCAAGGGCATTGAAGATGAAATTCTTTCTGTTATTCTTTCAGTATGACAATGATCCCAAACACACTGCCCGGGCAACGAAGGAGTGGCTTCGTAAGAAGCATTTCAAGGTCCTGGAGTGGCCTAGCCAGTCTCCAGATCTCAATCCCATAGAAAATCTTTGGAGAGAGTTGAAAGTCTGTGTTGCCCAGCGACATCCCCAAAACATCACTGTTCTAGAGGAGATCTGCATGGAGGAATGGGCCAAAATACCAGCAACAGTGTGTGAAAACCTTGTGAAGACTTACAGAAAACGTTTGACCTCTGTCATTGCCAACAAAGGGTATATAACAAAGTATTGAGATGAACTTTTGTTATTGACCAAATACTTATTTTACTGAGGAATTTACCAATTAATTCATTAAAAATCCTTCAATGTGATTTTCTGGATTTTTTTTTTTCTCATTTTGTCTCTCATAGTTGAGGTATACCTATGATGAAAATTGGAGACCTCTCTCATCTTTTAAGTGGGAGAACTTGCACAATTGGTGGCTGACTAAATACTTTTTTTCCCCACTGTAAAAAAGCTCTTTCTATGCAATTCTAAGGCAATGAACTTTTTTTTTGTGTGTATAAAAAGCCACAATATACTATTTTGGGCAATACACATTTGCTTTTGATGGTGTTTTTGGTGGTTTTAGAGCCACCGGAGTGCATCTTTAACACTCACAACATTTGACCATTTGTATCATTCTTAGATGTTTTTCCAGCTTAGTTATGTATTCTGAGATAAATGGTAGCTAGCTGAAGCTAGCAGTGTCGCCACTCATTCTCAAATGTTTCTGTGCTTATTGTACTCCAGGGACTGGTCATATCCTATTGACCATGGGAACCAAACACCCCTGTCCAACAGTGATGCTATATTTCATTCATTCTTTAAGACAAATTTTTATTAGTTGGCTCCGGCTCGCTATCTGAGCTAGGAGCTAGCCAGGTAATATTAGCAATAATAACACAATAGATAGGGCATTGAATGGGGTCTTAGGGATTTAAAGAGCCATACACTGAAACAACCCCCTCATGGATCGTCATTTTATTGTGGTGGGGGGGTTTGCGTGTCCCAGTGATCCCAGGAGCTATGTTGTCCGGGGTAATTTGCCTCTGATAGGGTCTCCCAAGACAAACTGGTCCTGGGTGAAGGGCCAGACTAAGAACGATCCAACAGACTCTCATGATAAATTGTATATCAAGGATTCAGTGTACCCCACCCAGTATGGGGTTACCGGGGCCCCACCCTGGAGCCAGGCCTGGGGGAGGGGCTCGAAGGCTAGCGTCTGGTGGCCGGGTTTCCACCCATGGGACCCGGCCGGGCTCATCCCGAAGGAGTTACATGGGTCCGCCCTCCAGTGGGCTCACCACCTGCAAGAGGGATCATGGGGGTCCAGTGCTATGTGGATTAGGTGGTGGTCAAAGGCGGAGACCTTGGCGGACTGATCCCAAGCTTTCTAAACTGGCTTTTGGTACGTGGAATGTCACCTCTCTGGTGGGGAAGGAGCCTGAGCTGGTGTACGAGGTTGAGAGATACTGGCTAGATATAGTCGGCCTCACCTCAACACACAGCTCCGGTTCCGGAACCAGTCTCCTGGAGAGGGGCTGGAGCTTGGCCTTTTCTGGAGTTGCCCCGGGTGAGAGGCGACAAGCAGGGGTGGGTATTCTTGTATCGCCCCACCTTGCTGCCTCTATATTGGAGTTTTCCCCGGTGGACGAAAGGGTTGCTTCCTTGCGCCTTCGGGTTGGGAAACGGGTCCTGACCATCATTTGTGCCTATGCACCAAATGATGTTTCAGAGTACCCACCCTTTTTGGAGTCTCTGACTAGGGTGCTGGAGGGTGCTCCTCTTGGAGACTCCATTGTCCTACTGGGGGACTTCATTGCGCACGTGGGCAACGACAGTGAAACCTGGAGGGGGGTGATTGGGAGGAACGGCCTTCCTGATCTGAACCCGAGTGGTGTTCAGTTATTGAACTTCTGTGCTAACCACAGTCTGTCCATAATGAACACCATGTTCAAGCATAAGGGTGTCCATATGGGCACCTGGCACCAGGACACCCTAGGTCGCAGGCCGATGATCAATTTTGTTATCGTATCATCAGACCTGCGACCGTATGTCTTGGACACCCGAGTAAAGAGAGGTGCAGAGCTGTCAACTGATCACCACCTGGTGGTGAGTTGGATCCGATGGCAGGGGAGGAAGCCATTCAGACCTGGTAGACCCAAACGTATAGTGAGGGTGTGCTGGGAGCGTCTGGCTGAGGCCCCTGTCCGGGAGGTCTTCAACTCCCACCTCCGGAAGAACTTCAACCACATTCCGAGGGAGTCTGGAGACATGGAGTCTGAATGGGCCATGTTCTCCACCTCTGTTGTTGAAGCGGCGGCCCAGAGCTGCAGCCGCAAGGTGTTCAGTGCATCTCGTGGTGGCAACCCCCGAACCAAGTGGTGGACACCAGTGGTGAGGGGGACCATTAAGCTGAAGAAGGAGTCCTATCAAGCTTGGTTGGCTTGTGGGACTCTCGAAGCAGCTGAGTTGTACCGGCAGGCCAAGCGGAGTGCAGCTCGGGTGGTTGCTGAAGCAAAAACCCGGGTATGGGAGGAGTTTGGTGAGGCTATGGAACAAGACTTTCGGTCGGCCTCAAAGAGATTCTGGCAAACTGTCCGGCGGCTCAGGAGGGGAAAGCAGCTCCCCGTCCACACTATGTATGGTGCGGATGGGACACTGTTGACTTCGACTGGGGATATCGTCGGGCGGTGGAAGGAATACTTCGAGGATCTCCTCAATCCCACTGATACGCCTTCCACAGAGGAAGCAGGGTTTGGGGACGAGGGGGATGACTCGCCTATCGCAGGGGCTGAGGTCGCCAAGGTGATTAAAAATCTCCTTGGTGGCCGGGCTCCGGGGGTGGACGAGATTCGCCCTGAGTACCTCAAGGCCCTGGATGTTGTTGGGCTGTCATGGTTGACACACCTCTGCAACATTGCGTGGAGGTCAGGGGCAGTGCCTTTGGCATGGCAAACCGGGGTGGTGATTCCTCTCTTCAAAAAACGGGACCGGAGGGTGTGCTCCAACTTTAGAGGGATCACACTCCTCAGCCTCCCTGGGAAGGTCTATGCCAAGGTACTGGAGAGGAGAGTCCGGCTGTTGGTCGAACCTCGGATTCAGGAGGAGCAATGTGGTTTTCGTCCTGGCCGTGGCACATCGGACCAGCTCTTTACCCTCTCGAGAATTCTTGAGGGTTCGTGGGAGTTTGCCCAACCAGTTTACATGTGTTTTGTGGACTTGAAGAAGGCATTTGACCGCGTCCCTCGTGGATTTTTGTGGGGGGTGCTTCGGGAGTATGGGGTATCGGTCTTGTTGTTACGAGCTATTCGGTCTCTGTACGACCGTTGTGAGAGTTTGGTTCGTATTGCCAACACTCGGTCGGACTCATTCCCAGTGAGAGTTGGACTTCGCCAGGGCTGCCCTCTGTCACCGATCCTGTTCATAATTTTTATGGACAGGATTTCTAGGTGCAGCCAGGGAATGGAGGGTGTCATGCTTGGTGACCACAGGATCTCATCTCTGTTGTTTGCAGATGATGTTGTCCTGTTGGCTTCATCCAGCAATGACCTACAGCTCTTGCAGGGACGGTTTGCCGCTGAGTGTGAAGCGGCTGGGATGAGAATCAGCACCTCCAAGTCCGAGTCCATGGTCCTCAGCCGGAAAAAGGTGGATTGTCCTCTCCGGGTTGGGGACAGGCTCCTGCCCCAAGTGGAGGAGTTTAAGTATCTTGGGGTCTTGTTCACGAGTGAGGGGAAAATGGAGCGAGAGATCGACAGACGGATTGGAGCAGCATCTGCAGTGATGTGGACGTTGTACCGGTCTGTTGTGGTGAAGAGGGAGCTGAGTTCTAAGCCAAAGCTGTTGATTTACCAGTCAATCTACGTTCCTACTCTCACCTATGGTCACGAGCTTTGGGTAATGACCGAAAGAACGAGATCGCGGATACAAGCGGCTGAAATGAGCTTTCTCCGTAGGATTGCTGGACTCACCCTCAGAGATAGGGTGAGGAGCTCAGTCATCCGGGAGAGGCTCAGAGTAGAACCGCTGCTCCTCCACATTGAAAGGAGTCAGTTGAGGTGGTATGGGCATCTGATTAGGATGCCTCCTGGACGCCTCCCACTTGAGGTGTTTCAGGCACGTCCCACTGGGAGGAGACCCCGTGGCAGACCCAGGACTCGGTGGAGAGACTATGTCTCCCAGCTGGTCTGGGAACGCCTTGGTATCCCCTCTGAAGAGCTGGAGCAGGTGGCTGGGGAGAGGGAAGTCTGGGCTTCTTTGCTTGAACTGCTGCCTCCGCGACCTGGACCTCCGGAAAAGCGGTGGAAGATGGATGGATGGATGAACACTGAAACAAGATGTTCTGAGGAAGGCTGCCAAAGATGATTCACAATGATGCTGCAAGAATTAAATAATTAAAGGTAATGTGACCAAAATATGTCACACACATTTAAATTAGACCTGTGGGAATTGTCAACATGTGGAAAAATTGCAGTAAATGGGACCTTTAAAAAAATAATATATCCACAAAACTTTTACAAAGGCACTGAATAAAAGTTAATGTGTGTGTGAATGGGTGGATGGTAGGATCTGTAAAGCGCTTTGGTCATCAAGAGATGAGAATAAAAGCGCTATATAAGTGAATACCATTTACCATTTACCATTTACCCTGCCTTAGGAATGTCCACAGAGATACTTAGTTTGGGTGTTGTTCCCATTCATTCATACAAAGGTAAGTCTTCAACAAAGAAAAAAGGTTCAGGAAAAGAACTGTGACGACAAGGAAAAATATGAATTATTATGTTTTAAAAGGCAAAAAAGCAAATAAAAGACCACAATGCCTGTGTAAGTGCAGTGAAAACCATGTGATCTATACCCTCATCATACCCATCTGTTACACCTGAATAAATGTGGATGAGAATGTGGATGAAACAGTATTTTTCAAAAGATCTTCTACATCAACAAGAGGACATCATCTAAAATTATATAAGAAAAGAACAGTTAAAGGTCTGGATCTGAGAAAAAATTTCTTCTCCCAAAGAGTGGCAACAGCTTGGAACCAAGGCCACCTTAATGCACAGGCTAAGCTGGGCTGAAGCCCAGAGGCCTACAAAGATCAGGGGCCGATCATGAGCCAATAAAAAAGATCACATTGTTGTTAATTGGTCAAATTCTATGTCCATCGCAATATTCCTGCGGACTTTTCCGATTATTCAGCCTTCCCATGGCTGCTAAGCATAAAGTCAATTTCTATAGTTCACCGGTTGCGCAAGATTGTAAGCTGTGTCTCCATACCAAGAAGTTCAAAATCTGTTAATTTTTTGGGAAGTTAATGAGGTAAAAGTGACATGTTTACTACTAAACCCACTGAGCATTGAGTGTTTTGGTGTTCAGTACTGTTTAGTGACTTGCTGAGTGTTTTGGGTGTACCAATATGGCGGCCCAGTGGCTTCATTTGGCTCTGTATTCGCTAATGGGGCATGCGCTATCCAGTGTTTTTATACAGATCAGTGGTAACCATAGCCTGTCAGAGGAATTGTTATGACATATGACTATGTAAGCACCAGTGAGAGGTAAAAAGTAATTAGCACCACCAAAATGTCCGGATAAAAGTTTGAGATGGTGCTCATAAAATTATTGAGAGGAAAACAACTCAGGAAAAATAAATTGCTTGAAAAATCCCAAAACATAAAGGATTTTTCTAAGCTGGAGCATCGAGTGGAGGTGGCGCTGCCAATTACTGAGGAGACAGGTGGGCCATTAAAGCATTCACCTGGAGGAGAAGACCAGGCACCACCAGATCCTGCTGAAAGAAAGCAGGCCAATGAGGAAGACGAGCACGCTATTAAACAGACTGTGTAACCTCACATTGATGTCCACTGAGTTATTTGTGAGCTGGACTTAAAGGACATAATGAAGGATTTTTCATTAAAGAAGACCAAAAACACTTCTAGCACTGCGGCAGCACAGTTTACCCTTGGCCGGGGGATTGTGGGGATCGTGGGATCGTGGGTTCGATCCCAGCCCCCGACCAACAGTAATCTGTGTGGAGTTTGCATGTTCTCCCCGTGTTGCGTGGGTTTACTCCGGGATTTCTCCGGTTTCCTCCCACATGCCAAAAACATGCATGTTAGGCTAATTGGCTGTTCTAAATTGTCCCTAGATATTTGTTTCCTATAGGCCTTTAGAATAGAGGGTTAGTATTAATGAAAGCGCTTTGAGTGGTCTTTGTGACTAGAAAAGCGTTATATAAGTGCAGGTTAGTTAGTTAGTTAGTTCTACAAAGGTAAGACATGCTATTTGTACTCCATGGTTGAGAGACATGGAGTGACAGAGAGAGGACTAACTTGTGTTTATGCTGAAGACAGTATCTGTCATACTATAAACATGTCAATCTTAGTAAGATAATATATATATTAAATCAAGGCTTTATGCTTGTTTTTCTCAAGATAATTTTGACAAGTTCTTTTTGTTGGGTAGTGTTCTGTAAGCTTATACTTGCTTTATTATAATTTTTGCTTGTGTTAAGCAATTTAATTTCTACATTAACAACAGCTGGTGCTCTGATGTAACGGTGATTTCCAAACACTGTTCTCCCGCCCTGGAATTTCTTTTTATTAACTGCAAGCCATTTTATTCCCCGCGGGAGTTCGCCTCATTCATCCTCGTCGCTGTGTACGTCCCTCCTGACGCGGACACGCGCAAAGCTCAGCGCGTGCTCGCGGATCACATCCAACACACGGAGCGGAATTTTCCAGACTCCCTGGTTATTGTGGTAGGCGACTTTAACCAGAGCAATCTGAGTCACGAGCTCCCCCGCTACAAACAGTTTATTAAATGTCCCACCAGAGGAAAGAACACGCTGGATCACTGTTACACTACAGTGAAAGACGCATATCGCACTGTTCCCCGCGCTGCGCTCGGATTATCTGATCACGTGATGGTCCACCTCATTCCCACATACAGACAGAGACTGAAGCTCACTAAACCTGTTGTGACCACCACGAAGAAACTGACCAGTGAAGCTGGAGAGAATCTGAACACATGCATGGAAATAACTGACTGGGACATGTTTAAAGGAGCCACACATGATCTTAATGAGTACACGGACACTGTGAACTCATATATCAACTTCTGTGAGGAGAACATTCTTCCATCGCACACCAGGGTGAGGTAGTCTAATGATAAGCCCTGGTTCACTGCCAAGCTCAGACAGATCAGGAAGGAGAAGGAAGCAGCGTTGAAAAGTGGAGACAGGGACTGCTACAGAGAGGTCAAATATCGGTTTAACAGAGAGCTGAGGAGAGCTAAATCTGTGTATTCTGAGAGACTCCAGCAGCAGTTCACTGCTAATGACTCGGCTTCTGTGTGGAGAGGACTGAGGCAAATCACCAACTATCGGCCTCAGGCTTCTAAAGGTCAGGATGACAAAGCCCTTTGTCAAAAACTGTCCCAACATTACGCCCGTTTTGACACCTCGTCAGCTGTGTCCAACTCACCCACTCCACTCAGCTCCACTGCCTCCTCGGCCCCTAATTCATCAAAAGCGGTCCCCCCCTTCTCCTCCTCCTCCTCCTCCTCCCCCCCGCCCTTGTCATCAGTGAGCAGGACGTGCACAGACAGTTCTCCAGACTGAACCCGCGCAAGGCCCCCGGGCCGGATGGTGTGTCTCCCTCCACCCTGAGACACTGTGCGAAAGAGCTGGCTCCTGTCTTCACAGACATTTTTAACACCTCCCTTAAGCGATGTCACGTGCCGACCTGCCTCAAATCCTCCACCATCATCCCTGTCCCCAAGAAGCCACGGATTACTGGACTGAACGACTACAGACCTGTAGCGCTCACCTCTGTAGTCATGAAGTCCTTTGAGCGCCTGGTCCTGTCTCACCTCAAGTCCATCACCACTTCCCTCCTGGACCCGCTGCAGTTTGCCTACCGTGCTAACAGGTCTGTGGACGACGCAGTCAACCTGGCCCTCCACTCCATCCTGCAGCACCTGGACTCCCCGGGAACCTACGCCAGGATTCTGTTTGTGGACTTCAGCTCCGCATTCAACACCATCCGCCCCGATCTGCTCCAGGACAAGCTGTCCCTGCTCGATGTGCCTGACTCCCTCTGCAGGTGGATCACCGACTTCCTGACGGACCGGAGGCAGCATGTGCGGCTGGGAAAGACTGTCTCAGACTATACTAGCATCAGCACCGGATCACCCCAGGGCTGTGTACTTTCCCCCCTACTCTTCTCCCTTTACACCAACTCCTGCACCTCCAGCCACCAGTCTGTCAAGTTGATCAAGTTTGCGGACGACACCACCCTCATCGGGCT
The DNA here is from genome assembly GCA_020510985.1 of Pholidichthys leucotaenia. Lineage (NCBI taxonomy): Eukaryota > Metazoa > Chordata > Actinopteri > Cichliformes > Pholidichthyidae > Pholidichthys > Pholidichthys leucotaenia. The sequence continues at coordinate 252,092,267 of CM035839.1, forward strand.
CATCTCCAACGGCGACGAGTCCGCCTACAGGAGAGAGGTGGCCCAGCTGGCGTCCTGGTGCAGCAATAACAACCTGCAGCTGAACGCTCTGAAGACAGTGGAGATGATTGTAGACTTCAGGAAAGTCACTACTCCTCTGCCCCCCCTCACCCTCTCAGGCTCTCCCATCACCACTGCTGATTCCTTCCGCTTCCTAGGCACTACCATCACCAGGGACCTCAAATGGGAGCTGACCATCAGCTCACTCATCAAAAAAGCCCAGCAGAGGATGTTCTTCCTGCGGCAGCTGAGGAAGCTCAAGCTACCCACCAAGATGTTAGTGCAGTTCTACACAGCCATCATCGAGTCCATCCTCACCACCTCCATAACCGTGTGGTACGCAGGAGCCACTGCCAGGGACAGACTAAGGCTGCAGCGCGTCGTGCGCACTGCTGAGAAGGTGATCAGCTGCAAGCTCCCATCTCTCCAGGACCTGTACATCTCCAGGACCCGGAGGCGTGCTGGCCGGATCATAGCCGATCCTTCACACCCTGGTCATGTACTGTTTGCCCCCCTCCCCTCAGGTAGAAGACTTCGGTCCATTCGGACTAAAACCTCCCGGCACATGAACAGCTTCTTCCCCTCTGCCATCAGACTGCTGAACATTAATTGACTTATTGTCTCTCTTGCACTATGTACAGCAGCTCAACCAGACTCATGACATTCATCACTGTTTTTCTGTTGCATTATCAACTGCACTGTGGTACCCCATATTATCTGCTACTTGCTAATTTATTTAAAACTGCCTTGACTAGTATTACTCATTATTACTATTATTATTATTATTATTACTTATTTTTCTACACTTATTGCACGTTTTTAGTCCTTTAGTTTTTTAGTTTATCTCTTTATCTCATCATGTTTTTAATGTTGCAGCATGGCACCGAGACAAATTCCTAGTTTGTGTACTACATGAACAATGGCAATAAATCGAATTCTGATTCTGATTCTGATTCTTAAACTTACTTTGTTGGCAGATGATTTTTTTTCTAATTTTAATTTTCATAGAATTTTTATTTATTACCACTTTTATCAGATTCAAGTTATTTCTGTGACCACTGTGGGTTTTGCTTTCATTAGCAGAGGGGTACCAACAATTTTGTCCACATGTGCATGTTATGAATTATTCCACCTCAATTTCGGTTACATTACGCTGCCAAACCGGCGCTATTGTTCTCTATCGTCATGTGCGGCTCCGTCGATGGCAGAAGAAAGTGTACACACTCCAGACCGTCTTCTCTTGTCACAAAAGGTAAATATTTCCATTCAGAAGCTAAATAATCTCTTTTTAGAATCATAGTCGGCAAAATTTGGAGCAAATGCTTCCTCTGTGTGGAAATATATGTTTAGATGGAGCCTTTGTTTACGTTCTCTTCTTCGTGTTACCGGAAATGATGTTTGCGATGATTCGTTGGGTGAAGTCCTCCAGTCCTCCAGTGAACAGCAGTAAGCTATAAGTGTCTGACATCTTGTCCTGGGAAATGCTTGTTACAACTGGGTTTTCTGTGCTTTTGGGACACATCACGTAACAGGCGCAGAACTGCGCCAGGGACAGCAGGTGACGCTGATGTCTTATGACAGCAGAACGTTAAAGAGTTAAGGAATAATTACAGCCAACATCTTGTGTAGTTCTTATGTTGTTGCTATGGCATTCGTACAGCCGCCCTACGATGAAGGATTTTCATCGGGCATTCGTAGAAATCTTGGACAAGACCATCAACCTAGCCATGAGCAGTTTATGAATGCTGGAGTCACCTATGGCTGCCTTAAGAAGGCTGTGCCAAATGATTCAAAAATTGTTTGCATGGTGTTCACAGCCATTTGTAAGGGTATTTGTGACTGTAGATTTAGATAATTTCCCGATATAAACTTACTGATGTTGGCCCTATGTACTGTATGTGTGCTGTTGGGGCTGTGTGTGGTTCTATTTCCACACTGTGATAAATGAAGGGCCAGTAGGGAAGGGGTGAATTCTGCTGTCTCTGACTGCATTGTCTTCTGTTTTTCACCTCTGTATTCAGCAACAGAAGACTGCCTCCAGCACTGGACTCTGTATAAACATCAAGAAAACTGAAGTGATGAGGGTGAATGCCAAATGCAGGGACCCCATAGTAATTGGTGATAACATCATAAAAGAAATGGACTGATTTACATACCTAGGCAGTGTGTCAGATAAGACAGGAGGCCCAGATGAAGACATAAGAGTAAGAATTAGAAAGGCCACAGCAACTTTTGCCAAGCTGGATTACATCTCAAAAACCAAAAGCATCTCCACTGCAAAACAAAAAACAAAAAACAAAACAAAACAAACAAACAAACAAACAAACAAAAACCTCTGGACCTTCAATGCTAATGTAAAATCTGTCCTTATGTATGTGCAGAAGCTTGGAGAACAACTAAACAACTGGTCCACAAACTGCAGACATTCATCAACAAGTATCTGAGGAGAATCCTGAATGTTTGGTGGCCAAATAAGATCTCTAATGAAGATCTTTGGGGAAGAACAAATGAATCCCCATTATTAGACCATATCAAACGAAGAAAGTGGGGATGGATTGGCCATACTTTGAGGAAACCAGACAGCAACATCACCAGGCATGCACTAAGGTGGAATCCACAAGGAAAGCCAAACCAGGAAGGCTGTGCAACATGTGGAGGAGGGATACCATGGCAGAAATGGAGAGAGCTAGATGTAATTGGAAACAACTAGAGAAGGCAGCACAGACCTGATCAAGATGGAAAGTTGTCAGTGGCCAAAGTTCCACATTGGAAATAACAAGGAGGGGAAGAAGAAGATTCAACATAATCACATGCCTTGTGGGTGAGAGTCTGACGGAATTCTTGGAACTCATCCATAACTGTGACCCTTTAGGGTTTTATAGCACCTGAATGGTAACTATCCTGAAGGAACTGTGCCTTGCTGCTGAATATTTCATTTAGAGTGTGTTTGCATTGTTGGTTTTGTAAAGTTTTGTAAAGTAACACCAGAATATACAGCAGGGAAAATAAGTATTGAACACATCAACATTTTTCTCATTAAACATACAGCGGGAAAAAGAAGAATTGAACATAAGATAAGATAAGATAAGATAAGCCTTTATTAGTCCCACAACGGGGAAATTCCAGGATTGCAACAGCACAGGGATAGCAACACTCAGAGCAACAATCAGAAGGCAAGAAAAAAAAAAACAAAAAAAAACAAGCAAGCAAGAGCAGCTAATATACATATGTACATATTACTATAAAATATATACACTCACCGGCCACTTTATTAGGTACACCATGCTAGTAACGGGTTGGACCCCCTTTTGCCTTCAGAAGTGCCTCAATTCTTCGTGGCATAGATTCAACAAGGTGCTGGAAGCATTCCTCAGAGAGTTTGGTCCATATTGACATGATGCCATCACACAGTTGGCGCAGATTTGTCGGCTGCACATCCATGATGCGAATCTCCCGTTCCACCACATCCCAAAGATGCTCTATTGTATTGAGATCTGGTGACTGTGGAGGCCATTTGAGTACAGTGAACTCATTGTCATGTTCAAGAAACCAGTCTGAGATGATTCCAGCTTTATGACATGGCGCATTATCCTGCTGAAAGTAGCCATCAGAAGTTGGGTACATTGTGGTCATAAAGGGATGGACATGGTCAGCAACAATACTCAGGTAGGCTGTAGCATTGCAACGATGCTCAATTGGTACCAAGGGGCCCAAAGAGTACCAAGAAAATATTCCCCACACCATTACACCACCACCACCAGCCTGAACCATTGATACAAGGCAGGATGGATCCATGCTTTCATGTTGTTGACGCCAAATTCTGACCCTACCATCCGAATGTCGCAGCAGAAATCGAGACTCATCAGACCAGGCAACGTTTTTCCAATCTTCTATTGTCCAATTTCGATGAGCTTGTGCAAATTGTAGCCTCAGTTTCCTGTTCTTAGCTGAAAGGAGTGGCACCCGGCGTGGTCTTCTGCTGCTGTAGCCCATCTGCCTCAAAGTTCGACGTACTGTGCGTTCAGAGATGCTCTTCTGCCTACCTTGGTTGTAATGGGTGGTTATTTGAGTCACTGTTGCCTTTCTATCAGCTCGAACCAGTCTGGCCATTCTCCTCTGACCTCTGGCATCAACAAGGCATTTCCGCCCACAGAACTGCCGCTCACTGGATATTTTTTCTTTTTCGGACCATTCTCTGTAAACCCTAGAGATGGTTGTGCGTGAAAATCCCAGTAGATCAGCAGTTTCTGAAATACTCAGACCAGCCCTTCTGGCACCAACAACCATGCCACGTTCAAAGTCACTCAAATCACCTTTCTTCCCCATACTGATGCTTGGTTTGAACTGCAGGAGATTGTCTTGACCATGTCTACATGCCTAAATGCACTGAGTTGCCGCCATGTGATTGGCTGATTAGAAATTAAGTGTTAACGAGCAGTTGGACAGGTGTACCTAATAAAGTGGCCGGTGAGTGTATATACACACACACACACAGACACACAGTGCAGAGCATTGTAGCTGGATGGAATAAATATATGAATATATGAACACACAGTGCAGGGCATTGTAGCTAGATGGAATAAATATGTAAATATATAAACACCCACAGTACGGAGCATTGCAGCTAGGTGGAATAAATATGCAAGTATATAAACACACACAGTGCGGAGCAATGTAGCTAGATGGAATAATATGTAGATATATAAAAACACAGTGCGGAGCATTGTAGCTAGATGGAATAAATATATAGATATATAAATATAAACACACCCAGTGCTGAGCATTGTAGCTAGATGGAATAAATATGTAAATATATAAACACACACAGTGCAGAGCATTGTTGCTAGGTGGGATGAAACAGCATAACCGTCTATTTAGTTATCCTACATGGTATGATTATGTGCCCATACATATTCTCACCCTCCATAGCGACCGGTATGTTCCTAGTTGTATGCCGGAGAGGACCATTGTGTAAGTCTATTGCATCTTTTGCATTCAAAAAAACTATTAGTTTGTTACGTCTTTTTGCTATCTCTGCGAGCAGCCCTGCTTAGGTTGTACAGTCTGACAGCCGTTGGTAGGAAGGACCTACGAAACCTCTCGGTTGTGCACCTGGGATGATGTAGTCTGCTGCTAAATGAGCTCCTCAGTGCATCCAGTATGTCCTGCATAGGGTGGAACTCGGACTCCAGCAGAGATGACAGTTTAGCCACCGTCCTTCTCTCTCCTATCTCCTCCATCGGATCAAGGCGCTGCCCCAGGACAGAGCTAGCTTTCTTAATCAGTTTGTTCAGTCTCTTCCTATCGGCTGCAGTAATGCCACTGCCCCAGCACACCACTCCAAAAGTGATGGCTGATGCCACCACCGTGTCATAGAATGACTTCAGCAGCGCCCCTTGTACACCAAAAGACCTGAGTCTCCTCAGCAGGAACAGCCTGCGCTGTCCCTTCTTGTAGAGTGCGTCAGTATTGTGTGACCAGTCTAGTTTATTGTTCAGATGAATACCCAGGTACTTATAGGATGTCACCATCTCGATGTCTGTTCCCTGTATATTTACTGGTGCTGTGAGGGGCTGCCCATGCCTGCGGCAGTCCACCACCAGCTCCTTAGTTTTCCTCGCGTTGATCTGGAGGCAGTTCCGATGGCACCAGTCCACAAAGTCCTGGATAAGCCCTCTGTACTCAGCTTCATCTCCGTTGGAGATGAGACCAACGATCGCAGAGTCATCAGAGAACTTCTGTAGATGGCAATGTGTTGTGTTGTGTGAGAAGTCCGCAGTATAAAGAGTGAACAGGAAGGGAGCCAGCACCGTTCCCTGGGGGGCCCCCGTGCTACTGATGATCGTGTCGGAAACACAGTCCCGGGTTCTCACAAACTGAGGCCGGTTCGTGAGGTAGTCCAGGATCCATGATGACAGGTGCTGGTCCACCCCTGTGCGCAGCAGCTTGTCCTTCAGGATCATCGGTTGGATGGTGTTGAAAGCACTGGAGAAGTCAAAGAACTAACTAACTAACTAACTAACCTGCACTTATATAGCGCTTTTCTAGTCACAAAGACCACTCAAAGCGCTTTCATTAATACTAACCCTCTATTCTAAGGGCCTATAGGAAACAAATATCTAGGGACAATTTAGAACAGCCAATTAACCTAACATGCATGTTTTTGGCATGTGGGAGGAAACCGGAGAAATCCCGGAGTAAACCCACGCAACACGGGGAGAACATGCAAACTCCACACAGATCACTGTTGGTCGGGGGCTGGGATCGAACCCACGATCCCACGATCCCCACAATCCCCCGGCCAAGGGTAAACTGTGCTGCCGCAGTGCTAACCACTGCGCCACCGTGCAGCCAAGAGAACATGATCCTCACCATATTCCCGGGCTTCTCCAGGTGGGACAGAGAACGGTGAAGGAGGAAGATCACCGCATCCTCCACCCCAATGCCATGCTGGTAGGCGAACTGGAGTGGATCCATCGCTGGTTCCACCAGGGGGCGGAGATGAGCAAGGAGCAGTCTCTCCAGGGTCTTCATCAAGTGGGACGTCAAGGCCACCGGTCTGTAGCTGTTCAGGTCTTTGGGGTGGGAAGTTTTTGGTACAGGTACCACACAAGATGTTTTCCACAGCTGTGGTACCCTCCCCAGTTTCAGGCTCATGTTGAAGATATACGTCACAATCCCACACAGCTGGTCTGCACAGGACTTGAGGAGCTTTGCGCTGATGCCGTCCGGTCCCGACGCCTTCCTCGCCTTGATCTTCCTCAGCTCCGTCCTCACCTGGGTCTTGGTCAGAGTCAGGATGGGGGGCTGTGTGTTGGGAGTGGGGGGGGGGGGTGTCGGTGGAGTGGGGAGTGGGCAGCAGGACTTGATTTCTTAGAGGCAGCAGTGGTTGTTGTGCAGACAGGGGGGAGGGCGGTTGGTCAAATCTATTGAAAAACAGATTCAGGTTGTTCGCCCACTCCCTGCCCCCCGTGGCCTGGGGGGAGGTATTCTGGAGCCCCGAGATGGTTTTGAGGTTTCTCCAGACCCCGCTGATGTCGCTCTGTTGCAGCTTGTCCTCCATCTTCTTCCTGAAGCTGTCCTTGCCTTCTCTGATCTTTCTCCTCAGCTCCCTCTGTACGGACTTCAGCATCTCCCTGTTCCCCGACCTGAAGATCCTCTTCTTCTCTCTCAGAAGTGTTTTTATCTCAGGGTTGATCCAGGGTTTGTTGTTTGAGTGACGTCGTATGGTCTTGGTGGGAACGGATTTGTCCACACAGAAGCTGAGGTAGCCCGTGAAGGTGTGAATGAGGCCATCGATGTCCTCACCATGTGGATCGCAGAGCTGCTTCCAGGCAGTGGCTTCAAAACAGTCCTTTAGAGTGTCCATTGTCTCCTCAGACCATAACTCCACAGTGTGCATGGCCGGAGGTTGTCTGTGCACTAGGGGTTTGTACACCGGTCGGAGATGAACCAAGTTGTGATCCGATCTCCCAAGTGGGGGGAGTTGTGATGAGGTGTACGCCTCCTTAGTGTTTGCGTAGAACAAATCCAGTGTTTTATTGTCTCTAGTGTGGCATGTGACATACTGGGTGAAAGTGGGCAGAATGGGAGACAGTGAAACGTGGTTGAAATCGCCTGAGATGAGGAGAAGAGCATCTGGGTGTTCTGTCTGCAGCCTGCTGGTTACTGAATGGATGACGTCACGCGCTGTCCCAGCGTTCGCCGTCGGATTTGCATAAACAGCAATGCAGATCACGTGTGAGTGTTCTCTCGGGAGATATGTAGGCCTCATGCTAACAGCTAGCAACTCAATGTCTTTGCTGCAGTGTCGTTGTTTAACAGTGATATGTCCCGGTCTGCACCAGTTGTTGTTAACATACATTATCACTCCACCGCCCCTAGTTTTGCCACTCTCTGGTATTCGGTCAGCTCGTATCATGTGAAAACCCTCCAGCTCAATGTTAGCATCTGCTGCTAGTTCAGTTAGCCACGTCTCAGTAAACAAAAGGAGAGAGCACTCCCGGTAAGTGCTATCATAACGGGAGATAGCCGCTAGCTCATCTAACTTTCCCAGTATCGACCGTACATTTCCCATGACAACAGATGGAAGGGAGGGTCTGTACCTTATATTTTTTGTCCTCCGCCTTACTCCAGCCCGGCAGCCGCGACGCTTTCGCCTCAATTCTCTCGGTATGTCGAGTTTTTCCAGTGGGACCGGGTGGCGGTTAAATGCTAGCAGCTCTTCCCTGTTGTATCGTATCCTGCTATAAACAGTGGCTCCGTCCACCGGCTCAGGAGACATTTGGGACGATCTGTGTGTCCGTGATATAAGTGGGGTGAAAAAAAAAGTGATCAAAAGAGAGAGGAAGGGAAAAAAAACTTGGAATCGAGCGGCTGTTGCAAAAGGCAGCCTACTGGTGTGGCGCCGAGAGGAGAAAAGAGAACATGTCAACATTTTTCTCATTAAACATACTGCTGATGGAGCCATTGACCTGAGATTTTCACCAGATATCAGTAACAACCAAAGTAATCCATACATACAAAGAAATCAAGGCAACTGTGATCACATAACAAGTTATATTTAATAAAGTGGAATGACACAAGGAATAAGTACTGAGCACACTTGGTGAAATTCATTTAACATTTAGTAGAAAAGCCTTTGTTGGTATTAACAGCTTCCAGACATCTCTTGTATGGAGAAACTAGGCACATTGCTCAGAAGTGATTTTAGCCCATTCTTCCACACAATCTGTCTTCAAATCTTGAAGGTTCCATGGGTGTCTTCTATGAACTCTGATCTTCAGTTCATTTCATAGATTTTCAATTGGATTTAGGTCAGGTGACTGACTGGGCCATTCTAGCAGCTTTATTTTCCTTCTCTGGAGCCAGTTGAGCTTTCTTGGCTGTGTGTTTGGGATCATTTGCTGAAATGTCCACCCTCATTTCATCTTCAGCTTCTTGGCAGATGGCAACAGGTTCTTATCAAGGATGTCTCTGTACATTTATCCATTCATCTTTCCTTCAATAATAAGAAGTCTGCCTGTACCATGTGCTAAAACACCCCCACACCATGATGCGATGTACAGTGCCACTTCTCCTCCAAACATGCTGTGTGTTGTGACATCCAAAAAGTTCAATTTTGGTCTCATCTGACCAGACTATATTCTCCCAGTATTTTACTGGCTTGCCCAAATGTTGTGCAGCAAAGTTTAAATGAGCATCATCATGCTTTTTCTTCAGCAACGGAGTCTTGCAAGGTAAGCAGGCATAGAGCCTATGTTGGTTGGGTGCATTACTTATTGTTTTCTTTGAAACAGCAGTACCTGCTAACTCCAGGTCATTCTGGAGCTCTCCACGAGTGGTCTTTGGCTCTTGGATAACTTTTCTGATAATTCTTTGACTCCTCTGTCAGAAATCTTGCAGGGAGCTCTTGGTCCTAGCCAGTTTATGGTAAAATTATGTTCTTTCTACTTCTGAATGATGTCTCCAACAGTGCTCACTGGAACATTCAGCAGTTTAGAAATGCACCTGTAACCAATGCCATCATTATATTTTGCAACAATAAGGTTGTGAAGGTCTAGAGATAGCTCTTTGCTTCTACCCATCATGAGTTTGTTGTGGTGTGACAATATGATATTCACAGACCTTTTTAAAGGCTATGAGTCAAGACTTAACCAGCTGAAATTAATTTGCACTGATGGGGGGTGGGATGGCTTAAAGATGGATTTCAGCTGGTTGCTTGGCTTTCTATGAATTTTTGAATCTCTTTTTCTTCATGTATTCAATACTTATTCTCTGTGTCATTCCACTTTATTAAATCTAACTTGTTTTGTGAACACAGTTGCCTTGAATTCTTTGTATTTATGGATTACTTGTGTTGATACTGATATCTGGTGAAAATCTCAGGTCAATGGCTCCATTAGAAATATGTTTAATGAGAAAAATGTTGATGTGTTCAATACTTATTTTCCCCACTGTAACTTTATTGATTACGCTGAAGGAAAAATAAACTTTTCCTTCCAACATAGTCGTTTTATTAAAATTCAGATGATCCTTTGTAAGGATGTGTAAATATGTATTTGATATTTATGTAAATGATATTGTATTGTATCTAGATGTAGGTTCTTCAGTGGACAGTTCTATCTCAAACATCAGAACTGGGAGTACAGGATCTCCTCAGGGCTGTGTCTTGAGCCCCCTGCTGTTTAAAAAAAAAGCTGTATTTCCGGTCTTCCAGTACAGACACAGCCTTGTTACAACCTGAGAAAAAAGCTGTGTAATATATTCATTTTTTGTGGTATTTTTACAAAATTTTGACCTGAGCTTGAAAACACTTGGCTTTACATTTCTGTTGGGTTTTCCAGCCAGTATCTGACAGCTGTGTGTTATTTGCAAGCATACACCCAGGCGAACTTTCTTGTTACTCAGTGGCAGGAGCACTTAGAGAGATTGTGACTGTTTTGCCAAAAAATTCAGAGTGTTTTCTTTTAAATGAGACCAACCCCATGAAGATGCTGCAAAGGGTTGAAGAACAGCTTTTGATTTACTTTGGGCATGTTATTTTTAGGCGTTTTTAGGGAAGTTGAACAGAGTTCGACAGGTTAAAAAGGCTCATCAGTGACTCTACCCTCTCTGGCGGCTAAAAAAGGCAGATCTTCTCACTCATCTCCTCATCACTTTTTATAGTGGCACCCTGGAATCTGTCCTTTCATATGGTCTGACTATCTGGTTTGGGAATTGCACAGCTTTAGAGAAGCACCAGCTGAATAGGGTTGTGAAAACAGCCAGTAAGATCATCGGTGTCCCCCTCCTCTCCTTGGAGGAGATTTACAATAAACGCTGTGCTAACAGGGCTGTTAACATTATTAAAGACTGCTACCATCCTTCCCACAGTTTGTTTTCTCTTCTGCCCTCAGGGAAGAGGTACAGGTATCTTTAGGCCAGGACAGCCAGAATGTTGAACAGTTTTTTTCCACATGCAGTCAGGATTACAAATGGACTGCACCCTATTCTCCTGCCAATTGCTTTTCCTCCCCCTCACCTCTGCTAAACTTGTACATGTACAGACGTGGACAAATTTGTTGGTACCCCTCTGTTAATGAAAGAAAAACCCACAATGGTCACAGAAATAACTTGAATCTGACAAAAGTAGTAATAAATAAAAATTCTATGAAAATTAACCAATGAAAATCAGACAATGCTTTTGAATTGTGGTTCAACAGAATTATTTAAAAAAAAAAACTCATGAAACAGGCCTGGACAAAAATGATGGTACCCCTAGAAAAGATTGAAAATAATTGAAAATAATCCTCTAATTAACATCACAGGTGTCTACAAACTTGTAATCAGTCAGTCGGCCTATTTAACCCTTGTATTATGTTGAAAAAAATTACATTGACTATGTTGCAGGTTATTTTGACCCGTACTGTGTAAATCCACTCAAAACAGTCAAAAAACAGGTTAAACCAATAACAATTTTATTTTAGATTATATAAACATTTATAAAAGAGATATAACAATACATTTTTAATTTCAACACTATATTTAAGAACTATTTTGTTCAACTTTTTCCCTCTGCATTTTTTTTTTTTAATTTCACTTGCTCCTGTTTCTCACATTTTCAATGTTCAACATTTTCAATGCTCTCCACATGATGGACAGAATGTAACTGTGTGCTTTCTGCAGATGTAATTCTTGCATTTCACACAAGAGGTACTTGTTTTACTGTCCTCTCGGGAGGAACAGACCTGGCATCTTTTCCGTTTCTTTACACCTGTGTCCACTGGATCCATTGCAGATTGGTTGGATGACCTGACCTTGACCTTTTCAATGACAGCTGCAGCTGCTGGGGATCGAGCTGGCCTGGCTCGCCTCTGGATCTTGGGAGTGACAAGTGCTTTGCCGAGTTCTTCCAGGAAAAGCCGATGTCGGTACAATTTGCCGACATTCCATTGCTGGTTGATTTCAGTCCACAGAGACATAGGCATTGTAAGCAGACACATCAACAATGTTGCAGAAAATCACCAAGGGCCAACGGGCAGTCTTGCGCTGGCAGCTGTATGTTGCTGTGACTTTGTCCAGATTGTCAACTCCTCCTTTGGTGGAGTTGTAGTCCAGGATCATTTGTGGCTTCATGTCTTCTCTTGTGCTCAGAGATGCATCTGTGTGCATTGTGCTCATTACAAGAACATTCTTGTTTCTCTTTGGGCAGTATGAAGCAACTGCTGCTTTCTCAGTGAAAACAAATATTGAGGAATGCAGAGGTCTGCCCTGCATCTTCAGAATTTCACTGGGAAGTTCTGGCTTATTTCTTCTGACTGTTCCCAACATAGTCAGCTTTCTCTTCTGAAGTTCATCTCCAAGGCGGTAGGATGTAAACAAGTTGTCACATGTGATGTTATGACCTTGCAACCCTTCACTCATCTCCAGCACCACACGCATCCCCTGATTCTTCTCAGATGCTCCTCCCGGTAGCTTTCCAGTATACACTTGCATATTCCATGCATAGCTAGATTTTGCATCACAGGCTACCCACATTTTGATGCCATACTTGGCAGGCTTGTTGGGCATGTACTGTCTGAAAGGACAGCGCCCTCTGAATGGTACAAGGTGCTCATCTACAGTAACATGGGAACCAGGATTGTACAACAAAGGTAGAATTTCAACCCATTTATCCCATACATCTCTAAACGCAGCTAGTTTGTCTCTTTCACGTCAACCAGCTCTGGTGTCACGGTTGTCAAATCGGATCACACGAGATATCATGTAAAATGTCTCCAGAGACATTGTTGCTAGAAAGATTGGCCTTCCATACTCTTCATCCCATAGACTTGCAGTTGCTTCTCCCTTTGACCTGTACACTCCAGCTAATACCAGAATTCCAATGTAAGCAGGCAAGTCAGTCTGATCCAGTGGCTTCCATTTCTCCTGAAATACACGCCTCCCCTCCAAGTTGGTCATTTCCAGTATAATCTTCTCTATTGGTGGGGATATGAAGAGCTGAAATGCTGAGTGAATATCATCAACTCGTGTGACAGCAAATCTTGTAGGACCGGGAGTCATTTTGATGACATTGGAAGATGACATCTACCTCGGCTTTGGTGTGATGATGTTGACCATTTTATATTACCATCTTTAGATGCCCATGTCCCCTCTGTGGATGATGATTGCTGCATTCCTTGGCTTTCATCTGATGGAGACACAACGGCAGGCTTGTCCTCTGAATCCTCCTCAACGTCGGAAAATTGACACTCTGGATCGTCAATTAAATTGTCCTCGATCTCTGAAATCTTTTCCTCTGTGTCACTATCCCAGTTCAAAATATGTGTTCTGGAGCTCATTTTTGGTGTGTTTGTCAAAGAGATGGCATGAGAAAAGTTACAAGGACAAGGGAGAGAAAGTCAGGTCTCTGGCAGTCAAAATACAATTAACTGGGCAGGCAAAATAAAGTACATCAAAGACGCATGTTTATTTTGGATCTGTACAGCTACTTACCCACATAAAAGTGTCCGGGTCAAAATGACCCGCAACATCATCTTTGTATACAAACTCTGCACATACATTCCACTACACATCAAGTGTCCAGATCCATCCATCAAAGTGTCCAGATTTTACACACCAGTTCATGACCCTAGATGAGGAAAAGTCACAAAATTTCATGAAGAAAAAGAAAGAAGAACCCGTACTTTGGTCAACACAAAAACTGAAATGGGTCAAATTGACCCTTAACATAATACAAGGGTGACAAGTAGTCACTGTACTGTTTGTTGACATGGTGTGTACCACACTAAACATGGACCAGAGGAAGCAAAGGAGAGAGTTGTCTCAGGAGATAAGAAAGAAAATTATAGACAAGCATGTTAAAGGTAAAGGCTATAAGTGTCATGGCCACCAATCACGGCACCTGTGCATGCACCTGCCTGTCATCTCCTGTGGCCTATTTATTCCACCAGGACCAGTGCTGGGCGGAGTTAACCATCTTGAGCCTCGAGTAGATCAATTAGTGTACCAGCAGCAGGTGATGCTAACTCAGTTAGCCCGCATCACCGACAGGCTAGATCAATTGGTTAGCCCACGGGGTATTTCCGCATCTCCCACTAGCTCCTCTGCTCCCGCTAGCTCTACCGTTAGCTCCACCGTTAGCTCCACATCTAGCCCTTCCTCTCCAGGCCCTGCTTGTCGGCTCACTCCCGTTCCTACTCCCTCTCGCTTTAGAGGTATATTGGGGGAGGCCAGGGGGTTCCCCATGCAGTGAGACATAGTGTTCCAACGGGTACCCGGGGATTTTCCCACTGACCAGAGCCGAATCGGCTATATGATCAATTTGTTAGAGGGCCGGGCTTTAGCTTGGGCATATGCGGTAATGGCTAGGGCTGATTATGCTTCTATGACATACTTGCAATTTACACAGGAATTTCAGGAGGTTTTCAGTCACTCGGACTGGGAAGACGTACTCACCTCTCGTCTGTTAAATCTTCGGCAGGGGTCGAGGGCGGTCGCCAACTATGCTGTGGACTTCCGGATCGTGGCTACAGAGGTCGAGTGGGAGGATGCCTCTCTGAGTAGTATATTCCTTAGGAGTTTGAGCCCTAGCCTGCGGGATGAGCTGGGCCGCCTGGAGAAACCCTCTACGCTGCATGAGTGTATCTCCCTGGCTATTAGCATTGACAACCATCTGAGGGAGAGGGCGGCTGAGCGCAGAAATTCCGGCCGCTCGGGTAACATGTCGCGCCGCTCCCTCCAGCCCCCCCCCCCCCCCGCTGGCCCTCCTGTCAGCTGACATCCTGGAGGACCAAGAGCCTATGGTCATGGGTGGGTCGAAACTTCCTGTCGCGGAGAAACAGCGCCGCCGAGAGTTGGGGTTGTGCGTCTATTGTGGGAGCGAGGAGCATGACCTTGATTCCTGTCCCAAGCAGCCAAAAAGGGGGAGCCCGTGCGTTGCAGTAGGGGGTTTTCACGGACGTAACCCACAATAATCCCCTCACCCGTTTTTTAATTCCTATCCGGTTTTGTTTTGGTCATAAAGAACACAACACACATGCACTCATTGACTCAGGGGCCAAGCAGAGCTTTATTTCTAGTAGCCTGGCAACCCGTCTGGGTCTCCCTATGCAGCTGTTGAAGAATCCTCTCAACCTCATAGCCCTGTCAAAAGCCTCTTTAGCCACTGTCACTTATCGGGTCACCTCAGTGCCAATTATCATTTCAGGCAACCATCGGGAGGAGTTGGACCTGTATGCCGGTGTTATCCTCCCCGGTCATCCTGGGCTATCCTTGGCTGCGCTTGCATAACCCGTTCATTGACTGGCGTTCGGGGAATGTGGTTTCATGGAGCCCTTTCTGCCTAAGTGCCTGTCTGCAGTCTGCTGCATGCTCGCCTGCCACGCCTCTGGGTGTCCCTGGCTCTCCGCCTCCCGACCTGTCAAAAGTGCCACCGGAATATCATGACCTTGGGGCCGTCTTCAGCAAATCCCAGGCCCTTTCCCTTCCCCCCTCACTGGCCGTGTGATTGCGCAATCAATCTTTGGGCCGGTGCTCCGCTGCCATCTAGAAGACTTTACAACCTGTCTGCTCCGGAGCACGCGGTCACGGACTTGTATATTAAGGAGTCACTCAGCTCAGGCATAATTAGACCATCATCTTCGGCGGTGGGGGCGGGGTTTTTTTTGTGGGGAAGAAAGACAGCTCTCTCAGGCCCTGCATTGATTTCCGGGAGCTTAATAACATCACCATCAAGGATAAGTACACCCTCCCGCTTATCAACTCAGCGTTCGATTCCCTCCGGGGGGCTTGCTGCTTTACCAAGTTAGACCTGCGCAATGCCTATCACCTGGTGCGGATACAGGAAGGGGATGAGTGGAAGACGGCCTTCAGGACCCCTAAGCGGGCATTTTGAATACCTGGTCATGCCGTTCGGGCTGACCAATGGCCCGGCCGTTTTCCAGTGCCTTATTAATGATGTTTTGAGGGACTTTCTGGGCACCTTTGTTTTTGTTTACCTTGACGATATCCTCATTTTTTCTCAGTCCATGGAGGAGCATCGCATTCACATCAGGTGGGTCTTGCAGTGGCAGAGGAAAGAATAAAAGGGCTGGAAGAAACCACGCTGGAATTACTCAAACGACAGACAAGACAGGAGGCTAAGCTAACCAACCTGGAAGGAAGACTAAAGAAGGGACAACATAAGAATTCATGGTCTGAAAGAAGGAGTTGAGGATGGTTTCACTACAATGGCTGCATGCGTGGAAACCACACTGAGAGAGAAGCTGGAAATTCCCCAATCCACCGACTTGAAGATAGAAAGGACGCACTGTTCATTAGCCCCAAGGCTGTCGGCAGAAGCCCTCCCGCCATCGATGGTGGTGAAGTTTTCCAACTTCAGAACAAAAGAAGAGGTTTTGAGACTGGCTTGGCAGAAAAAAGGATTTATGCACCAAGAAAGAAAAGTTTTTGTGGAGCATGACTACGTCCCAGAGGTCCTTATAAAACGTCGGGAATACAATGACGCTAAAAAGGTACTAAGAGAGAAGAAACTTCACTTTCAAACTCCATTCCCGGCAAAGCTGAGGGTTTTTTACGGGGAAGAGACGTGTCTCTACAACTCGGCGGAAAAAGCAAACAGGGATATGGCGAGAAGAGGGCTCCCGGTACCAGTATATAAACCCGCAGCAGACCCGATTGAAAGACTCAAGACTTAAATGTGGTTCACACAGAGACCCTCAAAATCCACAGGCCAGCAGTGGGAAACCCAGCGCCAGGGCTATAAGGAAAAACTGGATGCTTTCAGGAGGGAATAACGATATTTTTAGTCAATTTGCACATCCAACCCTCCTCCTACAAGGTAACAAACATTTAAGGAGATGCAGAATCAGCAAATATGAGATGGTAAAATATTTCATGGAACAGTCATAATATTAGAAACAAATAAGTCTTTAAAAAAAAAAAGCTTGTTAAAATAGAAATGCGACAATGAACCACATGAACTCTCCACACTAACAAATACTGTGTTACCGTGATTGTTTGCTGTGATGGTGGTGGGAGGTAGCGCATAATTTCACAGGGTATAGGCATAAAAAAAAAATCTATACAAGTTTGGATTGGGATCCGAAAATCACATTAAAAGCATGGGACAACTTACAGGGGTAAGAGAGGGCCCTCAACAAGAAACAAAGTTTGAGGAATTTCCCTCAGAGCCAACACACCATCAAGGCTCTTCTAAGGTCGCTAAAAAGACCTCAGATCAGGAAGATCTTTTGACAGTTTTTTGTTTTAAAGTTTTATATATTATGTTCTTAATGTTTTTTTATGTTCTTAATGTTTTTTCAGTTTTTGAGTAGCATAAGAGAGGGCCACTATACTATTATACTAAATAAGACAATACAATGGAGAAACAGGGTCCAACCAAAATAATCTCATATAATGTAAAAGGGATCCTGAGTCCAGTTAAAAGATCCAAGATTCTAGGCAAAATGAAAAAAGACAAAGCAGGAATAATATTTTTACAGGAGACCCACCTAACAGACTTGGAACACACTAAATTTAATAGACAAGGGTTTAAACTGATCTCTTCATCTTCATATAAGTCAGGGAGGAGGAGGGGGGTAGCGACATTGATCTCAACCAAAATTATATTTGAAAAAAAAAAATCAGAACACAAAGATAAAGAAGGGAGATTTAGCATGGTACTTGGTCGGCTAGAGGGAGAAGATATCTACCTGCTGAATGTACAGTATATGCACCTCCAGGGGCTAACTGGAAATTTTATGAAAATGTATTTGACCTAATGATAACTAAAGCCCAAGGTTTAGTGATATGTGGTGGAGACTTCAGTCTAAGACTGAATCCATACTGGGACGCATCAGGTAATTCTCCACATCAAAATAACACTCAAAGTAGAAAAACTAGGATGCTACTAAATGAAATGGGAATCTGTGACGTGTGGAGGGAATTCAACCCCAGTGTAAAAGATTATACATTTTACTCAGCACCACATTCATCATATTCAAGGATTGACTATTTTTTTATGTTTAATAGAGACACTGGAAAAGTAAAAACATGTAAAACAGGACTGATGGATCTCTCTGACCACAGTCCGATCTATATGGACTTAAATATCCAAAAATACACAAATAATACATTTTCTTGGAGGTTAAATTCAAATGTGCTGAAAGGACCACTGAAAGATGAATTGGAATCAGATATTCTCAGATATTTGGAAGAAAATGATAATGGAGAAGTATCCCCTTTAATACTGTGGGATGCATGCAAAGCTGTAATAAGGGAAAGATTATCGCAAAACTGGCACTCCAAAAGAAACTGAGACAAGAAAAACTAATCACATTAGAGTCAGAACTTAAGAAACTAGAAAAAGAGCACAAAGACAACACTCATTCTAATGACTTGCTCAAAATTAAGGAAATAAAAAAACAAATAAATGAGATCTACACAACAGAAATCCAGAAGAAACTTACATTTCTGAAACAAAAATATTATGAAACGGGTAGCAAATCGGCAAAATTACTAGCTTATAAATTGAGGAAACAACAAATGGAGAGAGTAATCCACAAAATCAGAGACCCAGGATCAAAGGAAATAAAAATTAGAATTCAGGAAATTCATAAAAGGTTTGAGGATTACTACAAGAACCTGTACTCCATCAAAAAACACAAAAAAGACACATCCAAAGCCTTCCTATCCATCCATCCATCCATCCATCTTCTACCGCTTTTCCGGAGGTCCGGGTCGCGGAGGCAGCAGTTCAAGCAGAGAAGCACAGACTTCCCTCTCCCCAGCCACCTGCTCCAGCTCTTCAGAGGGGATACCAAGGCGTTCCCAGACTAGCTGGGAGACATAGTCTCTCCACCGAGTCCTGGGTCTGCCCCGGGGTCTCCTCCCAGTGGGACGTGCCTGAAACACCTCAAGTGGGAGGCGTCCAGGAGGCATCCTAATCAGATGCCCATACCACCTCAACTGACTCCTTTCAATGTGGAGGAGCAGCGGTTCTACTCTGAGCCTCTCCCGGATGACTGAGCTCCTCACCCTATCTCTGAGGGTGAGTCCAGCAATCCTACGGAGAAAGCTCATTTCAGCCGCTTGTATCCGCGATCTCGTTCTTTCGGTCATTACCCAAAGCTCGTGACCATAGGTGAGAGTAGGAACGTAGATTGACTGGTAAATCGACAGCTTTGCCTTAGAACTAAGCTCCCTCTTCACCACAACAGACCGGTACAACGTCCGCATCACTGCAGATGCTGCTCCAATCCGTCTGTCGATCTCTCGCTCCATTTTCCCCTCACTCGTGAACAAGACCCCAAGATACTTAAACTCCTCCACTTGGGGCAGGAGCCTGTCCCCAACCCGGAGAGGACAATCCACCTTTTTCCGGCTGAGGACCATGGACTCGGACTTGGAGGTGCTGATTCTCATCCCAGCCGCTTCACACTCAGCGGCAAACCGTCCCAGCAAGAGCTGTAGGTCATTGCTGGATGAAGCCAACAGGACAACATCATCTGCAAACAACAGAGATGAGATCCTGTGGTCACCAAGCATGACACCCTCCATTCCCTGGCTGCGCCTAGAAATCCTGTCCATAAAAATTATGAACAGGACCGGTGACAAAGGGCAGCCCTGGCGGAGTCCAACTCTCACTGGGAATGACTCCGACCGAGTGTTGGCAATGCGAACTAAACTCTCACAACGGTCGTACAGAGACCGAATAGCTCGTAACAACAAGCCCGATACCCCATACTCCCGAAGCACCCCCCACAAAAATCCACGAGGGACGCGGTCAAATGCCTTCTCCAAGTCCACAAAACACATGTAAACTGGTTGGGCAAACTCCCACGAACCCTCAAGAATTCTCGAGAGGGTAAAGAGCTGGTCCGATGTGCCACGGCCAGGACGAAAACCACATTGCTCCTCCTGAATCCGAGGTTCGACCAACGGCCGGACTCTCCTCTCCAGTACCTTGGCATAGACCTTCCCAGGGAGGCTGAGGAGTGTGATCCCTCTAAAGTTGGAGCACACCCTCCGGTCCCCTTTTTTGAAGAGAGGAACCACCACCCCGGTTTGCCATGCCAAAGGCACTGCCCCCGACCTCCACGCAATGTTGCAGAGGCGTGTCAACCATGACAACCCAACAACATCCAGGGCCTTGAGGTACTCGGGGCGAATCTCGTCCACCCCCGGGGCCCGGCCACCAAGGAGATTTTTAACCACCTTGGCGACCTCAGCCCCTGTGATAGGCGAGTCATCCCCCTCGTCCCCAAACCCTGCTTCCTCTGTGGAAGGCGTATCAGTGGGATTGAGGAGATCCTCGAAGTATTCCTTCCACCGCCCGACGATATCCCCAGTTGAAGTCAACAGTGTCCCATCCGCACCATACACAGTGTGGACGGGGAGCTGCTTTCCCCTCCTGAGCCGCCGAACAGTTTGCCAGAATCTCTTTGAAGCCGACCGAAAGTCTTGTTCCATGGCCTCACCGAACTCCTCCCATACCCGGGTTTTTGCTTCAGCAACCACCCGAGCTGCACTCCGCTTGGCCTGCCGGTACACCTCAGCTGCTTCGGGAGTCCCACAAGCCAACCAAGCTTGATAGGACTCCTTCTTCAGCTTAATGGCCCCCCTCACCACTGGTGTCCACCACTTGGTTCGGGGGTTGCCACCACGAGATGCACCGACCACCTTGCGGCCGCAGCTCTGGGCTGCCGCTTCAACAACAGAGGTGGAGAACATGGCCCATTCAGACTCCATGTCTCCAGACTCCCTCGGAATGTGGTTGAAGTTCTTCCGGAGGTGGGAGTTGAAGACCTCCCGGACAGGGGCCTCAGCCAGACGCTCCCAGCACACCCTCACTATACGTTTGGGTCTACCAGGTCTGAATGGCTTCCTCCCCTGCCATCGGATCCAACTCACCACCAGGTGGTGATCAGTTGACAGCTCTGCACCTCTCTTTACTCGGGTGTCCAAGACATACGGTCGCAGGTCTGATGATACGATAACAAAATCGATCATCGACCTGCGGCCTAGGGTGTCCTGGTGCCAGGTGCACATATGGACACCCTTATGCTTGAACATGGTGTTCGTTATAGACAGACTGTGGTTAGCACAGAAGTCCAATAACTGAACACCACTCGGGTTCAGATTGGGCAGGCCGTTCCTCCCAATCACCCCCCTCCAGGTTTCACTGTCGTTGCCCACGTGCGCATTGAAGTCCCCAGTAGGACAATGGAGTCTCCAGGAGGAGCACCCTCCAGCACCCCAGTCACAGACTCCAAAAAGGGTGGGTACTCTGAAACATCATTTGGTGCATAGGCACAAATGATGGTCAGGACCCGTTTCCCAACCCGAAGGCGCAGGGAAGCAACCCTTTCGTCCACCGGGGAAAACTCCAATATAGAGGCAGCAAGGTGGGGCGATACAAGAATACCTACCCCTGCTCGTCGCCTCTCGCCCGGGGCAACTCCAGAAAAGGCCAAGCTCCAGCCCCTCTCCAGGAGACTGGTTCCGGAACCGGAGCTGTGTGTTGAGGTGAGGCCGACTATATCTAGCCGGTATCGCTCAATCTCGTACACCAGCTCAGGCTCCTTCCCCACCAGAGAGGTGACATTCCACGTACCAAAAGCCAGTTTAGAAAGCTTGGGATCAGTCCGCCAAGGTCTCCGCCTTTGACTGCCACCTAATCCACATAGCACCGGACTTCCATGATCCCTCCTGCAGGTGGTGAACCTACTGGAGGGCGGACCCATGTAACTCCTTCGGGCTGAGCCCGGCCGGGTCCCATGGGTGGAAACCCGGCCACCAGACGCTAGCCTTCGAGCCCCTCCCCCAGGCCTGGCTCCAGGGTGGGGCCCCGGTAACCCCATACCGGGCGGGGTACACTGAATCCTTGATATACAATTTATCATGAGAGTCTGTTGGATCGTTCTTCGTCTGGCCCTTCACCCAGGACCAGTTTGTCTTGGGAGACCCTATCAGAGGCAAATTGCCCCGGACAACATAGCTCCTGGGATCACTGGGGCACGCAAACCCCCCCACCACGATAAGGTGACGATCCATGAGGGGGCCAAAGCCTTCCTAAATACATTAAATCTTCCCCACCTTACTGAGTCACAAAATAAAAAACTATTGGCAGAAATACAACCTAAAGAATTAGAAAAAGCAATTATGAAACTTAAAGCAAACAAATCCCCAGGAGCAGATGGTTATACAGCAGAGTGGTACAAAACTTTTAAACAGCAACTATCTCCTCTCCTCCTGAAAACATTTAACTATGTCCTCCACACAGGGGAAATCCCCCCTCCTGGAGAGAAGGGGTCATTGCAGTCATACCTAAACCTGAAAAGGATAAACTAGACTGCTCCAACTACAGACCAATCAGTGTGTTAAATCAGAACTTTTTACTGCTATCCTTGCCAAAAGGTTAGAAAATATACTGACAGACTTAATTCATTTAGACCAAACAGGTTTTATAAGACAAAGACAGACACAAGATAACATTAGATGCACTTTACACATAATTCATCAGATAAAAAAATATAATTTAAATGCAGCCATACTGACTGGTCTTTCCTATATAGAATCTTGTCCAGTTTCAATTTTCATAACAACTTCATTAGAACTATCCAGGCATTATATAAAAACCAACAGCTAAAATAAGGATTAATGGTAAATTATCATCATCTTTTAAACTGGAGAGAGGATGTCGCCAGTGCTGCCCCTTGTCTCCACTGCTCTTTGCAATCTTCATAGAACCTCTGAGCCAATGGATAAGACAGAATAAAAAAAATCAAGGTATTACACTTGGTCAGAAGGAACATAAAATAGCACTCTTTGCTGATGACATTTTAATATACCTGGGGAAGCCGGACACCTCTTTTCCACAACTAATCTCAGTTTTTTCAGAGTATGGAGAGTTATCGGGGTACTGTGGAGTGTGTAATTGACGAGGCAGGTTTGTCTCAAAGCAGTTTATTACACGTCTCCAACATGAGCAAAGTAGAAAGAGAACATCTCAGAAAAAACTCGTCCCTTATATACCCAGGTCTCCCCACAGCTCACAAGTCACATTGCATTCAAATCACAAGTAACAATGCATTTCCTCTTTAATCCCTTAGCATCCCCCTCACAGTCTTTGGCCCACAAAGGATCCTCCAAGCAGTCTCTTGGCACACAAAGGATCCTCCAAGCAGTCTCTTGCATACCAAAGATTACACTTTCACAGCTTCCTGTTAACTCCAAGGAACCCAGGTCTCCCCACAGCTCACAAGTCACATTGCATTCAAATCACAAGTAACAATACATTTCCTCTTTAATCCCTTAGCATCCCCCTCACAGTCTTTGGCCCACAAAGGATCCTCCAAGCAGTCTCTTGGCACACAAAGGATCCTCCAAGCAGTCTCTTGCATACCAAAGATTACACTTTCACAGCTTCCTGTTAACTCCAAGGAAACTCTGCACTTTGTTCTTATCTAAGATGTGAGGCATTATGTAAGGCATTAAGTAAGTCACATGTGTGGCTACACCGCCCCCCCCCCAAACATTTTAGATCGAACAAAAGAATAACAGTCTGCATGCTGTGATAGAATCATTACACCTCAATCCACATGCTGCTTGGGCTTCTGCCTTCTCCCGTATCTGCTGTAACCAGGATTCACCGCCTCACCGGCGCTGTCATGCTGGGAAGCTGCTGTCTGGGGGTGAAAACCTTTTGTCAGTCCCTGCGGGTGTTCTGGGGAAATATTACTCTGGGAAGCTCCTCGTGGGGGTCTTCCACGCCGAGGGGCCCTCGCCAACAGCACTTGCTCGTCCGCCACCACAAAAGCGGGTTTGAGTCTGTTTATGCCAACCTTTTCCCTCCTATCCCCCAAATCTAGCAAAAAATGCTTGTCCCCTGTTTCCAGCACTCTGAACGGTCCATCATAAGGTGGTCGCAGTGGGGGGCGATGTGCATCGTGTCTGACAAAAACAAACTCCGCGTTCTTCAAAGTTTTAGGCACAAAAACGCATGGAAAACTGTGGTGGGCAGGGCCCGGCAGCGTGCCTGTGTCAATGCTACGCTGCAGCAGCTGAGACGGGGAGCTGCCTGGCGCAGGTTTGTCTGGGAGAAACTCCCCAGGCAGCCGAAGTGGCTGCGCAAAAACGAGCTCAGCTGGGGAAGCTTCTAAGTCTTCTTTAGGCGCAGAGCACAACCCTAATAAAACCCACGGTAGCTTGTCTACCCAATTTGCATCCGTCAGTGACGCCCTGAGAGCCGCTTTCAATGACCTGTAAAAATGTTCGCATAACCCATTAGCCTGTGGATTGTATGCGGTTGTACGGTGAATTGTGACACCTAGGCTGCGGGCCATTGTTGAACACAGTTCGGTAACAAATTGAGGGCCTCTGTCGGACGTAATGTCCGGCGGGACTCCAAAACCCGCCACCCATGCTGTTACAAAGGTGCGCGCCACCTCCTCGGCTGTGGTTGACGCCAAAGGAACCACCTCCGGCCAGCGCGTGGTGCGGTCCACCATTGTCAGAAGGTGCATGCACCCCTGTGATGGCGGGAGGGGACCCATGCGGTCCACGTGAACGTGGTCAAACCTCTTAGCCAGAATGTGAAATGGCTCCAAGGGAGCCCTCGTGTGTCTGTGTACCTTGGCTCGTTGGCACGCCATGCAGGCTGCCGCCCACTCTTTCACTTGTTTGCGGAGGCCCGGCCACACAAATTTTTCCGCTACCATTTTGACTGATGTGCGCACCCCCGGGTGCGCCAAAGAATGAATCGAGTCAAAAACGCGGCGGCGCCACACCGCCGGTACCACAAAACACAGCCACCCCATGGAGACATCACAGATTAGAGGGGGCATACCGTCTTGCAGCACCCTGCTCTCCAGCCTTAACCCTGTTGGTCTAGACTGGAGCGCGCGCACGTCCACGTCACTAACCTGCTCCGCGGCCATGGCTGTGTAATCTATCCCCACGCGGACGGGGGCAGCCATGGCGCGCGAGAGGCAGTCTGCCACTACATTCAGTTTACCCGACATGTGCTGGATATCGGTAGTAAACTCTGAGATTGCGGCCAGCTGCCTCTGCTGCCGGCCCGACCACGGTTCTGAAACTTTGGCCATCGCGAATGTTAGTGGCTTGTGGTCAACGAACGCGGTGAAACAGCGCCCTTCTAGCCAGAACTGGAAGTGGCGAATGGCCAAATGGAGAGCCAGCAACTCCCTGTCAAACGCACTGTATTTACGTTCACTATCGCGCAAGGTCCTGCTGAAAAAGGCGAGTGGCTGCCAAGCCCCGGCTACATGCTGCTCCACGACCGCCCCTATGGCCATGTCTGACGCATCAGTGGTGAGCGCTATGTGGGTTGTTGGGTCTGGATGTGCCAACAACGCAGCGTTTGCCAGGGCTGCTTTGACTTCCGAGAACGCTCGCTCCCGCTCCGGGGACCACTCGATCTTATTCGCGGGTTTCTGTTTTTTGAGCGCGGCATACAGCGGTTGCATGAGCTGCGCTGCGCGGGGGAGGAAACAGTTATAAAAATTCACCATTCCCAAAAACTCCTGTAACGCCCTGACCGTCTGCAGCCGGGGGAAGTCTGCTACCGCGCGCACCTTGTCAGGTAGCGGAACCGCTCCTTCGGGGGAGACGCGGTGTCCTAAAAAATCGATCTGCGTCACCCCGAACTGGCACTTCGCTGGGTTGATTATTAACCCGTGATCTCCCAACCTCTGGAAAACTGCCGCAAGGTGGTTTTCGTGTTCGTCTTCGGACGCGCTGGCTACCAAGATATCGTCCAAGTAGACGAACACGAAAGGGAGGTCGTGCAGCACCGCGTCCATCATGCGTTGGAACGTCTGTGCAGCCCCTTTAAGCCCGAATGGCATGCGCAAAAACTCGAATAGGCCAAATGGAGTTATCACCCCTGTTTTGGGTATGTCCTCAGCGCGCACTGGGACTTGGTGGTAACCGCGGACCAAGCCTATTTTAGAAAAAACGCGCGCCCCTGCCAAATGAACGGAAAAATCTTGGATATGAGGAATTGGGTAGCGGTCATGCGCTGTGGCGTTGTTCAACCTGCGGAAATCCCCGCAAGGTCGCCACGAGCCATCAGCTTTTGGGACCATGTGTAGCGGGGAAGCCCATGGGCTGTTCGAACGCCTGATGATGCCCAACCTCTCCAGGTTGGCAAACTCCTCGCGCGCTATGGCCAGTTTAGCTGCGTCCAAGCGCCGAGGTTTGGCAAAAATGGGCGGCCTGGTGGTGGTAATAAAATGTTCCACCCCGTGTTTAGCGACGGCTGCCGAAAATGTGGGGACTGTGAGTGCTGGGAACTGAGTGAGCAGTGTGTGGAACTTACCGCTTGCAGCTGTGACGTTGGCTTGTGCTGTTGGCCGGGCCGCTCGAGCTGTACAGGGAATAGAATCAAAAGAAAGTGCATTAACCAGGCGCCTGTTAGCGACATCAACCAACAAACCATGTGAGCACAAAAAATCAGCCCCCAATATATTGAAATTCAATACTGCTATGACAAAAGTCCACTCAAATGTACCGCTGTGTAGAGACAGAAGCAGAGTCCTCTCACCAAAGGTTTTAATCTCCGAGCCGTTCGCTGCTGCCATCTCGGGGCCGCTGGAACCTGCCAGCCGGTCAGCATAGGAAGGCGTGATGAAACTCAACTGGGCGCCTGTGTCCACAAGGAAATGCCTCCCCGAGCATGCGTCCGTCAAGTAGAGCAGCTTGTTCTCCTCCCCGAGGGTCGCAGCTGCTACCAACCCCCGGTCTTGGCGTTTCCCGAGCACTTGAACTGGCACGGTGGCATACATTTGCGTGCCTTCTCTGCAAAGCGGCGGTGGTAGAAGCAAAGGGTGTCTCCTCTGCGTTCCTTGGCCCCCGCCGCTGCCGTCGTCGGTGGTCCTGCTACCGCTGTCCCTGGCTCCCCGCCATCTCTGGCCGTTGCGCCGAGCTCCGTCGCTGCTGCCGTGGCCGCGCGCTCTCTGCTGGCATTGACAATCCGATGCACCTCCTGGGCCAGCGCATGGTAGTCCTGCTTGGCCAACAACGGCGAACTGGCCAGGGCCGCTCTCGTCGCTGACAGCAGGGTCCTGAGGAAGAGGTGGGTAAAGATGAAGTGGTCATCGTCCGAGCCTTTCAACCTCAGCATCTTCTCCATCAGGTCAATGGGCGTGCCATCTCCAAACTCAGTCAGCGCCAGGAGTCTCTCTGCTCTCTCCTCAACCGAGACAGTGTAGTGCTGGATGAGTGCAGCCTTCAACGCGCCGTATTTGTCGCTGGCTGGTGGCTGCTCCAGAAGGCTCTCCACATGCTGAGCCGTGTGGTTATCGAGCTTTGCGATCACATGGTAGAATTTCGTGTCATCTGCCGATATTCCCCGGAGGGCGAACTGTGCCTCGACCAGGTGGAACCAGGAGCACGGGTTGTGCTGCCAAAAGTCCGGTAGCTGGACCGTAACGGCATACGCTTGGCTGGGGGCTCCCAACGAGGCTGGCCCCGGGGGAATTCTCTTCTTGCTGCATGCTATGTCTTGGGTCACCAGTGTGGAGTGTGTAATTGACGAGGCAGGTTTGTCTCAAAGCAGTTTATTACACGTCTCCAACATGAGCAAAGTAGAAAGAGAACATCTCAGAAAAAACTTGTCCCTTATATACCCAGGTCTCCCCACAGCTCACAAGTCACGTTGCATTCAAATCACAAGTAACAATGCATTTCCTCTTTAATCCCTTAGCATCCCCCTCACAGTCTTTGGCCCACAAAGGATCCTCCAAGCAGTCTCTTGGCACACAAAGGATCCTCCTAGCAGTCTCTTGCATACCAAAGATTACACTTTCACAGCTTCCTGTTAACTCCAAGGAAACTCTGCACTTTGTTCTTATCTAAGATGTGAGGCATTATGCAAGGTATTAAGTAAGTCACATGTGTGGCTACAGTACGAATTAAACATGCATAAAACCCAAATTTTAACATTCAACTATAACCCAAATCATTATTTACTAAGCAAATTCAAAACTAACTGGGAGATGGAATCTATGAAATATCTGGGGGTCAATATCCTGAAACAACTCAACAAAATTATAACACTAAACTATGATCCACTGATGGCAAAAATAAAATCTGATCTAGCAAGATGGAATACAATACCATTCTTGGGTACTGCACAAAGAACTGAAGCAGTCAAAATGAATATACTTCCACGTCTTCTATACCTTTTCCAAACAATACCGGTAGAACCTCCCAAAAAAACATGGCATCCTTCTGGACAGAAGGATCTCAAGATTCATATGGCAGGGCAAGAGACCAAGAATCAGGTATAGAACTGGACAGTTAAACAAAGACAAAGGTGGGCTTGCGCTGCCAAATATCAGGGACTATTTTAAAGCCGCGCAAATTAAAATTTTAGTAGAGATATGTAACCCATTCTACACTGCACAATGGAAGGAGATAGAATGCCAAATAACAAGTGACATTCCCCTACAGGCGATAATAGGGAATAATGCCTTACCTAAACATCTGAATAACACTAACCCATGGATAGAGACCCCGCTAAAAATTTGGTTTAAGATAGTCAGAGAGAATCAAACTAAAGAACCCTATCGATTATTGCAATGGATTTCCTATGATCAGGATTTTACTCCTAATAAAACAGACACTTGATTTAAAAAGTGGAAAGAGAACGGACTGATAAAATATTACGACTTTTTTAAAGGGCAAACTTCAAAAAGTTTTGAATACTTGAAAAAGCAAGGTCTAATAAATCAAGACCTTTATGATATATCCTATTTTACTTGAGTCTGTGGCGAAGTCCCCCAGGACGCGGAGGAACACTGATTCACACTGTAGTATGAATCCTCGTGCTTCCCCAAGTTTTCCACTGAAGTGGGCGGGGGTTGGCACGGGAGTGAGGCGAGGTGTAGGTGGTACATTAGCTTGGCTAGGAGAAATGCCTGCAGGGGTTGAAAAAACCCAGGTGGCCGGGGGAAACGTCTGGTATCCTTCCAGACGATCCAGCCGGCTGTTAATTTGAGTGAGCTGGTTGAGAATAACCGTCTGTTGATGTGCTATCATGTCTACCCGAGCGCTAAGGGTGTTTAGTCTGCGCGACAGCGCACTGTCCGCTGGGTCAACTTGACGAAGTTGTACTGACATGTTTCGGGACCCAGGAGACAGACGCTGACATGAGTAGATACAGACAATTATTCTTTATTGATAATTAGTGAGTGTAGTGAGTGAGTGAGTGAGTGTGTGGATGTCTGGTCACAGGAGCTGAGCGTTTCTGATGGCGACCTGGCAACCCTGGAACACACAAGCACAAACAATTACAGCTGTTCATGACGGTGGAGAATTTGCAGATGGTTATGCTTACTTGCATGTGCCACAGGATGTGTTCTGCTGGCTCCGAGTGCCCGTGCGACGTGGTGCTCGTGGTGCCTGCTGTAGCGGGGGTGAGGAGGAACTCCGAGGAGGATGAGGTGATACCCCATCAGCTGGGGTAGTTTGTCCACCGCCAGGGAGGTCCACCTGTGCACAGGGGAGAAGGCTAGGAGAAGATGAGTGTAGAGATTTCTTACGTGGCTGGTCCTGACGTGTAGTCCTTGACTTGGCTTGAGGTCGTGATCTTGGCTCATTGCAGGGCAAAGGCGACAGACAACTCCGTGCCGAGCTGTCGGTGATTCTGGCCTTTAAAGACCACTGATTGGCACCTGCTGGTGTGTGCGCAGCTGGTGGTGATGATGATGATGATGACGGCCCAGCGGCCGCCATGACACTTTACAGGTTCTTTCAGCTTAGACACCACATAAACAAAATACTTAAAAAGGAGGATTTGGAAAGGGCCCAGTCAGGTGTTCTGAAGGTCTTCTTAATGGCATATAAAGGGATCCCAAGGATCAGATACATCTCTAAAATATACCATGGTCTTCAAGATTTAAAAGGCGACAACACATCATATATAAAAGAGAAATGGGAAAAAGAGGGGAATTTCACTTTACAACTGGAAATATGGGAAAAGCTAAAAAAACAACAGTGGAAAAGTACCTCATCCCTGCTGTGGAGAAATTTGGATGGAAAAATTTGGTAAGATTTTTCAGAACACCTGCACAAAACAAATTTACTTGTAAAGGGTTGAATTGCTGGCGCTTGTGTGGTGAAAAGACTGCAAATCATTTTCATGTGTTTTGGTCATGCCCAGTTATCCACCAATATTGGACCAATGTACAGACAATATTGGGGAAAATATTCAAAGTAACAGTTCCCTTTTCTTTTGTAACTTTGTATTTGGGTTTACTACCGGAATCACTGGAAAGACGAGGAGAAAAATACTTATTCACTGTTTTAATATTGGCAAGTAAGAAAGCACTAACAAAAAAATGGATGTTGAGAGACTGTCCTACACCTCAAGACTGGATTAACGTGATTCAGGACATTTATTCGATGGAAAAGTTGACATTTGCACTGAGACAGGACATGGATGGGTTCTTGAACTTTTGGCAACCCTGGAACGCATATGTGTCTTCCATCAGATCTAATCTTTGACAAATACCATTTCAATAATGGCTCCTCTCTTTGTTCCAGTGCTACTCAGATGTTCCTTTATTTTTCTTCTCTCTTTTTTTTTTAATTTTTTCTTTCCTTACACTTAAAAAAATGGGGTGTTGTAATAATTTTTTTTCAATCTTGTCAAAAAACAAAAAAAAGGGAATATGTGATGAAAATGTAAACAATGCAATGCTGTAATGACATGTATACCCTTTACAAAAACTTAAATAAAAAAAAAAAGAAATTTAAGATCCACAGGACTGTAGCCAACCTCCCTGGACGTGGCCGCAGGAGGAGACAGATAATACGAATGGTAACAAAAGAGCCCAGAACAACCTCTAAACACATTCATGGTGAACTCCAAGGCCAAGGTACATCAGTGTCAGATTGCACCATCCGTCGTTGTTTGAGCCAAAGTGGACTTCATGGGAGACGACCAAGGAGGACAACACTGTTGAAAACAAATCATAACAAAGCCAGACTGCATGTTGACAAGCCACAAAGCTTCTGGGAGAATGTCCTATGGACAGACGAGACAAAACTGGAACTTTTTGGCAAGGCACATCAGCTCTATGTTCACAGATGCACAAATGAAGCATACCAAGAAAAGAACACTACCCCTACTGTGAAACATGGAGGATGTTTTGTTATGTTCTGTGGCTGCTTTGCTACATCTGGCACAGGGTGTCTTGAATCTGTGCAGGGTACAATGAAATCTCAAGACTATCAAGGTATTCTAGAGAGAAATGTGCTGCCCAGTGTCAGACAGCCTGGTCTCAGTCGCAGATCATGGGTCTTGCAGCAGGATAATGACCCAAAACACACAGCTAAAAACACCCAAGAATGGCTAAGAGCCAAACATTGGACTATTCTGAAGTGGCCTTCTATGAGCCCTGATCTAAATCCTGTTGAACATCTGTGGAAGGAGCTGAAACATGCCATCTGGAGAAGGCACCCTTCAAACCTGAGACAACTGGAGCAGTTTGCTCATGAGGAGTGGGCCAAAATACCTGCTGAGAGGTGCAGAAGTCTCATTGACAGTTACAGAAATCGTTTGATTGCAGTGATTGCCTCAAAAGGTTGTGCAACAAAATATTAAGTTAAGGGTACCATCATTTTTGTCCAGGCCTGTTTCATGAGTTTGTTTTTTAAAATAATTCAGTTGAACCACAATTCAAAAGCACTGTCTGATTTTCATTGGTTAATTTTCATAGAATTTTTATTTATTACCACTTTTGTCAGATTCAAGTTATTTCTGTGACCATTGTGGGCTTTTTGTTATGACCCGAGCATCGATCTTGTCTGCGCTCGGGCCATGTATCATCTCTGCCGGCCTTGACAGCTGTGGATTACATTCTGGCTCCACCGGGCTCTTATTGTGACAGCGCTCGGTGGGGTTTCCGGCTGTCAAGGTCGATCAGCTGTTTGGCATCACTGCTCGTTAGCGACCGGATTTATTAGCGGGCGCTGGTAGCAGTTGATTGCTGGAGTATCGTCGAACAAACCTCATCAGACCTTTGTGAGACTTCCTGTCAAACTTCCCTGGTGTATTATCGTCATGTTCAGGTTCGTGTGTTTATTCTCGACTTTGTTCATGTTTTAGATCGTAAGTGGCTGGGATTAGCCTTACGATCCCATGCTCTATGTTTAGTGTATTTTTTGCCACAGTGCCTCATAGTTTTGTGTTCATGTCTCGTTAATAAAAACACCTTTGCAAAAATCACTGGAGACTTTTGGCGTCTTGTGGTGGCCCGCGAGGGTCACCGCATGGCAGTATACTCCAGCCAAGGACGTCTAAACAGAGACGCCACACCGAGATGCCTTTTCACCGTGAGTTTTTGCCGTAGGGTGGAGTTTTCCCCGTTAGCTGGACTTGGTAGAGAGATGCCCGCCCGCGAGTGTGGTTTTTGCCCGGAGTGGCTAGAGGAGATTGATGGCTATCTAGCGGAAGCCGCCAGTCTCATGCCCACCGAAGTGGCTGATTACCACTTATGCCTCGCCCAGCGGGCCCTGCGCAGTTACCACCTTACCTCTACTCAGGAGGGAAGCGAGAGGTTATCATGGATTGATGGCAAAAGTGCTCCAGGTAACCCCTCCACCTCCTGCGAGGACAGCGTCCCTGGCGAGAGTGGAGATCGATAGGCTGGAGGGAAAACCCGGCAGGAGGCCAGCGGATCGGAATCCAGCTCCTGTCGCCCGTCCAGTCCCAGCGCCATGTGTTCCTGGGTCTCTCGCCGCACCGTTGGCCAGTAGGCCTCATCGCCATGCTCCTACCAAGTCCCAACGAGAATCCCGTCCGGATCCAGCTCCGGGTCGTCGGAGGAACCCAGCCTCCCAGTTGGCAGCATCTCTCACCTCACGACAGGAGGGAACCCCTGCAGTTGCCGCCCCTGGGTCATCTGTTCTAGCTACGCTGTCAGCTCCTCGTGCCCATATCGCCCCGGCTGTCATGTCCTCCTCTTTGACATCATCCCCAGCGGCTGGGAGTGCTGTGAGTCGTGCTTCGGCGAGGCCCGTCAGCAATCCTTCCCGAGTGGCTCCTCCTCGTCGCCCCGAGGGGCCTGCCGTTACCTCCCAGAAGGATAGAAGGAGGACTCCACCCGCTGTAGCAGGCACCATCTTCTCCCCAAGAGGCAGGCAAGTGCAAGTTCATTCATTCCACCTTAATTATGATCTGCCTTGTCTGACTTCTGGGGGCGGAGTTCGGGGTTCGCAGCCCCCCGAACTCCCGCTACCTGTTGTAACTGTAATTCCTAAACCCGCTGCCTCTGTGTCTTCTTCTGCTGAGTGGTCCACGACGCCAGTTCTACGTCGCCGGAGGAGGAGGGGGCCTGCAGTGCTGGAAAGCCTGGATCCGGCCCTGCAGCCATGTCGTGGACAGAGGAGAAGAGCGGACTGCGGCCCGGAACCTGTGCCGATGATGAAGCGTCCCCGGGCCTCCTCGCTGGAGCGGTCCGAACCAGTGGGTCGAGGGTCCCCTGCCTCCACGTCATATGGGTCATCGGCATGGACATCAGTGCGGGAGGAACCTCGGGCTGCGGAAACCATCTCGCCAGCTGCGGAACCCGACGCAGCTGAGTTGGAGCCTGCGCACGAACTTCTTCGCCCTGAGCCTGGATGGACGGAGTCCTGGACGGCAACAGAACCCGAGTGCAGGCAAGTGCTCCCTCTTGTGTCTCTGTCCCCTGTTTTGGAGCATTTTTGCCTGCCTCACGGGGAGGCGAGTGAGGGGCAGCCGCCTGCTGCGCCCGAGCTCGTCTCACTGGGTTCTGTTGCTGCCGGTGATACTGATCCCGGTTCTTCTGTGTGTTCTGAGCTTCCTTGCAGTGTCACTGGCGTGGAGCCAGTCGGGGTCGCTGAGTTGGAGGTTCCAGGTTCGGGGGTGGAGGTCATCAACGGAGCTGCACCGACCCAGTCAGGGTCCCTCGTGGGTGCTGCTGTGGCCCAATCGGGGTCCGACGTGGGTGCGCCCGAGGCCCAATCGGGGCCCATCGCGGGAGCTGCGTTGGCCCAATCGGGGTCCAGCGGAGCTGCAGCGCCGGTGTGGTCCAAGGACAGTGGAAGGGCGGCAGTCCCTTCTCCGCCTGGCTCGGTATGGGCTCATTTTGGTCTTCTGTTCCCTCTACAGAGTCATCGCCCCTGCGCATCATCACCGGGTGCCATGGGGGTCCCTTTTCGCTCGCCCCGGCTCTCCCGTGTTTTGTCCTCGCCAGGGAGGCCACCGCGGGCTGTTTTCCCCCAGTACTGGTGGCTGAGGGATGCGGGTCAGCCGCCCGAGGAACTGTTTCGCCGGTTCGGCACCTTGGGTCGGCCGCCCGATTTGTCATGTATATTACTGGACGACCTGGTTCGGCCAACTGAGGAACTGTTTCGCCGGTTCGGCGCCTTGGGTCGGCCGCCCGATTTGTCATGTATATTACTGGGCGACTGGGTTCGGCCACCTGAGAAACTGTTTCGCCGGTTCGGCGCCTTGGGTCGGCCGCCCGATTTGTCATGTGTATTACTGGGCAACTGGGTTCGGCCACCTGAGGAACTGTTTTGCCGGTTCGGCGCCTCGGATCAGCCACCCGACATGTTGTGTGTTTTTCTGGGCGACCTGGTTTGGCCACCAGAGGAGTGGACTTTCCGGGCTTGGGACTATGATAAGCCGCCCGGTCATGTTCCGCTTCCCATGACCACCCGCCGACTGTTGGACGCGGGGAGACCGCCTGAACTGTTCCTGTGGCGCTTGGTCTCCGCCGCTCGGCATGAGCTGTTGGGGGGGGGGATAGAGGTCATTTCTTTGTGGTAGTCTGATCCAGTATTTGTTCTGTTTTTCTTGCTATCATGTGCTTTGTTTCTCGTACGGTTATTTGTGTATTTTGGGGAATTTGTGATTTATGTTCTGCAGCTGCCGCATGTGTCCTATGGGTATTTGATTTGTGCATATGGGAATGCGGTATTTTTTGTCATTGTGCCTGGTATAGTTGTTTTTTTTTTCTCCCCTTTTTCTGCCTTGTTTTGATTGTGTTTTTGCTCTAGTGGGTGTATTTTTTTTTTTTTGTTATCATGTCTGTGCTACGGCGTTTCATGTACTTTTGTTTTTTTTTTCTGGTTGTCTGTGCCCTGTTGTGTCTTGCAGCTGCGTCATTTGTCCTTTGTATTTGATGTGGGTATATGTATGTTTTGTCATCATGTTTTGTATAGTTGTTTTTTTTTTTTTTTCTCTCTTGCCGGGTCTTGATTTGTGTTCTAGTTAGTGTTATGTTTTTTTTCTGTACCATGTCTTTACTACGTGTTTCATGTATTTTTTTTTTTTTTGAGTTGTTTTTTTTTTCTGATTGTCTGTGCCTGGCTTTGTATAGTTGTTTTTCTTGTTTTTTGCCCTAGTGAGTGTTGTATCTTCTGTTGTCCTGTCTGTGCTACAGTTTCATGTTTTTGAGTGAGTTTTTTTTTTTTTTCTCTTTGATGGTCTGTGCTGATTCTCGGCTTTTGTCTCTCTCCCGCCGGGCCTGCCCCCACCCGCCCACCCTGGAGGGGGGGGGGGGTGGCATGGATGACTATGGGCGTTCTGGAGCCCGCCCTCGGAGGGAGGATACTGTTACGACCCGAGCGTCGATCTTGTCTGCGCTCGGGCCATGCATCATCTCTGCCGGCCTTGACAGCTGTGGATTACATTATGGCTCCACCGGGCTCTTATTGTGACAGCGCTCGGTGGGGTTTCCGGCTGTCAGGGTCGATCAGCTGTTTGGCATCACTGCTCGTTAGCGACCGGCTTTATTAGCAGGTGCTGGCAGCAGTTGATTGCTGGAGTATCGTCGAACAAACCTCGTCAGACCTTTGTGAGACATCCTGTCAAACTTCCCTGGTGTATTATCGTCATGCTCAGGTTCATGTGTTTATTCTTGTCTTTGTTCATGTTTTAGATCGTAAGTGGCTGGGATTAGCCTTACGATCCCATGCTCTATGTTTAGTGTATTTTTTGCCACAGTGCCTCATAGTTTTGTGTTCATGTCTCGTTAATAAAAACACCTTTGCAAAACTCACTGGAGACTTTTGGCGTCTTATGGTGGCCCGCGAGGGTCACCACATGACACTTTTCTTTCATTAACAGAGGGGTACCAACAATTTTGTCCACGTCTGTATTCTGTTCAGTTTGTCTGACCATAGTGTTAAACTGATATGTTATTGTTGTATTTTATTTTTTATGCTGTTGTTTTTAAACTTATTGTCTATGTAAATTGTGGTACTGTGTTATCCTGGGGATCATAATTTTGTTTTTTATGTGCATGCACATACTAAATGTCAATAAAGAAATCTTGAATCTTGAATCTTCAGTCACGATTGTATCACCAATCCCTTATATTGAAAGGAAGTGGAATCAAATAAGGAGCAACAGTGGACATGCAGAGCTACTAATTATAATTAACAGTCTACACTCTGTACTGTATATGTTGTATCTTCTTTAGAGCATTATATCCTAAAGCAGAAAAAACATTATGGTGTCAAAAGCCTGCCTTTGCCCTGTATTTATGTCCATTATAAACGTACAGTGATTTACTCCGTTGAGTTTAAATTTGTTCATTGGCTCTTCCATTATATTGCCTTACTTTTTATTTTTGAGTTTTGAGTACTGCATAGCAGCTTGGTCTTCATCACAACAAACCATACACAGGAGGACATCACACATAGGTAATGGTGGAGGAAGATGTGGCTTCAGTGAATTAGAACTCACTAAAAAAGAAGTTAAAAATTACAAAAGATCATCCATGTTGCATTGAGCTGCTTCATCTTAAAAATAATTTATTAACTAACAAACTTATTTTACTTAATTTATCAAAATAAACTGTTGATTTATAACTATAGTCTGCCAATATTAGTAAAAGGAGGGTTATTTTTTTCTTCCATACAACTGTTCTCTCAAGTGTACCATTTTTTCATAAAATCTGAAGCTTTTTAATGAATAAAGTTGCTACTTCCATCCCTCCATTTTCTACTGCTTTTCCGGAGGTCTGGGTTGTGGAGGCAGCAGCTCAAGCAGAGAAGCCCAGACTTCCCTCTCCCCAGCCACCTGCTCCAGCTCTTCAGAGAGGATACCAAGACATTCCTAGGCCAGCTGGGAGATGTAGTCTCTCCAGCATATCCTGGGTCTGCCCTGGGGTGTCCTCCCTGCTGGACATGCCTGAAACACCTCAAGTGGGAGGTGTCCAGGAGGCATCCTGATCAGATGCCCATACCACCTCAACTGGCTCCTTTCGATGTGGAGGAGCAGCGGTTCTACTCTGAGCCTCTCCCGGATGACTGAGCTCCTCACCCTATCTCTGAGGGTGAGTCCAGCAATCCTACGGAGAAAGCTCATGTCAGCTGCTTGTATCCATGATCTCATATTTTTGGTCATTACCCAAAGCTCATGACCATAGGTAAGGGTAGGAACGTAGATTAACTGGTAAATCGACAGCTTTGCTTGACAACGCAGCTCGCTCTTCACCACAGCAGACCGTCCACATCACTGCATAGGCTGCTCCGATCCGTCTGTCAATCTCATGCTCCATTCTCCCCTCACTCGTGAACAAGACCCCGAGATACTTAAACTCCTCCGGTTGGAGCAGGAGCTTGTCTCCAACCCGGAGAGGACAATCCACCTTTGTCCAGCTGAGGACCATGGTCTCAGACTTGGAGGTGTTCATTCTCATCCCAGCCGCTTCACACTCCGTAGCAAACTATCTCAGTAAGACCTGTAGGTCACTGCTTGATGAAGCCAACAGGACAACATCATTCGCAAAGAGCAGAGGTGAAATCTTGTGGTCACCAAGCATGACACCCTCCAATCCTTGGCTGTGCCTAGATATCCTGTCCATAAAAATTATGAACAGGATGGGTGACAAAGTGCAGCCCTGGCGGAGTTCAATTCTCACTGGAAACATATTTGACTGGGTGTTTGCAATGCGAACCAAACTCTTGCAACAGTCGTATAGGGTCCAGATAGCTCGTAACAATGAGCCTGATACCCCATACTCAAGCAGCACCAGCCACAAGAGACCACGAGGGACGTGGTTGAATGCTTTCTCCAAGTTCACAAAACACATGTGGACTGGTTGAGCAAACTCCCATGAACCCTCGAGGATTCTTGAGAGGGTAAAGAGCTGGTCTGAAATACCACAGCCAGGATGAAAATAACATTGCTTCTCCTGAATCCGAGGTTCAACCAGCCTTCAGATCCTCCTCTCCAGTACCCTGGCATAGACCTTCCCAGCAACGCTGAGAAGTGTGACACCCTAAAGATGGAACACACCCTCCAGTCCCTCTTTTTTAAAAAGAGGAACCATCACCCCGGTTTGCAATGTCAAAGGTACTGTCCCCTACTTCCAGACAACATTGCAGAGGTGTGTCAACCATGACAGCCCTACAACATCCAGAGCCTTGAGGTACTTGGGGCGAATCTCGTCCACCCCCGGGGCCCGGCCACCAAAGACTTGTTTTAGCCACTTCGGTGACCTCAGTCCTTATGATGGGCAGGTTATCCCCCTCGTCCTCAAGCCCTGCTTCCTCTATGGAAGGTGTGCCAGTGGGATTGAGGAGATCCTCGAAGTATTCTGTCCACTGCTTGATGATATCCCCAGACAAAGTCAGCAGCGTCCCATCCGCACCATACACAGTATGGACAGGGAGCTGCTTCCCCCTCCAGAGCCGCCGGAAAGTTTGCCAGAATCTCTTCGAGGCTGACTGAAAGTCTTCAGGTTCAGGTTCAGGTTCAGGTTACTTTATTTGTACCCGTAGGTAGATTTGTTTTGCAGTCAGGTGACATCCATATTTATAAACCACAACAACAACAACATAAAACATAAACCATCCATCCATCCATCCATCCATCTTCTACCGCTTTTCCGGAGGTCCGGGTCAGAGAGGATACCAAGGCGTTCCCAGACCAGCTGGGAGACATAGTCTCTCCACCGAGTCCTGGGTCTGCCCCGGGGTCTCCTCCCAGTGGGACGTGCCTGAAACACCTCAAGTGGGAGGCGTCAGGAGGCATCCTGATCAGATGCCCATACCACCTCAACTGACTCCTTTCAATGTGGAGGAGCAGCGGTTCTACTCTGAGCCTCTCCTGGATGACTGAGCTCCTCACCCTATCTCTAAGGGTGAGTCCAGCAATCCTACGGAGAAAGCTCATTTCAGCTGCAAACATAAACATAAACAAAACAAAACATAAACATTCAACATAAACACAAACACAGGCACACATGAAGCTGACTATAAACATGATAAAAATACTCAAGGCTCCATCAATCAGGATATAAGACAAAGAGATGAGAGAAAAACCAGAGATAAGAGAGAAGGGTCATATTAAAAAGTTAAAGACTAGTCAAAGAGGTTAAAAACTCAAAAGTCTAAAACCCAATAAAAGATTTAGAACCCAAATAGAAAACCTACAAAAATAAGTAAATATAAAATGAAATTAATAAATAGGTAGCTAAATTATGCGCAATATATTGTTACAACTTGTTCAACTCTTTGACAGCAGCAGGAACAAAGCTGTTTTTGTAGCGCTGGGTTTTACTTTTTGGGACAGCAAACCTCCGTCTTGAGGGAAGAAGATAAAAGTGGCAGTGCAAAGGGTGGGAGTCATCATTTAAAATGGAGGTAGCCATCCTCTGTACCTGTCTGGTGTACAGGGATGTCAGGCTCAGCTGTGACTCACCAAGCAAACGACTGGACCATCTTACTACCTGATCCAAGGATTTCCTCTGTTTCAGTTTTATCTGACCAAACCATGACACTAAAGAAAAGGATAAAACAGATTCAATAAAAGCCCGATAAAACATTGTCATTATGGTTCGGTCAATTTGGAAGCGTGCAAGTTTCCTTAAACAATGCAAATGTTGCTGACCTTTTTTGCACACCCTTTCACAGTTCTCTTCAAAGTTTAAATTACTATCAATAATCGTCCCAAGATATCTGTAGGATTGTACACATTCAGTGATCCGGCCTTTTAGTATGGTGACTTTGTGCCTGGGAGTTTCCTCCTAAAGTCAATAATCATATCTTTAGTTTTTGTCATATTCAGCTGCAGGTAGGAGTCCTCACGCCAGTGAACAAAATCATCAACTACTGGGTCGTGGCCACTCTCACCATCCGGGAGGAGACTGACAATAACTGAATCATCAGCATACTTTATAATGTGTCTGTTGTCATGTCTGCTACGACACATGTTTGTGTACAGGATGAAGAGTAGTGGTGACAATACACACCCCTGAGGAGAGCCAGTAGAAGAGCACTTTAGGTCAGACAACGTACCATTGACCCTTACTCTCTGTGTCCTGCTGGTTAAAAAATCCAGAATCCAACCCACCAGATTACTGCTCAAATCAAATTGTTGCAGGAGCCTTTCAACTAAAATATGAAGTTGGATTGTATTAAAGGCGGAAGAAAAGTCCACAAATAAAAGCCTGGCATGTGTCCCGTTAAAATCCAGATGTTTAAAAAGCATGTTAAACAGAGTGACAGTGGCGTCCTCCACTCCTCTGTGAGGCCTATAGGCAAACTGCAAAGGATCCAATGCATGCTCAGTCTGCTTTAGGACCTCAAATCTGACCAGTTTTTCAAAAATTTTCATTAAAATTGAAGTCAAAGCAACTGGTCTAAAGTCGTTTACTGTTTTAGGACAGCTGGATTTTGGAACGGGGACAACCACGGCATCTTTCCAGATCTTAGGCTCAT
This sequence comes from Pholidichthys leucotaenia, assembly GCA_020510985.1. Taxonomy (NCBI): domain Eukaryota; kingdom Metazoa; phylum Chordata; class Actinopteri; order Cichliformes; family Pholidichthyidae; genus Pholidichthys; species Pholidichthys leucotaenia. Next base: position 252,133,022 of record CM035839.1, read on the forward strand.
GTTGTGTCTGTAAGGACTTATTGAAAATGTAGTGAAATACAGGACTCAATTCATGTGCACAGGACTTTACCAGTCGCCCACATATATTATCAGGGCCCTGACTTTTGCTCACTTTTACAGCACAGAACGCCCTTTTAATATCCTGCACCTCAATATTAAAGTGCTGATTGTCTTTGAGTTTCTGTTTCAAATCTTGGGTTTCTGTGCTAAAATCAGAGGAATCAAAATGACCATAAAAACAATTAAGAGCATTAGCCAGCTCTGTGTCTGAATTAAAACCATCTAAAACCACACGATTACTGCACTCTGTGCTCTGAAGGCCTGCAATAGTTTTCATACTGGCCCAGGCTGAACCAAGTTTCTTTGTTGCCATCTTTCTTTCCAACTCTGATTTATAATTCTATTTTGCTCTTAAAATTTCAGACTTCAGCTCTTTCGTGGCAACCTGCAGCTCAGAAACAGACCCCTGTTTAAAGGCAAGTGCTTTCCTCTGTAAGCAGGATTTAACTGATTTTGTAACCCATGGCTTGTTATTGGGATATATTTTGACACGTTTACGTGGAACGATCATATCTCAACAGAAAGCCATGTATGAGCATGTGACGTCCACCAAAGAGTCCAAATCATCCCCGCAGGATAGTGTGAAAACTTCCCAGTCTGTACAGTTAAAGCATTCTTGGAGGCAGTGCACTGAATCCTCTGTCCACACTTCTATGTCTCTGGTCTTCACCTTGCCTCTTCTGAGAGCAGTTTTATATGTGGGCAGCAAATGTACACAGTTGTGATCTGAGGATCCTAAAAGAGGGAGGGGAAGTGATTTATAGGCCCCCTCTATGGATCCATAGCACAGGTCCAATGTCTTTTTTCGCCTGGTTGGGCAGGATACATACTGATAAAAGTTTTTAAGTGTCTTCTTTAAAGAAACATAGTTAAAATCCCCAAGAATAAAGTTTGGAGCCTCTGGGGAAATCGACTGTAACCGCTGGACCACATCAGAGACGGTGCTGGAGGCGGAGTCAGCGTCCGCTCTCGGGTGAATGTACACAGTTGTTATGAAAAGTTGGGGGAACTCGCGGGGCAGATAAAAGGGGCGTAGCGATACGGACAGAAGCTCCACATTGGGTGTACAGATGCGCTCTCTGACCGTGACGGATGTGCAGTACTGTTTATTAATGTATAAACATATGCTGCCCCCCTGACGTTTCCCCGTTACCTCTTCCTGCCAATCCGAGCGAAGTGGGGCTCCAAAGCCGTCAATCCACAGGTCCGCATCCGGGTCATGCGCCGTAAGCCACGTCTCCGTGTAAGCCATGACACAGCAGTTCTTGAAGTCCTTCTGATATCGTACATTCCCTTGAATTTCATCCACTTTATTTCTCAGGGATTGTACATTCCCCATAATTATGGAAGGAAGAGGGATGCTGTTAAGCTGACGTCTCCTCAGGCTTAATCTCACGCCTCCACGCTTTCCGTGTTTTCTCCTCTTGTCTCTCTTTTCATCGCTGTGTCCATGAAAATCTCTTAAAATAAAGTCCGGCAGTTGCGGCACAGACTCAAACACAGATGCTGCATTATCCACGTTTAAATGCAGTAACATGTCTCTGGAATACTGTATTCTTCCCGGCATGATCGTGATTGCGCTTACCTCAGAGACAAAGAGCCAGTAGGAAAGAAGCAACAGTGCAAAAATAAGGAGGAGATCCATACTGATGGAACCAGGGAGCTCTTCGTTATGTAGTCCACAAACATTCAAGGACAAAAACAACACAGAGAATTTCGTTAAAACACATTAAAGTGTGTAAAAACAAATAAACAAATAATAAAAATCTTGTTCCATGGCCTCACCAAACTCCTCCCACACCCAAGTTTTTTCTTCCGCAACCACCCAAGCTACACGCTGCTTGGCCTGCTGGTACACTTCAGCTGCTTCAGGAATCCCACAAGCCAGCCAAGCTCGATAGGGCTCCTTCTTCAGCTTGATGGCCCCCCTCACCACTGGTGTCCACCTCTTGGTTCGGAGGTTGCCACCACGAGATGCACCAACAACCTTGCAGCCACAGTTCTGGGAAGCTTCTTCAACAATGGAGGTGGAGAACATGGCCCATTCAGACTCCATGTCTCCAGACTCCCTTGGAATGTGGTCGAAGTTCTTCCAGAATGGGAGTTAAAGACCTCCCGGACAGGGGCCTCAGTGAGACATTTCCAGCACACCCTCACTATACTTTTAGGTCTTCTGGGTCTGAGTGGTGTTCACCCATGCCATTGGATCCAACTCACCAGCAGGTGGTGATCAGTTGACAGCTCTGCACCTCTCTTTACCCGAATGTCCAAGACATGTAGTTGCAGGTCTGATGACACAATAACAAAATTGATCATTGACCTGCGACCTAGGGTGTCCTGGTGCCAGGTGCACATATGGACACTCTTATGATTGAACATAGTGTTTGTTATGGACAAACTGTGGTTGGCACAGAGGCCCAATAACTGAACACCACTTGGGTTCAGTTCGGGCAGGCCATTCTTCACAATCACACCTCTCCAGGTTTCACTGTAATTGTCCACTTGTGCATCGATGCCCCCCAGTAGGACAATGGAGTATCTAAGAGGAGCACTTTCCAGCACCCCAGTCAGAGACTCCAAAAAGGGTGGGTACTCTGAACCATCATTTGGTGCATAGGCACAAATGATAGTCAGGACCTGTTTCCCAACCTGAAGGCACAGGGAAACTACCCTTTCATCCACCGGGGAGAACTCCAATGTCGAGGCAGCAAGGTGGGGGGATATAAGAATACCCACCCCTGCCCATCACTTCTCATCTGCGGCAACTCCAGAGTAGGCCAAGCTCCAGCCCCTCTCCAGGAAACTGATTCCAGAACCGGAGCTGCAAGTTGAGGTGAGCCCAACTATATCTAGCTGGTACCTCTCAACCTCATGCACCAGCTCCAGCATATTTTCCCACCAGACAGGTGATGCTCCATGTCCCAAAAGCCAGTTTTGAAAGCCGGGGATCAGACCGTAAAGGTCTCTGCTTTCGCCTGCCACCTGATCTGCACAGCACTGAACTCCCATGGCCCCTCCTGCAAGTGGTGAGCCCACTGGAAGGCGGACCCATGCATCTCCTTCGGGCTGAGCTCACGCCAGGCCCCAAGGGCAGAAACCCGGCCACTGGATGCTAGCCATCGAGCCCCTCCCCCAGGCCTAGCTCCAGAGCAGGGCCCCGGTAACCCCATACCAGGCGGGGTACACTGACTCCTTGATTTTTTGTTCAACATGGGAGTCTATTGGATCACTCTTAGTCTGGCCCTTCACCCAGGACGAGTTTGTCTTGGGAGACCTTACCAGAAGCAAATTTCCCCAGACAACATAGCCCCTGGAATCACTAGGGCCCGCAAACTGCCCGCCACGATAAGGTGGTGATCCATGGGGGGATATTTGCTACTTTTCTGTGAAAAATATGACTTTTTCATAAACAAACAAATTTCCTCAAAATTTACTACTTTTGACAGAATTGCTATTTTTTTTTGCTTGTTGTTCTGCAGGTTTTTTACTATTCTTTGAGTATGAGACTTTTTTCTCATGACGCCACCAAAGAGCCAGTGTGTTCATGCTGGTTTGCTTGTTTGTCTTTCTGTCAGCAGGATCACTCAAAAACTACTCGATGGATTTGGATGAAAGTTTTACTGGTGGTGGCCGGGCTACAGATGAACCCATTAGGTTCTGGAGGTGATCCAGGATGCAGATTCTGGATCACGTTTTAAACGGCCTTGGCAGAGGTATGTACTCTCTGAGTATCTAGTTTTTCTTGTGAATTTGAGACTTTTTAAAAAGAATTTGCAACTTTTTACATACAGTTGTGGCGGTTTGGTTAACCCCCACAACAGATTAAGGACACTCAGCTCTTTTCTCTAGGTTTCCCGCTGCACTACTGAGATGTAATGTGCCATTCATGTATTGTGATGCAATGTGCCGCGCATGTATTGTGATGCAGTGTGCCATGCATGTGTTGTGATGTAATGTGCCATGCATGTATAGTGTTCATGCGTCCTGTCCTTACTGTGACCTAGAGGCTGAGATCAATATGTAGATGTGCTTTGGTGTAACCCCCACAAACAGACTGGTCAAACACAGCGCTCGGCTAGAGCAAATAACAGAACAGTGAAATGTGTATTAATGTCTACAGGCAGACTCGTTTCGTCTGGCTCACTTCTGTGATGTTAATGTTGCCTTTCATGCATTGTGCTCATGCGTCCTGTCCTCACTGTGACCTAGGGACTGAGATCAATATGTCTCTCAAATGCAGATGTCTCATGCCTGTTCTGTTATCTCTTTGATCATACCAACTGCTGGGATATGTCCTTTGATGTATTGTTGTAGTCGAGTATATATGCTGCAACTCTGCACGGTGCACGGTGCACTGTGCTGCACGGTGGCGCAGTGGTTTAGCACTGTGACAGCACAGTTTTACCCTCGGCCGGGGGATCGCGGGGATCATGAGATCGTGGGTTCGATCCCAGCCCCCGACCAACAGTGAGCTGTGTGGAGTTTGCATGTTCTCCCCGTGTTGCGCGGGTTTACTCCGGGATTTCTCCGGTTTCCTCCCGCACACCAAAAACATGTAGGTTTAGGGCGCTCGCGCACGCAGCGACCAGCAACCGGTGGCTTGTCACCAGACTGCAAACCAAGTCTACCTACGGGTACAAATAAGTAACAAAAAAAAAAAAAAAAAAAAAAAAAAAAAAAAACTCTGTAACGCAAACTCTCTCACTCTCATTCTCTCACTCTGATTCTGCATCTGCTGCGAGACACACACACTGTCTCCTCTTTGAGAGCCTGAGGAATTTGGCTTCAGCCTGCTCACACTATGGGCTGGAGCCGAGTTCTGATGAAGGCGGGTGATAATAAAGCTTCACTTAAAACCTTCAGCATCGCTGCATATTATTATTTGCATCCGCTGCACTGGTGACCCTGAGACGCACACGCTTTGTGCGACGCAGACTTCCGGTCTAGACATCCACGTCTAACCAGCCGAGGGACACAAGACGTCTCCTCCCTCTCGCCGCCCCAACGCACCATGACCTGAAGGCAGAAAAGAACACGCTGCCAGCGAACACAGCAGCCTGACGCAAACGAGCTGTTCTCCGGACATCACCCATGACCGGGAAAACTGCAGAAAACGTCATGGCGCGACCCTCGCCTGAGATCGGGGCATCCACGCTGGACCAGCCGAGGGACACAGAACGTTTCCTCCCTCTCACCGCTACTCCTCCCTCTCAGCGAGCCTACTCATCTACCCGAGCCTGAGGAACAAAGATCGTCTATTCCCTCCCACCGCTCCAACGCATCTGCACGAGCCTGAGGGACAAAAGATCGTCTATTTCCTCTCACCGCTCCAACGCACCATGGCCAAGCTGCAGCCACAGCTCAAACCTGGATTTTATCGGCGCCGTCTGCGCCGATCTCCACCAAGATTCTGCACCCTGGTTCTCCTCTCCAGCTGGCCCACCCACGCACGCGCCCCGGCGCAAGCACCGGGGAGTTACAAGGATGGCGCATCACGCACGGGACAAATAACGGCTCCAGAGACTGCCATCGTCCTCCGCCGCTGCTCACAGAACCCTCAGGGCTGCTTGTTCACCTGAAGCAAGCACGCAGCTCGCCACTGGATTTTTTTTTTTAATGGTCTCAGCCACGGCACATAAGGGATTTCAGCCATAAGCTGTTCCCGGGGGGATTTAGGGTTGCTCCTGCACCTAAAGCCAACAAGCCGAGTCCCTCTGCTTCTTTTTTTCTTACAGCCGCTACGCAGCCTCGCCGCTCCTGTTTTCTTCATGGCCACGAGAGGAGCCAGAGACTAATTTTTCTTCTTGTGGACCTCTGCACGTTCAACGGGACAGCCCTTCGACATCGCGGACCCACAAGCAATTTTTGCGCGGCTCAGACGAGTTCACCGTCCCCCTGCCGGCACTTACCCCCTCCTCCCTCCCCCTCCGCCTGCAGTGAGCTTCTCCCACAGCTCGCTCCCATAGAGGGATTATCGAGGTCTCGGCCCCCTGCCGTGCCCTCTGGGGGGGAGCGTGTGTGGCGGTTCGGTTAACCCCCACAACAGATTAAGGACACTCAGCTCTTTTCTCTAGGTTTCCCGCTGCACTACTGAGATGTAATGTGCCATTCATGTATTGTGATGCAATGTGCCACGCATGTATTGTGATGCAGTGTGCCATGCATGTACAGTATAGTGTTCATGCGTCCTGTCCTTACTGTGACCTAGAGGCTGAGATCAATATGTAGATGTGCTTTGTTGTAACCCCCACAGACAGACTGGTCAAACACAGCGCTCGGCTAGAGCAAATAACAGAACAGTGAAATGTGTATTAATGTCTACAGGCAGACTCGTTTCGTCTGGCTCACTTCTGTGATGTTAATGTTGCCTTTCATGCATTGTGCTCATGTGTCCTGTCCTCACTGTGACCTAGGGACTGAGATCAATATGTCTCTCAAATGCAAATGTCTCATGCCTGTTCTGTTATCTCTTTGATCATACCAACTGCTGGGATATGTCCTTTGATGTATTGTTGTAGTCGAGTATATATGCTGCAACTCTGTAACGCAAACTCTCTCACTCTCATTCATTCACTCCTGCATCTGCTGCTGCAGGACACAGACTTTGTGTCCTCCTTCTCTGAGAGCCGTGGGCTGACGGCTGGGTGATATGATTAAACTCTCCTTAAAACCTACAGCATCTTCTGCTTATTATTTTTTATCATCTGCTAAACAGTTACTTTTTTTTCTAAAAGTGTGATTTTTAATTCGAAAAATAAGTATTATTTTTCCTGGTATTTTCTTTCTGTTTTGCTGTGAGACCAGTAGTAAAATTAATATTTCCAAATGTACGTACACAAATGCAAATTGCGTAATAAATACTACATAATAAGTGACATGCATGAAACGCTCTCCTTGACCGTCACTAGTGACTGCTACGGTGAAGGAGCGCCGTCAACAGGAACCTCAACTTTCTAGTTACGACGCAGCTGATTGACTACGTCCCTACTGCATTCATCCAATCAGAGTCCAATTTGCTGTTACCAGGAAGCGCAGGACGCTACGGAAAGAGCTTTGCGGCGCGGTCACAAAATTTGAGCGGCACGCGGTCGTCAGCGGTCGTCAGCGGTCGAGCACTGCGGACGCTAGCGGAGTGGAGACGATGACGTAAATGTCGTCATACAAGGTTTCCGGTTACACGTACACGACAGCAGAGGTGCAGCATGAATCCGGCTTGACAAATGTCGACCGTGTTGTTCGGTAGAAACTAAACCGTGCAGATGTATGCATCAACAAAAAAATAGCGTTAGCACAGACGGTTAACTGGACCGGCTTAGTTAATGGCAGCCAGGTGAAAACTAAATAGCGCCTTCTCTTTGACGACTTGGCGCCCTAAAACTTAGCTAAAAATGGTGACCACTGTGCTGGAAGTCGGTACCGGTGTGTTCGTGGTTGTGCTTGTCTGGGTCGCGGCTCTTGTGTTCGGTTTGCTGTTGCTGAGAGCGTCTGGATCCGCCAGGTAGGTCACCCAGCTACCCGCTGTAGCTCTGGTTTAGCATTCAGGGATGGATAAATGCAGCATGACAGTAGACAACCAAACAACAGAAACACACATGACAAAGGGATTACCCATGGAAAGTAAAACTAACACGACTATAAACATCATAGCTTTATATATGATGACCCGTATAAACACATGAATCATCCCATTGCACAAAGAAGGACTATCAGGAACAGAGTGAAAATGTGAGGTACCAGTTAGTCTGTAAGGTGCAGTGTGGCAGCATAGCTATGACCAGAATACAACATCATAGTGAGTTATTGTACAGTGAAATTGCATGTAGCAGGAAAGATTTCCTGTACCTGGCCGTTCAATAACGAAGCTGTAGTAGTCTACTGAAGAAAGTGCTTTGCTGTCTATCTAGTGTGTGGTGGAGGGGGTGATCAGGATTGTCCATGTTGGATCACAGTTTATTTAGTGTTCTCCTCTCCACCACTGTCTCAAAGGTCTCAGGTCTGAGACTAATTACAGAGCCAGCCCTCTTGATAATCTTGTCAAGTCTTGTCAAGACACCAAAAACATGTAGGTTTAGGGCGCTTGCGCACGCAGCGACCAGCAGCCGGTGGCTTGTCACCAGACTGCAAACCAAGTCTACCTACGGGTACAAATAAGTAACAAAAAAAAAAAAAAAAAAGTCTGTTGGTGTCTCTGGCCCTGATACTGTTACCCCAACAGACCGCAGCAAAGAAGATGGCGCTGGTGACAACAGTCTGGTAGAAAAGCTCCAGCATCCTGCTGCACACGTTCAAGGATCTCAGCTTTCTCAGGAAGTAGAGTCTGCTCATCCCCTTCTTGTGCGCAGCATCGGTGTTGGATCTCCAGTCCAACCCGCTGCTGATCCTGACACCCAGATATTTGTAGTCCTCAACCACCCCCACATCCTCCCCCCTAATCTGCAGTGGCTGAGAAGGAGTCTTCCCGTACTTGAAGTCAATCACCATCTCTCTGGTCTTGCTGACATTCAACCTCAGGTGATTCTGCTCCGTCCACTCCACAAATCTGTCTACCAGTGTCCTGTACTCCCCCTCCTCTCCTCCTCTTATACACCCCACAACAGCTGAGTCATCAGAATTTCTGCAGGTGGCATGACTCAGTGTTGTACTGAAAGTCAGTGGTGTATAAGGTAAAGAGAAAAGGAGAGAGCACAGTCCCCTGTGGAGCGCCCGTATCACTAACCACCACTCCAGACAAGACACTGCCCAGCCTGACAAACTGTGGTCTGCCTGTCAGATAGTCAGTAATCCAGGAGATCACAGAGCTGTCGACCCCCATCACCCGCAGCTTCTCGCCCAGCAGCAGTGGCTGGATGGTGTTAAAGGCACTGGAGAAATCAAAAAAAGTGATTCTCACAGTATCTCCTCCACCATCCAGGTGCAGATGGGCTCATTGCAGCAAGTAGATGACAGCATCTTCAACTCCTAAATGGGGCTGATACGCAAACTGCAGAGGGTCCAGCCACGTCTTCACCTGCGGCTTCAGGTGGGCTAAGACCAGTCTCTCCGGGACCTTCATCACATGAGATGTGAGGGCAACTGGTCAGTAGTCATTCAGATCCAATGGAGATGACTTCTTGGGGACAGGAACCAGGCAGGATGTCTTCCACAGCACCGGAACTCTCTCCAGACTCAGGCTCAGGTTGTACAGGTGTTTCAATACCGGAGCTAGTTGGTTGGCACAGGTCCTCAGGGTCCTTGCGGCGATGCCATCAGACCTAAATACAGGCATTTGCCTTGCATTTGGGAGTGTCTGTTGGTACGGAAGCCGTAGCCCAATGCTAGGGGCCTCTAACTTGCGGCTCCACAGCCAAATGTGGCTCTTTTGGCCATAATCACCGGCTCCCTATGGGTTTCACAATGAAAAACATCACAAATTTCTATGTAAAAAGTGACAATAAAAAAATTTACAGATTTGTGGGGGGAAAGCTGCAGATTTAGCATAAAAGTTGCACATTTGTGATTAAAAATAGCAACGTTTCAACACAAATGTTGCAAAGTTACAAGTAAAATGTTAAAAATTTTTGAGAAAAATCTGAAACCTACAGTATATGGGGAAAAGTTTAAAAGTCATGACAACATTTACTAGAAAGGCTTTCAAATTTATGTGGAAAAGTCACAAATTTTCAGGAAAAAATATAATAGCATATACGTGTACTGTACATGAAAACATGCAAATATACATTAAAAATCTGCAAATTAATTAAAAAATTTCTCTGGTCACTGACTGTGGAAACTACAGTGGACCTCAAGCAACTTGGATTCTGTACCTCTCCACTCTTCCTCCAGACTTTGGGACCTGGATTTTCACATGACAGGACTTGGCCCCTGATTTGAGCAGCCATGTCATCTGCTGGTGTTGGTCCTGTGTTTTATCAAGTCCAAAGTCACCACAGCCATCTACCAGGAAATTTTAGAGCACTTCATGCTTCTCTCTGCTGACAAGCTTTATGGAGATGCTGATTTCATTTTCCAGCAGGACTTGGCACCTGTCCGCATTGACAAAAGTACCAGAACCTTGTTTAATGACCATGGTACCACTGTGCTTGACTGGCCAGCAAACTCTCCTGACCTAAACCCCATAGATAATCTGTGGAGGATTGTCAAGAGGAAGATGAGACACGAGACCCAACAATGCAGACGAGCTGAAGGCCGCTGTCAAAGCAACCATAACATCTCAGCAGTACCACAGGCTGATCACCTCCATGCCACGCCGCACTGATACAGTCATTCATGCAAAAGAAGCCCTGGCGGCCAAGTATTTAGGGTGTACATGGACATACTTTTCAGTCAGCCATTTCTATTAAAAATCCTTTTTTAAATTGGTCTTATGCAATATTCTAATTTTATGAGAAACTGAATTTTGGGTTTTCATGAGCTATATGCCATGATCATCAAAATTAAAAGAAACGCTTGAAATATGTATATCACTGTGTGTAATGAATCTCAATGATATGAGTTTCACTGTTTGAATTAAATTACTGAAATAAATTAACTTTTTGACGATATTGCTTTGGATGGTTGACCCCAGGTATTGAAACTCATCTACTTTCACTACCTCTACTCCTCCCATCTTCACCATAGCACCTGCCTCCCTCTCATTCACACTCAAGTATTCTGTCTTGCTTCTATTGACTTTCATTCCTCTTCTCTCCAGAGCATACCTCCACCTCTCCAGGTTCTCTTCCACCTGCTTCCTACTCTGATGACAGTCATAATGTCTGCAAACATCATGGTCCACGGCGACTCCTGCCTGACCTCATCTGTCAGCCTGTCCATCACCACGGCAAACAAGAAGGGGCTCAGATCCGATCCCTGATGTAATCCCACCCCCATCTTGAACCCATCTGTTACTCCTACAGCACACCTCACCACCGTCTCAATGTCCTCATACATGTCCTGCACCACCCTCACCACCCACTGACTTTCTCATACAGTAACACACTTTCTCTCTTGGCACCCTATCATCTGCTTTCTCTAGATCCACAAAGACACGGTGCAACTCCTGACCTTCTCTATACTTCTCCATCACCACTCTTAGAGCAAACATTGCGTCTGTAGTATTCTTTCTTGGCATGAAGCCGTATTGCTGCTCATTGATTGTCACCTCTCCTCCTGACCTGGCTTCAACAACTCTTTCCCATATCTTCATAGTGTGGCTGATCAACTTTATGCATCTGTATTTACTACAGCTCTGAGCATCACCTTTGTTCTGGAAAACTAGTACCAAAACACTTTTATGCTCTCCTCAGGCATCCTCTCACTCTCCAAGATTGTGTTAAACAATCTGGTTAAAAAGTCCACTGCCATCTCTCCTAAACATCTCCATACCTCCACAGGTATGTCATCTGGACCAACCACCATTCCATTCTTCACCCTTTTCAAAGCTGGCCTCACTTCCGCCTTGCTAATCCTCGGGACTTCCTTGTTCACCATCTTTCCTTCATCCAGCCTCCTCTGTCTCCCATTTTCTTTGTTCATTCAATTCTTGGAGAAATTATAAACCCATTTAGAAAAAAATAATATATGAATTAGTTTTTTCTTTAATATTTCCAACATTTTGTTGACATGCTGTTTTCAACCTAAGAAACACAAAAAAAGAAACTGCATTTTCCCAGCCCTAAAACTCTTGAAAACGGTTATAGGCACATGCTGCTGTGATTAATGGTTGGAACGGTGCACTCTGCAGTCCCTGCTGATTAACACTTCAGATCAGCCCATCATACTGTAGCACTAAAGTCAATAAATGTGTACTGTTGTGTAGAATGAACTTAGCAGTTACAGTAAACCTCTTAATGTGTGAAACATGGTGCTGTTTACTTGATTGGAAAGCTAATAACTTTTTTAAACAGCATAATAAACACAGCTATTGTTTAGATTGGTGCTCCCCAGTATCATTAACCTTCAGGTAACCCTCAGTTTAATGAGAGTTCATCAACTTAGTAATAGAAGTCCTCTTTATTTCAGCTGTGTTTGTCTCACCAGGTTAGGAGTTGTTCCTGTCCTCCTTTTGGCTCTCACCATCACTCTGGTGTTGGTGTTGTTCCCTCGCAGCCCAGAGACACCGCCCCCTTTCAAAGAGATCAAGGTGAGTCGGTCAGACTACCACACAAGTTTAAACTGCCGGGGGAGTCATTCAGTGCTAACTCACCTTGGTCACCATCACTGAGCCCAATAACTAGGGGTGGGACAACAGACCAATTCGGCGATGCATCGCCATACCTGGCACTCATGATGATGCACTGATCCTTAAACGCCTGTACCAAACTTTTATTAATTATTTGTACAGCTCTGGAAAATTATGACTTTACGTGGTTTTATTATTTATATGCATGTGTCTGAGTAGTATCCAAGTCAAAATGTTGTCAGAGCATTTATTTACAGAAAATGACTGGTCAAAACCACAACAAAGATGCTGCTTTTTGATAAAATAATGCAAAGAAAACAAGTTCATGTTCATTCTTAAACACTACAATAATTAAGTTTTCACAGGGGAAGAACTCAGAACTCTGTATTTGTGTAATAACTCAGATTTTTATGCATAGATTTCATGCGTCTTATCATACTTAGACGATCAACTAATCAGTACCTCCTTCAGTAGATTGAGGTGTTACTGTGTTGGAAGTCAACAGATACTCAAATTGAATGGCTGCCATACATGTAGAGATGCTATGAAACTAAACTGTGACTGATTGGAGACAAAAAGAACAAGACATTCTGCGTGTGAGATGGGTGTGAACGGCCCGGTCATTTTCTAGCACACACTGACACAACTGCAACTGACAGTGTCACCATGCCATCCAAGAACAAGAGAGGCAAGGCTAGGGATACGGGGCTGCTGTCCCTGCCCCACTGGTCCTTACAGAGGAACCATAGCTGGTCCTAGGGCCTGCTGTGTCTGATCCGGAGGACTCAGAAGCAGATTCCTCATCCAGCAGTCCCTGCACTTCTTTTCTGTGGTCAATCTCACTTGACATCTAATGACAAAATGACTGCTGGAATGTGAAGATATGGTTCTGATTTGGCAGTTGTCATGGATAACTGTCATGTGAGTGTTTGCACAGGATTTGCACACCCGTTGCGGGACAATCGTAAATGCAAAATAACTGCATAATTATCGTGCAACACGTGCATGGCATGTACAGTGGATAACAAAAGTCTGTACACCTCTGTTCAAATGCCAGGTTTTTGTGATGTAAAAAAATGAGACCAAGATAAATCATTTCAAAACTTTTTCCACCATTAATGTGACCTATAACCCATACAACCCAGTTGAAAAATAAACTGAAATCTTTTAATGAATGAATGAATGAATCTTTATTTCGGATAGATTAAAAGTACAGATTAAAAAGAAACAGAATAATATAACAAAGGGGGAAAGAAAATCCAACAAGGTCAAATTAGACAATAACTCCTCTGATTATACAGTTCAACATAAGTTATCCGAAATGGGTGATGGCTGAAGCCGCAGCTTATATTGCCCACCCATTTAAGGGGAAAAATAAAAAATAAAAAGCATACAATAACCTGTTTGCATAAATGTCTCTCTAACTACTCCTGCAGGGTGAGGGCTGGGTGGCCATCACCATACGTAGAGCCAATCAGGTTAACCAGTACGTGGCAACATTGCCGGTTTTGGGCCAGCTCTTCTGCGTCGTCAACAGCAACTCTGAGCTGTTGGAGGTCTCTCTCCACCACATCAAACCTTCTGGTGCGTGACTTGCCCCAAGGTTGTTTCCACCCTGAGGTCCTAGGGTCGAACATAAGAATGGCTTTTGTCGGATGTTCTGGTGGGAGGTGGAGGACATGGCCAAACCAGCAGATGTGCTGCTGTGGCTCAGCGAAGCCATGTCTGCGGTTGATCTCTGGTTTCATGTCCCCATTATTGGTCACTGTGGAGCCCAGATACACAAAGGAATTGACAAGCTCAGTGACATCATTCCCGAACTGTAACGGGGGTGGGTCTGGACCGTCGCCGACACGCATTAGCTTAGTCTTCATCCAATTTACCTGAAGGCCCAGCTTTGCTGCCTCTTCATGTTAGACAACTAGAGCATCTCTCAGCTGACTGTCGGATGGGCTGAACAGGATGGTATTGTCAGCATATTCAAGGTTAGCCAGATGGTAGTTGCCAAACTGCATTCCAGGGACCCGCTGGCAGACCTTGGTCATCAGATAGTCTGTGACACAATTGAAGAGATCAGGAGCGGCCACACAACCTTTTTGGACCCCACGGTTGATGGGAAACCAGCCGGATTCTTTCCATTCACACGGACCCAGCTCTCCAAGCTTTTGTCACAACCCGGCTCAAGGCTGGACAAAAGGGAGACCACACGGAGGTGCCAATTAAACAAAAGTTTATTTACAGAAAATAAATGTGTCTGTAACTATCGTGTGTTTGTGTGTTGGATGCATGGAACAAAAAACAGACCAGTCACTACCCAACCCAGTGACTGTATGCCTTTGTCTGGAACATATACGGCAGCAACAGCAGTGGCAAGCCTCAACAGAAACCCACAGGCAGCACAAACAGAAGTCACCAGTGCAGCCCCGACCAAGCGCACAAGAAAAGGAACAGTGGGCAGAGTGCGAACACAGCAGAGAGGTGACCGGCTACTGGACATTCTCCTTCAGGATTTTTTGGTAGACAGCAGAATTCACGGTTCCATTTACCACAGCAAGTCTTCCAGGTCCTGAAGCAGCAAAACAGCCCCAGACCATCACACTATCACCACCATATTTTACTGTTGGTATGAATCTGAAATGCTGTGTTACTTTTACGCCAGATGTAATGGGACACATACCTTCCAAAAAGTTCAACTTTTGTCTCGTCAGTCCACAGAGTATTTTCCCAGAAGTCTCGGGGATCATCAAGATGTTTTCTGGCAAAACTGAGCCAAGCCTTTATATTGTATCCACGTGCCTCGGTTGTCTGTGGCAACATTGTTTATTTTTTTTTAACGTTTTATTTATTTAGGATATTTTATTTCCCACATTTCTGTTCCTGTGTTTAATGTTGTTAAAAAAATTAAAGTTCAAAGCTCCTTCAAAAGTGGTGTGAAAAAGTGTTTGCCCCCTTCCTGATTTCTCGTTTTTTTTGTATGTTTGTCACACTTAAATGTGATACTGCATTTTGTGTTTACTTGTGTGCTCTTTGTCTAATATTTAAATTTGTTTGGTGGTCTCAAACATTTAAGTGTGACAAACATACAGAAAAATGAGAAATCAGGAAGGGGACAAACACTTTTTCACACCACTGTATGGTTCCGCTCAAGGTTTCTGCCTGTTAAAGGGAAGTTTTTCCTCGTCTGTGTCACCACAGTGCTTTCTCCTAGGGGTCTCTGCTGGGTTCTATAAATTTGAGAGTGTGGCCTAAATCGACCCTTTTGTAGAGTGCCTTGAGATGACCTTTGTTGTGATTTGGCACTATATAAATAAAATTGAATTGAATTGAAATGTCTACCAAAAAATCCTGAAGGAGAATGTCCAGCCATCTGTTCATGATCTCAAGCTGAAGCGCACTTGGGTTCTGCAGCAGGACAATGATCCAAAACACACCAGCAAGTCCACCTCTGAATGGCTTAAGAAAAAAACAAAATGAAGACTTTGGAGTGGCCTAGTCAAAGTCCTGAGAACTATACTACACGCTCCTTTTCCGCACCTCACAGTTTCCGGTATCTGATTCCTTTCTGAAAAATCTGGCCCAGTGGACATGTAGCATAACAGGGGAAGATGAAGGGATAGGGTGAGATGGAGGCAGACGATCCGCTGTAGAGACCCCTGAAGGGAGCAACCGAAAGAAGAGAAACGGTGCAGTAGAGAACTTCATATTGGACATTTCAGCTTCATGGACCTTACCATATATTTTGATTTTTTTTTTTTTTTTTCCTCGTAGCATTCTCTAATATAGCCGGTAATGATGTTAAGAACTAGGGGTGGGAATCGCGAGGGACCTCGCCGTTTGATTCAGATCACTATACTTGGGTTACAATTCGAGCCTGTCACAGTTCAACAGTAATCACAATATTGCAATAGTCAGGTATCACAATCCCATATATTTCAATTTTTTCACCTTATTCAATCTCAAATCATCTCCCATAGTAAAAGAATTGACATCTCTTTATATAATAAAGTATTCAGTCCAAACGGGCAGCAACCAGACAATTTCACAGTAAATTATTTTTAAATTAAATGGTAAATAGCATTGACTTATATAGCGCTTTTTTACTCATCTCTGGATGACCAAAGCGCTTTACCGATCCTGCTATTCACCCATTCACACACACATTCACACACTGATGGTGGCAGATGCAAAAATGAATCCTCTTAAAATAAATGTTCAACTGATAATAAAATATAGTCTTAAAATAAATAATAATCAGTGACGTAATGGTAAAATGAAATCACATACCTGGGCTCCAGTGTTTTAATCATGTGACAAAACCCCTCATTTTCCACAACACTATTTGAACGCAGGTCTTTGCATATGAAGTAGGCGATTGACTGTGTTATCTTCTTAGCTTGCTCAAACACCAGCAGATGACCTCTGTTCAGATAAAAGTAAATGTTGCATTTCATTTGGAAATCCAAGTCCCAGAGTCTGGAGAAAGAGTGGAGAGGCACAGAATCGAAGTTGCTTGAGGTTTAGAGTGAAGTTTCCACAGTCAGTGATGATTTGAGGAACCATTTCATCTGCTGGCGTTGGTCCATTGTGTTTTATCAAGACCAAAGTCAGTGCAGTCATCTACCAGGAAATTTTAGAGCACTTCATGTTTTCCTCTGCTGACAAGCTTTATTGAGAAGCTGATGTCTTTTTCCAGCAGGACTTGGCACCCCCCCCCCCCCCACACACACACACACACTGCCAAAAGTATCAAAACCTGGTTTAATGACCATGGCATCACTGTGTTTGATTGGCCAGCAAACTCTCCTGACCTAAACCCCACAGAGAATCTATGGAGGATTGTCAAGAGGAAGATGAGAGACACCAGACCCAACAATGCAGACGAGCTGAAGGCCACTATCAAAGCAACCTGGATCTTCATAACACCTCAGCAGTGCCACAGGCTGATCACCTCCATGCCACGCCACATTGATACAGTAATTAATCCACAAGGAGCCCCAACCAAGTATTGAGTGGTACATGGACATACTTTTTAGTTGACCAACATTTCTATTAAAAAACTATTTTTTTAAAATTAATTTTATGTAATATTCTAATTTTTTTGAGAAACTGAATTTGGGGTTTTCATGGGCTGTAAGCCATAATCATCAAAATTCCAAAATGATTAAATTAATTTTTTCCTCAAAATTCTACACATAACACCCCATAATGACAAAGTGAAAAAGTTTTTTTTTTTAATTTTTGCAAATGTATATATTAAAAATAAAAAACTAAGAAATCACATGCACATACGTAAGTATTCACAGCCTTTGCTCAATACTTTGCTGATACACCTTTGGCAGCAATTACAGCCTAAAGTCTTTTTGAATATGATGCCACAAGCTTGGCACACCTATCTTTGGGCAGTTTGGCCCATTCCTCTTTGCAGCACCTCTCAAGCTCCATCAGGTTGGATGGGAAGTGTCGGTGCACAGACATTTTCAGATCTCTCCAGAGATGTTCAATTGGATTCAAGTCTGGGCTCTGGCTGGGCCACTCAAGGACATTCACAGAGTTGTCCTGAAGCCACTGCTTTGATATCTTGGCTGTGTGCTTAGGGTCATTGTCCTGCTGAAAGATGAACTGTCTTCCCAATCTGAGGTCAAGAGCGCTCTGGAGCAGGTTTTCATCCAGGATATGTCTGTGCATTGCTGCATTCACCTTTCCCTCTATCCTCACTAATCTCCCAGTTCCTGCCACTGAAAAACATCCCCACAGCATGATGTTGCCGCCACCATTGGCATGGTTATGAACGGTGTCTGGTTTCCTCCAAACATGACGCCTGGCATTCACGCCAAAGAATTCAATCTTTGTCTCATCAGACCAGAGAATTTTGTTTCTCATGGTGTGAGAGTCCTTCAGGTGCCTTTTGGCAAACTCCAGGCGGGCTGCCATGTGCCTTTAACTAAGGAGTGGCTTCTATCTGGCCACTCTACCATACAGGCCTGATTGGTGGACTGCTGCAGAGATGGTTGTTCTTCTGGAAGGTTCTCCTCTCTTCACAGAGGAACGCTGGAGCTCTGACAGAGTGACCATAGGATTCTTGGTCACCTCCCTGGCTAAGGCCCTTCTTCCCCGATCGCTCAGTTTAGACAGCCGGCCAGCTCGAGGAAGAGTCCCAGTGGTTCCAAACTTCTTCCATTTACGGATGATGGAGGCCATTGTGCTTATTGGAACCTTCAAAGCGGGCAGAAATTGTTCTGTACCCTTCCCCAGATTTGTTCCTCGAGACAATCCTGTCTCGGAGGTCTACAGACAATTACTTTGACTTCATGCTTGGTTTGTGTGCTGACATGAGACCTTATATAGACAGGTGTGTGTCTTTCCACATCATGTCCAATCAACTGAATTTACCACAGGTGGACTCCAATTAAGCTGTAGAAACATCTCAAGGACGATCAGTGGAAACAGGATGCACCTGAGCTCAATTTTGAGCGTCATGGCAAAGGCTGTGAATACTGATGTACATGTGATTTCTTAGTTTCTTATTTTTAATAAATTTGCAAAAATCCCCCCCCAAACTTTTTTTTTTTTTTCACATTGTCATTACAATTGTCATTACAATTGTCAACAATTGTCATTGTTGTGTAGAATTTTGTGGATAAAAATCAATTTAATCCTTTTTGGAATAAGGCTGTAACATAACATTCATTCATTCATCTTCATCCGCTTAATCCTTTTCGGGTCGCGGGGGTGGTGGGGGTGGGGTGGAGCCTATCCCAGCATCTTTGGGCGAGAGGCAGGGTCCACCCTGGACAGATCGCCAGTCCATCGCAGGGCCAACACAGAGATTCAGACAACCATTCACTCTCACAGTCAGACCTAAGGACAATTTAGAATCCCCAGTTTGATGCCAATTAACCTAAGTTGCATGTTTTTGGCATGTGGGAGGAAACCGGAGAAATCCCGGAGTAAACCCACGCAGACACGGGGAGAACATGCAAACTCCACACAGATCACTGTTGGTCGGGGGCTGGGATCGAACCCAGGATCCCCCGGCCAAGGGTGAGCTGTTGTGCTGCCGCAGTGCTAACCACTCCACCACCGTGCTGCCCCTGTAACATAACAAAATATGGAAAAAAGTGAGGGGCTGTAAAGACTTTCCGGATGCACTGTAGGTGCAAAATTCAAGATTCAAAGGCTTTATTATCATGTGCATGACATAACGCACGGCTCAGGAGACGCACACACACAGGCTCAGAGTAGTTCAAATAGTTTATTAACAACAGGAGTGTATGAATGTGTGTCTGCGGGATGTAAATGTGTTGGTGGCGGCGTCTGCTTCGGGCACAGAGGCAGGAGGCCGTACAGCCGGACAACCCTATGGGAAAAGCACAAGGAGAAGGGTGATGGGCACACACCAACACAGGAGATAAAAGAGCGAGAGAGGAGCTTACTTGGAGAGGACAGATGACTGGCACAGCAAGGGACGAGGTCCGGTAGACAGCCACCTGGAGAGCCCGGTGCAGCAGCGAGGAACAGGCGATGGAGAGGCGTTGTCCGCCGCCGGGGAATCCACCTGTGCACAGGGGAGCAGACTTGGAAGGGAAAGGAGGTAAGGTCTTCTTACCAGAATGATTAGCTGAGGGTGAAAGGTACTCACAGCGAAGCGTAGGGAAGTCTGACGGCTTCAGGCCGAAGCTCAGGGCGAGGCGGCTTATATCCCTCGCCGCTGATGATGTGCAGGTGTGCGTGCAGGTGGCGCCGCTGATGAGCGGCGCGGCGTGACAGTGCACAGTTAAGAAATGCTACATTTCCTGAGCAATGAAATTCTTACTTTGCTCTCTGAACGAATGCCAAGGTAATAGGTACAGAAACAATAATTCTAATAAGGTAATGACACACTAACACAGTAACTCAATCCTAATACTAATGGATGCTAATAACACACACACCAACACACAGTTAGACAGTTGGGACTCCTTAAGCACACCATGATACTAAATACTAAAACTAATGAATACTAATAACACACACTAGGCAGTTTGGACAGTTAAGGCAGTTAAAGCAGTCAGACAAGAGGAATGAAATTGAAAATTCACTGGATGACTAAAGTGATAGTGGTATATTGACATCAGAGATGATTTGAACCTGAGATGGCATGAATCTATGTACAGTGTGCAAATGAGCATTGTGCAATGAGTAGTGTATAATTACAAATTACAAATTAGCACCAGGTGCTGATTTCTGTACTGGTAGTACCAGTAGACTGTGCATGATAAGTAGCAGCAGAGATGATATGGACATCAGACGGGTGAGACTATATCTGCTGTACACTTCAGCAGTGTGCAAATTTAGCAGCCGGTGTGTGAGTTCCTATATGCAAAGCTGTGTTACGGAGTTTTGGGAGTTGTTATCTGTTCAAGAGTCTGATGGCAGTGGGAAAGAAGGAGTTCTTCAGTCTGGTTGTCCTGCATTTCACACTTCTGTACCTCCGGCCTGAGAGTAGAAGTGTGAACAGTCTGTGCTGGGGGTGGGTGGGGTCCCGGAGGATGGCGTCAGCTCTCCTTTGGACTCTATGGTGGTAGATGCTCTGCAGAGAGGGGAGTGGAGTCCTGATGATCTTTTTCACTGTCTTCACCACTCTATGCAGGCATTTGCGGTCCAGGTCAGTGGTGCTGCCGTACCACGCAGTGATGCAGTTGGTCAGGATGCTCTCGATGATGCAGCTGTAGAAATTGTTGAGGATCCTGGAGGACATGCCAAACTTCTCCAGCCTCCTCAGAAAGTACAGTCACTGTTGAGCTGCTCACCCTCTCCACCTCAAGCTTCTGGATGAGCAGCGGCCGATGGGTGTTCTCCTCCCTTTCCTCATGTCCACTATCACCTCCTTTGTCTTGTCCGTGTTGAGGGTGACCAGGTTGGCCACCTCCCTCCTGTAGGATGCTTCGTCATCACCAGTGATGCGTCCTATCACTGCTGTGTCATCTGCAAACTTTAGGATGATATTGTCCTTGTGGGAGGCAGCACAGTAATGGGTAAAGAGGCTGTAGAGATGGGGCTGAGAACACAACCCTGTGGGACACCTGTGTTTGTGCAGCAATCCGAAAGTTTAGAAGCATATTTACTCTGTTTATTGGTGGCCCTTTGTACAAATAACAGCAGATAAACTTGTGTTTAGTTCATCCAGTATGCCAAATTTTTCAGCACTTTTGAATCTTTGAGCGCTGATGACTCTCAAAACTCTACATGCAAATATAATATTGTACTATGATCTATTCACTATCAGGCCATTTGTATTTAACAGTGAAAGATATCTGTGTGCAGAGGAAGCTTTTTATGTGAAAATGATCAGATCTGTGTAGCTGAATTTTTAAATCTGTCAAAATGTAGAAGGGAATTGGACAGACTGGAGCAATGGAAAGACTTCTTGTTGCTGATACACAATCTAGGAATGCTCTTTTTTGGCAACTGAATGCCTGAATGGAGAAGCTCATAAAGATTAGTAACCCAAAAGTGCAGAGTTCCTCCCTTCTTTCTTGCAGAGTGAGTCTGTAGAGTGTGGCTAGGTGGGAGCGACTGTGGTTGTGTTTAAAAAAACGTAACTCTACTGCACAGTGGCCCGCTAGCCGCACTGCGCTGTATGCTTGTAAATACTGTCACTGTGTGCACTTCTGTGCATGTGCTTGTCGTAAAAACCCCAGTCTGCTTTATCTTAGTCCAACAGCAACACAGAGCAAACACTCCCCCATGTTGCCTCCAGGTCGTGCCAATAAGCTGGCCAGATCTGCCAAGCAAGCTGCCACCCCACAGAAACAGCAGAGCACAGCCCTGTCCCAGCCAGCTCCACTTTCATAGCTTTTGTGCAAAGGCA
This sequence comes from Pholidichthys leucotaenia, assembly GCA_020510985.1. Lineage (NCBI taxonomy): Eukaryota > Metazoa > Chordata > Actinopteri > Cichliformes > Pholidichthyidae > Pholidichthys > Pholidichthys leucotaenia. The sequence continues at coordinate 252,155,092 of CM035839.1, forward strand.
GATACCAGACCGACAGAGAGAGCGGCAGCAGAATTGGAATTTCTGGATTTCTGTGCAAGACCTCCAAGTACAATGAAGCCATGCTTTCAGAAATGCATCCTAGTGTTTTAAAGAGGTTTCACTAAAAGTCACTTCAACTTCAGCCCTCGGTTTGCTTTGTAGAGATTTCTCAAGAAAGCAAGAAAAGGCCTGTTGCTTTTCTACAGTGGGCAATTAATGCAAAATAAGTGACATTTAGAGAAGCTTGTACCATTTAAAGTTAATTTATTTCAGTAATTCAATTCAAAAAGTGAAACTCATAGATTCATTACACACAGAGTAATATATTTCAAGTGTTTATTTCTTTTAATTTTGATGGTTATGGCTGATAGCTAATAAAAAACCCAAATTCAGTTTCTCATAAAATAATATTACTTAAGACCAAAGAAAAAAAAATGGATTTTTGGCTGACTAAAAAGTATGTCCATGTACACACTCAGTACTTGGTTGGGCTCCTTTTGCATGAATTACTGCGTCAAAGCGGCGTGGCATGGAGGCGATCAGCCTGTGGTACTGCTGAGGTATTATGAAGGCCCAGGTTGCTTTGATAGCAGCCTTCAGCTCGTCTGCATTGCTGGGTCTGGTGTCTCTCATCTTCCTCTTTGACAATAAGCCATAGATTCTCTATGGATTTTAAACTAGGTGTTATGGCTTACGGCAGTGTGTGCAGGTACCAAGTCCTGCTTGAAAATGAAATCAACATCTACAGAAAACTTGTCAGCAGAGGGAAGCATGAAGTGCTCTAAAATTTCCTGGTAGATGCCTACACTGACCTTGGACTCGATAAAACACAGTGGACCAACAGCAGCAGATGACATGGCTCCCCAAATCATCAGTGACTGTGGAAACTTTGCACTGGACCTCAAGCAACTTGGATTCTGTGCCTCTCCACCCTTGATTTCCACATGACAGGACATGGTACCTGATTTGGGGAGCTATGTCACCATGTCATTGGCTGGTTTTGGTCCACTGTGTTTTATCAAGTCCAAAGTCAGTGCAGCTGTATACCAAGAAATTTTAGAGGCCTTCATGCTTCCCTTTGCTGACAAGCTTTATGGCGGTGCCAATTTCATTTTCCAGCAGTACTTGGCACCTGCCCACACTGCCAAAAGTACCAGTACCTGGTTTAATGACCATGGTATCACTGTGCTTGACTGGCCAGCAAACTCTCCTGATCTAAATCCCATAGAGAATCTATGGAGCATTGTCAAGAGGAAGATGAGAGACACCAGACCCAACAATGCAGACGAGTTGAAGGCCGCTATCAAAGTGACCTGGACCTCCATAACACTTCAGCAATACCATCAGCTGATCACCTCCAATGACATGCTGCTTTGATGCAGTAATTGATGCAAAAGGAGCCCTGACCAAGTAGGGCTGTGCGATATGACAATATATCTCGGATGACAATATAAAAACATCTATCGTTTTATATCGTGATTGAAAGTGTACATACTCTGGTTTCTTGAGCAAAGCTCCTCACGCACAACTTGTCAGTGCCCCGCCTCTCCCCTGCAGTGCATGCAGCGGAACAGGTGTGTGGTGGGTGGCTAGGCTTCAGTCTGTGCTGTCTTTAACTACTGGCTTGGTCAAAGAGCCGCTACTTCTGTTTGCCAGGGATGTGGGACTGTTTTCCATTGTGCTGTGCCAGAGAGAATAGTCCGCTAACCTTGTTTTCATATGAGGTAACGTTAACTTTTTAAAAAAAAATTCTTTTAATGTCCGTTTTTCCACAAGCAAGTGGGTTGGATGAGTCACTATGGCAGACATTGATGCATCTGCCATAGTCTTGTAGTTTTTGAAGCAGAGGTTTTACACCGGATGCCTTTCCTGACTCAACCCTACCCATATTTATTCGGGCTTGGGACCGGTGCAGGGAAGTACACTGGCTTGTGCACCCACTGTGGCTGGGTAACCAACATTTCCCTCCTCTGTTCCATTATTGCTGAGCCCCAAGCTGGACGGCAGGAAGTTCCACTTTTATTTGTGACCTGTGCTGGCAAAATGAGTCAGAATGTGCACCACGCCATTACGAGATACAGGCACGAGAAGTCATAAATTATGACTCTTTCTTTGTTTGCTAGCAGCAAGTCCTGGGAAAACCCCTGTGAGTGCCTGGTATCATTGTAAAGCTTAGAAATTGTACTTTCTAAATATGAGAGAAATAAACATCAAAGATGCTTTGCTACAAGCAGAAACTGCAAAAGCAAAATAGATGAAACATCAGTTTCTCTTCTTAACAGTCCTGGTGGCTGAGTGGTCAGAACTTCGTTAGAGGATCCCTCCTGCATCATCAGCAAGTGTCTCAGGGTCGTAGGCGTTTCGCCCCTGAACCTGTACGCCTCGCCTGAGTGGGGCAGCAAAGATTAATCTTCACTTGCAGAAGGGTTCCAACCACGGTCTCTTGTGAGCCACAACCACCTTGAACTAGCCTCTGCCACTGAGGCTATGTCCCCAATGGATTTCCTAAGATGTTTAGGTTCCAGACCTATCTTATGTAAAAAAATGATACAAAGGTGCAGCTGGAAACCTATGACAACCAACCTCAACGGGGAATAAAGTAGTGTGCTACCCTTTAATCCGAGCCTCATCAACCAGGTCCTGATATTTTTCCTTCTTAAGTTCGTGAGATATAGCCAACCTCTCCTCCCAAGGCACTGTAAGCTCAACTATTACAATGGATTTTGCACTCCGAGAGCAAAGAATCATGTCCGGGCAGAGTGTGGTTACTACTTCTTCTGGGAAGACGAGCTTCTTTTTTAGGTCAACGAGCAACTCCCAGTCTGATGCTTTATGCAAAACAGAGGGGCGCATTCTGACAGTTGTTTTTTTCTTCGGAGACTTATTTCCTGGCTTTTGAAAGCTAATGACCTGAAATGGTGTTGCCTGATGGTTACTGGCTCTAATCCTTTGGAATTCAACCTACCTTGCCATTTCTGCAAGGACTTTATCATGTCTCCACCGGTAACGCCCTTCTCCCAGTGCTCTAGAGCACCCGGTCAAAATGTGATTCAAAGTACTAGGGGTCATACTGCACAGCTTACAAGATGAGTCCTCGTCTTTGTACCAAAGTTTTAAATTACTTGGTGTTGGTAAAAGATCAGTCACTGCACGGAGAAGAAAAGCCAACTTGCCCTGGTCCATATGTTTTGGCGGAAGACATACAGCCATGGACAAAATTGTTGGTACCCCTCTGTTAATGAAAGAAAACCCCACAATGGTCACAGAAGTAACTTGGATCTGACAAAAGTGGTAATAAATAAAAATTCTATGAAAATTAACCATTGAAAATCAGACAATGCTTTTGAGTTGTGGTTCAACAGAATTATTTCAAAAAACAAACTCATGAAACAGGCCTGGACAAAAATGATGGTACCCCTAGAAAAGATTGAAAATAATGTGACCATAGGGACATGTTCAACCAAGTTGTTAAAGGTAAAGGTAAAGGCTATAAGACTCTTTTGTTACCATTCGTATTATCCGTCTCCTCCTGCGGCCATGTCCAGGGAGGTTGGCTACAGTCCCGTGGATCTTAAATTTCTGAATAATATGTACAACTGTAGTCACAGGAACATCAAGCTGCTTGGAGATGATCTTATAGCCTTTACCTTTAACATGCTTGTTCATAATTTTCTTTCTAATCTCCTGAGACAGCTCTCTCCTTTGCTTCCTCTGGTCCATGTTTAGTGTGGTACACACCATGTCACCAAACAGCACAGTGACTACTTGTCACCCTTTAAATAGGCCGACTGACTGATTACAAGTTTGTAGACACCTGTGATGTTAATTAGAGGACACATCTTGGTTGAACATGTCCCTATGGTCACATTATTTTCAATCTTTTCTAGGGGTACCATCATTTTTGTCCAGGCCTGTTTCATGAGTTTGTTTTTTAAAATAATTCTGTTGAACCACAATTCAAAAGCATTGTCTGATTTTCACTGGTTAATTTTCATAGAATTTTTATTTATTACCACTTTTGTCTGATTTAGGTTATTTCTGTGACCATTGTGGGTTTTTCTTTCATTGACAGAGGGGTACCAACAATTTTGTCCACGGCTGTACTTTGTATCATTCATTAATACTCCCATACATGACATATTGTACTGAAGTATGGGGAAATGCATATAAAACAAACATACACTACCGTTCAAAAGTTTGGGGTCACCCAGACAATTATTTTGTGTTTTCCATGAAAAGTCACACTTATTTACCACCATAAGTTGTAAAATGAATAACGTCCGTGCCCTCGAAAACAAGGTGGACGAACTGCGTCTGCTGAGAGAAACCCGGAGAGAGTACTGTGTTTGTTTTTACCGAGACATGGCTCCACAGCAACATTCCTGACGAGGCCATTCAACTGGAAGATATGGCGATGTTCCGTGCCGACAGGGAAACGGCGAGCTCCGGTAAGAGCCGGGGGGGTGGGCTACGCATCTATGTTAACAAGAACTGGTGCGTTAATGCCACGTTAGTGTCTAAACACTGCTGTCCGTTGGCGGAGTTCCTTATTGTAAATTGTCGGCCTTATTATTTGCCGAGGGAGTTCAGCAACGTGTTTGTAGCTGGTGTTTACATAGCGCAGAGCGCTAACGCTAAAGCTAATGCTAAGAAGGCACTCGGGGAACTGCACAATGCGATCAGTGAAATCCAAACTTCACACCCGGACAGTTTTGTGGTGGTTGTGGGGGATTTTAACCACACCAGCCTAAAGACTGTGCTCCCCAAGTTTAAACAATGTGTAGACTTTAAGACCAGAGGAGAGAATATGTTGGACTTAGTGTACACAAACACAGATGCATATAAAGCGATACCTCGCCCCCATCTCGGCCGTTCTGATCACATGTCCGTGATGCTGCTGCCTGCCTACAAACCTTTATTGAAGCGCAGCAGGCCAGCAGTGAAACAAATCAGGATTTGGCCAGAGAGTGCAACCTCTGCACTGAAGGTCTGTTTTCTGCACACAGACTGGAAGGTCTTCAAAATAGCAGCCGCCCAGGAAGACAAGACAGATGTGGAGGAGTATGCTGATACGGTCACCAGCTACATCGCGAAGTGCACAGAGGATTTCACTACAGTGAAGACCATCACTATGCGGGGTAATCATAAGCCCTGGATGACTGCAGAGGTGCGCTCGCTGCTTACAGCCAGAGATGCAGCCTTCAGAGCGAAGGACAGGATCGCCCTCCGCTCAGCCAGGTTTGCGCTTTCAAAGGGAATTAAGGCGGCAAAGCGCGCCTATGCGGAGAAAATCCAGGGACACCTCTGTGACACTAGGAACACCAAGCAGATGTGGCAGGGAGTTCGGACACCGACGGGCTTTAAGTCTAGGCAGGGGGTCGATGATGACGACGCTTCGCTTCCAGACAGGCTTAACGACTTCTTTGCACGTTTTGAAGCATCAAACTCGACAATCAGAGGGAGGGCTGGCCCACCCCCACCATCGGTCGGACCAGCTTTTACCATCAGCACAGCGGACACACGGAGGACCCTAACCAGAGTCAACCCATGCAAAGCTGCAGGTGCAGACAACATTCCGGGACGTGTGCTCCGAGACTGCGCGAGCGAGTTGGCGGATGTCCTGACTGACATTTATAACATCTCCCTGAGTCAGGCCATCGTTCCCAGATGTTTCAAGACCTCTATCATTGTACCGGTGGCAAAGAAACCAGTGGTGTCCTGTTTGAATGACTATCGTCCTGTTGCACTGACACCAATTGTGATGAAGTGTTTTGAACGGCTTGTCAAACCACACATTACAGCCTGCCTCCCTGCATCACACGACCCGCTCCAGTTTGCATATCGTTCAAACCGCTCCACGGAGGATGCTATAGTCACCACCCTACATTCTGTCATCACCCACCTGGACCAGAAAGACACCTACACCAGACTCTTGTACATTGATTTCAGTTCAGCATTCAACACCATTATTCCCCAGAGACTGATGGAGAAATTACTCCTTCTCGGTCTGAACACCGCCACATGTCTCTGGATCCTGGATTTCCTGACTGAGAGACCTCAGTCTGTCCGGGTTGGAAACAACATCTCCAACTCTGTCACGCTGAGTACCGGATCCTCAAGGCTGTGTACTCAGTCCACTGTTGTTTACACTTCTAACACATGACTGTGTATCCAGACACGAGGGGAACCAGATTATTAAGTTTGCAGATGACACCATGGTGGTGGGACTTATTCAGAGGGATGAGGAATCTATGTACAGGGAAGAAGTGAGAGACCTGGAGGGCTGGTGCAGGGAGAACAATCTGGTGCTCAACGTGGACAAAACGAAGGAGATGATTATCGACTTCCGGCGGTCACAGCCTGAGCACGTCCCCCTCAGCATCGGCGGCCGTTTAGTGGAGAGAGTAGAGAACATCAAGTTCCTCGGAGTGCAGATCTCGCAGGACCTGACCTGGAGCAAGAATTCCTTGGAGATCAGGAAGCGGGCTCAGCAGAGACTACACTTCTTGAGGAAACTCAAACAGGCCTCTCTCCCCATCTGCATCCTCAGGACCTTCTACAGAGGTGTGGTGGAGAGTGTTCTGACGTACTGCATTGCTACATGGTACTCCAGCTGCAGTATGTCAGACAAAAAAGCCCTGCAGAGGATAGTCAAGGGGGCGGAGAGGGCAATTGGAGTCTCCCTCCCCTCTGTCCAAGAACTTTTTCAGAACCATTGTAGGAGCAGGGCACTGAACATTGTCAAGGACCGTTCTCACCCTCTGCATAAACACTTTGAACTTCTTCCATCTGGTAAACGATTCCGGAGCATCAGAGGCAGAACCACCAGACTGATCAACAGCTTCCTTCCACAAGCTGTCAGGATGCTGAACAGCTGACCCGGAATCTCTCATACACACTACTGCACCTACGGACATTTTGTATATTATAGTTAGTTATTCTTTTTCCCCAAGTATGTCTCAGGGATGTGTGAATGGATGGGGGGGTGGGGGTGGGGGGTGGAGCTATGTGGGAGTGTGTCTTAAATCATGCTGCTTCTTATATGGATGCCGAGAGAAACGCAATTTCATCTTGCCTGCACTACAGTTGTATGTACAGCAATATGACAATAAAGTTTGATTTGATTTGAAAATATAGTCAAGACATTGACAAGGTTAGAAATAATGATTTGTATTTGAAATAATAATTTTTTCCTTCAAACTTTGCTTTCATCAAAGAATCCTCCATTTGCAGCAATTACAGCATTGCAGACCTAACATGATTGCACAAGGGTTTATTAGCCTTCTGACGCAATGAGCAAACACATTGTACCATTAGAACACTGGAGTGATAGTTGCTGGAAATGGGCCTCTATACACCTATGTAGATATTGCACCAAAAACCAGACATTTGCAGCTAGAATAGTCATTTACCGCATTAGCAATGTATAGAGTGTATTTCTGATTAGTTTAAAGTTATCTTCATTGAAAAAAAGTGCTTTTCTTTCAAAAATAAGGAAATTTCTAAGTGACCCCAAACTTTTGAACGGATCGGCTGCACGGTGGCGCAGTGGTTAGCACTGCGGCAGCACAGTTTACCCTTGGCCGGGGGATTGTGGGGATCGTGGGATCGTGGGTTCGATCCCAGCCCCCGACCAACAGTGATCTGTGTGGAGTTTGCATGTTCTCCCCGTGTTGCGTGGGTTTACTCCGGGATTTCTCCGGTTTCCTCCCACATGCCAAAAACATGCATGTTAGGTTAATTGGCTGTTCTAAATTGTCCCTAGATATCTGTTTCCTATAGGCCCTTAGAATAGAGGGTTAGTATTAATGAAAGCGCTTTGAGTGGTCTTTGTGACTAGAAAAGCGCTATATAAGTGTAGGTTAGTTAGTTAGTAGTTAGTGTATATCCAGTCTTTATGCTTCAGAAGAGAGCTATTAGAATAATAAACAAAGCTGCTTATAGGGAACCAACAAACCCACTTTTTCTTAAAAGCTCTCAAGTTGAAAGAGCTGGTTGATTTTAAAACTGCAGTAATAATGTTTAAAGTGAAGAATCTATCACTCCCTGCAAATATCCAAAAGTTGTTCCAAATAAGGGAGAAACAATATCATTTCAGAGGGACATCCATCCATCTTCTTCCGCTTAATCCTTTTCGGGTCGCGGGGGGGGCTGGAGCCTATCCCAGCGTCTTTGGGTGAGAGGCGGGGTCCACCCTGGACAGATCGCCAGTCCATCGCAGGGCCAACACAGAGAGACAGGCAACCATTCACTCTCACAGTCAGACCTAAGGACAATTTAGAATCCCCAGTCTGATGACAATTTAACTTGCATGTTTTTGGCATGAGGGAGGAAACCGGAGAAATCCCGGAGTAAACCCATGCAGACACGGGGAGAACATGCAGACTCCACACAGATCACTGTTGGTCAGGGGCTGGGATCAAACCCACGATCCCCCGGCCAAGGGTGAGTTGCTGTGCTGCCGCAGTGCAAACCACTCCGCACCGCGCTGCCCTCAGAGAAACATGTATATTTAAAAAAAAAAATCTTCAGTGAGAACTACCACCAAGCAACACTGTGTTTCAGTGCAAGGAGTCAGATTATGGAACGATTTTGGACCTGAATTAAAATCATGTACAACGCTTGGACAATTTAAACAAAAACTAAAGGAAGAAATTCTCCAAACATATATACAAAACGACATATAAAATCACATAAGGATTGTCATATCCAGTCTGTGTTGTGCTGTTGCTTAGTTTGTTTTGTCACGTTTTGTCTTAGCTTTGTTTTGATTTGTAATCACTTTTATTTTTATTTTTTTGAATTCTTAGATGGAACATGGGTGGGCAATATAAGCTGCGGCTTCAGCCATCACCCATTTCGGATAACTTATGTTGAATTGTATAATCTGAAGAGTTATTGTTTAATTTGACCTTGTTGGATTTTTTCCCCTTGTTATATTATTCTTTTCCTTTCTTTGAATCTTTTAATCCAGTCTATCTGAAATAAATCTCCACAGTGTTATATGCAAGGTACCGCACGACCCTCAGTGTCATATTGCTTTTTTATACAACAGTTCCACAAATGCAGTTTATAAGTTGATAGTATAGCTAGCTTTATGCTTTGCGCATCTGCTTTAGCCACAAGGCTTGTGTGATGTAAATTTCATCTTCCTCTCCAGTCTGCTAGGCTCGGCGGGGTCCCGTCGCAGCTGTGCGTGTGGTTCCCAAATTTTGTGATCGTACTGATTGCATGTTGACTAGGTGCCTACTAAAACACGGAATAAAAATAAAAAATAAAACACGGGACGAACGGTACGATACATGTTCCGTACCGAACATGTTCTGTACTGAACATGTTCCATAAATGTTCCGTACAGGACCAGTTCTATGTCAATGTGCCTTCGTCATGAGCTGCAGCATGTTCTGTACATACACTGTCCATGTTCCGTACATGGTGGTTGTAAGTAAGTGCAATTGCAATTATTAATAAATTAATAAATGCAATAAGGACTTAAGGAACATACTGTAACTAGTGATGGGAAAATGATACTGAGGCTTCGGAGCTCACCGTGGGCTGCTCCCTCACAAGACCGGAGAACAGCTGTCACGCTACACTGAAACTGTGCTGCCTGCTGCGCTCTACGTATGTTATGGAATATGTACGTAAGGCACTTGAGAATATTAGCAGGCTGGATTGCAAGCTAGCAGGACTGCTAGGATCCCATTTGGAACATTATGTATTGTGTGAGTTAACAATTGAGTTTGCTAGTTAGCATGACTGCTAGCATTCTGTCAGGAACATTCTGTATCTAATGTTCCATACATAAGGCACTTGGGAATGTCAGGAGGCTGGATTGCTAGCTAGCACGACCTAAGAACATGTACGGAATGCTAGCATGTGGAACATTAGATACAGAATACAGTGATCCCTCACTTATCGCGGTTAATGGGTTCCAGAACCGACCGCGAAAAGTGAAAAACCGCGAAGTAGCGTCACCCCTAATGACGTCACCCATAAATAATACGTACGTTCATTCTCTCACTCTCTCTCATATGATACGTGTGTGTGTGTGTAAGTGTACATACATACGTAGATGTAAATAAAGTGTACATAAATATGTTTTTAGAACTCTTTTATTCTTATAACAAGATACGTAACTCAAGATGAAGATGATTTACTGCACAGGTTAATGAGAGCTTTACTGCTCCTCAGATGACGCCTCATTGTCAGGTGCTAGAGGCGCAGCATCGTCGAGGGCAGCTGCAGGAGGCGGCGAAGTGGCTCGACGGGAAGACTATTTTGCGCAAAATGGCACAAGAGAACAGCAAAAAGTTCCACGCGGCGAGACTAAGCAACACGAGCGATAAAGAGCAATGAATGCGGTCTTCCTTCGCTGCATGGCCGTTCGGCAGGGAGAGAAGGTGGGTGAAACGTCTCGGCCAATCAGCTTGCGGGGTGAAACATCTCGGCCAATCAGCTTGCGAGATTTCCGAGCCGAGCCAACACGAGAACAGCGAACAGAGAGGTGGATTTTTGAGTTGTGCGGGCTCTCCGTGTTGATACCCGATGGTCTAATATAGTCTCCCTGCCTTCTGCTAGCGCCCGCCCATTATTTCTCAATTTTGAATTTTTGATGAATATTTTTGAAAAATCCACGATGCACTGAGGGCACGAAAGGTGAAGCGCGAAGTAGCGAGGGATCACTGTATTTCCTAATCCTCATGTTACATGTACATGTTTGTAAAACACTTGAGACCACTACCTAGCATGACCTAAGAACATGTACGGTACACAGACGGAACACTAGCATATGGAATGTTCCATATCTACCTTTACATGTCATCATCATCATAGCAGTCTGTTGGGGGCGACAATGACTGTTTCATTTAGGTCTGATCAGATTCCTCCACGCAGCTCTGTCCTTCGCCCTCCGCTGCCAGGAACTCCTGACCTTGTTAACCCAGCCAGCGTCCGAGCCGGTATGAGTTGCTTTCTGACTGACCATTTCATGAAACTGCTTGCAAAGTATCTGAGCACCACTAGCTCTTGCTGGACCAGCAGCACATTCTTGGCAGATAGAGGTATTATCAGTGGCAAGGACAGGCCAAGACAAACTGACTCCAGTATCTGTTGCAGTGACTGACCAGATGATAGGTTTGTTTATCTCTGCTCTTTGTGTAGTGCATGTCACGATGCGCCAACTGGCACAGTCCACCACAGACCTTGCGACAGGTGTGCTTATCTTCCAGGATGCCCAGTCTCACCCCATGTGACTGGGAGTGGTCCACCACAGACCTGTGACAGGTATTGTTTTTTGTTCTGCCAGTATGCCCAGTTTCACCCTCCACACCCTCAGAAGGGTGGGGTTGCCAGTTGAGTCACCGACAGCCCGACCCATGAGACAGGTAGTACCGGTTTTCATGGTTATCCGGTAGCAAACAAAACAATGTCTGACCTGACATCCAGCCTTTACATGTATATGTTGGTAAAACACTTGAGACCACTAGCTAGTAGGACCACTCTGTAAGGAACACGGATGGAACATGGACAGAACATGTACGGAATGTTCTGTACTGTTCATTCCGTGTTTTAGTATTCTCCTGTTGACTATGCATCTGCAAGATTTAACATCCCATTCAAAAGGTGGCGCCACCAACATGAGATACAAAGACGAAGAGGAAGAAGAATTTTAAAAAGAAAGGTGACAAGGCCAGAGAGGGAAGAAGAAAAGACGATTGGCTGTAAAAGTAGTAAACACAGGAGTTCCTTTTCTCACCTTTGTGCAGTCACTGTTGGCTCTTGCTTTTCTTCTCTTTTATATAGCCACTAGTGCATACCCGTGCATGCCTGTAGAGGGGATGCATTGTAACAGAATTCTTGCCAGTTACAGGACAGTTGGTATAGCAACACAGCACTAAGTGGCAATCACATGTGACGGCTTTTGTATGCAGCAAAACATAAAAAATCACACAAAATATGCCCTGCCATCTGGGGCTGTTTGCCGCTGCTTGTTACTTCTTCTCCTGCCTGTCACTGTTCTGTCTCTATATATGTCTTGTAAGGAGTCATGTGCTCTATGTGCCGTCATATAGACATCATCTGGTGGGTCTTCGTTCAGACCACTGAAGGATCTCCTGTTTCAGATGGCTGTATTGTTCACACTCAAGTCTGCAGCGTACTGGTGGAACCTGAGGTGTTTCATGTTCACGGCAACCTTTCTGACGTGCAGCAGTTCTCATTCTATTGCTCTCCATCTGGTGGGTCCTCTACTTCTTCGTTCAGACCACTGGTTGAGGGATAGGTGAGTCGTAATTCCAGTTCATGGGCACGATCCTGAAAAAGTGGCTTTCGACCTTGTTCAGGAAGGCCTGTGCATGCCTGTAGAAACCAAGAAACCGGAGCACCTGGAGAAAATCAGCGCTTTTTTTGGCATTTTACACATTTGTAGTGTAGACTGACAATCGTCAAGGTTACACATTTGCTGTCATTTAGGCATGGCGAGTTGTCCTATGATGCCAGAGTTCATAGAATGTATTATGATGATGAAGCAGAGATCATAGGCCATCCTATGATGTCCTAGAAACGTGCTTTAAAGTTTGTTGTACCCTATGCTGGTAAAGGGTCTCCTCCTGTCTCAGATGGGTACGGTGTACTGCTGGAACCTCAAGTGTTTCATCTTCATGGCATCTTTTCTGACGTGCAGCAGTTGTCATCATTCTATTGTTCTCCATCTGGTGGGTCTTCTTCTTCTTCGTTGAGACCGCTGGTTGAGGGAGAGGTGCATCGTAATTCCAGTTCATGGACAGGATCATGAAAATAGATCTGAGCAAAAAGAGGCTTTCCGGCATGGACTTACTGTATATGACATCATAAAGACATGAAGGCAGCCTTGATGTATATGACATCATAAAGACATGTTGCCTGATGTCTGTCACTGTATATGACATCATAAAGACATGAAGGCAGGCTTGATGTATATGACATCATAAAGACACAATTGTCTATGTGTCCTATGATGCCTGAGTTCATAGGACATCCTATGATGTTCAGGCAGAGATCATAGGCCGTCCTATGATGTCCTATGAATGTCACACACACACACACACACACACACACACACACACACACACACACACACACAGAGATTTCTTGCTTTTATAGAGGGATGAACAAACTGCTGTGTCGGCACATTTGCACTGCCTATCAGGCTGGGCTAAAACTACAAATGATGGTTATGTGCCAGCGTAAAATGATTGGTTAAACAACAGATGCAAATGAAGCACATATACAACCCTGTGCACCGCAGCCTTGTCTGAAGCATGGGTGCATCACAGACACACAAAGCATGAAGCCAGTTTAATAAGTGAAATGTGTGAGTGTGGTTACCAGGGAATATAGTAACTTATGGAATTCCTATTATCCAGTCATATTGCTCGAGCAAAGCTAACACGTGTAAAAGAACAAAAAAACAAAACTGTTCATCTTGTAGAATCAGAACAAAAAAAGCAGATTCCTCCCTCAGTATGAAGTCTAAAACTGAGGCTAACATGCATGCTGATGACAAATTGCTCCACCGGGGACAGTTGGTAGCATTTAGTGTTTGGGTCATGTTTTGTGGTAGCCTCGATTTAAGCACACATACACAAAGCTTATCAGCAAGCAGCGGGATGATGTCTCTATGCAGGAGAAATGTCTAACCTCTTGCTGTTAAACAAAAGCAAAATATCATGGCGCCAATTAGGCTGGGTCCTGAGCAGGGGTGGGGGCGGTTTTTACGCCGCACCTCGTACCCCCCACCTACTCCCACCCATGTACCCAGTGGCACATTAATAAAACATGGCCTGCACTTTGGGCTCCTGCATGCTGCGTAATTGGCAAATTAAAAAGTGAGATGTATTAAATGCATCCATAAGAGTCGGCGTACATCATCCCCACCTCTCCTTGGCAACACACACACACACACACACACACACACACACACACACACACACACACACACACACACACACACACACACACACACACACACTATTACTCTCCTTTTTCTCAACAGGGCCCATGAAATGTTGCTTCAGACAGCAGTAGTTCTGCAGCTCTTCTTCTACTGTCTGGCTTCAGGGTGTTTGCTCGGCTTGTATCCTCGTATTTGCGGGAGGCTCATGATCGAAATGATTACACGGAGCCATTACCAAAGAGTTGATTAAATCTTTTGATAGCAACTTTAAAAAACTCCAAATTGTGACATCAATCTCGAGGATCTGTTGTTTCTCTGGGCCCCCGCAACCTCGTTCGCTTCACATCTTTTAATCGGCGCAGCGCTCGGGTGAGCCACAGTGCCGCGTGGTTTGTATCCCCGCTGATCTTCTGTCTAGATAAGGAACAGCAGGACCCCAGAATTAAAAGACGGCCCAGAATCTGTGTTAAGTTCTCTGTGACAGCAGTGGAACAACACACGTCTCCGGTCATAGTCGGTGTCCAAACTTCGTGTCAGAGCTGTGAAAAACTCAGTTCCTCACACATTACTGCATATTTAATTCTCTTAGGCCACGTTAGCACAGTACTTGCTTAATAAAACTGCCTCTGATGAACAGGCTTTCTTTTTCCATTAGACAGCAGTGTTTCTATGCGGGCTTCATTAGTATGCCATTTAAATCACACTGTTATAAAACAGCAGTTTTGCAACAACAGGGACTGAAATAAAGTCATAATGATGTGCAGTTGGGTGAATAAGGCCATTAAACAATGCTATCTTATGTAACTGTTAAATATGAAGTGTATTGCTCTTTTTACACTTTATTCTTCAAGCAGTGTGAAAGGTCGACCAAGAAGACGTCTCAGTTAACTGGGGAATGAGTAACGTCTCAGTGCCCTTATCCCAGCCAGCATGTCCAGGTGGGCCCCACCAAAGCTTAAATCTGGGCAGCCCTATGGGTCCCAGCTGTGTTTTCCCACATGGGCTTTACCTGTAGTACAGGTAAACAGGTCATCTGGGCCCCGCATGGGTTTAAAATGGTGGAGCAGCGTCAGTAATACTTGAGCCAGAGGCAAAATTACACTATAAAAAGTCAACTTTTCACATTTTTTTCATAAATTTGTAAGAAAAAAGTGGCAAACTTACAAAAAAAAAACTAGAAAATTTGAGGACAAAAGTCACAAATTTACTCGAAAAAAAGTCATAAATTTAGAACAAAGTCACAAATTTACAAAAAAAGTGTAAAATTACTTGAAAAGAGTTACAAACTCATAAGAAAAATTTAGCAAATTCACGAGAAAAAAGTCACAAATTTATGAGGAAAAAAATTGGAAAAAGTTGCAAATTAACAAAAAAATAGTAAATATGAGTAAGTAAATAGAAAATTTACGAGAAAAAAAGACCCAGAATTTATGAGGAAAAGTTGTAAGTTAACAGTAAAAAAAACAAGTTGAACATTTTAGAGAAAGCTCCAAATTTACAAGAAAAATGTCACAAATTTACAAGAAAATAGCTAATTTACAAGGAAAAAAGTGACAATTTTATGAGGAAAAAGTTTCAAGTTTACAGTCAAAAAAAAGTTGCAAATTTAGGAGAAAGTTTCAAATTTTCAAGATTTTTAAAATGAAATTAGGGGAGAAAAAAAAATCACAAATTTACAAGAAAATAGCAAATTTATGAGCATATAAAGTTGAAAATTGGTAAACAGGTAAAGTCCAAGTGGGCCAACACAAATGGGGTCAACATGGAATCCATGGACAAACCCACATGGGACCCAGAAGTCAGCCCAGATTTGACATTTGGTTAAGTCTGGACTGTCAGAAACATTATCCATCCATCTTCTTCCGCTTAATCCTTTTCGGGTTGTGGGGGGCTGGAGCCTATCCCAGCATCTTTGGGTGAGAGGCAGGGTACACCCTGGACAGATCGCCAGTCCATCACAGGGCCAACACAGAGAGACAAACAACCATTCATTCTCACAGTCAGACCTAAGGACAATTTAGAATCCCCAGTTTGATGCCAGTTAACCTAACTTGCATGTTTTTGGCATGTGGGAGGAAACTGTAGAAATCCCGGAGTAAACCCACGCAGACACGGGGAGAACATGCAAACTCCACACAGATCACTGTTGGTCGGGGGCTGGGATCGAACCCAGGATCCCCCGGCCAAGGGTGAGTTTCTGTGCTGCTGTCAGAAACATTGTCTACCTAAATCATATTGATACTGTAACAAACCTTAGAGCCAGGGTGTCAAACTCATTTTCATCCCTAGCCACACAGCAATATGGTTATGGTTGCCCTCAAAGACGCCCCCCCCCCCCCCACACACACACACGGCCAGAGAAACTTGGCTGTGTGGGAGAATTATTTTATCAAATTACAATGAGCAATTCAGTTTAAGAAGAGGAGTGACAGTCAGTAGAAGCAAGACAGAATACATGAGTGTGAATGAGAGGGAGGCAGGTGCAACGGTGAAGATGGAAGGAGTGGAGGTAGTGAAGGTAGATTAGTTTAAATACCCGGGGTCAGCTATCCAGAGCAATCCAGAGCAATGGAAAATGTACAAGAGAGGTGAAGAAGAGAGTGCAGGCAGGGTAGAGTGGATGGAGACGAGTGTCAAGGGGGGATTTGTGACAGAAGGGTAGCAGCAAGAGTGAAAGGGAAGATTTACAAGATGGTAGTGAGACCTGCGATGATGTAGGGTTTGGAGAAGGTGGCGCTGACAAAAAGACAGGAGATGAAGCTGGAGGTGGCAGAGTTGAAGATGCTAAGATTTTCGTTGGGCGTGACTAGGAGGAACAAGATTAGAAATGAGTATGTAAGGGACAGTTCAGGTTGAGCAGTTTGGAGACAAAGTAGGAGAGTCAAGGCTAAGATGGTTTGGACATGTGCAGAGGAGGGATGGTGGAGATACTGGACAAAGGATGTTGAAGATAGAGCTGCCAGGCAGGAGGAAAAGAGGAAGACCACAGAGAAGATTGATGGATGTAGTGGAGGAGGACATGGAGAGGGTTGGTGTTCCAGAGGAAGATGAAGGGATGGGGTGAGATGGAGGCAGATGATCCACTGTGGAGACCCCTGAAGGGAGCAGCTGGAAGAAGAAGACAATGAGCAGTTCAGTTTAGAAGAGAGTTTTAACAATTTACTTTAAAGACTAAAGAGGCTGCTGTTAGTAATTATAAACATTTAATCTATATTCATGACAGTGCAGAAAATATTAAAACAGATTTAAGCCGATTTTTTAAAAGCTGTAGTTATTTGATTGAATGGAAAAAATTGAATTCACCTTTCAGCTTCCAAGATATGTTTTACAGGTGTGACTGAGCTCAGGGTTTATCAAGGAGTTGTTTTATTATTATTTTTACATCTTTGCATTACAGGGCGTCATCTCATGTGAGTAATGTGTTAAATTAATATTCTGAGAGAGTTTTTTTGACTAGGACATGTGTGATGTAGTATTTGATAATGGTTGCCCTTCACAGATTTGTTTTTATTAACTCTGCTTGTTAAACTACAGCAGGGCTGATGAGAGCACACAAAAACAGGCCGTGATGCGTTACACCGGGGTTAAAAAATGCGTCAGATCACTAGAGGAATTCTGCTGTACAAACCAGAGAAAATGTGGAGAAATTTCCCCCCCCCCATGCGTTTTTTGCACAATATGGCCAGAGTTGTGCATGTGGCCAAGCTAAGCCAAAGTGCAGAGAGCACAGAGGTGCCGGAGATGAGAGTTCTTTCTGCACTTCTATAATGTAAGTAATAGCTTCTTATGTTTGACAAGTATGCTTTAAACATTTACATTTAGTCAAAAACTTTACTCACTTTTTCCCATTTTTGTCTGTAACTGGTTAAGGCATTAAGTCCGACCACTTTTTTTTTTTTTTTTTTTACCTCAGTGTAAAGAATTGTGATTATATAGGTAGCCAAATGCACAAATAAAACATGTCTGTACAGATTTAAAGGGATCATTGACTGAAAATGGTGCCTTTGTAGGTTTTAACTTTCTGAAATATGTCTATTGGTCAATTATCCAAAAATTTTCAAAACAGTCAATTCTTTAAAAAAAAAACCAACACAGCCTTTATCTCATTTTTCTCTCCCAGAAATGCCAGAAACATTCTTGACTCTTCCAGGTAACTCATATATGTCGAGATGTGACAAAGCCAACTCGCCATCCTTGAGACCCGCCCACTACTCTATTATTAGCCCACCTAGCTGTCTGTCAAGTAGATGGAAGGGGTGCCAAAGGTAGCTTATTAGCCCCTGAGCTATTAGCCCCCAGCTAACCAGGTCACCCAAATAACCATCCCTGTTACCCCCTGGTTCACCAGTCCACAGTGGGCAATATACCTCGCATCACTCCGGCCCATCTCCCAATAATTTTGCCATGATTCCACAGCAAATTGCCAGTTGCTGGAACTGACCTAAGGCTGCTGGCTGGAGGGTGCTGGCTCTCATGGCCAGATCCCCAACCATGGCACCGCATGACTCCACTCCACTCTTGCAGGCAGCATAGGGGAACCGCCTCGTGATGGGGCGTCCCCCAGCTGGGCATGGGAGCGGAGTGACGTCCCACAGATTGAGACACTGCCCTTTGAGATCCCGTGGCTTGGCAAGCTTTGCCTTGGCTTGGCCAGCAGCCTCGGGTCCTGGGCCAGGTTGGCTGTGGCAGCTGGGGGTGCCACCTGTTGCGTGGTGCTTGCGATTTGTTGTGAAATCACAGCAAAATTATTGGGAAATGGGTCGGAGTAATGCGAGACACACCTCTGACTGTGGATCAATGAACCAGTGCTGCTCATCTGCGCTTGAAGGAGTCTTAAAGCTGAAGGCTAGAAGCTATTCAGCTAATGGTTAACTGACGTAAGAGGGAGGGTGTAGTTGAATAGGTGAAGGATGTTTCTTTAAATCAGAGCGTTTCAAGAAAGCCAGGAAGAATACAAAACAAATTTGCTTCAATAATTAAAAAAAAATTAAAAATGTGAACAAAATATGTCACAAACACTTTATTAAAATGTGAGTGAGCTGTTAAAATGTGAAAAAGTGCAGTCAGTGACCCCTTTAAATTGCAACCATCAGCTGGAGATCAGTTGTCAAACCAATGGTGTTGCGCAGCCTTGATCATCTCCAAAACATGGTTCTTTTGCACTGAATGAGACTTTTGACGTTGCCACACAATACTAATTTATTTTTTCCATTCTTTTGACAATGTCAGTTTCTACAATGGAGAAGTTTCTTTTTGCCATTTTTTGTTCCACTGTGCCCTAACTGCTGGACCAGAGTGGCGGCCTAGAGGTAGCGCACCCGCCCCACTACTGGGAGTTTGTCGGTTCAAGTCCTGGCCGGGTCATACCAAAGCCTGTCATGAATGGCTTTCACGAGCCATTAAGGAGACGCTATAGGCGACCGGTGAGTTTGCGTTACTTTATTAATAAAGGGCACTCAATATACAAATAACAAAGAGCCACATGGGGCAAAAACACACTCATAACTTAGAATAACATTCTAACCCGGGAGAAAGGCTAGGGAGACGGCAGGGGAAAAACACATGCTGGGCAGCAGCACTTACGAAAGGGTGAAGAGCAGAGACAACGGGAAACTGGAGTTGGGCGTAGGAACTCCAGTTGTGGAAACACGATGTCCGTCTTTCCTTCGTTTAGGTCGCGGCGAGGAGTGATTCTCAGCTGCTCCCTTAAATGGGGGATAGAACCCAATCAGAAGCGGGGAAGAGAATTAATAGTGATAAGAGACAGCTGTCCCGGAGCAGCTGTGCTTGACAGCCGGAAGTCAGCTGAGACGCTGTCAAACTAGGGCCTCGGGGAAGGCCGTAAGACCAGGCCCGGAATGGGGTGGAGCTGGAGGAAAAACTGGACAACCTGAGCGCGGATAGCAATCAGCGCTCAGGCGTGACAGTACTCCCCCCCCCCCCGAGCCATGCCTCCCGGCGCTGGCTTAGCCCCCCCCCCCCCCCCAAGGGAAGGCCACCAGGGACAGCCCAGGGAGGGTGGTGGGGGACCAGGTCAGGGGGGAGAGAAACGAGGAAAGAAAGAGAGGAAAAAAAACCCCAGGTAACATAGAATGAATGTACAGACACATGACACATGCCGCCCAACAGGCCACAACAAAAATACGAAAAACAATAACACTGCAAAAAGGGAGAAAGAAAAATACCGTACACTAGAGCAGGCAAACGGATCCTTACAATCAGAAATAAAAAGGCGAACCTGGAGGCCTAACTCAGAACACAGCAAGTTATACCACAAGGAGAAATGCATGTCTGCTTCGAGGTTCCGTACAAACACTGAGAAAAAAAAAAATTCAAATTTGTGAGAAAAAGTTACAAATTACAAGAGGAAAAAAAAAAATTCTGCAAATTTGTTGGGTGAAAAGGCAGAGAAAAAAAAGCACCTGGCGATTACATGGACAGTCTAAAATAAAATAACCACCCCCCCCCCTCTGCAATGACCACAAGATTGATAACAATAACTACAGAAGGCAGGGCAAAATGACAAGACCCAAGATGCGGGGACATAACGACATAGTCATGAAAAATAAGGGAAAAAACCACAACTTGGGGCAAGGACAAGGCAAAATTCGTGTCCTGATTAATAACAAATACAAAAAGAAGGGCAATCCACACACAAAACTACTAAACAGTCAATCTTTCCAGGGACGCCGGCAGGTGGAGAGGGGCAAGAGATGACAGTTCGTCCGGCGGGCGACCCAGACCCGGATTCCACCTGGCCAGGAGCGACATCCACAGTTCGGGCGGCCTACCCGAGTCCCAGGCTTGGGAACACAGTATCTCAGGAGGTCGACCCAGATCACCGAACCAACCAGACGGTTCCGCAGGCGGTCATCCTGCGTCCTCAGACCACTGAGAGCAGAGGGAGAAGCTTAGGTGTGGCTTCCTGACCGAGGGGGAAAAGGCAGATGTGCAGGACAGGATCAGCCCAACGCCCGGGGAAAGCAAAACCCCAGGTCCCTCGCCGGCCTTTATCCAAACCGGCGCTGCACTCTCAATGGACCCCGATTGGGCCGGCGCAGCACCCACGATGGGCCCCGATTGGGCCGGCGCAGCATCAGGGGCGAACTCCATGCACCGAACCGGAACCTCCGGAGCGACAGCCAGAGCGGATCCATCTCCGGTGACCCTGGGGAAAGGCTCAGAGGAACAAAAGGAACCAGGATCAGGATCACCAGTAGCGGCAGAGTCCGGCGAGACAGGCTCGAGTGCAGGGGATGGCTGCACCCGGCTCGTCCCCCCGAGAGACAGGCAATAATGCTCCAGAAGATTGAGGAGAAAGACAAAATAGAGCACTTGCCTGATCTCGGGTTCTACCGCCGTCCAGGACTTCGATGCTCCAGGTTCAATATGCAGGAGTTCGTCTTCCGGCTCCCACTTGACTGCGATGGGCTCCGCAGCCGGCATGATGGTTCCCACAGTTTGAAGATCTCCCGGCGCCAAGGTCCACGTCGAAGGCCCGCACGGCGTGGTGGCAGGGGATCTGAGTTCTGCTGGGCCGAACCATTCCTCCGTGGAGACCCGGGGACGCTTGATCGTCGGCGCAGGTTCCAAGTGGCACTCCGGCCTCCTCCTCTGCCCACGATGTGGCTGCGGGGCTGGAATCAGGCTTTCCAAGGCCGCAGGCTCCCTCCTCGTCCAGCGGTGTAGTCCTAGAACCGGGGAACGCTCAGGGAGGAGAGACACAGAGGGCACAGGTTCATATTTTATGTCTGCAGCAGGTGGAGAGAGCTCAGGAGACTGTGAACCCCGAACTCCACCTCCAGGAATCAAACAAGGCAATCCACCCAATAAAGGAAGAGAATGAAAAGGCACTTGCCTGATTCCTGGAGAACCGGTGGAACCCGCTGCAGTGGACTTGAGTCTTCCCTTCCCCCGCTGGATGGAAGTGGAGGACCCCCTGGGAAGATGAGGAGGACCCTCTCGCACCGGATCAGGACCGGGGGCGTCCTGAGACGGACTCATGCATCTCACAGCGGCTGGAGTGAGCGTCGAAGAGGAGGGAGAAACAGCCGAGGCGAACCGGGAACCAGGAGCTGACGGGACAGCGGGGAGAGATGACCCGGAAATGGGTGCGGCTGATTCACCTCTTCGGCGGGACACGGAGGCAACAGCTGGCAGGGAGGCAGAGTTTGTGCGTCTACCCGGAGCTGAATCCGGATGGGGTTTTCGCTGAGGTGTCTGAGAGGGTTGGGAGCGACGTCTTCTGGCCGAGGGCGAGGCGAATGTGAAGTGAGGGAAATGCCGCTCCTGCGCGGAAACTGAAGTGAGCAGGTCAGCGTATTCCGGATAATTATGCAGCTCAGGGTTCTTCTCTACCAGCCTGACCGCCGCCGTCACGTGCTTCATGATTACAGTGGGATGGACGGCGGAGCGAGCAGCAGCCACTCGGTCCCGAATGCAGATTGCTGTCACCTGTATTCTCTCCGGGGGAATCCCGGCAGACGTCACTGTTTCATGAGGGTGACCCCTGGGTGGTGCGAACTCCTGGGCTGGATCGGAGCCTGGAGCGAGATCCCAAAGCGAGGAGCGATGGTGCCTTGTCTTCGGCTTCCTGCCGGGGTTTTCCTCCAGCCCATGGAGTCTCTCCCGAAGCGCAGAGATGTCTGCCCTCCTCGCCTTAACTTCAGGGTGATGGAAGTAGCGAGGGAGGCTGTTAATTATATCCTCAGCGAGGTCCAGGTGCCGGCGTACATCACTGGGAGTGTCATAGAGGCCCGCGGTGAAAAGCGTCCCATCCACGTAATCCAGGGCTTCTGTGAGTTCATAGCCTGGGCGCCACACGCGCTTCCTGAAGGACGACATAATTCCAGCTCGCCAGTACCCAGAAGAAGGGTGAAAGACAACAAGTCCAAATAGCAAAAACTCACGGTCTCCGGCGTCTCAGTTTGGCCGCGACCTACTGTCATAAGTGGCTCTCACGAGCCATTAAGGAGACGCTATAGGCGACCGGTGAGTTTGCGTTACTTTATTAATAAAGGGCACTCAATATACAAATAACAAAGTAAAGAGCCACGTGGGGCAAAACACACTCATAACTTAAAATAACATTCTAACCCGGGAGAAAGGCTAGGGAGACGGCGAGGGAAAAACACACGCTGGGCAGCAGCACTTACGAAAGGGTGAAGAGCAGAGACAACGGGAAACTGGAGTTGGGCGTAGGAACTCCAGTCGTGGAAACATGATGTCCGTCTTTCCTTCGTTGAGGTCGCGGCGAGGAGTGATTCTCAGCTGCTCCCTTAAATGGGGGACAGAACCCAATCAGAAGCGGGGAAGAGAATTAATAGTGATAAGAGACAGCTGTCCTGGAGCAGCTGTGCTTGACAGCCGGAAGTCAGCTGAGACGCTGTCAAATTAGGGCCTCGGGGAAGGCCGTAAGACCAGGCCCGGAATGGGGTGGAGCTGGAGGAAAAACTGGACAACCTGAGCGTGGATAGCAATCAGCGCTCAGGCGTGACAAAGCCCTTATAAAAATAGCTCTTGCTGCCTTCTAGCTTGGTGTTCAGCATAACAGAATGGAGGAAGGAAAGTTGGTTATCCAGCCACAGGCAGAACACAAGCCAGTGTACTCCCTGTGCTGGCCAAAGCCCGGATAAATGGGGAGGTTTGCGTCAGATTTATCAATGAGTGAAAGATCGTACAATAAGATTTACCAGATATGCACAGTTTCATAAATACAACATAGGCATTTTCGTACAATCATATTTACACCCAAATGTGTGCCGATTTGTACACATTTTTGATAACTGAGGGCCAGTGTCTCCCTGTAGAATTCAGAAATGTGTTTAGAATCGGTTTCACATATACAGTGGGGCAAAAAAGTATTTAGCCACCAATTGTGCATGTTCTCCCACTTAAAAGATGAGAGAGGTCTCCAATTTTCATCATAGGTATACCTCAACTATGAGAGACAAAATGAGGAAAAAAAAAAAATCCAGAAAATCACATTGTCTGACCTTTAAAGAATTTATTTGCAAATTATGGTGGAAAATAAGTATTTGGTCACCTACAAACAAGCAAGATTTCTGGCTCTCACAGACCTGTAACTTCTTCTTTAAGAGGCTTCTCTGTCCTCCACTTGTTACCTGTATTAATGGCACCTGTTTGAACTCTTATCAGTATAAAAGACACCTGTCCACAACCTCAAAGAGTCAGACTCCAAACTCCACTATGGCCAAGACCAAAGAGCTGTCAAAGGACACCAGAAACAAAATTGTAGACCTACACCAGGCTGGGAAGACTGAATCTGCAATAGGTAAGCAGCTTGGTGTGAAGAAATCAACTGTGGGAGCAATTATTAGAAAATGGAAGACATACAAGACCACTGATAATCTCCCTCGATCTGGGGCTTCACGCAAGATCTCACCCCGTGGGGTCAAAATGATCACGAGAACGGTGAGCAAAAATCCCAGAACCACATGGGGGGGCCTAGTGAATGACCTGCAGAGAGCTGGGACCAAAGTAACAAAGGCTACCATCAGTAACACACTACACCGCCAGGGACTCAAATCCTGCAGTGCCAGACGTGTCCCCCTGCTTAAGCCAGTACATGTCCAGGCCCATCTGAAGTTTGCTAGAGAGCATTTGGATGATCCAGAAGAGGATTGGGAGACTGTCATATGGTCAGATGAAACCAAAATAGAACTTTTTGGTAAAAACTCAACTTGTCATGTTTGGAGGAGAAAGAATGCTGAGTTGCATCCAAAGAACACCATACCTACTGTGAAGCATGGGGGTGGAAACATCATGCTTTGGGGCAGTTTTTCTGCAAAGGGACCAGGACGACTGATCCGTGTAAAGGAAAGAATGAATGGGGCCATGTATCGTGAGATTTTGAGTGAAAACCTCCTTCCATCAGCAAGGGCATTGAAGATGAAACGTGGCTGGGTCTTTCAGCATGACAATGATCCCAGACACAACACCCATGCAACGAAGGAGTGGATTCGTAAGAAGCATTTCAAGGTCCTGGAGTGGCCTAGCCAGTCTCCAGATCTCAACCCCATAGAAAATCTTTGGAGGGAGTTGAAAGCCCGTGTTGCCCAGCGACAGCCCCAAAACATCACTGCTCTAGAGGAGATCTGCATGGAGGAATGGGCCAAAATACCAGCAACAGTGTGTGAAAACCTTGTGAAGACTTACAGAAAACGTTTGACCTCTGTCATTGCCACCAAAGGGTATATAACAAAGTATTGAGAAGAACTGTATATTGATGACCTGTATAGGTGTAAGCTTGTAAATGGAATGTCCTTTGCACTACCAGGGATTTTGGAATGTGTTACTGTTGAGATTGACCAAGATAAAACAAAAAATCTAATTATAAGTTGTATATATAGAACGCCGGGAACTTGCATTGAGATATTCAGAGATAAATTAGTCGAGCTGTACAATAATATTACTAGTAAGAAAATGGTAGTAATTTGTGGAGATTTCAATATTGATTTACTAAATCCACATCAACAAAATGTAATTACAGAGTTCATGAACTCTGTGTACAGCATGAGTCTATATCCCACAATAACACATCCCAGTAGAATCACAGTTCACACTGCTACACTTATTGACAACCTGTTTGTTAATATTATTGATAAGAAAATAGAAAGTCGATTATTGATAAATGATATAAGTGACCACTTGCCAACCTTTGCACTTAGCCATGGCCACACGGGGGCCAATACAGAAAAAATTTTAAAATCATTCAGATACAAATCACCAAATGCAATCAGTTCTTTTAAAGAGGACTTGCTGAAGCAAGACTGGACACAAGTCTATGTATCAGATGTAAATGAAGCCTATGACACATTTATAAACATTGTAACCACTCTCTATGAAAAAAATTGTCCATTAGTAAAAAAAAAAGCTTAAACATAAATTTGTCGATAAGCCATGGTTAACCAAAGGATTACAAAAGGCGTGTAAAAAGAAAAATTTATTATATAAAGCTTTCCTAAAGAAAAGGACAAAAGAAGCAGAGCAGCGGTATAAAACATACAAAAATAAGTTAACATATATAATAAGATGTAGTAAGAGAGACTATTACAGTAAGAACTGGAGAAAAACAGAGACAATATTAAAAATACATGGACAATACTTAACAGTATTCTTGGAAATAAAAGCAGAAATACGAGCTACCAAACCGATTTTTCAAAAAATAATAAAACGACTCAGAGTGTGAATGCAGCTTCACCTGCAGATGAATTTAATAACTTTTTTGTTAACATTGGTCCTAATTTGGCTCGAGAAATACCCATTACGGCACCTACAGGTGATACAATAAGCAATAACACTGCTATAAAAGACTCCATTTTCATAAAGAACACAGACGAGAGAGAGGCCATTGAAATTGTTAAATCGTTTAAAAGTAAAACATCTACGGACTGTGATGGTATTGACATGCTCTTAGTCAAAACTATTATTGAATGCTTAGTGAAACCACTGACGTATATCTGTAACCTGTCTCTCCAAACAGGTATATTTCCCAATGCAATGAAAATAGCTAAAGTAATTCCGATATACAAGACGGGTGGCAGAGGGGAATTCTCAAACTATAGACTAATATCACTATTGCCGCAATTTTCCAAGATACTTGAAAAAATATTCTATGAGAGAATTGACAACTTCATACTGAAGAATAATTTATTGTGTGAGCAGCAATATGGGTTCAGACACAAGAGGACAACTGCATTTGCTCTAATGGAATTTATAGAAAAAATATCAACTGCCATTGAAAATAAAGAGTATTCAGTTGGGGTATTCCTGGATTACTAACTAACTAACTAACTAACCTGCACTTATATAGCGCTTTTCTAGTCACAAAGACCACTCAAAGCGCTTTCATTAACACTAACCCTCTATTCTAAGGGCCTATAGGAAACAGATATCTAGGGGCAATTTAGAACAGCCAATTAACCTAACATGCATGTTTTTGGCATGTGGGAGGAAACCGGAGAAATCCCGGAGTAAACCCACGCAACACGGGGAGAACATGCAAACTCCACACAGATCACTGTTGGTCGGGGGCTGGGATCGAACCCACGATCCCACGATCCCCACAATCCCCCGGCCAAGGGTAAACTGTGCTGCCGCAGTGCTAACCACTGCGCCACCGTGATCTTAAAAAAGCATTTGATATAGTGGATCATAATTTACTATTAAAGAAACTACAAAATTGTGGTATTAGAGGGGTAGCACTGTCCTGGTTAAGTAGTTACTTAAAGAATAGATATCAGTATGTATGTGTTGGTAACAAAAACAGTTACTGAAGGTTACTTGTGGAGTCCCACAGGGTTCAGTTTTGGGGCCATTGTTATTCAATATGTATATAAATGATATATGTAAAGTTTCAGAAAAAATGGACTTAATATTGTTTGCCGATGACACTAATCTATTATGCAGTGGAAACAATTTGGAACAACTTCTGGATACACTCGGAAAGGAATTAGGAAAGCTTAAACTGTGGTTTGATTCAAACAAATTAACGCTCAATTTAAGTAAGACAAAATTTAGTCTTTAACAACCATCACAACTCAGTATCTAAACTCAGTGTAAATGGTGTAGAGATTGAAAGGGTGTCTGAAACTAAATTTCTTGGAGTAATAATTGATAATAAACTGTGTTGGAAGTCACATATTAATTATATTAAAGGTAAAATATCCAAATCAATTGCAGTACTACACAGAGTGAAATATTTGCTGAATCAACCCACACTATATACCTTGTCTCATTCATTAATACTCCCATACATGACATATTGTACTGAAGTATGGGGAAATACATATAAAACAAACATATATCCAGTCTTTATGCTTCAGAAGAGAGCTATTAGAACTAGAAAAGCACTCGGAGAGCGCAGACCTCCGCCAAGCGGCACAGTTCCCCCCATACAGTGTTTGTGTGTACGTTTTCAGATTCCTTGAGCATGAAAAGATATGACTAGCAATTGGATTCACAATGATTATTTGTTTATTTGACATGGACAGTGCAATAAACAGACAATTAATGAATGACAATCAATGTGATAGTGATAGGATTAGTGGTTCAGTAGTGTAAAACGGGGCTATAAGGGACGGCGGGTTAATAAGGGACACTTTTCTGGGAAATTGTTTTAAATGTAATTCTGCTTTTTTTATTTTGAGCAGGACGCTGAGTTGTGTTGTTATTGTCAAATATCCATGAATCCTTCATCAAATCTAGGCGGAAGCAAAATTAAAAAAGCAGAATTACATTTAGAAAAGTGTCCCATATTACCCCGCCGTGCCTTATAGCCCCGTTTTACGGTTGTAAAAGCATTGCCTCCTTGGCGGAGGTAATAAACTGAAGTGTTGGTGTGTCCATCTCCTTCACTGACGGATGCAGATTGGTTAGACAGGTTGCCGTGGGTTTTATATTATATTGGGGTTGCGCTCCGCGGCAAAACAGAATTTAGAATCTTCCCCGGCAGAGAGGTCGTTTTTACGCAGCGCCTATAGCTGGGCGGGGAATTTGTGGCAAATAATCGGGCGGCGGACAGGTGGCCGTGTCAGGTTTTGCAGCGTGGCGCAAAAACAGGCACGCTGGCGGGCCCAGGCCAGCAGTGTTTTCCGCGTGCTTTTGTGCCTAAAACGTTGAAGAACGCGGAGTTTGTGTTGGTCAGACACGACGACCAGCGCAATGTGCGCAGCGCCTATGGCTGGCACAGGCACGCTGGCGGGCCAAGGCCACCAGTGTTTTCCGCATGCTTTTGTGGCTAAAACGTTGAAGAAGGCGGAGTTTGTGTTGGTCAGACACGACGCCCAGCGCCCTCCATTGCGCCTGCGCACATGTTGAAAATGGCCGTATGTCACAGTGTGGAAAAATGCTTTAAAAAATTCCTGTATGCAGACGGTGATGCGGATCATCCCCAAAATTTAATCAGTTCTTCCTTGTACCATTTCCAACAACGCCTGAAAGTTTCATTGAAATCCGTCCAAAAGTTTTTGAGTTATCTTGCTAACCAACAGACAAACAGACAGACAGACAAACAGACAAACACACAGACAAACACACAGACAAACCCCGGCAAAAACATTACCTCCTCCTGGCTTTCGGCCTGGCGGAGGTAATAATAAACAAAGCAGCTTACAGGGAACCAACAAACCCACTTTTTCTTAAATTAAAAGCTCTCAAGTTGAAAGATCTGGTTGACTTTAAAACTGCAATAATAATGTTTAAAGTGAAGAATCTATCACTGCCCGCAAATATCCAAAAGTTGTTCCAAATAAGGGAGAAACAATATCATTTCAGAGGAACATGTATATTTCAAAAACCTTCAGTGAGAACTACCACCAAGCAACACTGTGTTTCAGTGCAAGGAGTCAGATTATGGAACGATTTTGGACCTGAATTAAAATCATGTACAACGCTTGGACAATTTAAACAAAAACTAAAGGAAGAAATACTCCAAACATATATACAAGATGACATGTAAAATCACATAAGGATTCATATCCAGCCTGCGTTGTGTTGTAGCTTAGTTTTTGTCACATTTTGTCTTAGTTTTGTTCTGAATTGTAATCGCTTTGTTTTGTTTTTTCTTTTGAATTCTTGGATGGAACATGGGTGGGCAATATAAGCTGCGGCTTCAGCCATCACCCATTTCGGATAACTTATGTTGAACTGTATAATCAGAGGAGTTATTGTCTAATTTGACCTTGTTGGGTTTTCTTTCCCCCTTTGTTATATTATTCTGTTTCTTTTAACCTGTACTTTTAATCTATCCGAAATAAATAAAGATTCATTCATTCATTCATTCAACTTTTGTTATTGACCAAATACTTATTTTCCACCATAATTTGCAAATAAATTCTTTAAAAATCAGACAATGTGATTTTCTGGATTTTTTTTTTCTCATTTTGTCTCTCATAGTTGAGGTATACCTATGAAGAAAATTGGAGACCTCTCTCATCTTTTAAGTGGGAGAACTTGCACAATTGGTGGCTGACTAAATACTTTTTTACCCCACTGTAAAGTTCAGAGTGGCCTGCGTCAGTGCTACACTCTCATTGGTTCTTGTTGGGTTCGTGCCATTCTGAAGGCCACTGTCTGGTCCATAGTGGCTTCTGACCGTGCCAGTGACCCTCCTCACCTCTCCACCACTGAAGTGTGGTCACATATTTGACAAAATACTGCATTCCTGTGGATTTTATCCCACTGAGTCTAGATACGTCTGTAATCATATCTGCAGAAGAGGACAAACTCGACCTCTCCATCAGGCTAACTTGTTGCTGTTGTCCAGTGATTGTGGAGGGGAACAGTCAGAGGGCATGCCGACACACAGTTTGAGCAGCAGGAGGGCATGGCCATTTGCATTTGTTTCCTTCTTTCTACTATCACTCCAAGTCGAGGTGATCTGGGACAGAACAGTACAAAACAATCACGCTAGTTCAATTCAATTCAATTCAACTTTATTTATATAGCGCCATTTCACAACGACAGTCATCTCATAGCACTTTCAACTGTAGGGGGAACCCCCACAGTTGCAGAAAGACTCCAGCAATCAGGCGATCCCCTGTGAGCAAGCACTTGGCGATGGTGGAGAGGAAAAACTCCCTTTTAACCGGAAGAAACCTCCAGCAGAACCAGGCTCAGGGAGGGGCAGTCATCTGCTGCGACTGGCTGGGGGGTGAGGGGACAGAGAAGATGAAAAGAACAGACATGTAGAGAGCAAACAGCACGATGGGGACTCAGTCTATGGGAGAGAACAAAAAGATGTTAATGACCAGCAAAAAAAAAAATTTCATTGAGAGTGAAGAAAGGAGTGAGGCCCAGTGCATTATTGGAGGTCCCCCGGCTGACTAAACCTATTAGCAGCATAACTAAGGGAAGGTTCAGAAACACATGATCCCTCCCTAATTGTAGGCTATATCAAAAAGGTAGGTTTTAGCCCTATTCTTAAAAACAGAGATCGAGTCTGACTCCCGAATCCAGATTGGCAGCTGGTTCCACAGGAGAGGAGCTTGATAACTGAAGGCTCTGCCTCCCATTGTACTTTTGGAGATTCTAGGTATTACAAGTAATCCTGCATTTTGGGAGCGTAGTGCTCCCATGTTAGGATAATACGGTAGTATCAGATCTTTTAAATAAAAAGGAGCCTGATTGTTTAGAGCTTTGTAAGTAAGAAGAAGGATTTTAAACTTAATTCTAAACTCTATGGGAAGCCAGTGAAGGGAGGCCAGAACCGGAGAGATATGATCTCTCTTTCTAGTACCTGTTAAAACTCTTGCTGTAGCATTTTGGATCAGCTGAAGGCTTTTTAAAGATGTTTTAGGGCAGCCTGATAATAAAGAATTACAGTAATCTAATCTCGAGCTAACAAAAGCGTGGATCAGTTTCTCAGCATCACTCTGAGACAAGATGCTCCTAATCTTGGCAATATTACGCAAATGATAGAAGGCAGTCTTAGAAACAAATTTAATATGTGAATTGAAGGACAGATCTTGATTAAAAATAATTCCAAGGTTCCTCACAGAGCTATTAAGAGAAAGAGTAACTGCATCCAAACTGAAAGTTTGATTTGGAAAGGTATTTCTAAGGTTTTTTGGACCAACAAGAATAACTTCAGTCGTATCTGAATTTAATAGCAGGAAATTACAAGTCATCCAAGCTTTGATTTCCTTAAGACAGGCTTCCAACTTGGCTAGTCACATGTTCTGGACTTTGGATCAGTACAATACAGGCCAATGTAAGCGGGCCTTTAAAGATGCAAAAGAGCTGTGACCTGGCTGGTAGAGCTTTCACTTACGTATGCACTTTCTTTCATGTAGCATCAGGTCCCAGTTTGGGTTCAGCGAATACACTGCCTCTCAACTTAAGAGATTTGGTATTCGAATTTACCAGGTAAAAAGGGAATGCTATGATAGCAATATGGCTGCAACTAGCGATTATTTTGGGAGGCTACTAGTCTAACAACAGTTTTTTTTTTCGATTAGTTGGCTAATCATGATTATTTCTGTCATGTCCGCCATCTCTGCTTCCTTTTGGCATGGCTCCTGTTTGGGGCTCCAGTGCATGTTTAAATCTGCCACCTGTGAATATCACCTTGTTGTCAGTCTCTGCCTTAATATAATGTTTTAGAAAAAGTTCCCATAGCTAAATAAAACAATGACCCATTAAACATGAGTTTGAAACATAAACTTGACAGCTTAAACCAGTGTTTTTTAACCAGGGTTCCCCAGAATTTGCAGGTTTTCGTGGGAAATTGTCTAATTTCTCTTCTCAGTTTGTCCAAAAATTTGCAAATAAATTGCAATTAAGAACCTGTTCGGCATCCCCCTCAAATCAGTGTTTCTCTGAAATGAAGGAACACGCCATATCCAAGTGCCTCCTTCCAGTGGACATGCTCAACATGCCTCACCTAATGATTCCTAGGAGGCATCCACCTTATATCTGTGTATCACGGAGTCCAGTCTCACCCTGTGCAGAAAGCTCATTATGGCCATTTGTATCTTTAGTCTTGTCAGCCAGTGGACAACGCTTACTCCGAGAGAGTTTTTATTTCCTGTTTTTTTTGTTTGTTTGTTTTTTTTGTGATGGGATTAAAAATACACAAAAACAACATACTAGTGGACTTGTAGTACCGTACCATTGCTTGGGGACCATTTATGCAGCCTGCATCTCAGTACAGGCAGTGCACAGCACCACCAGTATATTAGGACTGTGGTTCCCAAAACCCCATCCCCCATTCCCCTTTTGTCCAGGGTAAACCAGCCCCCCACCACCACCTTTCACACATGCACTGAAAGAATAAGGTGATTCAGTGTAGGTTTTAACCTTCTAAAATGTGTCTATTAGTCATGTGATGGAAAAATATCGAAACACTCCTCTGAAAAATCACACAGCCTTTGTGTTGTCTTTCTCTCCAAGAAACCATTTTAACTCTTCGGGGTTTTTTCTTGTATGTCACAAAATGAGAAGTCCAGCCTTGATTGATACCCACCAGCTGCTCTGTTATTGGCCAACCTAGCTCTTGTTATGTAGATGGGTGGAGAGCCAAAGACATTATTCAGAGGTAACTGGTGCCAGGAAGGTCGCTAACCAAGTGCAGATTATATTGTTATTTTCTTTAGATTTCAGTCACACCAACATACATCCATGCTTCCACTTTGTTCACTAATCCACAGGCGATCATATATCTCATGCCATCCTGGCTTATTTTCTTGCTGTGATGCTATATTGAAATCTCTGCTGTTTTCTGTCCTTAAATTAAATAAAAAAAAATCAATTAAATCACCCTTTATTGTCATTCAACTGTACAATCAATCATGTACAGTAGAACGAGATTGTGCTTTACCTATCTACTGTGTTAATCACACACACCCCAAGTGTAGAATCAGAGGGCTGCTGCCATACAAGGCGCCTCCACAAATTTCCCTCCTCCATTCCATTTTTGCTGAGCACCAAGCTGGACGGCAGGAAGTTCCACTTTTATATGGTCTTCGGTATGACCCGGCCAGGATTTGAACCCCTGCTTCCCGGGTGTGGGGCAGATGCTCTACCAAGTGAGCCACCACTCCGGTCGTGTGCCTTTGTCCCTTTGTCCCTTTAATATTAAAGGGACAAACTGCTCTAAACTTTAATGACTTCACTGTAGAATCGCAACTTCCTGTCTGAGTTTCACATGAAGGGCACATTCACAAGGCCACTCCGGAACTCTGGTCCTCTTCCGCCGATAGTTCGGTTTGTTTGGTGTAGTCTGAAGGCGCATTCGAACTCTGGTGCGCACCAAACAAGTGAACTCTGGTCCGTCTGAAAACGGGGGTCTCGGTTCACTTGCAAATGGACCCTGGTGTGCTTCGCTTGCAGTGTGAATCCAAACAGAGTATCCAGCAGACCAAAGGGTGGAAGTGACCCTCGGTGGTTGTGTAACCATAGCAACACGTAGTCTGAAAAGAGGAAGTGGTGTTTACCGTAGTGCATTTTGGGTGGAAAATAACAATAAAGACAACCGCGCGGATCCGAGAAATCCTTTTAATGGAGAAGGCAAGGAAAAAAATTAAAAAAATGTCTCATTTGTGGTGGGCAAACAACCCGGCTGAAGGGAACAGATTTCCATTTTCGGTCCTGGCCAGTCAGTGAATCGGATTTTTCTTCTTTGCCAAGATTTTTTCTTCCTGGTCAATGGTGGTTTCAGCTACAGTGCCTCAAACAAGCAGTTGCTGTAACTGTGTGATGTTGTCCAGGCAGTTTGGTCCGCTGCAGTGTGAATGCAAACCAAACTAAACGAAGGTGCGAAAATTCTTGGCATTCCCCGCCCAATCGGACCGAGACTCCCGGACAATCCTGGTGTGAATGTAGTCTAAAAGCCTTTAATGTGAAGGGACAAAGGTCTTCCAAATAAAAAAATGTGGTAGAAACACTGAATTTCTTTTTAATTTTTAATGTTGTAAAGTTTTTAAACATTTGTCACAAATTTAAATATTTTTCCTCATTAATTTTAGATGTTTTCAAGAGAATCTGTAATTTTCTGGAAAATTTTGTAAAAACTGGTGGAGGCCCGTAGCGGTCCTGACATGCAAATCGGTCATCCGACCTTGGTATAGCGGGTATTAAATATCTTTGAAGTGACTGAAGTCGAGTCTTCTCCCAAAAATTTGTGAACAAGTGAAGTGGACTCGGTCATTGTAGCAGCATTACAGCCCACCTAAGGGGAGAGAAGCTGTCCAACATGCTGCCTGGCATTAGTTTAACTGTAGAGCCAGCTGGATTTGATTGCTATTTTGTATAAATTCTACCTCTGGAATCCTTGTTCATCTAACACTTGAGCATAAACTTCATTCTTAGACATTATTTTTACCTTATTTAAAGTTTTATTTCCTGTGTGATCCAAGGCAGCTGAAGCTAGCAGTTTAACCACTCATTCATGGATGTTTCTGTGCTTATTGTACTCCAGGGATCAGTCATATTCTGTTGACCATTGAAGCCTGTCACCACTGTTCACCAGTGATGCATTATTTCATTCATTCTTTAGGACAAATGAAATTAGTTGGCTCAGGCTCAATGAAAGCTAGGAGCTAGCCAGCTAAGATTAGCAATAGTAATGTGAAAGAGAGGGCAGCAGTGATGTGCACAGACAATTTGGGGGGCAGGCGCTCAACCAAAAAAAGGTACTCCTAAATACTGAAAAAAGTAAAGCTACATACTGTATAGTAGCACAAATTTTACTGTACTTACTTTGGTATATCATTTTTTAAAGGGCTGATGACACGATTTTGACATTTTTTAGGATGTTGTGTAAACCCAAAAGTCATTGTCGATGATCAATATATTTACAACCGCGCCTGCATAATCTAGTTGTCATCAAAAAACCGCAGCTGCTGATTGGACTGTGGTGCTGCCCACCGAATTAAGGGCGGCACTCCCATGATGTAAGCGACAGAACAGACTCCAGTGTTGTTGACTGGAATGACAGCAGCTTTGTAGCTCACAGTTTCTCTGGTTTCTTGTTTTAATTTAACGGCTATGCCTTCACGTTGTGTCGCAGGCTTAGATAAACAGCA
Organism: Pholidichthys leucotaenia; assembly: GCA_020510985.1. Taxonomy (NCBI): domain Eukaryota; kingdom Metazoa; phylum Chordata; class Actinopteri; order Cichliformes; family Pholidichthyidae; genus Pholidichthys; species Pholidichthys leucotaenia. The sequence continues at coordinate 252,190,576 of CM035839.1, forward strand.
AGCCGTGAAAGACCACATCACACGCTTCAGCTCCAACTGTCATAAGCCTCCTCGTGCACTTTTACGCAGGAGGAGCACACGAGGAGGGGAAGGATTAATGGATTTACGCGCAGCTTTGACCTACTTTCTGTGATCGCATGTTGACTCTTGCCGGTCTGGCCACGTCCCCTCTCTCATTATCACCAGCTGATTCCCCTCCCGCTGATCATGTTTCCCGGTCCTCACCCAGGTGCTTCTCATGACACCACCACCAGCAGTGCGTGTACTTCACGGCTGTTTGCCAGTCATGCACTGCTGGTCCATAGTATTGTCATCTGTGCTGTTTGTCTGCCAGTATTTTCAGCACTCTGACAACGTGTTAGTCACTCCATGTTCGCCGTGGTTCTTGTGCGTTCTTGAAGCGATGTCGGCTCTGGGGCGCACCTGTGGCTACCACGTCTCCTCTCATTTGTTCTCTGGGCAATGCCGGCCCCCGAACGCCATCAGTAAATGTGTTTGTGTTTTTTTGTACGTCTTCATCTTTTAGGGAATTGTCTGTCTTTCTGTATTAAATGTGCTGTGGTGAACCCTGCATGTAAATCCTTGTTATTTCATCCTCCCTCTCAGTGCCTGGCGTAAGAGCGCACGGAGGGTCATGATGAATGGATTTACGCGCAGAATTCACCACAGCACATGTATTGAACATAAGAATGATGACAACAGTTCCCAAAAAGGTGAAGACTTACAAAAATAAACAGAAACACTTACAGTTGGCGTTCAGGGCTGACATTGCCCCGCAAACATGGAGAAGAGACGTGTTAACTACAGTTGTGCCCCAGGGCCGACATCGCTTCAAGGGGCGCAACAGAAGCACGGCTGTGTGGAGTGGCTAGCATGTCGTGATTGTGTTGGCAATATTGGCTGGCTGACAACACGGCAGATGATGCACACAAACCATGAACAGCTGACTGTCAAAGAGAGAGGGCGCGTGGTTGGACCGGCGAATCTTGGACAGTGCCCACCTGAAAGTGGCTCAAAATGCATATAAAACACATGTACAACACAAAAACAACAAGAACTCAAAATATAATCCATAATAAACCCGATGCCTGAGCCACAGAGAATACACTGCTATGATTTTATTGAAAAATCGGGTTTAAATAAATAATATTTATGAACAAATAATTTGTTGCAATATCTGAAGCAAAAGCATAACACTCCGTGTTCCCCTGCCGTGTGTTTGTCGCTGCTTCTGCGGCGGACATGTGTGCCTCTCTACTGTCACTCTCTGAGTCTGACTCGCTAGGCACGATGCCCGCTTGGCACGGCTCAAACTATAAGGTCTGATGCCCCCAGATTCTTCATTGTCATCCCATTCTTCAGAACTATAATCGTCTGAAGATTGGACAACACAAACCAATTCCAGACTACATGTACTGGAACCATCGTCGATGCTTTCAGCCGCTTCCATCCTGTGTGTACAGTGGGCAGCCAAGAGCTGTGTTCTGTCGATGACGTTACAACATGGCCGGGGGGTTTTCCAGCCACTGACGCAATTGGTGACGTGGCGCTCATGAAAACATCGGATATTCATGTGAAAAAAAGCCTGTTTGACTTAGAACTGCACAGACCAACCTATTTCATCATATTGTATTACGTGTTGAAAAATTAGAGGAAGTCAGAAATGTGTCATCAGCACTTTAACGCCTATACAGAATCTGCTGAAGCCTTCTGAGTAATTACAGTTTAACATAAAAACTTGAAAAGATATTTAGGTGGTCCAAGATGGCCACCTACATGGAGAAGGACCTGCTTTCTGTGTATAAAAAACTTATTTTGAGATACTGAAACTCTTAACAACTTTTACTTGTAAGTAAATTTACTAAAATTAAAATAAAATTAGGATTTTATATGTTGCATTAAATTTAGTAATTCAGATTACAAAAAATAATTTACACACTGTACCTTTAATACCCAATAGATTTTTACAAAATAATCACCTCACACAGAGACCATGGTCTTCATCATTAATTATGTATTTACAGCGAGGAAAATAAGTATAGAATACATCAACATTTTTCTCATTAATTTCTGATGGAGCCATTGACCTGATATTTTCCCCAGATATCAGTAACAACCCAAGTAATCCATACATAGAAAGAAATCAAGGCAACTGGGTTCACAAAACAAGTTATATTTAAGAAAGTGGAATGACACAGGGAATAAAAGTATTGAACACGCTTGGTGAAATTCATTTAATATTTAGTAGAAAAGCCTCTGTTGGTAACAACAGCTTCCAGGTGCCTCCTGTATAGAGAAACTAGGCACAGGCATTGCTCAGGAGTGATTTTAGCTCCATTTCCACACAAACTGTCTTCAAATCTTGAAGGTTCTGTGGGTGTCTTCTATAAACTCTGATCTTCAGTTTGTTCCATAGATTTTCAATTTGATTCAGGGCAGGTGACTGAGTGGGCCATTCTAGCAGCTTTATTTTCCTTCCCTGAAACCAGTTGAGTTTCCTTGGTTGTGTGTTTGGGATCATTAGCTTGCTGAAATGTCCACCCTTGTTTCATCTCCAGCATCTTGGCAGATGGCAGCAGGTTCTTATCAAGGATGTCTCTGTACATTTGACCATTCGTCTTTGCTTCAATTATATGAAGTCTGCCTGTACCATGTGCTGAAAAACACCCCCACACCATGATGTTCCCACCTCCAAACTTCACTGTTGGTATGGTGTTTTGGGGGTGATGTGCAAGTGCCATTTCTCCTCCAAACATGCTGTATGTTGCTGTTCTTGCTAGTTTGCTAGCCGGCTGCATATGAATTCTAACCATGTCTCTTAGCTAAGTGACTCTTCCATTATTGCTTCCGTTAACAGCGGGTTACAACCATGATAAACGCCTCCAGTGCTTATATACATACCTCTTCTGATTTTTTTCCGCGTTTAAAGTACTTGAACAAACTCATGTTTTTGTCGACAGGCACGCTTAGTGAGACACTGCCTGCTGACTGAGTTGAGAACTCGTGTGGGCGGGGCGCTTCTAAACTCCGTGCGGATGACGGCCACATGCGTTGTTTGTGTGCGCGCTTGCGGAAAGTCATTGCTTCATATATTTTTCTTAATAAAACCATATTGCCTTGGCGTGGCGGTACAATCTGTGGCGAGGCGGCCCGCCACGGAGAAATGTTACCGGAGGAAACCCTGCAATCAGACTAAGCAGGAATACTTGTGTAGCTACAAACGCTCTGTCCAAATCTGCCTTTTTTGGGGAGGTGGAGCTTAAGCAGACATTCACAGCAGAAAACATACTTGGGAGTTTGGAATGATTTTGCTCTTATGTCTTGTAAATCACAAGAGACATGTTACAGACATGTTAACCCTCTGAGTGTGTGAATTTGCTTGCCCCTAGTGGCAGAGCGTGGCGCTGCGCCTGTCATCTTACTCTGACATGATCAGCTCCATTCAGGATTTGTACTGATTTGTACTGATCTGCCAGTTTCAGAAGGTGGCAGACATCCGTTGGAGGACTCAATGGATGACACGTAATACACCAAAGAAGATGAACTCCTCATTTCCTTTTCCTGTTTTTAGCATTTCAGCCCAGAAAGCTAATATGGCCATGATCGGTCATCGTCACCGTCACTTTGTCGGCTTTGTACGCGGAAAATAGCCACGGGATACAAGCGAAATTTATGTGGGATAATCATAAGACTTTGTAGATGTGGTAGAGACCGAAATTGACTGACAGAACGCAAAATAACAACCATGATGGGTGAAAACGCAGCGACCACGCCAGCCAGCCAGCCAGCCAGCCAGCCAGCCCCCCTTTGTCAAAAGTAAGTGAGGAATTTCTGTTTTTTTTAAAATGTACTTATTTCTTGTTCATATACTTTGAAGATAAGATGAGGTACCTCTGTACAAAAAATGGTGTCAAAAGACTGAACCATGCTATGTGTAAATACGTCCAAAGTCCAGTTTTGACTGAGTTATGGAATTTAAAGAGGTGCCGCGACATTATGCAAATTAGATGCATAAATTTATTCCTATCTGCAACTTTGGATCATATTTTACATCTTTTTTAATTGACAGTAAGCCATTATCTCTTACCACTTTCAAGTTATAGCCTTAGAAATCTGAACTATTTTATTGACAAAAAGTATTTACCACTCTTGACCACTAGGGGTTATGTCACAATTCGGCGACAGACACACTGAAAAGGTTAACAACAGAAGAATCGACTTTTGCTGGAGTGTCACTTAAAGCATTGATTTACGATTTAATAAGCAACATTTGATCAGTCTCATAATCTGGGTGTCAGTTCTTGACACTGCGATTCTGGAATCTGGACAGAGAAAGGAGTACACCCATGGACGGTTAGTACGTTTATTACAGAGAAACCAAAATGACAATAGACATCTGTATAGTTTGTAAAATGGAAAGATAACCAAAAATACCATGAACAGTGGGAATTTTGCATATACAGTGGTACCTCTACTTACGAATTTAATTCGTTCCGGAAGAATTCTTGTAACGTGAAAAATTCGTAAGTAGAGGCGCGTTTTACATGTAAATGCCGTAATCCGTTCTAAGCCCCCAAAATTCGGGCATAAATTTTTTATAAATCGTAAAAACGCATCAAAACATGTAACAAATACATGTTACAATTAGATTACTGCACAATAAACATAAAATGAGAGTTTAAAATGAGAGAAAGAATAATAAAAGAGAAAGAATAATAAAAATTATGTTCATTTACCTTTTAACTGCGATCGTCGGCGTCGGCGTCACCTTTTGCCTTCTTTGGTTCATGTTCTGTCTCATCAGTGGTTTTTGCCTGACGTTTTGTGATGAAACAATCCAAGGACGTTTGCTTTTATCGGCTTGTAAGGGCTTCCTTTTGTTTTAATACCGTGCTGATCGTTGATGTTGTTTTTTTTTTTCCCCAAAACTTTATTAAGAACAAGGTGAAAGTACAGAGTTATAACGTAGATGGTGATAAACATGGCAGTTAACAATTTTTTTTCTCTAAATTGTGTAGTTCAGTCAACAGTCTTACAAGAGGTAAGAAGGATAAAATAAAGTAGTAAGAATAGTAAATAATAAGATAAAGCGAGATCAACCAAACGCATCCATTCGTGGCCAATGGGATACCAGGAAGATGCTAGGCGATAGCCAATGGCAGAGCAGCTACAGGTATGTTTACGTTCAGTAAAATACGGGAGCTGCGAGGAGCGCGTACTTTTTTTGCCTTTCGTATCCTGAAATTTTGTTCGTAACTAGAGGCAATATTTTCCCGTTGAGGCGTCTCGTAACCTGAAAATTTCGTATGTAGAGACGTTCGTAAGTAGAGGTACCACTGTATGAAGAAATGGCAATATTTCCATATTTACAGGCCTTGTATACAGTATCTCACAAAAGTGAGTACACCCCTCACATTTTTTTAAATAATTTTTTTTGAGCATCAAAAATACAGGTTGCTTATACACACACAGCAATCAAAGAAGACGGACCCTTAGAACAATGCTCACATATTTTCATTATTTTTTCTCCCCAATTATTCCACCCCCCCCACCCCACCAAAAACATGCAAGACACCAACCAAAAAAAAAAGGGCATATACAGTACATCGGCTCACCACTGCTGAAGCCGTGTTTTATACGCTATGGTTCACATGAATAAATAACACAAGTGCAAATACAAAAGGGCTGCTAAGTGGATACAGTTTTAAGTTTTTTCAGATATTCCAACACTGGATCCCACACATTTTGTCAGGTCAGGAATTGGCTTGCTTGCTACCAGATAACCATGAAAACCGGTACTACCTGTCTCATGGGTCGGGCCGTTGGCGACTCAACCGGCATCCCCGCCCTTCCGGGGGCGTGGAGGGTGAAACTGGGCATCCTGGCAGAACTAAAAACAATATCTGCCACAGGTCTGTGGTGGAACACTCCCAGTTACATGGGGTGAGACTGGACATCCTGGCAGATAAGCACATCTGTTGCAAGGTCTGTGGTGGACTGTGGCAGTCAGTGCATTGTGACATGCACTACACAAAGAGCAGAGATAAACAAACCTATGATCTGGTCAGTCACTGCAACAGATACTGGAGTCAGTTTGTCTTGGCTTGTCCTTGCCACTGATAATACCTTTATCTGCTAAGAATGTGCTGCTAGTCCAGCAAAAGCTAGGGGTACTCAAATACTTTGCAAGCAGTTTCATGAAATGGTCAGTCTCGACAGGAGTTCCTGGCAGCGGAAGGCTAAGGACAGAGCTGCGTGGAGGAATCTGATCAGACCTAAATGAAACGGTCATTGTCGCCCACGACAGACTGCTATGATGATGATGATGATTTTCATAACCTTATACCTTAACAGTTAAACAACAACCTACATCATTATTTACATGGAAAATTGTCTTTTAAATTGACAAACATCATATGTGTAACTCGTGGCAAAATTTGATCAGGATCAAAAGATAATTTTGCTCTTGCCATTCATTTCAATGGAGAATTTTTCCAATTTAAGGTCCCATGTGCAGAAGTAGAGGGGGCATGACTTAGGTTCTCCATAAAGTTTATACAGGACAACTTTGCATATCAGTGAGAGAAAAGAAGCACATGGACAAGAAAAATCATGAAAATTTGAGAAAAAAGATGCAAATTTTATCGAAAATAGATGTTGTGGAGGTAAAAGATCGGGCGAGATGCAACGAGCTGGAAGGTTGCAGAGTTTTATTTCCTCCAACATAATAAGACACACATTGTAGCTAAGTGAGCTACTGTGCTGCTGAGGCATGTCACACAAGCTCTTTTATACAGTGATACAGACAGAGAGAATGCATGGCACATTAGCATATCAGCCAACACATATCATTAGTGTGACCAGCTGGCACCCGGATGTCCTCTCCCATATCCAGGGGATGTATACACAATAGTCCATTGTTCTGATTGTCCCCAGGGGCTCTCTGTCCGTATGTAAATTGTTCTCCGTTTCCTCCAGCCCTGCTGAGTGTGAAATCGTGTCAATCTGCAGTGTGCTGGGTCACTACAGTGTAAATTTATATAGGCAAGGCAAGTTTATTTGTATAGCTTTATAAACCAACAGCAGTATTCTGAAATCTATTTTTGACAGACAGGAAGCCAGTGTAAATAGGTGTATATAAAGAAGTTACACCTCTCCAAGAAAAATGTTACAAGAAAAAGCTCGCTAATGTGTGAAAACTGGGCATTTATGAGAGAAAAGTCAAAAAGTGTATAAAAGTGTTTTAGAAAATTGGCATTTTTATTCTTGTAAAGTTGTCAATTTGTAAATTTGTTGTAAATTTAAAGTTGGAGTTTCATGATAAAAATTTAATAAATTTATGTAAGAAAGGCTGCAGTTTTGCCCATGAAAGCTCATAAATTTACAGTAAATAACTACATTTATCATTACATAACAAATTCATAAGAATAGCTGAAAATTATGAAAAAAATTTCTTAAAATTTAAGCAAAACTTTTACAATTTTAAGACAAAAACCCTACAAATTGGCAAGAAAAAAGTCACAAATTTATCAGAAAAAAACTGCAGTTTTATTAGAGAACTGTTGCAAATTTCTATGAAAAAGGCAGCATTTTTTACTAGAAAAGGGTGATCATCAAATAAGGCAATCTTATGAAAATAGTAGAAGATCACCCCCCCCCCCCAAAAAAAAAAAATAAATAAATAAATTTATGAAAAAAGCTTGTTCTGGTTCTGCTTCTTCTTCTTTCGGCTGCTCCCTTCAGGGGTCTCCACAGTGGATCATCTACCTCCATCTCACCCCATCCCTTCATCTTCCTCTGTAACACCAACCCTCTCCATGGCCTCCTTCATTACATCCTGAATCTTCTTTGTGGTCTTCCTCTTTTCCTCCTGCCTGGCAGCTCCATCTTCAACATCCTTTGTCCAATATCTCCACTATCCCTCCTCTGCACATGTCCAAACCATCTCAGCCTCGCCTCTCTTACTTTGTATCCAAACCACTCAACCTGATACTCATATATATATATATATACATATGTATATATATATATATATATATATATATATATATATATATACACATGTGATGAAAATGTAAGCAATGCAATGCTGTAATGACATGTATACCTTTTACAAAAACTTAAATAAAAAAAAAAAAGTTTGAGGTCACTTAGAAATTTCCTTATTTTTGAAAGAAAAGCACTGTTTTTTCAATGAAGATAACTTTAAACTAATCAGAAATACACTCTAATATCTAATATACATTGCTAATGTGGTAAATGACTATTCTAGCTGCAAATGTCTGTTTTTTGGTGCAATATCTACATAGGTGTATAGAGGCCCATTTCCAGCAACTATCACTCCAGTGTTCTAATGGTACAATGTGTTTGCTCATTGCGTCAGAAGGCTAATGGATGATTAGAAAACCCTTGTGCAATCATGTTAGCACAGCTGAAAACAGTTTAGCTGGTTAGAGAAGCTATAAAACTGACCTTCCTTTGAGCAGGTTGAGTATCTGGAGCATCACATTTGTGGGGTTGATTAAACGCTCAAAAGCCACATTTCCACTATATAGTTCTGCGCTACTCTTTTCTTTTCTTTACTACTTGTTTCTCCCGCGGCTGCGCCTCCATCACAACCGCGGAAAGCCGAGAATTGCTGGGGTGGGCGGGATCGAGGTGGCGCTACACTGCTGACGTATAAAGGACGAGACTGACTCCTCAACAACACAGAAAAAAATAGCGGATTACGAGCAGAGGATTTCCACGGTTTTTAACACAATGAATGTCTTTAACGAGACAAGAGAATTTTACAGGAGAAGACGACGTGGATTGAGACAACACACGTTGGAGCAGGAGAGGAGAATAGCGGTTGCCCAGGAGGAATCTGAAGCAGCTGCATATGAAGCAGAGATCATTCAGAGATCATTTCATTTGTTCAGTGTTCATGTGCATACATATGTCAAATGTCTTTTTTAAATAAAATGTTGTGCACTTTTAAACTACGTCGCCTCTGTTGTTCAAAACGGTTAAATGTTAACAGACGGTTAATTAAATGCTGAAACACCGGGGTAATTTAAAATTATGCAGAAGCTTAATCCTAAACCCCTTTAACTTACCAAATAATTTAGAATATTATAAAAAAGCCAATCCAAATCTAGACCCATTTTGTATATTGTGTAATAATGATACACTGATGATAAACTGACTTCCCAAAAAAAGCAGCAGCTATACAACGCACTTTTGGTTTGATGGAATTGCCAATTGACCTTGGAATTATATGTGGAAACTTGTTATACTTCCAGTTAACTTTAACTTACCAAATAATTAAAAATATTATAAAAAAGCCAATCCAAATCTAGGCCCATTTTTTGTATTGTGTATCATTTGAGTATCATTGTACAATCTATTGTTATTTATAAGGGTTATCTGTTCAGTGGTGGCTAATTACACACTAAAACAACGTAGAAAATGACTGCAAAGAAAATGCTGCAGCTACACAACTCACTTTTGATTTGATGGAATTGCCAATTGACCTTGGAATTATATGTGGAAACTTGTTATACTTCCAGTTAACTTTAACTTACCAAATAATTGATATTATAAAAAAAGCCAATCCAAATCTAGGCCCATTGTGTATCATTTTTCCAATCTATTGTTATTTATAAGGGTTATCTGTTCAGTGGTGGCTAATTACACACTAAAACAACGTAGAAATGACTCAAAAAAAAATATGCTGCAGCTAGACAACTCACTTTTGGTTTGATGGAATTGCCAATGAACCTAGAAATTTTATGATGAAACTTTTTTTAATCCTACTAAATACACTGACATTGTCACACTGCCAACACCAAATTATAATTTTCTTTTTCAAACCAAAGATCACTATGGATCTATTGAATCACAATAGCATAGGTTTATCATATACATGTCAACGTTTACAACATCGAAAATGTTATATTTGGGTTTACATGTATGGGTATTTTCGCTTTATATTATACTAGACTGCTTATAATTTATTGGAATTCTCAGAATTTGGAATGCCGATATAACATTCAATTCACATGTACTTACCTTTTACCCAATTCGACTTTCACCTTTATCAGTGTCTACTGCTGAATGTAAATTACACCTGTGCAACTGCTTACAATTTTACTTAAAAACTGTACCCAATGTAGAGCAATGGATACAGCAGTGGTAATATTTATTAAATTTAACAATAACAGTTACATTACCATTAAAAATCTTGACACCTTTATGGCTGAACAGCAGGATTAGGGTCATATGAGGCAATGGAATGTGTATGTAATTATTCGCCTTTATCATCCAGTGTTATAATATACAAACCACACTTTTATCCAAAAGACTAACATTTTATTACATTACAAATATTCCCAAAACATGTTAACAAATGGGGAGCTTTCAGTACTTCGACCAGTCTGGCAAAATGGTTTCGGAAGGCTCCGTGGAAGGAAGCCGTCTCTGTCAGCTCATCCCTTCTTAATGCGGCTAACTGCAGGTGTCTTTCGCGCTGTTCGAGCATTCTTTCATGGATCCGCATCTCCTCAGCATGATTCTGGGCCATCAGTGATGCAAGATCTGCAATGTTGCTGCTTTTCAGCTTGCCTATATGAAAGACAGAAGTCATTGTATTTAGATAACACCGGATCAAAACATGTCAGAAAAAATATTATGGAATTAAACTGTTGAAAGCCTGTGGTAGGATGCTTCGTTGCTGTATTTAAGCTCAACTGTCATGTTGTTGCCCCTCAGTAGAGTGGACTATAAGAAACTTCTGTGGTGATGTGGTTAGGCCCCCCTTCATTTCAAAAAGGATTAATTGTAAAAAGTATTTTGATTTAATGGGTTATTTTTAAAAGAATTTCTTTGTACTGTGGCCTCATAAATCAGAATGGGTTAATAGTGTTAGCTGACTTGAAGAATTTCAATCAAGCATTTTGATTTGAAGTCTGTACATGTGCTCCTTTTTTTTTGTGAAAATACAACAGTATTTCCACCACCAACACACCTATAACACTGGGCCACTGTGGCTATGAACACCCCTGAATCTAGTATTTTTATAAACGTAGAAAGACATTTTAAATTCCTTGTTATGCGTCTATAGAAAACAATCACATATAAAAACAACCGGGTGGTAATTTTCAGTTTGTTGTGCCTTACCAGCACTTGACTGGGAGATGCCGGGGCAGTCCAGTGAGGCGGACCCAAGGGATTTGAAAACTGTGTATAGAAGGAAAAAAACACACAATAACGCTCACAAACAAAGTGCAACATGTACCGCAAACACAAAACTTTTTAACCAGAATACAATAAACTTACGTCAGCGTTTTGTTCACGTGAATACTGAAATAAAAGCGCGATTCTGCAGCTTGATGCCAGGTAGCAGCAAGGTACAGAGGTAGCTAGCTATTAGCGGGCTAGCCATCACCACAATTGCCCACAATCAAACAACTTTCTTTATTGCTAAAATAAAGTGCGCTTTTGACCGAAAGGCAAGAAGACGGACAATAACAAAACAACACTCACTGTCACCGTTTTCCAATTCCGTGGCCGTGTCGAGTCCAAATTCTCTGCCAATAATAGCAGGCCGGACACTTCCTGGTATATTTTTTCATTGCAAGTTGCCCCACCAACTCGCTCTGGATGTAGTCATTGGCTACGAGGGACAGAAAAGTCCGCACCTCCTCGTTTGTTGATGGAATAAACTTGCGCGTGGACATCGTTATATGAAAACACAATTTTGAATCCAGTCACCGCGGTTACTCACTGAAATTACAAATGGCGGACGTGTAGCTTCAACAGAAAACTAACGGACGCGTTTGGTGACGTTACGCCCTGACCAATCAGCGTTTAGCAGTCGATTGACGTCAATTCACACCTCGCTTTTCGCTCGCTTGTACCCTGCCTCTGAACAGGCACGAAAATCGTAATGGTTAAACCGTGAGGACTTGGGTGGAAATGGCGAAAAACCGAAACAAGTAAAAAAAAAAGTAAAGCCCAGGCGATACTGGTGGAAATGGGGCTAAAACGGCCAGAAAAAGAGAACTTTCATGTGAAACTCGACAGTCTATTCTTGTTCTTAGAAATGAAGGCTATTCCATGCGAGAAATTGCCAAGAAACTGAAGATTTCCTACAACGGTGTGTACTACTCCCTTCAGAGAACAGCACAAACAGTCTCTAACCAGAGTAGAAAGAGAAGTGGGAGGCCCCACTGCACAACTGAGCAAGAAGATGAGTACATTAGAGTCTCTAGTTTGAGAAATAGACGCCTCACAGGTCCTCAATTGGCAGCGTCATTAAATAGTACCCGCAAAATGCCAGTGTCAACATCTGCAGTGAAGAGGCGACTCCGGGATGCTGGCCTTCAGGGCAGAGTGGCAAAGAAAAAGCCATATCTGAGACTGGCCAATAAAAGAAAAAGATTAATAGGGGCAAAAGATCACAGACATTGGACAGAGGAAGATTGGAAAAAAGTGTTATGGACGGACGAATCGAAGTTTGAGGTGTTTGGATCACACAGAAGAACATTTGTGAGACGCAGAACATCTGAAAAGATGCTGGAAGAATGCCTGACGCCATCTGTCAAGCAAGGTGGGGGTAACGTGATGGTCTGGGGTTGCTTTGGTGCTGGTAAGGTTTGTTCAGGGTAAAAGGGATTTTGAATAAGGAAGGCTATCACTCAATTTTGCAGCGCCATGCCATACCCTGTGGACAGTGCTTGATTGGAGCCAATTTCATCCTACAACAGGACAATGACCCAAAGCACACCTCCAAATTGTGCAAGAGCTATTTAGAGAAGAAGCAGGCAGCTGGTATTCTATCTGTAATGAAGTGGCCAGCACAGTCACCAGATCTAAACCCCATTGAGCTGTTGTGGGAGCAGCTTGACTGTATGGTACGCAAGAAGTGCCCATCCAGCCAATCCAACTTGTGGGAGGGGCTTCTAGAAGCGTGGGGTGAAATTTCTCCAGATTACCTCAACAAATTAACAGCTAGAATGCCAAAGGTCTGCAATGCTGTAGTTGCTGCAAATGGAGGATTCTTTGACGAAAGCAAAGTTTGAAGGAAAAAATTATTATTTCAAATACAAATCATTATTTCTAACCTTGTCAATGTCTTGACTATATTTTCTATTCATTTTACAACTCGTGGTAAATAAAAGTGTGACTTTTCATGGAAAACACAAAATTGTCTGGGTGACCCCAAACGTTTGAACGGTAGTGTGTGTATATACGTATATATACTGTATATATATATATATATATATATATATATATATATATAATACTCATTTCTAATCTTGTCCCCCCTAGTCACTCCCAATGAAAATCTTAGCATCTTCAACTCTGCCACCTCCAGCTTCATCTCCTTTTTGTCAGCACCACCGTTTCCAAACCATGCATCATAGCAGATCTCACTACCATCTTGTAAATTTTCCCTTTTACTCTTGCTGCTACCCTTCTGTCACAAATCACCCCGACACTCGTCTCCACGTACTCCACCCTGCCTGCACTCTCTTCTTCACCTCCCTTGTGCATTTTCCATTGCTTTGGATAGTTGACCCCAGGTATTTAAACTCATCTGCTTTCACTACCGCTGCTCCTTCCATCTTCACCATTACTCCTGCCTCTTTCTCATTCACACTCATGTATTCTGTCTTGCTTCTACTGACTTTCATTCCTCTTCTCTCCAGAGCATACCTCCACCTCTCCAGGTTCTCTTCCACCTGCTCCCTATTCTCACAACAGATCACAGTGTCGTCTGCAAACATCATGGTCCATGGAGACTCCTGCCTGACCTCATCTGTCAGCCTGTCCATCACCATGGCAAACAAGAAGAGGCTCAAAGCCGATTCCTGATGTAATCCAACCCCCACCATGAATCCATCCATCACTCCTACCACACACCTCACCACGGTCTTGCTGTCCTCATACATGTCCTGCACCACCCTCACATACTTCTCTGCCACTCCTGACTTTTTCATACAGTACCACACTTCCTCTCTTGGCACCCTATCACATGTTTTCTCTACATCCACAAAGACACAGTGCAACTCCTCGCTGCTCGCGCTGCAGCTGCTGCATGCCAAGGGCCTCTGTGACATCATCACTGGGGAGAGCTGCCTGATTATCCGAGGAGGAGCTGTGTGCCGCTGTGTTATTCCTGCTCACAGCAATCCGGAGAGCAGCAGCCCGTGGGACGGCTTGGACTTGATCCTCTGCCCGCTGGCAGTGCCAACAGTCCTCCGCAGCACAGGGACACCGAGACAGCACGTCAGCGTTGGTATGGAGGCGGCCTGCCTGATGCACAATCAGAAAATCATAATCCTGCAGTGCCTCCAGCCATCTCGCCAACTGTCCCTCCGGCTCTTTGAAGTTCAGCAGCCAGGTCAGGGAAGCATGATCCGTCCTGAGCTGGAACCTCCCCCTGTACACATACGGGCGGAAATGGCGAAGCCCCTGGATGACAGCCAACAGCTCTCTGCGAGTAACGCAATAATTCCTTTCAGCTCTGCTGAGAGTGCGGCTGAAAAAAGCAACTGCCTGCTCTCTGTGTTCTCCCTCCTGGGATAACACCGCCCTGATGCCCTGGTTGCTGGCGTCCGTGTCCACGATGAAAGGCCGGTTTGGGTCAGGATACTGCAGGATGGGGGCTCCGATGAGCGCTGAGCGAAGTTGGGAAAAAGCAGCAGCACAGCTCTCACTCCACTGAAATGCACAGCCCTTCTGTGTCAGCTGATGCAGCGGGCTGGCGATGGTGGCGAAGTCTTTCACAAATCTCCTATAATAGGAGGCCAGTCCGAGAAAACTCCGTAGCTCTCCCACATCCCGCGGCACCGGCCAGTTTTTCACCGCTGCCACTTTCTCTGGATCGGTGGTGACTCTCGCTGCGCTGACGATGTGGCCCAGGAAGGTGGTCTCCTGCCGAAATAGGTGGCATTTCCGCGGGTGTAGCCGCAGCCTGGCCTGTTGGATGGCGTCCAATACCTCCCTGAGGTTGGACAGGGCGCTGTCAAAATCAGCTGCGTGAACCAGCAGGTCATCCAGGTAAACGATGCAGCAGCTCCGGGGCACGTGAGCCAACACTCGCTCCATCAGACGTTCAAAGGTGGCCGGGGCGTTGCAAAGTCCAAACGGCATCACCTTGAACTGATGCAGTCCCTGCCGGATGGAGAAGGCTGTTTTCTGGCGGGCCTCAGGTGACAGCTCTACCTGCCAATAGCTGCTGCGGAGGTCCAGCGAGCTGAACCAGCTGGAGCCGGAGATGTAGTCCAGCGCGTCATCGATGCGGGGCAGAGGGTAGGAATCCTTGTGGGTGACGTCATTCAGGTGATGGTAATCCACGCAGAACCGCCACGAACTGTCCTTCTTCCTAACCAGCACCACCGGCACCGCCCAAGGGCTGCTGGAGGGGCTCAATAACACCTGCCTCCAGCATTTCTCGTACTTTATGTTCTGCTGCCGCCCGCCTTGAAAATGGCAGACGGCGGGAGCAGAGCCAGATCGGCCTGGTGTCACCGGTGTCGATCCCGTGCTGCACCAAGCTGGTTCGGGTGCACTCGTCATCCTTGGCAGCAAAGACGTCCGCAGCTCTGCTGGAACAATTCCTCGACCGCCTGCTGCGTTTCTGCTGACACGTTGACCCACTCCGCTGTGGCCCTCCCTCTTGCTGTCTCTACCGGTGATCGTGCTCCCTCTGCTCGTGCTGGTGGTGCTGTTGTGTTCAGTACTTGCGGTGACCCAGCTGGTTTGGTCCGCCCTGGCGGTCCCTCGATCATGCAGGCCTCCAGGTTCCTCCTCTGGGTCCCGCTGCAGAGCATGATGGTCCGAGTTCCCAGCAGGAGGGATGATCTGGTGGTGTCAATTTTTGCGCTCCATGCTGCGAGCAGATCAAGTCCAATAATGCAGGGGTCTTGGATGTCAGCCAGCCAGAACAGGTGGTTTGTGTTCTGGCCGGCCACCTCCACCACAAGAACTCGCCACCCTCCCAGTCTGGCGAGCTCACCGGTAGCTGTGGTGACGCAGCGCCCAGTGGGTTCCCACCCATGCGGTTCTGCCTCGTCCGTGCCTGGCAGCACTCCGGGTCAGACCAGGGAGCTGGTAGAACCAGTGTTGATCAGGGCCCGGATCGGTGTGTTGTCCAGGCTGCACTGTAGGTACATCCCTGGCAAGTGTCCAATTCGGCCCACATGTGGTGACAGTTCATCGGGGAAAATGTCTGTGGGAAGCGGCAGGTCCCCGTCCATGCCACCTCGCTCTAGTTTAACGTTGGCGAGGGGCCGGTTTGTTGTGGGGTGGGTGCTGGGCAGTACCGCGCAATGTGTCCTGGCTCCCCACAGCGGAAGCACCCTTCCTCGCACCGCTGTGGCCGTCTTCTCCGTGGGCGCACCGCCGTGGTCTGCCACAGCTCCTCCTCCTCCTCCTCACTCTCATCCGTGGCCTGGAAGGCTCTCTGTCTTGGTGCCGATGCATCAGCTGTACAGTCCATTAGCGGTTCCACCTGCTCCGCTTCTGCCACAGCCGTCTTCCAGCTGCTCTCGGCGTGAATACAGATGTGGCTCTGGAGCTGGGCTGGGCGGAGACCCCGGATGAAGTTCCGGAGGGCGAGCTTCTCCACTACCTCTGGCTCGTAATCTGGGTAGCTACGCCGTGTCAGCAGCTGTATGTCCGCTGTGTAGGCTCCCAGGCTCTCTCGGCTGCCTCGCCTGCAGGTGGCCAGCTGTTCCTCGGCGTGCTCAGCGTCAGCCGCTCTCCCAAACCACCTCCTTGTAGTGCTCCTTGTAACGCTGGCCAGCTGCGATGTTCCTCAGGCCGGAGATCAGACGGCGTGCGGAGAGACCTTCCCTCCAGGGCCAGTGCGACCTGCATGGCGGTCTCTTCGGGTGGCCAGCCATTCAACGCAGCAGCCAGCTTGACCTGGACCAGATAGTCGTCCAGCAGGGTTTCACCGTTAAAGCAGGGAAGTTTGGCCCGCTGCCGGATGGGTGGGATGGTTGCATCTTGGTCGCTCGCCGCCCCTGGTCGCAGTGGAATTGCCGGCCTGTCCTGCCCTGAAAAGGGCGGGGAGCGGGGCTGATCTGCTCTGCCTAGCCCGTCCTGCCTTAAGAAAGGCAGAAGGCAGACTATGCTGGTCCTGTCGGGTCTGCTGCTCCATTCATCCCGGCGAGCAACTCCGGGGCTCGGTGTACCAGCTCTGTCGTCCATTCCCAGCTGGGCAATGAACCGCTCCAGCTGCTGAATCTCTGCTCTGATTCTGGCTTCCATCTGCTCCATGATCCCACTTCTGACACCAGTGTGACGTTGTGAGGGTTCACACAAGAAAGGAGAGATGCCTGTGACGAGAACAGGCTTTATTTATACACACCCACTCAGCACAGACAGGAGGGAGGTCATTCACACAGACCCCCGTCTCACTGAGGGAGACACAAACGCATGATCATCACTGCTCTGACTCTTCTTATAACACTGCTGTGTCATTATAACGCGGTTATAATGACACAGCAGTAACACTTTAGAACACACGAATGACAATACCCTTTGAATCCTCTGCTGCTAAAGCATGCTGGGAGAATCCCCGCCCCTTAACACAGCCCCGACGTTACAGTATTTATAAGAACTTTTCAAACATTTTAGAAAAAAATCTGAAAAACATGACAGGTTTTTGAGGGAAAAAAAACCTGTAGATTTATGAGTAAAAGCCGATTGTCCATCCATCCATCTTCAACTGCTTATCCGGGTCGCGGGGGCATCAGACCAGGCAGAGTGGCCCAGACTTCCGCCTCCTCATGATCCCTCCTGCAGGTGGTGAGCCCACTGGAGGGTGGACCCAAAAGCTGACTGTGTCATAAAAGACATATATTTTCCGACTTCATGCAGATTTTTCTGGGACATAATTTGTGTCAAATGGCTCTTCTCATGGCAGAGGTTGCAGACCCCTGTCCTATGTAAGCTAGACAGAAGGTGATCACCAGGCATCTTATTACTCCTCTGTATGTGTGTGTGTGTGTGTGTGTGTGTGTGTGTGTGTGTGTGTGTGCGTGCGTGTGTGTGCAGCATGCATGCTCTGCTTCAGCATTCCTGTTTATAGGCAGGTCTGTGGATGACACCTGGTGGCTGACAAAGAACTGCACAAATTATACACTGCAATATTAAAAACAGGGAACTGTGTGTTGTTGCTGTTACACATCCCTGACGGACTGTTTCTTGTCTTTGCAGATAGATGACACGCTGTTCATCGGCCGCTACGCGCTGCTGGCCGTGGCGAGTGTCGTCTTCCTGGCATCGCTCTTCATGTTGCTCCCCCTTCACTTCCTGGAGCCGGTATATGCCAAGGCCTTAAAAACTCACTAGAGCTGGCACTGGGATCACCCAGCTTTAGACAAGCCGGGTTTAGAAGTGACACGGAGCACCCCTTCCTTCCTTGGTTGGAAACAGAGAAGCTCGTCTGTGTTGGACTGCTGGTTGCGTTTGGGCCACTGGCTGTGTGGCCATTTTTGTGGCCATTTTTGATTATTGATTGATTCTTGATTCTTGATCATTTTTGATAGAGTAGCCACAAGTTTCCCTCAGTTCAAGTAAGATTATCCACCATAGGCTGCACAGTGGCACAGTGGTTTAGCACTGTGGCAGCACAGTTTTACCCTCGGCCGGGGGATCGCAGGGATCATGAGATCATGGGTTCGATCCCAGCCCCCGACCAACAGTGAGCTGTGTGGAGTTTGCATGTTCTCCCCGTGTTGCGTGGGTTTACTCCGGGATTTCTCCGGTTTCCTCCCGCACACCAAAAAACATGTAGGTTTAGGGCGCTCGCGTACGCAGCGACCAGCAGCCGGTGGCTTGTCACCAGACTGCAAACCAAGTCTACCTACGGGTACAAATAAGTAACAAAAAAAAAAAAAAACAAAAAAAAAAAACAAACAAAGTGAAAGTAAGAACATATCTGCTAAAAAAAGTTATTTGAGTAGTGAGCAATTAAAGTTGCCAGATTGTGAGGTTTTTCTCCTAAATTTGTGACTCTTCTCATAATATTTAGGAACCTTTTTCTCATAAATGTAAAACTTTTTCTGATGTTATAAAAATCATAACTTTTTTCTTATTACTTTTGAGACTTTTTATTCTCAGGGATTTGTTTTTTCTTATATATTGCCAAAATAAAAATGTATTTTAAATGTATTACTTTTTCTCCTAAACTTGTGACTTTTTAGACAGCACTGGGCTTTTTTGGGTAAATTTGCAATTTTTCCCTCATACATTTGTTTATTTTTCTCATAAATTTGTGATTTTTTTTTCCTCAAATTTGCGACTTTTTCTTGTTCATTGCAGACTTTTTTCTCAAATTTTTGACGGCATTGTGATTTAAAAAAAAATAAATAAAATTTTACTCATAAATTTGAAGTGATTTTTTTCCTTGTATATTTCAGGGATTTTGTTTTACTTTAATAAATTTGCTCTTTTTTTCTTGTATATTTGAGAGTCTATTCTCATAAATTTGTCAGTTTTTTCTTATTAATTTGCAAGCCCAAATAGAAAAATAACATCAGCACTGATCTCAGTGAATGCAAGAGTATAAATTTACTCAAATGACCAAAGATGCAGTTTTTCCTGGTGAGAATACGCGCTGACAGTAGAAAAGAGAACATTTTAACTCTTTTAAATAACTCACTGTATGGCCAAATGTTCTTGAGTAAAGGTTTTGCCCCCTCAAATGTCCTCAAGTAAGGGTAAACAGCATCCCACAAATAAACCACTCATGGAAGTACAGTTGTTTTGTGAAAAAGTTAAATGGAGTACACGGACTTCAGTAAATGGAAAGTAATGTATACTGCTTTTTTTGTTCCACCAACCTGTAAGCAACCTGTAACACTTTTAAATAAATAAAATGTATTCTTGTAGAGAGCGTGAAATGAAGAGGCTGAATTTATTTCTCAATTCAGGTTTATTAATCATTCACGTATCTCCAACATCCTCTCAATCAGAAAAGAGGCAGAATATGCCACATCTCCCCTTTTTATACCCGGGACATCAAAGTACAGAATCACATTGTCATTCAATCCCCCGAGACAATACATCACCCCCCAGGCCTTCTCTCCTCCACCTAAAAGCCTGGTGGTCAGGAAGTCTTCTCAGAACCATTTCTAAAGACGGATTTCACACCTTCCTGTTATCCCCCGGAGGTCCAGACTTATTGTTCCTTCTAAGACGTGAGGTAGCAGTAATATACATATGCAGCTTAAGCATCTCAAATATGTGAGCCACATGACCCCCCCCCCAAACGTTGAAGATGAAACAATACATCATAGCCAACACCACATGATAAAATCACAAATATCAGTCCATAGGCTGTCTGGGCTTCAACCGTCTTCCAAACTTGCTGTAAGCGGGCTTAGCCGCTCCCGCGGCGCCATCCTGCAATGAATCCGCTATCTGAGGATGACAACTGTTAGACAATCTCTGTGGGGGCTCTGGGGCATGCTCCCTGGGGGGTCTGCCGCGTCGAGGAGCCCTCGCCACTTGCACCGCCTCATCAGCCATCACAAAAGCAGGTTTAAGTCTGACTATACAAATTGTTTCCCTCCTGTCCCCTAAATCTCGCAAAAAATGTTTATCACCTGTTTCCAGCACTCTATATGGGCCATCGTAAGGTGGTCGCAGGGTGGGACGCTGAGCGTCGTGCCTGACAAAAACAAACCTGGCGTTTTTAAAAATTTAGGTACAAAAACACGCGGAAAAGTGTGATAAACGGGGCCCGGAAGCGTGTCCGCTCCCGTGCCGTTCAGTGACTGCTGAGCAGGGGGACGTTCTGGCGCCGGATTATCAGGAAGGAACTCGCCTGGCAGCCGGAGTGGTTGCGCAAACACCAACTCAGCTGGGGAGGCTTTTAAGTCATCTTTAGGTGAAGAACGCAACCCTAATAAAACCCATGGTAGCCTGTTTACCCAATTTGCATCCGTAAGCGACGCTCTGAGGGCTGCTTTCAATGACCTATGAAAACGCTCGCATAAACCATTAGCGTGGGGGTGGTACACGGTAGTGCGGTGAATTGTTGCTCCAAGGCTGCAGGCCATCGCTGACCAAAGCTCAGAAACAAATTGAGGTCCCCTGTTGGACGTAATATCCGACGGGACCCCAAAACGCGCTACCCAAGCCGTTAAAAACGCGCGGGCCACCTCTGCAGTTGTGGTTGATGCCAGTGGGACCACTTCAGGCCAACGCGTGGTGCGGTCCACCATTGTCAAAAGATGCGTGTACCCCTGCGACGACGGTAGGGGCCTACGAGGTCGACATGCACATGATCGAACCTCTTGGCCGGGATGTGAAATGGCTCTAAGGGGGCTTTAGTGTGCCTGTGTATTTTGGCCCGCTGGCAAGCCATGCAGGCTCTTGCCCACTCTTTAACGTGCTTGCGCAGGCTCGGCCAAACAAACTTCTCCCCTACCATTTTTACCGACACGCGCACCCCCGGGTGCGCCAGAGAGTAAATCGAGTCAAAAACACGGCGGCGCCACGCGGCCGGCACTACCGGGTGGGGTCGTCCGGTAGAGACATCGCAGATTAAGGGGGGCATGCCATCTTGCAGCCTCCTGCTCTCCAGCCTTAACCCTGTTGGTCCAGACTGGAGCGTGCACACGTCTGCATCGCT
This sequence comes from Pholidichthys leucotaenia, assembly GCA_020510985.1. NCBI lineage: Eukaryota > Metazoa > Chordata > Actinopteri > Cichliformes > Pholidichthyidae > Pholidichthys > Pholidichthys leucotaenia. The sequence goes on from CM035839.1 coordinate 252,212,216, forward strand.
ACCCTGATCTGCGGCCATGGCTGCATAATCTATCCCCACGAGGACTGGGGCCGCGTACACTTCCGCGCCGCTATTTTGCTCCGCGGCCGTGGAAGTATAATCCACCTCTGCGCGAACTGGAGCAGTTACGGCGCGAGAGAGGCAGTCTGCCACCACGTTAAGTTTACCCGCTACATGCTGAATATCAGTAGTAAACTCTGAAATTGCAGCCAGCTGCCTCTGCTGCCGGCCCGACCATGGTTCCGCAACTTTGGCCATCGCAAAAGTGAGCGGTTTGTGGTCAACAAACACGGGGAAACGCCGACCTTCTAGCCAGAACTGGAAGTGACGAATGGCTAAGTGCAGCGCGAACAGCTCCCTGTCGAACGCGCTGTATTTACGCTCGGCCTCACGCAAGGTCCTGCTAAAAAAGGCCAGCGGCTGCCAAGCCCCGGCGACATGTTGCTCCACTACCGCCCCTATGGCCACGTCTGACGCATCAGTGGTGAGCGCTGTGCGGGCCGTTGGGTCTGGATGAGCCAACAACGCAGCGTCTGCAAGGGCTTTTTTGACCTCCGAGAATGCGCGCTCCCGCTCCGGGGACCATTCGATTGCATTTGAGGGTTTTTGTTTTTTAAGTGCGGCATACAATGGTTGCATGAGCTGTGCTGCGTGGGGGAGGAAACGGTTATAAAAATTCACCATTCCCAAAAACTCCTGTAGTGCTTTGACCGTTTGTGGCTGGGGAAAATTTGCTACTGCGCGCACTTTATCCAGCAGCGGAACTGCTCCCTGTGGGGAGACGCGGTGCCCCAAAAAATCAATCTGCGCCACCCCGAACTGGCACTTCGCTGGGTTGATTATTAACCTGTGCTCTCCCAACCTCCGGAAAACTGCCATGAGGTGCTTTTCATGTTCTTCTTTGGACGCACTGGCTACCAAAATGTCGTCCAGGTAGACGAACACAAAAGGGAGATCGCGTAACACTGCATCCATCATGCGCTGGAAAGTTTGCGCGGCGCCTTATGCAAAAACTCAAAAAGTCCAAACGGAGTTATTACCGCTGTTTTGGGAATGTCCTCAGCGCGTACTGGGACTTGATGATAACCGCGGACCAAGTCTATTTTAGAAAAAATGCGCGCCCCCGCCAGATGAACCGAAAAATCCTGAGTATGGGGGATTGGGTAGCGGTCGTGCGCTGTGGCGTTGTTCAACCTGCGGAAATCACTGCAAGGTCGCCACGAGCCGTCAGCCTTAGGGACCATGTGGAGCGGGGAAGCCCATGGGCTGTTCGAACGACGGATGATGCCCAACCTTTCCACGTTGGCGAACTCCTCACGCGCTATGGTCAGTTTAGCTGCATCCAAGCGCCGAGCTTTTGCAAAAACGGGACCAGCGGTAGTGATAAAGTGCTCCACCCCGTGTTTAGCAACGGCTGCTGAAAACGTGGGAACCATGAGTGCTGGAAACTGAGTGAGGAGTGTGTGAAACTTACCGCCTGCTGTGGCGACGTTAGCTTGTGCTGGGGGCGGGGACACTCGAGCTGCACAAGGGATAGAGTAAAAGGAGAGTGCATTAACCAAGCGTATATTGGGAAGATCAACCAACAACCCATGTGAGCACAGAAAATCAGCACCTAACATGTTGAAACTCACCGCCACTATAATAAAAGTCCACTCATATGTGCGGCCGTGCAGGGACAGAAGTAGAGTCCTTTCACCGAAGGTCTTAATGCTCGAGCCATTCGCCGCTGATGCTCCGTGACTCCCGGGGCCAGCCAGCCGGTCAGCGTAGGTTGGCATGATGAAACTCACTTGGGAGCCTGTGTCCACGAGGAATTGCCTCCCGGAACGCGCATCCGTCAGGTAGAGCAGCTTGTTCCGTTCACCGAGAGCCACAGCTGCTACCGACTCTCGGTCCTGGAGTTTCCCGAGTTCTTGAACTGGCACGGCGGTACACACTTGCGCGCCCTCTCTGCGAAACGACGATGGTAAAAACAGAGGTCGTCTCCTCCGCGATGTCGGGGCTTCGCCGCTGCCGTTGTTGGTGTGTCTGCCTCCGTCGCCTCTGGCCTTTTGCCGTTCCCGGTCATCGCGCCGAGGTCTGCCGCTGTTGCGGTGGTCGTGTGCTGTCCGCTGGTGTTGAGGATCCATTGCGCCTCCTGGGCCAGCGCGCGGAAGTCCCGCTGGGTCACGAACTGAGAGCCCGCCAGGGTCGCCCTCGTCTGCGATGGTAGAGTTCTCAGGAAGATGTGAATGAAGAGGAAATCGTCGTTGTCTGAGCCCCTCAGCTTCAGCATGTCTTCCATCAGGTCAACAGGCATGCTTTTTCCCAAGTCGTGCAGGGCCAGGAGTCTCTTGGCTCTCTGCTGGGCTGAGGGAGTGAAACGCTGGATGAGGGCAGCTTTCAACCCGCTGTATTTGTCGCCAGCGGGTGGGCGCTGCACCAGGCTCCGCACACGTCGAGCTGTGCGGCTGTCGAGTTTGGCGATGACGTGGTAGAACTTTGTGTCATCTGCAGTTATTCCCCCGAGGGCGAACTGGGCCTCGGCCAGGAGGAACCATGAGTCCGGGTTGTCCAGCCAGAATTCTGGTAGCTTGACTGAGACTGCGCTTGCCCGGCTGGTCCCTGGCGAGTCTGGTTCGGGGGAATCGTCTCTGCCCATTATACGTCTTAAGGTCACCAGTGTAGAGAGCATGAAATGAAGAGGCTGAATTTATTTCTCAATTCAGGTTTATTAATCATTCACGTATCTCCAACATCCTCTCAATCAGAAAAGAGACAGAATATCCCACATCTCCCCTTTTTATACCCGGGACATCAAAGTACAGAATCATTCAGTCCCCCGAGACAATACATCACCCCCCAGGCCTTCTCTCCTCCACCTAAAAGCCTGGTGGTCAGGAAGTCTTCTCAGAACCATTTCTAAAGACGGATTTCACACCTTCCTGTTATCCCCCAGAGGTCCAGACTTATTGTTCCTTCTAAGACGTGAGGTAGCAGTAATATACATATGCAGCTTAAGCATCTCAAATATGTGAGCCACATTCTGTCATTAGTTGTTGAAGAGAAGGGAACCATTCTTGCCCAGCCAGCGTGTCCATGTGGCCCCACCAAAGGTTAACCTCTTAACAGTCTAGTGTTCCACCCGTGAAACCTTTCACATTGCTGAGGGATTAAACCTGGGCTGTCTTCTGGGTCCCATGTGGGTTTGTCTGTGGCTTCCATGTTGGCCCCGTCTGTGTTTGCCTATATGGACTTTGCCTGTTTACTAATCTTCAACTTATTTTCTCATAAATTTGCGATTTTCTTGCAAATTTGTGATCCCCCCCCCCCACCAATTTGATTAATTTTCCTGAAAATTTGAAACTTTCTCATAAATTTGTTACTTTCTTCCTTGTAAATTTGTTTTTTTTCCATAAGTTTGCAACATTTTTCCTATAAATTTGGAACTTTCTCAAAAATTTTCACTTTTTTTACTATAAACTCACAGCTTTTCCTCATAAATTCCTCATAAACAGCAGTCCCAACATGGATGTTCATGCTGTGTTTGTTGATTTTTCTCGTGCCTTTGACACAGTTCACATCAACTGCCTCACCAGCATGCAGGCCAGATGCTCCCTCTGGCTTATTGTGAGGAGTTATTTAAGTGAGAGAGAGCAAAGGGTGCATGCAGTGGGGAAGCTGTACATCCTCTTCTTGTCCAGTCTCAGCTGGTGTCCCCCAAGGTGGGGTATTGTCACCATTACTTTTTGTGATGTGTATTAACAGCCTGGACTCATGTCTTCCTTCCTCTGTTTTTCCTGTGAAATATGCTGATGATCTGACACACACTGAGACACTGATGGGGTCATTACCTGGCCTGAGTCAGAAAGCCTTGGACTCTGTTTCTGCGTGGGGACAGGACTTCTCTCTGACTATAAATGGAGCTAAGACTATGGATATGGTTATTAGTGCAAGAAGACAGACACATTCCCTCTCCTCCACTGCCGATGGTCTCTGGTCATAGCATCAGTAGAGTCTCCACATTCAAGCTGCTTGGAATTCCGATCTCCTCTGATTTGTCATGGGATGCCCATGTCAGCTACATGCTGTCTAAAACAAGACCCAGGATTCACTACCTTTGTGTGGCTAAAAGAGCTGGCCTCCCACCTGATGTCTTTAAACACATCTATCTGACCTTCATTCGTCCGGTTCTGGAATATGCCAGTCCAGCTTGGGAAGGTCTGACCAAAGGTCTCTTTGAAGAGTTAGAGAGGGTATAGAAGCGGTGCTGTAGGATAAACTGGCATCCCACATTCCTCTCTTCCCTCCTTAAGTGAGCGGTGACCTTCACCAGCATCCTGAGAGACAGCTCTTCACCTCTTCACAGCTTCCTGTCTGCTGGCCCTCCACATGGTCACTCTCTTCTGTGGCCCAGAGAACTTGTATCCAGGAGGAAAACCAAAAGACATGAACTCTCTTTTATTTCCTGTGCTTTTAAACTGTATTGTACAGTAAGTAACTTGTTTTTAGGAGTGATGAGTTTTACATTTAACTTTCTTTGAGTTTGTGATAATAATCATGGTTTTTATTGTACAGTATGTTTGTCTCAATTCAGGATCCATGGTTCCAACAAGGTGTTGCTATTCTCTGTTTTCCAGCTATGACAAACTTCTAATAATAAAATGGAAAAAAATAAATTTGGGACCTTTTTCTCATAAATTTTCAGTGTATTTACTCATATATTTTTGTTTCTTTGCAACTTTTTTCCTCATAAATGAGAGGTTTTTTCTTAAAAATTTGCTAAATTTTTCTCGTAAGTTTAAAATTCTTTTCATGTAATTTTAGTTTTTTTCTTGTAAATTTGTAACTGTTCTGCCCTCAGTAGTGTGTGTTTGTAGAAAGTCAAAAATAGTTCACAAGTTCATATCAAAATGTCATAATTTTATTTGTAATAATTCACGTTAAAAATTAGTTATTAGGTTAAGAGTAACTTTGTACAGTTAGCGGTAATTTACATGTATTTTATATTGAAAGCGCAGCCAGTTGCTGCTTGTGGGTAGAAGAAGCAGACTTTGGTGAGGGAGAAAGGGGGGGAGGAGGCAGAAGTGCATAACCTGCCCGCGAATGTCTGAAACGTTCCTCCTGTGTGTTAGACGCCTTTCTACACCTTCGAAAGCAATGGATGTAAGTTTGATTGATGTTGTGTTGATTTTATAAGTTTCGTTAGATGTGAATTTGGTGTCGTTTTTTTAAGAGTGTGCTATTGCCAGGAATTAGTCCTATCCCAGGGCCCCGCTAGCTTGTTAAGTGTATTGTGTTCTCTGTTTGTTCCAGGAATTAGTCTTACCCCAGGGGCCCGCTAGCTTGTTATATGTATTTATTTTCTGTTTTTATTTCTTTTCAGTTTCACTCGGGCTTTTCATTGAGCTTCGAGCCACAGTTATAAACAACTGTAAGCTGTCTAAGAAGACTGGAAATAAAGGAGCAGGACACTCGGTTTCCTGGCTCGTGAAAAACGAGTTTGGCTTGCTGTTGATCTGCGTTAACATACACAGTGTATACAACACGTAGGGATAACAGTACAGTGAAAAGCCACGTCAGCAGTTGGTGAAGATAAGACTCACGACACAGCGATGGACGACACTCAAGAGAAGAGGGCAGAAGAAAAGGCGAACTCTGAAGCCAAATCATCACACAACGCTAGCTCCAGCTCCAAACGATCTAGCTCCAAGTCATCCTCAAAGTCCAGCGTAATGGAAGCAGCCATCATGGCGCGAGCCTCTGCTGAAGCTGCGAATGCTAGAGCCTCATACAGTAAGAAACAACTAGAAATTAAAAAGCAACAAGCAAAGCTAGAACAAGCAGAGCAACAAGCAAAGCTAGAACAAGCAAAGCTAGAACTGGATCTAGAGATGCTGGAGATAGAGAAGGAAACAGCGGCCGCCACAGCAAAAGCAGAAGTTCTAGAAGCTGCTGCAGCTGCCAAGCAAGACGAAGGAGAGAGTGTAAGGAGCGCAATTTCATTACAAGCTGTCAGACAGAGAACTATGGAGTATGTGCACCACCAAATCCAGCTAAAGTCACAGGCGCGACCAGCTGAAGAAGAAACACCTCAAGTCGAACCCGCACAAAGGGCGCAATCATTCACTCCGAGGAGATCCGAACAAACTCTCTCTCTACCAGCATTCAAGAAAATGTACGTAAAAAATGAATCCATCGACATACTGAGAGACTATGTCAGGCCAAACAGCTACCATGCTTCCCACAATGGTGACTCACCTATGGCAGACTTTGCTAGGTTCCTCGCGCGCAGAGAGCTAATCACAACCGGACTCTTTAAGTTCGACGACACCCCCGAAAACTTTAGAGCATGGCAGTCGTCATTCATAAATGCAATTGAAGACGTTGGTCTCGCATATAGCCAGGAGTTAGATCTCCTAGTCAAGTGGCTTGGTAGAGAGTCCTCAGAGCATGTTAAAAGAATCAGAGCTGTCTATGCCACTAACCCCAAAGCTGCTGTCCAATTGTCATGGGACAGGTTAAAAGAATGTTACGCTATGCCAGAAGTAGTAGAAAACGCCTTGTTCAAAAAATTAGATAACTTCCCTCGCCTTACAAACAGAGACAATGTAAAACTCAGGGAACTTGGAGATTTACTCTTAGAGCTGCGGGTCGCTAAAGATGAAGCTTATCTCCCAGGCCTCGCCTACCTCGACACACCCCGTGGGGTTAAGCCCATAGTTGAAAAGTTGCCTCCAAGTTTACAAGATAAATGGCTGCACGCGGGCTCAAAATACAAACAAAAATATGATGTAACTTTCCCTCCCTTCTCATATTTTGTGAAGTTTGTCCAAGACGAGGCTAAAGCAAGAAATGACCCAAGTTTTACGACATGCAGCAGCCAACCCTTCAGCAAAGGTGAGAGGCCACCATTCAAACAAACTAGCTACAGAACACCTCTAACTGTAAACAAAACAGAGGTCGACACAACTGCTCCCGCTAGTACTAAAGAGGACGATTTAACACGCTACTGTCCAGTCCATAAGAAAATGCATCCTCTAGCCAAATATAGAGCTTTTCAGAATAAACCGCTACAGGAAAGGCGAAGCATGCTCAAAGAATACAAACGATGTTTTCGCTGCTGCTCTCCCATGCACGCAATAAAGGACTGTGACACGAAACTCAAGTGCGAGGAGTGCCAAAGTGAAAGACATTGCTCTGCCATGCATCTCGATTCAAGTCAGCAACCCCAGCCAGGAAACACACCTGAACCAGAGCCTCAACCCCGAGACAACACACTACCTGAGGTAACGTCACGGTGCACTGAGATCTGCGGCGAAGGTAATCCTCTACCTCCACCTGTCTAGTTCGAGTTTTCCCTAAAGGCCAACCAGAACGCTCTGTTAAGATGTATGCAATCCTTGACGATCAGAGTAATAAATCGCTGGCCCGTCCTGAATTCTTCGAGCTGTTTGGGATCAAAGGTAGCCCTCTGACATACCTCATGAGAACATGTGCTAGTTTAACTGAAAAGCTTGGCAGGGAAGCAGTGAGGTTCCAAATCGAGCCAGTAGGTGGAGGCCCACGCTTAGACCTCCCTCCTCTCCTTGAATGCGACGAGATAAAGTTCAGTAGGGGTGAAATACCTACGCCCGAAGTCGCTCTTGCTCATGCCCACTTAAAACACCTCGCTCCTCTCATCCCCAAGTATGACCCAGATGCTCAGATGGCAATTTTACTGGACAGAGACATCCTACGAGTCCACAAGGTAAGGCAACATGTCAACGGACCCCACAATGCTCCCTTTGCTCAACGCCTGGACCTAGGCTGGGTAATTGTGGGAGAGGTGTGCCTTAACGCTCATAAGCCAACCGTCAACGTTTATAAAACGTACATGCTGTCCAACGGACGCCCATCTCTCTTCACTCCTTGTCCTAATAGCATCAACATCAAAGAGAAACCATGCTACGGCGGGGAGCACAAGGACGGCCTCTCTAAACGCAGCTCAAAACCCAATGCAGTGGAAGAAAAGCTTGGGGACAAAGTTTTTGAGTGCACAGAGAACGATAAGTGTGCCGTGTCCTTCGAAGATGAGACCTTCCTAAAGATAATGGAGGAAGAAGTCCACCAGGATGGAGACAACAACTGGATCGCTCCTCTGCCATTTAAGTTTCCTCGCTTGCTGCTCCCAAATAACAAGGACCAAGCATTGTCTAGACTCGGCTCACTAAGACGCAACTTAACAAAAAACCCTCAAATGAAAGAACAGTTCTCAGAGTTTATGGACAAGCTGTTCGAGAACAATCACACAGAGATCGCTCCACCCATCACCGATAACACTGAATGCTGGTACCTGCCCATTTTTGGGGTATATCATCCCCAGAAGCCCAATCAGATACGGGCTGTCTTTGATTCAAGTGCCGAGCAATTTGGTGTGTCACTCAACTCAGTACTGTTAACAGGTCCAGATCTTAATAATACCCTCCTCGGCGTGCTGATTCGGTTTAGGAAGGAGCTCATCGCAGTCACTGCCGATATCCAGCAAATGTTTTATGGGTTCTTAGTCAGACCAGACCATAGAGACTATTTGAGGTTCTTGTGGCACGAGGGAAACGGCTTGTCAAAAGAGGTGCAGGAGTACCGCATGCGGGTGCACGTTTTTGGAAACAGCCCATCGCCAGCGGTAGCTATCTATTGCCTACACAGGGCTATCCAGAAAGGCGAGCCAAAGTTTGGAGCAGACACAAGACACTTTGTTGAGAGACACTTTTATGTAGGTGACGGGTTGGTTTCGCTTCCCACTGAATCTGCAGCCGTAGACTTACTCAAGCGCACATGCGCATCCTTGGCTGAGTCCAATCTCAAGCTCCACAAAATCGCCTCGAATAGTGTCTCAGTCATGCAAGCCTTCAAGCCAGAAGACCTGGCCACCGGCATTAAAGACTTGAGTCCCAGCGACGACACTCTACCAGCTCAGAGAAGTCTAGGCCTGTGCTGGGACATAAACACTGACTCTTTCACGTTCAAGGTTGCTGTTGACGACAAATCCTACACCCGCCGCGGGGTTCTGTCAACGATTAACAGTATCTTCGACCCCTTGGGACTAGCGTCACCAGTGACAATCAAAGGCAGACTCTTGTTACGTGAACTGTCGAATGGTGTCCAAGGTTGGGATGCTCCTCTCCCTCAGGACAAAATGGACACATGGGAAACATGGAAAATGTCCCTCCAAGATCTTAGCAGTCTTAAAGTGCCACACTGCTATGTACCAGCTTCCCTCTCTAAGTCCACTTACACCGAACTGTGTATCTTTTCCGACGCCTCAAGCTGGGCTATTGCAGCAGTAGCATACTTGAAGACAGTCAATGCAGAAGGACAATGCGAAGTCGGATTTGTGCTTGGGAAAGCAAAACTTTCACCACAACCAGAGCCCACGATACCTCGCCTTGAACTTTGTGGAGCAGTTCTAGCGGTTGAGATGGCGGAGCTCATTCTGGACGAACTTGATCACAAAACAAATGCTGTCAAATTCTACTGTGATAGCAAGGTGGTTCTTGGGTACATTTGCAATGATTCAAAGCGCTTCTATGTTTATGTGCATAACCGCGTTCATCGTATATGTCAGTCCACATCCCCTGAACAGTGGCACTACGTCACATCAGAGCAAAACCCAGCTGATCTAGCCACCAGGTCAATACCTGCATCACAGCTCATGGACACTATGTGGTTTAAGGGACCAGACTTCCTTTACAGACTACCTGAATCCGGGACACCTGAATCCTTTGAGTTAATCGAGCCTGAAGTAGACTCTGAAATCAGAAAAGTCACTACCTTTTCTACTCACATTCAGAAGAACGGGCCCTTACCAGCGTGCTTCCACCGCTTTTCAAGTTGGAACTCATTAGTACGTGCCATTGCATTCCTAATTCACCAAGCTCGTTCTCACTCATCAAGCAACCTGTCAGATCATTCATGCAGGGGCTGGCATCGATGTAGCAAGCCACGCACTCCAGAGGAGCTGGATGCTGCCAGTAACCTCATCCTCCAGTCTGTTCAAAAAGACGCTTTTCCCGATGAGTATGCTGCTCTCCATGCCAACCAAACCGTCTGCAGTTCAAGTCCCATCGTAGCTCTTGATCCCTATATGAGTGAAAGCCTCATCAAGGTTGGAGGTCGCCTCAAACGTGCTTCATTGAACACAGCATCCAAGAATCCAACCATTCTCCCAAACAAGCATCACGTAACTCAACTGCTTGTCCGTCACTATCATGCCAAAGTTGTGCATCAAGGAAGGCAGTTCACGGAAAGCGCAATTAGGCAAGCCGGACTGTGGATTGTAGGTTGCAAAAGACTGGTCTAGTCCATTATCCACCACTGTGTAACGTGCAGGAGACTCAGGGGAAAACTAGAGACTCAGAAAATGGCAGATCTCCCACCTGGGAGAGGGGAAACATGCCCTCCATTTTCATATATTGGGTTGGACGTATTCGGTCCATGGTCAGTAGTCACTCGACACACACGAGGTGGAGCTGCACAAGGAAAAAGGTGGGCAATACTCTTCACATGTATGACCACAAGAGGCGTGCATATTGAAGTCATTGAGTCTATGGATGCTTGCAGCTGCATAAACGCAATACGAGGCCCAGCAAAGCAAATGCGATCTGACAGAGGCACTAACTTCATTGCAGCGAGTGTGGAGTTAGGCATGGCACAACCAAACAAGAACCCTCCCAACATTGTCAACTATCTTCATGCCAACGGTTGCACATGGGAGTTCAATCCCCTACATGCCTCTCACATGGGAGGCATCTGGGAAAGACTGATTGGGGTCACTCGCAGAATACTGGACTCCGTGCTTTTGCAAAACAAACACACTCGTTTGACGCATGAGGTGCTTTGTACTTTAATGGCTGAGGTAACGTCTATAATCAACGCAAGGCCCTTAGTCCCCATCTCAACAGACCCTTCCTCACCATTCCTACTCTGTCTTGCAATGATCTTGACCCAAAAGCAGCATGTTCCCCCTCCACCAGGAGACTTTTGTGGAAAAGACCTGCTCAAAAACCAGTGGAAACAAGTGCAACCACTCGCCAATGAATTTTGGAGCTGCTGGAGAAATGAATATCTCAACACCCTCCAATCAAGGCGCAAGTGGCATACAACACACCGCAACCTACAGACAGGTGACATAGTGCTGTTGAAACAGGACCAAGCACCCAGAAATGAATGGACAATGGCCATCATCACATCCACCTTTCCAAGCAGCGACGGGAAGGTCAGAAAGGTCGAAGTGAGGACATCATCCCAGGGTGTTTCAAAGACTTACCTGCGTCCTGTCTCAAATGTTATGCTCTTAGAAAATGAAGTTATAGATAAAGGGAAGTAGTGGCATTAGTAATGCCAGGCGGGGAGTGTTCTGCCCTCAGTAGTGTGTGTTTGTAGAAAGTCAAAATTAGTTCACAAGTTCATATCAAAATGTCATAATTTTATTTGTAATAATTCACGTTAAAAATTAGTTATTAGGTTAAGAGTAACTTTGTACAGTTAGCGGTAATTTACATGTATTTTATATTGAAAGCGCAGCCAGTTGCCGCTATGATTTGTGGGTAGAAGAAGCGGACTTTGGTGAGGGAGAAAGGGGGAGAGAAAAAAAAAAGGCAGAAGTGCATAATCTGCCCGCGAATGTCTGAAACGTTCCTCCTGTGTGTTAGACGCCTTTCTACACCTTCGAAAGCAATGGATGTAAGTTTGATTGATGTTGTGTTGATTTTATAAGTTTCGTTAGATGTGAATTTGGTGTCGTTTTTTAAGAGTGTGCTATTGCCAGGAATTAGTCCTATCCCAGGGCCCCGCTAGCTTGTTAAGTGTATTGTGTTCTCTGTTTGTTCCAGGAATTAGTCTTACCCCAGGGGCCCGCTAGCTTGTTATATGTATTTATTTTCTGTTTTTATTTCTTTTCAGTTTCACTCGGGCTTTTCATTGAGCTTCGAGCCACAGTTATAAACAACTGTAAGCTGTCTAAGAAGACTGGAAATAAAGGAGCAGGACACTCGGTTTCCTGGCTCGTGAAAAACGAGTTTGGCTTGCTGTTGATCTGCGTTAACATACACAGTGTATACAACACGTAGGGATAACAGTACAGTAACTTTCCTCCCTAAATTTTCACATTTTTCCTCATAAATTTGACTTTTTTTTCATAAATTTGTAGCTATTTTTTTGTAAATTTGTCACTTTTTTCTTATGAATTTTCCATTTTTTCCTCATAAATGTGTGACTTTTTGTGTAATTTTGCCCCACATGGACTTTAGCTGCCTACCCGTACCACAGGTAGGCAGCTAAAGTCCATGTGGGGCAAACCCAGATGGAACCTGCAGACAAACCCATGTCAGACCCATAAAAGGGCTCAGATTTCATGTGTGGTGGGGCCCACATGGACATGCTGGCCAGGCAGTTGCTCACGAGTCAGGACTCGGTACGCCAAGCTAGAGTTCCTGATTAAGATGTGAGCCACATCCTGTGTAATGTACCATTTACAGCCCTCTGACGGGGGGAGATTGGATTTTCTGCCTCTTCAAATGGACTGACTGATGAGCAACGTTAACGTACTGAATTTATTTTCTCTTAGCTCATTTCTACTGAAGCTCATTTCCGTTATAGTCTCTAACTCTGTTTTGATGATGACCTGAAGTCAGGCTGAACCTGAAGGTTTGAATTCATTGACGGTTGTCGTGAGTGTACCTAGCCATTTTCTCATGAAGAATATCAAGAGACCAGTTTCCACTACAGGAGCCAATTTTACAGAACCTTCCTTCATGGTGTGTGTCTCCACTACAAGAACCTTCCTGAAACAGGAAGTTTTCAGAAACTCAGAGCAGCCAAAACAAGGCCCTTGTCAGGGGTAGGTATTTTAGAGTGGCCCCAAAAACTGCTGGGTGGGGATTAGGATTGACTCGATGCTGATTGGATGGAAGTCAGCATCACAACATCACTCTATAAATTTAAGAAATCTCTGTGTGTCTGTCTGTCACGATCACAGGACATCATAGGGCGGCCTATGATGTCTGCCTGATATCCTATGATGATCCTATGAGCTCAGGCTACATAGGACTCGCGATGCCATCTTAAGCCCCATTTCCACCAGTATCACCTGGGCTTTACTTTTTTTTACTTGTTTCGGTTTTTCGCCATTTCCACCCAAGTCCTCACGGTTTAACCGTTACGATTTTCGTGCCTGTTCAGAGGCAGGGTACAAGCGAGCGAAAAGCGAGGTGTGAATTGACGTCAATCGACTGCTAAACGCTGATTGGTCAGGGCGTAACGTCACCAAACGCGTCTGTTTTGTTTTCTGTTGAAGCTACACGTCCGCCATTTGTAATTTCAGCGAGTAACCGCGGTGACTGGATTCACAGTTGTGTGCTCATATAACGATGTCCACGCGCAAGTTTATTCCATGAACAAACGATGAGGTGCGGACTTTTCTGTCCCTCGTAGCCGATGACTACATCCAGATCGAGTTGGTGGGGCAACTTGCAATGAAAAAATATACCAGGAAGTTTCCGGCCTGCTATTATTGGCAGAGAATTTGGACTCGACACGGCCACGGAATTGGAAAACGGTGACGGTGAGTGTTGTTTTGTTATTGTCCGTCTTCTTGCCTTTCGGTCAAAAGCACACTTTATTTTAGCAATAAAGAAAGTTGTTTGATTGTGGGCAATTGTGGTGATGGCTAGCCCGCTAATAGCTAGCTACCTCTGTACCTTGCTGCTACCTGGCATCAAGCTGCTGAATCGCGCTTTTATTTCAGTATTCACGTGAACAAAACGCTGACGTAAGCTTATTGTATTCTGGTTAAAAAGTTTTGTGTTTGCGGTACATGTTGCACTTTGTTTGTGAGCGTTATTGTGTGTTTTTTCCTTCTATACACAGTTTTCAAATCCCTTGGGGTCCGCCTCACTGGACTGCCCCGGCATCTCCCGGTCAAGTGCTGGTAAGGCACAACAAACTGAAAATTACCACCCGGTTGTTTTTATATGTGATTGTTTTCTATAGACGCATAACAAGGAATTAAAAATGTCTTTCTACGTTTATAAAAATACTAGATTCAGGGGTGTTCATAGCCACAGTGGCCCAGTGTTATAGGTGTGTTGGTGGTGAAATACTGTTGTATTTTCACAAAAAAAAAAGGAGCACATGTACAGACTTCAAATCAAAATGCTTGATTGAAATTCTTCAAGTCAGCTAACACTATTAACCCATTCTGATTTATGAGGCCACAGTACAAAGAAATTCTTTTAAAAATAACCCATTAAATCAAAATACTTTTTACAATTAATCCTTTTTGAAATGAAGGGGGGCCTAACCACATCACCACAGAAGTTTCTTATAGTCCACTCTACTGAGGGGCAACAACATGACAGTTGAGCTTAAATACAGCACCGAAGCATCCTACCACAGGCTTTCAACAGTTTAATTCCATAATATTTTTTCTGACATGTTTTGATCCGGTGTTATCTAAATACAATGACTTCTGTCTTTCATACAGGCAAGCTGAAGAGGTCCAGCAACATTGCAGACCTTGCATCACTGATGGCCCAGAATCATGCTGAGGAGATGCAGATCCATGAAAGAATGCTCGAACAGCGCGAAAGACACCTGCAGTTAGCCGCATTAAGAAGGGATGAGCTGACAGAGACGGCTTCCTTCCACGGAGCCTTCCGAAACCATTTTGGCAGTCTGGTCGAAGTACTGAAAGCTCCCCATTTGTTAACATGTTTTGGGAATATTTGTAATGTAATAAAATGTTAGTCTTTTGGATAAAAGTGTGGTTTGTATATTATAACACTGGATGATAAAGGCGAATAATTACATACACATTCCATTGCCTCATATGACCCTAATCCTGCTGTTCAGCCATAAAGGTGTCAAGATTTTTAATGGTAATGTAATTGTTATTGTTAAATTTAATAAATATTACCACTGCTGTATCCATTGCTCTACATTGGGTACAGTTTTTAAGTAAAATTGTAAGCAGTTGCACAGGTGTAATTTACATTCAGCAGTAGACACTGATAAAGGTGAAAGTCGAATTGGGTAAAAGGTAAGTACATGTGAATTGAATGTTATATCGGCATTCCAAATTCTGAGAATTCCAATAAATTATAAGCAGTCTAGTATAATATAAAGCGAAAATACCCATACATGTAAACCCAAATATAACATTTTCGATGTTGTAAACATTGACATGTATATGATAAACCTATGCGATTGTGATTCAATAGATCCATAGTGATCTTTGGTTTGAAAAAGAAAATTATAATTTGATGTTGGGCAGTGTGACAATGTCAGTGTATTTAGTAGGATTAAAAAAAGTTTCATCATAAAATTTCTAGGTTCATTGGCAATTCCATCAAACCAAAAGTGAGTTGTCTAGCTGCAGCATATTTTTTTTTGAGTCATTTCTACGTTGTTTTAGTGTGTAATTAGCCACCACTGAACAGATAACCCTTATAAATAACAATAGATTGGAAAAATGATACACAATGGGCCTAGATTTGGATTGGCTTTTTTTATAATATCAATTATTTGGTAAGTTAAAGTTAACTGGAAGTATAACAAGTTTCCACATATAATTCCAAGGTCAATTGGCAATTCCATCAAATCAAAAGTGAGTTGTGTAGCTGCAGCATTTTCTTTGCAGTCATTTTCTACGTTGTTTTAGTGTGTAATTAGCCACCACTGAACAGATAACCCTTATAAATAACAATAGATTGTACAATGATACTCAAATGATACACAATACAAAAAATGGGCCTAGATTTGGATTGGCTTTTTTATAATATTTTTAATTATTTGGTAAGTTAAAGTTAACTGGAAGTATAACAAGTTTCCACATATAATTCCAAGGTCAATTGGCAATTCCATCAAACCAAAAGTGCGTTGTATAGCTGCTGCTTTTTTTGGAAAGTCAGCTTATCATCAGTGTATCATTATTACACAATATACAAAATGGGTCTAGATTTGGATTGGCTTTTTTTATAATATTATAAATTATTTGGTAAGTTAAAGGGGTTTAGGATTAAGCTTCTGCATAATTTTAAATTACCCCGGTGTTTCAGCATTTAATTAACCGTCTGTTAACATTTAACCGTTTTGAACAACAGAGGCGACGTAGTTTAAAAGTGCACAACATTTTATTTAAAAAAGACATTTGACATATGTATGCACATGAACACTGAACAAATGAAATGATCTCTGAATGATCTCTGCTTCATATGCAGCTGCTTCAGATTCCTCCTGGGCAACCGCTATTCTCCTCTCCTGCTCCAACGTGTGTTGTCTCAATCCACGTCGTCTTCTCCTGTAAAATTCTCTTGTCTCGTTAAAAACATTCATTGTGTTAAAAACCGTGGAAATCCTCCGCTCGTAATCCGCTATTTTTTTCTGTGTTGTTGAGGAGTCAGTCTCGTCCTTTATACGCCAGCAGTGTAGCGCCACCTCGATCCCGCCCACCCCAGCAATTCTCGGCTTTCCGCGGTTGTGATGGAGGCGCAGCCACGGGAGAAACAAGTAGTAAAGAAAAGAAAAGAGTAGCGCAGAACTATATAGTGGAAATGTGGCTATATAGGCAATGTCGTCATATAGACAATAGGACTGGCTACCTATGATGTAGTGTCCTATGATGCCTGCCACAGGAGGAGACCCTTCACCAGCATAGGGTACGACAGACAAGGGATGCACAGATAGACAGACAGGAAACGTGTGGCAGTGCGCTATGCACGTGCTGAGTCACTTGAAGCCCGAAATGCCCGCAAAGAGAGCAATGCTGCACGCCAGGCAAGGCACAGACAAGCTGAGACCCAGGAGATGTGGAATAGTCAGCTGGCCTCCAATGCTGCATGCAAGGCACAGAGAAGCTGAGACCGAATAGGACACACTACTTTAAACCACACCCATTCGAAGCAGTACCCATGAAGAATGGCAGTCTACACTACAAATGTGTAAAATGCCAAGCAAAGCACTGATTTTCTTTGGGTGCTCCAGGTTCCGGGGTTTCCATGGGCATGCACGAGTCTTCCTGAACAGGGTTGAAAGCCACTTTTTGCACAGATCTGTTTTCATGATCCTGTCCATGAACTGGAATTACAACAAACCTATCCCTCAACCAGTGGTCTGAATGAAGAAGAAGAAGACCCACCAGATGGAGAGCAATAGAGTGAGGAGAACTGCTGCACGTCAGAAAAGATGCCGTGAAGATGAAACACCTCAGGTTTGAGCAGTACGCAGCAGGCATGACTGTGAACAACACAGCTGTCTCAGACAGGAGGAGACCCTTCAGCAACGGGCATGCAGAAATACTTGCTTACACTTGGTTTCTACGGGCATGGACGGGTATGCACGGGTATGTACTAGTAAACAAAATACAAGGAAATGAGAAGTGCAGAAGTGCAGTTTGACCAGAGTGAAGAGCTAATGCTAAAAAATGTGTAATATAATCCTGCCATGATTGTAGAGGGTCTGAATGATTATTGGCATATGTGGTCATGCAGTGCGAACTTCAGGAGAATGTGATAGTTACAGTAGAGCACCACGGTGCATAACGCCAGCCGCTACCATTGTCGTTCAGGAGGTAAGTGAACCCACACACCCAGCTGACGTGAGACAGAGTCCACACTGATTATCAATACCGCCATGGCTGTGGAGAGAAAAGGCCAGATATGCAACAGAGTAACACAGGACCAGCTGCTCGGGCTGTCTGTAGTCGGTGAGTGGAAACACACTGTTGGCCTGCCAGGCAGAAGCCCCGCTGGTGCTATTCACACAGCTATACCGTTTAATCGATCAGTTCCTCTCCACAATTATTTCACAATAACGGTGGCAAATTGGTCCCATGCACTCTGCTTGACATCCATTTCATGCGTAATCATTTCTGTATGATTTCAGCGTATTTTAAATGAATTTTACTTGACTGTGCTGCAATTCTGCAGTCCAGACCATCAGTTACATCGGGAACAAATCATCCGCAGACTGATGGTTCCTGCTTACTCATGGCGACATGACAGGGGAGAGGGCCAGATACCCTGATCAGGTTGGTGTCCCCTAAAATTGGTCACTGGTATGTAGGTACTTTAGGCACACCCATTAAACTCTGTTTTCCTGATTGTTTGACTTTGCAGTACAATCATGAAGACATCACTCGTGTTATTAGTGATCCAAGTCATGCTCATAGAATAGCTGTTTTTGAGTTTTACACTTTTAATGTGAGAAAAGGTGATGTAGGACGATACATACCTGACGGTAATTACTGCATTATGTGATATAGATTTTGAATTACATGGTGCCAGTATTTTGTGTTCTGTTTGTGTAATTTAAAAATTCCCAACCCAATATTCATGCAGTGAAGGCAAAAAAAAAAAAAAAAATGCATAAAAATGAACCAGAATACAGGAAATGAACTGTTTGATGTTCAAAATTTCCTGGTGCAGGAGACCCAGATCATCCCACCCCCCACGCCCAAATGAAACATCAAAAAAATGTAATTTTGTACAATAATGGACCTTTTAAAGGTGAATTTAGTTCAGTTTAGTTTGTCAGGGACCACGCACAGAACAAACATTAAACGCAGGGTAAAGATGCTCTGTACCAGATTATAGCGTTCTCACTAGTTTCCATCTGTAGTCCCTGAGGCAGGCAGGAAGATATTAAAAGAAAAACAGCACATACAGGTACATCTCAAAAAATTAGAATATCATGAAAAAGTTCAATATTTTTTGTCACTCATTTCAGAAAGTGAAATCCATATATTATATAGAGTCATTACACAGAGACTGAAATATTTCAAGTGTTTATTTTAATTTTGATGATTATGGCTTACAGCCCATGAAAACCCCAAATTCAGTTTCTCAAAAAATTAGAATATTACATAAAATTGATTTTAAAAAATAGTTTTTAAATAGAAATGTTGGCCGACTGAAAAATATGTCCATGTACCACTCAATACTTGGTCGGGGCAAATTTTGGATTAATTACTGGATCAATGTGGCGTAGCATGGAGGTGATAAGCCTGTGGCACTGCTGAGGTGTTATGAAGATCCAGGTTGCTTTGATAGTGACCTTCAGCTCGTCTGCATTGTTGGGTCTGGTGTCTCTCATCTTCCTCTTGACAATCCTCCATAGATTCTCTATGGGGTTTAGGTCAGGAGAGTTTGCTGGCCAATCAAACACAGTGATGCCATGGTCATTAAACCAGGTTTTGATATTTTTGGCAGTGTGTGTGTGTGTGTGGGGGGGGGTGCCAAGTCCTGCTGGAAAATGAAATCAGCTTCTCCATAAAGCTTGTCAGCAGAGGGAAGCATGAAGTGCTCTAAAATTTCCTGGTAGACGACTGCGCTGACTTTGGTCTTGATAAAACACAGTGGACCAGCACCAGCTGATGATGTGGTTCCTGAAATCATCACTGACTGTGGAAACGTCACACTAAACCTCTAGCAACTTAGATTCTGTGCCTCTCCACTCTTTCTCCAGACTGGGACTTTGATTTCCAAATGAAATGCAAAATTTACTTCAATCTACTCCTGAAGGACAAGCTGCTGTGCACAGGGGTGGACCAGCACTTGTCATCATGGATCCAGGACTACCTCACTAACTGGCCACAGTTTGTGAGAACCCGAGATTGTGTGTCTGACACGATCATCGGTAGCATGGGGGCCCCCCAGGGAACGGTTTTGGCTCCCTTCCTGTTCACCCTTTATACTGCGGACTTCTCACACAACACAACACACTGCCATCTACAGAAGTTCTCTGATGACTCTACGATCGTCGACCTCATCTTCAACGGAGATGAAGCTGAGTACAGAGGACTTATCCAGGACTTCGTGGACTGGTGCCATCGGAACTGCCTCCAGATCAACGCGAGGAAAACTAAGGAGCTGGTGGTGGACTGCCACAGGCAAGGACAACCCCTCACAGCACCAGTAAACATACAGGGAACAGACATTGAAATGGTGACATCCTACAAGTACCTGGGTGTTCATCTGAACAATAAACTAGACTGGTCACACAATACCGACGCACTCTACAAGAAGGGACAGCGCAGGCTGCTCCTACTGAGGAGGCTCGGCCCTTTTGGTGTACAAAGGGCGCTGCTGAAGACATTCTATGACACGGTGGTGGCATCAGCCATCACTTTTGGTGTGGTCTGCTGGGGCAAGGGCATTACAGCAGCCGATAGGAAGAGACTGAACAAACTGATCAAGAAAGCTAGATCTGTCCTGGGGCAACGCCTTGACCCAGTGGAGGAGATAGGAGAGAGAAGGATGGTGGCTAAGCTGTCATCTCTGCTGGAGTCCGAGTCCCACCCTATGCAGGACATATTGAACGCACTGAGGAGCTCATGTAGCAGTAGACTACATCATCCTAGGTGCGCAACCGAGAGGTTTCGCAGGTCCTTCCTACCTACAGTGGGGCAAAAAAGTATTTAGTCAGCCACCAATTGTGCAAGTTCTCCCACTTAAAAGATGAGAGAGGTCTCCAATTTTCATCATAGGTATACCTCAACTATGAGAGACAAAATGAGGAAAAAAAAAATCCAGAAAATCACATTGAAGGATTTTTAATGAATTAATTGGTAAATTCCTCAGTAAAATAAGTATTTGGTCACCTACAAACAAGCAAGATTTCTGGCTCTCACAGACCTGTAACTTCTTCTTTAAGAGGCTCCTCTGTCCTCCACTCGTTACCTGTATTAATGGCACCTGTTTTGAACTCGTTATCAGTATAAAAGACACCTGTCCATAACCTCAAACAGTCAGACTCCAAACTCCACTATGGCCAAGACCAAAGAGCTGTCAAAGGACACCAGAAACAAAATTGTAGACCTGCACCAGGCTGGGAAGACTGAATCTGCAATAGGTAAGCAGCTTGGTGTGAAGAAATCAACTGTGGGAGCAATTATTAGAAAATGGAAGACATACAAGACCACTGATAATCTCCCTCGATCTGGGGCTCCACGCAAGATCTCACCCCATTGGGTCAAAATGATCACAAGAACGGTGAGCAAAAACCCCAGAACCACATGGGGGGACCTAGTGAATGACCTGCAGAGAGCTGGGACCAAAGTAACAAAGGCTACATCAGAAACATACTATGCTGCCAGGGACTCAAATCCTGCAGTGCCAGACGTGTCCCCCTGCTTAAGCCAGTACATGTCCAGGCCCGTCTGAAGTTTGCTAGAGAACATTTGGATGATCCAGAAGAGGATTGGGAGAATGTCATATGGTCAGATGAAACCAAAATAGAACTTTTTGGTAAAAACTCAACTTGTCGTGTTTGGAGGAGAAAGAACACCATACCTACTGTGAAGCATGGGGGTGGAAACATCATACTTTGGGGCTGTTTTTCTGCAAAGGGACCAGGACGACTGATCCGTGTAAAGGAAAGAATGAATGGGGCCATGTATCGTAAGATTTTGAGTGAAAACCTCCTTCCACCAGCAAGGGCATTGAAGATGAAACATGGCTGGGTCTTTCAGCATGACAATGATCCCAAACACACCACCCTGGCAACGAAGGAGTGGCTTCATAAGAAACATTTCAAGGTCCTGGAGTGGCCTAGCCAGTCTCCAGATCTCAACCCCATAGAAAGTCTTTGGAGGGAGTTGAAAGTCTGTGTTGCCCAGTGACAGGCCCAAAACATCACTGCTCTAGAGGAGATCTGCATGGAGGAATGGGCCAAAATACCAGCAACAGTGTGTGAAAACCTTGTGAAGACTTACAGAAAACGTTTGACCTCTGTCATTGCCAACAAAGGGTATATAACAAAGTATTGAGATGAACTTTTGTTATTGACTAAATACTTATTTTACCGAGGAATTTACCAATTAATTCATTAAAAATCCTTCAATGTGATTTTCTGGATTTTTTTTTCTTATTTTGTCTCTCATAGTTGAGGTATACCTATGATGAAAATTGGAGACCTCTCTCATCTTTTAAGTGGGAGACCTTGCACAATTGGTGGCTGACTAAATACTTTTTTACCCCACTGTATGGCTGTCAGACTGTATAACCTAAGCAGGGCTGCTCGCAGAGATAGCAAAAAACGTGACAACCTAGTAGTATTGAATGCAAAAGACGCAACAGACTTACACAAATGATCCCCTCCAGTATACAACTAGGACAATATCAGTCGCTACGGAGGGTGACAATATGTATGGGTACATATTCATACTATGTAGGATAACTAAGTAGACGGCGATGCTGTTTATTCCATCTTGCTACAATGCCCCGCACTTTGTATATATATTTATATATTTATGTGTACGTACTGTATGTATATCCACTGCTCTTATTTATATTTTGTGTATCTTTTTAATTATTGCTCTGAGTGTTGCTGTCCCTGTGCTGTTGCAATCCTGGAATTTCCCCATTGTGGGACTAATAAAGGCTTATCTTATCTCATCTTATCTTATCTGAACAGAGGTCATCTGCTGGTGTTTGTCCACTGTGTTTTATCAAGACCAAAATCACCGCAGTTGTCTACCAGGAACAGCACACCCTCACTATACGTTTAGGACTACCAGGTCTGAGTGGCTTCCACGCCTGCCATCGGATCCAACTCACCACAGGTGGTGATCAGTTGACAGCTCTGCACCTCTCTTTACCCGAGTGGCATATGGTCGCAGGTCTGATGACACAGTAACAAAATTGATCATCGACCTGCGACCTAGGGTGTCCTGGTGCCAGGTGCACATATGTATGGACACCCTTATGCTTGAACATGGTGTTCATTATGGACAAACTGTGGTTGGCACAGAAGTCCAATAACTGAATACCACTCAGGCTCAGATAGGGTAGGCCGTTCCTCCTGATGACACCCCTCCAGGTTTCACTGTTGTTGCCCACGTGCGTAGTGAAGTCCCCCAATAGGACAATGGAGTCTCCAAGAAAAGCACTTACCATCACCCCAGTCAGAGACTTAAAAAGGGTGGGTACTCTGAAACATTGTTTTGCTGCAGAGGCACAAATGATGGTCAGGTCCCGTTTCCCAACCAGAAGGTGTAAGGAAACTACCATTTCACCCACCGGGGAGAACTCCAGTGTAGAGGCAGCAAGGTGGGGGGATACAAGAACCCACGTTGCCCACGTGTGCATTGACGTCCCCCAGTAGGACAATGGAGTATCCAAGAGGAGCACTCTCCAGCACCCCAGTCAGAGACTCCAAAAAGGGTGGGTACTCTGAACCATCATTTGGTGTGTAGGCACAAATGATGGTCAGGACCCGTTTCCCAACCTGAAGGCACAGGGAAACTACCCTTTCATCCACCGGGGAGAACTCCAGTGTCGAGGCAGCAAGGCAGGTGGATATAAGAATACCCACCCCTGCCCATCACCTCTCATCCGGGGCAACTCCAGAGTAGGCCAAGCTCCAGCTCCTCTCCAGGAAACTGGTTCCAGAACTGGAGCTGTGCGTTGAGGTGAGCCCAACTGTATCTAGCCAGTATCTCTCAACCTCATGCACCAGCTCAGGCTGCTTCCCCACCAGAGAGGTGACGTTCCACGTCCCAAAAGCCAGTTTAGGAAGCTTGGGATCAGACCGGCAAGGTCTCTGCCTTTGACCATTCGTTACCTGATCCACATTGCACTGGACCCCCATGGTCCCTCCTGCAGGTGGTGATCCCACTGGAGGATGGACCCATGTAACTCCTTTGGGCTGAGCCCGGCCAGGTCCCATGGGCACAAACCCGGCCACCAGATGCTAGCCATCGAGCCCCTCCCCCAGGCTTGGATCCAGGGCGGGGCCCTGGTAACCCCATACCGGACGGGGTACACTGAATCCTTGATTTTATATTCATCATGGGAGTCTATTGGATCACACTTAGTCTGTTGTATAGTAACTGAAAGAATAATTGTGGTTTTAGGTTATTTTATTTCATCGTTATTCTTCTTCTGTATGTATTTGTCATACAATAATGTGATGTAATATGCTTAATCATGCTTAGGCCTTCAGGGGCACCAAGAGGATGAACAGTATGAATGTAGTCTGTGATTAGAATGTTTTAGACATGTGAAGGCCTTGTGTTAAAGTCAGTGCATCATGTGATACTTATCTCATGCTGAATAGACCTTGTGTGCAGCTCAAAAAGGAGTCAGATCTATGATAGTTGCACATATGTGCTCATCACGCAAGCAGTGAGTGATGACTGTGTGTCTCTTTTTGGCCAAAAGATTAAATAATCATTTTGCTCCCACTTGGTTCTCTTCTCTCGTTTTTTCCACTTGCCATCACACTCAGAATTTTTCTTACAGTAGTAAAATGTCTATTCTTGACAAACGGAAGATCTCAAGCTGGATTTATCATCCCGATAAGCCAACTGTAGAACCCATGTGGTTTATTTAATCTGAACATGCCTTGAAAAAGTGCAGGTAAGTTAATGCGGAAATGGCACAAAGCTAAAATGCAGTTAGCAGCTAACTGCACCACCTCACAAAAGTGATCATGCTGAGGTTGGATTTGTCATCCTGATCAGCCATTTGTAATATCTATGTGTGAACAAAATATGTATAAACTAGTACGACTCTCTCAGCATAGCTATCATGCTAACTAAGCAGCCAGCAAGATGGTGCAAGTCATGTGACCGACCAAACTGGTTCATGAAGAGGGTGGGTATGTATTTGAACAATGACTTGTGCACTGTACAACAACCAGTTTTACTGTACACGTGTGTGAAATGACAATACACTTCATTTCTAAATTATGCTCACTGAGGTGCTTAGAAACTGTTAACTGGGTGCAATCAGGAGGGACTATTTTTCTTGGCAGAGCCAAGTATCAGGGTAAGCAAATAATTTTAATGTTTTTGTCATGCATTGCTGTCAGCTAATAAATTGTGGTGTGTTATGTTCATATTCACCTTGTACAGCCATGTCGATGTTCCAGTGCAGTGTCTCAACCTTAAGTGTGACATTGCTTAATTACAAGAGCTGTTCATTAAAGATTTCCCTTGAGTCATTTCCCATGGACTGAGAGGAACCAGACTTGTCACAGTTATCAGTCTTTCTCTACACAGGTACCACCAGAGCTGTATAATGAGAGTTGTGACTCTCTTTGATCTCGCCACTGCCCAGTCACATGGTTCATGGAGCTCCAAATAGTTCCAAACATCGGCCTTTCTATAATGATGTGTGAATGGCAGCTGTGACAATCTGCAGTATTAACAGCATTTTTTAGCCAAATTAGGTAAATATTCAGAATTCCTATCAGTAGGTATATTGTTTAAACTTATAATGAACAGATTTAAATGGATTATGATATAAAGAGCAGCTTTAAAAAGACAGAGTATGTTTTGGAGGGAAGGAGAACTGCTGATTCACATGAAAGCTGCAGTGTAAATATCACTGCCTCGCTGTGCAGCCTTACCTTATATTCAGGGGCGGACTTAGTCCATTTGGGGCCTAAGGCAAAGATGGAAATCCCTACTTTTTCTTTGTTCTACACTTTCTTTTCACTTTTTTGGGTATGACTTAAATTTTTATGTTATTGATTTTAAAATTGTAACGGGGCAGGTGGCGTATATATATTATATATACTATATATATATATATATATATATATATATATATATATATATATATATATATATATATATATATATAAAATAATAATATATATATATATAATAAAATTATATATATAATAATATATAATATATAATATTATATAAGCACTAGCTTCAGTCTACACCCTTTCGGTTGTTCTTATGTGTCCTACATATTTTTAATTGTTTTGATTGTATGTTCATTACCGAATAAAGTTCATTCATTCATTCATTCAGTCAGGCCTTACTGACATCCTACCCAAATGATGATATCATTCACGTATCAGGAATTACTTCTGTAGAAAAACAAGCTTAAAGTGACACTATATGAGGAAAAAAATGCTAAGTGGTAAATGGCATTCACTTATATAGCACTTTTATTCTCATCACTAGATGACCAAAGCGCTTGACAGATCCTGCTATCCACCCATTCACACACACATTCAAACACTGATGGCGGCAGAGCTGCCCAACAAAAAAGGCCAAAGTTACAAGAAAAAACAGCAGGTTACTGAGAAAGTCATAAAATTTTGTGGAAAATGCCATTCAGAAGAATAAAGATGAAAATTTACATGGAAAAATAAAAGAATAATTGCATTGGTTTTTGAAAAAATGTCTCCAAACCAACTGCAGTGATATTTGTGGTGGTGGGGAGTTAACAGTTTGCAGCTCAAGTAACTTAATTGTCTAGTGACATCCTGTTTTTGTACTGAAGTGGATTACTAAGCTCAAATCTTAACAAATGCATTAAATGTAGACTCTTGTGTATTATTAAAACAACAACAATTCACATGGAAGATCTGTTTGTTCACACATCCCCACATTTGCCAGCAGGGTCCCGTTCACGGTCTGCTACTGGTCCAATTTGTAGAGACATCCATTGTGCTCCCTCCTCTGTACTATGTAGACACTAGGGAGAATATATCACAAAAAATAAGGATAAATACAAAAAATATTAAACGGACCCTCTCTGAACTAAAGAGCAACGCTCTTTGTCAGGTGCTTAGGCCATAATGATGGGTCATCTTCAAGAACAAACTGGTCAGACTGGTGGTAGATAGTTCCCTCATCACCTCCTCCGCTGTGAAGGGTAGCCGGTGACACAGCAGGCGTGTCATTGAAGCAACATAGGCTAGCAGCTGCGGTACTGTCTACAATGGCTACAGGTCAAGTGGACCCCTGACCACGTCAAGACCCCAGGTGGACCCCAGGATCCAATCTGTACATGTACAAGTACATTTTCAATCCAGTGATTTACAAACTGATTCATAATTTTCTAAAGCCTCATTCAGAACATTATAGTCCCACATACATATTCTGTGGATTTTTATCTGGGGGCAGCCAGCCGTGACGAGCAGCAGTGGTGGAAAAGAGAAGCCTTTTGAAAGCAGAAACAGAGCCAAAACCTCCTCTGGGTCTTTTAATACATATACTGTATATATGCACATATCCTTTTACACTTCTTGGTGACTATAATGTTCTGAATGAGGCTTCAGGAAATAATGAATCACTTTATAAATCACTGGGTTGAAAATGTACATATACAGATTAGATCCTGGGGTCCACTTGGGGTGCTCAGTTGGTCAGGGGTCCACTTGACCTGATCCCTCCTGCAGTTATGCTGCTACAATTGCTATGAACAAAATAATAAGTCATGTCTGCTCTGTCATAGGTTTTAATGTCATGTCCCATCACATAATGCTACTATCCATCTCTAATGTCTCTTCAGAAACTGTGTCTTCACCCAGTAACTGTACAACAGATTTTTGAAATAAGGACTGACCTGGCTAGCTAGTTGAGCTAGCACAGGCTAATAACAATTGCAAGTTTTTGAGCTTTTACTGCACATAATCAAGAAAAAAGCTGGTGAAATAAAACAAAATCACAAACTACCGAGTCTACCTGTTAAGTGATAAAATGACCAAAGCAACGGCCTTTCATTAACTTACCCGGGATTATTAAGCAGACACTCCGTGAAATGAATGGTGGTCTATGGGGAAAATTCCATTGTTTGGAACTATTAGCCGCTCCTTGACCCATGTGACCGCCGCCTTTCACTTTTTCTATAGAAGTCAACCAGAGTCTCCAACTCTCATACGGTGCTGAGATACGTGGAACAGTCCAACAGTCTGAGGAGAAGGGGGGAGGACATTATGTTCGTGATTTGATTTGGCGTTTTTATAAATAACCGTGTTTCTACATTTTGTCAGACATCACGTTAAATATGCTAAACATTTAAAAAATATATATATGGGGCTTCTAGTAGATTGGGGCCCCGAGCAGGTCAGGGCCTAAGGCAACCACCTACCTTTACCTAATGATAAGTCCGCCTCTGCTTATATTATGGCTTCAGTGGACTGATTACTGAATTATCAACTTTTAAATACAGTGAGTTATTTTGCAAGATTAGGCATAATTATCTGAATTGAAAATCTGTAGTAAAAAAACTGCTGTCAGTTTAATGTGATATAGCTAAGTTACTAGGGGTTGTGCACTTTACTCCTAAACCTTTCAAGTTAGGGAAGATTTTCTGTGTGTGAATGTAAATATAACACATTAGTGCCTCTCAGTAAATTTGAAAATTGTGAAAAATTTATTTTTTATATAATTCAAAAAAATACACTTTTCATATGTTCAATATTCATTACAGGCACAAGGAAACATTGCAGGCCTTTTTTTAAATTCAATTTTGATTGTAGTTTTTGAAATTAAAATGTAAATCATGATGTTCTATTTACTGAGATGTACTAGTACATAAGCACTACAGTGTACTCTGAAAAGCAGGGTAGAAAATTTTAAAAAGAAGAGGCCTTTGTAACACAATGTAGTCAAGGTGCAACAGTCTGTTTTATGAAAATATTAAATGTAGTACAAATGCCATGAAATTGTATTTTTTTTTAAATAAAAACGTGAAGACATGCTCTCATTGTCTCATTTTTCACTCTGAACTTCTACTTGACAAATTACTGTCAACTAATACCAGTGAGCAGCATGTTTGCACCATTGCCGTCTCTTCCAGGTGGGACTGGGGTCACATAATTGAATTTAAATGGATAATAACAGCACCAGTGATTCAAATAAAAGCAAGCCTTTTTTCTATTTATTTTTTATTCATCCATATTGTTGCATCACATAATTGTGGAAAAGGAATATTTTCTTCCAATGTCAGAGGAGGGTTTGACTTCATAAACTGTATTTTGATGCCAAAAACAATGAAATCCTAAAATGTTCACAGATCAGGTTCTCAGCATGATTATCTGTGCAGCTATTGGATACACAAATCAAGCTGAGAACGTGATCCAGGTGTTTGGGTTCCCAGCAGACACAGAAAGGAGAAAAGATGTCTGAGACAAGTTAGCAGACATGGCATGACTAATGAAAGAGTACAGCAACAGAAAACTTCATGTAGTACCTTTATTTCCACAAAACATTTCCATCTCCAAGCTCAAACATTTATGATGATTTATTGTGTTTTTTTATGTCGAAGTAAAACAATGATATTAATGAAGAAATAAAACAATCAATGTGCAGACCCATTCTAAGAGAGTAATTCACAAGAACCAAACCCGACAAACCCAGACCAAGGACTGATGCTGTCCTCCCAAACACAAGACGAGGAAGAGTCCAACAGTAACCATGGTTACATGGACACAAATAAACTGGTTATGATTGAATTTCTGGAGTTATCTGATTATTAAAGTGGCCATGTAACTATGGTCATTAACTCAAGTGGTTAACCCTCCAATAATCCATTTAATCAGTGCATGTAAACACAACAAAACCATTATCCGTTTATTCCCAGTCATCGGTTTATTGTGACCATATAACCAGGGTCATGACATGTGGACCAGGACCTCTACTGCATGTGATGAGAGATCACATGTACTGTTCTCAAAATATCTTTGGTATGAATGAGTCACAAAAATTAACCAAAATATCTGAATTCAATGAATATGTCACACCCACCTTTCCTGTAACACTGACACATCCATATTGTCATTTCAGGGGTCAAAAAACTTCTTTAGAAATAATGTAGTTTAGTGTCAGAGTCCCCCTCATGGATCATCACCTTATCGTGGTGGGGAGTTTGTGTGCCCTAGTGATCCCAGGAGCTATGTTGTCCGGGGCAATTTGCCTCTGGTAGGGTCACCCAAGACAAACTGGTCCTGGGTGAAGGGCCAGACTAAGAACAATCCAAAAGACTCTCATGATGAATGCTAGAGCAAGGATTCAGTAAACCCCGCCCGGTATGGGGTTACCGGGGCCCCACCCTGGAGCCAGGTCTGGGGGAGGGGCTTGATGGCTAGCGTCTGGTGGCCGGGTTTCCGCCCATGGGACCCGGCCGGGCTCAGCCCGAAGGGGTTCCATGGGTCCGCCCTCCAGTGGGCTCACCACCTGCAGGAGGGACCATGGGGGTCCGGTGCTATGTGGATCAGGTGGCGGTCAAAGGCAGAGACCTTGGCTGTCTGATCCCAAGCTTCCTAAACTGGCTTTTGGGATGTGGAATGTCACCTCTCTGGTGGGGAAGGAGCCTGAGCTGGTGCATGAGGTTGAGAGATACCGGCTAGATAAAGTCAGCCTCACCTCAACACACAGCATTGGTTGTGGAACCAGTCTCCTGGAGAGGGGCTGGAGCTTGACCTACTCTGGAGTTGCCAGGGGCAAGAGGCAACGAGCAGGGGTGGGTATTCTTGTATCCTCCCCCACCTTGCTGCCTATATGTTGGATTTTTCCCCAGTGGACGAAAGGGTTGTTTCCCTGTGCCTTCGGGTTGGGAAACGGGTCCTGACCATCATCATCAGCATGCACCAAATGATGTACTGTATGCACCAAATGATGGTTCAGAGTAACTAACTAACTAACTAACTAACCTGCACTTATATAGCGCTTTTCTAGTCACAAAGACCACTCAAAGCGCTTTCATTAATACTAACCCTCTATTCTAAGGGCCTATAGGAAACAGATATCTAGGGACAATTTCTGGAGTCTCTGACTGGTGTGCTGGAGAGTGCTCCTCTTGGAGACTCCATTGTCCTACTGGGGGACTTCAATGCGCATTTGGGCAACGACAGTGAAATCTGGAGGGGGTAATTGGGAGGAACGGCCTGCCCGATCTGAGCCTGAGTGGTGTTCAGTTATTGGGCTTCTGTGCTAACCACAGTTTGTCCATAACAAACACGTTGTCATGTTCAAGAATAAGGGTGTACTTGAACATATGTGCACCTGGCACCAGGACACCCTAGGTCGCATGTGGATGATCAATTTTGTTATCGTGTCATCAGACCTGTGACTGCATGTTTTGGACACTCGGGTAAAGAGAAGTACAGAGCTGTCAACTGATCACCACCTGGTGGTGAGTTGAATCCGATGGCAAGGGAGGATGCCATTCAGACCTGGTAGACCCAAACGTATAGTGAGGGTGTGCTGGGAACATCTGGCTGAGGCCCCTGTCTGGTAGGTCTTCAACTCCCACCTCTGAAAGAACTTCAACCACATTCCGAGGGAGTCTGGAGACATGGAGTCTGAATGTGCCATGTTCTCCACCTCTATTGTTGAAGTGACTGCCCAAAGCTACGGCTGCAAGGTCGTCGGGGCATCTCGTGGTAGCAACCCCCGAACCAAGTGGTGGACACCAGTGGTGAGCGGGGCCATTAAGCTGAAGAAGGAGTCCTATAAAGCTTGGTTGGCTTGTTGGATTCCTGAAGCAGCTGAGGTGTACCGGCAGGCCAAGCGGGATGCAGCTCGGATGGTTGCTGAAGTAAAAACTCGTGTATGGGAGTTCGGTGAGGCCATGGAACAAGATTTTCGGTTGGCCTCGAAGAGATTCTGGCAAACTGTCCGGCTGCTCAGGAAGGGGAAGAAGCTTCCTGTCCACAGTGTGTATGGTGTGGATGGGGCACTGCTGACTTCAACTGAGGATATCGTCAGGTGGTGGAAGGAATACTTCGAGAATCTCTTCAATCCCACTGATACACCTTCCACAGAGGAAGCAGGGTTTGTGGACGAGGGGGACGACTCACCTATCACGGGGGCTGAGGTCACCAAGGTGGTTAAAAATCTCTTTGGTGGCCGGGCCCCGGGGGTGGACGAGATTCACCCTGAGTACCTCAAGGCCCTGGATGTTGTAGGGCTTTCATGGTTGACATGCCTCTGCAACTTTGTGTGGAGGTTGAGGGCAGTGCCTTTGGCATGGCAAACTGGGGTAGTGGTTCCTCTCTTCAAAAAAGGGGACCAGAGGGTGTGCTTCAACTTTAGAGGGATCATACTCCTCAGCCTCCATGGGAAAGTCTATGCCAAGGTACTGGAGAAGAGAGTCCGACTGTTGGTCAAACCTCAGATTCAGGAGGAGCAATGTGGTTTTTGTCCTGGCTGTGGCACATTGGACCAGCTCTTTACCCTCTTGAGAATCCTCGAGGGTTTGTGGGAGTTTGCCCAACCAGTTTACATGTGTTTTGTGTACTTGGAGAAGGTATTTGACCGCGTCCCTCATGGTTTTTTGTGGGGGGTGCTTCGGGAGTATGGGATATCGGGCTTGTTGTTACGAGCTAAGTATCTTGGGGCCTTATTCATGAGTGAGGGGAGAATGGAGCGAGAGATTGACCGACTGATCGGAGCACCATCTGCACTGATGCAGACATTGTACCGGTCTGTTGTGGTGAAGAGGGAGCTAAGCTCTAAGGCAAAGCTGTCGATTGACCAGTCATTCTACGTTCCTACCCTCACCTATGGTCATGAGCTTTGGGTAATGACCAAAAGAACAAAATTGCGGATACAAGCGGCTGAAATGAACTTTCTTCGTAGGATCGCTGGACTCACCCTTAGAGATAGGATGAGGAGATCAGTCATCCGGGAGAGGCTCAGAGTAGAACCACTGCTCCTCCACACTGAAAGGAGCCAGTTGAGGTGGTATGGGCATTTGATCAGGATGCTTCCTGGACGCCTCCCACTTGAGGTGTTTTGGGCATTTCCCATTGGGAGGAGACCCTGGGGCAGACCCAGGACTCCCTGGAGAGACTATTGGCCCTTTTCCACTAGTACCCACTCAGCCCTACTCTACTCTACTTTACTCAGTTTGCTTCTGTTTCTATTGCAGCTGGGTACGCCTGGGGTGGGTGGGATTTTTTTACAGCAAGGTGGTGCCACACTCCTGTGACGTAAAACACGTGGCCCAAGCAAAACATAACATTGCGGCTGTACAAGGCGACTCCTCAGTCTCTGGTTTTTGTCACCATAAAGGCTAAACAGGACCACCAGGGAAGGGGACAGGCAGTGAGACGAAACACTCTGGAAAAGTACTGGAGTGTCTAGGAAGCTACAGAGTGGAAGACGTGAGGATACGAACTAGATCACATATGACGGTAAGCTAATGATTGCTAATGCTAGTTTGCTTTAAGTACGTCGTACTACGTTGTATTGTCTGCAAGTTATCGCTATTAGGTACTAAAATATGTATGCTGTGTGTGTGTATTTCAGATGGCTCTGTTGTGGGAAAATTACTGCTTCAAACCGTTGGTCTGGGCGTTCAACACAGCCTCTCACTGATGTCACCCCAGCTTCACAAACAATCCGTGGTTATAGAACTTGAATGTTTGTAGAAACGTTTAGCTTCCTGTGCAACAAATTGCTCTGATGTGCGTGAAAATCATGGGCAGACTGTTGAGATATCATGTCATGTACCTGCTCCAGCAGCCCTCCAGTCTGTGGTGGTGTCATGGCAAAAACTGTTCAGCTGACAAAACGATCGCCAGGTTGTAGTTATGGGGTTATATTAGCCACATAATATACATTCAAAAGGAAAACAGTACTGAGTTAGGTATAATAAGATATATTTGACAATTATGATGCATTTTAGGCCAAAACAAACTTGATCTAGGATTAAAAGCAATTAAAATAATGCAGTCACAAGGTTACATGGAAAATACTTGATTTTCGAGATACATGTAGATACTGTAGAAATATACTCTGCATCAACAATGCACTATACATGTGTTCATGTAGTATTGCACTGGGAATTTTGACAATAAACCTTTGGAATTTTAGCAGATGTGTCTCTTTTGTTTTACAGTATGTGTGAAGGTTACCATCAAGTGACAAATTAAATACTAAAAGATTGGAAAAGCTGTCTAAGAACAATCCAGCAGTTTGAGAAATCACTTTTGGTTTGGTGTAAGTCTGTCAACAGAATTATGAACCATAAAGCAGTTTGTGTTAAAATGTTAAATCCCATTAAACCCTAACCCAGGGGTGTCCAATCATGTGCCATGGAGAGCCAAGACCCTGCAGGTTCTCTCTTCTACCCAGTGTCTTCAGCAGGTGTTTTCACTGATCAGCAGTCAGTGGAAGAAATTCAGTGGAATCTGCTGTTGAAGACACTGGTTGGAGGTAAAGCCTGCAGGGTCTTGGCCCTCCACGGCACATGATTGGACACCCCTGTCCTAACCCATTATTAGAAAATCCAGATGCTAATATGGCCCAGAATTCCTCCTTATACTGGTACTATCACTAAAGTGTGCAGTGTCTTCTGCACTGGCACATCCAACAATACAGTCTTCAGTTAATAAAATAATTGTTTTGGTTACTTTTTCTTAAAAATGAGCCATTATTTTCAAAGTCTCTGATAAATGGTTTGTACTGTTGACTCTTTTCACATCAGTGTCTTAACAGACAAAATAGAAAATGGTGATGCAAACACATAAGCCACTAAATTGTTTATTACAATCTGCAGCAAATTCCAGATTATTCAGAATGTGCAAAATTGCAAAATTCAAACTGTAAAAAAAAAAAAAAACAACTTAGGATGGGTCACACACACCGGCCATGCTGCCTCACTGAGAAGCAACTGGGATGTGCCACTCACACTGGTCCCAGTTCACCAGATCTTCAGTCTGCATCTCTGTAAATAGTGACGCACAGTCCGGTTTTGGGTGGAGTTTGCATGTTTCTCCCCGTATCTATGTGGGTTTACTCCGGGGTTTCTCCGGTTTCCTCCCACAGGCCAAAAACCATGCAGGTTAGGTTAACTGGAGACTCTAAACTGGCCCTAGGTGTGAATGTGTGTGTGAATGGTTAAGGGATAGCGCCGTACCATGGCTGCTTCATCCATCCAGGTGGATGCCCTCAATTTCCCCTCTGGGGATCAATAAAGTATACAAAATTAAAAAAAAAAAAAAATTCCTCTTGCCTAGATGAAAGACAGAAATGGGTGGTGGTTAATTAAAACAAGTTTAAAACATATTTGGGAAATACACTTGTTGCTAAAAGCCAGTGGTAGAATGTGACATAAAAGTACTTTGTTGTTGTATTTAA
Organism: Pholidichthys leucotaenia; assembly: GCA_020510985.1. NCBI lineage: Eukaryota > Metazoa > Chordata > Actinopteri > Cichliformes > Pholidichthyidae > Pholidichthys > Pholidichthys leucotaenia. The sequence continues at coordinate 252,247,074 of CM035839.1, forward strand.
CCACAATTTTCATGTAGCTGCGCTTCAGTAAAGTAGAGTTTACAAGGGCTGCATTATGTTTAAAATCATTTGTTTTTACTGTGGCCTCAGCAATCAGAATGAATTAATACATTCAATTGAATGGAATATAATACTTTAACTGAGGGTGTGCATCACCGAGTGTGGAGTCGCTCAGTCAAAATATGGAATTTTTATCAATAAAAGTTTAGCCACCGCTCTGTCACCGCTGTGTCTCTTCTTGCCCTGGCTTCAAGTGTGGGCGATGTTTCGTACTTGTATTGCTAAAATATAAAAGGAAGCACTACAATGGGTCTCAAATATTTATAATTTGTCCTGCTATTATAATACTGCATGCGTTTATTGATGATAGACTATAAACTACACATATAAACAAAATTATAATGATGACTGAACAACTCCCATTCCCCAAAGTGCAACATACAGTTATGAACATAACTCACAAAGGATCACACAAGTGATCTGACAAAAAAATAAATACATTAACAAGCGGTTTATTTTACAGTTGATGTTCCATTCATTTTCAATTATTCTGTAATTAATATTCACACAATCAAATAAATCTCAGTTAAGTCCCTTTTATATTAAGTGGAAATTGTGCTACTTTAGTTTTGGCACTTTATCTATAAAAGCAAAGGATTTCAGTACTTTCCACAGTGGCAAGGTCCATTGTGGGGTGCCTCCTTTTCCTTTCCTCTTGCCTAGACGAAAGACAGAAATGGATGGTGGTTAGTTAATGCAAATTCAAAACATATACAGGTACATCTCAAAAAATTAGAATATCATGAAAAAGTTCAATATTTTTTGTCACTCTTTTCAGAAAGTGAAACCCATATATAGATTCATTACACAGACAGTGATATATTGCAAGTGTTTATTTATTTTAATTTTGATGATTATGGCTTACAGCCCATGTTAACCAACATTTCAATGGCCAACATTTCTATTTAAAAACTATTTTTTAAAATTAATTTTATGTAATATTCTAATTTTTTGAGAAACTGAATTTGGGGTTTTCAGGGGCTGTAAGCCATAATCATCAAAATCAAAATAAATAAACGCCTATATCACTCTCTGTGTAATGAATCTATATAATATATGGATTTCACTTTCTGAAGTGAGTGTAGCATCATCTCACTTTGGCTCATCAATAAGAATTATTCTTCAGCTTAAAGACACTGTTTCACTCAGGAAAAGGACAGCCAGAAACTGTTCTTTTACCCCAGGCCACAGCTGAACTCACATTTCTTTGTTAAAACCAGTCTAAGGAATTCACCCTAATGCACTTCCTGTTTTGACTTTATGGCCCATAAACGTGGATACATAGAACAGAACCCTGGAGTGCGTCACATGGCCTACAAAGATCCACAGCTCACCACTGCCCTTACTGGCAACTCTGGGACATGCCGGATTTAACCAGCAAACCTTTTTACCGCATCTTTGTTAAGACTCACTTCTCAACAAACCTCTTCCTCTTTTTCAGGACACCATGGGAAAAGCAAATGGACTCTTGATGTTTATTCTGGACAATCAATAATGGGTTTGAAATATACTAATCCTTGAGTTAGATATGTGCATGTTAAAATGTTTAAATGAATGTTTATTCTTGCATGTTAATTTAGAAGCACTGATTATAAGTTTCATGAACTCTGAAATAGGTTAGAGTTATACATAAATGCATCGATGAATATTAAGTGTAAAAAAGTTACCAAAAAACATTCAAATCATGTGACTTATCGCAGCCAATCCCTGCTTGACAACAGCTCTCTCTAGGTTCAGACAAAAGACTGTTTGTTCATTGGACTAAAGTTCATAAAGCCCGCCCACAAAGGAAGCCTATTGACTGAGCTCCTGTCAACCCGGAAGCCCGCAAAAGCTCGACTGAAGTTATAAAAGGAGGGAGACCCCTCGCTTCTTCCTCTTTTGGCTTTTCACTTCAATTGTCTTCATGTCTATTTACACAGCAGAGAACTTTTCGGGAGAACAAAGGGACTTATCCCACGTGTTTCTTCTCTACAATCACAGAGCCTGAAGTATCCTGTTTTTTTGTAACTTCTTTGTATCTTAATGTTTCTTTAAGCGCCTAGGAATTAATTCTTTTTCTTGAGCTCAATTCTAATTAGGAGTTAAAAACGCCAATCCTAGACGTTTATTCTTATAACCTTTTCCTGTTGAACTTTCTGTAAAACCACCGTTTTAATTTTAATTTAAGTTTTAATCTTGACTTTAATTTTATAATTTTATTGACTATTCCCACACCAGCAGTTCTTGTATCTAAAGTCCGAAGATCTGTTAATTTTGCTATTGGATCAGATTTTTAATTATTCTCAAATTCCTCTGGAAAGCCGCTTGCCAACGAAGAAGAAAGAAGACGCAGCTCGCTGCGATCATGTGCAGCTGAAGAAATCAGCACACCATGAAGATTAGATGCCTCGGCTGGATTTCAACCATTGGGATCAAACATACCAATCTCATCCCTCGTCAAAGAATATTTGCTGGTCAAATATTCCAACTTTTGGAGCCATCTAAGAACTACAAGACAAGCAGAAGGATCTTCAACTTCAACCATCACCCAGCCACGTGAGCTGCATTTTTATTCATCTGCTGAGTTTAACGTCTGAGGTTCGATAATAATTTTGATATCTGATCAGATGCAAATCTAAAGAGTAAGTAATATAACTCATCTTTTCATTAAAATCCCGTTTTCACTTTCTTAAGAGCAATCCAGAATTTTTCATATAATTAGTAAAACTTTCCCCATAAATTTGCGGTTTCCATAATCTGTTAACTTCAAACTGATCTAAATTCATTTCACAGTTAACCCTGGTTCTGCAAATGTTGACACTGTTAATCTATCATTTACAAGTTCAGTTTTATGGTTAATGAAATCACTGCAATGTCTTTTAATCATCATTTCATTTAATAAATATGTGAAAATGAAAGAAGTTGTTGGGAATTTATTTCATTCTGAGTCTGGTTTAAGTCCCCAGTATCGAATTCACTAAAATTTTGAGACTGATTATTAATTAATTTATTGAGTGATTAAACAGGTATAAAGTAATAATTAATGATTGAATTGCTCCCTAAAACTGAGCTGGTGCCCCACAAGTGTGATTAATTTTCCCTGTGTATATGAACCAAGAATTCATCTCCGGTTCCAATACATTAATATAAATTAAATAATTTTTATACCTGATCATAATTATTAACTCATATAACGTTACATGAGTGACAAAAAATATTGAACTTTTTCATGATATTCTATTTTTTTGAGATGTACCTGTATTAGAGAAATACACTTGTGAAAGTCAGTGGTGGGATGTGATAAAAATGTTTCATTTCCCTGACAAGTGAGCACCCCAGGATCCACTCTGTACATGTACATTTTCAATCCAGGGAATTATAGTGTAACAGAAACAGCACAACAACACTGTTCCAACACTTTTTTTGGAAAATCCACAGAATAGAAATGTGGGCCTATTATGAGGCTTTAGAAAATTATGTGAATCACTTTATAAATCACTTTATAAATCACTGATTTGAAAATGTACTTGAATATGTTGAGATTTTGGATCCTGGAGTCCTCTTGACCTGTATCCTAATATCAACACAACATGCTGAGGGAGGCAGACCCCTGGCATGTGGAAACACATTCTAGAAAGAAAATACACATAACTTAATGCACAGCACCAAAGTGCAACATGTACACAAACCAGGACTTTAACCAGGATTAACATATTTCATCGTTTTGCTCTCACATGCAAATACTTCGGACAAAGCAAGCGTGAATCAGCAGAGTTGGCTACTAGCTAGCTAGCTACTAGCTAACACTCGTTAGGCAGCACAGGACAGCATTGTATTGCTCAAAAAAGTGAGCTTACCACCAACAGGATAAATAAGCGAAAAGATGCACTATATCACAAATCACTCACCATCGATGGTTCTCTCACTTTCATCTTCAGCTTGTCCGTAGTCCAGTTCTATGCTGGGCTGCCATCTGTTTCATTGTGGGTCGGTCTGGATACTATCTGCCACCAAGCACAGAAAACTCCGCACCTCTTCGTTGGACCACGGTGTAGATTTTCGTGAAACCTGCAATGCCATCTCTATTAATATTGTGTTTACTCGGTGATCGTGTTTACTCCGTGAACTTTTGCCAATGGCGGTTTGGAGATTCTGCAGAAGAGGACGCTTTCATGACGTTACGCCCAATCAGTGGCCTGCAGTCTGTTGACGTCACATTTTCGGCCCGACTTAGCGCGGCTGTACCCTAGCCTTGAGTCAGTACTAAAAAAGTATCTGGTACCAGGTACTAATGGAAAAGGCTACAAAGCGAGTCGAGTAGAGTAGAGTAGGGCTGAGTGGGTACTAGTGGAAAAGGGGAATATGTCTCCCAGCTGGTCTGGGAACGCCTTGGTATCCATTCTAAAGAGCTGGAGCAGGTGTCTGGGGAGAGGGAAGTCTGGGCTTCTTTGCTTGAACTGCTGCCTCCACAACCCGGACCTCTGGAAAAGCGGTAGAAGATGGATGGATGGAGTGTCAGAGTCATTAAACTATTTCTACACAGTATTGTGTTCCATTTTACTCTGACAGCTTAATCATCATCAAACCACAGCTCTTTCATCATTCCACTGTTCCAGCTGCCCGACAAACCCTTACTGTGATATCACTGCTCACAATAATGAAGACTCCACCAGCCCCAGTGGTCACTGCTCCAGTCTCCAACAACCCTCTGTCAGCTGCAGAGAAATGACAGAATAAAACACGTCACTTTGACTCAATACTTGATGATTCCTGACCAAATAGGAAGATTTTTCTCATGAATCTGTGCCTTTTCTCTTTTAATTCTACTATTTTTATTTATTCCTCCTAAATTTGAATCCTTTTTGCATAAATTTGTTACTTTTGAGATGGTTTTTATGTTGAAATAAAAAATTCAAAATGTTTTAAAATAACTCATTACTTTTTTCTTAATTTTTATATTAAATGTGCAACTTTTTCATGCACATTTTTAGTTTTTATGCATACATTAGATAACTATTTGGAAAACTTTAGATTTTTCTTTTCAGTGTGTTCACGAGGAAAAAAATATGGTGAGCTATACAAGAGAATATTTTACATTTAGACATATGCCAGGTGTTTCCAGAATATTTTTGATTGGTTTTAGCATTCAATTCTTGATTTAATGTTTAAATAAACACACATCATTAACACAACTTCCATTACTTCTATTCCATTCAAATGTGAAGATCTGAATTGTTTCCGATGTGTTTACAACTGCATTAAATAATTAAACCAGTCTACATCCTGAGGACCGCTCTTGTTTCTCACAACAGTTTGTTCAAATAAGAAATGACTATTTCAGCAGAATTTAATACAATTCAGTTCAACTTTATTTATATAGCGCCATTTCACAACAACATTCATCTCATAGCACTTTCAACTGTAGGGGAAACCTCCCACAATCCGGAATATATTAATTGTGCTAATGTATGGATGTTAAAAATAACATTGCCATTATCAGGGTTGACACTGATGAGGATTTTGGAGGATGTAAAGAACAGTATTTGGCCATTTCTTATTTTGTTTCATGTTTCCGCCTTGTAGAAAGCAGGTTTGCTGGTAAACATGTCAGTCTCTCATGGTTTCATGTTTTCCTCTATAAAAAAGTTGAACAATTCCATTTTTGTAAGCTGTCTTTTAAATCCACCACCACAGCCCTGTTATGCTGCTAACGCTACTACAATTGCTATGAACAAAATAAGAAGTCACATCTGCTCTGTCACAGGTTTTCATGCCATGTCCCATCATATAATGCAACTACCTATCTCTAATGTCTCTCAGAAACTGAGCCTTCACCCAATAACTGTGCAACTGATTTTTGAAATAAGGGCTGATCCAGCTACCTAGTTGAGCTAGCACAGGCTTTTTTTTTTTTTTTTTTTTTGTTACTTATTTGTACCCGTAGGTAGACTTGGTTTGCAGTCTGGTGACAAGTCACCGGCTGCTGGTCGCTGCGTGCGCGAGCGCCCTAAACCTACATGTTTTTTGGTGTGCGGGAGGAAACCGGAGAAATCCCGGAGTAAACCCGCGCAACACGGGGAGAACATGCAAACTCCACACAGCTCACTGTTGGTCGGGGGCTGGGATCGAACCCACGATCTCATAATCCCCGCGATCCCCCGGCCGAGGGTAAAACTGTGCTGCCACAGTGCTAAACCACTGCGCCACCGTGCAGCCAGGCTAGTAACAGTTGCAAGTTTGTGAGCTTTTACTGCACGTAAACAAAAAAAAAGCTGGCAAAATAAAACAAGATCACAGGCCAGGGCTATTCAATTACAAAATCAGTTGGGCCACAGTTTGAAATGAAGACATGTAACTGGGTCGCACATGTTCAGCGATCTGTTGAATATGACATATTTCAAACCAACACAGATCAGTATGACGAAAAATATGCACTTTTTATTCACTGTCTTGGTTTAAATGTGCACTTGGCATGCATGACAAAGGCACATCAAAAGTGCGTAAAAACACAATAACACTGCTGGGGCTGAGCAGAACTTGAAGTAGTAGAACTATTTTTCCTCTTGAACAACAATTAAATTAATAGAATGAAAAAATAAAATTACTTTTTATTATCAAAATTGTAAATAACCATTTTGGTTACATCTTACTCTGGCATATCTCAAAGTGCATAAAAATTCAATGTGCACTGTATGTGGCATTTACATTTGTGTCCCTTTTGAAATAAAATATACCACATCCTGGTCATAACTGACCTTGGCACATCACAAAGTGCATTTAGCTGAATAAAAAAAAGAGCTGTCAGACACTTCAGTGCACAACCCCCCCCAAGAAAAGATTGATAACATTATCAAACACTGCACATCCACTATTGTGGTTTATTTTATTTTAAATCACCACATGTGTGAGTAGGAACCTCTTTTTGTAACTACACATTGCATTACACACACAAATCAGTCAACCAAAAATTTCTAGTATAGTTAAGGATGCAAAAAGCACCCACTTAAAAACTTGAGTAATGTCTTGAAGGTTTGAGGTTTTTCTCCAAAATTTATTACAATTTTCTTATATAGTTTTCTACTTGTCTCTGTAAATGTATCTAAATTTGAAACCGTTTTCCTGAAATTTAGATGGTGGTCTGTGGAGAAAGATCCATTGTTTGGAACTATTTGTCTCTGCATGACCCACGTGACTTCCGCCTTTCACAGTTTCTATAGAAGTCTACCAGAGTGTTGCAGCTGTCATGGTATGTATACAGCTCTGGGTACTGTTATGTACTGAAATGAGTGAGACGTGAGTCATCTTATGCCAAGCAACGAACTGACTTTAGTGCATGAACACATAATATATACAGCAGCCACAGCCCAACTGACGTCATCCCGGCCGTGACGGCTATGGCAAGCCGTCACGGCCGTCACGGCTATGGCACGTGACGGCCATAGCCGTCACGGCTTGCCATAGCCGTCTGGGGGGACGGCTATGGCAAGCCCCAAGGGCCAAACCCACACATGACAAACCCCCCCCCCCCCCATTTTAGAAAAGTCCAAAACCACACATACAATTGAAAACTTCCCCAAATTTGGGACCCGAATCACTCACTAAGATAACGAAAACAATGCACTAAATGGCCTAACACATTCACACAAAATAACTAAAATAAGGGATAAGGACCTGTACTTATATAACGCTTTTTCTAGTCTCAAAGACCACTCAAACCGCTTCACTAGTACTAACCCTCTATTCTAAGGGCCCACAGGAGACAGATATCTAGAGACAATTTAGAACAACCAATTAACCTAACATGCATGTCTTTGGATTGTGGGAGGAAACCGGAGACCCTGGAGTAAACCCACGCAACACAGGGAGAACATGCAAACTCCACACAGAAAGGTTCCTACCCCTGCCAGCCTGGGGATTCAAACCTGGAACCTTCTAGCTGTAAAGCAACAGTGCTAACCATTGCACCACTGTGCTGCCCAGAGTTGGTGGGTGGACTAACACACAACCCGCACGGCACAGTGGATTATTCTGCCACTGGTAAACTAAAAAGAAAAAGAGACCATCAATAAACTAAAATCACTGCCGTGATCCTAAACTAAACAAAAATACATAAAATAATCCCATTTTACAACATACATATATATATGAACATCAGAACTATTAATAACGTGCTACCACAAAGTGCTTGGGATGGAAAAAGTTGGAACTTGCATGGGTCCAGGGCAGCCCCTCAGCAGGTGCGCCCCTGGAGACTGCAGACCCCCGGCGATGGCCGATCTTCTGGATGGCAGGGCCCGGATCCTGCACCGCCATCACCGACCACTGCTCTCGTCCAGCTCTGCCACCGAAAGCCCCTTCCTGGTCATGCCACAGCTCATTGGCATGCCTTACCGAACCATCAGACAGCTGAAAGTAAGCTGCGCCCAGCTTAGCCACGATTTACAGGTGTTCCTGGTGTTTCACTGGCTGTCATCTGGCCCGTGTTCGCCGTGGACGTTCCTCTCCTTGAACCTGGACCAAGTCCATAACTCTACGAGAGGCTCTGCTCGGCCCGATATGGTGCTGCTCTGCATGCGGTTTCTCCGTGCCTGTCGGTCTGGCCTCAACCTCTTCTAAAGCTGTTGTAGTGTGCGCCATCATAGCCACAGACTCCCCGTCCCAATGTGGCCAAACTCTGGAGGCATCCGGGGCTAACATATCGGTGCCACTCATTGGCGCAGGCGCTTCGCCGTTGCACTCAGTGGCACCCTCCGCCGTTTCCCCAGCGCTGGGACTGAGACCCCCTTGCACGGAATCTAAGCAAAACCTTCTTGACCACCGTGGTACCCGTTAGCTCTTCGTACTGTTCGCTCCCAGTGTCCGTTTTCGACTGCGGCTCGTCTTGGGTACAAAAGCAGTCCAGTACCTCCTCTCTGTCATCCGAGGTGCTCCGCTGCTCCGTGCCACGCACTGTGGTCATGCCTGGTTGCTGCTGCTGCTTTTCAGGGCTCTCAGGGCTCTCAGCAAGCTCGCGCTCCCCTTCCCGCTGCTCCCACTCTGGATGCGGGGAAAAATGAGCCAAGTTTGTTTGCTGCTCCCCTCTGTGCTGCGGTCACTCTTAGTGCTGTGCTCTTCGGCTGGCTTGTTGTTCCTGATGGACACAAGTGCCCTCTCTTGTGGCTCCGATTCCACTGTGTTATCTAGCTTGTAGCTTGTAGCTTCTGAGTTTTGCGCCCACCTAGCTCTGTGGCTAATTTCTCCGTTGCTACTAGCTGGGCTGTTAGCTCCCCCAAGCTAGCTAGCTTAGTGTCTTTTGGCACCAACAGCCTTTCAACCCACAGCTTCGTGCTCCGTGTGTGTTCGGCAAAGTAAATGGTAAATGGCATTCACTTATATAGCGCTTTTATTCTCATCTCTTGATGACCAAAGCGCTTTACAGATCCTGCTATCCACCCATTCACACACACATTCACACACTGATGGCGGCATGCTGCCTAACATGGCGCTTCCAGACCCACCAGGAGCAATTGGGGGTGAAGTGTCTTGCCCAGGGACACAACGGCAGGATACCTGGGGAGAGTGGCATTTGAACCGCCAACCATGCGGTTATTGGATGACCTGCTGTACCTCCTGAGCCACTGCTGCCCCAGTAGCTAGCAAGCAGCCCGGCAGCATCTGCATAAGACTCCGTCTCCCCTAACATGTGGAAAATTCTCTGACCTTCTACACCGAGATTGCGAACCAGAAATGCTGACCTCTTCACTCCGTCGAATTTACCCAGACCCAATGCCGCAATGTACTTCTCAAACACGGTCAGCCAGTGGGGCCACAGAATTGTTGGCTCTCCTGGATGTTCTACAAACGGCCGTAGAGGTGCTCCACACGCCTCCATGAGTCAATCCTCAGTCGCCAAATGTTATGTACAGTGGGGCAAAAAAGTATTTAGTCAGCCACCAATTGTGCAAGTTCTCCCACTTAAAAGATGAGAGAGGTCTCCAATTTTCATCATAGGTATACCTCAACTATGAGAGACAAAATGAGAAAAAAAAATCCAGAAAATCACATTGAAGGATTTTTAATGAATTACAGTGATCCCTCACTTATCGCGGTTAATGGGTTCCAGAACCGACCGCGAAAAGTGAAAAACCGTGAAGTAGCGTCACCCCAATGACGTCATCCATAAATAATACGTACGTTCATTCTCTCACTCTCTCTCTCTCATATGATACGTGTGTGTGTGTGTGTGTACGTGTACATATATACGTAGATGTAAATAAAGTGTACATAAATATGTTTTTAGAACTCTTTTATTCTTATAACAAGATACGTAACTCAAGATGAAGATGATTTACTTCACAGGTTAATGAGAGCTTTACTGCTCCTCAGGTGACGCCTCATCGTCAGGTGCTAGAGGCGCAGGATCGTCGAGGGCAGCTGGAGAAGCTGCAGGAGGCGGCGTAGTGGCTCGACGGGAAGACTATTTCGCACAAAATGGCACAAGAGAACAGCAAAAAGTTCCATGCGGCGAGACTACGTAACACGAGCAATAAAGAGCAATGAATGCGGTCTTCCTTCCCTTCATGGACGCTCGGCAGGGAGAGGAGGTGGGTGAAACGTCTCGGCCAATCAGCTTGCGAGATTTCCGAGCCGAGCCAACACGAGAACAGCGAACAGAGAGGTGGATTTTTTGAGTTGTGCAGCTCTCTGTGTTGATACCTGATGGTCTAATGTAGTCTCCCTGCCTTCTGCTAGCGCCCGCCCATTATTTCTCAATTTTGAATTTTGAACCTTTTGAATTTTGAACCTCATTGAACTCATTATCAGTACAAAAGACACCTGTCCACAACCTCAAACAGTCAGACTCCAAACTCTACTATGGCCAAGACCAAAGAGCTGTCAAAGGACACCAGAAACAAAATTGTAGACCTGCACCAGGCTGGGAAGACTGAATCTGCAATAGGTAAGCAGCTTGGTGTGAGGAAATCAACTGTGGGAGCAATTATTAGAAAATGGAAGACATACAAGACCACTGATAATCTCCCTCGATCTGGGGCTCCACGCAAGATCTTACCCCGTGAGGTAAAAATGATCACAAGAACGGTGAGCAAAAATCCCAGAACCACACAGGGGAACCTAGTGAATGACCTGCAGAGAGCTGGGACCAAAGTAACAAGGCTACATCAGTAACACACTATAGGCCCTTTTCCACTAGCCCCACTCAGCCCCGATTTGAAAACCCGTCTCTACTCACTTCGGTTCGGTTCGGCCTCAGTTGCTTTTCAACTACTGCTGGCGCACCTGCTGGCACACCTGCTGTGGGTGGGATTTGTTGAACAGCAGGCGGCGCCACACCCTCGTGACGTGAAACACACGCGACTGAATCCTCCACAACAAACATGGCTGATGACGAGGAGAGAAGGAAGGAGGAATGACTGTGACATGAAACTGGTTAAATCTATGGTGCTGACTTGTTGTGCTCTGCACAATCTGTGTGAGAGTCATGGAGAGACGTTTGACACTACATTGGATGATGCAGTAGATGAACCAGTGGTGGCAGCGGCACAGAGAGCAGAGGAGCAGGGTGGTGATATTGTAGCGAACTCAATATAAGCACCCTACTTGGCTTGCCAAGTGGGTTGACCCTATTGGCGACACAGGTAGAGTGCGGGACTCCAGAGCGGGAGGTGTGAGTTCAAACCTCCCGGTGGGATGTCGCCATGTCGAGCTGCATGTTACAATATAATATGTGATGCAATACTTGTCTATTGCATACATATTTCAAAAAATGTTTTTTGTAAATAAAATGTTGTGCATGGTCCATCTACCTGTCCTCTTGTTCATAACGCTTATCTGTTAAGAAGGTGCGAAGCCATCAGCCTAATGATGAGTCCACACTTCTATTGTGATAATTGCTCACGCTGAGCGTTCTGACAGCCCCATACGCTGTGGGGGTCACACACGATGTGTTCCTCCCCACACTCTCAATTTTTTTTTCCCGTATATTTTTCTCTTTGGCGTACAGAAATGGCAATATGCCCGTATTTGCTAAAATTGCATTTTCCCCATATTAACATACGGCGAAACCATATCACTTTACAGGTATGTAATTACATGCAGAAACACCGCACAGGCCATCTTCACAAAAATCCAGCTCGACAAGCCACTTTTGCTTAGGTGGAAATGCAAATTGAACTATAAATCATGTGCTGATACATGTCATATTTTCCCATGTAAAGGTCTCCCACTTTTACTTACAAATTGATTTTTAATTTTTGGGAAAAGGGAATATAAATTTTGCACTTGTTGGTAACAACAGTCGTGTGCGACAAAAACACAGTTGTGTATCCTTGTCCGATTTGTCTACTGTTATTAGTGCCAAATTTTTGCTAGATTCCTTCTTAATTTATTAAATTTTGACTGGTGATGCAACATTCAACTTACATGTACTTACCTTTAGCAGTGTCTACAAGTTCAAGCACACCTGTACAACTGCTTATAACCTAAAAAAATGTACCCGTTCAAGAGAAATGGATTCTGCATTGCAAATTTGTTTAAAATAAAAAAAAAACAAACTACCAAGACATTACGCTTCGTTGTGTTGTTAAAAATTAAATTACCATTAGAAGGCTATACACCTGACCTGATGAACAGCAGCATGTGGAGTGAACAGAGAATGGAATGTGTATGTAATTATTGGCTTTTCTCATACGGTATCATAACAGATAAACCAGACTTTTGATGCAAACAATACAATTTTATTCCAGAAGCAAAATTTACAAACAAAAAAACAGACTGGGCGATGACATCTCTGCGAGCTCTTCCCTTCGTAACGCAGCGTCCTGTTCCAGGGCTTCACGCGCATCTGCCCACACATCTGCGGCCACCTGTCGCAAATGCTGCATGTACTCCTGATTCTTGCCGCTGGTCATGTTGCCGTTCCAAGAGCCGCATCTCTTCATCATGCATGTTGACCATCGCTAATGTAAGGTCAGCGATGGGAGTTGTCTGTTTTCGTCTTGCCTAGATGGAAAGACAGAAAGGCATGGTCGTTAAAGCTGGATCACTACATATATTATGGAATTACACAGGTGAAAGTCTGTGGTGGAATGTCACTATTATATTATGCTTCATTGCTGTATATAAGCTGAACTGTCATGTTGCTGCCCCTCAGTAGAGCAGATTTTGCAACACGCAGGGTGCTGTCTTCGGCTGCAGCCCCCCTGCAAAACTAAAAAGGATTAAGATTAAGAATATGGATGGATGGATGGGTAATGTTTAAACTAGTTGTTTGTAGTGTGGCCGCAGAAATCTGAATGGGTTAATACAGTCAGCTGACGCGAAGCATTTCAATGAAGCATGTTGATTTCAACGGCAGTTCATGCACTTTGTTTGTCTAAAACAGGAGTTACAACAGCATTTCAATCACCACACCTAAAAATGGTTGTGGAACACCGATAAGTGAAGACCAAAGAATAACCTTTTTGTACATTTAAAAAGACATTTTCAATTAATTAATATGCAGCTACAGGAAATTGCATTAATCAATTTGGTACATAACTTGTTAGGCTCCAGCCCCCCCACGACCTGTAAAGGATTAAGCGGTAGAAGATGGATGGATGGATGGATGGATTTTCGACCCTGGTTTCCGCTGCTGGACCTGTTTCAACCCCCCCAAAAAATTGTGGTTATTGTGCCTTACCGGCACTTGAACGTGATCCAGATGGAGCTGGTGATGTGGAGTCGATCCAGCTGGCGCTCCGCCAGACGCACACGCAGACGCAGCGCCAGGAGAGTCCGCTGTGTCCATCATGTCCACTGAGGTGGACCCCTGTGATATGAAATGCGATTCTAGAAAGAAAATGCACGCAATTTAAAACTTAACACCAAAGTGCAACATGTACACAACACTCTAAAGTTTTTAACCGGAATACAATAAGCGTAATTCAGCGTTTTGTTCGCGCTAATACTTAACACAGTGCTTCTCAATTATTTTTTGCAAAGCCCCCCCTAGGAAAGAGAAAATATTTTGTGCCCCCCCCCACTCGCCGCGGTGACTATAAATAAGATCATTATCTATAAAAATTGTATAAGTATACCTAAAATTGTATCCTTTTTAACATTAACAAAAGAAAAAAGCAATATAAATCAACTTTCAACAAATATTAACTTTATTATGCCACACAGAAACCCTGTTATAGTCTAAAACAGAAAAAAAAAACTTAAAGTGCATCAAAGTGCCTGAAATAAAAAATATGTCAATCCTTATTTAAACTAGAAACATTTTTGACCAACTGAACCATTTGATGCTGAGAAAAATAATTCAGTCAATAAATAATATTAAATGTAAATTGATCTGGAACATTAACACAGGAGCACCAATATATTTAACAATTGTGTGGGGTTTTTTGCACTACGCAATTTGGTGTGCCACTTTAAATGATGCTAAAAGTGCTCGCTGGTTCACTGATGTAGCGTTCACAAAGCGGGATGATTGTTGGCCGTACTCCGCACGTTTTCGCTGAAAAAAATCAAGCGGCTTATCAATGTGTTGAGGATGTAATGTCTGTAGGTGACGTCTTAATTTATTTGGCTTCATGCTGTCCGCTGCAAACATTTTCAGACACAGTAAACACACCGGTCTTTCCTCGTCTCCCACCGTAGTCAGAGTGAAGCCAAGCGCTAGATAAGCTTCGTCATATTTCCTCGTCTTAGCTTTTGGGAGACTTTCATTTGTCTCTTTACCTCTGTCTCTCTCCACCTTTCTTTTCGTTACTGTTAAATATTTCTCCATGGTGTCTCTCGAGGGGTTTGTTGACAGCAATTTAAAAAGTTTTAAACTCCCGCACAGACTTTGACAATGAGAGCGCCACTGCACCACCTGCTGCCGTGGATGTGCAATTACACTTTACACGGCAAAAGCAAAGCCTGTTCCCCGGGGTCATACGCGCCCCCCCTGGCATCGCATCGCGCCCCCCCCACTATTTGAGAAGGACTGACCTAACACAAAGCAAGCATGAATCTGCAGTTGGCTGCAAAACAATAGGCAAGCCTCAGTAACAACCATTACCCACAATCTAACAACCTTCCTATTTCTTAAAAACAGTGAGCTTGGCACAGAAAGGATCAAGTGGCGAACAGATGCGCAATATCAAATAAACACTCACCATCCACGGTTTCCAAGGGCCGTGACCGTGACGGTGGCCGTGACAGTGACGTGTGGAGCCCAATGTCTCTCAGCGAGCCACTTCCACTCCTTCCATCCGCTGAACTTCGAGCAATGTGGTCCTTCACTGCTCGGTAATCGCTTTTCAGCTTTTTCAGCTTCTCCCGACACTGTTTGGCAGTACGGATGTGCCCTTGGGAAGCCATCTGCTCGGACACCTGCATTTCGAGTAGATCCGTCCAACTCGCGCTGGATGCGATCGTCGCCTAATATAGAAAGAAAATTGCGCACCTCCTAATATATAATATTAGGAGTATATAAGTATATTATACAGTATATAAATATAATATACCGTATTAAAGGGGTGCACTGTATTCACTGCTGAACAATTACAAATGGCGGTTGTGGAGTAAATTCAGCAGAAAAAGTCGCTTTCATGACGTTACAACCTGACCAATCAGTGGCGACCAGTCTCTTAAAGTCATATCACAGCCCTACTCAGCCCGGTTAGACCCTGCCCTGGATCAGGTACGAAAAAAGTACCTGCTAACCGGTGCTGGGGCTAGTAGAAAAGCGCCTAAAGCGGGCTGAGTGGTGCGGTGTAGGGCCAAGTGAGGCTAGTGGAAAAGGGCCTATGCCACCAGGGACTCAAATCCTGCAGTGCCAGACGTGTCCCCCTGCTTAAGCCAGTACATGTCCAGGCCCATCTGAAGTTTGCTAGAGAGCATTTGGATGATCCAGAAGAGGATTGGGAGAATGTCATATGGTCAGATGAAACCAAAATAGAACTTTTTGGTAAAAACTCAACTTGTCGTGTTTGGAGGAGAAAGAACACCATAACTACTGTGAAGCATGGGGGTGAAAACATTATATTTTGGGGCTGTTTTTCTGCAGAGGGACCAGGACAACTGATCCGTGTAAAGGAAAGAATGAATCGTGTATCGTGTATCGTGAGATTTTGAGTGAAAACCTCCTTCCATCAGCAAGGGCACTGAAGATGAAATGTGGCTGGGTCTTTCAGCATGACAATGATCCCAAACACACTGCCCGGGCAACGAAGGAGTGGCTTCGTAAGAAGCATTTCAAGGTCCTGAAGTGGCCTAGCCAGTCTTCATATCTCAACCCCATAGAAAATCTTTGGAGGGAGTTGAAAGTCCGTGTTGCCCAGCGACAGCCCCAAAACATCACTGCTCTAGAGGAGATCTGCATGGAGGAATGGGCCAAAATACCATCAACAGTGTGTGAAAACCTTGTGAAGACTTACAGAAAATGTTTGACCTCTGTCATTGCCAACAAAGGGTATATAACAAAGTATTGAGATGAACTTTTGTTATTGACCAAATACTTATTTTACCGAGGAATTTACCAATTAATTCATTAAAAATCCTTCAATGTGATTTTCTGGATTTTTTTTTTTCTCATTTTGTCTCTCGTAGTTGAGGTATACCTATGATGAAAATTGGAGACCTCTCTCATCTTTTAAGTGGGAGAACTTGCACAATTGGTGGCTGACTAAATACTTTTTTCCCCACTGTATGTAATAAGTGAGACATGAATCAGGTTGTGCAGAGCAACAAACTGACTTTATTGAGTGAACACATATAAACAGCAGCCGCAGCCCGCCTGATGTCATCCCCCCAGATGGCTACGGCAAGCCCCAAGGGCCAAACCCACACATGACAGGTACCACACACTTCTCCCATTGCTATATGCAGCTGTGGAGACCTCACCTGTAGAAGTCTGCAGGCTGCATCAGAAGCCACAATAGTCGTTCAGTTGAACGCGAGAAATATACCCAGAAATAAATTCCCGTTCCAGTGAAATCGGTCTAGGTGAACATTATACTGATGGTACAGTAAAATATGTACAACCAAATTTGAAAAGTTCAACACATTTCATTTGCACAAATGGGAGAAATTTGCTACGGAAATGTGATCAATTCCGTCGAGAAATCATTGAAAGTGGCTGCGCGAAAGGTTTTAGCATTTAGACGTGTCTCAAGCCGCCAATAAATGTACGCAGACGAGAGCGCCCTCTTGGTGGCATTGATGCACATTGGGTCGGTCTGCCGCATACGAATCAACGCCCCGAGTCAACTCTGTGTGTGGCATTAGCATAGATAGACTGGCTCCGTGTCCTAAGGACTCAACATAGACTGGTTGCCGCTCCCTAAAGGAATATAGGGATCGGTAGCTATCGCTGAATTCGTGCTTTCCAGTTGACTTGGTTTATGAAAACATTCCTTTCCCCTTCAATATCAACATGTTACATGTAATGGCATTAAAATTTCTTGATTTTTATTTTTTACCCAGACACCAAAGCAACCGAATAAATAATATGAATGTTCATTTTTAAATATTTCCTCACTGTTTATCTTCATCATCACCATCGAGCTTTCCATGCTTTTTGTATTTAAGGGGCAGACACTATTAAATCAATAACTGTCTCCATGTTGTCTCCCTACAGCGAAGTGATCTCCCAAAATGATTTCAAATTACATGTACATGTGCTTGCAATGATTCATGTAGTTCATTAGAGATCAACTAAAAACAAACTACCTCCATTGAACAATTCATGATAAGCTAGTTGGAAAAAAAAAATTCTAGCCATGTCATTTTGGCCCGTGGAATAAAAATGCAAATGTATGTACATGTACAAGGAAAATACACAATATGTAAAATATAATTTGGTCCGAATTTAGGACCTTCCAGGCACTACAATTACAGTTGCAAACTGAAAAGGAGAGATTGAAGTGTCACACAATGCAGCCCTTAAAACTAAGAAAGATGTCATGAAGACAAAAACTAGTGCCCACTGTTTTGTTCAGGTTGAAACTTTTTCCAGGTGTATCTTGCAGAAACCTATAAAAATAGAAACTGGTTGATTTTCATTTAATAAATCAAGCATTATAACAAAATTAGTATCGTAATAGTGCACACATACATGTGGCTGGGAAATTTGTGGAAATGAACACATTAAATACAAGACTGTTGCATTGAAACAGGCACATTTAATCCTGCAGTTTGGTTGTTTGTTATTTACTGTAAGCCATTTTAAAAAAAAGAACCTGTACATGTTCATATCATCTGCACACATTAAATGAATCAAGGATTTTTGGTTGGGAAGATGGTGGGCAAATTATGCAGGTAAATCTGTATCCAAATCAAACCCTATGTCAATATCATCACTACTATTGTCATCATTGTCGTCGTCATCATCTTTGTTGGTACAGTTTGTGCACTTGCATAAGTCTGTACAGTTCAGGTTATTTCTTTTGCAAACGCATCTTCCTTGAGCACAGCTGCTCGTCTTGCAGCCACAGGCAACCACCTCCATCAAGCTTTTGGGTGCTGGGGGCTGCGTCATCCACTTCACTGTGATGTTACCCTCTTGAACTGTCCACCCATGATCATGAGGTGATGGCGGTTCAGTGATGGCTACAGTAACTCTTCTACCAATAGCCGCTTGGTAAGCACAACGTCTAATGTGCTGGATCAAGGCATCTTTACAAGGAGGTAGGCACTTTTCTGAAGATGTTGCACAGAAGGAGAGGTACCTGGCTTCATTGACATCTTTACATTTATGCCCGTACAAGTTGCAGACAAATTCTGTAAGGATGGAGATCAGTTCTGAATTTGGAATATAGTCAGCTCCAAGTTCCTCAAATGCTTTCAAGTAGTGAATATTTTGAAGTGCAATGTCAAGTGGCTTCTTTTTCCCCTTCCCATAAAATGCACTGGTGCTGTCACAACCAGAGAACACATGCAGTCCAATAAGAGCCCTGCAGACATTCACACCCAGTTGGTCTGCAAGGGTACTGATGTGGATAATTCTTTGAGAATTGCCTCTGCCAGTCATAAATAATAATTCGGCATCAATATGCTCTACATGCCCCAGTGCCAGGATTGCAACGTCAGTGTCAGGGCTCTTGATGATAACTGAAGATTGCTTCCTGCTTGCATGTTGAGCATGAAGAATTAGTCTGGTGTCTGCTTCCTCGTGATCACATTGGAGAGATGGAATCTCAGTGATGACACAACCATCCTCGGGCCATGTTAGCAGGTGACATGACTTGCCATGAGTAACAACAAATTTCTCTATGTTGATACTTCTCGTATGTTGCCAAATGCTGAACATAAATTCCACCAAGACTTCCTTATTTCTGCCGGCAGCAAGGAACTTCTTGTATTGACGTGGAGTCTTCTGATCCTTGCCGTAAATCTTTATGGTTTCACAGCCTGTTCCGGCCCTCTTACTTCTTTCCAGCCCTTTGATACTTACAGCAGGGTAAGTGTGACAGACCCAGTCTACCCTTGGACAGTGGTATTGCCTTGCCATCGACTCCAGGTTCCCTAGAACTTGCAATGCCAATTCCCCAAATGTATCTGGTATGTTTGACAAGGACTGCAGCAGAGCCATGGCATCCACAATCAATGCGCTCTTGCGGGGAGGCTCAGACAGATGGATATCCTTATCATTCCCTTGCTCTTCCAGTAGTTGCAGCAATGAGCTCTTGTCCGTCTTGACAAGGGAGTCGGCACTATTCGCCAATGGAAATGGCACTTCACCAAGACAATACATCATTACATCTTTGATATTTATTTCCCGCCTTTGGCCAACTACAAGAAGGCGAGAGTACAGTGATTTGTTGGTCTTCAACATATTGGTATTAGATGATTTTGATGGTATGTTCTGATTGTCCTTGAATGTCTTCAACCGTTGATGCTTGATGACAGCAAATATGCTCCCAGATGCTTCACCAGATATGCGCTCCCCGAGGAATTCTTGCAGCGCACGTTCTCCAACGTCATGGGCAGTAAGAAGATCATTCTTGACTTTCTCACCAGCTACTGCTCCAGAACTCAGATTCAATAGTTCTTTACCTTCGTTGCAATTGAATGGGTTTATCATGGACTGCGTGGTTGATTTTACACACTCGACAAGTTTATGAACCTTGGATATTCTCAAAGTACCCAGCTCCTTCGGCATGGTATGAGGATTGTGTGTACCTGCATACCCACACATCATTTCACAAGACCTTGCAATTGCAGCTCGTTCTGGCTGAGCGAGTATCCAGCGTTGGACAGCAGCCTTGTTGAGTGTGAAGTGCTTGATGCCACCTTGAATTTTGCAATCACGATTCATTGTTTCCTCAATCGCTTGGTCGCAGGCAATGGATGCAAAGGGGTGGTTATCCTGGCGTTGCACAGTCCAAGCACCTTGCTTACAAATGTCCTTGTAGACAGAGGGATGTGTTTTGGGTAGTTCAACCATTTCAGCCCAATATGCAGGAAGGTATCGTGAATAATTGGTTCTGTCATATGCAAAGAACCAGGGCAACATTAACCTGATCACTGCAACATGAAGATCCCAATAGGACTGGCGAGTTGCTCTTATGAATGTAAGAAGCAGTGATACCATGTCTAAGAAAGAGCTCCAGAAATCAAATGTAGAATCTTCTTTCCTCTTTGACTCTATGAAAACTGTATACATTTGAAGAATTTCACCTGGAACTACTGAGTCCTTCATGTCTTGCCATGGCAGCTCAGATACTTGGGCAATGATGTCATTCTGCTGGTCATCTGGTAGCGTGTCAATGAAAGCTTCAAATCTCAACTGCTCAAAGGCCTCATGGACAATTTTGAGTGAATGGATAGCTCGGTTGTAGTGCCGACCAGACAAGACACCATTTATTGAGCCTTCTGCAACTACGATGGATTCAATGAGGATGTCTTTCAAGCCAGCATCGCCAAATCTCTTGCCCAGAACACTGATGAATGACATGCACGTATGAAATTCCCCAAGGCGAACAACTAACCTATCCTTTAAGACATCATTGGCCCAACGGATCTCCTGGATCTTTGCATAAATTGCCTGATCAAAGACTAGAACAGCCTGATGACACTGCAATTTATCCGCCATGTCCAAACTCCGCTGTATCACTGTGTTTACAGTAGTCATGTCGGTGGGCGTTGCTTCAATGGCAGGCAAGTAGTGTATTGATGTGATGTGAATGCCGTAATTGGCTGTGGCAATATTGAATCCTGTCCAACCAGGAACATCATTCCCACCATACATACGTGCCAAGAGAAATGTGAAATCCAACATTTTAGCTGGAGTGAGTAGAGTGCTCCACTTGGTAGACTGCACATCAGTGGCACCACAAGAAGGCCCGACACGCTTCACACGATGATATTGATTTAGTTCAGTTGGAATGTGCTTGAGAGTCTTGACCCTCTTTTTGACAGAAGGTCTTTCATGTGAAGATGATGGTTGAGATGTGCATGCCTGCAACATGATGCCATTAGTGTGATGGGTTGTGCCTGCCCCACTCATGGTTTCTTCGTTGAAGTCTATATTGTCCCACACCATGGTTAGAAGCTGTTTCTGAACAAACCCATCTGGAATCAAGTGTGCAGTAACTCTTCTGAGCATGGCAAGACTTGTTTCGTAGGCCATGATGGTGTCAGGTGAGCAACAGTGGCCGAACCTGCTAAGCAACTGCAATAGATGAATGGATCCAGTCATGTGTCTAACTGTCAAGCCCAGCGCAAGAGACTTTGGAGTCTGCTGCCTTCCTTTGGATGCCAGGTAAACTATATCTTGACAAATCGACCAGACCTTACCGTTGTCTCTATGTCCAACTTTGTACCCTGACCCAAAAGGTTCTTGAATGTCTCCTACACAAACTGAAATCAGGTTGAACAGTTCTGCCGGGATTAGGTCACATAGGTTGAAGCTGTTCAGGTCTTTGGCAGTAGGGGGCCATTACCAGTCCAAACCCTTCTTTTCTTTAATAGCATTCTTCAGAATCAAGCCTGTAAAGTGAAAGATACATACATTCCTTAATTTGATGTATAGCACGACGAAGATGACATCTTCCTAACTTACACATCGGGCAAACATGCATGTTCCCTGCTACAATATAAGGGTGAGTGATGTTAGCGGGGCGAAACACACACACATAAATCCAAACTTGTATGTTCACAAGTCTGAATTTGGATTAGGCTGCACCATGACAAATAAATGGTATTTTACAAACACACAAAATGCGGCGTTAGCTTTTACCTGCTAAATAGAGAATCCGTGTCTGCTCAATTGTTGGGGAAAACATGTCCCTGTTCTTTGAGTGTGAAGATGTGGCATCGGCTTCTTCCGATGACTCGCTGGATGTAGAGGACATCAACAGATTGTTGTCGACAGCACTGCCCATCGACAAACCCGAATAGTAGACCAATGTTGCCTCGTTCTTAAATGAAATAAAAAATGAAAATAATAATGGGTGTATAAAAACATTTTTTCACAATGCAGATGGGGGAATATGACAATTCTAAAATAACCAATAACGCAAAATACGTTTAGTTTTGTGGAATAACACAATTTTCAGAAATGAAGCAAAAACAATCTTTAGCGGTACATGTACTTATTTAACATGCTTCTTTGTGTTCAAATCCTTACTACTACTCAAAACATAAAAATCCAGTTACTCTGTACCGAACTTTTCTTAAGAAACTTACCTCCTAGTCGGCAAGTGGAAAACCAATTCTGGGTAATCCTTCTCTAACTTGGTCCTTAAAACATCAGATCTATGTGAAGAAAATTTAACTTTAAGAACTTAAACCATACAATATCGGGTTGTATTTACTTTTACTATTTAAAACTGCAGCATAACATGTGGTAAGGCAGAGGAATAGTGGCATAGTGACAGGGTGCCTAGTCAGAGGAGGTGTGAAATGCAACAAGTAGCAAAATGTGAAATCAAGTTCTGTCGCCTACCCTGCTACATAAGAGGGATCTATAGCATTTTCACGTTCTACAAAACACTTCACCCATCATTAAGGGCATACACAGTTTTGACAAATTTGCTTTTTCCTGATGAAAAAGGGGGGATGCGCCCGACCCCCTTGATCTGCCTCCATTTGTGCAAAGTGACAGTGTACAATTGGTAGTCCTTATAATTACCTGAAGTGAGATAGTTCGACATCATCTTCATCTTTTACTGCTTTGACAAACAGTTTCTGTAATTTTGTCAATCGAAGGATTTCTTCTTGCGCTTTGATCCGCTCCTCTATCACGTCCTTACAAAATGCTTGATAGGCCTTCTCATGACGAACAAATAAGCTCTGACTTCCCCTAAAGAAAACAAAAAAATACAGTCAAACTTTTGGTCTTTGAAAAATACCCTGATATAACAGGAACTGTATTATCTTAATTTTGTTTTTGTTAGATCCAAGTAATTTTTTTATAAGTGGAAACTTATGCAGACAACACTATTAGATTTGACTAAAACGATTAATATTCCATGTCGACCTTAATTTATATGGATTTCTAAAAAAAAGGAAATCCTTTAAACATATGGAAAACAATAACAGCTTTACAATTTATTCCAAAGTGCCGTATCTAAAAGCACATAACAAATCTCTCAAAAACATTCAACTTACAATCCTGATGAGTGCCTGGGTCTACGTGTTGGGTCAACTCCTATTGTGTAGTTCTTGTAGCAACTTTGATGGTAGCATACTTCTAGACAAGAGTAGCTTTTGTCACGAATATGCTTCAGCACTTCCTCATCAGTCTTTGCTTCTGCAGCTTTGCGTAGCAGACCTATAAATAATCAATGCCACTGAATTCAGTATGCCTTTCCTTTTCAGGAAAATGAACTATGACAACATCTGTAATGTCATACAGATACCTTAAATGTCTAACAAGCCTTTGACAGTCGAAATAAACATAGAAAATGGTAAGAAATTGATTCAGTGCCCTTTAAAAAAAAGACTAATTTCCTTTACCTCCATCATGTGTCAGTGCCTTCATAAGTTTATCTCGAACACGACGGCCACTGGTGGTTATCCAATTGTCAGCTTTCTTGCAGATGATACAGGCAGCTGGCAAAACAGTTGTCTTCTGAAGCAAGCTGGTACTACCACTTCTTAAGAAGTGCGGCCTTTTTGCTGGCGGCTCAATCGCTGGGGTAGCATCTTGATCCCTTGCTCTCTTCAATGCCACACGCTTTTCAGCCTGAGGAAGATCACATTTAATCAGTGCACTCCATTAAAACATTATTGGATGCTTTAAAAAAATGAGGCTTTATAGGGAAACCTCTTGTAATCAATGGAAAAAGTTGGGATTTGTGGTGTTATATATAATGTCATGAATGTACATGTGCATGTACGTTCTCGACCATGTACACTGACCAAACATATCCACATTCATGTAAAAGTAAAAACCAACTTTAAAAGTACAGCCACACATGATATGGGTTAATTTCTACTATACTGGAGGAATTTTAGCTCAAAAAAGTAGCACCGTGGCACATGTTCGTAGATAAATGGCACAAAAGATTTTGTCTTGCAGACTGCATCTTCTGAAAAGAGGTACAAAGCCAATAGGCCTACATTTACACTGAGGCATGTTAGGCTTGATAGCCTAGGCCCACTATTATTAATGGGAGTCAACAGAAAGATTTCCATATACGTAGGCCTAAGTCGTTTACTACTTTCCTCCGTAATGACTACTCACCCTCAAGGAATCAATTAAATATCATAAAAGTCAAGTTTAGCAGTGAGAAAATACAAACATTTTCAATGAAAAATTTTCCAGAACAGTCTCAGAGTTTGTAAATGTACATGTACATGTACCGGTACACGTGAGTGACTGAGTGTACATGTCAATGATGTACGCTTAATGTCATATGTATGAGATCCCTGTATGAAATTATTTCCAAAAAAATCTTAAGATTACAAAATATTAGGAAAAGTAGGACAGTCAATGTACCTTGGCAATCAAATTTATATCGGTGAATCGGCGATAACACGTGGGATGAAACCCGAAGTCAGTGTGTTCCGCTAGAAGATTGTGAAAGGACTTCCCTCCATCAAGCATGCCATGGGCTTCGATTTCCTTGACGATTTCTTGACTCCGTCCGTCCAAATTTCGCCACGATTTACAACATTCAACAACCTTAATCCACCTCATTGCTGTCATGGGAGCAGCTTTCTCATTTTTCACGGAATCGAGGTGGAAAAAGCATTTTATTTGCCCGTCACTATCTGCCTTGCTGGTTTCCGCAGCAGGGGATGCCATGTTTACTCGTTGCTTGGAGAGGAAAGCTGATCAGTGATTGGTCCAGACGGATCACGTGGCGATCATCTTCGCGTTGAAAAAATTGTAAATGTTAAATTTTTTCTCGAGTTACATTTCGTTTTTGTGCATATTTTTCGAGTTGAACTATGTGAATTGTTCTTCAATATATTTTTTACAACATTACTGTGTGAAGATCATTTAGACCGGTTTTACTGGAACGGAACTGAAAGATAGATTTTTCATCCGAGTGACTACAACTTGAAATTCAGAAATCAGCATTTCATTGTGTTGGAAGTGCTTGCCCTTTAAAAATGACTTCACTGTTGGAAAAAGGTAGATGTCATGGAGTACAAGGTCAAGAGAGTAAGGGGGGTAAGGAATTATTTCATAGCCGCAGGGCCGTGCTTCCGTCTGGGTAACATGCGAGTTGTGAACCTTGGCGTTATCTTACAGAAGGTGAACCTTTGGACCTGACGTGTTGTCAGCATGCCACACTTCTTCATTTTGATGGCCTTCTGCATTTTCTGCAGCAGTGAAGTGTAGAAAGCCACAGTAACTTTGGTACCCTTTGCAAGGAGCTCCACCATCAATACTCCAAGCTGGTCTGAAAAGACCATGAGCATGACCTTGCCTGCCGAGGGTTGGTCATGTGCCTTGTTCAGAGGTACCGTAGTGAGTCATAATGCTTTTATTGCTTCGACTGTAATTTAGTCTCTGAATCATAGAGATAATCCCATGTTTCACCCTGCGTGATTAGTCTGTAGTAGTCCTAGATTAGTAGATTAGTCTGAAGAAGTCCTCCTGGTTTTCTTGGCATGTGGCCAAAAGAACCCGCAAGCATGTGACTCGTTCCTGCTTCTGGAAAGGTTTGAGCAACCGAGGAATCCATCGTACAGACAACTTCTGCATGTGCATATGGTCATGAATCATTTTTTTTTCACAGACTCCACACTGAACTTGTCATCTGGGGCTGGCTGGTGAACAGTTATGTGTTAATCCTCCAAAATAGTAGCCTCCACTTGCCGGATTGTCTTTATCAATGGTGCACTGTGGTCCCCAGGAGTGGGTGCCATTTCCACTGATGTCTGACCACACTTGAACTGTTGATGTCAGTGCCTGACTGTGTCATACGATGGGACATCCTCCCCATAAGTCTTTCATCTCATCAAACGTGGCCTGTGGTATGCAGCTTCTCAAGTACAGAAACCTGATGACCAACTGCATTCAGCTGGCTCCATTATAAGGGATAAGGGGGATAAGGACCTGTACTTACTTGCTTTTCTAGTCTCAAAGACCACTCAAAGCACTTCACTAGCACTAACCCTCTATTCTAAGGGCCTATAGGAGACAGATATCTAGGGACAATTTAGAACAACCAGTTAACCTAATATGCATGTCTTTGGATTGTGGGAGGAAATCTGAGCCCCCGGAGTAAACCCATGCAGCACAGGGAGAACATACAAACTCCACACAGAAAGGTTCCTACCCCTGCCAGCCTGGGGATTCGAACCTGGAACCTTCTAGCTGTTAGGCAATAGTGCTAACCACTGCGCCACCGTGCTGCCCCCACACGTTATCACACCTTACTCCACCTTTGCACCTGTACAGGGCAAACTCTTGGGAGTTCAGAACTGCAAATTACGACATGACATATAAGGATATGAATTATGTGCAATTTAAGCCTCCTACAATAACTGGAAGTGGATCAGGGGAAGTCTTTAATGACCAGCCCTAGTACAGCATATTGTAATAGATGTGAACTACTCTGTAACTGAAGATCTCAATTTTCTCACAGATGTGACATGTGTAACCACCTTCTTGAATACAGAAGCTAAAGGTAGCATTGTCTTTTACTATTGTGTCTTGCTATATAGTAGTTTTGCCACACATTTTCCCAGCTATTGAATCATACTCTGTATCATGTTGTCATGACGTTGACAAGCACAGCAACACATTCACATGGTCCTGATGCTGATTCCATGGGGTTCCAATAAGCAGATGATTCCACAGAGGGTAACAAGCTTTTTTGTCAGTATAGGCTCAATTATAAACACTTACTCTCCCTCCTCCTCCCTCCCTCCCACCTCCGTTTTAAAAGTGTGAAGCCTGAGGAGACGTGGAGTGGAATTCCAACCAGGACGATGAAAGAGAATCTAATGAATCAAAACCAATCCTATTAGTTCCGGCCCACATCTCCATACTGCCGTGCTTTTTCTGCACCACAATCCACTGCATGATTTTACACAAACGGGGAACTGGTGGTGGTGGTGGTGGGGGTAAGCATGGTGGGAGGGGGAGTTTGGGGGGCGGGGGGGGGGCAGAAATCTTTCAACCTGGAGAGACTTGTTGGCTATAATTGACCATATGAGAACCCCAAAATATGATCTTTGTATTCCCCCACACACACTTCCCGCAGGAGGAGACAGAGAAATACAGTAAGATGCTCCAGGAGTGAGAAAATTGAATGACAGACTAGGCTGACAATGGCCTCCTTTTTTCTTCAGAGGAAACTTTCAGTTTCTTCTACTTTGACTTAGCAAAATGCCTTGAGAGATCCATCCACTGAAGTTTCTATTTCAAGGTCATAACGCAGAAGGTGTTTTTTCCCAATTCCTCGACATCTTTGCAGTCTGCAGACTCGAGGCCTGTGCACTCCCTGAAGTTTGGGCCTAGAACATCTGACAGTGTTCCTTGACTCCCATTCTCACACACTCTCTCTCTCTCTCGTTCTACCTCAACTTTTTTTTATCTTTCTCCCCCCCATCTTCCCCTCACCCTCCATCTTGTCCTCATTTTCATTTTTGCTGCTGAACTCCATCTCCAGGGAGTGGGAAAATGAGCAGAACAAAGGATGTGGGGGTTTGAGGATCAGATGGAGCCAGGAGATGCAGTCTTTGTGGCGCAGCCAGTTGGACATATAAAGAGATTGGGGGGGGGGGTAGAGAAAGAGAGAAGCGGCACAAGAGCAAAAGAGGTGTGAACAAGCAGCTTGGGGTGCTCAGTTTCAACACAAGTTGCACTCTTCTCTGGGAAGACCCCAGCTTTATGACACACTCAAGCAGAACTTCTGGCTTGCCGTCTACATCCTCAGCCAGCTTTGTTTTGTGATATGGAACATGGTCACCGCCCCACCCAGCTCCACAGCACTGAAAGTCCATTTAAAGATTTTGGGCAAAGTTGGTGCACTTATCCCAGAAGAATGAATTTGTTCATGTTAAATCAAGCAGATGGCAATGTTATCCTTCCTTTCAGATATTGTGGTAAATAAAACATAAGTGATCTGCAGAGAAAATTTCAGTGGGCGAGGTAGTTTTAAATAAGATTAGAAAAGGATTTTCTAGACAACAAAGGGGTATTTTCTAAAACTATGACAGTGTTGTGGTTAAACATGAAAATAACCAAGCAACAAACCGCAGTGTGTAGGCCTGTAAGTGTCAGGAGCTGAGCAGGCTTGGATTCCCCGGCTTGATCCTGACCTCCCTGTGGGTTTATTTGCCGCTGTTTATGTGTGTTTACCGTGTATTTCAGTGTGTTTCCTTTTCCTTAGGCTCTGCTCTCTGGCCGGCAGCTGTGAGCCAGCTCTCTTTGGCTCACTCTCCTGTGAGTACTGGCTGACAGCCTGCCGGTCCGACCACGCCCCCTCACTTATTACCATCAGCTGTTCCCAGCCAGGTTAATCATCTTTCCCGGTCCTCGCCCAGGTGCTCCTCATGACATCATCACCAGCAGTGCGTGTACTTAAACAGCCTTTTGCCAGTCACACGCTGCTGGGTCTTTGACTGACTGATTGTGTGTTTCATCAGTAAACTGTCAGCTCCATTACCACGTGTAGCCACTCCGCATTTGCGGTGGTTCCCTCGCATCCTTGTAGCAAATCCAGCTGCGGGACGCCAGCGTGGCTACACGTGTCTCTTCACACGTTCACTGGGCGATGCCGGCCCCCGAACACCAACCGTAAGTGTTGTTCTGTATTTTTGTAAGTCTTCACCTTTTGGAACTGTTCGTCATTTGTCTTTATGTTAATAAATGTGTGTTGGTGTACCCTTGCACGTAAATTCTCGTTATTCCTCCCCTCTCCGTGTGCTGTGTAAAAGCACACGGGAGGGTTCTTGACAGAAAGACCCAGCCCAAAAGGAGGATTTAGCGGGTACACCCACACATCACTCTTTTCCTTTTTGAACTGATTTTTGGACTCACCTGTTTCTGAAGAGCACCATGCCCTGGTCTCGCCGAGTCAGAGGAGGAACGGCAGCGGGGTTTCCCACGGTGGCGTAGGGATGGGCCGCCGAGTTTATCCGGAGCTTCGTGGATGAAGCCCTCGCCACCCAGGGACTGAAGAAGACAGTGGAATGCATGGACAGAGCAGTAGGGATCCTGGAGGTGCATCCCGGGTTATTGGACTACCCACAGTTCGCCAACCTGCTGGCCACAGTCTGCTTGCTCCAGCAGTCCTTCCCGGTTTGGCTTTTCCCATGGCATTGAGACGAAGGCCCGGTTCCCAGCAGACCTCCATCCTCCATGATGCTTCGCCCGACCCTTCTCCAGCATGGTCTTTGCCAGTAAACAAAGGACAGTGCCGCATGGAAGCGTCGACAGAGGCCTTCTCCTCCATCAGCTGCCATCGTCCTTCCAGCTGCTAAGAGGTTAGACAGGGCCACCCCGGGAACGCCCACCTCCATCGCCAGGGAGACGGCTCCTTCTCAATCCTCAGAAGGGGCCAGGATCATCGTGGATGCTGAGAAGGATGACCATTTACCTATTGCAGCTGTGAACAATGAGCTCCAGGAGGACAGGCAAGTGTTTTTTCATTCCACCCAGTTTAATTTTAACAAACCTTGTCTGTCTCCCGAGGGGGAGGCCCAGATTCAGCAGTCTGCTGGGTCCTCCCCTCCAGCTGCAAATGTTGACTGTGTTCCTGTTCTCTCCATGTCTCCTTCTGTGTTTCCTGAGCACCTGCTGGCCCAAGGCCAGAGCAATCAGATAGTGGAGGAGCCGGAAGCTTCGGAGGATTCCGCTCCGGAGTCAGCACAAAGATGTTCCCCTGCAGCCACGCCAGGGCTGCAGGGGAACATGCAGCCCTGCAGCATGGGGACAGTGTTGGAGCAGCGGCTCCAAAACTGTCCCCAGTGTTGGAGCCGCTGCAGGAGTTTAAAGAAACTGTAATGACCATCTCGCCTGCTGCGGAGGCTTCTGCAGTGGAATGGGAGCCAGAGATGGACCTCCTCAAGGCCGGACCCGGGATGTCAACGCCAAGTTCAACGGAGTCCTGGACGGCGGTGGAGCTCCAGCTCAGGCAAGTTCTCTCTGTTATATTTCTCATGTCAGTATTGGAGAGATCTTGCCTGGCTCTAGGTGATGGGAGTCAGGTGCAGCCCTCAGCTGCATCTGAACTCACTTTGCCAGGCTCCGCTGCTGCCGGCGACCCTAACCACTTTTCCTCTGCTGCTATCTCTGAGTTCATCTAGGGTCGCTGGAGAGGGTGTGTCATTGCCGGAGGTCGCCGAGGGTTCGGTTCAGCCGGAGGAAGATGCCGCTGCTCCAGCTCCTCCTGCCAAGGTCGTCAGGGCTCCCCCCATCGACCGCCTCCTCAGCCTGGTGCTCCTGCAGGTTGGCCGGCTTGCCATGGGGGCAGCAGGGGCCCAACCGGGGTCCACCGGGGGTGCTACACAGCTCCAGCTGGAGTCCACCGCGGGTGCTACACGGCTCCAGCCAGAGTCCACCGAAGGTGCTGCAGAGCTTCGGCCGGACCCACCACGGGTGCAGCATTGGCCCTGTCGAGGTCCACCGCGGGTGCAGCTGTGTTCCAGGCCGGGACCATCGATGGTGCTGTCGGTCAGCCTGAGGACGCCGGGGCCCTCACTCCTCAGCCTGATGCTGTTGCGGTCCCCTTCTCCTCCCCATCTGATGCCGTGGGGGTTCCCTCCCTACAGTCCGGTCACCCACCAGAGAGCCTCCCGGTGGGCAGGCCGCCTCCTGCTCCCCCCCCACCCCCCCGGTCCTGGTGGCTCAACAACATTGGCCGACCGCCTGAGGGACTGAGTCTCTGGGCCAGATGGCCCATGTTTTCCGGCAGGCCACTGGACTCTGTTTGTCAGACTGCCTGCTGGGCCTGAGACTCTGGGCGGCCTCCCGAGCCTCCATGCCTTTGGACTTGGGGGGGTTAATTGTGGGCCCTGGGCGGGGAATTGTGTTCCTTCCTTCCTGTTCCCCCTACCTCACACCCTGGGGTTATTTTTTGTTGCTGTTCCTGTTGGGGGGGGGGGGTGTCTTCGGGATGTTACCTTGGGTGTCTGGGAATCCACCCTTTAAGGGAGGGCTCTGTCAGGAGCTGAGCTGGCTTGGCTTCCCTGGCTCGGTCCTGACCTCCCTGTGGGTTTAGGTGCCGCTGTTTATGTGTATTTACTGTGTATTTCAGTGTGCTTCCTTTTCCTTAGTCTCTGCTCTCTGGCTGACAGCTGTGAGCCAGCTCTCTTTGGCTCTCTCTCCTGTGAGTACTGGCTGACAGCCTGCCGGTCCGACCACGCCCCCTCACTTATTACCATCAGCTGTTTCTAGCCCCGTTAATCATCTTTCCTGGTCCTCGCCCAGGTGCTCTTCATAAGATAAGATAAGATAAGATAAGCCTTTATTAGTCCCACAGTGGGGAAATTCCAGGATTGCAACAGCACAGGGATAGCAACACTCAGAGCAACAATCTAGAAGGCAAGAAAAAACAAGAGCAGCGAGTATACATATGTACATATAAATATAAATATATATACACTACCGTTCAAAAGTTTGGGGTCACTTAGAAATTTCCTTATTTTTGAAAGAAAAGCCCTTTTTTTCAATGAAGATAACTTTAAACTATCAGAAATACACTCTATACATTGATAATGTGGTAAATGACTATTCTAGCTGCAAATGTCTGGTTTTTGGTGCAATATCTACATAGGTGTATAGAGGCCCATTTCCAGCAACTATCACTCCAGTGTTCTAATGGTACAGTGTGTTTGCTCATTGCGTCAGAAGGCTAATGGATGATTAGAAAACCCTTGTGCAGTCATGTTAGGTCTGCAATGCTGCAATTGCTGCAAATGGAGGATTCTTTGACGAAAGCAAAGTTTGAAGGAAAAAAAAAATATTTCAAATACAAATCATTATTTCTAACCTTGTCAATGTCTTGACTATATTTTCTATTCATTTTACAACTCATGGTGGTAAATAAGTGTGACTTTTCATGGAAAACACAAAATAATTGTCTGGGTGACCCCAAACTTTTGAACGGTAGTGTATATAGACACACAGTGCGGAGCATTGTAGCTAGATGGAATAAATATATGAGTATATAAACACACAGTGCGGATCATTGTAGCTTGATGGAATAAATATGTAGATATATAAACACACACAGTGGGGAGCATTGTAGCTAGATGGAATAACATTACACTCATTACACCATCATCAGCAGTGCGTGTACTTAAGCAGCCTTTTGCCAGTCACACGCTGCTGGGTCTTTGACTGACTGATTATGTGTTTCATCAGTAAACTGTCAGCTCCATTACCACGTGTAGCCACTCCGCATTTGTGGTGGTTCCCTCGCTTCCTTGTAGCGAATCCAGCTGCGGGACGCCAGCGTGGCTACACGTGTCTCTTCACACGTTCACTGGGCGATGCCGGCCCCCGAACACCAACCGTAAGTGTTGTTCTGTATTTTTGTCAGTCTTCACCTTTTGGAACTGTTCGCCATCTGTCTTTATGTTAATAAATGTGTGTTGGTGTACACTTGCATGTAAATCCTCATTATTCCTCCCCTCTCTGTGCGCTGCATAAAAGCACATGGAAGGGTTCTTGACAGTAAGGCTGCATTCAGACCAGGATACTCCGGAGGTCTCAGTTCAGCTGGGCAGGAAATGCTGAGAATTTTCACACCTTCATTTGGTTTGGTTTGCATTCACTCTGCAGTGGACCAAACTGCCTGGACAACGTCCTGCAGTTACATCAGCTGCTTGTTTGGGGTGCTGTAGCCAAAACCACCACTGACCAGGAAGAATAAATCTCAGCAAAGAAGAAAAATCAGGCTCATCGATTGGCCAGGACCAAAAACGGATATCCATTCCCTCCAGCTAGGTTGTTTGTCCACCACAAACGACACATTTTTTAACTTTTCTCCTTGGCTTTTACTGGTAAAAGGATTTCTCAGATTCACACAGTTGTGTTTATTGTTATTTTCTACGTAAAATGTATTACAGTAAACGCCACTTCCTCTTCTCAGACTGTGTTGCTATGGTTACACAAACGCCAAGGGGCGCTTCCGCCCTTTGGTCCACTGGATAATCCGTTTGGATTCACACTGCAAAAGGAGCGCACCAGATTTCATTTGCAAGAGAACCAAGACCCCCGTTTTCAGAGGGTCCAGACTTCGCTTGTTTGGTGCGCACCAGAGTTCCAACGCACGTTCAGATGGCACTGAACGAACTGAACTATTTGCGGAATCCGCTGTTTGGTCCATTGGTCCAGACCAAACAGTGGCCGTCTGAATGCGCCCTAAAAGTCAGTCCTGTCTGTGTCATGAAATGCCATTCGAGGGAGAGAGTAAGACCCAGATGCTGAACTGTAGTTTGTGGTATTTATAGATGTGGACAAAATTCTTGGTACCCCTCTGTTAATGAAAGAAAAACCCACAATGGTCACAGAAATAACTTGAATCTGACAAAAGTGGTAATAAATAAAAATTCATTGAAAATTAACCAGTGAAAATCAGACAATGCTTTTGAATTGTGGTTCAACAGAATTACTTTAAAAAACAAACTCATGAAACAGGCCTGGACAAAAATGATGGTACCCCTAGAAAAGATTGAAAATAATGTGACCATAGGGACATGTTCAACCAAGATGTGTCCTCTAATTAACATCACAGGTATCTACAAACTTGTAATCAGTCAGTCGGCCTATTTAAAGGGTGACAAGTAGTCACTGTGCTGTTTGGTGACATGGTGTGTACCACACTAAACATGGACCAGAGGAAGCAAAGGAGAGAGTTGTCTCAGGAGATTAGAAAGAAAATTATAGACAAGCATGTTAAAGGTAAAGGCTATAAGACCATCTCCAAGCAGCTTGATGTTCCTGTGACTACAGTTGCACATATTATTCAGAAATTTAAGATCCACGGGACTGTAGCCAACCTCCCTATCTTATCTTATCATGTTTAATGTTGCAGCATTGTACCGAGACAAATTCCTAGTTTGTGTACTACATGAACAATGGCAATAAACCTGATTCTGATTCTGATTCTGATTCTGATTCTCCCTGGACGTGGCCGCAGGAGGAGACGGATAATACGAATGGTAACAAAAGAGCCCAGAACAACCTCTAAACACATTCATGGTGAGCTCCAAGGTCAAGGTACATCAGTGTCAGATCGCACTATCCGTCGTTGTTTGAGCCAAAGTGGACTTCATGGGAGACGACCAAGGAGGACACCACTGTTGAAAACAAATCATAAAAAAGCCAGACTGGAATTTGCCAAACTGCATGTTGACAAGCCACAAAGCTTCTGGGAGAATGTCCTATGGACAGATGAGACAAAACTGGAAGTTTTTGGCAAGGCACATCAGCTCTATGTTCACAGACGCAAAAATGAAGACTATCAAGGTATTCTAGAGAGAAATGTGCTGCCCAGTGTCAGACAGCTTGGTCTCAGTTGCAGGTCATGGGTCTTGCAACAGGATAATGACCCAAAACACACAGCTAAAAACACCCAAGAATGGCTAAGAGTGAAACATTGGACTATTCTAAAGTGGCCTTCTATGAGCCCTGCTCTAAATCCTATTGAACATCTGTGGAAGGAGCTGAAACATGCCGTCTGGAGAAGGCATCCTTCAAACCTGAGACAACTGGAGCAGTTTGCTCATGAGGAGTGGGCCAAAATACCTGCTGAGAGGTGCAAAAGTCTCATTGACAGTTACAGAAATTGTTTGATTGCAGTGATTTCCTCAAAAGGTTGTGCAAAAAAATATTAAGTTAAGGGTACCATCATTTTTGTCCAGGCCTGTTTCATGAGTTGGTTTTTAAAATAATTCTGATGAACCACAATTCAAAAGCATTGTCTGATTTTCACTGGTTAATTTTCATAGAATTTTTATTTATTACCACTTTTGTCAGTTCAAGTTATTTTTGTGACCATTGTGGGTTTTTCTTTTATTAACAGAGGGGTACCAACAATTTTGTCCACGTCTGTATTTAACAAAAACACAAAGTCCATACAGTGCACAAAATAAACTTACAACTAGATGGGATAAGGAGTAGCTGGTGTTAGAACAGGAACAGGGTTCTAACTGACCTGGACTCTTGGCAAGACCCCGACAGGGAGTGAAGGCAGAGTCAGGCTATAAACAGAGCAGCCTGTCATTTACCTGTCAATCAAGGTAAATGACAGCAGGTGTGGAACACATGAGCGGGCAGGATGACCTCAAATAAATCAAATCAAATCAATCTTTATTGTCATGTTACTGTACATACAACTGTAGTGCAGACAAGATGAAATTGCATTTCTCTCGGCATCCATATAAGTAAAAAGAACATAATTTAAGACACACTCACACACACCCTCACCCTCACCCCAACACAGCCATTCACACATCCCTGAGACATACTTGAAAACTAACCAGAACTATAATATACAAATAATATACATAATGTCCATAAGGTGCAGTAGTATGTATGAAAGATTCCGGACCAACTGTTCAGCATCCTAACAGCTTGTGGAAGGAAGCTGTTAATCAGTCTGGTGGTTCTGCCTGTGATGCTCTGGAAAAGTTTGCCAGATGGCAGCAGTTCAAAGTGTTTATGCAGAGGGTGAGAGTGGTCCTTGACAATGTTCAGTGCCCTGCTCCTACAACGGTTCTGAAAAAGTTCTTGGATAGAGGGGAGGGAAACTCCAATTACCCTCTCAGCTCCCTTAACTATCCTCTGCAGGGCTTTTTTGTCTGACATACTGCAGCTGGAGTACCATGTTGCAATGCAGTATGTCAGAACACTCTCCACCACACCTCTGTAGAAGGTCCTGAGGATGCAGATAGGGAGAGAGGCCTGTTTGAGTTTCCTCAAGAAGTGTAGTCTCTGCTGGGCCCGCTTCCTGATCCCCAAGGAATTCTTTCTCCAGGTCAGGTCCTGCGAGATCTGCACTCCGAGGAACTTGATGTTCTCCACTCTCTCCACCGAACGGCCGCCAATGCTGAGAGGGACGTGTTCAGGCTGTGACCGCTGGAAGTCGATAATCATCTGCTTCGTTTTGTCCATGTTGAGCACCAGATTGTTCTCCCTGTACCAGCCCTCCAGGGCTCTAACTTCTTCCCTATACATTGATTCCTCATCCCTCTGAATAAGTCCCACCACTGTGGTGTAGCCTGCAAACTTAATCTGGTTCCCCTCGTGTCTGGATACACAGTCATGTGTTAGAAGTGTAAACAACAGTGGATTGAGTACGCAGCCTTGAGAGGATCCGGTTCTCTGCATAATACAGTTGGAAATGTTGTTTCCAACATGGACAGACTAAGGTCTCTCGGTCAGGAAGTCAAGGATCCAGAGACATGTGGAGGTGTTCAGACCGAGAAGGAATAATTTCTCCATCAGTCTCTGGGGAATCATGGTGTTAAATGCTCAACTGAAATCAATGTACAGGAGTCTGGCATAGGTGTCTTTCTGATCCAGGTGGGTGATGATAGAGTGCAGGGTGGTGACTATAGCATCCTCCGTGGAGCGGTTTGAACGATATGCAAACTGCAGCGGGTCATGTGATGCAGGGAGGCAGGCTGTGATGTGTGGTTTGACAAGCCGTTCAAAACACTTCATCACAATTGGTGTCAGTGCAACAGGACGATAGTCATTCAGACAGGACACAACTGGTTTCTTTGCCATCGGTACTATGGTAGAGGTCTTAAAGCATCTGGGAACGATGGCCTGACTCAGGGAGATGTTATAAATGTCAGTCAGGACATCCGCCAACTCGCTCGTGCAGTCTCGGAGCACACGTCCCGGGATGTTGTCCGGACCTGCAGCTTTACGTGGGTTGACCCTGATTAGGGTCCTCTGTGTGTCTACTGCGTTGATGATGATAGCTGGCCCAACAGATGATGGAGATGGGCCAGCCCTCCCTCTGATTGTCAGGTCTGATGCTTCAAAACGTGCAAAGAAGTTGTTGAGCCTGTCTGGAAGCGAAGCGTCGTCATCATCGACCCCCTGCCTAGACTTATAATCCGTCAACGCCCGAACTCCCTGCCACATCCGTTTGGTGTTCCTTGTGTCACAGAGGTATCCCTGCATTTTCTCCGCATAGGCGCACTTCGCCGTCTTAATTCCCTTTGAGAGCACAGACCTGGCTGAGCGGAGGGCGATTCTGTCCTTCGCTCTGAAGGCTGCCTCTCTGGCTGTGAGCAGCAAGTGCACCTCTGCCGTCATCCAGGGTTTATAGTTGCCCCGTGCAGTGATATTCACTATAGTGACATCCTCTGTTCACTTCGCGATGTAGCTGGTGACCGTTTTAGCATACTCCTCCACATTTGTCCTGTCTCCCTGGGAGGCTGCTATTTTGAAAACCTCCCAGTCTGTGTGCAGAAAACAGTCCTGAAGTGCTGAGGCTGCACCATCTGGCCAAATCCTGATTTGTTTCTCTACTGGCCTGCTGCGCTTCAGTAAAGGTTTGTAGGCAGGCACCAGCATCACGAATAGGTGGTCCGAATGGTCGAGGTGGGGGCGAGATGCTGCCTTATAAGCATCTGGGAAGTTTGTGTACACCAAGTCCAACATATTCTCTCCTCTGGCCTTAAAGTCCACACATTGTTTAAAGTTGGGGAGCACAGTCTTTAAACTGGTGTGATTAAAATCCCTCACAACCACCACAAACTGTCTGGGTGTGAAGTTTGAAATTCACTGATAGCGTCGTGCAGCTCTCCGAGTGCCTCGTTAGCATTAGCTTTAGCATTAGCACTAGGAACTATATAAACAGCAGCTACAAACATGTTGGTGAATTACCTCGGCAGATAGAATGGCCGACAATTTACAATAAGGAACTCCGCCAACGGAGAGCAGTGTTTAGATACTAACGTGGCGTTAACGCACCAGTTGTTGTTAATATAGATACATAGCCCCCCCCCCCCACCCCACCGGCTCTTACCGGAGCTAGCAGCCTCTCTGTCCGCCCGGAACGATGTCATCCCTTCCAGCTGAATGGCCGCGTCAGGGATGTTGTCGTGGAGCCATGTCTCCTTGAATGCAAACAAACAGCAGTCCCTCCACTCTCTCCGGGTTTCTCTCAGCAGATGCAGCTTGTCCAGCTTGTTGTCGAGGGAGCGGACATTGGAAAGAAGGAGCGACGGTACTGCTGGTCTGGAGGGGTTAGCCTTTAGCCTAGCATGAATTCCGGCTCTTTTTCCTTGCCTCTGTTTGCGTTCGCACCGCTTACGCTTCCTCCTCTACCGGGTAGCTGCCAGCAAAACCTCCGCCAGTATTCCATGCTGGCGTAGAATGTCCAAGTCACATCCGAGTGCCGCAATTGTTGCAGCGTGCAATACCTTGATGTTTAATAAGGTCTCACGGTTGTAAGTTTTACAGAATGTACGTCTGGGATGATCAAAACACTCAAAACTCTCACACCCACTGATGCCTAGAGGGGCTGCAGTGTTCATGCGCGCCGCCATCTTGAATAAAGCACCTAATTACAGAACAGGGAAAGACTGAGCTACCAATACGATTGCCAGGTGGGAGTGTCTGGAGAACCAGGTGGTCAGCTGTGTCAAAAAGAGAAACACAATATAAACACTAAGAGCAAGATGAACAAGAATGCATAAAGGAACTACAAAATAATACTGACAACAAGAGTACAAAACAGAAATAACCGGCAACTCAAAACACATCATATATCTTGGAACAGTGCACCGTAAAATAATCACACAGGACTGAGGAAACACAAGACATAACCAGAAATAAAGTCAGAGCATGAGCCCGGTGAAACACCGCGCTCAGCCTCATGACAGTCTGGCTGTCTCAATATTATGCACTGAGATACTATCACTGCAACAGACACTGGGAGGTCAAGAATCCTTTAATTTGAGGTCCTGGTGTAGCCTTTTC
Organism: Pholidichthys leucotaenia; assembly: GCA_020510985.1. Taxonomy (NCBI): domain Eukaryota; kingdom Metazoa; phylum Chordata; class Actinopteri; order Cichliformes; family Pholidichthyidae; genus Pholidichthys; species Pholidichthys leucotaenia. Next base: position 252,286,450 of record CM035839.1, read on the forward strand.
GCTGTCTCACTCTAAAACGTGTTGTCCCAGAGCTCTGTGACTGGCAGTGGGGGGCAAAAGAGGCCCAAATTAGTGGTCAGCATGCCCCTGAAAGCCCTCTGCTGCTTGGACATGGTGTCCCATTGAGGGTTGATGCTTGGCCCTATGGGGGAGGGGGGGGGCATTTGAGAGTGTTTCTTGAACATGGTTTAGAAAGGCAGTGGCCACTCAGATCAAAGACCACTGTCACAATAGCTGAACATGGGTGGCCTCAGTGGATCACAGAGAGCAGTTGGAGCCTCAAAATGTCTTTATATATTTCAAACTTTATCACTCCGTATGGTGATAAAATTTGACATGGAACCGCAACAAGGTGTCCAGGTGTGAAACTGTTTAAATTAAATGGTCCTTTCACATCAACAGTATCTAGCTCATTTCAGTTGTTTAGTGTGCCTCATTTTCTGCTAAGAATATGGTGATTACACTCAGGTGCGCACAAAATGAACTAAACTGAGACCCGCAAAATGAGGTGGTCTGATCAAATCATCTGGTGAATTCTGGTGTGGTCTGCCAGGTGAGAAAGCATACTGAACTAAAATGGGACCCACAGCTATGAATTACATACCTTGTAGAAGAGCTTGGAAGAACGAGGCGATGTGATATATAAACCAAAGTTTATTATCAGCTCCTCTAACAAGTCTCATCCTAGTGCAGCAGCAGAAGAAGGAAGAAGAGACCGAACACCTCCGGCTCTCAGAACTTATACTTGCACATAACAAAAGACATGCAAATCCAAAGCTGACATCCCTCCTTATCTTAATCCCCCCATTGTCTTTGTACCCCTCCTCATGGCCCTGGGGGGTCAGGGCAGCTCCTCCGGTCTCCACCGCAGTGCCTGGGAAACTCTTTGATCCTCACTGGCGGTAGAGATCTCTTTGTCCTGTTCTGAGGTGTGAAGTCGCCTTACATATGTAATCACCAAACATTCTCTCATGCTTCAACATATGTAGGTTATGGAATATATGATAAATATAGACCACAGCCCCCCCCCCAAACGACTAAGAAAAGGACAATAGAAAAAGATAATTATTATGACATACTAACTGCTACACCTCTTGCCACAGAAGAAACTTTCTAGCAGCCATGCCCCTACGAGAGTTCAGTGGTAATCATAACAGCATAGTAAAATCACAAGTCAGTCCTAAACTGTTACAGCACAAATAGTGAACAACTGTTGAGTAGTTTGTATCAGTCTCTGTGCCGTCTGGGTTTTAATCTTCTCCCGAAACTGCTGTGGGTCCGCTTGGGCGTCCTGGTGGGACCTTCCTGTAAGGAATCTGCAGCTTGGGGAGGAGAGTGATTATTTGTTCCCTGCAGGGGGGCTGAGTCTTTTCTCTTGGGGGGTCTACCCCTCCGAGGTGCTCTCGCCAACCGTGCAGGCTCGTCTTTCAACAAGAAGGCAGGTTTAAGTCTGTCAATGCTGACTGTTTCTTTTCTATCCCCAAAATCAAGCACAAAGTGTTTATCACCAGGTTCCAGCACTCTGAATGGCCCATCGTATGGTGGGCGGAAAGTTGGTTTTAAAGCTTCATGCCTAACAAAAACGAATTCAGCGTTCTTTAAAGCTTGTGGGACAAAAACCCGTGGAAAAGAGTGATGAGCCGGACCGAGGAGAGAGTCCGGTCCGTTGCTGCCTAAAAACCTCGGGGCTGGAAGATGCCCTGGCTCTGGGTTCTCTGGTAAAAATTCACCTGGGAGCCTGAGAGGTTGTGCAAAAACTAATTCTGCTGGAGAGGCATCTAGATCCTCTTTGGGTGCAGCACGCAACCCCAATAAAACCCAGGGAAGTTTATTTACCCAATTTGTATCCGTTAGTGAGGCTCTGAGGGCGGCCTTTAAATATCTGTGAAAACGCTCGCATAACCCATTAGCCTGAGGGTGATAAGCGGTGGTGCGGTGAATTGTCACTCCTAAGCTGCTGGCCATGGCTGACCAAAGCTCCGAGACAAATTGAGGCCCCCTATCGGACGTGATGTCCGATGGGACGCCGAAACGTGCCACCCAGTTTGTCAAAAAAACGCGAGCGACTTTCTCCGCTGTGGTTGACGCCAGAGGGACTGCCTCTGGCCAGCGCGTGGTGCGGTCTATCATTGTTAACAGATGTGTGAAACCTTGGGAGGAAGGTAGTGGTCCCACGAGGTCGACATGAACGTGGTCGAACCTTCTAGCAGGGATTGGAAAAGGCTCCAGAGGGGCTTTTGTGTGTTTGTGTATTTTGGCGCGCTGACAAGAAATGCAAGTTTTTGCCCATTCTTTTAGGTTTTTGCGCAGGCCAGGCCACACAAACTTTTCGGCGACCATTTTAACCGAGGCGCGCACACCTGGGTGCGCGAGGGAGTGAACTGAGTCGAAAATACGGCGGCGCAATGCAGCTGGGACTAACGGGCCAGGTCGGCCGGTTGAGATATCGCATATTGGGGGGGCACGCCGTCGCGCAAACCCCTTTCCTCCAGCCTTAACCCTGTTGGTCCAGACAAGAGTGCGCGCACGTCCGCGTCACTACTTTGTTCCTCTGCCATGGCTGCATAATCTATCCCTGCATGGATTGGGGCCGTGTATGTGTCCGCGTTGGTGAAGAGTTCCACGGCTGAGGTAGTATAATCTGTCTCCTCGCGCTCTGACGATGTCACAGCGCGAGAGAGGCAGTCTGCTACCACGTTAAGTTTGCCTGCCACATGTCGAATGTCTGTGGTGAACTCTGAAATCGCAGCCAGCTGTCTTTGTTGCCTGCCTGACCACGGTTCGGAAATTTTAGCCATAGCAAAGGTGAGCGGTTTGTGGTCTACAAAAGCCGTGAAACTCCGCCCTTCTAACCAGAACTGGAAGTGGCGGATGGATAAATGAAGCGCTAGCAGCTCCCTGTCAAAAGTGCTGTATTTACGCTCGGTTTGGTTTAGCGATTTGCTGAAGAATGCCAAAGGTTGCCAGATTCCGCTGACATGTTGTTCTACAACTGCCCCTATAGCTAGGTCCGAAGCGTCTGTGGTTAGCACAATGCGGGCCGAGGGATTGGGGTGAACCAACAATGTGGCATTAGCTAGGGCGCTTTTTACTTCCGCGAAGGCGCGTTCGCGCTCCGGGGTCCATTCGACCGCGTTGGAAGCTTTTTGTTTTCTGAGCGCATCATATAGGGGCTGCATGAGCTGAGCTGCGTGGGGGAGGAAACGGTTGTAAAAATTAACCATTCCCAAAAATTCCTGCAGCGATTTGACCGTTTGTGGCCGTGGGAAACTTTTTATCGCGTGAACTTTGTCTGGAAGTGGGACTGCCCCCTTCGGAGAAACTCTGTGTCCTAAAAAGTCAATTTGTGACACGCCGAATTTGCATTTGGCTGGATTGATTATTAACCCGTGCTCTTCTAGCCTCTGAAAAACCATAGTGAGATGCCGCTCGTGTTCTTCCTCAGACGGGCTGGCTACCAGCATATCGTCGAGGTAGACAAAAACAAAAGGGAGGTCGCGTAATACTGCGTCCATCATCCGCTGAAAGGTTTGAGCAGCGCCTTTGAGGCCGAAAGGCATTCGCAAAAATTCAAAAAGGCCGAAAGGGGTTATTACAGCTGTTTTAGGAATGTCCTCTGCTCGAACTGGGACTTGATGATAACTGCAGACCAGGTCTATTTTTGAAAAAATGCGCGCACCCGCCAGATGCAGTGAAAAATCCTGAATGTGAGGAATTGGGTAGCAGTCATGCGCTGTCGCATTGTTTAATCTGCGGTAATCGCCGCACGGTCTCCAAGAACCGTTGGATTTCGGAACCATGTGAAGTGGTGAGGCCCAGGGGCTTTTCGAGCGTCTAATAATGCCTAATTTTTCAAGGGTGGTGAACTCGTCCCGAGCTATGGCGAGCTTGGCCGCGTCTAAGCGCCGAGCTTTGGCAAATACGGGTGGGCCCGTTGTGGGAATAAAATGTTCAACCCCGTGTTTAGCCACTGTAGCTGAGAATTTGGGAATTGTGAGTGCTGGAAATTGGGTGAGGAGTTGATCAAACTTACCTCCTGCTGTGGTGACGCTAGCCTACACGGGTGGTGGAGAAATTCGAGCTGAGCAGGGAATAGAAGCAAAGGACAGTGCATTAACCAAGCGCCTGTTCGCTAGATCAACTAATAACCCATGTGCACACAAAAAATCAGCGCCCAACAAGTTAAAACTCACCGCCGCTACAACAAATGTCCATCTGTAGTTGCGGCCGTGGATGCAGAGGTGCAGGCTCTTTTCGCCAAAAGTGTCGATGGTGGAGCCGTTGGCTGCCACCGCTCCATTGCCCCGGGGGCCCATGGCCCGATCTGCTTGGGAGGGCATGACAAAACTTAGTTGAGCTCCCGTGTCGATAAGGAACCGCTTGCCGGTGTGTCCGTCTGTCACATATAAAAGCTTGCTTTTTTCGCCGAGAACCGCCGCTGTTAATGGCTCTCGGCTTTGGCGTTTTCCGGAAATTGTGAATTTGCAGGGGGGAACGCATCTGTAAGCCTTCTCGGCGAAGCGGTGGTTGTAATAACAAACGTCGCTCCATCTGTTGCGTCCTGACCGTGTCACTGTCACCGCGGGCTGATTCTGCTCGGTGATTTGTGGCTCCTCGTTGCTCCGGACATCAGCGTTGAGGTCTACGGATGCTGCTGTGGGTGTCTGCTCCTTGCAGGCATTGACGAGCCGTTGAGCTTCGTGAGCTAGCGTGCGGAAGTCTTGCTGGGTGCTGCATCGCATGTTGGCCAGCGTCCCTCTCATGTGTGGTGGCAGCGTACTGAGGAATATGAAATGGAAGAAGAAGTTGTCATTGTCCTCTTCTTTAAGTTGCAGCAAGTCCTCCATGAGGGCCTTGGGTCTGCCTCCTCTGTGGCCGTAAACCGCCAGGATCCTCTCGGCTCTCTCCTCGGCTGAGGGGACGTAATTTGCCACGATGGTCGCTTTCAGTTCTTCATATTTGTCCTGGGCCGGCGGCCGTTGGATTATGCTCCGCGCACATCTCGAAGTGGCGGCGTTGAGTTTGGCGACGATGTGATAGAACTTTGTATCATCAGCCGTGATGCCCGCAAGTGCAAACTGGGCTTCAGCTTGCAGAAACCACGAGGCGGGGTCTTCCTGCCAGAAGTCCGGCAGGTTGACGGTGACAGCGTTTGTGTAGACCGTCACTGCTGTGTCCGCAGGGTGAGAGTGCCTTGCTTCGGCTCTCACAGTGGCGCTGGTGCTCGGTTGAGCCCTCTCTATCACTTCTGCCGTGGGGGAACGTCGTCCATCTGTTCCCCTGTCTGTGTGGGCGCTGGTGTCTGCCTGGGTCGCCACAGATGAGTCGATCGCGGGGGAACGCCTCTGGTCCATCCTCGCGTCAGGGTCACCAGTGTAGAAGAGCTTGGAAGAACGAGGCGATGTGATATATAAACCAAAGTTTATTATCAGCTCCTCTAACAAGTCTCATCCTTGTGTAGCAGCAGAAGAAGGAAGAAGAGACCGAACACCTCCGGCTCTCAGAACTTATACTTGCACATAACAAAAGACATGCAAATCCAAAGCTGACATCCCTCCTTATCTTAATCCCCCCATTGTCTTTGTACCCCTCCTCATGGCCCTGGGGGGTCAGGGCAGCTCCTCCGGTCTCCACCGCAGTGCCTGGGAAACTCTTTGATCCTCACTGGCGGTAGAGATCTCTTTGTCCTGTTCTGAGGTGTGAAGTCGCCTTACATATGTAATCACCAAACATTCTCTCATGCTTCAACATATGTAGGTTATGGAATATATGATAAATATAGACCACATACCTGAAGGATCTTTGGCAATATCTTCAATTGCTGAAGATGCCACAGCTTGGAAGGATTGTTGATCCCCACCTCCTGTGCTGCCTCGATATGGGAACTTGGTGACTCTGTTGCGTCAACACATTTTGAAATCATAGCTTTGCTTTATTTTCAAACTGTTGATATGGAATTAAGTGGCAAATGCAAGTAATGTAATAAATAATTACCAGGGTGACAACGAATTCATGTAAAGTGCATCCGGAAAGTATTCACAGTGCTTCACTTTTTCCACATTTTGTTATGTTACAACCTTATTCCAAAAGGGATTAAATTAATTTTTTTTCCCTCAAAATTCTACACATCACATCAAATTCTACACATGCTTCCTTTGTTGGTTTTTTGTTTTCAATAAATTTGCAAAAATCTAACAAAACCTTTTCACATTGTCATTATAAGGCATTGTGTGTAGAATTTTGAGGGAAAAAATGAATTTAATTCCTTTTGGAATAACGCTGTAACATAAAAAATTGTGGAAAAAGTGAAGTGCTGTGAATACTTTCCAAATGCACTGTATGTCACCTTCATTGCCTGTCCATGTCGGAGAAAGTTGTCAACAGCACAGGATGCACTTCCTGTACTTACACTTCTTGTTACCATGGCATCCATCTGACTAGAGAGCGAGAGGATGTTTGAGTAGTTTGAAGTAACGCATTTTGGTGAACTTGAATTTTTATCATTGTGAAAGGACACCGAACCAAGGGTGGAGCAATCCAGGTTTTAAAAATCCTGAAATGATATGGACCAGAGCACATGAACTTAGGTGTGAAAACACACCGAGTCAAGAGATTTAATAATCTGATCTTAATGTCATATATTCCCCCTCATGGATCGTCACCTTATCGTGGTGGGGGGGTTTGCGTGCCCCAGTGATCCCAGGAGCTATGTTGTCCGGGGCAATTTGCCTCTGATAGGGTCTCCCAAGACAACTTGGTCCTTCACTGGGTGAAGGGCCAGACTAAGAACGATCCAAGAGACTCTCATGATAAATTGTATATCAAGGATTCAGTGTACCCCGCCCGGTATGGGGTTACTGGGGCCCCACCCTGGAGCCAGGCCTGGGGGAGGGGCTTGAAGGCTAGCGTCTGGTGGTCGGGTTTCCACCCATGGGACCCGGCCGGGCTCAGCCCGAAGGAGTTACATGGGTCCGCCCTCCAGTGGGCTCCCCACCTGCAGGAGGGATCATGGGGGTCCGGTGCTATGTGGATTAGGTGGCGGTCAAAGGCGGAGACCTTGGCGGACTGATCCCAAGCTTTCTAAACTGGCTTTTGGTACGTGGAATGTCACCTCTCTGGTGGGGAAGGAGCCTGAGCTGGTGTACGAGGTTGAGAGATACCGGCTAGATATAATCGGCCTCACCTCAACACATAGCTCTGGTTCCGGAACCAGTCTTCCGGAGAGGGGCTGGATCTTGGCCTTTTCTGGAGTTGCCCCGGGCGAGAGGCGACGAGCAGGGGTGGGTATTCTTGTATCGCCCCACCTTGCTGCCTCTATATTGGAGTTTTCCCCGGTGGACGAAAGGGTTGCTTCCCTGCGCCTTCGGGTTGGGAAACGGGTCCTGACCATCATTTGTGCCTATGCACGAAATGATGTTTCAGAGTACCCACCCTTTTTGGAGTCTGTGACTGGGGTGCTGGAGGGTGTTCCTCTTGGAGACTCCATTGTCCTACTGGGGGACTTCAATGCGCACGTGGGCAACGACAGTGAAACCTGGAGGGGGGTGATTGGGAGGAACGGCCTGCCCGATCTGAACCCGAGTGGTGTTCAGTTATTGGACTTCTGTGCTAACCACAGTATGTCCATAACGAACACCATGTTCAAGCATAAGGGTGTCCATATGTGCACCTGGCACCAGGACACCCTAGGTCGCAGGTCAATGATCGATTTTGTTATCGTATCATCAGACCTGCGACCGTATGTCTTGGACACCTGAGTAAAGAGAGGCGCAGAGCTGTCAACTGATCACCACCTGGTGGTGAGTTGGATCCGATGGCAGGGGAAGAAGCCATTCAGACCTGGTAGACCCAAACGTATAGTGAGGGTGTGCTGGGAGTGTCTGGCTGAGGCCCCTGTCCGGGAGGTCTTCAACTCCCACCTCCGGAAGAACTTCAACCACATTCCGAGGGAGTCTGGAGACATGGAGTCTGAATGGGCCATGTTCTCCACCTCTGTTGTTGAAGCGGCGGCTCAGAGCTGCGGCTGCAAGGTGGTCGGTGCATCTTGTGGTGGCAACCCCCAAACCAAGTGGTGGACACCAGTGGTGAGGGGGGCCATTAAGCTGAAGAAGGAGTCCTATCAAGCTTGGTTGGCTTGTGGGACTCCCGAAGCAGCTGAGGTGTACCGGCAGGCCAAGCGGAGTGCAGCTCGGGTGGTTGCTGAAGCAAAAACCCGGGTATGGGAGGAGTTTGGTGAGGCCATGGAACAAGACTTTCGGTCGGCCTCAAAGAGATTCTGGCAAACTGTCCGGCGGCTCAGGAGGGGAAAGCAGCTCCCCGTCCACACTGTGTATGGTGCGGATGGGACACTGTTGACTTCGACTGGGGATATCGTCGGGCGGTGGAAGGAATACTTCGAGGATCTCCTCAATCCCACTGATACGCCTTCCACAGAGGAAGCAGGGTTTGGGGACGAGGGGGATGACTCGCCTATCACAGGGGCTGAGGTCGCCAAGGTGGTTAAAAATCTCTTTGGTGGCCGGGCCCCGGAGGTGGACGAGATTCGCCCTGAGTACCTCAAGGCCCTGGATGTTGTTGGGTTGTCATGGTTGACACGCCTCTGCAACATTGCGTGGAGGTCGGGGGCAGTGCCTTTGGCATGGCAAACCGGGGTGGTGGTTCCTCTCTTCAAAAAAGGGGACCGGAGGGTGTGCTCCAACTTTAGAGGGATCACACTCCTCAGCCTCCCTGGGAAGGTCTATGCCAAGGTACTGGAGAGGAGAGTCCGGCCGTTGGTCGAACCTCGGATTCAGGAGGAGCAATGTGGTTTTCGTCCTGGCCGTGGCACATCGGACCAGCTCTTTACCCTCTCGAGAATTCTTGAGGGTTCGTAGGAGTTTGCCCAACCAGTTTACATGTGTTTTGTGGACTTGGAGAAGGCATTTGACCGCGTCCCTCGTGGATTTTTGTGGGGGGTGCTTCGGGAGTATGGGGTATCGGGCTTGTTGTTATGAGCTATTCGGTCTCTGTACGACCGTTGTGAGAGTTTGGTTTGTATTGCCAACACTTGGTCGGAGTCATTCCCAGTGAGAGTTGGACTCCGCCAGGGCTGCCCTTTGTCACCGATCCTGTTCATAATTTTTATGGACAGGATTTCTAGGCGCAGCCAGGGAATGGAGGGTGTCGTGCTTGGTGACCACAGGATCTCATCTCTGTTGTTTGCAGACGATGTTGTCCTGTTGGCTTCATCCAGCAATGACCTACAGCTCTTGCTGGGATGGTTTGCCGCTGAGTGTGAAGCGGCTGGGATGAGAATCAGCACCTTCAAGTCCGAGTCCATGGTCCTCAGCTGGAAAAAGGTGGATTGTCCTCTCCGGGTGGGGGACAGGCTCCTGCCCCAAGTGGAGGAGTTTAAGTATCTTGGGGTCTTGTTCACGAGTGAGGGGAAAATGGAGCGAGAGATCGACAGACGGATTGGAGCAGCATCTGCAGTGATGCGGACGTTGTACCGGTCTGTTGTGGTGAAGAGGGAGCTTAGTTCTAAGGCAAAGCTGTCGATTTACCAGTCAATCTACGTTCCTACTCTCACCTATGGTCACGAGCTTTGGGTAATGACCGAAAGAACGAGATCGCGGATACAAGCGGCTGAAATGAGCTTTCTTCGTAGGATTGCTGGACTCACCCTCAGAGATAGGGTGAGGAGCTCAGTCATCCAGGAGAGGCTCAGAGTAGAACCGCTGCTCCTCCACATTGAAAGGAGTCAGTTGAGGTGGTATGGGCATCTGATTAGGATGCCTCCTGGACGCCTCCCACTTGAGGTGTTTCAGGCACGTCCCACTGGGAGGAGACCCCGGGGCAGACCCAGGACTTGGTGGAGAGACTATGTCTCCCAGCTGGTCTGGCAACGCCTTGGTATCCCCTCTGAAGAGCTGGAGCAGGTGGCTGGGGAGAGGGAAGTCTGGGCTTCTCTGCTTGAACTGCTGCCTCCGCGACCCGGACCTCCGGAAAAGCGGTAGAAGATGGATGGATGTCATATATTACAGAACCTCATTATTAAAATACACTAATGCTTTAAGAGTTCCAGTACTGAAACTACTAAAACTGAGTTACACAATCTCCTTAGTTTGCTTGATGTAGACCAGTGGCATGACACTTCTGAAACAGAACAACATCTTTTCCACAACCACAGGTATGTCTTCAACGTTGTTGTTTAAGAAGTGAAATTACAATCACTGCATCTGGCAGCAAGATATTTGACCCTAACTCACACATTTCTCAACCATGTATGAAGCCATATCACATGATTGTGGAAAAGATGTTACTCTGTTTCAGAAGTGTTAAATTATTGGCCTAACTAAATAACTAATGAGACACTGCAAAAAGTAGGGTAAAAACTATCCTACGCATTATTAAACCCAGGAGGACAGTGGTGAACCATCCTCTCCCTCACTAACTCTTCTGCCATCAATACTGAATGTTGTGACATTGCATAAGCTTACTGAAACAATGCCAAAGCAAATGTGCACCATAATTAACAGTGTGATCAAAACCACACCAAGAGCAGCACAAGACCAGAGTGCACCAAGACCAAGTCAAGCCCAAGACCAGGACATTCAGAGACCAAGTTGAGACCCAAGAGCACTGTGTACATACAGCGGGGAAAATAAATATTGAACACGTCAACATTTTTTCTCTTTAAACATATTTGTGATGGAGTCATTGACCTGAGATTTTCACCAGATATCAGCAACAGCACAAGTCATCATTTACCTTGAAATATAAGCTGTAAAGCATCTTACTGTGGCACCACCTAGTGGCAGAATCAATACATTCCACTGTCCCAAAGAAATAACATTGGAAATCTGAGAACGAATAAGTGGGGTATCCTGTGGGACAGTGAGAGGTTTGAATGTGGAAGCGGTAGCATATGGGGACTCTCTGAGGACAGATGAAGGGTCACCGTTCCTGAAGATGTGCGGCTCCCCTGAATGTCTGTCTGCCCAGAACACTGGCCACCATCACCCTAAAATGACAGAAATGAGGTCAATGAGAAAAGACAGTGAAAAAACAGCGGGGTGTTTATAGAGAACAGACTTGAGTTGGGCTATCAGCAAGCTGGGATAAGAATATTTTGGATAGTGTAGTATGTCTGAGGAGAACATTTTCCAACACTGCCATTCCTATCACTTCTGCACACTTCTCTGAGAAACGCATACAGACAGAAAATGTTACCTGGGCTGTCATCTTTGTATTTTCTCCAAATCCTTCCTTCAGGAAGTCCTCCAGTGGTGCTGATTCATAAGGCCGTGACCCCTTGAACACCTGTTCCTTCACCCTAAAGTACAGGCAGTGCATGTACTCCATAGACTTACCTACAGGACGTATGAGAATCATATGAGAGAAATGTGTCAAGAAAAAAAATGTGTACAGAGAGAGACAAAAGAAAGAAATTCACCCCAATAGGTTGTCTTTGCTCAGTTAATGTTAACAAAAATGACCAGAGCGATGCAGAGTGCAGAGCAGTCAGCTTCAGTCTGACAGAGGATGTGAGGGTCAGCACACATTTATAACATAAGGTTGTGACAGGGAACAGGGTGGAGACATGATGGTTTGATTTACCTGGTTTGGATCGCTTCTAACAAATGTAGTTTGTTCAAAAGTTCAGTGGAGTCAATACCATCAGGGTATTGATAGGGTATGTGGAAATGAGTAAGGTAAACAAAAGTCAGAAACAGAAGAATAGATTCTGTACATTTCCTAGGAAATGTATAGAATGTACAGATTTGAGAGAAAAAAAAACTGATTGTTTAATCTCTGTGAGGTGAAAAAAGGAAACACAAACACACCGTGGATGACAGCAAGAGCCAGGATGCCCCCGGTGCTGGTTCCAGCTATCCAGTCAAACAGCTCTCTGGTGGGTCAGCCCGCCTGTTTCTCCAGAATAATCACCACCTGGATCAGCACCACACCTTTGATGCCACCACCATCCAGACACAGCAGTCGGTCCATCCTACAGGACAACACAGGGAAAAATATACATTTCTGACTGGCAAGATTTCATCACAATCTGTGGTTTCTCAGTCAGATTTTGTTTCAAACTTTTTCTTTGCAAATCATCAGAGATCTCACGGTGGCAGCTTCTGGGTTTTATATGATGGTTAAATTTAGAACTTCAAAGAAATGTAGTTTGTGAAGTACTCAGGGAAGTACTTCTTTTAAAAGCATCATTTGATGATGTAATCACACAAAGGTGAAGGTGATGTGTCTCTACAGTATAGCATGTCACACAGGCCCACTAAAATGTTCCTGTACTTTATGGTGGGAAAACACTAAAGGTCTATATGCAGGTGCCTTCTATATTATACAACTATGCCACTAAACCTGATACATGTAGGATTTAGTTTAAGATATGGCTAGTGATAGACTGAGGCCAGCCTCCTGGTCTTGAACAGAGACAAGCCTGTCTCAGTACCTGTCTCTAAATGAATTGTTTTGATTTTGCCCTGCTGTAACCACCTTCATCTGCGTCTTCATCTTTTGTGAGGAACCAGGACTACAGCGGAGAAAATAAGTATTGAACACGTCAACATTTTTCTCATCAAACATATTTCTGATGGAGCCACTGACCTGAGATTTTCACCAGATATCAGTAACAACCCAAGTAATCCACACATACAAAAAAATCTGTTATGTTTGCCCCTTGCGGGGCAAAGATGAGGTGCCAAAAGCCAGCAGTGAGTTTTGTTATTATATTAAGGAAAGTACAAAATAATGTGCCACGAGGGGCAAAACACATACATTAAACACAAGCAACCCCCAGAGGGTGAAATAACTGAGCAAATAAAGGATCAACACAGTCACTTACATAAACACAGCGAGGGCGAAACCTTTACACTGTAAATGAAGGCTGGCACCGGACGTAGGGATGCCAGCCAGCAAGGGCGAGGTCACAGCAAGGAGTGAGCCTCGACCGCAATCTTAAATAGTGCACAAAACTAATCACAAAAAGGTGAGACATAATGATGAATTAAGTGCCCGCAGCTGTGACAGCCCGGAAGCAGACTGACAGGTGGAAGTGCTGCAGCGGCACTGTCCAAATAAAAGCACAAATACACACCATCACAAAATGCACAAATAAAGACAAAAAGGAGAAAAATAATAAGTGACTCAAGTGCGGAGCAGACCTGTGCTCGGGATCACCACAGTGCCCCCAATTTAAGGGATGGATTCTAGACATCCCCCTGTAACATCCAGCAAAAACACGCCCCCCCCCCCACCCCCCAAAACCAGAAAAGGCTACCCAAAATCAGCCTCGGGAGGGTGGAGGGGGAATCCAGGCCTGGAGGGAGAGACAATGAAAAGGAAAGAGAAAAAAAGAAACCCCAAAGTGCTTGGCAAAACTTCCCGCCCCCGTAGAAGAGAAAATATATCAATGTACCAACACAAATTAACATAGTAAAGCCCAAGACTGCACGGTGGCGCAGTGGTTAGCACTGCGGCAGCACAGTTTACCCTCGGCCGGGGGATTGCGGGGATCGTGAGATCGTGGGTTCGATCCCTGCCCCCGGCCAACAGTGATCTGTGTGGAGTTTGCATGTTCTCCCCGTGCTGTGTGGGTTTACTCCAGGATTTCTCCGGTTTCCTCCCGCATGCCAAAAACATGCAGGTTAGGGATACGGGGCGCTTGCGCAAGCAGCGACCGGCAGCTGGTGGCTTGTCACCAGACTGCAAAACAAATCTACCTACGGGTACAAAATAAGTACAAAAAAAAAAAAAAAGGCTCTAAGTACAAGTGAGGGTGCATCCCCCCCCCCCCGAAATGTCAACCCAACAAAAGAAATAAGGACAAAGAAGGCTGAACATTCCAACTTATACTAACAGATAAGAGAATAAGGCAAGGTAAAACAGTCACCAGACTGCAAACCAAATCTACCTACGGGTACAAATAAGTAACAAAAAAAAAAAAAAAAAAAAAAAAGGTAAAACTTATGCTGGTAACACTGATAAAAGAGGAGCAAAAGCGCTACGCACACAGGGTAAAAAAACAAAAAGAAAATAAGAAAAACTGTTCTGGTGGCCTCACAAAATCCCACCACCGCCAGACCGCCAAAAAGCATGAGTTGGGTGGCCTGCCAGGGCCACCCAATTCAGGCCACCCAATCCAGCGGCGCAGTTTATCAGGCGGCCGGCTTGGGCATTTTAGCCACCAGGCCAGGAGAGGCGGACTGGGAGGCAAACCTTTCCCACAGCAACGCTCACAGGGACCATGAAGGTGTCAGCAGGGAAACGGCAAACTGTAGCTCCCGTAGTGGTCCCCGTCCGGGACATTGCTGCACCCGCGGAGGGTCCCGGCTGGGCCAGCATGGCACTCATGGGGATCCCACCCTGGAAAGAAGCTGCACCCGCGGTGGTCCCGGTCCGGGACATGGCTGCACCTGCGGTGGACCCCGGCTGGACCAGCGCGACACCCACGGGGGTCACACCCTGGAAAGAAGCTGCACCCGCGGTGGTCCTGGTCTGGAACATGGCTGCACCCACGAAGACCACAGGTAGTGGACCCAAACCCAAGGAGACCTCCGGAGTAACAGGATGCACCCCAGTGACCCTGAAAGGAGACTCGAGCAAAAGACAAACAGGCACAGGGTCAGGGTCACCAGCAGCAGTGGAACCTGGCAAGGCGAGTGCAGCCGCTGCTGATGGCAGCGACCAGCTCTCCCTACCAAGAGCCAGACAAGATCTCTCCAGCACAGAAATAATGAAAAATATTAATTTAATATTAATTTATTAATATTAATACTAATATGAATTTATAATTACTAATATTAATACAAATATTAATTTATTTTTTAATAAATAAATTAAGGCTTTGGGCGGCTTCCTGTGGTAATGTATTGTCACTTCCTGTGTTGCTGGCTGTCTCTGTTTTGCTCTCCTCATTCTCCTGAGGATTTTTGCCTTTAATTGTATTTTAATCACTTTTTTCCTTCTACCATCAGCTCTCACTTCTGTTTATCAAGCTCTTGCACCTGTGTGCGCACTCAGTGTCATCTAATCACCCTCTTTAGCCTTCTGTTCACCTTTCATCAGTGTTTTTGTTAGCTTCGGGTTAGCCACTAGCTATGACCACTAGCTCTCCTTCCCCTCCTCCTCTGGTGTGCTCTCTCTGTCAGATGTTAAGCTACACCTCTGCCTCTTTTAGCAATAATGGTAAATGTAATAAATGTCTTTTTGAGGCGCTTGAGGCGAGGTTGTCTGATTTGGAATCCCGGCTCCGCTGCATTGAAACACCGTCTGCACCAGTTGATAATGATGATGGACGCTCCTTAGCTGCAGCAGAGCTCCCTAGCATAGGGCAGCCTGCTAGCAGTCCTCCGGTCCTCCTTAGATACTATCGATCATAATATTCTACTTGATGGATTAGAACACTATGTTGGACTTAATGGAATTTTGTTGCAGTGGTTTAGATCTTATTTATCTGATAGGTTCCAGTTTGTTCATGTCAATAATGAGTTTTCTTTCTGCTCAAAGCTCAGTCATGGAGTTCCACAGGGATCTGTGCTAGGCCCTACTCTTTTTAGTTTATATATGCTTCCGTTAGGCAACATTATTAGAAAGCACTGTATATATTTTCATTGTTATACAGATGACACACAATTATACCTGTCAATGAAGCCAGATGATAGTAATCAATTAGCCAAGTTAGAAGCCTGTCTTAAGGAAATCAAAGCTTGGATGACTTGTAATTTCCTGCTATTAAATTCAGATAAGACTGAAGTTATTCTTGTTGGTCCAAAAAAACTTAGAAATACCTTTCCATATCAAACTTTTAGTTTGGATGCAGTTACTCTTTCTCTTAATAGCTCTGTGAGGAACCTTGGAGTTATTTTTGATCAAGATCTGTTTTTCAGTTTCACATATTAAATTCGTTTCTAAGACTGCCTTCTATCATTTGCGTAATATTGCCAAGATTAGGAGCATCTTGTCTCAGAGTGATGCTGAGAAACTGATCCACGCTTTTGTTAGCTCTAAATTAGATTATTGTAACTCTTTATTATCAGGTTGTCCTAAAACATCTTTAAAAAGTCTTCAGTTGATCCAAAATGCTGCAGCAAGAGTTTTAACAGGTACTAGAAAGAGACATCATATCTCTCCGGTTCTGGCCTCCCTTCATTGGCTTACCATAGAGTTTAGAGTTAAGTTTAAAATCCTTCTTCTCACTTACAAAGCTCTAAACAATCAGGCCCCTTTTATTTAAAAGATCTGATACTACCCTATTATGCTAACAGATTTTAAGAATAGGGTTAAAACCTTCCTTTTTGATATAGCCTACAATTAGGGAGGGATCATGTGTTTCTGAACCCTCCCTTGGTTATGCTGCTAATAGGTTTAGACAGCTGGGTACCTCCAATAATGCACTGGGCTTCACTCCTTTCTTCGCTCTCAATGAAATATTTTTTTTTGCTGGTCATTAACATCTGTTTGTTCTCTCCCATAGATTGAGTCCCCATCATGCTGTTTGCTCTCTACATGTCTATTCTTCTCGTCTTCTCTATCCCCTTACCCCCAGCCAGTCACAGCAGATGACTGCCCCTCCCTGACCCTGGTTCTGCTGGAGGCTTCTTCCTGTTAAAAGGGAGTTTTTCCTCTCCACCGTCACCAAGCGCTTGTTCACAGGGGATCACCTGATTGCTGGGATCTTCCTGCAATTGTGGGGGTTTCCCCTGCAGCTGAAAGTGCTATGACATGACTGTTGTTGTGAAATGGTGCTATATAAATAAAGTTGAATTGAATTGAATTGAAAACAAAGGAGAGCACTTCCCTGAGCTCAAGTTCCACCACCATCCAGGACTCTGTCGATCCGGATAGCGATGACTCTGGCCCGGCCTCTTGAAGGTCCAGCTCAGCCAGTGCAGTCTCAGAAACCCATGGTGCTGTAACCCACACCGATGGCTCACTCGATGGGGTGACAGGAGGTCCGTTTCCAGCTGGGGAAGAACTCTGCTCAGTGGAGACCCAGGGATGCTTCCTCGTCGGCACAGGTTCCAAATGGCAGTGTGCTCTCCTCCTTTGTTCACGTCATGGCTGTGGGGCTGGAACCAGGTTCTCCAGGGCCGCAGGCTTCTCCTCTATCCGACAGTCTGATCCTGGCACCGCCGGACCCTCGGGGAATAAAGGAGGAGGCACAGAGGAAGCAAGAGATGTATTAATGGCTGCAGCAGGTGGAGGGGGCTCATGGGTCTACATGACCTGAGCCTCACCCCTATGAATCAGACAAGGTAATTCATTAACCAGTGACACTGCTGTAGCAGGCTCTATTTTTTTCTTCTCCCATCATAGCAATGAAGGTGGGCCCCTTGGGAAGACAAGGAGGAGCCGCTTCACAAAGATCGGTGCTGGAGGCAGCCGGAGATGAAACCACAAAGCTTGCAGCAGCTGGAGAAAGCGCCATGCAGGAGGGAGGAGCAGCGGAGGCAGTCCGGGGTAGGAGAGCTGGCAAAACAGCTGACAAAGAGGACCTGGAGGCTGAAGCTGCTGACAGTATACACTGTAGGGGCAGAGAAAACACAGCTGACTGGGAGAAAGGGGAATCCTTCTGGCGGCCCATAGCTGGATCTGGACGGGAACCTCGCGGCGTAATCACCCGGTGTTTCTCTTCCTTCCACTTAGGGACAGCCAAGTCACAGGAGGGAGAAGGGTTCTGTGCCAGGCGGTGGCGACTTCATGCTGGAGACGGCCCAATCCTAAGAACAAATACAGAAACAAGTCCATTATCAGATGCGATAAGGAGGTCATTAGTGACCTTCACTAAGGCTGTTTCAGTACTATAGTTAGTTAGTTAATCCCTTCACACCTGAAGGTGTATATGGGCGGCGCCTATCTCCGTTTCTCTGACCCTAGGCCACACAGCTACTGTAAGTAGTGAAAGCTACAGCGGGGGGTCAGTCCTCTGGTAGCTCTGTGTGTAACTTTACTTTCCCCATTCCATTATGCGGAGCACCACGCTAGAAGGCAGAAAGCACCATTTTTATATGGTCTTTGGTATGACCCGGCTGGGATTTGAACCCCTGCCTCCCGGGTGTGGGGCGGATGCTCTACCAACTGAGCCACCACTCCGGTGTTTCAGTACTATGATGGATTCTAAACCCAGATTGAAACTCTTCAAATAAACCATTTCCCTGCAAGTGGTCAAATAATTGCGTAGCAACAACTCTTTCTAAGATTTTTGAAATGAAAGGCAGATTAGAGATTGGTCTATAGTTAGCTAAAACTCCTGGATCCAGTGTTGGCTTTTTGAGTAAGGGTTTAAGTACAGCAGTTTTAAAAGCCTGTGGTACTTGGCCTAATGTTAATGAAGAATTGATTATTTGAAGAATAAAGCTACCAATAAATGGGAAGACTTCTTTAAATAACCTGGTAGAAATAGGGTCTAAAAGACAAGTTGAAGGCTTGGATGAGGAAATTATTTTATCTAACTCTAAAAGGTCAACTGGAGTAAACTCATCCAAACAGATATCAATTGAAGGAGTTGTAGTTACCTCCGCCAGGCCGAAAAGGCCAGGAGGAGGTTATGTTTTTGCCGCGGTCTGTCTGTCTGTCTGTCTGTTGGTTAGCAAGATAACTCAAAAAATCTTGGACGGATTTCCATGAAACTTTCAGGCGTTGTTGGAAATGGTACAAGGAAGAACTGATTAAATTTTGGGGGTGATCCGGTTCACCGTCTGGATACAGGAATTTTTTAAAGCATTTTTTATTCAACACTGTGACATACAGCCATTTTCAACATGTGCGCAGGCGCAATGGAGGGCGCTGGTCGTCGTGTCTGCAACACAAACTCTGCGTTCTTCAACGTTTTAGGCACAAAAGGACGTGGAAAACACTGCTGGCCTGGGCCCGCCAGCGTGCCTGTGTTTGTGCGCAACTGCAAAACCTCACACGGGCAGCTGTCCGCCGACGGATTCTTTGGCAGAAATTCCCCGGCCAGCCATAGGAGCTGCGCATTTGGCAGAAATTCACCGGCCAGCCATAGGCGCTGCGCAAAAACGAGCTCTCTGCCGGCGAAGCTTCTAAATTCTCGTTTGCCGCGGAGCGCAACCCCCCAAAAAATAATATTGTAGCGAACTCAATATGAGCACCCTACTTGGCTTGCCAAGTGGGTTGACCCTATTGGTGACACAGGTAGAGTGCGGGACTCCGGAGCGGGAGGCGTGAGTTCGAACCTCCCGGTGGGACGTCGCCATGTCGAGCAGCACGTTACAATATAATATAAAACCCACGGCAACCTGTCTACCCAATTTGCATCCGTCAGTGGAGGAGATGGACACAACAGCAACACTTCAGTTTATTACCTCCGCCAAGGAGGCAATGCTTTTACTACTGAACCACTAATCCTATCACTATCAGATTGATTGTCATTGATTAATTGTGTGTTATTGCACTGTCCCTGTCAAATAAACAAATAATCATTGTGAATCCAATTGCTAGTCATATGTTTACATGCTCAAGGAATCTGAAAACGTACACACAAACACTGTATGGGGGGAATTGTGGCGCTTGGCGGAGGTCTGCGCTCTCCGAGTGCTTTTCTAGTTGTTACTGTATTTAAGTTAATGTGGGAAGAATCTGACTGATTTTATCTCTGATGCAGATACAGTCAGAACTGAATTTGATGAGCATTATCTGACTAACACTGTGTTGGTATGATCAGCCGTGTTTTTGTTTTTAAATAACACAGGTAATGGTTTGGATTTGTAACAGGTTGATGCACATTCATTTATTGAGTCACTGTTTCTTTGTCATCACGGAGAGGCATTCTGTAGATGTTTCAGAGCCCTGTGGTTTTTCTGTGTTAAGCTACAAGCTAGTTGCTAGTAGTTGGCATATTGAGAGATTATTGTATGTTGAGAGATCATTGAGAGATTGGGACAGTCAGTGTGCTGAGTAGTTACAGCCAGACCTGAATTTGACCCCTTGTCAGGTCAGGCATTGGTTTGCTTGCTACCAGATAACCATGAAAACCGGTACTACCTGTCTCATGGGTCGGGCCGTCAGCGACTCAACCGGCAATCCTGCACTTCTGAAGGCGTGGTGGGTGAAACCGGGCATCCTGGCAGAACTAAAAACAATATCTGTCACAGGTCTGTGGTGGACCACTCCCAGTTACACGGGGTGAGACTAGACATCCTGGCAGATAAACACACATCTGTCACAAGGTCTGTGGTGGACTTTTGCCAGTCGGTGCATCGTGGCATGCACTACACATTGAGCAGAGATAAATAAACCTATCATCTTGTCAGTCACTGCAACATATACTGGAGTTAGGTTGTCTTGGCCTGTCCGTGCAGACTGTGCTGCTAATCCAGCAAAAGCTTGCTGTACTCAAGTACTTTGCAGGCAGTTTCATGAAATGGTCAGTCAGAAAGCAACTCATACTGGCTTGGACGTCGGCCGTGTTAAAAAGGTCCACGCTGATCTGTTTACACTCTGACAGGCAGCGAAAAGTATGTTAGGAGCAAGAAGAGAAAAGAAGAGGAAAACAGCAGCCTTGTATGTAGAAGAATGGAATGTACGCACTCTGATGGACAGATCACAGCACCCAGAAAGGCAGACCCTGCATGTGGCCTTGGAAATGAACAGGTACAATGTAGACATGGCTGCACTTAGTGAAACAAGACTGCCTGGATATGACAGTGTAACCGAATTTTATCTAAATACCTTTAAGGTCCTGAGAAAATAATCAGACAGGTCTGCCATGTTGGATTTCCTTTAATACTGCCGGCAGGAGAGGAGCAAAGAAACTGCGTGCCTGGGGTTTTCTGCCCTGCTCTCCTGAAACAAAGGAGGTATCTCCTTTTAAAGGCTCCCCCAAAGACAATGCAACAGCGTTTTTATGACCCTCTGGAATGTGAACAGCAGGCAGTGGGGGAAGGACAGGAGGAAAACAGAGAGAGAGACACTACGCTGTTTATGTTCCAATATGGTTACAATGGGCAGACGCTACAAAAAACCCTATTTATATGTAGAAATACACAGAAAGGATTCATATATGGAAACACGCTTATAAAACACACTTATAAAACATACGATCCCTAGTTACTCAACATGTTGATACATAAACAGTAAATTAATGCATAGACAGTAAATAGATATAGTAAATAGATAGATAGTATTTATAGATAAATAGATAGTAAATATATGCATAAACAGTAAATTTCCATCACATTTCCCTTCTCTTGGTCATATATGACCATTTAAACAAGATCATAGCCATCAGGGAAGGGGAGGTGTGACATAATTAAGGCAGTGTGATTTAACATTTTCTGCTGGCTTATGTCTGAATCTTGTTCAGCTGTGGGGAGAGCTGTGTAATGCATCATGTTGATAGCGAACATTTCAAACATCATATTACAAATTATCGGAAACAGACAACAGCCACAGAACACCAAAATCAATAGGATTATTAGTAACGCCACACCAATACATACAAGCCAGTCTTTCCAACCACTACTAGTGAGCCAGGACCAAATATCCCAGCCATACTGTCATGCTGCAGCTGCTGTGAGAGAAAGTCATTAGGGTGACTCACCACATGTGTCATATTACCATGATAACCAGGTATATAAGTGCAACACTCTTGACCTATAATGTGACATACCCCACCCTGAGTGGCCAAAGTGATGTCCAGAGCCAATCTGTTTTGTAGCACAACATTACGCATGGCCTTCATTTTGATTGTCATTGCTAAGAACCCCATTTCAGTTAACCCCCTGCACTCCGGTCAATTTCCCTAAAAACGCCAAAAAATAACGTGCCCAAAGTAAATCGAAAGCTGTTTCTTCAACCCTTTGCAGCATCTTCATGGGGTTGGTCTCATTTAAAAGAAAACACTTTGAAATTTTGGCAAAACAGTCATAATCTCTCTAAGTGCTCCGGCCACTGAGTTACAGTCATCTAAAACATACTGAACTTGAAGAAAATAAATTTGGCCTGGGTGTTTTTTTGGATACAAATGCTTGCAAATAACACACAGCTTCAGATCTGGGCTGGAAAATGCAACAGAAATGTAGAACCAAGTATTATTCAGCTGAGGTCAAAATTTTGTAACAATACCACAAAAAATGAATATATTACACAGCTTTTTCCTCAGGTAGTTCCCAGGCGTTTTGGAACTGTGCCAAATTGTGCCAAATGGCACAGTTTGGAAAAACGTCTGTAACTTTTGAATGATTCAATATAGAAGCTTCATCTTGAGCTCTAATGAAAGGTGACACTCAGGGCTGTGTGTGTGTGTGTGGGGGGGGGTGTTGTCCTCCCCCCTCGCTACAGAAGACGGACATCGGCCATCGCTACATGACGGAATAGTCATGTGGCGACCGCGGCGCAGTCAACGCGGCTTCCCCCCCTCGCTATAGAAGTGTAGCGGGGGGGGGGGGTGGCGTTCACGGTCCGGACGCGGCGCACGACTCGTGTACTGCAGCGCATGAACTTCAGACTTCGTGCGCCTCACAGTTGTAATTTACTGATCGGTCAAAAGCCATTTTTGATTACAATTTTCAGGGATAAAGAATAATTTAGCTTATAACACCTTACCTCTTCACAGCAGCAGTGTCCTGGCGAACTTCTGTTCCTCATTGTCAGACGAACGCGACGCTGGTCCCTTGTTACGGACTTGTGGTTCTGGTCACGGCGACCCGGTCAAAACATAATTCCATTATTGCGGTTTTGCACTTCCATGATTGCGGTTTTGGCGAATGATTTACAACCTTCGTTGTCGGCCTCCGTCGGCCTATGATGACCATGGAAGAAAATCCTAAACGTCTATTCTGCTGGAATTAAAAAAAAAAAAAAAAGCACCGCCTGTCACTGAACAGGCCGATGCGCGAATGGCAATCGCTGTCACACAGGTTGCACTTGTGGATGGTCTCCATGCTGCTGGGTCTGTGACGGTTCTTCCTGCGTGTCCTTTTTTCATCTGATGCAGCAGTCTGTCTTCATCCAGCCTTACAAAAAACAGCTTGCAAACTTCTGTGCTTCAATTGGCTCGCTGCATTCACAGCGTTGGTAGGCGGGTCTTTCTTGCTAGGTTTTCAGTCGTTGGTTCTTCAAGGTTTCAGAAACCCAATTCAAGGCTCTTATTAGTCGAATGAGAGGTCAATCAGATGAACTAATCTGTTCGCGGCTGTGTCTGCAGTGGAAGAACGGAAATGCAGCTTTTATTTATGAATTTATTTATTTATATTATGAAACAGAGGAAATCCTTGGATCAGGTAGTCAGATGGTCCAGTCGTTTGCTTGGTGAGTCACAGCTGAGCCTGACATCCCTGTACACCAGACAAGTACAGAGGATGGCCGACTCGATTTTAAATGATGACTCCCACCCTTTGCACTGCAACTTTCAGCTTCTTCCCTCCAGACGGAGGTTTGCTGTCCCCAAAAGTAGAACCCAGCGCTACAAAAACAGCTTTGTCCCTGCTGCTGTCAAAGAGTTGAACAAGCTATAAAAATTATATATTGTACATATTTTATATTTACTTATTTTGTAAGATGTGTGCCTGTGTTTGTGTCTGTGTTGAATGTAATTAGTGGCTTGTAAATATGGATGTCACCAACTGCAAAACAAATCTACCTACGGGTACAAATAAAGTAACCTGAACCTGAACCTGATTTTCAGTGCGCGCTTGGACGCAGCTCCATCGTGTGCTCTGGGACGCAGAGACGTGCCCATCCGCGGTACACCGGAATGCAAGAGGTTAAAGCAGTGAGGTTCTCCAAATCAATAGCCAACCTGTCAATATGATGGGCAGTATTTACCATACCCCACATAGGCATTAAGTTTCCCCCCTGGACCTATTCTGACCCTAGTTTGGGCATCAGTTGGCCTTTCCCCCCGCCCATGGTGTTCATGTGGCGGGAAATAATGCGAATACGAATGTTGAGCATGGTGTGTGAGATTTGTGACAATGTGCATGGTAGGAATCAACTTTAGCCATGTAACATGTTCCACATCACCCCGGTGGCAAATACTGATAAACTTGTGACCCACATACCCAGACATGAGCAGTGAGGCTACCGTAACCATCAGAACTGGAGAAAAGCAATTGAACAGAACATTGACTTTTATTCTGACGTCCACATCTAGTCCTCGGTAGGGTGAGGTTTGGTGTTGTGAAAAATGGCACCCTCAGTGTGTTCAAACATAGGGTACCAGCCACGTGGAAACCACAGGTAGCATTAGGAATAGTGTTACATCGTCGTGCAGCACCCAAATATGTAGACCCATTGTAATGACAGTCGAGATGAAAACATACTGAAGCTGTAAAAAGTGTGGGGTTGGTAGTGAATACAGGCTTCTGAGCCTTCTTGCTGATGCAAGTTACATTATGAACTCTAACTTGGCGGAAAGCAAAATCTGTTACACTGACATTTAACCACTCACAATACTCTGTTGTGTTTCCTGCAAGTTCAACAGTAAATCCCTTATCACACTCACTGCCATTATGGCGCACTTTTCCTACTGTAGTCTGCGCTACATTGCTCCCATCATCTCTGAATCATTTAGGGGAAGAGGGAGCATGGGTACAGAATGAGTGACATGATGTGGTAAGTATGTCGAGACATAACATGACCCGGTGACATTAGCCTTTCTAGCTGATAATCGTACCACCTGATACCATACATTATTGTCATAGGTATCGGTAGAGTAGTTATCCAGATCAATGAAGGAGCGCTTGCTGCGGATCAAGACAACCCTGAAAACAGAGCAATGAAACAGTAAATAGAAGATCAGTCCCAACAGGAAAACGATTAGACCACCCATGCATATCATGTCTGTTGTGATCCATGCTTGGTGATATTTCCTCTTCAGCAGCCTCACGCTGCAATAAATGTTCAGTTTGTCCCTCGTTCATCATATCAGTATCAGTGTAAATGAGATGTATGCTGTATGTTTCTACTGAGCCGTGTTCGGCGTACACTCAGGTTGTTTGTGATGGCTGTCAGGTGCAACAGTGTGTGGTCTTGTATCTTCACACGGCTCAGCTTCTTTTCATCCTAGTCTACAACGTGGGGTGGTGATTGTGGCTAATCACCATCTGCTTCTTACTCCTGGTCTGGTCTGGGTTCTTCTGGCTTGACCCCTGGGACCTTCCTGCAGTGTGTTGCGTGGATCCACGTTGCCCTCTTAGCGATCTTCACAGCCGTGTACATCGTCAGAAGGACTTGGTATGGACCCAGCCACTATTTGCTGTGCCAATTCTTCTGCTTAAAACTCTTGACCACTACCCAGTCACCTGGTCTCATGTTGTGAAGGACTTCTTCTGCTGGCCTAGGCAGGGCAGCCTTTACCTGCTGTGAAATGTTTTGAAGTTGGCAGGACAAAACAGAGCAATAGGATAACATGGCATTTTCAAAATGTGAAGTGGTTGGAGCAAACAAAATTTCAAAGGGTGACATGTCATATTTCTTTCCAACTCGCATGCGCATGTACATGAGTGCTAATGGGAGGCACTTTGTCAAGAATCTGAAACTTGAATGATCGTATATTAGTTCGTTACCTCAATAAAGATTCAAGACACAGAATATTCTATTTTATGAGCTTTACTTGCGCAAGGAGTGCCTGCGATGATTACATCTCAAAAGACACTGAGGCATCCCCCAGTGAACTAAGCCCTTTTATACATTGTTGGTCACATAATCACAAAGGACATTTGCTGAGTACTCCCTTCCGGTCACCCACACAGTCATGACAAAAGATATGCCGACATTCTCAAAGAGGAAGAACACAGTGACTTTACAAAAAGTATATCACATAAGGGTTTAATCGCAATTAATCACAGACAAAGTATCTCATACAAAAACAAGATTAACTTTTCCTTATTCTCAGACTTTTACACAGTTTCATCCCATGAGTCAGCTTCATTCTCTCATGCTAAGCACATTTTAATCTGCACATAAGCAACACTCAGTAATCTTCTCATTATCTAAGTACAAAAAGGAAACAGTGTACACACTCAAATTTATGTCATATAGAAAATTATGTATGTACAATTTCCCAATAATTTCTTAACACATTATGCATAGATGAGTATATGGCATATACACTTGATTATATAAAATGATAGCATGTATATACAATTTTCTGACAATTCCCTCCTGTTTATCATTGTATCACCTTTTTATTCATCAGTAACATGTAACTTCTCTCGATTTTCTACATGTCCGTCATTTGCATCATATTCCAAATTTAAACAGTAGGATTATCACTACAGTTCCCAGTACAATTTCTGTTTTTTAGAGTGAAATTTCCAGCAGCAATATAAGGGATTTTTCTGTAAACAGATTTGTGAAAGCGCACTCCACAGGTTACCTCCTTTGTATCTTTTTGGTGAAAAACTCAAATTGAAATTGTTTTCACTACAACTTTTGTGAAAACAAATTGGTGAAGTAAAGAGTGTTGGATTTACCTTCATCAAAGGCTTTCTAACTTTAAGCAAAGAAATTCCAGTTCTCGTAGTATTAAATATTCTTATCTTAGATCCAGTGTAATCAGCAACAGTAACATTCAATCTATTAAGATGTCTTGTTGATAAATTCCCCACTAACCAATTTATAACATTGTCACTTGAGTTAATCAGAGTAAGATGGGAATTCATAGCTGTTGTTGCTCCAGCTGTTTCTTCTTCACTAAGTGGAACAGGAATCATGGGTACTGCAGTCTTGTGTGAGTGGGAAGCAGTGAGCACATGTAACAAGAGGTATTGATTCCCAGTCCTCTCACTGAGATCACCATTGTCTGGTACCACAGGTTATGCGTGTAATCCACGTATTGTCCATTGTCTGTACTTCATGGGTTCCTTGGCAAAAAGGGTCCACCACCCCGTTATCGTGAAAAGTACGGAACACAGAATCATCAGTACTTTTGGTGCCATGTTTCTACCCAAGAGAGTACCCTTCTGGGCCTCTTTCTTCACCAGGTTTGAGACGATCTCCCTAAATGGAGAAGGCACTCTATGACCTCACACACCAAGGTGTGTATCCCCTTTGTAGCTGGACTTACTCAGGGAAGCAGGTTAGTTCACTTGCAGGCACCCGTAGTCTCTTTACATGTGAAAGATGAATCCAAGATGGTCGTTCAGCAATACGTACTGCAGTGGGGGTGGTCAACAGCACCTGATATGGCCCAAGCCACCTTACTGAGTCCCAGTGCTGATGATGGTGGTTCTTTATGAAAACATAGTCTCCAGGCTTCAAGGGGTTATTCTGCCCTTCCTGTGGAGCAGAGAGAGTTCTGACAGTATCAATGTATTCCTTAACTTCACATGCCCTTTTTAAATGATTTGCTAAATCACCATATTTATTACAGGATACCAAAGGCTTTACTTCTGGCAATGAGTATGGCCTGTGGAATGCGCATTCAAAGGGTGACAATCCTGTCTTTGCATCGGGTATGGTATTTATAGTCATTTTCACTATTTTTAAGGCTTCTGGCCATGCTTTTCCTGTGTCTTTCATGACTTTTGCAAGCATTTGTTTTACAGTAGCATTTTTTCTTTCTACGAGGCCTGCACTTTGTGGGTGGTAGGCGGTATGGAATTTGATCTTACTTCCTACAGCTTGGGTTAAGTCTTGAACTGTTTGGGCTGTAAAATGAGTTCCATTATCTGCATAAATCAGTTCTGGAACCCCAAAAGTGGGAAAAACATGATTCAATAGAGTTTTACACACGAATGCAGCATTTGCTGTGAATGTGGGATGAATTTCTGTCCACTTTGTAAAGGTGTCAACCAACACCAGGCAATATTGTAATTTCCCATGCTTACACAATTCAATAAAATCTATACACCATTGACTAAAAGGCTCTTTTGGTATGGGAAATTTTCCTTATCTCATTCTCATTGCTCCTTGGGCATTATTTTGTAAACAAATGATGCACTTTTGGCATGTTGTTTTTACTTCTTTCAAAATATTAGAACAGAAAAAGTGCTTTTCCAACATCCTCAGCATCCCTCCTGTCGACACAATAATGTGGGTGGCAGAACATATGTTTATCCTGGACGGAAAAAATGAAAATCCATATCATAATTTGGCAAGGCTAACGCACATACTGTAGTCAGTATGTGTTTCAAATCATCAATAAGTTATTTATGTTCTTTTCTCTGTTAGAAACCACAAGCTTTTAGGGACAACTGTGGAGCGTGTAAATAACGAGGCGGATTTGACTCAGACAGTTTATTACACATCTCACACAGAAGCATAGTAAGAATCAAATCTCAGCAAAGACTCTTCTCTTAAATACTATGGCATTCCTCCAGAAGCTTCTAACACACAAAAGGTCACATTGCATTCACTTCCTTAATCCTTTACCATCCTTCTAAAAGTTTCTGATACACAAAAGATCACACTGCATTCATCCTTCACACCTCCCTGTTATCTCACCAGGGAACCTCTGCTCTTTGTTCTTATCTAAGATGCTACACATTATGCTTTCCCCATGTGCCGCCATACCACTCCCCCGAGCATATTGGATAGAACAAAAGAATAACAGTCCGTATGCTGTGACAGAACCATTAAACATCAATCCACATGCTGCTTGGGCTTCAGTCTTCGCCTGGATCTGCCTGTAACCAGGATTCACCACCTACGCGGCGCTGTCATGCTGGGGGGTTGATGTTTTGGGGTGAAAACTTTTTGTCTGGTCCCTGTTGGGTGTTCTGGGGAAACTTTTCTCTGGAAGCTCCCTGTGGGGGTCTTCCACGCCGAGGGGCCCTCTCCAACAGCACTTGCTCGTCCGCCACCACAAAAGCGGGGTTTGAGTCTGTCTATGCCAACCTTTTCCCTCCTACCCCCCAAATCTAGCAAAAAATGCTTATATCTCCTGTTTCCAGCACTCCGTACGGTCCATCATAGGGTGGTCGCAATGGCGGGCGGTGGGCGTTCGTGTCTGACAAACACGAACTCCGCGTTTTTTCAAAGTTTTAGGTACAAAAAACACGCGGAAAACTGTGGTGGGCAGGGCCCGGCAGCGTGCCTGTGTCTATGCTACGCTGCAACAGCTGCGGCGGGGAAATGCCCGGCGTGGGATTATCTGGCAGAAAACTCCCCGGGCAGCCGAAGAGGTTGTGCAAAAATGATTTCAGCTGGGGAAGCTTCCAATCCTCTTTAGGCGCAGAAAGTAACCCCAGTAAAACCCACGGTAGCCTTTCTACCCAATTTGCATCCGTCAGTGAAGCCCTGAGAGCTGCTTTCAATGATCTATGAAAACGTTCGCATAACCCATTAGCCTGTGGATTGTACGCGGTAGTGTGGTGAATTGAGACACCCAGGCTGCGGGCCATTGTTGACCAGAGTTCGGAAACAAATTGAGGGCCTATGTCGGACGTAATGTCTGACGGGACTCCAAAACGTGCCACCCATGCTGTTACAAACACCCCGCGCCCACCTCCTCAGCAGTGGTTGCGCCAGCGGAACTGCTTCCGGGCCAGCGCGTGGGTGCGGTCCACCATTGTCAGGAGGTGCATGCACCCCTGTGATGGCGGGAGGGAGCCCACGAGGTCCACGTGGACATGGTCGAACCTCTTAGCCGGAATATGAAACGGCTCCAAGGGAGCCTTCGTGTGTCTGTGTACTTTGGCTCGTTGGCACACCACGCAGGCTGCCGCCCACTTCTTGTCACCTGTTTTGCGCAGGCTCGGGCCACACGAATTTTCTCCCCTACCATTTTGACCGACGCGCGCAATCTTGGGTGAGCCAAAGAATGAACCTAGTCAAACGCGCAGCGATGCGGGCGCCCCGTGGAGACATCGCAGATAAGGGGGGGCATGCCGGGGGGGCATGCCGTCTTGCAGCACCCTGCTCTCCAGCCTTAACCCTGTTGGTCCAGACTGGAGCGCACGCACGTCCGCGTCACTAACCTGCTCCGTGGCCATGGCTGTGTAATCTATCCCCACGCAGACCGGGGCAGCCACAGCACGTGAGAGGCAGTCTGCCACTACATTCAGTTAACCCGACACATGCTGAATATCGGTAGTAAACTCTGAGATTGCGGCCAGCTGTCTCTGCTGCCGGCCCGACCATGGTTCTGAAACCTTGGCCATCGCGAATGTTAGTGGCTTGTGGTCAACGAACGCGGTGAAACAGCGCCCTTCCAGCCAGAACTGGAAGTGGCGAATGGCCAAGTGGAGAGCCAGCAACTCCCTATCGAACGCGCTGTATTTATGTTCACTGTCGCACAAAGTCCTGCTGAAAAAGGCGAGCAGCTGCCAAGCCCCGGCTACGCGCTGCTCCACGACCACCCCTATGGCCACATCTGACGCGTCAGTGGTAGGCGCTATGCGGGCCGTTGGGTCTGGATGTGCCAGCAACGCAGCGTTCACCAGGGCTGCTTTGACTTCCGAGAATGCCCGCTCTCGCTCCGGGGACCATTCGATCTTATCCGTGGGTTTCTGTTTTTTGAGCACGGCGTACAGTGGTTGCATGAGCTGCGCTGCGCAGGGAAGGAAAAGGCTATAAAAATTCACCATTCCCAAAAATTCCTGTAACGCCCTGACCGTTTGCGGCCGGGGAAAATCTGCTACCCGTGCGCACTTGTCAGGCAGCGGGAACCACTCCCTTCGGGAGAGACACGGTGCCCCCCAAAAAATCAATCCGCGTCACCCCGAACTGACATTTCGCTGGGTTGATTATTAACCCCGTGCTCTTCCAACCTTCGGAAACCCGCCATGAGGTGGGTTTCGTGTTCGTCTTCGGACGCGCTGGCTACCAAGATATTGTCCAAGTAGACGAACACGAAAGGGAGGATCATGCAGGCACTGCATCCATCATGCATTGGAACGTCTGTGCAGGCCCCTTTAAGCCTGAATGGCCATGCGCAAAAACTCGAATAAAAACCGAACGGAGTTATCACCGCTGTTTTTGGGTATGTCCTCAGCGCGCACTGGGACTTGGTGGTAACCGCGGACCAGGTCTATTTTAGAAAAAACGCGCGCTCCTGCTAGGTGAACGGAAAAATCCTGAATGTGAGAAATTGGGTAGCGGTCGTGCACTGTGGCATTGTTCAACCTGCGGAAATCCCCACAAGGTCGCCATGAACCTTCAGCTTTAGGGACCATGTGTAGTGGGGAAGCCCATGGGCTGTTTGAACGCCTGATGATGCCCAACCTCTCCAGGTTGGCGAACTCCTCACGCGCTATGGCCAGTTTAGCTGCGTCCAAGTGCCGAGGTTTGGCAAAAACGGGCGGCCCGGTGGTGGTGATAAAATGCTCCACCCCGTGTTTAGCGATGGCTGCCGAAAATGTCGGGACAGTGAGTGCTGGGAACTGAGTGAGCAGTGTGTGGAACTTACCGCATGCAGCTGTGACGCTGGCTTGTGCTGTTGGCTGGGACGCTCGAGCTATACAGGGGATAGAATCAAAGGACAGTGCATTAACTAGGCGCCTGTGAGCGACATCAACCAACAAACCATGTGTGCACAAAAAATCAGCCCCCGTATATTAACTTCAATAGGCTGCTATGACAAAAGTCCACTCCAATGTACAGCCGTGCACAGTGTAGAGACAGGAGTAGAGGTCCCTATACACCAAGGTCTTAATCTCCGAGCCTGTTAGCTGTTCTGGCCCATCTTGGGGCCCCTAGACCTCGCCCGTCCGGTCGGGCGTTTAGAACGGCCATGATGAACACTCATATCTGGGCGCCGGTGTCCACGATGGGAATGCACTCCCGAGTGTGAGTCCGTCATAGTAGAGCAGCTTGTTCTCCTCCCTGAGGGCTGCAGCTGCTACCGACCCCAGGTCTTGGCTGTTTCCCGAGCGCTTTGAACTGGCAAGGTGTTATACATTTGCGTGCCCTCTCTGCGAAGCGGCGGTGGTAGAAACAAAGGATGTCTCCCCTGCGTTCTTTGGCCCCCGCTGCTGCTGTCGTTGGTGGCTCTGCTGCTGCTGTCGATGGCTCCTCACCTCCTCCGGCCGTCGCGCCAAGCTCCGTCACTGCCGCCATGGTCGTGAACTCTCTGCTGGCGATGATGATCCGGTTTGCTTCTCGGGCCAGCGCACGATAGTCCCGCTTGGCCAGCAATGGCGAATTGGCCAGGGTCGCTCTTGTCGCTGACGGAAGGTTCCGGAGGAAGAAGTGGGTAAAAATGAAATGGTCATTGTCTGTGCCCTTTAATCTCAGCATCTTCTCCATCAGGTCAATGGCCGACCCATCTCCTAACCCAGTCCGCGTCAGGAGTCTCTCTGCTCTCTCACCATCCGAGAGTGTGTAGTGCTGGATGATTGCAGCCTTCAGTGCGCCGTACTTGTCGTTGGTTGGTGGCTGATTGAGCAGGATCTCCACATGCTGAGCCGTGCGGGCGTCGAGCATTGCGACCACATAGTGGAACTTCGTGTCATCCGCCGATATCCCCCGGAGGGCGAACTGCGCCTCAACTAGGTGGAACCAGGAGCGCGGATTGTGCTGCCAAAAATCCGGTAGCTTGATTGCAACAGCATATGCTTGGCTGGGGGCTCCCAACGAGGCTGGCTCCGGGGATCTTTTGTCGTGTTCCATGATTCGTCTTGGGTCACCAGTGTGGAGCATGTAAATAACGAGGCGGATTTGACTCAGACAGTTTTTTACACATCTCACACAGAAGCATAGTAAGAATCAAATCTCAGCAAAGACTCTTCTCTTAAATACTATGGCATTCCTCCAGAAGCTTCTAACATACAAAAGGTCACATTGCATTCACTTGCTTAATCCTTTACCATCCTTCTAGAAGTTTCTGATACACAAAAGATCACACTGCATTCATCCTTCACACCTCCCTGTTATCTCACCAGGGAACCTCTGCTCTTTGTTCTTATCTAAGATGCTACACATTATGCTTTCCTCATGTGCCGCCATACAACCTTAATTAAAAAGTAAAAAGTGGACACAACTGACACATTATTTTTTTCTTTTTTTTCTTTTTCTTTTCTATTTTACAACCTTTGCCCCATTTGGCTGCTCCTTAGGGACAATATTTGTTGGTCATTGGGAACAGACAAAAGGGGGAGGGAAAAGGCAAATACGCAAACATTGCCAGTGCATACTATGAGGTTAAAGACGTAACAGGCTGTCAAAGAATGATTATCACACTGGAATATTTGGAGTAATGAGAGAATCAATGAGGATGGAATTGATAGCATGGGTAATTGATAGCATGGTAGATAGTGTTACAGCTTCCCCTGCATCAGACTCCAGACTTTGTGGGCCCCCCTTAAAGAAAGAAAAAGTCGAATCAAAGATTTCTAACTCCTTGGTTCAACACAGAAACTCGTAGCTTAAAACAGAAAACTCGTCAATTAGAAAGAAAATGCACTTCACTGATTTAGATGAAATCTATTTAGCTTGGAGAAACCATCTTTTAGTTTATAAACAATCTCTTAGAAAAGATAAAACAAGTTATTATTCAGCATTAATAGAAGAGAACAAAAATAATCTCAGATTTCTTTTCAGCACTGTAGCCAGGCTGTCAGGACTCTGTCGCCTGATTGCTGGAATCTTTCTGCAACTATGGGGGTTCCACCTATAGTTGAAAGTGCTATGAGATGATTGTTGTTGTGAAATAGCGCTATGTAAATAAAGTTGAATTGAATTAAATTGAATTCATTATTGATCATTTATTGATAATTTTTATGTATTATCTATTTTTCTGAGGATTGCTAATTATTTTGCTAATTAATTTCTTTGATACCCCCTGTTTTGACACATGGAGACGCACATGCAGCAAAGTTACAGGGTATTTGCTTGATTCTTTTACTGAAAGGAAGTGTGCTACCATTTTTAATTTAGATGAAAATTTGTGGGTAGCACAGCTCCTTCAAAATGAGATTTCAATAATCATGGCTTCTTTTGTGACATCTCTTGAACTAATTTACAAATTCCATTTAAGAAAAACAAAATAACTATCTGTGCATTTTTGATAAGCTTCAGCAGTGATAAATAAGATCAGTTTGTCCAGTTGAACACAGATGGGTTGAATTTGAATAAATGAATAAAGATTGCGTCACACTCTTTCAGTCAATGGAAAGGTGGACATTTTGCCTAATTAGAATTTCATTTAATTTTTACAAGGAATGCCTCATTTTATACATTCCTTGGTAAATTATGGGGTGGAATGTAGTTCACCCTGACCCAGCTTGGCCACCGCCAAATCAGGAAAACACATTCCTCATTACTGTTACATTTCTGAAATATGATGTTGTCACACCATTATGTGGTGAGTAACATCAAATGTATCCTGTAGTGCAAAATCATATAAAATCATACAAACATTACATTTGTAAAGTCAGAGTCATTTAAATCAGTATACCTGTATGTCATTTACAATGTCATACAAAGTCATACTTAGCTTCAAAAAATGCTTATCAATTTAAGGTTCCTTTCTCCTGTGGTCAGTCAATGTCAATGTCAGTTATTATTCTATAAGATTTTAATGCTATATTATAATTGTATCTGGTGCATATAATGAGCCAATATCTGATTCACTGTATTTTTCCATTGTCTCAGAGCTTGAAAAGACTGTCTGTTTTTCAGTGTGAGATTAGGTTGAACAAGATTGTAAATAATAACAAAGGTTTCATTGTTTTATCATGCAAATGCTTGAGGTTAGGGTGATTTAGCTGATCAGGTCAAGCTAAGTCACCAGCAGAATGTTCAGTGCTGATTCTGTATATTCTTATGTAGGTCAAAATGACACAGCTCACTAATCAGTCTTCTTGTGGTACGTCTGTCTTTTCAGTTTGTAAATTTACCATAAATTTACCAAGGACCTTGGACCTTACCAGACCTAAGGTCGGAATGTAAATAAGATTGCACATGTCGTTTATTGAAAGAGTAAGTATAGTATTATTTAAACAAGGCAACAATATAACATACACTTACCAAGACCTTTGTTTGATAATCCATAGCCTCTGGCAAATCATATGCACAGACACATTAATTATCAATCTCTTTTGAACCTCTGTGCTTTAAATCAGTGATATAGGGTTGTACATAAAGCCTTCAGTGATTAGGCAATATTTAAATGACATCATAATATTGTAATATTTAATTAATTTCATCATTGTCATGCTGGCACCATGATTAAGATGTAAAACAGTTATCCTAAACTTAATATCCTATGGGCCGGCCTGTAGTCACATTGTCACACATGAATCCTTCTTCCTATAAAGTGCACTATTATGTTTCAGTCAAAGAAAAAAGGTCAGTAATACATCAAAATTGCTTTAAAAAATATGTAAATCATTTATTACATATGCAAAAGTGCATTGGCACACACAGTGCATTAAATATGCACTGTGTGTGTTTATATATTTGCATATTTATTCCATCTAGCTACAATGCTCAGCACTGGGTGTGTTTATATATTTATATATCTAAATATTATTCCATCTAGCTACATTGCTCCGCACTGTGTGTGTTTATATACTTGCATATTTATTCCACCTAGCTGCAATGCTCCGTACTGTGGGTGTTTATATATTTACATATTTATTCCATCTAGCTACAATGCTCTGCACTGTGTGTTCATATATTCATATATTTATTCCATCCAGCTACAATGCTCTGCACTGTGTGTCTGTGTGTGTGTGTATATATATATATTTTATAGTAATACGTACATATGTTTATTAGCTGCTCTTGCTTGCTTGTTTTTTTTCTTGCCTTCTGATTGTTGCTCTGAGTGTTGCTATCCCTGTGCTGTTGCAATCCTGGAATTTCCCCGTTGTGGGACTAATAAAGGCTTATCTTATCTTATCTTATCTTATCAACATTAGTTAACCCCTTGCACTCTGGTCAATTTCCCTCAAAACGCCAAAAAATAACGTACCCAAAGTAAATCAAAAAGCTGTTCTTCAACCCTTTGCACCATCTTCATGGGGTTGGTCTCATTTAAAAGAAAACACTTTGAATTTTTTTGGCAAAACAGTCATAATCTCTCTAAGTGCTCCGGCCACTGAGTAACAGTCATCTAAACATACTGAACTTGAAGAAAATAAATTTCGCCTGGGTGTTTTTTTGGATACAAATGCTTGCAAATAACACACAGCTGTCAGATACTGGCTGGAAAATGCAACAGAAATGTAGAACCAAGTGTTATCCAGCTGAGGTCAAAATTTTGTAGCAATACCACAAAAAATGCATATATTACACAACTTTTTTCTTAGGTTGTTCCCAGGCGTTTTTGAACTGTGCCAAATTGTGCCAAATGGCACAGTTTGGAAAAACGTCTGTAACTTTTGAATGATTCAATATAGAAGCTTGATGTTGGGCTCTAATGAAAGGTGACACTCAGGGCTGTGTGTGTGTGTGTGTGTGGGGGGGGTTGTCTCTCCCCCCCCCCCGCTACAGAGGACGGACATCGCCCGGTGCGCCGAGGTCACGTTGCGCCGCGGTCTACTACGCACAGTTGTAATTTACCGATCGGTCAAAAGTCATTTTTGATTACAATTTTCAGGGATAAAGAATAATTTAGCTTATAACACTTACCTGTCCACAACAGCACTGTTGCTGGCAAACTTCTCTTCCTCATTGTCAGACGAACATGACGCTGGTCTGCTTGTTACGGACTCGTGGTTCTGGTCACGCGACCTTGTCAAACAATAATTCCATTATTGCGGTTTTGCGCTTCCATGATTGCGGTTTTGACGAACGATTTTTCAAAACAAATAAGAACAGTAGTAATAAAAAAAGACTGGTGAACACGTGTGTGTCACCCAGCAGCTAAAACAAAACAGATTTTGCAAGGAAGCCACGCTTTCGAACTACTGTGCTTCAATTGGCTCGCTGTATTCGCAGGCCGTTGGTAGGCGGGTCCTTCTTGCTAGGTTTTCAGTCATTGGTTCTTCAAGGTTTCAGAAACCCAATTCAAGGCTCTTATTAGTCGATTGAGAGGTCAATCACATCTAAACCAATCAAAGCACTCCTTTGGCTTTCTGTTCGCGTCTGTGTCTGTAGTGGAAGAACGGAAATGCAGTTTTTTTTTTTTTCAGTGCCTCCTAGGATGCACGTCTCTCCTAGGATGAGACGTGTCCGCCCGTGGTACAACACCGAAGTGCAACAGGTTAAAAACCCTGCAAAATTTAGATTTAAAAAGGTAAAAACCCCAAACTTTATAAAAATACCCATATTTAGATTACTCCTCTCCCACAGTCTGCTTTTCCCTTTTTCTAAGACACTCACACACACACAAACACAGAATTGCTTCTTTTCTCCTAATCTCCCTCAAGGTCAAAGTGGGAACCTTCCAGAAAGACAAAACAGCCAAACTGCAGCTGCCTCTATCTAAGACTCACACACACACAAAAAAATAAAATAACTGTGTTTCTCATTGTCCCATTTTAACGTTATCTGGTTATGTTGCCATTTAACCCGACCGTCTTTAAAATATTATAGTCTAATATCAATTATCTTATAACATAGGAATAAAGCTATATATGATTTCATTTACTTCATCCTTTTTTTTTCTCAACCTCTTGGGCTTCTTTTAATAATTTGCTATATGGACCCTCCTTAGG
Source organism: Pholidichthys leucotaenia (assembly GCA_020510985.1). Taxonomy (NCBI): domain Eukaryota; kingdom Metazoa; phylum Chordata; class Actinopteri; order Cichliformes; family Pholidichthyidae; genus Pholidichthys; species Pholidichthys leucotaenia. Next base: position 252,323,961 of record CM035839.1, read on the forward strand.
ATCGGGGCATGGATAGGCTGGGGGAAGATATCTTTTCATTTAATAATGGTTCAATACTCAGTTGGTTTTGATATTTATCTTTTTCTGTTTTTGTTTGTTTTATTCCTAGGCCTCACCGGCTTTTGTTTGGCGTCTGCAGCGCTGATGCCCAAAGATTTGCACATTGGAGCTCCGTGTTTGTTTTTTTTACTTTGTTTTTTCTACTTGTAATGTCTACTGTTGAGACGAGAACCACCACATTCGTCTATGAGTAATCCTTTTCCCATTCAATCAAAATTTTTTCGGGATTTTTATTTTGATCTTTTTCCTCTAATCGATTATCATAGTTTTTTACCCGTCCGGCGCGCGTCTCTTCCTTTTCTTTTTGTTTTGATTTCCTGTTATCTTTCTGTGTTTTATCTGCACAGTTGCCCATTTTTATCATGAAAAGTATACTCACTATACTACCATTACACCTCTTAGGCGACCTGATATTCTTTTTCGGTCCCAGACTGGGTGTCCTCAACCCAAAACTATTAATACTACTATTACACTCTTTTCAGACTTATGAGCGACACTCACTTATTGATTTTGAAAAGATTCTTGTGGCTCTTTGTTACATTACATCACTCAGGATGGATTAGGAGATTCTTGTAACGTAATTGAGAGTGTATACCTGACTTTTAATTATACTCTTTTCTCATTTATGAGCAACACTCACTTACTGATTTTGATAAAGATTATTGGGCTCCTTTATACTTTACTCACTCGGGATGGACTAGAAGAGTCTTGTAACGTATTGAGAGTATATACTAACTTTTATTCGCTTTGCGGTCCCCGACCGGATATAGGAAACTCACTATATCCTCTCACTCAATATTATATTACTCACTCGGATGGACTATGAGAGTCTTGTAATGTATTGAGAGTCTCAATAACAAAAGAAAAAGGAATGGATGGTCACTTACTTCTTATCCTAATCGAGGATGGACATCATCAGATGACACTGGAGTCCAAGCTGTCCCCCCAGGTTTTTCCCTGAAGTCGGGTTGTCAATACTGACTGTTGTCAGACCATGCATAGATTTAACCCGGAGGGTGCGTCGGCTCTCGGCGTCCCTTAGATGTTGTCCACCGGGTCATGGCACCACGTATGTCAAGAATCTGAAACTCGAATGATCGTATATTAGTTCGTTACCTCAATAAAGATTCAAGACACAGAATATTCTATTTTATGAGCTTACTTGCGCAGAGAGTGCTGCGATGATTACATCTCAAAAGACACTGAGGCATCCCCCAGTGAACTAAGCCCTTTTATACATTGTTGGTCACATAATCACAAAGGACATTTGCTGAGTTACTCCCTTCCGGTTCACCCACACAGTCATGACAAAAGATATGCCGACATTCTCAAGAGGAGAAAGAACACAGTGACTTTACAAAAAGTACATTCACATAAGGGTTTAACCGCAATAGCGCGATCGAGGAGCTAGCCAAAGTGCTAAAAATAGCTTTCACTACTGCGCATTGCGTGTGTTTACTGGCTGAAGTTCGACAAACTTTCTGGGCCACTGCATCAAGTGAATGGAGCAAGGCAGGTGTGCCTAAGGGGAATTAACTTCACAATGGCTATGCAAATGGTGTTCAAGTGAGGACTGAAGGGACTAATGAAGAAGACAGGTGCGACTAGACACTGCTGCTATGGTCTTTGCAACAGTGATAGCAGATACAGCGACCGTGAGCCCTACATGCAAAAATGTGGGATGGATACCATTCCCCAAACCTAAACAAAACTTTGAGAAATGTCAAAAATGGGTCAGAGCTTGCAGCCGTGAGGGGTTTACTGTTGAAAAAGTGAAAAAATGGACTTACATCTGCACAAAGCATTTTGTTGGAGGCAATGGCCCAACTGAAACTCATCCTGACCCTATTCCTGCAAACTACAATGCCAGTCAGGTATGTGGATTTTAATGATTTGTGGATTGTGTAAAATTGCAGAGGTCAAAGAAACAGGTTGACTATAGATGCCATTTCAATGCCTTTGAATTTACTTGAAGTATACTGAAATCTTGACAAGGAATTAGTGATCGTTATCTCTAGATGATATTTTTGTTAACATAATATCAGTATGCCAAACATTGTGTCAAGTAGACCCTTGCATTTATTAAGTTATTCATTTACTGTACATATAGTTTAATTTTAATTTTTTTTTTTGGCATTAACAGGTCATGAAGGTATCTCGAAAAAGGAAGCCACCAATGGCATGCAGTAGCAGTCTGTCCTGCCCATCCAAGAAAAAAAAGTTGGAAACTCCTGATTCATTGTCACCACCTGAGAAAGTACCTGAGACATTGTCTGCAGCTGATGGTTCTTCCGAAATGGATGTACCTCTGATGTGTGAAAATGAAAATGTAACTGAAGTTACCACTGACAATGGAGGTGCAAATGAGAAGCAGAACGGCTTCCAAGGAGACACAGGACAAACTTTGCTTGTGGTGGAGCTTATTGCACACAAAGTAGAGGCAATTATAAAGAAACGTTCTGCAGAAAAGCTACCACCCCTGCGAAAAAACAAGCAGAGCTTTTGGTTATCTTAGCTGACGGCAGATGGAAAAATGTTTCAGTTTTACACAAGGTCTCTCATTGGAGCATTTTCATCATTGTTTAACTCACTTGGAGATGAGGTCACAGGCTGAGTTATTGGAGAGGATCAAAGACCACCAAGAAATCAGCAAAGATACACAATTTTTATGTAAACTGTCACCCCAAAGATCAGCTATTGGTGCTGCTTAAGAATCTTAGACAAGCCTTTCCAAATAAAGACTTGGCTTACAGAATTCAAGTTAGTCCTTCAAACGATCTCCAATGTGATCAACACCTGCTTCAGTTCTTGTACACCAAGTCATCATCTCTTCGACAGGAGCTATTTCCATCACGAGAAACTGATCAAAGAACAATTTGCCGCTTGCTTCAAGTCCTTCAAGAACATTCGAGTCATAATTGACTGTTTTGAAGTGTTTGCTCAACAACCTCGTAATTTTGAAGAGCAAGGTAACATGTATTCCAGCTACAAAAAACCACTGTACTTTCAAAGGTCTTGTTGGAATAGCCCCCACTGGGGCTATAAACCTTTGTGTCTGACATGTACGAAGGCTCAATATCAGACAAAGAAATAGTCAAACAGTCAGGTCTGCTGAATTGTTAAATCCAGGGGATCTTGTGATAGCAGACCGAGGCTTCGATATCAGAGATATTTTACAAGCCCAACAAGTTCTTCTTTATATACCCCCTTTTTTGAAAAATAGGAAGCGGCTAACTCCCCCAGAAGAAATTTTTGACAAGAGAATTGCTCGGGTGAGAATTCATGTTGAGAGAGCAATTGAGAGGATGAAAAAATTTAAAATTCTTGGACCGAACTGTACCTCTAAATATGAAAGGGGTCATAAAGTCAAATGGTACATGTTATAGGTTTTTTTTGGTTAATTATCAGGACCTCTGGTAAAATGACTGTGGAATTTCTGTTTGCAAAGCAGCAAATGTTAATTCATTCCATCCCAGTGGAAAATATAAAATTATGTTGTGGGATTACTTGTGTTCGAGGAATAACTAGAAACTGTTGTTCTATGCGTTTTATTCTGTAAAGAAACATATAGGCCTGTTCAGTTTTTTGTCGTTTATAGAACATTTTATTTATTTTTTCTTACAATACTATATTTTATAAAAAAAAATTAGAGTGTTTGTATGTAGACAATTTTTTGTTTGTTTGCGACAATATATTCTCATTTAGCTGTTGTTTAACCAGCAACCACAACAGTGATATACAGTATAACCTAAATGTATAAAGTTCTTTCATACTGAGTAACATGGTGTAAATGAAATACCAAATTATTGAGAAGTACATTTACTCACAGGACACAACATTTTAAAACATAAATATATTTTGTTACATATAATGTATAAATTGTCAACACCAGATCGAGCTATGGTATTGATATGTGGACAAATGTGGATTGTTTGCTACAATACACACTAATTTAGCTGTTGTTTAACCAGTCAATAGCACCACAACAGTGATATAGATCATGAATGTATATATATAATACTGATTACGTGGTGTACATGATAATAATACTGATTACATGGTGTACATGAAATACCAAAATATTGAGCAATACGTTTACTCACAGGATAAAACATTTCAAACATCCAATATGTATATGTACATACAATGTATAAGTTGTCAAAACTAGAGTTTATAGTATCGATATGTGGACAAATTTTTGATTGTTTGCTACAATACATTCCAATTTAGCTGTTGTTTAACCAGCGATTAAGCACCGCAACAGTGATATAAACATAAATGTACAAAAACATGATACTTCACACACAGGATACTACATTTTAAACATCCAATATACAGTATATTACATTATAATGTATAAATTGTCAAAGCCAGGGTTATAGTTTATAGTTCCGAGCATACATCTTATAGTGCAAATTGAATTATGTTCACAAGTATCACAGTCACAGAATGAATGGCATCAGTTTCCTTGGGATTCGCATTTCGAAATACTCCGGGACGACAACATTCTTGTACACTTCAAGTAATTTCGGAGCTCTAGCAGCCCAAAATTCCGGGTCCCTTTTTATTCGTTCCACTGCAATCCCTTTTGGGCTCCAAATCAAAAAGTCGCACCAGTCAACTTCGCAACAGGCCATTTGCATTTGTACTTGCCAGTAGTATTTATGGCTAGTTTTTAAAGTAACTGCTCCATTTACAACTTTGCTACAGAATGCTGACAATTTTTTCTTGGGCAGTTTGCTGAGATCATGTGGATCCAAGTCCTGCAGTACCAATGGGCACTTGATCTCCAACAAGCCAACTATTGTGTCCTTGTTGAAAACGACACCGTCAGGACTGCATCCCAGGCCAGGGTACTTTGGATTCAGCCAGAAACCACTTTCTTGAACTGACAAACCAGTGTTCATCAAGGACTCCTTTTACGCGAAGAATGCATTTGCTTCATTTTTCATGCCATACTGCATGGCCGACGTTGACACAGTTTGTTCCCACATCGTACTCCTCAGCAAATTGAAGAAAGTGCGTTGGGAAGAAGCAGTCGCAAAATCTTTGCATCGGGACGCTGTGATACGGTACCAGCGTTGGGCATGCCATTCCACAGTTGTAGATTGTCCTACAGTGTTCATGCACTGGTGTACCACTGGGCCGGTGTTTTCTTTGACTGCTTCAATGAAGGTGGTTGTCATTTCTTGAAGAATATGTTTTCTGTCTTCTTGCAGATCATAGTCTTGATATTTAAGTTCCACGACTGTTTGAAACATTGTTTTCTTGGCTAGGCCTGACAAACTAGCGATGAAAGTGTTGGCGAATGTGGATTCTTCTGAGGCACCATTGGTTGGGTTGTAGTTGACAATGCGGTCTACTTTGATTTTCTTTGTGTAGTTGCTATTGAAGACCACCTTTGGATCTTTTCTTCTCTTTCGGCCAACATTCCACTTACAGAGCTGACTTGTGCAGGAGACTGGTTTGTGGCCAAAGCGGAGGACGTAGTCTTCTAGTGTAAAGAGCAAACCTGCCACATGGCTGCATCTTCCCATGGCCGACGCCTTACAGACACAAGAAGCATCAACCACTTTGCTGTCAGCCTTACATAAGGTTACGTGTGTACTGTAGAACTCATTGGAATATGATGCTCTAACTTGTGCCTTTAGAAAGTAGTGATGATCTGAGCAGTTGTCCTGAAGAGCACCGACATGTCCACTGACAAAATACTCCCTGCCTTTCCCCAGAGGCTTGCTTGTCCCGAATTCATGGTCATTCTCGGTGTTTTCTTCATCAGCATCAGGATCAGCTTGAACATCAGCAGAAGGTATTAACTGTGCAGATATTATCATGTGCTTGTAGATAATACCATACAAGAATAACGTTGGGATATCTCGAGCAGGAATGTCTTCCATCCATTTTTTGCACACAGGGTGGGGATGCATGCGAGTGTTGCACATTTGCTTGTGATGCCAAATCTTTCAGTATGTTCTGTGCCTTTTGCTCATACCATTTCCCGCCATCAACTGCCATGCTGAGGTTATCCTTCTGGCCAGACAAAATGCAGTTTTCACATCTGAATAAAAAATAAAGGAGGGAAATAGTTAATCCTTCAGGTCATCCTCATTCTCGAGTCACTCAAGCAATCCACACAGCATGTATAAATAGTCACAGGAAAAGGGCATTACTACTGGAAAGAGATGTTTTGCACTTTTGGCACTGTGAATTTCACAATTTTGTAATGAAATTCAAAAATAAATAAAATTAATTATACTAAGAGTGCACTGCTATGGCATAAGAACCAGCCATTTACCATGCATCAATTTATTGAGTATAAACATGCTGGATTAAATTATATGAAAGACAAAACTGAATAAATTATTATTTTTTTTTTTTTTTTGGTTCAGAGGGATAATTAAGATAGCACAACAATTTGTTTTAACCATGTCAACGAACAGAAGCCTAGTGATGCTTACAAAGCTTGTAATACTACTATGTAAAACAGTACATGTAGGCCTACATCCACCCCTGGCCCAGCTGTGCTGAACACTGCTGAAATCGCAATTTCAAAACAGTGAATGGACAGTACTTTTTATTTTGCACCCCCATACATTTTCAATATATAGATCTGCATCAGATTTGGTTCCTAGTCTTACATTAAACTCAATAGCACACAATTTCTAGTCTATGTTGTTATGATAAAACATACATGGCAGTACTCACCTTTTCACAAGAGTAGGCTTGTTTCCCGACACTGGCAACCCACGACATTCCAACCATCGCTTCAGTTGGACCACAGAATGTTGAGAAATGTCACTGTAAACAAAGGCAGCCCCTGGGACTTCGCTTTCTAACAGTTTTAAAAGTGGGAATGCAGTATCACTCGCCATTGCTCCACCGGTAGGACAGAGTTTTGTTTGTCCGACCTTGTGTAGTGCTGTGTACCACGTGACTACCAGCGCGAAAACTGATGACGTAGTCCTCGATCGGCGCTATTAATCACAGACAAAATATCTCATACAAAAACAAGATTAACTTTTCCTTATTCTCAGACTTTTACACAGTTTCATCCCATGAGTTGAGTCAGCTTCATTCTCTCACGCTAAGCACATTTTAAGATAAGATAAGATAAGATAAGATTAGCCTTTATTAGTCCCACAACGGGGAAATTCCAGGATTGCAACAGCACAGGGATAGCAACACTCAGAGCAACAATCAGAAGGCAAGAAAAAAAAAAAAAAGCAAGCAAGAGCAGCTAATATACATATGTACATATTACTATAAAATATATATATAGACACACAGTGCAGAGCATTGTAGCTGGATGGAATAAATATATGAATATATGAACACACAGTGCAGAGCATTGTAGCTAGATGGAATAAATATGTAAATATATAAACACCCACAGTACGGAGCATTGCAGCTAGGTGGAATAAATATGCAAGTATATAAACACACACAGTGCGGAGCAATGTAGCTAGATGGAATAATATGTAGATATATAAAAACACAGTGCGGAGCATTGTAGCTAGATGGAATAAATATATAGATATATAAATATAAACACACCCAGTGCTGAGCATTGTAGCTAGATGGAATAAATATATAGATATATAAATATAAACACACCCAGTGCAGAGCATTGTAGCTAGATGGAATAAATATGTAAATATATAAACACACACAGTGCAGAGCATTGTTGCTAGGTGGGATGAAACAGCATAACCGTCTATTTAGTTATCCTACATGGTATGATTATGTGCCCATACATATTCTCACCCTCCATAGCGACCGGTATGTTCCTAGTTGTATGCCGGAGAGGACCATTGTGTAAGTCTATTGCATCTTTTGCATTCAAAAAAAAAAAAAAAAAAAAAAAACTATTAGTTTGTTACGTATTTTTGCTATCTCTGCGAGCAGCCCTGCTTAGGTTGTACAGTCTGACAGCCGTTGGTAGGAAGGACCTACGAAACCTCTCGGTTGTGCACCTGGGATGATGTAGTCTGCTGCTAAATGAGCTCCTCAGTGCATCCAGTATGTCCTGCATAGGGTGGAACTCGGACTCCAGCAGAGATGACAGTTTAGCCACAGTTTAATCTGCACATAAGCAACACTCAGTAATCTTCTCATTATCTAAGTACAAAAAGGAAACAGTGTACACACTCAAACTTATGTCATATAGAAAATTATGTATGTACAATTTCCCAATAATTTCTTAACACAATATGCATAGATGAGTATATGGCATACACTTGATTATATAAAATGATAACATGTATATACAATTTTCTGACACACTTAGTCCAGGGTAGGCCAGGTTAGGCACAATGCTTTCTCAAATCAAAGCCCAATGTAATTCTCAATTGGTCAGTGCTTCATTACCTCCGCCAGGCCGCAGGCTAGGAGGAGGTTATGTTTTTGCCAGCGTTTGTCTGTCTGTCTGTTTGTCTGTTGGTTAGCAAGATAACTCAAAAAGTTTTGGACGGATTTCGATGAAACTTTCAGGCATTGTTGGAAATGGTACAAGGAAGAACTGATTAAATTTTGGGGATGATCCGGATCACCGTCTTGATACAGGAATTTTTTAAAGGATTCTTTAACATTGTGAGATACGGCCATTTTCAACATGTATGCAGGCGCAATGGAGGGCGCTGGTTGTCATGTCTGACAAACACGAACTCTGCATTCTTCAAACTTTTAGGCACAAAAGCACGCGGAAAACAGTGGTGGGCCGGGCCCGGCAGTGTGCCTGTGTTTGCGCTACGCTGCAAAAGCTGAGACGGGCAGCTGTCCGGCGCGGGATTATTTGGCAGAAATTCCCCGGGCAGCCATAGTGGCTGCGCAAAAACAAGCTCTCTGCCGGGGAAGCTTCCAAATCCTCTTTTGCCGCAGAGCGCAACCCCAATATAAAACCCACGGCAACCTGTCTACCCAATTTGCATCCGTCAGTGAACCCCTGAGTGCTGCTTTCAGTGATCTATGAAAACACTTGCATAACCCATTGGCCTGTGGGTTGTACGTGGTTGTGCGGTGAATTACAACGCCCGCAGCCTGGGAGTATGGAGATGGACACAACAGCAACACTTCAGTTTATTACCTCCGCCAAGGAGGTAATGCTTTTCCTACTGAACCACTAATCCTATCATTGTGAATCCAATTGCTAGCCATATGTTTTCATGGTCAAGGAATCTGAAAACGTACACACAAACACTGTATGGGGAGGAACTGTGGCGCTTGGTGGAGGTGTGCGCTCTCCGAGTGCTTTTCTAGTTTACAAAGTGTCTACCATTATCACCGGAGATTTTCTCTGGTATTCCCCATCTGGGAATAATTTCTGACAGTAATGCTCTGGCCCCAACAGTGCTTGTTGCATGCTTGGCTGGAAAGGCTTCTACCCATTTGGACCACATGTCAACCATTACCAAACAGTACTTTTTGCCCTCCTGCTGGGGGGCAGGTGAGCCGCTGGAACCTGTTTGGGGACCCTGTGAGCATTGTTAATGGCACAGATTAGACACTTTTGCAAAAATTGTCAGCATAAACAGTACAACCGGTAGTGAACCAGTTGTGAACCAGTTTGCATGCAATGGTTGTATCATCCCTTCTCTTGACATGTGTCTTTCCCATGTGTCAATTTAGCAAAATGATGGAAGAAATGAGTTGGTAACCAGGAGAGGGCATTTAGGACCCCTCCACAGCAGCCTGGTCTTTGTGACATCCTTTCTTGGCCTATTTCTGACGTTCCTGTGGGGAGGAAAAAGACTGCATGGTAAGAAGTGAGTCAACAGGAGAGGGGGGTTGGTTAGTAGGAGGGCAGACACCCGAAGGGGAAGAAGGGGTCATGACATGGGCTGCAGCAAGAGACAGGGCTAAAGCTGCAGCATCAGCACGTGCATTACCCTTAGACGCAGGGTCAGAAGATGAAGTGTGGGCTGTGCATTTGCATATTGCCATTGATAAAGGAAGGAGAATAGCTTCCAGCAGGCGTGACACATGTACAGAATTCTTCTCTGGTGAGCTTGCAGAGGTAAGGAAGTTACGTTCATGCCAAAGGGCACCAAAGTCATACACCACTTCAAAAGTGTAATGTGAGTCAGTGTAAATAATGGCCGATTGCCCCATAGCATAAGTGCATGCCTCTGCCAAGACAGCTAGTTGTGCAGAAAGATGAGATGGCAAGGAGCCAGAGAGCAACGTACAGTGGTCATGACATACTGCCCAACCCACTTTGTTGCAGCCTACAGAGAGGTCAACAGTGGCAGAGCCGTCAACATACAGGACAAGGTCTGGGTTTGACAGTGGAGTGTCAGAGAGGTCAGGTCTAGGACAGGTGACAAAGTCAAGCAAGGACAAACAGTCATGGTCACAGCCTGTGTCATCGTCACAAGAAGGTGGGGGAGATTGGTGGCTGGGTTAATTGACTGTGCACAGCGTTTGACAGTAAGGTTTGGTGAGCCGAGGAGGGTAGAATAAGCCACCTTGCATGGAAGAGGTGTGACGACTTCTGCTCATTCAGAAGCAGTGCAACAGCATGAGGAACATCCAAAGTGAGCGAAGAATACAGAACAATGTCATGGGATGCCTCTACAGCACATTCTGCCACAACCACGGCCCGGAGACAGAGAGGAAGTCCTGTTGCTACAGCATTCAGTTCGCATGAGTAATATACAACTGGCCAAAGTCTGTCACCGTGGGCTGCAGGAGAACGGAGGTCATGCATCCGGATTTCTCATCAACATACTGAACAAAAGGTTTAGATGGATCAGGAAGTGAGAGTGTTGGAGGAGCCAAAAGGGCTTTTTTCATGTTTTTAAAGGAGTCATTAGCAGCAGGTGTTCACTCAAGAGGGAAGTGTGAGGGACCCTTTGATGGACTGATGTCACGCATTGGTCTCTCAATGCATGAAAAATCAGGAATAAAAGAGTGGCAATAGGATGCCATGCCGAGAAAGGAAAGGAGTTCCTTTTTGGTTTTTGGCTTGTCCATATGACAGATTGCTTGTACGCACTTTGGAGACAAAGATTTGCCTTGGTTAGAAATTTGGTGGGCCAAAAATGTGACCATTGGTTTGCAAAATTGCAGTTTTGGCTTTGATGCCCTGTAGCCTTCTGCAGCAAGGTGACACAGGAGCTTCAAAGAATCTGCTTGGCATTGTGCCTCATTTGGTGCGCAGAGCAAAAGGTCATCGACATATTGAATCAAGACAGATCCTTACTCTGCACGAAACATCTGCAGAGAGGAGGAAAATGAAACCATACTGAGGCCGATATGGTGTAGTGGTGCAGATGAAACCCAGTCATCAGCGTGATGAGCAGAAAAGGCCTGTGCACCCATATCGCTCCATGCTGAGGAAGGGGGCTTTGTGAGTAAAGCATATGGGTGACTGTGTGGAACTGGAAACATGGTAGACATGCAAGGTGTAGGTGCGATCAGTATGAGACTGAAATCTGCAGCCCACACAACATGTGTCGATTGCAATGGGGTAGATTTGTAACCATTGATTTTCATATTCTGTGTCAGGGCCCTGTGAGAGATGTGATATACAATGTGTTCTACATGGTGGCATGGAAATTGTGGCATGTGGCGAGAGCTTCTTTCCCATTTCAACCAAATGGAAGCTCTGCCCTTCATCTGTCAGTGCCCATTCATAAATGTACAGCAAAGATGGTATTTTGGAAAAGTTAAACTGGGAGTTTCAATTTGAGTCCCCTGTGGTGTGCAGGAGAGAGACAGCGACAAACTGCACATTAAATCTCTGCCTAACAGGCTGAAGGGGCACTGAGGTGAAAATAGGAAGTTGTGAGTGAATGTTTTCCCATCCACTGTACATGACAATGGTTCAGTGAATTAGTAGCCCCATAGTTACCATAAGATCTATCATTTTCCCTAACACCTTAACAGGCAGAATTGGTAAATTTCTGTAATGAGAAGTAGAATATGATGCAAATATCACTGCTGGCATGTTGTCAGTATGGGGTGTGTGTGTGTGGCTGTAGCGTGATTTTTATTGGCAAGCATATGTGCGGCATCTGCTGGGGGTGAAGGTAGAGAGAGAGCGCACATGTTCCAGTCTTATCTGCCTGGCGTCACTGCTGTAGTTGTTGAGGCTGGAGTTGCAGTGGTGGTGACTGGCCAGGGTTTTGTCGGGCCCAGGGTCCACGGCTGCCTCGCTAGAAGTTACCTCTGCCTCTTCCCCTTACACGGGGCCCGGACCTTGGTCTTGCAGGGAATGCTGTAGCCCAGTGTCCAGCTTGCTTGCAGTGGCTCCAGGTTGACAGTTGTGGGCACTGTCGCATCCAGTGTCCGTCTTGGCTGCAGTAGCAACACTGATTAGGGCCAGCTGAAGAGCCTGGGTGTGGCTGATTTGGAGTGGGGACCCACTGAGCCATTGTGAGCAGGGCCTTTTCCAGGTTATTTTCCTTTGCCCTTACTTTCTTCTTTGTAACTGTCTCATGCTTTTTGTAATGATGTTCAGCATGATGGAATGCCTCTTCCAGGGCTTGGGACTCCAATCCAATACAGGTTTGCTCTGCTTACACTGTGCTACCTTGGTCAAGTCTGAGGTGTTTCTACAATGTTCAATGATGACCTCCATAAGCCTGTTAATAGCACGCTTGTAATCCTTATTGTGCCCGTCCTCTGTGGTTTATGATCTGGCCTGGTGTCCTCTTCAAAGTGTGACATTAATTTTGCCATATTGGTGGGAGTGCACTTTTGGGCCATTATACGGCACAACTCATGGAACGTGGGGCGATATGTCTGGCAGAACATCCTGAGCTGCTTGCAGAAATACACTGGATCGTTCTTCAATTGGGGCGGCGTGGCCGCAAACTTTGGAATATCCTTCGGCACCCACGGCCTAAACACCACTTGGGGTCCATGACTTTTTCCATAGGTATAGTGGTAGAGCTGGTTTAGGTTTGATAGTTTCCCGCCTACCGGCCGCTGGTGCTACCCCATGAATTGAGACTTTCATCAGTCCATCAAGTTCCTTGCTACCCTTGTGTTTCAAAGCAGTCTGCAGGGTCAGCGGGTTATGTTTACTCTCAGGAGGGGGCATGTCATCTTCAGGTGTGAATAAATGTGGCCCAGGCAGAGCTGGATACAATGCCGCAGTAATAGGATTAGTGGGATGGGGGATGGGGCGTAGAGGATGATCTCGCCCACAGGGTGGGGGTAGGATCCCCAGCAGAGTGTGAAAATTGCTTTTGTGTGGTGTGTGCTTTATATTGTCTGTCTTTCTTTGCCTGTTCATTCTTTTTTTTTTCCCTTTTCTCCACCCATTTCCTGCTCATCTCTCCATGTCTTTAATTTAAAAATTATTCATGATTGTCTGTCTGCAATTAAGGACTGGATGTCTAGTAACTTTTTGCAACTTAATGCTGATAAAACTGAAGTCCTTATTGTAGCACCTGATAATCTAATTCCTAAGTTGGTGGGTAACATGATCCTGTTGATCAGATCCGATGATCCTGAAGGACAAGCTGCTGCGCGCAAGGGTGGACCAGCACCTGACATCATGGATCCTGGACTACCTCACGAACCGGTTTCAGTTTGTGAGAACCCGGGACTGTGTGTCCGACACGATCATCAGTAGCACGGGGGCCCCCCAGGGATCGGTGTTGGCTCCCTTCCTGTTCACTCTTTATACTGCGGACTTCTCACACAACACAACACACTGCCATCTACAGAAGTTCTCTGATGACTCTGCGATCGTTGGCCTCATCTCCAATGGAGATGAAGCTGAGTACAGAGGGCTTATCCAGGACTTTGTGGACTGGTGCCATCGGAACTGCCTCCAGATCAACGCGAGGAAAACTAAGGAGCTGGTGGTGGACTGCCGCAGGCAAGGACAACCCCTCACAGCACCAGTAAATATACAGGGAACAGACATTGAGATGGTGACATCCTACAAGTACCTGGGTGTTCATCTGAACAATAAACTAGACTGGTCACACAATACTGACACACTCTACAAGAAGGGACAGCGCAGGCTGTTCCTACTGAGGAGACTCAGGTCTTTTGGTGTACAAGGGGCGCTGCTGAAGACATTCTATGACATGGTGGTGGCATCAGCCATCACTTTTGGAGTGGTCTGCTGGGGCAGTGGCATTACTGCAGCCGATAGGAAGAGACTGAACAAACTAATCAAGAAAGCTAGCTCCGTCCTGGGGCAGCGCCTTGATCCGGTGGAGGAGATAGGAGAGAGAAGGACGGTGGCTAAACTGTCATCTCTGCTGGAGTCCGAGTTCCACCCTATGCAGGACATACTGAATGCATTGAGGAGCTCATTTAGCAGCAGACTACATCATCCCAGGTGCACACCGAGAGGTTTTGCAGGTCCTTCCTACCAACGGCTGTCAGACTGTACAACCTAAGCAGGGCTGCTCGCAGAGATAGCAAAAAGACGTAACAACCTAATAGTTTTTTTTGAATGCAAAAGATGCAATAGACTTACACAATGGTCCCCTCCGTCATACAACTAGGAAAATACCGGTAGCTACGGAGGGTGAGAATATGTATGGGCACATAATCATACCATGTAGGATAACTAAGTAGACGGTTGTGCTGTTTCATCCCATCTAGCAACAATGCTCTGCACTGTGTGTGTTTATACATTTACATATTTATTCCATCTAGCTACAATGCTCCGCACTGGGTGTGTTTATGTTTATGTTTATGTTTATATTTATATATCTATATATTCATTCCATCTAGCTACAATTCTCCGCACTGTGTGTTTATATATTTACATATTTTTTCCACCTAGCTGCAATGCTCCGTACTGTGTGTTTATATATCTACATATTATTCCATCTAGCTACATTGCTCCGCACTGTGTTTATATATTTACATATTTATTCCATCTAGCTGCAATGCGCCGTACTGTGTGTTTATATACTCATATATTTATCCCATCCAGCTACAATGCTCTACACTGTGTGTCTGTGTGTATATATATATATATATATATATATTTATAGTAATATGTACATATGTATATTAGCTGCTCTTGCTTGTTTGCTTTTTTTTTTTTTTTCTTGCCTTCTGATTGTTGCTCTGAGTGTTGCTATCCCTGTGCTGTTGCAATCCTGGAATTTCCCCGTTGTGGGACTAATAAAGGCTTATCTTATCTTATCTTATCTTATCTTATCTTAAGTTGGTTAATAGCATTGGTTCATTAAGCTCTAACATACGGTCTAATCTAAAAAATCTTGGTGTCATTTTAGATCAATTGATGAGTTTTGATCAGCATGTCAAATCTCTGACCCGGAGTTGTTTTTTCCACCTTAGGAATATATCCAAAATTAGGTCATTGGTTTCCTACACTCAGTTAGAAATCATTATTCATGCCTTTGTTTCTTCACATTTGGACTACTGTAATGCTCTTTTCACATGTCTTAGCAAATCCTCTTTACACCGCCTACAGTTAGTCCAGAACGCTGCTGCAAGATTACTAACTAGGTCCAGTAGATTCTGTCATATCACTCCTGTTTTGGCCTCCTTGCATTGACTTCCTGTAAATTATAGAATTGATTTTAAAGTTCTTGTTCTTACTTACAAAGCCATTCATGAAGAGGCACCTTTTTATATTAGTGACCTGCTCTTTCTACACCAGCCCAGCAGGTCTCTCAGGTCTTCTCATCAGAATCTATTGGTAGTCCCTAGCACTAGGCTCAGAACCAAAGGCGATAGAGCCTTTGCTGCTGTTGCTCCCAGACTGTGGAACTCCTTACCTTTTGAACTTAGATCTGCACCTTCCATTGGTGTTTTTAAGAAGCAACTAAAGACCTTTAGAGAGTGCATAATGGTGTAGCACCTTAGACTAGAACAAAGAGCAGAGTTTCCCAGAGTTTCCCTTGGAGATAACAGGGAGGTGTGAAGAACGAATGCAGTGTGATCTTTTGTGTATCAGACGAATGCAGTGTGATCTTTTGTGTATCAGAGACTGCTAGGAGGATGTTAAAGGATTAAGGAAGTGAATGCAATGTGACCCTTTATGTGTAGAAGCTGCTGAAGGTAGGCCTGAGTATTTATACATATAAGATGGCGGCAGCGCGCTCGGACGCAGCGGCCCCTCTTGGCATCAGCGAGTGTGAGAGTTTTGAGTGTTGTGATCTTCCCAGACGTACATTCTGTAAAACTTACAACCGTGAGACCTTATTAAACATCAAGGTACTGCACGCTGCAAGAATCGCGGCGATCGGTTGTGATTTGGACATCCTACGCCAGCATGGAATTCTGGCGGAGCCCCCGCTGGAAGCTACCCGTGAGAGGAGGAAGCGGAAGCGGAGGGAACGCAGGCAAAAGCGAGGAAAAAGGGCCGGGATCCATGCTAGGATAAAGGCTAACCCCTCCAGACCAGCGGTACCGTCGCTTCTTCTCTCAAACGTCTGCGCCCTCGAAAACAAGGTGGACGAACTGCGTCTGCTGAGAGAAACCCGGAGAGAGTGGAGGGACTGCTGTGTGTTTGTTTTTACCGAGACATGGCTCCACAGCAACATTCCTGACGAGGCCATTCAACTGGATGATATGGCGGTGTTCCGTGCCGACAGGGAAACGGTGAGCTCCGGTAAGAGCCGGAGGGGTGGGCTATGCATCTATGTTAACAAGAACTGGTGCGTTAATGCCACGTTAGTGTCTAAACACTGCTCTCCGTTGGCGGAGTTCCTTATTGTAAATTGTCGGCCTTATTATCTGCCTAGGGAATTCAGCAACGTGTTTGTAGTTGGTGTTTACATAGCGCCAAGCGCTAACGCTAATGCTAAAGCTAATGCTAAGAAGGCACTCGGGGAACTGCACAATGCAATCAGTGAAATCCAAACTTCCCACCCGGACAGTTTTGTGGTGGTCGCGGGGGATTTTAACCACACCAGCCTAAAGACTGTGCTCCCCAAGTTTAAACAATGTGTAGACTTTAAGACCAGAAGAGAGAATATGTTGGACTTAGTGTACACAAACACAGATGCATATAAAGCGATACCCCGCCCCCATCTTGGCCGTTCTGATCACATATCCGTGATGCTGCTGCCTGCCTACAAACCTTTATTGAAGCGCAGCAGGCCAGCAGTGAAACAAATCAGGATTTGGCCAGAGAGTGCAACCCCTGCACTGAAAGACTGTTTTCAGCACACAGACTGGAAGGTCTTCAAAATAGCAGCCTCCCAGGAAGACAGGACAGACGTGGAGGAGTATGCTGATACGGTCACCAGCTACATTGCGAAGTGCACAGAGGATTTCACTACAGTGAAGGCCATCACTATGCGGGGTAACCATAAGCTCTGGATGACTGCAGAGGTGTGCTCGCTGCTCACAGCCAGAGATGCAGCCTTCAGAGCGAAGGACAGGATCGCCCTCCGCTCAGCCAGGTCTGCACTTTCAAAGGGAATTAAGGCGGCAAAGCGCGCCTATGCGGAGAAAATCCAGGGTCACCTCTGTGACACTAGGAACACCAAGCAGATGTGGCAGGGAGTTCGGACACTGACGGGCTTTAAGCCTAGGCAGGGGGTCGATGATGACGACGCTTCGCTTCCAGACAGGCTTAACGACTTCTTTGCACGTTTTGAAGCATCAAACTCGACAATCAGAGGGAGGGCTGGCCCTCCCCCACCATCGGTCGGACCAGCTTTTACCATCAACACAGCGGACACACGGAGGACCCTAACCAGAGTCAACCCATGCAAAGCTGCAGGTCCAGACAACATTCCGGGACGTGTGCTCCGAGACTGCGCGAGCAAGTTGGCGGATGTCCTGACTGACATTTATAACATCTCCCTGAGTCAGGCCATCGTTCCCAGATGCTTCAAGACCTCTATCATTGTACCGGTGGCAAAGAAACCAGTGGTGTCCTGTTTGAATGACTATCGTCCTGTTGCACTGACACCAATTGTGATGAAGTGTTTTGAGCGGCTTGTCAAACCACACATTACAGCCTGCCTCCCTGCATCACACGACCCGCTCCAGTTTGCATATCGTTCAAACCGCTCCACGGAGGATGCTATAGTCACCACCCTACACTCTGTCATCACTCACCTGGACCAGAAAGACACCTACGCCAGACTCCTGTACATTGATTTCAGTTCAGCAGTCAACACCATTATTCCCCAGAGACTGATGCAGAAATTACTCCTTCTCGGTCTGAACACCGCCACATGTCTCTGGATCCTGGATTTCCTGAATGAGAGACCTCAGTCTGTCCGGGTTGGAAACAACATCTCCAAGTCTGTCACGCTGAGTACCAGATCCCCTCAAGGCTGTGTAGGGTAAAATAGAAATATTAATAAATAATAAATATGATCAGGTATGAATTATTGATTTTATATTGATGTATTGGAATCTGAGATCAAATCTCATTTCATATACATCAGAAAAGTTAATAACACTCGTAAGGGGCACCAGCTTCTATCTTTAAGAAGCAATTTGATCTTTAATTTCACTTTATACCTGTTTAATCACTCAATAAATTAATCAATAATCAGTCTCAAAAATTTTCCGTGAATTCAATACCTGGGCTTGAACAGACTCAGAATGAAATAAATTCCCAACAACTTCTCTCATTTTTAAACATTTATTAAACAAAATGATTAACAGACATTGCAGTAATTTCATTAATCATAGAATCAATCTTGTAAATGATAGATTAACAATATTAATATTTTCGGAACCAGGGTTAACTGAGAAACCAATTTCTATCAGTTTGTGTTAACAGATCATGGAAACAACGCAAATTTATGGAGAAAGTTTACTAATTATATGAAAAAGTCCTGGATTAATCTTAAGAAAATAAAAACGGAATTTTAATGAAAAGAAGAGTTATGTTAAGGGCTTCTTAATTTGCATCTGATTAGATACACAAATTATTACCGAACCTCAAAAGTTTAATTCAGCAGATGAATTAAAGTTTTGCAGCTCACGTGATTCCTCGGTGATGATGGTTCTGTAGTCGTCCTCAGCCAAAGATTTTGTGGATGTTAGAGGAAATATCTGCCCGCAGATATTTCAGCATCCACAGTTCGACCTTTAAAAGTCAAGCGGTCGAAGAGGCTGGATTTTGGCTGTATGACCCAGAGTTGAAACTGGGCTAGATGATGACGTTTCTTCAGCGTGTGATGAACAGCCTTGATTCCTCAGCTGCACGTGATGTGGGAGCTGCGTCTTCTCAAGAGGCCTTCGATAATAATTAATTAAAAGATATCTAATCCGATCTCAAATTAAAAAGGCTTCGGACTTTAGATAAAATTAGTAGCTTCTGGTGGGTGCTTGGTCAAGAAAAATATTATAAAATAAAGTCAAGATTAAAGTTTACATTAAAATTAAACAAACGGTGATTTTACAGAAAGTTTAGCAAAGAAAAAGAGATAAGTAAAAATTGGAGTTTAACTCCGATTAAAAATTGAGCTCAAAGAAATAGGAATTCCTAGGCATTTAAGAGAAAAGGAAAAAGACATTAAAATACAATGTTACATAACAAATTATGAGTTATCTGCTCTGTGTTCAGAAAAACGGCACGTGGTAGAAGTCTTTGTTCAGACGGTCCTTTGTTCTTCCTTGCTGTGTGTAGACAAAGGAGGATCAGTGGAAAAGGGAGCAGAGAGATCTGGAGCAAAAAAAGAGAAAAGAGGCAGAAGCAGGGGTCCCTCTGTTATTTAAGTCCCGTTGAGCTTCGCGGGCTTCCGGGATCTCAGCCAATGAGTGTCCTTCGTGGGCGGGCTCGATGAACTTTTAGTCCAATGAACAAACAGTCTATTGTTTGGAGTTCTTTGGGATGAAGAGTTGTCATGCAGAGGTTGGCTGCTGGAGTCACATGGTTTTAGAGGCAAAACTTTGATACATACTGGAAGTTAATATTTCCCTTTATGTATTAAACTAAGATAACTTTAGTGATTAGTATAAATTATAAGCAGTGCTTCTAAATCAACATGCAGGAATAAACATTCAAACATTAACATGCATATATATAAAATCACAGATTAATGCATTTCACACATATTATGGATTTTCCACATTAAAACATCAGAGTCCATTTTCTTTTCATAGTTCTGAAAAGAAGAAGGTTTAGAATTGAGTGTGTAATAATGTACTTTAAAGTTCACTGGTTAAATCCAGCATGTCCAGAGTTTAAGGAAATTAACTGAGTTGTGGATCTGTTGCATGTTTTATGGGGGCAATAAAAGTGAAGCCGGACATTGGGGACATTCCTTAGGTTGGTTTTAACAAAAGAAGGGGGATTTCAGCTGTGGCCTGGGGGAAGAAAATCCATTTCTTTGTGTTATTCCTGGATGAAACAAAATGTCTTTAAGCAGAAGAATAATTGTTGCTGAGCCAAGGTGAGATGATGCTACAGTCCCCCCTCTGGTATCAATGGTGACGTTGATTCAGCGTTGATAGCAATCCTAGGCATCAAATCCCAATTTGGCGAGGCTTGATCCAAATGCTGAACTAAAATTCTGATGTCGATACGTCTTAAGCCTGTAAATGGTATCTATTCCAAAGTGTAGGTCCTTAAATTTGGTTTTCTGAAAATTCAAAAATAATTTGGCATGACCAAATATAAACATTGTATAATTGTCTAGGATATACTAAAGTTTTGTATATGTTTTTGTATGAGCCTGTAAAGACTTAAAAATTCTGGGTACAAAAAAAAAAGTGAACTAGAAGTATGTGGGTTTTGACATACTTGATATAAATGTTTTGGGTTTGCTGAAAAATATCTAGTCAAAATTTCAAAAACTGTTTAAATATGCATAAAATCTAAATAAAGTATAAAGGATTATTTGTATATACTCATGCATGTATCCAAAAATCTTAGTCAAAAGCAAAAATAAAATTCTTTCATATTTGAGGTAGATTCAGACTAATCGATATTGAGGTCACTCAAGGAGGTTCAAATTGAATTTGTTTAGTTAGACTAAACCATGGTTCCACAGATGTCCAAATCATAGGGTGTTTGAGGCTTTTGTTCAGAAAAACTGAGTGGGCATAGGATGTCGTTATCATTCTTTGGATGGCAATGAGAAGTAAATTTGGATTTACTGCAAAAAGGATATGATGAGAGAGCATATTCATTGCTAAAGCGTTAACTGAAAAGCTAATGTTTCTAGCTACTTCTGAGAGTAACATATACATTGGCTGTGTGTGAGCATAGTCAACCTTTAACACAAAGAGCAAAGAGTTCAAGACCTTGTTGAGTTTGATTGAAGCTTCGGAGCAAGCATTCAAAACCAACACAGTGTCTTGTAAGATTTTGGTAACCATTTGTGGTTCGACAACCTGGCGTTTTGGTTTAGCGGTGTTGACCGAGTTAACAGTGGGCATGCTAAGGCTAACAAGAGGCTCTAACGATGAGGCTGTTATTAAGAATCCATCCGAGGATCTTTGACCTTTCGTTTTGGCTTGGCCCCATTCTGACTGGGTAACAGTGGGTGTGATTGCTAGGCAGATGGCTAAACTGATAAACAGGAGGGCCATCATCTTGGCAAACATAAAAGTGAGTGGTTTTGGATCTTAATCTTCTTGTTGATCTTTCTTTAGATACCTGGTTGGCAAATAAAAATTCTTCTTAGAGGTGGAATGATTTCTTTTAGATGATGTAGTTTATTGATCCCAAAACTGGGAAATTACAGAATAGAGCTTAAGAGATTGAACTCTAAACCTTGTGCGTGTTTTTCACCTTTGATGGGAGTTTTAAGATTATTAGCTCAAGCTAATGGTGTTGAATGTCTTGTGTATGCTATTTGGTAATAGTAAGTTGATTGAAGTTTATTAGATTTTACAGAGGTCTTTGAAATTTGTTTAAGGGCTAATTTGGTTTTAATATACCCTTTCCTTTCTGGAGGTTTTGATGCAGTTAACTAATTGGAGAAATTTGACTGAGTGTACCTGAGGCTAGTAGTTAGCTACAGTTATTTCTCAGATGTAGGTTTGATTTTAATCTTATTTATGGACTTACTTTGACAGTGTTGGACCCGACAAGTCCCATGGGGTTTTGGCAAAGGTTACTCTGATTTTGGTGAGCCCATTTGAAAATGGGGTCCTGGGTTTGGCACTTGAGTGGCCAAAGTTTGTTGTTGACAATGTGTGGATTCATCCACTCGGGCAGGAATTTAGGAGTGATTTTCCTTTCCTGTAAATTTATTTCAGGTGTTTGCGGTACAAATGTGGGGTGGAAGATCTTGTCCCCCCTTCGCAGTTTGTCATGCAAGAGTTTTTGATCGTTATACGCTTTGTGTCGTTTGGCGAATCGGTCCGAATGGTTTTGACATACAGACTTGGGACCTTTGTATGTCGTTTTGACGCTTTTGTGCTCTGCAGCTGGAGTGTTATGGGCATTGGCAGTCATCACCCCCCTCTGGTTTCGAGGAACTTTGAGCGGTGGCGATGATGGTTCGTCTGAAGCATGATCAGGAGTGCCATTGCATAGCTGCAGAGAAGATTGTGTCGCATGAAGTGGTTTCAGTTTTGGTATGTCATAGGGTTTAGATGCGGGTAGCGCATGTACCGTTTTATCCGACCGGTGTTTGACGGTTTCATGGATCATTTGGTTGCAAGGTTGAGTGGTGTGTCTTGCGTTTGCAAAAGTTGGGTTCGTTGTCGCAAAAAGTTGAGGTTTTAGAGGGTCTAGAGAGCCGGTTGGTGTGGCTCTTGTGACCATGCAGGCCTCATGGGTGGGTGGGTGGGTTTCAAAATGTGACACCACCATTGAATCATGGGTATCAAGGGTTTCAAGGGGGCCGTTTGGGGTTTTCTGCTCGGCCATTGAGTTTTCAAGATCATTTGAGTGTTTGGCTTGACCTTGTATTTGAAGGTGACTTTTGACTTCTTTAGGACAGTACTCACCTTGGTCTTGGCGGTCGCTTTCACTCGGTTGCAGTTGTTCCAACAGTGCTAGTTGTGTGAGACTTGGGGTGTCCAAAGTGTTCAGAACAAAGCACTGTGATTCAGTTGTCCTTGTTGGGTCAAATGGGTGAGGGTGTTGCGTTTGAGCCCATAGTTTGAGGTTCTTGAAATCAATCAGTGGCTCAAAACGGTTCAGTAGGTCTTTGCCAACAAGCAATGGAATGGCGTCAAGTTTGGACACGTAGACCGGATGTGTCAAGGTCATGGGTCCAATGGACATGTTTAGTAGTGATACGCCCAACAGGGTTGTTTTAGTGAGCGCATGTGGTCGCACAGCTAATGAACAGGGTTCCAGTTTCAAATGTTTGTTAGCGCGGTTAGCGGCTACATGTAGTTTGTCAAAAAGGGTGTGTGACATGAGCGTGATGTCAGCAGCGGTGTCTAAAATGGCGTCCTGACACACCATGTCTTCAAGGGTCAGTGGAAGGTAGAATTTCCGTGCCACCCCCCTCTCGTTTAAATCGCATAGGAATTGTGGAACCGGTGGCTCGACAGAGTTGCGACACGTTAGAGGAGTGGTCTGTGACCTGTGGTTGGGCTGCCATAACAGCACTGGACTGTGTTGAGTCCTTTGGTCCTTCCTCATTTGCATGAGGGATTTTCTTCTTGCGTTTCCTTCATTTGGAACGCTTGTTTTGAGTTGGCACAGCTGATATAGCTAGAATGTTAGCAGTTTTATTCTCTTTGTTGCTTTGAATCTCTGCTAGGAGGTGTTGGACAATTTCAATAGCTTCTCTACTGAATGTAGGAGTTTCTTCTTCCTTCCAAGGTTTGTGATAGGTCTCTGCTTCTGAGCTTCTGTGATGGGATGGAGACCATTTGTCGTGGTTACGCGTGTCTTCGTATCGGTATCTGTCATCATGGTAGTCCGTATCGCGTTCTCGTGACCTATCCCGTGGATATGGTCTACGACGGTAGTCGGGTTTTCGCAAAGTTGGTCCAAAGTGGTATCCAGAGGACCTAGTGTGGTTTTGACCTTGATGAGGTCGCTTGGGAAAATGCTTCGGCTGTTGATGTACTCGCGGTGTAAGAGGTGGAGTAGAGCGAGGGGCTCCTTCCAACTCCAAGGTGTTAGATGCATCGCTAATAGCTAGCACGGTAGCAGGTTTAGTGTGCTTGTTGCGACTTTGTTGCTGTTTTTGGAACGCGTAGTGTGCAAACTCTCTCAGCTGACTTATTGAGTTTGACCTTGGGTTAGCTGTAACTCCCAGGTAATGACTCACAGTGGGATGGAGGTTTTTAGATGAAGAGGGTCTTGAAATTGTGATCTTCTTCCATCCCTGGTGTATTTTGAGATCCAAAATATGCAAGTAGGAGTCTCTGGTAGTAGGCTTGTGTCGGCTCTGAGCGTCCTTGCTTCACGGCTAGGGCTGCGGTTAGCCCTGCCTGTAGGCAGTCGTCGGAGAACTCCTTTTCGATGGCTTCGCGGAGCAGCGTGTAATCTGCTTTGATGTTTGTCGGCTGTCTGTCTATGAATTTTGATACTGACCTGTTAGATGTTAGTTTAATCAGATAGATGCGATCGTCAATTGTAGCATCAGGGTGCTTACGCAGGTAGTAATCAATGTCCTGTAAATAGACTTTGGCATCAGGTGAACCCGTAGGTCCTGGATCAAATTTGGTGATATTTCGCGCGATCTTGTCAAGGTCGCGATCTGAAGGGGCACACGCACGCTGTCCACGCGGTCGTCCGTATTCGAAACGGGAATCGGGCGAGGGAGCACGGTGGATGTCCTGGTGTTCATGTCTTTCCTTTAGGAGCAGTTGACATTCCTTGTAATCCTTCTTCACATTTTCAAGTTGACCTTCAACTCTTCTGAGTTCCTTCTTTGTGTCTTGAAGGGCATCTTCAAGTTCATTGTTGTCTTGGTGAAGCACGTCATTGTTATGCATCAACCGTTCCTTTTGTGACTCTGCACGGTCCAAATCTTGTACCACTTCATCCAGTTGGTTTTGAGTTTTGTCATTCTCCTCTTGAGATTGTTCCAGATTTTCTTTCAGTGTTTCATTCTCTTCTTGGAGAGATAGGATCATTGTTTGTTGATTTGCTAGCTCGTTCTCGGCTACCTTTAATCTTGCGACTAATGTTAGCGCAAACTTACCTAACACACTGGTGAGGGCCTTGCCTTCTGGTGGTTTTTCAGTGTGTTCATTCAAAAGTTCTTCAGTGAGTTGCTCCAATTCTTCGGGCTGTGTTTCCTTGACCCGTGTTGTGAAGCTAGAAATTAAATTAGAAGTCCATGCTTCCAATGTTGTTTGAAGGTCATCCAGTTTGGTAAATTGGTCGGTTGTCTGATGTCTCATCATGTTTGACAGTTGTTGTTATTTAGTTTTTAAAAATAAAATTCAACTGGTTGATTATTCTTAAATTTGTTCGACAAGGTTTAACCTTGAGTGTTTTATTTTGCAACCGTGATAGTTGGAAGTTCCTTTAGAATTTGTTTCAACTTGTAGGCTTGCAGGGTGGGAAATAGAATTTTGAAATTATTTAGAAATGTAGTGATGCTTCACTTAATTCGTTCGTTGAAACTATATGTTGATGAATAAAGTTGAAGTGAAATTGGATTGAATTTGTTTCACAAAACAAATCAGGAATTTCAATTGTGTGGATTGACTTCCTTACTTTGATTTTTGAGTCTAGTATTGAAATTTGTCATCAATAACTAGCTTTGGAATTTTGCAGAATGTCACTTTGAAAGTGAGGATTTTATTTGCAAAAGAAATACAAAAACAAAAGAGGCTAAATGCTTTGAAGATTTAAGATTATAAGTTTCCACTTTCTTTTAAAGTTAAGGCTTTCCTTTGGTTTTATTTGTTAAAGCCTATTTTCATTTGAAGCATTAAATGTTTAAAAATTTTACAAATTAGAAACAAGTGAATTGTTTGAATATTTGGTGTCCAAGGATTTCTTAGGATTGAAGCCAATAGTGATCTGTCTTGATTGTTATCTATAAATTTCTTATTTACAGAATAATCAATGTTTGCACCTTTTTGACTTTTCTTTTAAATCCTGGGAAAAATTTGAAAATTATGCTGGTTGGTTAAATGTTTTTCTTTTCTTGTAGAGAAAACATGAATCAGAAATGACACAATGAGTTTAAATAACACCTAGAGCTTCGCTTAAGTGTTAATTGCTTGATGTGGTTTCCTAAATTTGAGAAAGAGGAAAAATTATAAATATTCACTAAGTCTGTAAATTTGTCAAAATGCACAGATTTAATCCTACTTTAATGTTACTCTTGAGTAAACATCAGCATTAGAATCCTTAAGCTAAAACTGGGTTTCTGTGGGAAGGGAATCACACCATATCACATTTAAAAACAGCAAAATAAGCACACATGTAGCTTCAAAGTTTGCAACTTTTTGCTTAAAAGTGTGTAAATATGTTTGCTTTTAGCTTAAAAGATTATAATATGTGGTTACATAAGTGATTAAATACAATAGGGGTGTTTGTAAATGTTCCTGCTATAGGTATCTATGCAATGAGTGGGATTTCACTACTGAGAAAAAACTTTCAGAAGCCAACAGGTCCTTTTCCTTTTGTTCTTAGCATAAAAGTTTGGATTAGTGTTAAATTTAGTTTATTCCGAATAATATGAATTGCTTTGAAGTTACTTTGAAGACTTAATTTGGTAAAAAATCGTCTTTAAAGATTAGAAGTTTAAATAAAAATTGCAGTCCCTATGTTTCACCACAAGATGGAGGCAGTTTTCGTCTGCACTTCCAGAAGAGGAAACCCAATGACGTCACAAGGAGTCAAGGATCTCTACTCAAAATGGCGGCTACAGGGAACTCTACCTAGACTTAAGATGGCGTCGCTTAGCCGATCTACACATGCGCAGTTTTTTCATGCACAGCTTGACGGTCATGTGCGCGACTGAGCGTGCACGTGCCACGTGGATGCAGCTCAAGCTTCAGTCCATAAAACCACGCCTTGCTTTCCAAAGGCGGAAAACTTTGGTCTCCCTAAACTTTATTCAACAAGTTTATACAATGGTTAATTCAATTAAATCCCCCAAGGGTTTGCTTCGCCTGCGGGGTGTTGAAATAACGGGGAAAACAAATAGGATTTCTTCGCTATTTTGTTCCCAGGCCTATTTTAATTATTCAGCGTGTAGTCACTTTTCTTAAGCATGTATTGAACAACAGCAACAACAAAAAAAAAACTGACTAGGGTGCAGTGGGGTCTCTTCACCCCCTCCTTCTCTTGGTCAGCAGACACACACACACACACAGCAGTAATCAGGGGGGCAAATTCACCTCCTCCCCATCGTGACACAGAGACAGAGACAATAGACTGGCTGCAGACAATGAAGCACCTTTGTGAGTTAAAATTCACCAAAATCCCACACAGCTTATGTATTAATTTTTTTTCATTCTGAGTCGTGTCAAGTTCAACCAGGCCTTCACATGGGACACCAATAAATCTGTAGGGTAAAATAGAAATATTAATAAATAATAAATATGATCAGGTATGAATTATTTAATTTATATTGATGTATTGGAATCTGAGATCAAATCTTATTTCATATACATCAGAAAAGTTAATAACACTCGTAAGGGGCACCAGCTTCTATCTTTAAGAAGCAATTTGATCTTTAATTTCACTCCGCGGGCTTCCGGGATCTCAGCCAATGAGTGTCCTTCGTGGGCGGGCTCGATGAACTTTTAGTCCAATGAACAAACAGTCTATTGTTTGGAGTTCTTTGGGATGAAGAGTTGTCATGCAGAGGTTGGCTGCTGGAGTCACATGGTTTTAGAGGCAAAACTTTGATACATACTGGAAGTTAATATTTCCCTTTATGTATTAAACTAAGATAACTTTAGTGATTAGTATAAATTATAAGCAGTGCTTCTAAATCAACATGCAGGAATAAACATTCAAACATTAACATGCATATATATAAAATCACAGATTAATGCATTTCACACATATTATGGATTTTCCACATTAAAACATCAGAGTACATTTTCTTTTCATAGTTCTGAAAAGAAGAAGGTTTAGAATTGAGTGTGTAATAATGTACTTTAAAGTTCACTGGTTAAATCCAGCATGTCCAGAGTTTAAGGAAATTAACTGAGTTGTGGATCTGTTGCATGTTTTATGGGGGCAATAAAAGTGAAGCCGGACATTGGGGACATTCCTTAGGTTGGTTTTAACAAAAGAAGGGGGATTTCAGCTGTGGCCTGGGGGAAGAAAATCCATTTCTTTGTGTTATTCCTGGATAAAACAAAATGTCTTTAAGCAGAAGAATAATTGTTGCTGAGCCAAAGTGAGATGATGCTACAGCTGTGTACTCAGTCCACTGTTGTTTACACTTCTAACACATGACTGTGTATCCAGACACGAGGGGAACCA
Organism: Pholidichthys leucotaenia; assembly: GCA_020510985.1. Classification (NCBI taxonomy): domain Eukaryota; kingdom Metazoa; phylum Chordata; class Actinopteri; order Cichliformes; family Pholidichthyidae; genus Pholidichthys; species Pholidichthys leucotaenia. The sequence goes on from CM035839.1 coordinate 252,352,261, forward strand.
GATTATTAAGTTTGCAGACGACACCACGGTGGTGGGACTTATCCAGAGGGATGAGGAATCAGTGTACAGGAAAGAAGTGAGAGACCTGGAGGGCTGGTGCAGGGAGAACAATCTGGTGCTCAACGTGGACAAAACGAAGGAGATGATTATCGACTTCCGGCGGTCACAGCCTGAGCCCGCCCCCCTCAGCATCAGCGTCCGTTTAGTGGAGAGAGTAGAGAACATCAAGTTCCTCAGAGTGCAGATCTCGCAGGACCTGACCTGGAGCAAGAATTCCTTGGAGATCAGGAAGCGGGCTCAGAAGAGACTGCACTTTTTGAGGAAACTCAAACAGGCCTCTCTCCCCATCTGCGTCCTCAGGACCTTCTACAGAGGTGTGGTGGAGAGTGTTCTGACGTACTGCATTGCTACATGGTACTCCAGCTGCAGTATGTCAGACAAAAAAGCCCTGCAGAGGATAGTCAAGGGGGCAGAGAGGGTAATTGGAGTCTCCCTCCCCTCTGTCCAAGAACTTTTTCAGAACCGTTGTAGGAGCAGGGCACTGAACATTGTCAAGGACCGTTCTCACCCTCTGCATAAACACTTTGAACTTCTTCCATCTGGTAAACGATTCCGGAGCATCAGAGGCAGAACCACCAGACTGATCAACAGCTTCCTTCCACAAGCTGTCAGGATGCTGAACAGTTGACCCGGAATCTCTCATACACATTACTGCACCTACGGACATTTTGTATATTATAGTTAGTTATTCCCCCCCCCCCCCAAGTATGTCTCAGGGATGTGTGAATGGATGGGGGGGTGGGGGTGGGGGTGGGGAGCTATGTGGGAATGTGTCTTAAATCATGCTGCTTCTTATATGGATGCCAAGAGAAACGCAATTTCATCTTGCCTGCACTACAGTTGTATGTACAGCAATACGACAATAAAGTTTGATTTGATTTGATTTGATTTGATTTGATTAAGAGAAAAGTCTTGTCTGAGATGCCCTCTTTTTCTGACTATGCTTATGTGTGAGATGTGTAATAAACTGTCTGCGTCAAATCCGCCTCGTTATTGACACACTCCACACTGGTGACCCAAGACGAATCATGCAACACGACGAAAGATCCCCGGAGCCAGCCTCGTTGGGAGCCCCCAGCCAAGCATATGCTGTTACAATCCAGCTACCGGATTTTTGGCAGCACAATCCGCGCTCCTGGTTCCACCTAGTTGAGGCGCAGTTCGTCCTCCGGGGGATATCGGTGGATGACACGAAATTCTACCATGTGGTCGCAAAGCTCGACGCCCACACGGCTCAGCATGTGGAGAGCCTGCTGGATCAGCCACCAACCAGCGACAAGTACGGCTCGTTGAAGGCTGCACTCATCCAGCACTACACACTTTCGGTTGAGGAGAGAGCAGAGAGACTCCTGACGCGGACCGGGTTAGGAGATGGGTTGGCTATTGACCTGATGGAGAAGGTGCTGAGACTGAAGGGCTCGGACGACGACCACTTCATTTTTACCCACCTCTTCCTCCGGAACCTTCCATCAGTGACGAGAGCAACCCTGGCCAATTCGCCATTGCTGGCCGAGCGGGACTATCGTACGCTGGCCTGAGAAGCACACCGAATCATCATGGCCAGCAGAGAGCTCACGACCACGGCGGCAGCGACGGAGCTCGGCGCGACGGCCAGAGGAGGCGAGGAGCCATTGACGGCAGTAGCAGAACCACCGACGACAGCGGCGGCGGGGGCCAAAGAACGCGGAGGAGACATCCTTTGTTTCTACCACCGCCGCTTTGCAGAGAAGGCACGCAAATGTATACCACCGTGCCAGTTCAAGCGCTCGGGAAACGCCAAGACCGGGGGGCGGTAGCAGCTGCGGCCCTCGGGGAGGAGAACAAGCTGCTCTACTTGACGAACGCATGCTCGGGGAGGCATTTCCTCGTGGACACCGGCGCCCAGTTGAGTTTCATCATGCCATCCTACGCCGACCGGCTGGCAGGATCTAGCGGCCCCGAGATGGCAGCAGCAAACGGCTTGGAGATTAAGACCTTTGGTGAGAGGACTCTACTTCTGTCTCTACACGGCCGTACATTTGAGTGGACTTTTGTCATAGCAGCATTGAATTTCAATATATTGGGGGCTGATTTTTTGTGCTCACATGGTTTGTTGGTTGATGTCGCTAACAGGTGCCTGGTTAATGCACTGTCCTTTGATTCTATCCCCTGTACAGCTCGAGCGTCCCGGCCAACAGCACAAGCCAATGTCACAGCTGCATGCGGTAAGTTCCACACACTGCTCACTCAGTTCCCAGCACTCCCGGTCCCCACATTTTCGGCAGCCATCGCTAAACACGGGGTGGAGCATTTTATCACCACCACCGGGCCGCCCGTTTTTGCCAAACCTCGGCGCTTGGACGCAGCTAAACTGGTCATAGCGCGCGAGGAGTTCGCCAACCTGGAGAGGTTGGGCATCATCAGGCGTTCAGACAGCCCATGGGCTTCCCCGCTACACATGGTCCGTAAAGCTGACGGTTCATGGCGACCTTGTGGGGATTTCCGCAGGTTGAACAACGCCACAGCGCACGACCGCTACCCAATTCCTCACATCCAGGATTTTTCCGTTCACTTGGCAGGAGCGCGTATTTTTTTTAAAATAGACTTGGTCCGCGGTTACCACCAAGTCCCAGTGCGCGCTGAGGACATACCCAAAACAGCGGTGATAACTCCGTTTGGTTTATTCGAGGTTTTGCGCATGCCATTCGGACTTAAAGGGGCTGCACAGACATTCCAATGCATGATGGATGCAGTGCTGCGTGATCTCCCTTTCATATTCGTCTACTTGGATGATATCTTGGTAGCCAGCGCGTCCGAAGACGAACACGAAACCCACCTAACGGCGGTTTTCCGGAGGTTGGGAGAGCACGGTTTAATAATCAACCCAGCGAAGTGTCAGTTCGGGGTGATGCAGATTGATTTTTTGGGGCACCGCGTCTCTCCCGAAGGAGCGGTTCCGCTGCCTGACAAAATGCGCGCGGTAGCAGATTTTCCACGGCTGCAAACGGTCAGGGCATTACAGGAGTTTTTGGGAATGGTGAATTTTTATAACCGTTTCCTTCCCCGCACAGCGCAGCTCATGCAACCACTGTTTGCCGCGCTCAAAAAACAGAAACCCGCGAATAAGATCGAATGGTCCCCGGAGCGAGAGCGGGCATTCTCGGAAGTCAAAGCAGCCCTGGCAAATGCTGCGTTGTTGGCACATCCAGACCCAACGGCCCGCATAGCGCTCACTACTGACGCATCAGATGTGGCCATAGGGGCGGTCGTGGAGCAGCGTGTAACCTGGGCTTGGCAGCCGCTCGCCTTTTTCAGCAGGACTTTGCGCGATAGTGAACGTAAATATAGCGCATTCGACAGGGAGTTGCTGGCTCTCCACTTGGCCATTCGCCACTTCCAGTTCTGGCTGGAAGGGCGCTGTTTCACCACGTTCGTTGACAACAAGCCACTAACATTCGCGATGGCCAAGGTTTCAGAACCGTGGTCGAGCCGGCAGCAGAGACAGCTGGCCGCGATCTCAGAGTTTACTACCGATATTCAGCATGTGTCGGGTAAACTGAATGTAGTGGCAGACTGTCTCTTGCGCGCCGTGGCTGCCCCGGTCCGCGTGGGGATAGATTACACAGCCATGGCCGCGGAGCAGGTTAGTGACGCGGATGTGCGTGCGCTCCAGTCTGGACCAACAGGGTTAAGGCTGGAGAGCAGGGTGCTGCAAGACGGTATGCCTCCCCTAATCTGTGATGTCTCCACGGGGCGACCGCGTCCTGTGGTACCGGCCGCGTGGCGCCGCTGCGTTTTTGACTCGATTCATTCTTTGGCGCACCCGGGAGTGCGCGCGTTGGTCAAAATGGTAGGAGAGAAATTTGTGTGGCCGAGCCTTCTCAAACAAGTGAAAGAGTGGGCAGCAGCCTGCATGGCGTGCCAACGAGCCAAAGTACACAGACACACGAAAGCTCCCTTGGAGCCGTTTCGCATCTGGGCTAAGAGGTTCGACCATGTTCACGTGGACCTCGTGGGCCCCCTACCGCCATCACAGGGGTGCACGCACCTTCTGACAATGGTGGACCGCACCACGCGCTGGCCGGAAGTGGTTCCACTGGCGGCAACCATGGCCGAGGAGGTGGTGCACGCGTTCTTAACAGCATGGGTGGCGCGTTTTGGAGTCCCGTTGGACATTACGTCCGACAGAGGCCCTCAATTTGTTTCTGAACTTTGGTCAACAATGGCCAACAGCCTGGGTGTCACAATTCACCGCACTACCGCGTACAATCCACAGGCTAATGGGTTATGCAAACGTTTTCATAGGTCATTGAAAGCGGCTCTCAGGGCTTCACTGACGGATGCAAATTGGGTAGACAAGCTACCATGGGTTTTATTGGGGTTACGTTCTGCACCTAAAGAGGATTTGGAAGCTTCCCCAGCTGAACTCGTTTTTGCGCAGCCACTTTGGCTGCCTGGGGAGTTTCTCCCAGATAATCCCGCGCCGGGCATTTCCCCGTCTCAGCTGTTGCAGCGTAGCATAGACACAAGCACGCTGCCGGGCCCTGTTCACCACAGTTTTCCGCACGTTTTTGTGCCTAAAACTTTGAAAAACGCGGAGTTCATTTTTGTCAGACACGATGCACATCGCCCCCCACTGCGCCCACCCTATGATGGACCGTTCAGAGTGCTGGAAACAGGGGACAAGCATTTTTTGCTAGATTTGGGGGGTAGGAGGGAAAGGATTGGCATAGACAGACTCAAACCTGCTTTTGTTGTGGCGGACGAGCAAGTGCTGTTGGCAAGGGCCCCTCGGCGTGGAAGACCCCCGCGGGGAGCTTCCCAGAGAAAAGATTCCCCAGAGCACCCACATGCACAGACTTTTAACCCTCAATCATCAACCCCCCCAGCATTTATCAGCCCCCCCAGCATGACAGCGCCGCGGAGGCGGTGAATCCTGGTTACAGCAGATACGGGAGACGACTGAAGACCAAGCAGCATGTGGATTGATGTTTAATGATTTTACCACAGCATATGGACTGTCATTCTATTGTTCTATCGAAGACGCTCGGGGGGGGGGAGGTCATTTAGAGAGTGCATAATGGTGTAGCATCTTAGACTACAACAAAGAGCAGAGTTTCCCAGAGTTTCCCTTGGAGATAACAGGGAGGTGTGAAGGACGAATGCAGTGTGATCTTTTGTGTATCAGAGACTGCTAGGAGGATGTTAAAGGGTTAAGGAAGTGAATGCAATGTGACATTTTATGTGTAGAAGCTGCTGAAGGTAGGCCTGAGTATTTAAGAGAAGAGTCTTGTCTGAGATGCCCTCTTTTTCTGACTATGCTTATGTGTGAGATGTGTAATAAACTGAGTCAAATCCGCCTCGTTACTCCACAGACCCACCTTTTTAGCCTGGCTTTTTAATTAACTATGTGTTGATTGTATTTTTATGTGCTTTTACTGTCTACTTTGTTTTGTTTTTTTGTTTTTTACCTCTGCCAAGGAGGTTATGTGATCATCGGCGTTGGTTTGTCTGTTTGTGTTTGTTTGTTTGTTTGTTAGCAAGATAACTCAAAAACTTATGGACAGATTTTCATGAAATTTTCACAGATTGTCAGAAATGGGGTATCCTACAGATGATTAGATTTTGGTGGTGATCCGGGTCACTGTCCAGAAGAAAACTGCCATTACAGAAAATGCCATTTTCGTGAATAACTACTGAACCACTAATCCTATCATTGTCAATCCAATTGCTAGTCATATGTTTTCATGGTCAAGGAATCTGAAAACGTACATACAAACACTGTATGGGGGGAACCATGGCCGCCATTACGGAAAATGCCATTTTCGTGAATAACCACTGAACCACTAATCCTATCATTGTCAATCCAATTGCTAGTCATATGTTTTCATGGTCAAGGAATCTGAAAACATACACACAAACACTGTATGGGGGGAACTCTGGCCGCCATTATGGAAAATGCCATTTTCATGAATAACCACTGAACCACTAATCCTATCATTGTCAATCCAATTGCTAGTCATATGTTTTCATGGTCAAGGAATCTGATAACGTACATACAAACACTGTATGGGGGGAACTGTGGCCGCCATTACAGAAAATGCCATTTTCGTGAATAACCACTGAACCACTAATCCTATCATTGTCAATCCAATTGCTAGTCATATGTTTTCGTGGTCAAGGAATCTGAAAACGTACACACAAACACTGTATGGGGGGAACTGTGGCGCTTGGCGGAGGTCTGCGCTCTCCGAGTGCTTTTCTAGTTTTTACTGTTTTATGTGCCTGTGTTTTTATTTTTTATTTACTAACTAACTAACTAACTAACCTACACTTATATAGCGCTTTTCTAGTCACAAAGACCACTCAAAGCGCTTTCATTAATACTAACCCTCTATTCTAAGGGCCTATAGGAAACAGATATCTAGGGACAATTTAGAACAGCCAATTAACCTAATTTATTTATTTAATTTTTTTTACCATGTTAAGCACTTTGTGACTCTGTCTGTGAAAAGTGCTCTATAAATAAACTTAATACCTCCGCCAAGGAGGTTATGTTTTCATCGGCGTTGGTTTGTCTGTTTGTTTGTTTGTTTGTTTGTTAGCAAGATAACTCAAAAACTTAAGGACGGATTTTCATGAAATTTTCAGAGATTGTCAGAAATGGGGTATCCTACAGATGATTCCATTTTGGTGGTGATCCGGATCACCGTCTGGATCCAGGAATTTTTTAAAGGATTCTTTTTTTTTTTTTTATTTAACATTGCGAGATAGGGCCATTTTCAATATTTTTTCAATATTTTTTTTTGTGCATGTAACTCTGCCAAAAAATCGTCACAACACTTGGAAAAAAAAAATACAGGACAACATGCCCACAGGGGAACTGTGGCGCTTGGCGGAGGTCTGCGCTCTCCGAGTGCTTTTCTAGTTATTATTATTATTATGTCTTTGCTTCAGTTATCCACGTTCCCACAGCAGTTTTCTAACTGCAACTGCATCAACTTTTTTTTTGATAAATATTCAGTGAATCACTAAATCTATTTGTTAACAAAAGCACAGGTTTGATCCTACTTTAAGATCACTCTTGAATAAACATCAGCATTTGATAGAATCCTTAAGCTAAAATGAATATTCTGTAGGAGGAATCACACCATGTCACATTTAAAAACGGCAAAATAAACACACATATAGCTTCAAAGTTTGCAATTTTTGCTTAAAAATGTGTAAATATATTTGCTTTTAACTTAAAAGATTACAAAATGTGGTTCCATAAGTGCTTAAATATAATGTGGATGCTTTTACATGTTCCTACTGTAAGTATATCTATGCAGTGAATGGGAAGCAACCAACAAGTTTCTTTTTTGCTTCTTTTTGTATAGAAACCTTAAATTGGTGTTAAATTTAGGTTATTCCGAATAATATGGTTTGCTTTGAAGTTACTTTGATAACTTAATTTGGTTATAACTCGGTTTTAAAGATTAAAAGTTTAAATAAAAGATGCAGTCCCTATGTTTGACCACAAGATGGAGGCAGTCTGGACTCCCAAAAGAGGAAACCCAGTGATGTCACTAAGGCCCAGGGTCTCAACTCTAAGATGGTGGCTAAAGGGCACTTGCTTTAAGTGCACTTAAGATGGCGTCGCTCGGCTGATCTACACATGCACAGTGTAGAGCCGTTTAGTGACGCGTGGATGTGGGCATGTTCATTCTCGCGACAATGAAACACGCCTTGTTTTCCAAAAGCAGGAGAGCTTAAATCTCCTTAAAACTTTATTCACTGAAGACTAGTTTACACAATGGTCAGTTCAATTTATTTCCACAGGGATTTAGGCCTATTTTAATTATTCAGCGTGTAATCACGCTTCTTAAGCATGCATTAAACAACAAACAGAGTGAGGTGGGGCGGTCCCTCCTCCCTCTCGCTATCAGTGCTCACACACACACACACACACACGCACACACACACACACACACACACACACACACAATGTACTGCCCAGAGAGCGGGGGGGGATGGTTGAATTCCCCCCTCCCTCTGGAGGAAATTCAGCCTGGCAGATCTATTTTTCAATAAATTCCACACTCTCAGGACCATGATTATTAGTCATAAATTTCACCTTTGGGCCGCTCATGCCGGAGGGACACCGTTTGGGTTTTGACTTACAAGACCCCATTATTGACCAATATGGCCGTTAGTCATCACTAAACGTGAACGTAAACAAGATAAGCATCCTTATCTTGACCACTAGTCATCCCAGGCGTCCCCAGGCATACCCCAATGCATCTCACTGTGACTCGCAGACTACATTCCCAAACTCGCTTATAACAAGAACTGTACACTGTCTACATGACCATGTCCCCAAACCTGTTAAAAGAGGTACTGTACACGGTCTTCAATTTAGTCCTGCCACGAGATCGACTCGCCGGACTCCAGAATCCCACGGGACTTTAATCCGCTGGATATGCGCAGATATTGGTTTATCAAAGTGAAATATATGACTAATTTTACCACAAAGATCTGCAAGACATGATACAGTAAATTTCTACTTACTCAGATTTTGGAGGCTTCTAAGACGATTCGTTGGGATAATGTGTCACGACTCCAACGATCGATGTCTCACATCGCCACAAAAGGCGGAAAGAGCCGAACTCCGTTCGGGGTGATCAATCCACGTCGTCGATTAGAAATCAGTGATCAATTATCCCACTTCTGACACCAAAGAATGTAACCAAATTTTATTTAAATACCTTTAAGGTCCTGAGAAAATAATCAGACAGGTCTGCCATGTTGGATTTCCTTTAATACTGCCGGCAGGAGAGGAGCAAAGAAACCGCGTGCCTGGGGTTTTCTGCCCTGCTCTCCTAAAAGAAAGGAGGCATCTCCTTTTAAAGGCTCCCCCAAAGACAATGCAAGCATTTTTATGACCCTCTGGAATGTTAACAGCTGGCAGTGGGGGAAGGACAGGAGGAAAACAGAGAGAGAGACACTACGCTGTTTATGTTCCAATATGGCTACAATGGACAGACACTACAAAAATCCATATTTATATATAGAAATACACAGAAAGGATTCATATATGGAAACATGCTTATAAAACACACTTATAAAACATACAATCCCAAGTTGCTCAACATGTTGATACATAAACAGTAAATTAATGCATAGACAGTAAATAGATTAATGCATAAACAGTAAATTTCCACCACAACAGTTTGGAAGATCATGGGTACATCTTCTTTTGGAGTGGGAAATCAAATCAAGAAAGGAGAGAAGCAGGAGTAGGCTTGGCAGTTAGAAAGGAAATAGCAGCAATGTTTGATGAGGAACTGGTGCCAATCAACAACAGGATAATAATGACTATGAGACTCCCACTACAGCGGAAGATGTATACCACACTCATTAGTGTGTATGTCCCAACAATAAACAACACAGAGGAGGTGAAGGAAAAGTTCTACAGTGATTTACATGAGATTATAAGGCGTGTACCGTATGAAGACAGGCTGATACTCGCTTGAGATTTTAATGCTAGACTTGGTTCGGACACTGACAAATGGAAAGGAGGGCTAGGCAGTCATGGAGTAGGCAAGTGCAATGCTAATGGAGAACTTCTACTTGCACTATGTTCAGAGTACAACCTTGTGATAACCAACACCATATTTAAGCACAAGGACACACACAAGAAGACATGGATGCACCCAAGATAAGATAAGATAAGATAAGATAAGATAAGCCTTTATTAGTCCCACAACGGGGAAATTCCAGGATTGCAACAGCACAGGGATAGCAACACTCAGAGCAACAATCAGAAGGCAAGAAAAAAAACAAGCAAGCAAGAGCAGCTAATATACATATGTACATATTACTATAAAATATATATATATACACACACACACAGACACACAGTGCAGAGCATTGTAGCTGGATGGAATAAATATATGAATATATGAACACAGTGCAGAGCATTGTAGCTAGATGGAATAAATATGTAAATATATAAACACCCACAGTACGGAGCATTGCAGCTAGGTGGAATAAATATGCAAGTATATAAACACACACAGTGCGGAGCAATGTAGCTAGATGGAATAATATGTAGATATATAAAAACACAGTGCGGAGCATTGTAGCTAGATGGAATAAATATATAGATATATAAATATAAACACACCCAGTGCTGAGCATTGTAGCTAGATGGAATAAATATATAGATATATAAATATAAACACACCCAGTGCAGAGCATTGTAGCTAGATGGAATAAATATGTAAATATATAAACACACACAGTGCAGAGCATTGTTGCTAGGTGGGATGAAACAGCATAACCGTCTATTTAGTTATCCTACATGGTATGATTATGTGCCCATACATATTCTCACCCTCCATAGCGACCGGTATGTTCCTAGATCCAAGCACTGGCACTTGTTAGACTACATCATAGTCAGGCAGAGAGACATAAGGGATGTATTGGACACTAGAGCAATGAGAGGGGCGGACTGTGGTACTGATCATGTTATGCTGAGATCTAGAGTAAGGATTTGCAGACGAAAACAGCACTGCAGGATGGGTGCGAAGCCACCACGGAAGCTAAACACTAGTGCACTGAAAGGCCAAAAGAAGCAGGAAGAACTTACACAGGAAGTGGATGAAAACTTGAAAGACTGGGACAGCAACAACTCAGAGAATGACATACTGTAGAAGAGAAATGGGCAACACTGAAGGATACAGTGTATCAGACTGTGTGTGATGTTTTAGGCCACCCTGAGAGGAAACATCAAAATTGATTTGATGAGCATGATGAACATCTGAAGAAACTACTAGAAGTGTGGAACACAGCTAGGCAGGAAAATCTACAGTGTAACACAAGGTTGAAGAAGAAGGAATACTCAAAGGCTCAGAGTGAGCTACAGAAGTACACCAGAGAGATGAAGTCCAACTGGTGGGGTGAAAAAGCAGAGGAACTTCAAACTGCAGCAGACATGAAGGACGTGAAAACATTCTTCACAGGTTTGAGAGAAATCTACGGCTCTAACCCAAGAGGATTGATCCAACTAAAGGCTATGGATAGTGAAACAGTTTTGCAGGAGAAAGACAAGATCCTGGACAGATTTACAGACCACTTTGACCAACTACTAAACAACCCTGGAGATCTCGCTGAAGAGGCTAAAGAAGCTCTAGTGCAGCAACCAGCTGTATCAAGTCTGGATGAACCACCAAATTTTGATAAGCTAATGGCAGCTATCAGGACAACACAGGCTGGTAAAGCTCCAGGAAGGGATGGAATTCCAGCAGAAGTGTGGAAATTTGGTGATATTCAGATGACCAACTGCCTGCACAAGCTCATCCAGAAGATATGGGATGCCCAGAAAGTACCCCAAGACTGGAATGATGCAAGTATTGTGTCTTGTGTCTTTGTTCAAGAAAGGTGACAGGAAAGACTATGGAAATTATTGAGGTCTATCACTGCTAACCACTGTTGGTAAGATTCTCTCACGTGTACTACTGAACAGACTCAATGAATATATCTCACAGAATGTACTACCAGAAACCCAGTGCGGCTTTAGAAGTGGAAGAAGCACGATGGACATGATTTTCTGCTTGAAACAGGTCCAAGAAAAATGTATCGAACAGAACATGCCGCTTTATGTAGTCTTCATAGACTTCAGTAAAGCATTCGATACTGTTTCGCGACAAGGACTTTGGCAGGTACTCAAGAAATTTGGCTGTACAGAGAAGTTTGTCAGCCTGATCGAGGCACTCCATACAGGTATGCAAGTAAATGTGGCAATGAGTGGTTCAGTATCTAAAGACTTTTCAGTAAGCAATGGGGTGAAACAAGGGTGTGTGCTGGCCCCTGCACTTGTAGCACTGCCTCATATGGGTTTGTATTGCCCCTTTTATGGAGAAAATGGTACCACATAAAGGGAGAGCCTTGGTATCTTAACTGATATGATACAATATTTAAAAATGCTCCATTTCATGTTTGTGCCTCTTGATTAATCATGTTCCACTTTCTAAATCCATGTATTTATGTGAAAACCTAATCTACCTGTCTCTATATCAGCTGGTGATGGGAGGGGTCATCAGCTGATTTCCAGCAGCTGGGAGCGGCGATAAAAGGAAGGTGGAAGTCACTGGGATAGACACACAGACAGACACAGGCACTCTGACATAGAGAGCCATTGTCTCATGGAGGAGTGAAAGAAAGGCTTTTCTGAGACTACAAGAGCAACCTGAAGGAGCGTCATACCGCAGGGAGTCCATGTGGGACCTACAGGGTGTCGATGTGTCCACGCCGTGAAACAGGATGCTGGTTGTCCCAGGAAGGAGGACGCTAGACTGTAGGAAATCCGCTGCCCACCCGGAGCGAGGGGCAGCGGGATCTTATGACTGTGAGAGCTTTCTTTCTTGTCTCTCTCATCATTTTTTTCACAACTCCATTTGGCCTGAGCTCAGGTTTTTTTTTTTTTTGGTCAAATAGACAGTGACGTCCTGTTTACTTTGGGTGACTTCATTGGACACTTTGATTTTTCTCCTTTTTTATTGTTGCTGGTGAAGATGTGGGACTTGGTAAGGGACAACGTAAAGACAATATTTAAGTTATAAGCAAAGGACTATGGGGTGTATGTAAATTGTGTAAATACATTGTGGGTGTGGCGAATAAGGTATAAAGAAGGAATTGTTGTATAATCATTATTTTGTGCACTTTGACCTTCAATAATAATCCACAAAACCATAAGAGCTTGTTAAGAGTGGAATCATTTCATCCCTTGTTTTTTGGTAATATTCTCTATTTAATAGAAGAGTGTTACACACTCTTCTCACTATATTGGTCAGCCATGCTTGAGGTGGCCTTCAGAGACACTTCAGAAGGAGTATACGTTCAAACAAGGAAAGAAGCAGACTTGTTCAATGTGGCACAGTTTAAAGCCAAGAGTAAGACCTCGATAAAGGTAGTAAGAGAAATGCTCTTTGCCGATAACAGTGCTCGAGTTGCACACAGTGCGGAAGATATGCAGTCTTTAGTGGTGAAATTTGCAAGAGCAGCTAGCCAATTCAGCCTCAAAATCAACATCAAGAAGACAGATTGCCTCTGTCAACCGCCAAAGTTCCAGTTATCAACATCACTGCCAGAAGAGATCAGCATTGGTAGAGCCACTAGTCAAGTGTAAGACTTGCAAGTATCTCGGGAGTGCTGAACTATCTCTCAGAATGGGACGAGCGAGTGCTGTGTTTGGAAACTTGAGGGAGAGACTGTGGAACAATCGACATGTGCCTATCCATGTGAAATGCAAAGTGTACAGAGCGACAGTTGTCATGACGCCGAGCACGGATCTGTACTGCGCTCGGGTCTTTTTTTATTATTCCTTTTATGTGTATATATTTAGTTCTGTTTCTGTTATTTGGGTTGTGCTTTTATTTTGACAGCGCCGCGACAGGACTTCCACCTGTTAATGTTAATGTTTTACTGATTGCTTTCACTTGACACCTGTTGGTCTTTTGAGTTTAGTAGCACTATTTAAGCTGGCGAGTGAGGCTTATTCCTCGCTGTGTCCTTGCCTAACTCAGGCTGGAGTCCCCTACCCTGACTCCAGTCCATTTTTTGCATAAGGTTTCATCCTCGCAAGTGTATGTAAGTTATTGCATTGACTTTCTGCTCTTTATGTTCTCGTTATCACCCCTCTGGGTGAAACTAAGGACCTCTGAGTCCTTAGTTTTTGTATATCCACCCTTCGAGGAGAGTGTTTGTATTTATTATTATTCCTTATTAAATCACCAAACTCACTGCAGGCGAGTGGTGCCTCATTTATGCTCTGAAAGGGGCAAACATAACAACAATACTGGTTACTCAATTGTACGGTGCTGAAACTTGGACTGTCTACAAGGTGCAGGTAAAGAAACTCCACGCGTACATGATGAGACACCTTTGAGCCATAATGAATATCTCATGGAAAGACAAGATAACAAACACAGAAGTGCTGAAACAAGCTGGTCTACCATCAGTGGAGGACATTCTAATACAGATGAGCCTGAGATGGCTCGGACATGTTGACAGGATGGATCACCAGCGTCTCCCTCGGCAGTTACTCTGCTCACAGTTATGCGAGGGCAAACGCAATCAGGGTAGACCAAGGCTCAGATTTAAAGACACTGTAAAAAGAAACTTGAAGAAGTTGGACATAGACAGGAGTTCCTAGCAGCAGAAGGCTAAGGACAGAGCTGTGTGGAGGAATCTGATCAGACCTAAATGAAACAGTCATTGTCGCCCACGACAGACTGCTATGATGATGATGATGATGATGATGATGATGATGATGATGATTCTTTGTGTGTTCAATACTTATTCCCTGTGTCATTCCACTTTATTAAATATAACTTGTTTTGTGAACACAGTTGCCTTGATTTCTTTGTATGTGTGTATTACTTGGGCTGTTACTGATATCTGGTGGAAATCTCAGGTCAATGGCTCCATCAGAAATATGTTTAATAAGAAAAATGTTGACATGTTCAATACTTATTTTCCCCGATGTATGTGTCTGATACAATCATCTGTAGTTCAGGGGCCCCCAGGGAACAGTCCTGGCTTCCTCCCTGTTCACCCTCTACACTGCAAACTTTTTTATAACATGCCACACTGTCACCTACAGGAGTTCTCTGATGACTCTGTGATCGTCATCCTCATCTCTGATGGGAATGACTCGGAGTCCAGAGGATTGACCCAGGACTTTGTGGACTGGTGCCTGTGTAAGTGCCTCCAGATCAATGGAGGGAAGACCAAGGAACTGGTGGTGGACTGCTGCAGGTGTAAACACTCTCCCACTGTACCGCTAAACATCCAGGGAACTGACATTAAGATGGTGACATTTTACAAGTACCTGGGTGTTCACCTGAACAATGAACTGGACTGGTCACATAACACTAAGGCACTTTACAGGAAGGGGCAGAGCAGGCTGTTCCTTCTGAGGAGACTCAGGTCTTATAGAGTACAGGGGCACTCCTGAAGACCTTCAACGGCTCTGTGGTGGCATCAGCCATCACGTACAGTATGGCGTGGTCTGCTGGCGCAGCAGCATTACAGCTGCCGGCAGAAAGAGACTGAACAGGTTGATCAAGGAGTCCAGCTCTGTTCTGGGGTGTCGCCTAGACCCAGTGGAGGAGGTAGGAGAGAGGAGGATGGTGGCTATAGCTGTAATCTCTACTAGAGTCCGAGTCCCACCCCCACACAGGACATGCTGAATGCACTGAGCATCTATCTATCTATCTATCTATCTATCTATCTATCTATCTATCTATCTATCTATCTATCTATCTATCTATCTATCTATCTATCTATCTATCTATCTATCTATCTATCTATCTATTTATTTACACACACACACACACGGCGTCAGGAAGTGAGATGCAGCCATGTCCTTGTTTGGTGTTATTTACATTTCTTGTCACCGGAACATGGCCTCCAACTCACATCCTCGCTTTAAGTTCATTCTCTGGTTTTCTGTATTATTATTTTGGTTCTTGTATTCATTTCCTACCATCCTATCATGTTGTATTTGATGTGTGTGTTTTCTTGCTGTAGTCTGGCCTGATTTGTGTTCTGTTTATCCGTTCACCTGCTATTTAAAGGATGCAGCCCCTCAGTTGGACGCGGCGTCATTAGTTATTCTGACCTGTTTCGGTTCACATCTGTTCTGTCTGTCTGACCTGACCTGTTCGGTATCCTGTCCTGTATTTTGCCTAGTCTGTTTTTGCTTTGCAGTTCCCATACTGCTTTATTTTTGTGTTAAATTAAATAGTGTCAAATGTTCGCTACGCATCCGTTGCGCAAACCATGACAGAATGACGCCACCTACCATCATGGATTCAGCGAGCAAACCCAGCAAGAGGAGGAGGAAATGGAACTGCGACGAGCGAGAGGTGGTGACTACGGTGGTGGATCTGGTGGCTGCCACTCGGAGCAACTCAGCTCCGGAAGACGTGAGGGATTGTTGTGGGGCGGCTGCACGCTTGATGACTTCTAGACTGAGTGTGCTCTCCCACCCACGGGTAAAGAGACTCACACTTCCTGCACTTCCTCCGGTACCAGCTGTCTCCATTTTGCTGGAGCAAGCTTCCCGAATGCCTGTTATCACTCCGGAGGAATGGAGAGAGTTTTTTAGCTGCAAGTTGGAGTTCGGGGGCCCCGGGTGGACAGAAGAATCGAGGAGATGCTGCTCCTCTCGTCGCTCCACCTCTTCACCCGTAGCTCCCAGCCAGATGATCTCCGGAGCCACCCAGAAGGAGAAGTCTGGTCTATTAGTGACAGTAGAGGAGGAACTCAGGCAAGTACCTGTTCATTTTGTAACATCAATAAATGATAGGTCTTTCCGGGTTCCCGGTGGGAAGGGCCGGCGGTGGCCATCTGCCGCTGCTGAGTTCTCACTACTCGCCTCTGCCATTCACTCTGCTGCCTGTTCCATCCCTCAATCCTCACCTGCATCCCCTGTGTCTACTTTTTTTTCCCCTGAGAATTTGGCAATCCTGAGGAGAAATCAGATTGTTTGGAAGGAGTGTGGTGCTTCAGAGGGCCCACAAGCAGCAGCTGTCTCCACATCGATGCCACAGGACGTCGAGGGTTTCCAAATTGGGACCGCTGCTCTGGAACCCCTGTGTGAGGGTGAGGAGGAAGAACAGAAGGAGCGTTGGCAGGCTGTGCTAGTTTAGAAGGAGCTTATGTTGGACTACAAGCCATGGCTCCTTCCAGGGGATGTGTCCCATCTGCACCATGGTGCCACCCAGCTCCGGTTGCTGCTCCACATCGTTCTCCAGCTCCTGAACCTGCTCCACGGCGCCACCCAACTCCACCACCTACTCTGGCTCCTTTCCTGTCTGCTCCAGCTGGTCATGAGGTGCGCTTTACAGCTACAGCCGTCCCTGAGGTGTACACAACTGCTCCAGCCACTCCTGAGGTGCACATTACAGCTCCAGCCACTCTTGAGGTGCACATTATAGCTCCAGCCAATCTTGAGGTGCACATAATGGCACCGGCCGTCCCTGAGGTGCATGCAATAGCTCCAGTTGTCTCTGAGATGCACGTAATGGCTTCCGCTGTCCCTGAGGTGCACAATGCAGCTTCAGCTGTTCCCACAGTACACACTTCTGTTCCTGTTCTGCCAGAGGAGCATGATCCTGTTCAGCTTGAGGTCCACGTTCCAGCGGCTCATCCTGTGGAGGTCACCTCTGCAGCAGAGGATCAGGAGCTCAGGCAAGTACTTTTCTTTACCTTCTTAACATCAATATTAGTTAAGTCTTGCCTAGCTCCTGGTGTTTTTGGTGACGCCTCATCCTGTTTCTCTCCATCGTCCGAGGTGGCCGTGTTGAGGAGGGGGTTGCAGGGTTGCAGGAGGATCATGTTCCAGCCGTTGTTCCCAAGGTCAGGAGACCTCCAGCCATTGCTCCAGAGATTGGTGCACCTCCACCTGCTGATTTGGAGTTCAGCGCACCCCTGTCAGCTGTCCCTGTGGACTGTGCGTCTCAGCCAACTATTATGGACCTGGTGACTCTCCTGCCATCTGGCTGTGAATTTCAGACCCCTGTATGTGTGTCTCCTGAACCAGAGTTTTCTGCACTTGAGTGTCCTGTATCAGAAGATTCTGCACTTGAGTGTCCTGCGTCAGAAAACTTTGCACTTGACTGTCCTGTGTCAGAAAATTCTGAGATTTCTGCATTTGTGTGTTCTGGTCCAGAAGTTAAGGTTGCCCTGTTGTCCTCTCCAGAGGCTGGGATGTCCATGTTATCATTTCCTGAGGGTAGAGTGATCGTGTCATCACCCCCAAGTGGTAAAATGTCCCTCTTACCATCTCCAAAGTTTTTGAGTTCCTTATTGTCATCCCTTGAGGTTTTGGGTTCTTTGTTGTCATCTCTGGAGGTTAAGGTTTCTATGTTTTTCTGTGATCTGGAAAATCCTATGTTATCTTTCAACCAAGAAAATTCTGTTTTGAAATTTTTGTTATTCCAAAACAGATTTTTTTTTTTTTTGTTATGCCCTCATGGATTGTCACCTTATCGTGGTGGTGGTGGTGGTGGTGGTGGTGGGGGGTTGCATGCCCTAGTGATCCCGGGAGCTATGTTGTCCAGGGCAATTTGCCTCTGGTAGGGTCACCCAAGACAAACTGGTCCTGGGTGAATGGCCAGACTAAGAATGATCCAACAGACTCTCATGAAAAATACCAGAACAAGGATTCAGTGTACCCATATGGGGTACACTGAATCCCCATATCAGTGTACTGGTATGGGGTTACCGGGCCCCAACCTTGGAGTCAGGCCTGGGCGAGGGGCTCGATTGCTAGCGTCTGCTGGCCAGGTTTATGCCCATGGGACCCGGCCGGGCTCAGCCCGAAGGAGTTACATGGGTCCGCCCTCCAGTGGGCTCACCACCTGCAGGAGGGATCATGGGGGTCTGGTGCTATGTGGATCAGGTGGCAGTCAAAGGCGGAGACCTTGGTGGTCTGATCCCAGGCTTCCTAAACTGGCTTTGGGGACGTGGAATGGCACTTCTTTGGTGGGGAAGGAGCCTGAGCTGGTGTATGAGGTTGAGAGATACCGGCTAGATATAGTCAGCCTCACCTCAACACACAGCTCTGGTTCTGGAACCAGTCTCCTGGAGAGGGGCTGGAGCTTGGCCTTCTCTGGAGTTGCCCCGGGCAAGAGGCGATGAGCAGGGGTGGGTATTCTTGTATCCCCCCACCTCGCTGCTTCTGTATTGGAGTTTTTCCCAGTGTACAAAAGGGTTGTTTCCCTGCACCTTCAGGTTGGGTAACGGATCCTGACCATCATTTGTGCCTATGCACCAAATGATGATTCAGAGTACCCACCCTTTTTGGAGTCTCTGACTGGGGTGCTGGAGAGTGCTCCTCTTGGAGACCCCATTGTCCTACTGGGGGACTTCAATGCGCATGTGGGCAACGACAGTGAAACCTGGAGGGGAGTGATTGGGAGGAACGGCCTGCCCGATCTGAACCTGAGTGGTGCTCAGTTATTGGACTTCTGTGCTAACCAAGTTTGTCCATAACGAACACCATGATCAAGCATAAGGGTGTCCATATGTGCACCTGGCACCAGGACACCCTAGGTCGCAGGTTGATGATCGATTTTGTTATCGTGTCATCAGACCTGCGACCGTATGTGTTGGACACTAAGGTAAAGAGAGGTGCAGAGCTGTCAACTGATCACCACCTGGTGGCGAGTTGGATCCAATGGCAGGGGAGGATGCCATTCAGACCTGGTAGACCCACACTCAGCGGCAAACCGTCCCAGCAAGAGCTGTAGGTCATTGCTGGATAATGCCAAAAGGACAACATCATCTGCAAACAACAGAGATGAGATCCTGTGGTCACCAAGCATGACACCCTCCATTCCCTGGCTGCGCCTAGAAATCCTGTTCATAAAAATTATGAACAGGATAGGTGACAAAGGGCAGCCCTGGTGGAATCCAACTCTCACTGGGAATGAGTCGGACCGAGTGTTGGCAATACAAACCAAACTCTCACAACGGTAGTACAGAGACCGAATAGCTTGTAACAACAAGCCCGATACCCCATACTCCCGAAGCACCCCCCACAAAAAACCTTGAGGGATGCAGTCAAATGCCTTCTCCAAGTCCACAAAACACATGTAAACTGGTTGGTCAAACTCCCACGAACCCTTGAGAATTCTCGAGAGGGTAAAGAGCTGGTCCGATGTGCCACGGCCAGGACGAAAATCACATTGCTCCTCCTGAATCCGAGGTTCGACCAACGACCGGACTCTCCTCTCCGGTACCTTGGCATAGACTTTCCCAGGGAGGCTGAGGAGTGTGAGCCCTCTAAAGTTGGAGCACACCCTCCGGTCCCCATTTTCAAAAAAATCAACGGTCGCAGGTCTGATGACACGATAACAAAATCGATTATCGACCTGCGACCTAGGGTGTCCTGGTGCCAGGTGCACATATGGACACTCCAAAAAGGGTGGGTACTCTAAACCATCATTTGGTGCATAGGCACAAATGATGGTCAGGACCCGTTTCCCAACCCGAAGGTGCAGGGAAGCAACCCTTTCATCCACCGGGGAAAACTCCAATATAGAGGCAGCAAGGTGGGGGGATACAAGAATACCCACCCTTGCTCATCACCTCTCGCCCAGGGCAACTCCAGAAAAGGCCAAGCTCCAGTCCCTCTCCAGGAGACTGGTTCCAGAACCGGAGCTGTGTGTTGAGGTGAGGCCGACTATATCTAGCCGGTATCTCTCAACCTCGTCCACCAGCTCAGGCTCCTTCCCCACCAGAGAGGTGACATTCCATGTACCAAAAGCCAGTTTAGAAAGCTTGGGATCAGTTTGCCAAGGTCTCCGCCTTTGACCGCCACCTAATCCACATAGCACCGGACCCCCATGATCCCTCCTGCAGGTGGTGAGCCCACTGGAGGGCGGACCCATGTAACTCCTTCGGGCTGAGCCCGGCCGGGTCCTATGGGCAGAAACCCGGCCACCAGACGCTAGCCATTGAGCCCCTCCCCAGGCCTGGCTCCAGGGTGGGGTCCGGTAACCCCATACCGAGTGGGGTACACTGAACCCTTGATCTAGAGTTTATCATGAAAGTCTGTTGGTTTGTTCTTAGTCTGGCCCTTCACCCAGGACCAGTTTGTCTTGGGTGACCCTACCAGAGGCAAATTGCCCCTTACAACATAGCTCCTGAGATCACTGGGGCACACAAACCCCCACACCACAATAAGGTGACGATCCATGAGGGGGCTTCCTCGTCTCAAACAATTTATTGAAACAAAAGTCAACAACAGTGGTGGGTATACCACAACAAAAAAATGTCAATGTCTCAATAACTTGTCATGTGCCCTTAAACATCAATTATAGCTTGACAACGATGTCTCATGCTGTTCACAGGTTGACTTATTGTCTGCTGAGGAATGGCATTCCACTGTTCTTGAAGGGCAGCCCTGAGGTCATTGAAGTTGTGGGGGGCAGGGTTATGAGCCTCTACATGGCGACTCAGCTGATCCCATAGGTTTTCTATGGGATTCAGGTCTGGAGAAATGCAGGCCACTCCATTTGAGGTACCCCAGCCTCCAGCAGCCGTTTCCTAATGATGTGACCTCAATGAGCTGGAACATTGTCGTCCATGAAGATGAAGTTAGGTCTGTGTTGTTCATACAGGGGCACAATGGCTGGATCAGAGATGTTATTCAGGTAGTGTTGGCTTGTCACTGTACCATTCACAAGGTGTAGGGGAGTTCTGTATTGACTAGACACCTGCCCAGACTATAACACCACCACCTCCAAAAGCTTGTTTGGTGACAACAGTGGCTGATGCAGAGTGCTCTCCTTGACATTTCCAACATCGTTGGCGGCCATCATTTCTGTTCAACACGAATTGCCTTTCATCAGAGAACAGCACTGGGGTCCACTGGTCCCTTGTCCAGTGTAAATGCTCCTTGGCCCTTGCAAGACGATGACGCCTGTGCCTGGTGGTGTGGTCAAGTACCCTTGCAGGTCGTCTAGCACTGTCATGATTCGCTGCCGTTTTAGAGGCAGCAGAGATGAGAATCTGGGGATTCTAAATTGTCCTTAGGTATGACTGTGAGAGTGAAAGGTTGTCTGTCTCTCTGTGTTAGCCCTGCGATGGACTGACGATCAGTCCAGGGTGTACCCTGCCTCTCGCCCAAAGATGCTGGGATAGGCTCCAGCCCCCCCGCGACCCGAAAAGGATTAAGCGGAAGAAGATGAATGAATGAAAAAAATGAATGAGAGATGAGAAAAATCCAAATGCAGGAGGATGTGGTGTTTATTAATACAAAATGTCCCAAACAATAAATCCAAAGAGTCAACAGGAGAGCAAACACGATAAACAGTTATTTTCCCCAGGCAAAATGGTGTGGACAATAGTACCAGAATAAACCCAAATGCTCGCATGAGCAAATGGCGAGCGAGGGTGGAGAATAAATACAGCCCAGAATGCACCTGAAACAAAAGTGCAGCCTGGAGCCGAGCAACTCAAGGCTCGACAGGCTGCACCAAGGTAGCGCAGGGAAATACAGAGAAAAACCTAACACTGTGAACAACGGACAAGTGTAGGTAGTTACATAAATGAGATCACCAGAGCCAAACAGTGCTCTGGTGAGAGGTTGACAATACAATGCACAGACAATCACAAGAGTGCAGACAGATGTGGTCTATATTAATCATATATCCCATAACCTACATATGTATAAGCATGTGAGAATGTTTGGTGATTACATATGTAAAGCGACTTCACACCTCAGAACAGGACAAAGGGTCTCAACCGCCAGTGAAGATCAAAGAGCATCCGAGGCACTGCGGTGGAGACCAGATAGGTCGCCCTGACCTCCCAGGGCCAGGTGGAGGGGTACGGAGACAAAGGAGGATAATTAAGTTAATGGGGGATGTCAGCTTTGTATGCATGTCTTTTGTTGTGTGTGAGTATAAGTACACAGAGCCGAATGTGTTCGCTCTCTTACTTCTTCTGCTGCTGCACTAGATGAGACTTGTTAGAGGAGCAAAGCTGATAATAAACTTTGGTTTATAAGATAAGATAAGATAAGATAAGCCTTTATTAGTCCCACAACGGGGAAATTCCAGGATTGCAACAGCACAGGGATAGCAACACTCAGAGCAACAATCAGAAGGCAAGAAAAAACAAGCAAGCAAGAGCAGCTAATATACATATGTACATATTACTATAAAATATATATATACACACACACACACACAGACACACAGTGCAGAGCATTGTAGCTGGATGGAATAAATATATGAATATATGAACACACAGTGCAGAGCATTGTAGCTAGATGGAATAAATATGTAAATATATAAACACCCACAGTATGGAGCATTGCAGCTAGGTGGAATAAATATGCAAGTATATAAACACACACAGTGCGGAGCAATGTAGCTAGATGGAATAATATGTAGATATATAAAAACACAGTGCGGAGCATTGTAGCTAGATGGAATAAATATATAGATATATAAATATAAACACACCCAGTGCAGAGCATTGTAGCTAGATGGAATAAATATGTAAATATATAAACACACACAGTGCAGAGCATTGTTGCTAGGTGGGATGAAACAGCATAACCGTCTATTTAGTTATCCTACATGGTATGATTATGTGCCCATACCTATTCTCACCCTCCATAGCGACCGGTATGTTCCTAGTTGTATGCCGGAGAGGACCATTGTGTAAGTCTATTGCATCTTTTGCATTCAAAAAAAAAAAAAAAAAAAAGTATAAGTATAAGTATAAGTCACATCGCCTCGTCATTACGAGCTCTTCTACAACAGAGCTTAAAAAATACCAAACATAATGACTAAAGTCACTGCCGGTGTGCCTGTGTGTGTGTGTGAGAGTAGAACTGAATGGGTGTGTGTTGGGATGAGTGAGAGCAGGTGTGCATGAGTGTGTGCGTGTATGTGTGTAGGAATGAATGGGTGTGTACTAAGAGTTGAGTGCAGGTGTGAATGATTGTGTGTGTATGTGTGTGCGTGTGTGTGAGTGTGACAGACACAAATAATAATGACAGGAGAGGAGGGAGTGGCTGTGAGTTGTCAGGGAGTCAAGACCCTCAAAGGCTCCCAAAGAGGTGCCTGGAGGCAAATAGGGAATCAAAATGTACTTGAACACAAAACAGTCACCGTGCCATGGTACTGGGCTGCCAAGTCCAGCCCAGCCTATGACAGAGCCCCCTCAACCCCCCTCCTCAAGTACCATCAAAAGAAACACAAAAAACACAAAGACCCCCTCCCCCTCCCCCGGAGAGGCATCACAACTAACCCGAGCGGGAGGTGGGGGGAAACAGGTCAGGAGGGAACTAATGAAAATAACACAGCAATATAATACAGGAAAACATGGTGCACCTTCCAACCCCAAACCAAGAACAATACCCCCCAAGACCCAGGAGTCCCAGAGTTCAGGGGGCCAACCAAGGTCCCAGGCCCAAGGGGTGGCGAGGTGTAGCCGATCGGGTGGCCTGCCAGAGTCCCAAGCCCAGCAAGCGGCCCATTGAACAGCGTCAGGCGGCCTTCTGGAGCAGATGGGCCACCCGACCAGGAGACTCAGTTCTTCGGGTGGCCGGCCAGCGCTGTAGATCCACCAGGACCGGAGAGGAGAAGCAAGAAACGGCTTACCCACCGGGAGGCTCATTGGTGGGTGGTTGGACCGCAGGAGAGGGTCCCTGATGACATTTGGTGGGGCGGTGGGACCATGATGGTGTCTGGCTGAGGAGAAGAAAGGATGGCGCCATCGCTGGACCCATTAAGGTGAACAGTTGCACCCGTGGGGGTTCTGGTCTGGGACATGGCTGCACCCATGGTGGACCCCGGCTGGGCCAAAGCTGCATCCACGGTGAGTGGGCCAACCCACAGGAGTACCAAGCTGAGGAGGCAGTCAATCGGAAGAGCCTTGATGATCACGGCGGGGGAAGCTGGACCCATGGCGTCGTCTGCTGGCTGGACCGGACCCACGAAGACCCCTGGCTGTCATAAACCTCCTTGTGAGCTTTTACGCAGTGCACAGAGGAGGGGAAGGATGAACGGATTTATGTGCAGGGGTTACACCACAACACATTTATTCAAGTAAAGACAAACAGTTCCCAAAAAAGGTGAGAAGCGATAATTCACAATAGTATCCCAGAGCCGACATCGCTCAAAGGATGCAGGAGAATCCACGGCTACAGTGGAAGTGGCAACACTCCGTGGCACACAGCATACACACAACTATGAACATAAATAAACAATTCAGCAGACCAGCAATGCTTGACTGGCAAACGCTGCTTAAGTACAAGCATTGCTGGCTCCACAAATTGAGTACACCTGGGTGAGGCGCGGGGATGATAATCACCGGAGTAGAATCAGCTGGCTGTCAAGAGAGAGGGGGCGTGGTTGGACAGGTGAATGTTAGACAACGCCCACATGAATGTAGGTCAGAGAGGCTGCTCAACAGCCACCGGCCAGAACAGTGACAACAGGCATGGAAAACAAAAGGACAAAAACATAAAAACAACTAGAAAAGCACTCGGAGAGCGCAGACCTCCGCCAAGCGCCAGAGTTCCCCCATACAGTGTTTGTGTGTACGTTTTCAGATTATTTGACCATGAAAACATATGACTAGCAATTGAATTCACAATGATAGGATTAGTGGTTCAGTAGTTATTGACGAAAATGGCATTTTCCATAATGGCGGTTTTCTTTTGGACGGTGATCCGGATCACCACCAAAATCTAATCATCTGTAGGATACCCCATTTCTGACAATCTGTGAAAATTTCATGAAAATCCGTCCATAACTTTTTGAGTTATCTTGCTAACAAACATTCATTCATTCATTCATCTTCTTCCGCTTAATCCTTTTCGGGTCGCGGGGGGGCTGGAGCCTATCCCAGCATCTTTGGGCGAGAGGCAGGGTACACCCTGGACAGATCGCCAGTCTATCACAGGGCCAACACAGGTTGTCTGTCTCTCTGTGCTAACAAACAAACAGACAGAAAAACAAACAGACAGACAGACAAACCAACGCCGATGAAAACATAACCTCCTTGGCGGAGGTAACAAGAACTCAAAAGATGACATAATACATAATAGCCCAATACCTGAGCCACAGAGACTGGCCAGAACCGAGCCTGAAGGAAAACACCAGCTCGGTTCATGACAGAGCCCCCCCTTCTAGGGGTGGATTCTAGACACCCACAGCAACATCATAAGGAAAGCCCCCCCAGCAGGAACAACAATAACGAACCCGGGTGGGAGGTAGGGGGAACAGGCAAGGAGGGATCACAGCACGCCCCACCCAGGCCCACAATTACCCCCCCCCCCCCCAAGTCCAAAGGTGTGGAGGCTCGGGAGGCCACCCAGAGTCCCAGGCCCAGCAGGCAGTCCAGTGAATCGAGTCCAGTGGCCTGCTGGAAAACACAGGCCATCTGGCCCGGATACACAGTCCCTCCTGTGGTCATCCAGCATTGTACAGCCACCAGGACCAAAGAGGTGGAGCAGGAAGCGGCCTGCCCACAGGGGGGCTCACTGGTGGGTGACCAGACCGTAGGGAGGGAATCCCCAAGGCGTCAGACAGGGAGGAGAAGGGGACCACGGCGTCCTTAGGCTGACTCGCAGCCCCCTCGGTGGTCCCGGCTTGGAACGCAGCAGCACCCGCAGTAGACCCCTACTGGGCCAATGCTGCACCCCTGGTGGACCCCGACCGGGCCAACATTGCAGCCTCAGTGGACCCCCGACCAGGCCAAAGCTGTACCCATGGTGGCTCCCAACTGGAGCTCTGCAGCACCCGTGGTGGACTCCGGCTGGTGCTCGACAACACCCGCGGTGGACTCTGACTGGGCCTACGCTGCACCCTCGGTGGACTCTGGCTGGAGCGCTGTAGCACCTGCAGTGGCTCCCAGCTGGAGCTCTGCAGCACTTGCGGTGGCTCCCGATTGGAGCTCCGCAGCACCCACAGTGGGCTCTGGCTGGAGCACCGATGCACCTGTGGTGGTCCCCATCGGGGACCTCATTGCTGCTGCTGTGACCTCCCGAGTGAAGGAGGTATGACTCTACAAGGCCTCCGGTGCTGATCCTGGATCCTTGGCGGCCTCGGGTGAAATTGGCTGCTCTCTGACGACCCTGCAAAGGAGCTCCAAAACTGGTGGGAGAGAGAAAGAGACCAAGTCAGGGTCGCCGCCAGTGGCAGAGCAAGGTGAGGTGAGCCTGGGAGCTGCCCCTGGCCCTCCTCACCAAGAGTCGGGCAATGTGACTTCAACAAAGGCACAGGAGATGTTATGGAGCACACTTGCCTGAACTCAGGCTCCACCGCCGTCCAGGACTCTGGTGATCTAGGGTGCGCAGGTTCTGTAGGTCCGGGAGGTGCTGTACCCATGTCGATCTCCACCAGGGCGGCTGGACTCACGTTGTTGTAGACTGCGGACACCCCAGGTAGAGGTAGATCTTCTCCGGCGACCCTAGGAAGGAGCTCAGGGATGACAGGAAGAGAGTGGTTAGGGTCGCCGGCAGTGGCAGAGCATGGCAAGGTAAGATCCGATGCAGCTGAGGGCTGCACCTGGTTCTCCTCACCAAGAGCCAGACAAGATTACTCCAATGTACAGGGAAGAGAAACAAATGAGAGCACTTGCCTGGATTCGAGCTCCACCGCCGTCCAGGACTATGTTGTTTCTGATAACGACGTCTGTGATCCAGCCTCGTGAAGGTCTAGCTGGGCGGATGACTCTGCTGCCGTGGCCTCCGCAGCAGGCATGATGGTGATAGCAACCTCCAGGCACCCAGGCGATGTCCCCCACGCTGGTGACTCAGCCGGCATGGCAGCTGGGGGCTGCTTCTCTGCTGAACCCAGGTCAGGATCCTCCAGGACCTCGGGCTCCTCCTCCGCTTGGTGACTAGGTTCGGGAACCGGCGTCCTCACAGAAGCACACAAGGGAGACACGGAGAGAACAGGTGAAGGGTCGTCACATGCCGGTGGCGGTGAGAACTCAGGGAACTGTAAATCCTGAGTGTTTTGGCCAGGAAACAGGCAAAATTGCTTCTCAGAAATAGGAGTAAATTGAAAAGGAACTTGCCTGTTCTTCTGGTTAAGGTTGACTCCAGCAGTGTCAGAGGCAGTTTTGTCTCCCTCCATGTCCACAGCGACTCTGGGTTCCTTGATATATGGAGGACAAACCTCCAAAGCAAGCACAGAGGTGGATGGATTCGGGGGGAAAACTGCAGCCCTCACACTGGCGGTGGTAAAAGTCATCAAGGAGGGAGCCATTGGTACAGCTGCAGGCTGGTGTAATGGCCGCGCAACAGGACTCTCCTCCCCATGTGACGAGAGGCTCGCTGACGTGGGAGCAACAGGGTGCTTCTGGTGAGCCCTCTGGGGTCGGTGGCGACAAGAGGGAGCAGGCGGCTTGCTCTCCGGTTCCTCCAGTGAAGGCTCCTTCTCTGTCCGGAATTCTCCTCCCGGGAAGAACGATGGCATAGGAGGAATGGGAGAAACAGGAGGACAAACAAGATCGGCAGCTGACAATTCATCTGGAATCAGGCAAGCAGTTTCAGGTGACATTAACAGTGACTGAATGAGCACTTGAATTCCTGAGGAGTTGATGGCATCAGCTGTCATCTCAGTGGCCGGGGCATGCTCGTCCTCAGGCTGAAGCTCCGACCTGCTCGGGGAATATTCCTCCAACCTCCCGGCCAACTCCGGGAGAAGCCACGGTTTCACCTCCAGGAGGAGGCCAGTCTCTGCCAGGAGAACCTGTCTTCGTTCCTCTTGCTCCTCCAGAGACAGAGAGGGCCACGGCTCAGGACGAGGAGGCAGGGCTGACGTTGGAGTCGCTGGAGGCTTCTTCTGACGAGTGTTCCTCTTCTTTTTCGCTGATGGTTCAGGCACCAGATAATCCGGGATCCTTAGCACCACACTGGGCAGCGAGTCACAAATGCAGAGAAGCTCCGTACTGTCTGAGGAAGAAGGCGGAGTGGCCGCGGGGGGCCCAAACACTGGGAGATACAGCCAAAAGGGGGAGTCCGTGCGTCACAGTAGGGGAACTCACGGACTCACTTCAATCTAATCCCCTCACTAGATTCCTTTTACCAATCCATTTTATTCACAACCAGACTGAAATAGCCTCATAGCTTCATTTTGGGGGAACTGGCAACCCGGCTGGGGCTCCCCTGCCACCCATTGAAGACCCCCCTGAGACTCATTGCCCTGTGTAAAGCCCCTCTTGCCATAGTGTCCAAGCAGACCGCTCCTGTGTCAGTCATTATATCTGGAAATCATCGGGAGGAGCTCAGATTGTTTGTGCTGCCGGTTTCCTCCTCTCCTGTCATCCTTGGCTACCCCTGGCTCTGACTGCACAACCCATCCATCGACTAGCGCTCAGGGAGCGTAGTTTCGTGGAGCTTATTCTGCCTCACTGCCTGCCTGCAGTCCGCTGCTTGCTCGCCATCCATGCCCCTCAGTGCCCCCGTCATTCCCCCTCCCGACCTGTCCAAAGTCCCTCCTGAGTATCACAACCTGGGGGCTGCTTTCAGTAAGACCCAAGCTCTATCTCTTCCCCCCCACCGCCCATATGATTGTGCTATCAACCTCCGGGCTGGAGCCCCACTGCTGTTGAGTTGACTGTACAGCCTGTCAGCACCGGAGCAGGAGGCTATGGAGACCTATATTAAGGAGTCGTTAAACTCGGGAATAATCCAGCCTTCGTCCTCAGCGGTGGGGGTGGGGTTTTTTGTGGGCAAGAAAGACGGCTCGCTGTGGCCCTTCATCAACTTCTGAGAGCTTAATAATATCATGATCAAGGACAAATACACACTCCCCTTGATTAATACGGCATTCGATTCTCTCTGGGGGGCCTCCTGGTTCACCAAACTGGACCTCCGCAATACATACCACCTGGTGCAGATCCGGGAGGGTGACGAGTGGAAAACAATATTCCGGACCCCTAGCGGGCATTTCGAATACCTTGTTATGCCATTTGGGCTGACTAACGCCCCCGCCGTATTCCAGCGCTTCATTAATGATGTGCCGAGGGACTTTTTGGGCTCTTTTGTCTTTGTATATTTGGATGACATTTTGATTTTTTCTCAGTCCTTGGATGAGCATTGGGAGCACGTGAGGCGAGTCTTGCAACGGCTCCTCGAGAACAAACTCTTCGTGAAGGCAGAGAAATGTGAGTTCCACGCCTCCAAGACGTCATTCCTCTGGTTCATCATCTCCCACAATGAAGTTATCCCGGACCCCAATAAGGTAAAAGTGGTGGTAGAGTGGCCCACTCCTTCCTCCAGAAAGCAACTCCAACAGTTTCTAGAATTTGCCAATTTCTATAGTCGCTTCATCAGAAACGATAGTATTGTTGCTCTCCCCCGACCCATCTCACATCCTCCAAGGTGCCCTTTCAGTGGATGGAGGAGGCTGAGGCTGCTTTTACCTACCTGACATCTAAATTTTCTTCCTCTCCCATCTTGGCACAGGTGGACCCCGCTCTACAATGCCTGGTAGAGGTGGACGCTTCAGACTCGGGGGTTGGAGCCCGTCTGTTCCAGTGCTCCCCGATTGATGACAAGATCCTCCCCTGTGCGTTCTTCTCCCCTCGTCTCTCCCCGGTGGAGAGGAATTATGACATCGGTGACAGGGAGCTCCTGGCGGTCAAGCTTGCGCTGGAGGAGTGGTGCCATTGGCTGGAGGGGGCCTCCCAGCCGTTCGTCGTCTGGACGGACCACAAAAACCTGGAGTACCTCTGGACGGCCAAGTGCCTGAACGCACGCCAGGCCCGCTGGTCCCTGTTTTTTGGCCACTTCGATTTCACCATTATCTATCGTCCCGGGTCCAAAAATACCAAGCCGGACGCTTTGTCCAGACAGTTCGCCTCAGATGCAGCGGAGGTGTCGGAACACCACATCATTCCCCCATTGTGCATCGTGGGCGTCCTCTCGTGGGGCATCAAAGAAAGGGTCCTGAGAGTGCAGGAGGTCGAGCCGGATCCTGGCAGGGGGCCAGCGGGGAGGATGTTTGTCCCGTCTGCCATTCGGGGCAAGGTGATCAACTGGGCCCACTCTTCCAAGCTCTTGTGCCACCCTGGGATAGCATGCACAGTGGCACTTCTACAGAGGACGTTTTGGTGGCCTTCACTCCAGAAGGACGTCGGAGAATACATCTGCACCTGTACCCAGTGTGCCACTGGGAAGACATCCTCCTCTCCTCTGGCCGGTCTGCTCCACCCTCTTCCCACCCCTGGCAGGCCCTGGTCCCGTGTGGCCCTGGACTTCGTTACCATTCTTCCACCTTCTAACCACCACACCGTCATCCTCACCATCGTTGACAGATTCTCGAAGGCAGCCCACTTCATCCCCCTACAGGGGCTGCCCACGGTGAGGGAGATGGCGGATCTTCTCGTCCAGCACGCGGTGAGGTTGCACGGCATTTCCCTGGATATTGTCTCCGACCGGCAGCCCCAGTTTATTTCCCAGGTGTGGAGATCATTCTGCAACACCATTGGGGCTACAGTGAGCCTGTCTTCGGGCTACCAGCCACAGAGTAATGGACAGTGCAAGCGGGCGAACCAGGAGTTGGAGGTTGCGCTGCGGTGTTGGAGCACCCATCTCCCGTGGATTGAGTATGCTCACAACACCATCGTTTCTTCAGCCATCGGCATGTCCCCTTTCGAGGCCTCTCAGGGCTACAATCCTCCACTGTTCTCTGAGGAGGAGGGGGACATTGCTGTCCCCTCCGTCCGAGCCCACCTGAGGCGCTGTCGCCGGTTGTAGAGAGCTACCTGGACTGCACTGTGGCGCACGGCGGCATGCAACACCATGATCGCTAATCGTCGCAGGACGCCAGCTCCCCCCTACCGGGTGGGCCAACAAGTATGGTTCTCAACTAAGCACATCAGCCTCAAAGCTGAGGTGAGGACACTGTCTCAGCAGTTTATTGGGCCCTTTGCCATAACCCGTATTGTCAACTCTGTGGCTGTGCGTCGAGCTCCCCCCCCTCCCTCCGCATCTGTCCCACTTTTCATGTCTTGCAGGTCAAGCTGTTTTGTTCCAGCCCTCTGTGCCCTCCTCCCAAGTCGCCACCTCCACCAGTGGTGATCGATGGCGACCCGGCGTGGAAGGTCAATGCCATCTTGGATGTCTGTCACCGGTGTCGCGGCCTACAGTACCTGGTTGACTGGGAGGGTTACGGCCCAGAGTGGAGGTCCTGGGTGCATTCCTCCTTCATGTTGGATCATCAACTCATGAAGGACTTCCACCGGACGCACCCGGGCAAGCTGGATCGGCCGCTGTGAGGCACCTCGTTGGGGGGGGGGGGTACTGTGATGATTTGCTTTGCCTGCTTATTATTGTCAGCTGCACGCACACCTGCTCTCCATCACCACCGGAGCTATTTAGACCACGCTGCCCTTGGATCAGCGCAGAGTCGTCTGTCTCTGTGGTCAGACGAGACCAACACATGCCTTCGTCTTCCTCACAGTTCCTCGCAGTCACAGGCTACTCTCTCCTAAGAACATCGCTCCTTTTCATCGGTCGTCAGGAAGGATTATCACCTCCACGACATGTAAGCCATCACAACTCTCATCTTTATCTACGCTCATCCCCTGTGCACAGGCGGAGATCCGTGGCGGCGGACCTCTCCCTCCTGGCGGTGGACCGAGCTACACTTCACATCCACGAACACTTCCATCCTCCCCAGCAGCAACAGGGACAGTGGGTGCTGTCTCCCTGGCCGGAGCCTTCGGGTCGAACCTGAGTACTACTCCATCTCTGCAAACAGTAAGCACTGGACATTTCTGTACATCCCCTCCGGGGTCAAACACTAATCCTCCCTGTCTCTGTTTATCCATAGGGTTGCTAGGCTGCATGGTGCTCTGCTCATCCCCGGCTGCTCAGACATGGACAAAATGGTTGGTACCCCTCTGTTAATGAAAGAAAAACCCACAATTGTCACAGAAATAACTTGAATCTGACAAAAGTGGTAATAAATAAAAATTCTATGAAAATTAACCAATGAAAATCAGACAATGCTTTTGAATTGTGGTTCAACAGAATTATTTAAAAAAAAAAAACCTCATGAAACAAACAAACTCATGAAACGGGCTCTCTGACGACTCTGCGATCGTCGGCCTCATCTCCAACGGAGATGAAGCTGAGTACAGAGGACGGACTGGTGCCATTGGAACTGCCTCCAGATCAACGCGAGGAAAACTAAAGAGCTGGTGTTGGACTGCCGCAGGCAAGGACAACCCCTCACAGCACCAGTAAACATCCAGGGAACAGACATTGAGATGGTGACATCCTACAAGTACCTGGGTGTTCATCTGAACAATAAACTAGACTGGTCACACAATACCGACACACTCTACAAGAAGGGACTTGTAGGTTGTTCCTACTGAGGAGACTCAGGTCTTTTGGTGTACAAGGGGCACTGCTGAAGACATTCTACGACACGGTGGTGGCATCAGCCATCACTTTTGGAGTGGTCTGCTGGGGCAGTGGCATTCCAGCAGCCAATAGGAAGAGACTGAACAAACTGATCAAGAATGCTAGCTCTGTCCTGGGGAAACGCCTTGACCCAGTGGAGGAGATAGGAGAGAGAAGGATGGTGGCTAAACTGTCATCTCTGCTGGAGTCCGAGTTCCACCCTATGCAGGACATACTGAACGCACTGAGGAGCTCATTTAGCAGCAGACTATATCATCCTAGGTGCGCAACCGAGAGGTTTCACAGGTCCTTCCTACCTATGGCTGTCAGACTGTATAACCTAAGCAGGGCTGCTCACAGAGACAGCAAAAAAACGTGACGACCTAATAGTATTGAATGCAAAAGACGCAACAGACTTACACAATGGTCCCTTCCAGTATACAACTAGGACAATATTGGTCGCTACGGAGGGTGACAATATGTATGGGTACATATTCATACTATGTAGGATAACTAAGTAGACGGTTATGCTGTTTATTTCATTTAGCTACAATGCTCTGCACTGTGTGTATATATATTTATATATTTATATGTACATAAGTATATTCGCTGCTCTTGTTTTTCTTGTCTTTTTGATTGTTGCTCTGAGTGTTGCTGTCCCTGTGCTGTTGCAATCCTGGAATTTCCCCATTGTGGGACTAATAAAGGCTTATCTTATCGTGGTGGTGTGGGCACATATGCGTTTTCCATATGCTTCACATGCTTGTTACTGTATGCTTATTGTTTACTGCACGTCTCAGAGGAACAAAAGGTCTGAACCTCCTAGGGGTAGCAGGAGGATGCGAAGTCTGGCCTTTTGTATGCAGAGAGACAGCCATGAAGGATTTCCTGACCACCAGGACTTCAGGTAGAGACAGAAGACCTGAAGGGGGGGTGCATTGTGATTCGGGATGTAAAGACAATGCGACTGGAGACAGAAGACCTGAAGGGGGGTGCATTGTGATTTGGGATGTAAAGACAATGCGACTGTTTGCTTTGATGTCCTGGGGTATAAAAAGGACAGCTGTGGGGGCATGCCTTTCTCTTTTCTGTTTTTTTGGATGTTGGAGAATGTGGTGGTGAATAAAACTGATTTTGAGTAATAAACTCAGCCTCGTCTTTCCACACATCTCCACACTGGTGACCCTATGACGTATCATGAGCGGAGATGAATCTCCCGAGCCAGACTCGCCAGGAGCCAGCCAAATGAGTGCAGCCACAGTCCACCTACCGAACTTCTGGCCGAACAATCCGCGCTCCTGGTTTAACGCAGTCGAGGCACAGTTCCACCTCCGGAGGATTTCGGTAGACACCACAAAGTTCTACCATGTGGTTGCAAAGCTGGACAACCACACAGCCCAGCGAGGGGAGAGTCTGATCAACCACCCGCCGGACAGCGACAAGTACAGCACGTTGAAGGCTGCACTCATTTGTCACTTCACCCCCTCGGTGCAGGAGCGAGCAGAGAGGCTTCTGGCGCTGACTGAATTTGAGGGCGACAGACCTGCAGACCTGATGGGGAAGATGTTGAGTTTGAGAGACTCCGAAGATGATAACTTCATCTTCACCCACCTCTTCCTCAGAACCCTACTGTCAGAGGTGAGAGTGACCCTGGCCAGTTCACCACTGCTGGCCCGACGAGACTACCACGAGCTGGGCCAGGAGGCGCAGCGACTTGTCAACGCCAGTAAACAACGCGCGGCTGCGGCTGCGGCAGTGGGGCCAGGCGCAACGTCCGGAGACGGCAGGGGGCCAGAGGCTGCAGCACCAGACACACCGACGACGGCGGCGGCAAGGGCCGGGAGACACGGAGCAGACGACGTCCTTTGCTTCTACCATCGCCGTTTCGCAGAGAGGGCACGCAAGTGCATTCCACCGTGCCACTTCAAGCGCTCGGGAAACGCCAAGGCGGGGGTCGGTAGCGGCTGCGACCCTCGGAGAGGAGGAGAACAAGCTGCTCTACTTGAAGGATGCGCACTCGGGGAGGCACTTCCTCGTGGACACGGGCTCCCAGCTGAGTGTCATCACATCTTCCTACGCTGACCGACTGGCGCCTTCCAGCGGTCCCCGGGTGTCAGCAGTGAACGGCTCGGCGATTAAGACCTTCAGTGAGAGGAATCTGCTTCTGTCTTTACACGGCCGCACTTTCGAATGGACTTTCGTCATAGCGGCAGTCAATTTCAACATGTTAGGGGCTGATTTTTTGTGCTCACATAGTTTGTTGGTCGATCTTGCTAACAGACGCCTGGTTAATGCACTCTCTTTTTCTTCTATTCCCTGTACAGCTTGAGTGGCCCCGCCAACAGCACAAGCCAACGTCACAGCTGCAGGTGGTAAGTTCCACACACTCCTCACTCAGTTCCCAGCACTCACGGTCCCAACATTTTCGGCGACAGTGGCTAAACACGGGGTGGAACATTTTATTACTACCACCGGACCACCCGTTTTCGCAAAAGCTCGGCGCTTGGATTCAGCTAAACTGACCATAGCGTGCAAGGAGTTCGCCAACCTGGAGAGGTTGGGCATCATCAGGCGTTCGAAGAGCCCATGGGCTTCACCGCTTCACATGGTCCCGAAAGCTGATGGCTCGTGGCGGCCTTGTGGTGATTTCCACAGGCTGAACAACGCTACAGCGCACGACCGCTACCCGATCCCGCACATCCAAGATTTTTCAGTTCATTTGGCAGGGGCATGCGTTTTTTCTAAAATAGACTTGGTACGCGGTTATCACCAGGTCCCAGTGCGCACTGAGGACATACCCAAAACAGCGGTAATAACTCCCTTCGGGCTTTTTGAATTTTTGCGCATGCCGTTTGGGCTTAAGGGCGCTGCGCAGATGTTCCAACGCATGATGGACGCGGTTCTGCGCGATCTCCCTTTCGTGTTCGTCTACCCGGACGACATATTGGTAGCCAGCGCGTCCTAAGACAAACACGAAAACCACCTCACAGCAGTTTTCCGGAGGTTGGCAGAGCACGGGTTAATAATTAACCCGGTGAAGTGTCAGTTCGGGGTGACGCAGATTGATTTTTTGGGCCATCGCGTTTCCCCAGAGGGAGCGGTCCCTCTGCCTGACAAAGTGCGAGCAGTAACAAATTTTCCCCAGCCACAAACGGTCAAAGCGTTACAGGAGTTTTTGGGAATGGTAAATTTTTATAACCGTTTCCTCCCCCGTGCAGCACAGCTCATGCAACCATTGTATGCTGCACTAAAAAAACAAAAACCCACAAATAAAGTCGAATGGTCTCCGGAGCGAGAGCGCGCATTTTCCGAAGTCAAAACAGCCCTGGCAAACGCTGCGTTGTTAGCACATCCAGTCCCAGCGACCCGCATGGCGGTCACTACTGACGCGTCAAATGTGGCCATAGGGGCGGTCGTGGAACAGTTTGTAGCTGGAGCCTGGCAACCGCTCGCCTTTTTCAGTAAGACCCTACGCGACAGCAAACGAAAATACAGCGCATTCGACAAGGAGTTGTTAGCTCTCCACTTGGCCATTTGCCACTTCCAGTTCTGGCTGGAAGGACGCCGTTTCACCGCGTTCGTTGACCACAAGCCGCTGACTTTTGCGATGGCCAAGATTTCAGAACTTTGGTCGGAGTTTACTATATCCAGCATGTGGCGGGTAAACTTAATGTAGTGGCGGACTGCCTCTCGTGCGCCGTGGGGGCTCCCGCCCACGCGGAGGTAGATCCTGCAGCCATGGCTGCAGAGCTGGTTGGCGACGCGGAAGTGCGCGTGGCCCCAGTCAACGTGGGGATAGATTATGCAGCCATGGCCGTGGAGCAGGGTAGCGACGCTGATGTGCGCGCGCTCCAGTCTGGACCAACAGGGTTAAGGCTGGAGAGCAGGGTGCTGCAAGACGGTATGCCCCCCCCAATCTGCGATGTTTCCACTGGGCGGCCGCGTCCGGTGGTTCCAGCCGTGTGGCGCCGCCGCCTTTTTCACTCGATCCATTCTCTGGCACACCCGGGAGCGCGCGCGTCGGTCAAAATGGTAGGAGAGAAATTTGTGTGGCCGAGCCTGCGCAAACAAGTTAGAGAGTGGGCGGCAGCCTGCACAGCCTGCCAGCAGGCCAAGGTTCATAGACACACGAGAGCTCCCTTGGAGCCGTTTCACATCCCGGCTAAAAGGTTTGATCATGTCCACGTGGACTTCATAGGCCCCCTCCCGCCCTCACAAGGGTGCACACATCTTCTGACAATGGTTGGCCACACCACGCGCTGGCCAGAAGTGGTCCCGCTGTCGTCAACCACAGCTGAGGAGGTGGCGCGCGCGTTTTTAATGGCGTGGGTAGCGCGTTTTGGGGTTCCGTCGGACATTACGTCTGACAGAGGCCCGCAATTTGTTTCCGAACTTTGGTCAGCGATGTCCCGCAGCCTGGGGGCAACGATCCACCACACGACTGCGTACAACCCGCAGGCTAAAGGGTTGTGTGAACGTTTTCACAGGTCATTGAAAGCGGCCCTCAGAGCGTCGCTTACGGATACAAATTGGGTGGACAAGCTGCCATGGGTTTTATTGGGGTTGCGTTCTGCACCTAAAGAGGATTTAGAAGCCTCCCCAGCTGAGCTAGTGTTTGCACAGCCACTTCGGCTGCCCGGGGAATTTCTCCCAGATAATCCTGCGCCAGAGCGCTCCCCGGTTCAGCGGTTACAGAATAACACGGGCCCGAGCATGCTACCAGGCCCCGTTCACCACAGTTTTCCGCGTGTTTTTGTGCCTAAGGCTTTAAAAAATGCGGAGTTTGTTTTTGTCAGACATGATGCCCATCGTCCGCCCTTGTGCCCAGCTTATGACGGACCATATAGAGTGCTGGAAACAGGGGATAAGCATTTTTTGCTAGATTTGGGGGGCAGAAAAGAAAGGATTGGCATTAACAGGCTCAAACCCGCTTTTGTGTTAGCTGACGAAGTTGTGCAGCTGGCGAAGGCTCCTCGGCATGGCAGACCCCCTAGAGAGCATTCCCCAGAACACCCGCAGAGGTTGACTAACAGTTCTCATCCCCAGGCAGCAGATCCACAGCTGGAAGACGCCGTGGAAGTGGTACAGCCTGCTTACACCAGATATGGGAGAAGGTTGAGACCTAAGCGGCACTTGGACTAATATGTAGTGATTTTATTATGACATGCAATCTGTGGTGATGTTGTTCCATCTTAGACACGTTTGGGGGGGGGGGTCATGTGGGCACATATGCGTTTTCCATATGCTTCACATTCTTGTTACTGTATGCTTATTGTTTACTGCACGTCTCAGAGGAACAAAAGGTCTGAACCTCCTAGGGGTAGCAGGAGGATGTGAAGTCTGGCCTTTTGTATGCAGAGAGACGGCCATGAAGGATTTCCTGACCACCAGGACTTCAGGTGGAGACAGAAGACCTGAAGGGGGGTGCATTGTGATTTGGGATGTAAAGACAACGCGACTGTTTGCTTTGATGTCCTGGGGTATAAAAAGGACAGCTGTGGCGGCATGCCTTTCTCTTTTCTGTTTTTTTGGATGTTGGAGAATGTGGTGGTGAATAAAACTGATTTTGAGTAATAAACTCAGCCTCGTCTTTCCACACATCTCCACAGTGGGGGGTTTACAGGGCTTGTGGACGAGGGGGATGACTCTCCTATCACAGGGGCTGAGGTCGCCATGGTGGTTAGAAATCTCTTTGGTGGCCGGGCCCTAGGAGTGGACGAGATTCACCCTGAGTACCTCAAGGCCCTGGATGTTGTTGGGCTGTCATGGTTGGCACGCCTCTGCAACATTGCGTGGAGGTTGGGGGCAGTGCCTTTGGCATGGCAAACCGGGGTGGTGGTTCCTCTCTTCAAAAAAGGGGACCAGAGGGTGTGCCCCAACTTTAGAGGGATCACACTCCTCAGCCTCCCTGGGAAGGTCTATGCCAAGGTACTGGAGAGGACAGTCTGGCTGTTGGTTGAACCTCGGATTCAGGAGGAGCAATGTGGTTTTCGTCCTGGCCATGACATATCGGACCAGCTCTTTACCCTCTCGAGAATTCTTGAGGGTTCGTGGGAGTTTGCCCAACCAGTTTACATGTGTTTTGTGGAATTGGAGAAGGCATTCAACCGCGTCCCTCGTGTTTTTTTTGTGGGGGGTGCTTCGGGAGTATGGGGTATCCGGCTTGTTAAGAGCTCTTTGGTCTCTGTACAACCATTGTGAGACTTTGGTTCGTATTGCCAACACTTGATCGTACTCATTCCCAGTGAGAGCTGGACTCCGCCAGGGCTGCCCTTTGTCACCGATCCTGTTCATAATTTTTATGAACAGGATTTCTAGGTGCAGCCAGGGAATGGAGGGTGTCATGCTTGGTGACCACAGGATCTCATCTCTGTTGTTTGCAGATGATGTTTTTTTTTTTTTTTTTTTTTTTTTTTTTTTTTTTTTGTTACTTA
The DNA here is from genome assembly GCA_020510985.1 of Pholidichthys leucotaenia. Taxonomy (NCBI): domain Eukaryota; kingdom Metazoa; phylum Chordata; class Actinopteri; order Cichliformes; family Pholidichthyidae; genus Pholidichthys; species Pholidichthys leucotaenia. Next base: position 252,391,678 of record CM035839.1, read on the forward strand.
TTTGTACCCGTAGGTAGACTTGGTTTGCAGTCTGGTGACAAGCCACCGGCTGCTGGTCGCTGCGTGCGCGAGCGCCCTAAACCTACATGTTTTTGGTATGCGGGAGGAAACCGGAGAAATCCCGGAGTAAACCCGCGCAACACGGGGAGAACATGCAAACTCCACACAGCTCACTGTTGGTCGGGGGCTGGGATCGAACCCACGATCTCATGATCCCCGCGATCCCCCGGCCGAGGGTAAAACTGTGCTGCCACAGTGCTAAACCACTGCGCCACCGTGCAGCCCCGATGTTGTCCTGCTGGCTTCATCCAGCAATGACCTACAGGCCTTACTGGGATGTTTTGCCGCTGAGTGAGAAGTGGCTGGGATGAGAATCAGTACCTCCAAGTCTGAGTCCATGGCCCTCAGCCGGAAAAAGATGGATTGTCCTCTCCGGGTTGGGGACAGGCTCCTGCCCGAAGTGGAGGAGTTTAAGTACTGTATCTTGGGGTCTTATTCATGAGTGAGAGAAGAATGGAGCATGAGACTGACAGACGGATTGGAGCAGCATCTGCAGTGATGTGGACGTTGTACCGGTCTGTTGTGGTGAAGAGGGGGCTGAGCTCTAAGGCAAAGCTGTCGATTTACCAGTCAATCTACATTCCTACCTTCACCTATGGTCATGAGCTTTGGGTAATGACCGAAAGAACGAGATTGTGGATACAAGTGGCTGAAATGAGCTTTCTTCGTAGGATTGCTGGACTCATCCTCAGAGATAGGGTGAGGAGCTCAGTCATCCTGGAGAGGCTCAGAGTAGAGCCGCTGCTCCTCCACATTGAAAGGAGCCAGTTGAGGTGGTATAGGCATCTGATTAGGATGCCTCCTGGATGCCTCCCACTTTAGGTGTTTCAGGCACGTCCCTCTGGGTAGAGACCCCGGGGCAGACCCAGGACATGCTGGAGAGACTATGTCTCCCAGCTGGTCTGGGAACACCTTGGTATCCTCTCTGAAGAGCTGGAGCAGGTGACTGGGGAGAGGGAGGTCTGGGCTTCTCTGCTTGAACTGCTGCCTCTGCGACCTGGACCTCCGGAAAAGCGGTAGAAGATGTATGGATGGATGGATGGAGTAATGATAATGGTCCTGTGTCCCCTCCAATTTTATGGGATGCTTTAAAGGCTGTTTTAAGAGGAAAAATTATAGCAATATCCTCCTATAAGAAGAAAATGAGAAATAAAAAACCAGAGGAACTACAAAATAAGTTGAAAGAATTCGAGAAAAAACATAAAATAACAATTGATCAGGATAGATTGGGGGAAATCAAAAAAATGAGGAATGAAATAATGATTTGACTACTAACGAAGTTAAGAAAACTAATGTTTCTTATACAGAGATATTATGAAAATGGATCTAAATCAATTGAAGTTCTAGCTTGGAAACTTAAAAAGAGAATAGCACAGAACTCAGTTCATAAAATTAAAGATCCAATTACTAAAATGAGAAAAAGTAAACTGTAGAGGGTGCAAAGGAAAGGATGTGGAGACGAGGCACGAGTGTAGGTCAACACAGATTCTTTATTGACCCTTTAACATGAATACAGCCTGTTGACCCCAGCGTTGCCGCTGGGGCCCTCTTGGTTGGTCTTGAGAGTAGAGTGTAGAGAGAGAGAGATGAGAGTGAAACAAGCTCTTTTATACCGTGATACAGACAGAGAGAATGCATGGCACATTAGCACATCAGTTGTCATCTAATACACATTGGTCAATACACATGATTAGCATGACATTGGTTGGCTCGAGGACGCATGCATACAGTCCCATCTGACTGCTTCCTGTGGTTCCCTGTCCGCATGTAAATTGTCCTCTGCTTCTTCCAGCCCTGCTGCTGGGTGTGAAGAAAGCTCCAGAAGAATGTCTCCCTGCTGTGTTTAGTGTCACCACACCAGGCCCCCTCCGAACACCCAGAAAGGGCTGTGACCCCCTCTGTCGTTTGGGCTCAAGTCAACGCCAGTGGAGGCTGCAGCGGGGGGGGGGGGGGGGTCGCCGTTCCGATTGAACTGCCTGCTGGTGAGGAGTGTTGAGGGCCTGTAAGTCTGTGGGGTTAAAAGGCGAGGGGTGGAAAAGCTGGTGGTTGTGGAAAAAAAAAAAAGAAAACTTACGTCTCTGACTCTTTTCGCAGCTCGCCCTGCGAGGATGTGGGGAAGGCGGGCGGCCAAATTCCCAGAGGATGCGTAGCGGCTGTGAAACAACTGTAGCTGTGTGAGGGACTTGGCAGTGTGGCCGTAGATGAGGAAGGGACAGCAATCGGCTAAATCCCCATTGTGTGCCACGGCTGAGAAACCCATACCAACAATGGAGCTGGTTTGTCCCTGGTGCGTAGCGCGTGCTGCGGCCACGTAGCTTCCAGTTGCGCTGTCCTCATAATCCTGCAGTGTACGCGAGTGGCTTCTGTGCACAGAAGGTCCATTGCCGAGAGGTGAGTCAGGGTCAGGGAGCTTGATGGAAATCAATGCAGTCGGCGCAGATGGTCTTCCCTGTTCAGGCTGTTTCGGTGCATTGCTCGTGTCGCTGATCCTCGTGCGTCTCGGTCCCAGCGCTGCGCTCTCCGTCCGGCCCTGGAGGTCGCCATCGAGGAGAGAGGACAAGGCGCGTGCGCTCCCGTGTGGGTGCGAAGGATGTAGACGATCCCCGGTCTCTGGAATCCACAGTGCGGTGAGAGGGAGAGATAGTCCGTTTCAGGTTAGGTCACCAATGTAGAGGGTGTGAAGGAAAGGATGTGGAGGTGAGGCATGAGCGTAGGTCAGCACAGATTTTTTATTGACCCTCTAACATGAATACAGCCTGTTGACCCCAGCGTTGCCGCTGGGGCCCTCTTGGATGGTCTTGAGAGTAGAGTGTAGAGAGAGAAAACTGAGAGTGAAACAAGCTCTTTTATACCATGATACAGACAGAAAATGCATGGCACACTAGCATATCAATTCTCATCTAATACACATCGGTCAATACACATGATTAGCATGACATTGGTTGGCTTGAGGACGCATGCATACAGTCCCATCTGACTGCTTCCTGTGGTTCCCTGTCCACATGTAAATTGTCCTCTGCTTCTTCCAGCCCTGCTGCTGGGTGTGAAGAAAGCTCCAGAAGAATGTCTCCCTGCTGTGTTTAGTGTCACCACAAAACTAAATAAAATTCAGGGGGCCTCTGAAATATTTTATAAGACTTTGTATTCTAAAACCACAACATGTAGTACTACTGACAAACAATTTTTGTCATACACCCTCCCGTGTGCTTTTACACAGCGCACGGAGATGGGAGAAATGACGAGGATCTACGTGCAGGGTTACCCCACAACACATTTATTAACACCAAAAGGACAGTTCCAAAAGTGACAATAGACAAAAATACACTTACGGTTGGCGTCGCTGGACCCAACATCGTCCAGCGAACGCTCGAGGGAGAACAAGTTTACCACGCTGGCTTCCCAGAGCTGGAATCGCTTGGCGAAGGCAGACAATCCACGGCCAGACGTGGAAGTGGCAGACACATTGTTGCAGTTCTGACAGCAGACAATACATACAGTTAGTACATCAAAGACCCAGAGGTGCGTGACTGGCAAAAGGCTGCATAAGTACACGCACTGCTGGTTATGATGTGATTGCGGGCACCTGGGTGAGAGCAGAGAGATGGCACAAGGAGTGGGAACAGCTGGTGATAATGAGTGAGGGGGCGTGGTCTGACCGGCCGCCTGTCAGCCAGCGCTCACAGGAGAGTGAGCCAAAAGAGCTGGCTTAACCTCTTGCACTCCGGTGTACCGCGGGCGGGCACGTCTCTGCGTCCTAGAGCGACGAGGGCGCACGAGGGCGCACAAGGCACTGCGTCCTAGAGCGCACTGAAAAAAAAAGCTGCATTTCCATTCTTCCACTACAGACACAGCCGCGAACAGAAAGCCAAAGGAGTGCTTTGATTGGTTTAGATGTGATTGACCTCTCATTCGACTAATAAGAGCCTTGAATTGGGTTTCTGAAACCTTGAAGAACCAATGACTGAAAACCTAGCAAGAAGGACCCGCCTACCAACGGCTGCCAATACAGCCAGCCAATTGAAGCACAGAAGTTCGAAAGCTGTTTTGTGTAAGGCTGGGTGACACACAGGCGTTCGCCAGTCTTTTTTTCTTACTACTGTTTTTATTTGTTTTGAAAAATCGTTCGCCAAAACCGCAATCACAGAAGCGCAAAACCCCAATAACGGAATTATGGTTTGACCGGGTCACGTGACCAGAATCACGAGTCCGTAACAAGTGGACCAGCGTCATGTTCATCTGACAATGAGGAAGAGAAGTTCGCCAGTGACTTTGCTGTTGTGGACAGGTAAGTGTTATAAGCTAAATTATTCTTTATCCCTGAAAATTGTGATCCAAATGACTTTTGACCGATCGGAGCGGTCCGGGTCCGTCATGTTGCGAACGGCCCCCCCCGTCATGTTGTGAACGCCCCCCCCCCCCACCCGCTACTCTTCTGTAGCGGATTGCAGATATATTGCAGATATTTTAGTCCAACTGTGCGTAGTAGACCGCGACGCACCGTCACCGCTTTCCGTCATGTAGCGATGGGCGATGTCCGTCCTCTGTAGCGGGGGGGGTGGGGGGTGGGAGTTGTTATCTTCTACATTACAAATATTTTAGTATAATTTTTAATGCACTGTAGGTTATTTTTTCTTGTAAAAAAAAGCCACACATTTTTTATGTGGCATGCTTCTTTATGTGTGGGGGCTTGTTTCAAGCTTGTTATCAAGCTCCTCTCCTGTGGAATCAGCTGCCAATCTGGATTCGGGAGTCAGACTCGATCTCTGTTTTTAAGAATAGGGCTAAAACCTACCTTTTTGATATAGCCTACAATTAGGGAGGGATCATGTGTTTTCTGAACCCTCCCTTAGTTATGCTGCTAATAGGTTTAGTCAGCCGGGGGACCTCCAGTAATGCACTGGGCCTCACTCCTTTCCTCACTCTCTATGAAATATTTTTTTTTTGCTGGTCATTAACATTTGTTTGTTCTCTTCCATAGATTGAGTCCCCATCGTGCTGTTTGCTCTCTACATGTCTGTTCTTTTCTTCTTCTCTATCCCCTCACCCCCCAGCCAGTCGCAGCAGATGACTGCCCCTCCCTGAGCCTGGTTCTGCTGGAGGTTTCTTCCTGTTAAAAGGGAGTTTTTCCTCTCCACCGTCGCCAAGTGCTTGCTCACAGGGGATCGCCTGATTGCTGGGGTCTTTCTGCAACTGTGGGGGTCCTCCCTACAGTTGATAGTGCTATGAGATGACTGTTGTTGTGAAATGGCGCTATATAAATAAAGTTGAATTGAATTGAATTGAATTGAATTGTTTGTTCATTCATTCATTCATGAATGAATAAACACCCCCCCCCACACACACACAGCCCTTCACCTTTCATTAGAGCCCAAGATGAAGCTTCTATATTGAATCATTCAAAAGTTACAGACGTTTTTCCAAACTGTGCCATTTGGCACAATTTGGCACAGTTCAAAAACGCCTGGGAACAACCTAAGAAAAAAGTTGTGTAATATATTCATTTTTGTGGTATTGTTACAAAATTTTGACCTCAGCTGGATAACACTTGGTTCTACATTTCTGTTGCATTTTCCAGCCAGTATCTGAAGCTGTGTGTTATTTGCAAGCATTTGTATCCAAAAAAACACCCAGGCAAAATTTATTTTCTTCAAGTTCAGTATGTTTAGATGACTGTTACTCAGTGGCAGGAGCACTTAGAGAGATTATGACTGTTTTGCCAAAAAATTCAAAGTGTTTTCTTTTAAATGAGACCATCCCCATGAAGATGCTGCAAAGGGTTGAAGAACAGCTTTTGATTTACTTTGGGTACGTTATTTTTTGGCGTTTTTAGGGAAATTGACCAGAGTGCAAGGGGTTAAAGCAGCCGGCCAGAGAGCACAGACTATGGTAAAGGAAGCACAATGAAAAACATAGTAAACACACATAACCAGTGGCACCTAAACCCACAGGGAGGTCAGGACCGAGCGGGGGAAACCAACCCGGCTCGGCTCCTGACAATTTTTTTTGGAATTTTTGGACTTACCAGTACTAAATGACAGAGGGGAATTTTCAAACTATAGGCCTATTTCACTATTGCGGCAATTTTCTAAGATACTCGAAAAAATATTTTGAGAGAGAACTGACAACTTCATAATGAAGAATAATTTATAGTGTGAGCAACAATATGGGTTCAGACACAAGAGGACAACTGCACTTGCTCTAATGGAATTTATAGAAAAAATATCAACTGCTGTAGAAAATAAAGAGTATTCAGTTGGGGTATTCCTGGATCTTAAAAAAGCATTTGATACAGTGGATCATAAATTATTGTTAAAGAAACTACAAAATTATGGTATTAGGGGGATAGCACTGTCCTGGTTATGTAGTTACTTAAAGAACAGATATCAGTATGTACTGTAAGTGTTGGTAGCAAAAACTCACAGTTACTGAAGGTTACTTGTGGAGTCCCACAGGGTTCAGTTTTGGGGCCATTGTTATTCAATATGTACTATATAAATGATATATGTAAAGTTTCGGAAAAAATGGATTAATACTGTTTGCAGATGATACTAATTTATTATGCAGTGGAAGCAATTTGGAACAACTTTTGGATACACTCGGAAAGGAATTAGGAAAGCTTAAACTGTGGTTTGATTCAAACAAATTCACGCTCAATTTAAGTAAGACAAAATTTATAATTTTTAACAACCATCACAACAATTCAGTATCTAAACTCAGTGTAAATGGTGTAGAGATTGAAAGGGTATCCAAAATTAAATTTCTTGGAGTAATAATTGATAATAAACTGTGTTGGAAGTCACATATTAATTATATTAAAGGTAAAATATCCAAATCAATCGCAATACTACACAGAGTGAAATATTTGCTGAATCAACCCACACTATATAATTGTATCATTCATTAATACTCAAAAAAAGTATGGGGAAATACATATAAAACAAACATATACCCAATCTTTATGCTTCAGAAGAGAGCTATTAGAATAATAAACAAAGCTGCTTACAGGGAACCAACAAACCCACTTTTTCTTAAATTAAAAGCTCTCAAGTTGAAAGATCTGGTTGCTTTTAAAACTGCAGTAATAATGTTTAAAGTGAAGAATCTATCACTGCCCGCAAATATCCAAAAGTTGTTCCAAATAAGGGAGAAACAATATCATTTCAGAGGAACATGTATATTTCAAAAACCTTCAGTGAAAACTACCACCAAGCAACACTGTGTCTCAGTGCAAGGAGTCAGATTGTGGAACACTTTTGGACCTGAATTAAAATCATGTACAGCGCTTAGACAGTTTTAACAAAAACTAAAGCAAGAAATACTCCAATCATATATTCAAGATGACATGTAAAATCACATAATCATTTTCGGTGGTTTACTTTTGTGGCTCCTCTTCCCAGACACCCCCACTACTGCCCACAGGCTACTTCACTGCCATCTCAGCTGTGGGCAGTAGGTCTAATTAGGTCATCGGCTCACTCATTGACTCACACCTGCAGCTCATTAGACTGCATGGTATATAAGTACTGCCTTTTCACTGTTTCTTTGCGGTTACATTGGATCATTTACTCTTCACTCCTCTTCTCCCAGTCTCTGAAGTTTTTGCTACTTCTCCAGAGCACACCCCGCTCTAAGGCTTATCCCTGTAAGTTATTATTTGTTTCCATTTTTGTATTTGTCTGCACTATTTTGGACTCATGTTTTTTCAGTTACTAAATGTCACTAATACGATTCAGCGCTTGGGTCAGTCTCTCTGCCCCATAGCGGCACACATGACAGAATGTAACCGCCAGAAATAAGGACCCAGCTGTCGTGTTAGTACATTTTTTCATTTTTTTCTTTTTCCCTCACCTGTCTTGGAGCTCATTATGGATACAACAGGTGGACACAGCTACCCAATGCGTCTTGGGTGGGAGTGCTGCCGTGCGCGCCTGGAGATAGACAGGCTAATCTCCGTGGCATGCACATATTCCACTCCAAAAGATGCATTGTGGTATTTGGAACTTGTGGAGGCAGTGGCTCGCCGGTGCCCTCAGCTCTTGGAGCATGCTGAGGGAAAGGAGAGGAGCTCCTTCTTCTTCATCTTCTTCCGGCTATCAGAGAGAGCAGACGCATTTCTTCTCCTCTCCCTTCTCCTCCTCCCTTACTGATCCCAGCTTGCTGTGTCCTGTCTGTGTCGCGCTCTTCTTCTGCTGCATCTCAACCCAAATGGAAATTATGGAATTGAGCTGGGCTTTAAATGCAATTGACACCACTTTTTTTTAAAAGAAAATCGGCCAGGGGGAGCCCAAGTGGAGAGACTCATGGAACAATTGGAACTCATGTGTCTGTGTGATTCGATTGAAGATGTGGAAGACATCTACCCGTTTGGCTTATGATCACAGGATTTCTGTTGTTTGGCTTTGGAGTTTTCCTGGGGTATCGGAAATTAAAGAAGTTGGAAGAGCTGGTCAAAATGCGGACCCGGCGAAGCTCCTTCAACAATTCAACCAGCTGGGGAGCACTGATAGCGGCCGGAAGGTGGGAAACATCTCGGAGTCGCTGGGTGCTCTCCAGGGAATGATTTTAAAGCCTGTGAATGTAAATTGTGATGCACAGAATCGCATGAGAGGTGAAATTTCTATGCTCTAAGTGAACTGTGCCTATCAGGCCTTGATTCGGCGTCCTTGAGAATCATTCCTCCAGGAGAAAAGATAAGGCAGAAGGGAGTTTTGGCTTCTCTTTTGCCCAAACAATTGCTGATGTGCAACAATCTGAACTCTCCAAGGACAGCCATGTGACTAACATGGAATTTTACCATCTGGCATGAACTGACGAGAGATGAACTCTGTGGACATGTTATCTATGTTTTAGGACACTAAGGACATAACATCTAGCCGTTGCCTAAGAGACGATTTTTGTTGTCCACCAGTAACTGATACTTCACACACTGCACTCACACTGATATCATATGACTGACATACACACACTGGTCTCTCTCTTGCTTTGTTAATGTGTGGATCTGTATTGTCTGCTAAGTGTGCTTAGAGGGTTTTTTTCTATGTGATCACAATCTTGCTCACTCGTGCCATATTTTGATAACTATGTTTTTTCTCTCTGCCCAATGTGTCACCCCCTTCCCTCCTCCCCCTCTTTACCCCCCACTGCATGAGGCGCCTGTATGGCTGCCGCGTCATTAGGGAGTCAATTCCAAGCAGGTCTGTTCCGTGCCGTGCCACCTGGAAAATGAACTTCGGTGCCCTCTGCTGTCCGCACACCACATCAAACTCGACTGTGCCAACCATGTCGATCTCGGCGTGGCCATAACCAAACATCCTTATGGCCCCTGGATTAATGACCTTTTCCGGGAATAACCTCTTCAGCGTTGCCAGGCTCAAAATAGACCTGCCAGTGCTGAAGTCCAGCATGAGGGACACCTCGACGCCATCCAGCTGCACCATGTACCATTTTAGGCACCCTCTTCCCCCTCACACCACACAGACATGGCCAGCATCATGCGGGTCCTCGCCAACTTGGTCCGCGAACCTAACACAGACTTTACAATGCGCCACGGGCTGTTTTCCCAACTTCATCTTCTTCTTCTTTTTCTTTTTCGAGCAGCCCCGAGGCCTAGCTCTCACATTAGCCGACACCTGTGGCGCCGAGGCCTGGTTCTCCAGTGCCTCACCCGTGAAGGCTCCCAGCCCCCGCAGGGCTGCGGACTCCCTTAGCTTAATCAAGTCCACCACTTCAATTAGAGAAAAAGTCTGTTTTGTCACCCGCAGCATGGCTCCTAGCCACTCACTAGTTGTGCCATGCGCCAGTCTATCACGGAATAGCTCGTCCGTTAGCAGCCCAAACTTGCACTCTCCCGCCAAATCACGCAGTCCCATTAGAAAAGACAAAATGGACTCACCAGTTTGTTGCACACGGTTAAAGAACCTGCACCTCTTCTCGGTGACTGTGGCACCATCCCCGAACAGGTCATCCAACTTCGACAATGACTCTTCCAGCGAGTCATCACCACACAACGTGAGGAACAGGCGTTGTCCTTCTGCGCCCAGATGTTGAAACAATAGGCTCCTCCGCTTGTCGTTGGAATCCCCGTCAAAGTCGGCTGCTGTCAAAAAAAACCTGAAATAGGCTCTTTCAGCGTGCCCAAGGGATAGCCGGTGCACCCTGGTTTTGCAGGAATGGAGGCAGTTCCACAATGCACGCACCCATAATTTTCTTCGTTGCCAAATGTTATGTCTGAAATAAAGCAGGAGGAGAGTGTCTGGGTGAACATACTGTACATCTGAACTTTATTTGGCGCACATTACTATTTATACTCCACGCCGTAGCCCACCTGACATCATCCCGTTCTCCGCCCCGGCAGAGCTACGGCAAACCCCAGAGGCCAATTTCCATACACAACAAGGAGCAATCCCTTCTTTGTTTGAATGGAACGATTACTCTGTTCCACAGTCAAGACTGGGGATCTGGGAGAGGATACAACGATGGGCGGAGGATGATCCACTGGATCACACAGTCAGCAACCAGGGTGCTAGCATACACCGTGATCATGACTACGCCTCGGCTCCGGACACTGCTATCGTTGATATGGCCCTGGCTGAAAACATGTCTCTCAGAGAGGAGACTTACCAGCTAAAACAACAGCTCAAGAAGCTAACCATCAAACAGTGGTTTGGTGTGCAATGTTTTGCTGGGTCTGACAGAGACATCCGTTTCTTTACAAGGTAAATCTGAATGCACCAAATGTGTTAATGCTGTGGATTTGTTCATGTCCTGATCTCAGTTTATGAATCACAGAATCCCTGTTTATTTGTAGTGTTTTAAAAGCAGCATAACAGGCATGATAAGAAATACAGCAACAAAGCTAAAAATGGAATAACAGAAACTAAATCTTATAGTAAACAATGTATCTGAAAAAATATTGCTGCTGCCGATGAAAAAATATTGAATGAATATTAAATTGAAATGACTAAAGTACCCATTTTCAATATCTACAGCATTCATATATATATGAGATGAGATGAGATGAGATTCAACTTTATTGTCATTACACATGTATGAATACAAGGTAACGAAACGTGACTTGGCATTTGGGCACGCTCTGCAGAGCGCATCTAAGGCCGGGGCAGCCGCTAGGCGCCAGTCATAAAGAAGAAAGGAAAAAAAAAGAAAAGAGAGGATATGACACAATAGGCGAGAGAAAAAAACATGTTTTATCAAATTGACGCTTAATGAGTAAGCGAAATTTTGATTGCAGGCAAAAAAACCCTCAATGCATATTTAGCAGACATTTAGTAGACAAATCACACGCAGAAGGAGAGCAGTGTGTGTATATCGTATGCATGTAGTGTTGTATGCATTGTATAGTGTAAATGTAACAGTTGTTAGTGAGCAGCAGAGGGCGCCTCCTGGCAGTGGATAGATGTTATAATCATGTGACTTATAAACAAGTCCAGAGTCCAGAGTCTCTCTCTCTCTCTCTCTCTCTCTTGCTTGCAGAAGGCACATGGGCATTGTCCTCGGGGGTCCAATCCGCTGACGACAAACAACTGATTGTTGATTGTTTGGGTAGACATGAGCCAATCCTTCCACTTATCTAAGTCAGGAGGAATGTAAACACGGGGCAAACAAGGTCAAATCAAATCAAATCAGCACAGTGCACTCAGAGAATAGAATTTGTCCTCATCCGTCTTTCATTATATATGCAGGCTTAAACTGTTTTTCCATAGAGAGCACAGGGCTTCAGATGTATTCCTTCACTGAATCACTGTCATTCAGTTCACCGTTGCCGCTACTCGTGCCCTCCCCAACTGGTCGAATTTGATGAAGGAGCTTGCTGGGTCCGCTTGAACAGCTCTCTCACTTTCCTTCAATTTCTGATGCATCAGGGAACTCCACAGCCAAAAATAGAAGTCCTGAGATCATAACCAATAATGTTTCCATAGACGCATGAATTCCAATGTCCATGAGTCTCCTCGTAGGTTCCAATTCTTGGGCTCCCCCTTGGCCCAATTCTTGTTGAAAAAAATAGTGACAATAGCACATTTAAGCCGCTTCCAAATCCATAATTTCCGTTTAGATTAAGATTCAGCAGAAGAAGAGCAACTAAACACAGACAAAAACACAACATTGCAAAAGCTGGGAATAGATCAGGAAGGCAGGGGAGGAGGGAAGAAAAATGCGACTGCTCTCTCTCAAGGCAAGATGGAAATATATATAATATATACTATATATATATATATATATATATATATATATATATATAGATAGATAGATAGATAGATATAGATATATATAGATATAGATAGATAGGATATATAAGATAAGATAAGATAAGCCTTTATTAGTCCCACAACGTGGAAATTCCAGGATTGCAACAGCACAGGGATAGCAACACTCAGAGCAACAATCAGAAGGCAAGAAAAAAAACAAGCAAGCAAGAGCAGCTAATATACATATGTACATATTACTATAAAATATATATATGCACACACACAGACACACAGTGCAGAGCATTGTAGCTGGATGGAATAAATATATGAATATATAAACACACAGTGCGGAGCATTGTAGCTAGATGGAATAAATATGTAAATATATAAACACCCACAGTACGGAGCATTGCAGCTAGGTGGAATAAATATGTAAATATATAAACACACATAGTGCGGAGCAATGTAGCTAGATGGAATAATATGTAGATATATAAACACACAGTGCGGAGCATTGTAGCTAGATGGAATAAATATATAGATATATAAATATAAACACACCCAGTGCGGAGCATTGTAGCTAGATGGAATAAATATGTAAATATATAAACACACACAGTGCAGAGCATTGTTGCTAGATGGGATGAAACAGCATAACCGTCTACTTAGTTATCCTACATGGTATGATTATGTGCCCATACATATTCTCACCCTCCATAGCGACCGGTATTTTCCTAGTTGTATGCCGGAGGGGACCATTGTGTAAGTCTATTGCATCTTTTGCATTCAAAAAACTATTAGTTTGTTACGTCTTTTTGCTATCTCTGCGAGCAGCCCTGCTTAGGTTGTACAGTCTGACAGCCGTTGGTAGTGTATATATATATATATATATATATATATATATACACTACCGTTCAAAAGTTTGGGGTCACCTCAGACAATTTTGTGTTTTCCATGAAAAGTCACACTTTTATTTACCACCATGAGTTGTAAAATGAATAGAAAATATAGTCAAGACATTGACAAGGTTAGAAATAATGATTTGTATTTGAAATAATAATTTTTTCCTTCAAACTTTGCTTTCGACAAAGAATCCTCCATTTGCAGCAATTACAGCATTGCAGACCTAACATGATTGCACAAGGGTTTTCTAATCATCCATTAGCCTTCTGACGCAGTGAGCAAACACATTGTACCATTAGAACACTGGAGTGATAGTTGCTGGAAATGGGCCTCTATACACCTATGTAGATATTGCACCAAAAAACAGACATTTGCAGCTAGAATAGTCATTTACCACATTAGCAATGTATAGAGTGTATTTCTGATTAGTTTAAAGTTATCTTCATTGAAAAAAAAAGTGCTTTTCTTTCAAAAATAAGGAAATTTCTAAGTGACCCCAAACTTTTGAACGGTAGTGTATATTAAGCCTAACATGATTTGATTAAGATGGATAATTATTTCACTGTACATAGACTTGTCAATATGCAGTTTCCATGGGAAATGTAAAATGTTGCAGTAAATTGAAATGCTGAAGATTCTGTATTAAATACGGGTATTGGATATGCAATATATGATGACATTAACTGGTAGAATATTATTTGGGATAGTTTATTTAATAATGCTTTTGTTATGATACATATAAAGTAGGGGGGAAAGAAAGATGGAGAGAGAGGAAAAAGGAAGAAAAAGCAAGGGAGGGGACTCACGTGAGCATGTGAGTCCCCTCCCTATGTACGATACAAGGTTATGTTTTCTTTTTGTGTTTTCTTAGTTTATGGCTTCCTTAATTGGAAGTGAAAATTTTAACAATGGGCTCCTTTTTTGTAAGGTTTTCCATCCTATGAACAATTTATGCACTTCTGGACCTTGATAGAGCAGCACTGTCATCTATGGTCACTGTCACACAAGCGCAGAGGGGCAACTTCATCCAGCCGAATCACGCTACAGTAAGTGTTTGTATTAAAAATTACGTTAATGATACTGTATGATTCGTCTATTGACCGGCATGACAAAAAACGGTGATGTTATCAAAAAATGTCAGAAAAATAATGTACCTTTTCATTTCCTTCTTACAGGCTCATTCCCTGCAGCCAACAGATGAGCTTTTTATGTTCCTGAACTACCTTGCACTGGGTTCAAAACAGCATGACCTTGCTGACCAGTATGGGGTCCACCAGTTCACAGTGAGTCGAATTATTACCACATACAGCAACTTTCTGTACACGGTGCTTGGCTCAGTGAGGATCTGGATACCAGAGGAGAAAATAAGGGAGCATATGCCAAAAGAGTTGAAGGACTTTGAGGACACTACTGTCATCCTGGACTGCACTGAGGTGAGGTGTCAGTGCCCATCATCACCTCTTCTTCAGAGTGAAGTGTTCTCTGCCTGTAAGTCCCACTGTACTCTGAAAGGTTTGCTAGGAGTTGCTCCTCATGGGGCGGTCACGTTCATTTCACCACTGTATGTTGGATCCATCAGTGACAAGCAGATCATGCTAGAGTCAGGGATTCTGTCCCTTCTGAGCCCTGGGATGGCTATTATGGTTGACTGAGGCTTTCTTGTTGATGGTTTTGTGCCATGTAAAATCTATAGGCCACCATTTCTCTCTGGCAGATCCCAGATGTTAGCTTGTGATGTCAAGGAAACCCAAGCCACTGCACATCTCAGGGTGCATGTGGAGAGGCAAATACGCAGGGTGAAGGAACACAAGTTCTTCAACACCGAGATCCCACTGTGGCTTCTTGGCAACATTAATAAGCTGTATACTGTTGTAGGGTGAATTGCCTATAAAAATATTTGTCATAAGGTACAGGAATTATTTATTTTATTTAATAGTAGGTGTGAAAGGGGGCGGAGTTAAACCGTCACTTCTACACCCGCTAAATTAAATAAAAGCACTCGTAAAAGGGGCACCAGTCCTAACGGACAATAATATTAACTTTAATTTTAATTAACTTTGTACCTTAAATTACTTAATGAATCAGTCTCAAAGTTTCAGTGAGTTTTTGTCCTGCCGTGATTAGGAAACCTGTATATGCGAAAGGAAAACGCTTCAACTGCTCTCATTCACTCTTTTATTAAACTCATTCAGGTTACATGACATGGCGTTCAAATGATGAATAAACAGATTCAGATGATAACAGCTTAATATATCACATCAACTGATATTGGGTTCCTGAACATAAAATCCAGCGTTACACCTCTGCAGAACCACGGAGGAACTAGACTTATGTTTCAACGGTAAATGAGGCTGGAATGTTTTAACAAAACAACGCAATTTTATGGGGAAAATTCATAAGCTAATTATCTAAAAATGACTCCTGAATTAATCTACAAACATTTAAGGGCAGTTACTTAAAAATGACTAAGAGTTTTCCTTCAGTTTACAGCTCTATCCTGTGACTGAGAGACTAATTGAGCCCTGAAATACGGGCCATATTCAATTGTAATTTAATTGTTAGGACATCACGTTTTAACCCAGTAGAAAGGAGAAATGAGAGTTTCACTCACACAACAGCCGTAGGTCCACGTTTCCGCAGGTCGGTACCGCTGGGTTTTGAAGTTAGGACGTCGGAGGAAGCGGCTGCTATCCTCACAAGCCGTGGAGGTGATAACTCAGCTGGGGGGCCCTTCAAGGAGACACTTGCAGCCGTGGATGATTTGTCTCAGGGCGGCATGAAAAGTCCTTGGAAAAGAATCCCAATTTTGAGGTCTCTTGTAGCGGGATAGACCAAAAAAACTGAAGGAAAATCTTCTGTCTCTGTTCACTTTAAACTAGGCAAATTAAAGGTCCACTTTAATGGCGTGAAAAGTCATGAAAAAAAATATTAGAAAAACATTTACTAGGATAAGAATGGCTTCTGAGGTGAAGGAAAAAGTTTGAGAATTTGATTCTCTAAAAGGGACGAGCTCTAAAGAAAAATGGTTTCTCCTCAGTGACCAGAATATAAGGAAAGACTTGACAAACACACAGAGAATAAAATAAAACTTCACAGGGCCTTGAAACGGTGGAATAAAATCTTCTTCTGAGATCTAGATTACTATTCTGCTTCTTTAATCTTAATTTAGTTCCTAATCCTTCTTAAAATCTCTTTCTTTCTTCTTTCTGTGTTTCTAATTCTTAATCTTATCACCGTTTTCTATTTTGCTTCTTGCTAATCTCCCTGCCTTTTTCTACTCTTTTTCCTAACTAAACTCAAATCTAAGTTCTCCCTTTTAAAGTTACCTCGCCAGGTCGTAAAACTGATGATGTCAGTCGCAAGACTGACCAATCTACTTTTTCAGAAGCAGTTTGAAATGGCTGCTATCCAATGTGAGAACACTTCTTTGTTTGAGAGCAGCCAATCAAATGAAGACACCATCCCATGAAATTTCAGAGGGAAAATTAACACTCAGTCAGTTCTTATGAAATAAATGCTCAATATAAAATCTAACTAAATTAAATGACTTGGCTTAATATTTGGTGATCATGCATTTATATCACTACTCCAATATGTGTTTGAATAACACTCATGAATATAACATTTCTTATACATAATTATAATACATGCATTCACATTTAGATCAAAATGCAGCAACACATGCAGCAAACCATGGTTGGTGATAAAAGAGGGATGATTTTCAGTGTCCTTAGGATCCAGAGGATAAGCTGAAAGAAACTTAATGTTTAGAACAAATTAAAAGTCATCCTACATACTGAAAACACATTCCGTAGGTATCCGCTAGGAGGTACTGTTGAGCTGTAGATGATTTCCTTTAGTATCTGGGCGAAGAAACCTGGACAGCATCGGCTATAAACCTGTCAGATTAAGTGGTTTATGACTCTTAAGAACATTGGTTTCCTGTGAAAAGGTACGTTATCAAATGCAGTGTTCACGTTGAGAGGTCTGGTCTCCTGAGTTTTATGTTCCTTTGAGCCTTTAAAAGCAAATTCTGATCCTTACAATCTCTGCAAGAGGCAACTGTTTACATTGGGGTCCTGGGAAAGCAAGCATCTTTGGTCAGGCCCGGAAGAGGCCTGGCATGAGTCGACATAAAAGCCAGTGATATTCCTGAAAAGGCAGAAAAGTGATATTCCTGTGTAATGAATAAAGTGAAATTCCTATAAAATGAAGAGAAGTGATCTTCTGTCTTGGTTTGAGGAGACGATGATGCTACACTGTTGCATGTCTTTTGACAAACTATGAAAATGGGCCTCTTGTAAAAGCATGGGCAAGAAAGTCAGTTTAGCACTTATTCACTCCACCATATTCACTCTGTGAAAAAGAGTATTAACTGCACATATAAAATACATGAACCTAGTAACGTTTTTATCTTATTTGTGTAAACACTGAAATTACTAAATGGTAATTAACTGAGTATCATCATAGCAGTCTGTCGGGGGCGACAATAACAATCATTTAGATCCCATCAGATTCCTCCACACAGCTCTGCCCTTCACCTTCTGCTGCCAGGAACTCTTGTCTATATCCAACTTCTTCAGTTTTCTTTTTACAGTGTCTTTATATCTGAGCCTTGGTCTACCCTGATTGCGTTTACCCTTGCGTAACTGTGTAACAATATGGTGATTAATAATTATGATCAGGTATAAAAATTATTTAATTCGTATTAATGTATTGGGACCTGAGATGATCTCTGGGTCCACACACACATAAACAGTTAATAAAACACTCGTGGGGGCACCAGCTACTATCTAAAGAGCAAATTTAAGCTTAAACTTCACTTAATACCTGTTTAATCACTCAATAAATTAATTAACAATCAGTCTCAAAATTTTAGTGAATTCGATACAGGGGACTTTGACCAGACTCAGAATGAAATAATATTCCCAACAACTTCTCTCATTTTCACATATTTATTAAATGAAATGATGATTAAAAGACATCGCAATGATTAGCATTAATCATTAAATTAAACTTGTAAATGATAGATTAACAATGTCAACATTTGCAGAACCAGGGTTAAAATGTGAAATGAATTTAGATCAGTTTGAAGTTAACAGATTATGGAAAACAACGCAAATTTATGGGGAAAGTTTTACTAATTATATGAAAAGTTCTGGATTACTCTTTAAGAAAATGAAAATGGGATTTTAATGAAAAGAAAGGTTATGTAATGGTGCTTTAATTTGCATCTGATTAGATGTCAAATTATTATCGAACCTCAGACGTTTAATTCAGCAGATGAATAAAATTGCAGCTCACGTGACTCCTTGTTAAAGTTGAAGAATTCTTCCATCGTCCTCGTGAAGCTTTCGTGGATGTTAAGGGGAAATATCTGCCTGCAGATATTTCAGGGTCCACAGTTCGCACTTTATAGTCAAGTGGTCAACAAGGCTGGATTTTGACTATATGACTAACAGTTGGAGCTTAGGTTGATCAAAGATGGCGATGATTGTTTCTTCAGCTGCGCACGATGGCAGGTGACGTCTCCTTCTTTCTTCTTCGTTGGCAAGCGGCTTTCCCAGAGGATTCGAGGATAATTTGTGATATCTAATCCGATATCAAATCAAAAAGAGTTTTGGACTTTAGAGAAAAGAACTTCTGGTGTGGGATTAGTCAATAAAAAAATTATAAAAATAAAGTCAAGATTACAACTTAAATTAAAACGGTGGGTTTACAGAAAGTTTAACAGGTGAAAAATTATAGAAATAGAGACATCTAGGATTGGAGTTTTTAACTCCTAATTAGAATTGAGCTCAAGAAAAGAATTAATTAATTCCTAGGCATGTAAAGAAAAACTAGAAAGACACGTGGGAGAAGGCTTCTTTGTTCGGCAGTCTTTGTCCTCCCTAAAAGATCTCTGCTGTGTAGACAAAGTGAACAGGACAATGGGCAAGAGACAGAAGAGGCGGAAGCAAGGGGTCCCCCTCTTTTTATAACTTCAGTCAGTTTTCGCGGGCTTCCTGGTTTGACAAGAACTCAGACCAATAGCCTTCCTGCGTGGGTGGGCTTTAAGAACTTTAGTCCAATAAACAAACAGTCTTTTGTCTGGAACTTTGAGAGAGCTGTTGTCAAGCAAGGATTGGCTGTGATAGGTCACATGATTTGAGAAACTTTCTTGGCAAATCTTATACACACATCTTAATACTGGAACATCCCTCTATACCCTTGTATATAAAACTAAGCTAACCTTAATAATTAAGGTAACTTATAATCAGTGCTTATAAATCAACATGCAGGAATAAACATTCATTTAAACATTTTAACATGCACATATCTAAAATCACGGATTAATATACAGTATTTCAAACCCATTATTGTCCACATCAAACATCAGGGTGCATTTACTTTTCCTGGTGTCCTGGAAAAAGAGGAAGATGTTGAGAAGTGAGTTAATACAGATGTGATTAAAAGTTTCACTGGTTAACTCCAGCATGTCCCAGAGTTGCCAGTAGAGGGCAATGTTGAGCTGTGGATCTCTGTAGGCCATATGGCATACTCAGGGGTTCTGTTCTATGTCTCCACCATTTATTGGGCCATAACTTCAAAAGGAGGTGCATTAGGGTGAATTCCTGAAACTGGTTTTAGCAAAGGAATGTGAGTTCAATTGTGGCCTGGGGGATGAAAGAGCAGTTCTTGACTGTCCTTTTCCTGGGTGAAACAATGTCTTTAAGCTGAAGAATAATTCTATTGATGAGCCAAAGTGAGATGATGCTACAACTGTGAGTAGAGTAACTGCCGAGGGAGACACTGGTGATTCATCCTCTCAACATGCCCGAGCCATCTCAGGTTCATCTGTATTAGCATGCCCTCCATTGATGGTAGCCCAGCTTGTTTCAGCACTTCTTTGTTAGTTATCTTGTCTTTCCATGAGATGTTCATTATGGCTCAAATTTGTCTTATCATGTACAGGTGGAGTTTCTTTACCTGCACCTTGTAGACAGTCCAAGTTTCAGCACCGTACAATTGAGTAACCAGTATTGTCGCTCTGTACACTTTGCATTTCACATGGATAGACACATGTCGATTGTTCCACAGTCTCTCCCTCAAGTTTCCAAACACAGCACTCGCTCGTCCCATTCTGAGAGATAGTTCAGCACTCCCGAGATACTTGGAAGTTTTACACTTGACTAGTGGCTCTGTACCAATGCTGATCTCTTCTGGTAGTGATATTGATAACTGGAACTTTGGTGGTTGATAAAGGCACTCTGTCTTCTTGATGTTGATTTTGAGGCTGAATTGGCTAGCTGCTCTTGCAAATTTCACCACTAAAGATTGCATATCTTCCACACTGTGTACAACTAGAGCACTGTCGTCGGCAAAGAGCACTTCTCTTACCACCTTTATTGATGTCTTACTCTTGGCTTTAAGCTGTGCCACATTGAATAAGTCTGCTTCTTTCCTTGTTTCAATTTATACTCCTTCTGAGGTGTCTTTGAAGGCCACCTCAAGCATTACTGACAGATATAGCGAGAAGAGTGTAGGTGCCAGCACACACCCTTGTTTCACCCCGTTGCTTACTGAAAAGTCTTTTGACACTGAACCACTCATTGCCATGTTTGCTTGCATACCTGTATGGAGTGCCTCGAACAGGCTGACAAACTTCTCTGTACAGCCATATTTCTTGAGTACCTGCCAAAGTCCTTTTTGTCAAAGTCCTCAACTGAGTAAATCTGCATGAAATCCATAACTGAAAACAGCAAATGTAAATTCATCACTTACAAGTTTTATTTTGCTATTTATAAACATTTTTTAAGTATACATGGTTATTAAACATCTGCTCACTTACGTGAAACATGTTTGTAAATAGCAAGATTTGCTGCTTAACAGATTTACTGTTTTTGATATTAAATAGGGTAACTCGGTGGTGCAGTGGTTAGCACTGTGGCAGCACAGCAGGAAGGTCACAGGATTGATCCCACCACGGACCATCGTGGGTTCAGTCCCACCCCCTGACCATCGGCGACCCTTCTGTGTGGAGTTTGCATGTTCTCCCCGTGTCTGCGTGGGTTTACTCCAGGTACTCCGGTTTCCTCCCACAGGCCAAAGACATGCAGGTGAGGTTAACTGGCATCAACTGGGGATTCTAAATTGTCCTTAGGTATGAATGCGAGAGTGAATGGTCGTCTGTCTCTCTGTGTTGGCCCTGCGATGGACTGGCGACCTATCCAGGGTGTACCCTGCCTGTCACCCAAAAGATGCTGGGATAGGCTCCAGGCCCCCCACAACCCAAACAGATTAAGCTGTAGAAGATGTATGGATGGATAATATTAAATATCTGTATACTCACACAAACTGTTTAATAGCAAATTTTTCTGTTTACTGTTAATGTATCTGTTCAATATCTATCTTTACCTGCTTGAAATATTTGCAAACATATCTGTGTGTAGTTATAATGAAATCTGTAAATACCAATTACTGTGTATGTGTATACTTGCATGAAATATTTTGAAATATATGCTCTTTGCTCAGTTTAACAAGTCCCTTTATACTGGACCTTACATCTGTCAAATTTTCTTGTCTGACCTTCTACGACAGGGGTCACCAACGCGGTGCCCGTGGGCACCATGTCGCCCGCAGGGACCACATGAGTCGCCCGCAGGCCTGTTATAAAAATAGCACAACTCGCAAGTGAGCTGTGTCTAAGATGTAATTTTTTCTGCCGCTATTTTTTAAAATCACACTTGCATTTATATAGACTTTAAAATGACAATGTCTTAAAAATAAAAAAAAATGAAAATATGTTTATTATACGTAAAGTTAAGGTGAACTCTGACCTAGTTCAAAGGTCAGTATTGTGTGCATGACAAAACCTTTGCGCTTGTGGAGCGTAAGCTAGCGGCCAATGAAGATGGTAAGCGGAGTGCTGTTTCCTAGCCCCAAAACATGGCAAAAAAAAGACAGAAAATTTATCATTTTCAAAGTGAGTGGGAGGAAGAGTTCTTTTTTACTACCGTGAAAGGAAGCTGCATGTGTTTCATTTGTGGGGCGACTTTGGCGACGGCGAAGCGGCACAATGTGGAGCGACACTTCTCTACGAGTCGTGAAACTGCTGCCCACTCTCAGTGCTGTTTAGCTTCTTCTCATGAAAGGACAGCGCTGTTATTACTCAAGCATGATTCTTGGCAAGAACTGTATGGATATAATTCCAGTGAAGAACACACAAAAATGTGTTTATTAAATGTAACAGATTTTGAGCAGAATTGCAGCAGATTTGTTCAGTTAAAAATTTGATAAGATTTATTTAATATAAAAGTTGATTTTTCTTAAATGTTGCATAACTTTTTCAAACTTGGTTCAACATAGTTCATGAATTAAAAGGGTTTAGTTTTTTATGGTTAAAAGGGACTGGTGAAAACTGGACATTTTTTTTTAATGAAATGTAGAAGTGATCATCTGAACAATTGCTGAGATTAATAAAAATAAAGTGTTGAATATTGATCTTGTCTGTTACCCACTCTAAGTTATTGATAATTATTTATTTGTGTGTGTGTGTGTGTATATATATATATCCATCCATCCATCCATCCATCTTCTACCACTTTTCCGGAGGTCCGGGTCGCGGAGGCAGCAGTTCACAATACACAATTTATTTTACAGGAGTGTGTCAAGCTGGTGCCCTTCACATGACTCGATACCCATGAAGTAGCTCTTGGTTTCAAAAAGGTTGGTGACCCCTGTTCTACGATAATTACCATATTCTGGACAAAACAAATGCTCCCATGCTTTTCATCTTTATTACAATGGTTAACTATAGACATTCACGCAGTATATATTTATGCATAAAATACAATAATCATGTAAATTGTAAACAAATGTCATTTTAAAAAGGTACTAACTATTGTCAAAGTGTATTATAGTGGTATGAACTTGTGAAACAAAGAAGAGAGTGTGGCACATATGTTGGGTACATATTCTCCACAAATGTATTGCTGTATGTTTATTGTGTGATACACGTCTCATGGAACAAAAGGGACTGAGCCTCTGAGAGACAACAGGAAGAGTGTGAGATTCGGCCTTTGTTTCAAGGAGACGACCGGGGGAGATTTCCGGACCACAGAGACTAGAGGACAATGGTGTGAGATCAAAGGGGTTACTTTGTGATTGAGATTAAATACCATGTGACTGTATGTTTGATTAAACACCATGTGACTGCTGTTTTGTGCCCGGGGTATAAAACCCCTGATGTGAGATGAAAACTTCCTCTTTCTTGCTTTGAGATGGTTGGAGTATGTGATCTGTTAATAAAGCTGAATCTGAGGAATAAACTCAGCCTCATCCTTGAGCACATTCTCCACACTGGTGACCTTACGACGAAAAATGAGCAGAAATAATTCTCCCGAGCGGAGCTCGGCAGAGGCCAGCCTGATGGCTGCCTCCACACTCCGGCTGCCTGACTTCTGGCAGCATAGTCCGCGCTTCTGGTTTAGCGCGGTCGAGGTGCAGTTCAACCTCCAGAGAATCTCAAAGGACGACACGAAATTCTACCATGTGGTGGCGAAGCTGGACAGCCACACAGTCCAGAGGCTGGAAGAGCTGGTCAATCACCCACCGGACAGCGACAAATACGGCGCATTGAAAGCTGCGCTTATCAGCCATTTCACACCATCGGTGCAACAGCGAGCAGAGGGGCTTCTGGTGTTGACAGAGTCGGAGAACGACAGCCCCGTAGACCTGATGGTGAAAATGTTGAGGCTGAAAGACTCCGAGGACTGCGAATTCATCTTCGCCCACCTTTTCCTCCGGACCTTGCCGCCAGCGGTGAGAGTTAAGCTGGCAGATTCACCCCGGTTGGCCAAGCGAGACTACCATGGGCTGAGCAAGGATGCGCAGCAACTCGTCGACGCCCACAAACGGAGCGCGGTTTCCGCCGCAGCAGCAGAGCTAGGAGCGACGTCCAGAGATGGCATGGGGCCAGTGGCTGCAGCGCCAGACGCACCGACGACGGCGGCAGTCAGCACCAAGCGACACGGAGCGGACGACATCCTCTGCTTCTATCATCGCCGCTTTGCAGAGAGGGCACACAAGTGCCTCCCACCGTGCCACTTCAAGCGTTCGGGAAACGCCAAGACCGAGGGTCGGTAGCGGCTGCGACCCTCGGGGATGAGAACAAGCTGCTCTACCTGACGGATGCATGTTCGGGGAGACAATTCCTCATGGACACAGGCTCCCAGATGAGTTTCATCACGCCTTCCTACACGGACCGACTGATGCCGTCCAAGGTTCCCTGGGTGTCAGTGTCAGCAGCGAACGGCTCAGCGATTAAGACCTTGGGAGAGAGGACTCTGCTTCTGTCTTTGCAAGGCCGTTCATTTGAGTGGACTTTTATTGTAGCTGCAGTCAGTTTCAACATGTTAGGGGCTGATTTCTTGTGCTCACATGGTTTATTGGTTGTCTTTTCACTCTATTCCCTGCACAGCACGAGTGGCACCGCCAACTGCACAAGCCAGCGTCACAGCTGCGGGTGGTAAGTTCCACGCACTCCTCACTCAGTTCCCAGCACTAACAGTCCCAATGTTTTCGGCAACAGTGGCCAAACATGGGGTGGAGCATTATATCACTGCCACCGGCCCGCCCGTTTTTGCAAAAGCTCGGCGCCTGGACTCAGTTAAGCTGACCATAGCGCGCGAGGAGTTTGCCAACCTGGAAAAACTGGGCATCATCAGACATTCGAAAAGCCCCTGGGCTTCACCATTGCACATGGTCCCAAAGTCTGATGGCTCGTGACGACCTTGCAGTGATTTCCGCAGGTTGAATAACGCCACTGCACACGACCGCTACCCGATCCCACACATCCAAGATTTTTCGGTTCATTTGGCAGGGGCACGCATTTTTTCTAAAATAGATTAATGCGCGGCTACCATCAGGTTCCAGTGCGCGCCCAGGACATACCCAAAACAGCGGTAATAACGCCTTTCGGGCTTTTTGAGTTTTTGCGCATGCCTTTTGGACTCAAGGGGGCTGCGCAGACGTTCCAGCGCATGATGGACGTGGTGCTACGCGACCTCCCTTTCATGTTCATCTACTTGGATGACATTTTAGTAGCCAGCACGAACGAAGACGAACATGAAAGCCACCTCACGGCGGTTTTCCAGAGGCTGGCAGAGCACGGGTTAATAATTAACCCAGCGAAGTGCCAGTTTGGGGTAGTGCAGATTGATTTATTGGGGCATCGCGTTTCGCCAGAAGGAGCGGTCCCTCTGCCCGATAAAGTGCGCGCAATAACAAATTTTCCCCAACTGCAAACGGTCAAAGCGTTACAGGAGTTTTTGGGAATGGTTAATTTTTATAACCGTTTCCACCCAAGCGTAGCGCAGCTCATGCAACCATTGTACACTGCACTAAAAAAACAAAAACCCATGAATAAAATCGAATGGTCTCCTGAGCGGGATTCTCTCAAGTCAAAACAGCACTGGCAAACGCGGTTTTGTTGGCACATCCAGTCCCAACGGCCCACATGGCCCTCACCACTGACGCGTCCGATTTAGCGGTGGGGGCGGTCGTTGAACAGTTTGTAGCGGGGACCTGGCAACCGCTCGCGTTTTTCAGCAAAACCTTGCGTGATAGCGAGCAAAAATACAGCGCGTTCGACAGGGAGTTGTTGGCCCTACACTTGGCCATCCAAAGTGTAGGGCCAAGTGTATGGCCATCCACCATTTCCAGTTCTGGCTGGAAGGGCGCCGTTTCACCGCGTTCGTGGACCACAAACCGCTGACTTTTGCGATGGCCAAGGTTTCGGAACCTTGGTCGGGCCGGCAGCAAAGACAGCTGGCCGCGATATCGGAGTTCACCACCGATATCCAGCATGTCGCAGGTAAACATAATGTAGTGGCAGACTGCCTCTTGCGTGCTGTGCCGGCGCCAGGCCACGTGGGGGCAGACTCTGCAGCCATAGCCACCCCGGCTAAGCACTTTGATCATGTGCATGTCGACTTGGTAGGCCCCCTTCCGTCGTCACAGGGGTGCACTCACCTTTTGACGATGGTGGACCGCACTACGCGCTGGCCGGAAGCGGTCCCTCTGGCATCAACCACAGCGGAGGAAGTGGCGCGCGCATTTTTAATGACTTGGGTAGCGCGTTTTGGAGTTCTGTCGGACATAACTTCTGACAGAGGTCCCCAATTTGTTTCCGAATTCTGGTCATCGATGGGGTAAAGATCCACCGCACCACAGCATACAACCCCCAGGCTAACGGTTTATGCAAGCGTTTTCATAGGTCATTGAAAACGGCCCTCAGAGCGTCGCTTACGGATACAAATTGGGTTGACAAACTACCATGGGTTTTATTGGGGTTGCGTTCTGCACCTAAGGAGGATTTGCAAGCCTCCCCGGCTGAGTTAGTTTTTACACAGCCTCTCCGTCTGCCCGGGAAATTTCTCCCCAGTAATCCTGCGCCAAATTGCCCCCCCGCTCAGCTGTTGCAGAGCGGCACAGGATCAAACACGCTTCCTGGCCCGGTTCATCACAGTTTCCCACGTGTTTTTGTGCAGAAAGCTTTAAAAGACGTGGAGTTTGTTTTTGTGAGACCCGATGCTTATCGTCCCAACTTGCGCCCGCCTTACGATGGGCCGTTCAAGGTGCTGGAAACAGGAGAGAAGCATTTTTTGCTAGATTTGGGAGACAAACAGGAGTTGATTTGCATAAACAGACTCAAACCTGCTTTTGTTTTGGCGGATGAAGCAGTGCAGTTGGCGAGAGCCCGCCGCCGCGGCAGACCCCCTAGAAGGCATTCTACAGAACACCCACAGAGATTGACTAACAGTTTTAATCCACAGGAGCAGGAGGAAGCTGCAGAAACAGCAAAGTCGGCTTTCAGCAGATACGGCAGGAGACTTAGAGCTAGGCAACTGGTGGATTGATATGTAGTAACATTATTATGTCATGTATCTCACATATGGCACATATGTTGGGTACATATTCTCCACAAATGTATTGCTGTATGTTTATTGTGTGATACACGTCTCATGGAACAAAAGGGACTGAGCCTCTGAGAGACAACAGGAAAAGTGTGAGATTCGGCCTTTGTTTCAAGGAGACGACCGGAGAATGTGACTGCTGTTTCGTGCCCGGGGTTTTATTTATTTATTTATTTAGCGAATGCAAAGTCCTTAAGCCAAGCAGTTGCCTCCTGGTTTGCTGTATGGAGGGTGTGTAATCCTCCTTCCAGTCTTTGGAGCGGACAAGCCTCTATGATGTGTTCCATAGTTTGCTCCTCTCCACATGCGCACAGTGGGCTAGGGCTACTGCCCCATCTGTGAAGGCTGGCCAAGCAGGGGCCATGTCCAGTCCTGAAGCGATTGAGTGTAGACCACTGTCTCCTTGGGAGGTTGGTGCCCGGGACCTGTTGGTTGGGGTTTATCACCAGCTGTTTGTTTGGGACCTCCTTGGTTTCCCATTCCTCTTGCCAAGCTGTCTGGATGGTAAAGTCAGCTGGGGGAGGGTTTTTCCAAATCGGCCGTCTGGATGAAAGTCGGGCAGTGGGTGGGGTGTAGATATCTGCATGGATTGGTAAGTGAGGAAAATCTTTAACTTTTTGGAACATCCTTTGAGTTAATGCTGCTCGCCGGATGTGTGGAGGGGCTATGTTTGACAGTACAGAGAGCCAGGGGAGTGGTGTTGAGCGGATTGTTCCAGTTATAGTTCTCATGGTTGAGTTGAGCTGGGTGTCTACATGGTGTGTGTAAGATGACCTGGACCAGACAGGGGCACAATATTCTGCTACAGAGTATGAAAGGGCCAGTGCTGAGGTGCGCAGGGTGGAGACTGCCGCCCCCCATTTTGCACCAGCGAGCTTGCAGAGCAGGTTGTTTCGTACTTTCACCTTAGCAGCCGTCCCCTTTAGATGTTCCTTGAAGGATAAGGTCCTATCAAGGGTCACTCCAAGATAAGTTGGATTTGGGGCATGCTTAAGCTTGAGTCCGCTCAGGTGGATGTTTAGTTCTCTGGCAGCTTTTGCATTGTGGAGATGAAATACACTGGAGACGGTTTTTGCTGGGCTTGGTTTTAGGCGCCAGATTTTGCAGAACTGGTCCAGTTTAGCAAGATCTTCCGTGAGCACCCGTTCCAGTGGTTCAAAGTCTGGTGCTTGGAATGCCAAACAGATGTCGTCTGCATAGATGAATTTGCGGGATTTTGTAGTAGGCAGGTCGTTTATGTAGAGGTTGAACAGAGTTGGAGCTAGAACTGAGCCTTGTGGTAGTCCGTTTTTCTGCATTCTCCATGCACTTGTGTTCTGACTGAGGTGGACTCTGAACCTTCGGTTGGTCAGCAGGGTTTTTATAATTGCTGTTGCCCAAGCAGGGATCGCCTTTATAAGTTTCAGGAGGAGGCCTTTGTGCCAGACCGTATCATAGGCGGCTGTAAGATCGAGAAACACAGCCCCTGTCTTCAGTCTGCTCTCGAAGCCATTTTCAATGAAGGTGGTTAGGGCCAGTACTTGTTCTCCTGTACTGCGGTCCTTGCGGAAACCTGCTTGATCCACACTTAGAATATCCTCTATTTCTGGGGTGCCCGGGGTATAAAACCCCTGACGTGAGATGAAAACTTCCTCTTTCTTGCTTTGAGATGGTTGGAGTATGTGATCTGTTAATAAAGCTGAATCTGAGGAATAAACTCAGCCTCATCCTTGAGCACATTCTCCACAAGAGACTACAACACTTATTTATGAACAAATTATTTCAAGTAAGGTTTGAGTGATCAGATCAAAAGTCCAGATTTGATTGACCTTAACCCAATCAAGACTGTCACTTTCTAGTTTTGTAGCGGAGACCTATTTCCATCTAACTTACAAGGGAGGCATAGAGATACACATAAAAAAAGAAAGAGACAACTTGTTCTTTGATTATTTCAATCATTTCCTCGTCTCTGGGAATCCTCTGAATAAACATGTCTTCTTGTGTGTGGACAACAAAGTCACACCAGTCCAATCCAGATATCAGCATCTGCCCCTGGATCTTCCAAAAGTAAGGATGTGATCTCTTCAGTGTTTATTTACCTCACTGATCTGAATGGATGGACAGTCAATTCAATTCAACTTTATTTATATAGCGCCATTTCACAACAACAGTCATCTTATAGCACTTTCAACTGTAGGGGGAACCCCCACAATTGCAGAAAGACCCCAGCAATCAGGCGATCCCCTATGAGCAAGTGCTTGGCGACAGTCCACAGAGCTTGATACATTTGGGCATTTAATTTCAACAAGGCCAAAAACATGCTGCTCCTTTGGATCATGCACAATCCCATCAGGTGATGACCCCATCCATGGTGCATCTGGATGGATCAGGAACCCACAGAGATAATGGTTGACCTCTCTTGCTCTGCAGTACTTCTCTACTGTAACAGGTTCCATGTCAAGGCCCCTCCTCATACCTGCTGTCTGGTAGCTCGGTCTCAGAAGTCTTTCGGCAAGATTTTCAGCTGAGCTCTGTGCTCTAGTGTGAGTGTTCTTGTTTAGTGCCATGTCAGCATCTATGGCTATTTCATGGTAAAAAAAATTGAACTAATAAGAAAATTGAATTAAAATTTATATAGAGATAGGATGATAAATGAAAGCATAAATAAATAAATAGATGGACAGATAGATAAATAGAGCGAGATAGATATGTAGATACAATAAAATAGAAAAATAAGATGCTTCAGATCTTCAGATGCTGAACATCAAAAATGCCTATATAGCAAGGGTTAAGCCCCCCTTGGGGTCCTCAGACCACAATGCTGTTCATCTGATTCCTACTTACAAGTCTTTGCTTAAAAGCAGCAAACCACAGACAAAGACAATCTTCATATGGGACAATGAAGGTATAGAAACTTTGAGAAGTTGTTTTTCTTGTACCGACTGGGGACTCTTCCATAACTTGGAGTTGGAGGAGGCCACAGATACCATAACTGAGTACATAAAATTCTGTAAAGAAAATGTTTTACCTCAGAAAGTAATCACTATGTACCCCAATAATACAGTGGGGTAAAAAAGTATTTAGTCAGCCACCAATTGTGCAAGTTCTCCCACTTAAAAGATGAGAGAGGTCTCCAATTTTCATCATAGGTATACCTCAACTATGAGAGACAAAATAAGAAAAAAAAAATCCAGAAAATCACATTGAAGGATTTTTAATGAATTAATTGGTAAATTCCTCGGTAAAATAAGTATTTGGTCAATAACAAAAGTTTATCTCAATACTTTGTTATATACCCTTTGTGACATGTTTCAGGACCCAGGAGACAGACACTGACACGAGCAGATAGTGACAATAATCTTTATTTAATTGTGAGTGAGTGTAATGCGAGTGTAAGTGCGAGGATATCGTTCTGGTCACTGGAGCTGAGCGACCTGGACGGAGACCCGGCAACCCTGGAACAGATAAGCAGAGACAAATTACTAATGCTCCACACTAGCAAAGAGCTGCAGATAACAAGGCTTACTTGAGAGCAGCACTGGCTTCGCTCTGCTCAGTTCCAGCGGCCGGGCAGCGTGGAGGTGAAGGCGTCCGTGACCGTGCTGGGGTTACTCCCCGTGGCTGTGACAATGACAGCCCTGACGATGACACCGGCTGTGACTCCACAGACCGGGACGACGATGATCCTGACGATGACGCTGGCTGTGACTCCACAGACTGGGATGACAATGACACAGATGATGATGCAGACAAAGACGAGGTTAGTGACTCCACACACAGTGGCAATGACGACACAGCTGATGCTGATGACAGTGATTCCACCGATAACGTTGGCCAATGCTCCTGTAATTGATACAATAATAGTTCTGGCAATTGAGGAGCAAGACGTACCGGTAGGCGTGGTGGTAGCGAGCCGCTACGAAGACGTGATGGCGTTACCCCGTCAGCTGGGGACGCAGGTCCGCCGCCAAGGTGGTCCACCTGTGCACAGGGGTAAAGGTTTGGCGTTGAGTAGCAAATGGTGCGCTTACTTGCTTGACGCTGGGAAGAGTTTCTGGATGCAGCAAGTGAAGCTCTTGACGAGACAAACGAGGTTCCAGACGAGACAAACGAGGTTCCAGACGAGACAGACAAAGTTCCTGACGAGACAGACAAAGTTCTTGACGAGACAGACAAAGTTCCAGATGAGACAAGAGATATTCTTGACGAGACCAGAGAGCGGAGTGCAGGTTCATTCTCCGTTGAGGAAGACAGACGACTCCGTGCCGGGCTGTCAGCAACACTGGCTTTTAACAGCCGTTGATTCACACCTGTTGGTCTGTGCGCAGCTGGGGCTAATGACACTAATGACGGCCCAGAGGCCGCCATGACAGTACTCCCCCCTCTAGCAGTGCCTCCAGGCATCTGCCCAATCCTACCTGGATTCGCCCGATGAAAATCGCGAATCAGCTGTTTATCCAAGATCAACGCTGGGCGAATCCAAGAGCGATCCTCCAGTCCAAAGCCCTCCCAGTCCACCAAATACTGAAGACCATGACCCCACCTGTGAACATCAAGGACAGCAGTCACCCCCCAGGCCGGATGGCCATCGATCATCCTCGGGGGCGCGGGAACCGCTGGAACAGGACACAGGGGGTCCAAGATGTATGGTTTGACCTGGGAGACATGAAAAACAGGGCAGATATGCATTGAAGAGGGGAGAGACAAGCGCACAGACACAGGGTTAATAATACGATTAATAGTGTAAGGGCCAATGAAGCGCTTCGTGAGCTTCCGTTCCTCGGCCGGTACACAAATATTCCGGGTTGACAACCAGACCTTCTGACCCACCTTAAAGTCCGGGGCGGGTCTCCTATGCCGGTTGGCCACCTGGATATTACATTGGGTAGTCCTCCTGGTGGCGCACTGAGCGCAGGCCCGGATGTGATTAACAACATCCTTCCGTAACCCTGGCCACCAGAAGGTCCTTTGAAGGAGATCCACGGTCCGACCCACTCCAGGATGACAGGCCCACTTGGAAGCGTGACCCCACTCAATCACCTTGCCCCGGATAGCACGTGGAACAAACAAGCGGCCCGGGGGCCCCCCCCCCCCCCGGGGTCCGGCTCTGTCTTCTGAGCCTGGCGAACCGTCTTGCAGATTCCCCAGGACAGGGCGCCCACGACGCAGGAAGGCGGCAGGATAGGGGTCTCCTGGTCCTCAGAGGATGGAGTGTCAAAATGCCGAGAGAGAGCATCCGGCTTACCGTTCTTACTTCCCGGCCGATACCTGATAGAGAAGTTAAAACGGCCGAAGAAGAGGGACCAGCGAGCCTGGCGGGCATTCAGGCGCTTCGCCGTCCTGAGGTACTCCAGGTTACGATGATCCGTCCAAACCACGAACGGCTGAGCAGCCCCCTCCAGCCAATGTCTCCATTCCTCCAAGGCGAGTTTTACTGCCAGTAACTCCCTGTCTCCGATGCAGTAATTCCTCTCTGCAGAAGTGAGACGGTGAGAGAAATAAGCACAAGGGCGAATTTTACCGTCCTCGGTAGACCGTTGGGAGAGTACCGCTCCAACTCCTGAATCAGAAGCGTCCACCTCCACCAAGCACTGCAGCTTTGGATCCACCTGAGTAAGGACTCGGGCCGAGGCGAACTCCCTCTTGAGTCTTTCAAATGCTCCAGCTGCCTCCTTACTCCAACAAAACAGGATCTTAGGGGAAGTAAGAGCAGACAGGGGACGGGCAATATTGCCAAAATTAGGCACGAACCTCCTATAGAAATTAGCAAACCCCAGGAACCCCTGAAGCTGCTTTGTGGAGGTGGGTGCAGGCCAATCCACAACTGCCTTGACCTTGGCCGGGTCAGGGAACACCTGGTTCCGAGCTAAAATAAACCCAAGGAAGGAGGTTTGATCAGTGTGGAACTCACATTTTCCAGCCTTCACGAACAGTTGATTCTCCAGGAGGCGCTGCAGTACCCTGCGCACATGCACTCGATGCTCCTCTAGTGTGCGGGAGAAAATGAGAACATTGTCGAGACAAACAAAAACAAACGAGTTCAGGAAATCCCGAAGTATATCATTTATCAGACGTTGGAACACGGCTGGAGCGTTAGTTAACCCAAACGGCATTACCAGGTACTCAAAATGTCCGCTGGGGGTCCGAAAAGCCGTCTTCCACTCATCTCCTTCCCTTATGCGCACTAGATGGTAGGCATTCCTAAGGTCCAATTTAGTAAACCAGGACGCCCCCTGGAGGGAGTCAAAAGCAGTGTTCATCAAAGGCAGGGTATATTTGCCTTTCACAGATATTTCATTCAATCCCCGGAAATCGATACAGGGGCGTAGAGAACCGTCTTTCTTTTCAGCAAAAAAAAATCCAGCACCTACTGCCGAAGACGACGGGCGGATGATACCAGAAGCCAAGGACTCCTTAATATATGTGTCCATAGCCTCGCGCTCCGGGGCTGACAGGCTGTACAGGCGGCTAGCAGGTAGAGGGGCCCCAGCCTTCAGGTTGATCGCGCAGTCATAAGGGCGATGAGGGGGTAAGGACAACGCCCGAGACTTGCTAAATACTAGCCCCAAATCGTGATAGACCTCTGGCACCTTGGACAAGTCCGGTGGCGATGAATCAGGCAGAGGCACCTTGACGGATGGGGCGCATGCCGCCGAATGAAGGCAGGCACTAAGGCAGAACGTACTCCATGCCGTTATTCTCCCAGCTTGCCAATCAATGGTGGGGTTATGTAGGCGCAGCCAGGGGTGCCTCAAAATAACGGCCGAAGAAGAAACAGGCAGAACAAAAAACTGAATTTCCTCCCTGTGATTTCCTGATACAATAACTGACACAGGAACCGTCTGATGAGCAATAGTAGTCAAAGACGCTTTAGACAAGGTGATCAGTTTGACAGGGGGATCTAGAGTCTGACAGCTAAGACCCATCCGGGTTGTCAGGTCTCTAGAAATAAAATTTTGCTCAGCTCCAGAATCTACTAACGCCAATGTGGAGTGTTCTGTATGTAAATGGATGAACCTAAGAGGTAATCGACAACAAGTGAGGGGCTCTTTAGAGTTATTGCCCGTGAATCCCCCTATTCTGATCCACGGGCCTTCCCTTTTAACTTATTGGGACATTCAAAAACCCCATGTGACTCTTTCCCACAGTAGAAACAAAGGCCCTGATCCCTGCGGCGTTGTTTCTCTGCTGCTGACACTTTAGACCGGCCACTGATTATAGCTTGCTGAACCGGAAGTTCCTCTGACGCAGATAGAGCGAGAGGAGGAGAGTTGGGGAGGCGAGGGTGGGGTTTAACCGAACGGGAAGTAGAACGCCGTTCAGCCGCCCGCTCCCTTAATCTGCTATCAAGACTAACCGCTAGGGCAATCAAATCCCGCAAATTATCCGGTTTGTCCCGTGCCGCTAACTCATCCTTTAACTCCTCATTAAGACTACGTAGAAAAATACCACATAATGATGGGTCCCCCCACCCAATCTCTGCAGCCAGGACCCGGAAGTCAATAGCGTAGTCAGCAGCTGATCTTTTTCCCTGTTGTAAGCTCAGCAATCGTTCTGTCAACACCTCACCTCTATCCGTATGATCAAAAACAGACAAAAATTCATTCACAAACTCCTGGTAAGTGAGCAGGGAATAGCTTGGTTTCGCCATAATGGAATACGCCCAGTACAAAGCTCTTCCTGCTAACAAATTTATAATGTAGCCAATCCGGCTTGAATCAAGAGTAAAGTCCCCCGGAACATGAAGAAAAACTGACTCACACTGTAATATGAATCCACGAGCTTCCCCGAGTTTTCCGCTGAACCGGGCAGGGGTGGGAATAGGGGTGAGGCGAGAAGACGAGGAGGTGTTAGTTTGCCCAGATGCTAAGCCCACAGGGGCAGAACTGTCTGCGGTGGGGGGAAACGTCTGGTGTCCCTCCAGACGATCCAGCCGACCTTTTATAACAGTTAATTGATTCAAGACTACTGTCTGTTGGTGTGCAAGCAAATCTACCCGGGCGCTAAGAGTGTTAATTTGGCGCGACAGTGAGCTGTCCGCTGGGTCATCGTGACGGAGTCGTACTGACATGTTTCAGGACCCAGGAGACAGACACTGACACGAGCAGATAGTGACAATAATCTTTATTTAATTGTGAGTGAGTGTAATGCGAGTGTAAGTGCGAGGATATCGTTCTGGTCACTGGAGCTGAGCGACCTGGACGGAGACCCGGCAACCCTGGAACAGATAAGCAGAGACAAATTACTAATGCTCCACACTAGCAAAGAGCTGCAGATAACAAGGCTTACTTGAGAGCAGCACTGGCTTCGCTCTGCTCAGTTCCAGCGGCCGGGCAGCGTGGAGGTGAAGGCGTCCGTGACCGTGCTGGGGTTACTCCCCGTGGCTGTGACAATGACAGCCCTGACGATGACACCGGCTGTGACTCCACAGACCGGGACGACGATGATCCTGACGATGACGCCGACTGTGACTCCACAGACCGGGATGACGATGACACAGATGATGATGCAGACAAAGACGAGGTTAGTGACTCCACACACAGTGGCAATGACGACACAGCTGATGCTGATGACAGTGATTCCACCGATAATGTTGGCCAATGCTCCTGTAATTGATATAATAATAGTTCTGGCAATTGAGGAGCAAGACGTACCGGTAGGCGTGGTGGTAGCGAGCCGCTACGAAGACGTGATGGCGTTACCCCGTCAGCTGGGGACGCAGGTCCGCCGCCAAGATGGTCCACCTGTGCACAGGGATAAAGGTTTGGCGTTGAGTAGCAAATGGTGCGCTTACTTGCTTGACGCTGGGAAGAGTTCCTGGATGCAGCAAGTGAAGCTCTTGACGAGACAAACGAGGTTCCAGACGAGACAAACGAGGTTCCAGACGAGACAGACAAAGTTCCTGACGAGACAGACAAAGTTCTTGACGAGACAGACAAAGTTCCAGACGAGACAAGAGATATTCTTGACGAGACCAGAGAGCGGAGTGCAGGTTCATTCTCCGTTGAGGAAGACAGACGACTCCGTGCCGGGCTGTCAGCGACACTGGCTTTTAACAGCCGTTGATTCACACCTGTTGGTCTGTGCGCAGCTGGGGCTAATGACACTAATGACGGCCCAGAGGCCGCCATGACACTTTGTTGGCAATGACAGAGGTCAAACGTTTTCTATAAGTTTTCACAAGGTTTTCACACACTGTTGCTGGTATTTTGGCCCATTCCTCCATGCAGATCTCCTCTAGCGCAGTGATGTTTTGGGGCTGTCGCTGGGCAACACAGACTTTCAACTCCCTCCAAAGATTTTCAATGGGGGTGAGATCTGGAGACTGGCTAGGCCACTCCAGGACCTTGAAATGCTTCTTACGAAGCCACTCCTTCGTTGCCCGGGCAGTGTGTTTGGGATCATTGTTATGCTGAAAGACCCAGCCACGTTTCATCTTCAATGCCCTTGCTGGTGGAAGGAGGTTTTCACTCAAAATCTCACAATACATGGCCCCATTCATTCTTTCCTTTACACGGATCAGTCATCCTGGTCCCTTTGCAGAAAAACAGCCCCAAAGTATGATGTTTCCACCCCCATGCTTCACAGTAGGTATGGTGTTCTTTCTCCTCCAAACACGACAAGTTGAGTTTTTACCAAAAAGTTCTATTTTGGTTTCATCTGACCATATGACATTCTCCCAGTCCTCTTCTGGATCATCCAAATGCACTCTAGCAAACTTCAGATGGGCCTGGACATGTACTGGCTTAAGCAGGAGGACACGTCTGGCACTGCAGGATTTGAGTCCCTGGCGGCGTAGTGTGTTTCTGATGTAGCCTTTGTTACTTTGGTCCCAGCTCTCTGCAGGTCATTCACTAGGTCCCCCCATGTGGTTCTGGGATTTTTGCTCACCGTTCTCGTGATCATTTTGACCCCACAGGGTGAGATCTTGCGTGGCGCCCCAGATCGAGGGAGATTATCAGTGGTCTTGTATGTCTTCCATTTTCTAATAATTGCTCCCACAGTTGATTTCTTCACACCAAGCTGCTTACCTATTGCAGATTCAGTCTTCCCAGCCTGGTGCAGGTCTACAATTTTGTTTCTGGTGTCCTTTGACAGCTCTTTGGTCTTGGCATAGTGGAGTTTGGAGTCTGACTGTTTGAGGTTGTGGACAGGTGTCTTTTATATTGATAACGAGTTCAAACAGGTGCCATTAATACAGGTAACGAGTGGAGGACAGAGGAGCCTCTTAAAGAAGAAGTTACAGGTCTGTGAGAGCCAGAAATCTTGCTTGTTTGTAGGTGAACAAATACTTATTTTACTGAGGAATTTACCAATTAATTCATTAAAAATCCTTCATCGTGATTTTCTGGATTTTTTTTTCTCATTTTGTCTCTCATAGTTGAGGTATACCTATGATGAAAATTGGAGACCTCTCTCATCTTTTAAGTGCGAGAACTTGCACAATTGGTGGCTGACTAAATACTTTTTTGCCCCGCTGTAAGTCTTATATTTCCGAGGAATTAAAACGGTGCATAGTACAGAAAAAGATTGCTTTTAAGAATGGGGACATGTTAAGTGTGAAAAATATACAGAAAGAAATTAATTACAAACTAAGAACAGCTAGAGATGAGACGAGGAAGAAATTTGAATCTGAATGCCTATGAAAAAGTTCTAGGAAATTGTGGGACTCAGTTAAAGTTATGACAAAGATGACTCCATCCAAAAGCTGCATTAATGTAATGAATGAGGAAGAATTGTTGAATAATTTGTTGAATAATTTGTTTTGCAGATTTGAGACTAGAGATTTTTCTCATGAACCAAAATCTGCTCTGGACGCTATATCAGTTTCAGGCTCTGCAAAAATTATAGCTGACCAGCATGTTGTGGAAAGACTTTTCTCACGTATGTGCCCCAGGAAGGCATCTGGACCAGACGGGATCTCTGGGTGCTTACTGAAGTCACGTAGTGAGGAGCTAGCAGAAGCCTGGAGTCCCATCTACCAGAAGTCTTTAGATACGTGTTCTGTCCCAGTAATTTGGAAAAGCTCTATTATAATTCCTGTACTATAAAAAGCAAGCTGCAAAGAGAATAATGGCTATCGTCCTGTTGCACTGACCTCACTGGTAATGAAGTGCCTCGAGAAGATTGTCATTGACATTCTGAAAACTGATTTTGGAGGACTTTTGGATCCTCTGCAATTTGCTTATAAAAATAATAGAAGTACAGAGGATGCCATTTTAACCTTAACCCATTCTGTGTTTAAACATTAGGAGGAGACAACCTCATACACATGCCTTTTATTGGTTGATTTTAGTTCAGCTTTTAACACACTGCAGCCACACCTTTTAATTAAGAGAGTAAATGATTTTAAAGTGCATCCTGTCATTATTAAATGGTACCACTCATTTTTAACTTATCGTAAACAGCAAGTTAGTGTAAATGGAACTTTATCTAAATCCAGAACCCTCAGCACAGGAGCTCCCCAAGGCTGTGTTAGTTCACCATTTTTGTTCACCTTGTACACTGATGAGTGCAGAAGTGTCTATCCAGGCAATCAAATTATTACATTTTCTGATGACACTGCTATTTTATCACTACTTCAAAAGACTCATGATCTGTCAAGCTATTTTATAGAAATTCAGAGGTTTGTCAATTGATGTGATGACAGTCATCTCATTTTGAATACTGATAAAACAAAGGAGATGGTGTTTGACCCTCGGGGAGTTGGTGACCACAGGCCTGTGGTCATCCACAACCACACTATAACACAGGTTAGTTCTTATAAATATTTGGGAGTATTTATTGACAATTCATTAACCTGGAGCACACATATTAATTACCTCTGCAGTAGACTACAACAGCGGCTGCATTTCTTGCGTAGATTAAGAATACATGGTGTTGATAAAAGGATTATGCTAATATTTTACCAGGCTGTGCTGGAGAGCTGTATTAAATTAATTAAATTAAATTAAATTAAATCACCCTTATTGTCATTCAACCATACAACCAATCATGTACAGTAGAGCGAGATTGTGCTTTACCTATCTACAGTGTAAATCACACACACCCCAAGTGCAGAATCAGAGGGCCGCTGCCATGCAAGGCTCCGCCACAGAGTTCCCTCCTCCATTCCATTTATTGCTGAGCGCCAAGCTGGACGGCAGGAAGTTCCACTTTTATATGGTCTTTGGCATGACCCGGCTGGGATTTGAACCCCTGCCTCCCGGGTGTGGGGCGGATGCTCTACCAACTGAGCCACCACTCCGGTAGATACAGCATCACAGCTTGGTTTGGCAACCTCTCTGTGAAACCAAAGAACAGAGTGTTGCGTTTAATTCATACAGCATGGAAAATAATTGGAGTTAAAGAGTATTTACCCATGCAGATCTTACACGACCAGGCAGCCTGTAGACAAGCTCAAAAAATAATCAGTGACATGAGCCATGTACTAAACAATGAATATGAGCGGCTGCCCTCAGGGAGGAGATACAGAGTCCCCAAATGCAGCTTCAATAGATACAAGAACTCATTTATCCCGACGTCAGTAAAACTTTTAAACTCAGATAAATAGGTCAGGGACACTGATAACTCCTGTTCGTAATGACTGCTGTTATATATTTATGTATGTATGTACTTGTATTATTTATTGAGTTTTATTTCATTTATTATGTACTACAGCCATTGTGTATGTGTGGATTGTGTGGTTGCAGCACGGGTGACAAGCCCAAGACAAATTTCCCCTTGAGGGACAATAAAGTTTATCTTATCTTATCTTATCTTAGATACACATGTGCTAAAAACCCTAAAACTTTCTTTGGTGGTGCCATATTAAAAATATCTTTCAGTGACTTTTGAGTATAAAAACATTGTCTTGTCGTGAGAGCAAGACAGTCAAGCAAAATGTGCTTTATTGATAAAAAACCTCCGCAGAACTGGCAAGATGGTGGTGCTTCACCTTTTAATAAAAAGCTGTGCGTAAGCCTTGAGTGGCCAATACGGCATCTAGTGTACACTACCTCATCATGTCGGTTTTGAAAGTGATGCAAGTGTCTATGGCTTATGGCAGGTTTAATATCATGCAGTTTATTTGCAGTACATGTGTCCCATTCAGTCTGTCACTTCTTTAAAATATAGGAGGTTATTAGAGGCCTGAGGTCTGAGGCTGGGATCTGGCATTGAGTGACTTCTTGGTTAAGGGCTCTCTTGGCAGCATTGTCTGCCTGCTCATTACCTGACAGGCCAACATAGCTCTAAAATCTGGTTAATAATCGGGTGATCAGTCTTTAAAAACCCAAGTGCCCGAAGACAGGATCTGGAGTCAGTAAAAATTAAGGAACTCTGTCGTTTGGTTCTTTCAATGTGTTCCAATGCTAGAAGCAAAACACGAGCCTCTGCTGTAAAAACTGAACATTGTTTGGGAATCCACAAACCATACTGGTTGTGCCCAGTGACATTTGCAGCCAAGACTGAACCATGTACTTTAGATCCATTCGAGTATATGGAAATATGGTGAGAAAAACGGCATTTTATGTCCAAGATCTGCTGCTGGTCCACATTTGGGTGAGTGTCTTTCTTTTTGTTTTGGCTCAGATCCAGAATGATATTGGGTTTCCTCAAACTCCATGGTGGAATGGGACAAAACTGTGTCTGTGTTACGTTGCACATATCAGGGTTTAATTTTAGCAGTTGAGGTTCTATGCGGAGTCCAAACGGAGTGATGCTCTTAGGTCTGACCTTACACATCTACAAAAATCGAGGGTGAAAAACTGCAGAGTAGGCTGGATTTCTATGATTTTCTTTAAGTTTAACCATATACTGGAGAACCAATTTCAGGCGCCTGTTGTGAAGTGAAGGCTCGTTTGCTTCAACATACAAACTTTTAACAGGAGAGGTTCTGAAAGCCCCCAAGGCAAGCCTTAGCCCCTGGTGATGGACAATTTCCAGCGTCCTGATGTATGTTTTCCTTTACTTTGAAGCATCTATTGGACAAAAAGTTTGAAATGAAGAAGGGGAAATGTCCTCTAAAACCCATTCCGGTTCCGGTTCCGCCAGACCGGCGGTGCCACACGAGTTGGCTGCCTGTTGCAACAGCCTTTTTTTTAATCTTCCTTCTTCTTTCTACACCTTTCACTCTGTATATATATCACGGACGCACGGATCGCCCCGGGGGTCTCCCGGGTCGGCGGACGGAGCCACGGTTTGCAGCGGGAGACGTTACAGCGGGGAGGAGCTAGTGCTAGCTAGCACTTGGCCGCCGCCCGGTGCTAATGGGAAACTCGACATACCGGGAGCTGTAGCGAAAAGGACGTGGGTGCCGGGCTGGAGTTTAGGCGGCGTGAAAGAAATATAAGACAGAATAATAAAGAGCGATGGCAAGAACCAAGCAGACCGCCCGTAAAATCTACTGGAGGAAGAAGCCCCCCAGGAGACAGCTAGCCACAGGGCTGCTCGGAGAGGCGCTCTGGCCACCGGCAGAGTGAAGAGGCCTCGCCGTCACAGGCCCGTGGCTCTGAGAGAGATCCGTCACTACCAGAAATCCACGGAGCTGCTCATCCGTAAGCTGCCCGTCCAGCGCCTGGTGAGGGAGATCGCTCAGGACTTCAAGACCGTCCTGCGTTTCCTGAGCTTCGCCGTCATGGCTCTGCAGGAGACCA
Source organism: Pholidichthys leucotaenia (assembly GCA_020510985.1). Taxonomy (NCBI): domain Eukaryota; kingdom Metazoa; phylum Chordata; class Actinopteri; order Cichliformes; family Pholidichthyidae; genus Pholidichthys; species Pholidichthys leucotaenia. The sequence continues at coordinate 252,433,417 of CM035839.1, forward strand.
GCGAGGCCCACCTGGTGGGTCTCTTCTTCGCTAAGGGGGTCACCATCATGCCCAAAGACTTCCAGCTGGCCCGCTGCATCCGCGGAGAGAGAGCTTAGACTTTCTGCTGCACATTCACCAGCCATAATGCTCTGCACTGTGTGTCTATATATATACATTTATAGTAATATGGACATATGTTTACTAGATGTTGTTTTTTCTTGCCTTCTGAGTGTTGCTATCCCTATGCTGTTGCAATCCTGGAATTTCCCCATTGTGGGACTAATAAAGGCTTATCTTATCTTATCTTATCTTATGTCATGTAGGTCTCTTAAAATACCATATTTCCATGTTATGTCATATGCTTTTTCTAAATCAAAAAATACAGCAACTACACGTTCTTTTCTAATAAAACCATCCCGTATATAGGCCTCTAATCTGATAAGGTGGTCTAAAGTACTTTTACCACATCTGAAGCCACACTGGTAATCAGTTAAAAGGCCTTCAGACTCAAGCACCCACACAAGGCGATTGTTTACTATTCTTTCCATGGTTTTACAGAGGCAACTTGTCAGAGCTATTGGACGGTAGTATGATCTTTCCCGGGGTTTGGAACAGGTATAACTACTGCTTCTTTCCAGCTTTCAGGAATACTGCCTGACTTCCAGATGTTGTTGAAAACCATCAAGAGAATGGATAGTGCACTGGGGGGTAAGTGTTTTAAAAACTGACAGTGAATTTTATCTGGCCCCACAGCAGTGTCATGAAAGTTCCTTATTGAGAACAAAAGTTCTTCCATAGTGAAATCTTGGTTGCATGGTTCTGAGTTATCTGAAGAAAAGTTTATTTATTTTTGTTCTACTTGTGCTTGTATGATTTGGAACTCAGGATGATAGTCTCCAATAGATGAATTCTTCTCAAACGATTTAGCTAGTTGATTAGCTATTTCGTGCTCTAGTGTGACACACCTCCCTGAATTTTGACGAGGTGACATGGGGCTGCCTTAGCTGATGCCACTCAACTCATGAACTTTGTTCTTTTGTATTTTCAATTTTGCGTGCCGTTTCAAATGATGTCTCCAGAGACAACATGTGGAGCTGCTGATGTTCAGAGCAGACCAAAGAACAGGTAGAGGGTCCCATGTGTATTCATGCAGTGGAAGCTGTGGGGGAGCTGGGGCATCTGTGTGTGGACAGGTCTTTGGCACTCTCCGTGCTGGCATGTGATAGGATAATACCCTACCTTGTTGCACTTTTCCAAACACAGAGTCAGTCAGAGGCACATCATTGGCTATACCCATAGCTGTTATCAGTGGAGCCATGTCGGTGGGAAAATCACGATAGACTTCATCTACCCTGAGTGTGGACAGTTCAGGCAGCGGTGAACTAATTCCCTTATAAAAGTTGCTTCTATAAAAAGAGAGAAAATATGTTATTAGTGCCTTGTTTACATACATGATGAAAAGTTAAAGCATTTAATTACAAATAATAGAGACAATAACTTATTTTTATTTTAGTAGTAATACTTGAAACATCTCATTTGCGTGGAAAATTTAGATGGGGCTAGATTTAGTCCATCTTACATGACTGATTTAGAGCAGTGATTCTTAAAGGAAACCAGTACTGGCCACTATAACAACATTAATCCTGCTTTAGGTATTACTTATAAACCAAAAATGTGTTTATTCAGTAAAAATAACCCCCTAGAGTCAGTATACTGAATAATTTTATCTCATGAAAACCGCTTGGTCAAAACCAAAGGGGAGCAGCCATTGCCGGCCAGAAGTGATGTACACTTGTTGATTCTGGCTTTACCACAGACGAGTAAACGCGTTTAGCAGATGCTCAGTGGGTTGCGATCCGAGTTGAAAACAGTGCAAAATCTGCATGGATATATTTTATATACTGCACAAACCATCCTTGGAAATGGCCTTCATTGATGGCATGATCCGCAGGTGCTTCCGGGGACCGGTAGCTGAAGGGGACCTGACGAACAGGCAAGTTCCCAGTCAAATAATTTCAGAACACACTGAATAAATCTTGATATACTAGAATTTTATTTCATTAAATTATATGCAGGTAGATTTGCTTGTACATGGTTGTAAAAAAATACATAAAATTCTGATGTTAAAACTTTGTTGACTGGTATACTGCAGCCCAGTCAATCACACAAAGCAACGACTGTGCATCACTGCCATGCCGAAACTGGCCATGGAGGAGACAAGATGTCTCTGACCATGACTGACTGAGAGAGCAGGGACTTGAAACTTGCATGTATTTGAGAAGGAATCATGACCAAAATTACTGGACGGAACCACTAGTACCCAGTGATGTTATGCTCGACACCACCCACTTGACACTGATTCAAGCAATATAGCACGGAAGTGTCGCGAGCACTGTGTCAACATGGCCACAGTCACGTGACAGTAGTGAACGAGGCCTCGTTGTCACATCACATGATTTGAGACCTAGTGAGAAATTTGAGAGGGCTGGTCGTTGCATACGTCAACAGTGAAGGATTAAAAAGGGGTCTGATTCACCACTCAAACCAGCGGTTTTTTGAGAGGAGGAGATTTGTTATCATCATAGCATTCATTATTTGAGTAGAAGTCAGGGACAGTATTACACAAGTTAGAATTAGGTTTAGTGACATTAAACAATACACTACATGTACTAAATATTACACGTAGATACATTAGTGATGGTGAAACTGAGGCCTTATAAAACAAGGAACAACTCTGAGACAATTGCTTCACGATTGACAGTGTTATGAAACATTTCATAAAGAGTGCCATCTGCTGACTGAGTGTCAGAACTGCATCTGAGTAGAGAAAACCTGAAAAAAAAATCTCAGTACTTATTTTTTGAGCATTTGCCCATCCGACATCTATTCAAAATTGGATGGCAGGAAGAAACAATCCAAAGCAAACAAAAACCCTAATTCCAATAGAACCCTCTCAAATTTCCCGCCAGCCCTTAAGTCACGTGATGTGACTGATATAACGAGGCCTCGCTTGCTACGGTCACGTGACTGTGGGCGTGCTGAAATAGCCTCAATGCACTGCTCATGATGCAAAAAAAAAAAAAATTGCAAGAGACATTGGACAGCTCCTGTTACTATAATAAAAAAGACTATCAGAGAATTGTTGTGCTCTTTACTGTCTCGCTCCAATATACCCCTTTTTTTCTTGTTAATTGGAATGTGAAGTTTGACTGATTGTTTTGTATATTTTTTGTGAAAGTCCTGATTTTGTAACTCTTGTATCCTTTATCCTCATTGAGAGTTTGTATGTTGTGTTTTGTTCTATTAAATTTAAAAAAAAAAACTGCTCATGACACCTCTGCTTTACATTTCACGAATCAGTGTTGAGTGGGCGGTGTCGAGCGTAACATCACTACCCCTACTCCAATGAGGTAGAACACCCCTTCATCACATGGTCAAAATGGCTGTAGAGTGTAGCTGTCTGACTGGCCACAGCTGAAATTCACCAGCCACTGGCCGCTGTTAATGTCAAGCCCTGCATACCCCCCCCTCTCTCTCTCTCTCTCTCTCTATATATATATATATATATATATATATATATATATATATATATATATACCCCCTCATGGATCGTCACCTTATCGTGGTGGGGGGGTTTGCGTGCCTCAGTGATCCCAGGAGCTATGTTGTAAGGAGCAATTTGCCTCTGATAGGGTCACCCAAGACAAACTGGTCCTGGGTGAAGGGCCAGACTAAGAACGATCCAACAGACTCTCATGATAAATTGTATATCAAGGATTCAGTAAACCCCGCCCAGTATGGGGTTACCAGGGCCCCACCCTGGAGCCAGGCCTGGGGGAGGGGCTCAAAGGCTAGTGTCTGGTGGCCGGGTTTCCACCCATGGGACCCGGCCGGGCTCAGCCCGAAGGAGTTACATGGGTCCGCCCTCCAGTGGGCTCACCACCTGCAAGAGGGATCATGGGAGTCCGGTGCTATGTGGATTAGGTGGCGGTCAAAGGCGGAGACCTTGGCGGACTGATCCCAAGCTTTCTAAGCTGGCTTTTGGTACGTGGAATGTCACCTCTCTGGTGGGGAAGGAGCCTGAGCTGGTGTACGAGGTTGAGAGATACCAGCTAGATATAATCGGCCTCACCTCAACAAACAGCTCCGGTTCTGGAACCAGTCTCCTGGAGAGGGGCTGGAGCTTTGCCTTTTCTGGAGTTGCCCCGGGCGAGAGGCGACGAGCAGGGGTGGGTATTCTTGTATCGCCCCACCTTGCTGCCTCTATATTGGAGTTTTCCCCGGTGGACGAAAGGGTTGCTTCCCTGCGCCTTCGGGTTGGGAAACGGGTCCTGACCATCATTTGTGCCTATGCACCAAATGATGTTTCAGAGTACCTACCCTTTTTGGAGTCTGTGACTGGGGTGCTGGAGGGTGCTCCTCTTGGAGACTCTATTGTCCTACTGGGGGACTTCAATGCGCACGTGGGCAACGACAGTGAAACCTGGAGGGGGGTGATTGGGAGGAACGGCCTGCCCAATCTGAACCCGAGTGGTGTTCAGTTATTGGACTTCTGTGCTAACCACAGTCTGTCCATAGCGAACACCATGTTCAAGCATAAGGGTGTCCATATGTGCACCTGGCACCAGGACACCCTAGGTCGCAGGTTGATGATCGATTTTGTTATCGTGTCATCAGACCTGCGACCGTATGTCTTGGACACCCGAGTAAAGAGAGGTGCAGAGCTGTCAACTGATCACCACCTGGTGCCGAGTTGGATCCGACTGCAGGGGAGGAAGCCATTCAGACCTGGTAGACCCAAACGTATAGTGAGGGTGTGCTGGGAACATCTGGTTGAGGCCCCTGTCCGGGAGGTCTTCAACTCCCACCTCCGGAAGAACTTCAACCACATTCCGAGGGAGTCTGGAGACATGGAGTCTGAATGGGCCATGTTCTCCACCTCTGTTGTTGAAGCGGCGGCCCAGAGCTGCGGCCACAAGGTGGTCGGTGCATCTCGTGGTGGCAACCCCCAAACCAAGTGGTGGACACCAGTGGTGAGGGGGGCCATTAAGCTGAAGAAGGAGTCCTATCAAGTTTGGTTGGCTTGTGGGACTCCTGAAGCAGCTGAGGTGTACCGGCAGGCCAAGCGGAGTGCAGCTCAGGTGGTTGCTGAAGCAAAAACCCGGGTATGGGAGGAGTTCGGTGAGGCCATGGAACAAGACTTTCAGTCGGCCTTGAAGAGATTCTGGCAAACTGTCCGGTGGCTCAGGAGGGGAAAGCAGCTCCCTGTCCACACTGTGTATGGTGTGGATGGGACACTGTTGACTTTGACTGGGGATATCGTCGGGCGGTGGAAGGAATACTTTGAGGATCTCCTCAATCCTACTGATACGCCTTCCACAGAGGAAGCAGGGTTTGGGAACAAGGGGGATGACTCGCCTATCATAGGGGCTGAGGTCGCCAAGGTGGTTAAAAATCTCCTTGGTGGTCGGGCCCCAGGGGTGGATGAGGTTCACCCTGAGTACCTCAAGGCCCTGGATGTTGTTGGGCTGTTATGGTTGACACGCCTCTGCAACATTGCGTGGAGGTCGGGGGCAGTGCCTTTAGCATGGCAAACCGGGGTGGTGGTTCCTCTCTTCAAAAAAGGGGACCGGAGGGTGTGCTCCAACTTTAGAAGGATCACACTCCTCAGCCTCCCTGGGAAGGTCTATGCCAAGGTACTGGAGAGGAGAGTCCGGCCGTTGGTCGAACCTTGGATTCAGGAGGAGCAATGTGGTTTTTGTCCTGGCCGTGGCACATCGGACCAGCTCTTTACCCTCTTGAGAATTCTTGAGGGTTCGTGGGAGTTTGCCCAACCAGTTTACATGTGTTTTGTGGACTTGGAGAAGGCATTTGACTGCGTCCCTCGTGGATTTTTGTGGGGGGGTGCTTCGGGAGTATGGGGTATCAGGCTTGTTGTTATGAGCTATTCGGTCTCTGTACGACCGTTGTGAGAGTTTGGTTTGTATTGCCAACACTCGGTCGGATTCATTCCCAGTGAGAGTTGAACTCCACCAGGGCTGCCCTTTGTCACCGATCCTGTTCATAATTTTTATGGACAGGATTTCTAGGCGCAGCCAGGGAATGGAAGGTGTCATGCTTGGTGATCACAGGATCTCATCTCTGTTGTTTGCAGATGATGTTGTCCTTTTGGCTTCATCCAGCAATGACCTACAGCTCTTGCTGGGATGGTTTGCCGCTGAGTGTGAAGCGGCTGGGATGAGAATCAGCACCTCCAAGTCCGAGTCCATGGTCCTCAGCCGGAAAAAGGTGGGTTGTCCTCTCTGGGTTGGGGACAGGCTCCTGCCCCAAGTGGAGGAGTTTAAGTATCTTGGGGTCTTGTTCACGAGTGAGGGGAAAATGGAGCGAGAGATCGACAGACGGATTGGAGCAGCATCTGCAGTGGTGCAGACGTTGTACCGGTCTGTTGTGGTGAAGAGGGAGCTGAGTTCTCAGGCAAAGCTGTCGATTTACCAGTCAATCTACGTTCCTACTCTCACCTATGGTCACGAGCTGTGGGTAATGACCGAAAGAACGAGATCGCGGATACAAGCGGCTGAAATGAGCTTTCTCCGTAGGATTGCTGGACTCACCCTCAGAGATAGGGTGAGGAGCTCAGTCATCCGGGAGAGGCTCAGAGTAGAACCTCTGCTCCTCCACATTGAAAGGAGTCAGTTGAGGTAGTATGGGCATCTGATTAGGATGCCTCCTGGATGCCTCCCACTTGAGGTGTTTCAGGCACGTCCCACTGGGAGGAGACCCCATGGCAGACCCAGGACTCGGTGGAGAGACTATGTCTCCCAGCTGGTCTGGGAACGCCTTGGTATCCTCTCTGAAGAGCTGGAGCAGGTGGCGGGGGAGAGGGAAGTCTGGGCTTCTCTGCTTGAACTGCTGCCTCCGCGACCTGGACCTCCAGAGAAGTGGTAGAAGATGGATGGATGGATGGATGGATATATATATATATATATATATATATATATATATATATATATATATATATATATATATATATACATATATATCTCAGAAGTTTTGTTCACTGAAAATTGTCCTTCCACAGAATTTTTCAAGCAATGACTACAAATTCTGAAACCTGTCCATCATTTCACAGATTATATGGAGGGTAATCTAATTAAAGTCAATTAAAATGATAGCTAACTGATAGACAGAATTTTTACAAGCCTGTCTGAGAAAATAACATAACAAAAAGTGTAGTGCAACCTGTGATTTAGAGCAGGGGTTTCAAACTCATTCCATGGAGGGCCAAGACCCTGCATGTTTTGCTTCTACCCAGTGTCTTCAGCAGGTGTTTTCACTGATCAGCAATCAGTGGGAAGAAATTCAGTGAAATTACCTGTTGAAGACACTGGGTGGAGGTAAAACCTGCAGGGTCTTGACCCTCCATGGAATGAGTCTGACACCTGTGATTTAGAGTGTGGGCCTTTTTCAGATTTTCAATTCAAATGCAGTTCTGACAGTCAGTCACCAGATGGCAGTCTTTATCAGATGTTTCATTACACTGTCTCTCATGAAGCAATTGTCTCAAAGTTGCTCATTGTTTCATGAGGCCTCAGTTTTAACATCACATAATATGGACATATGTTTGCTAGATGTTGTTTTTTCTTGCCTTCTGATTGTTGCTCTGAGTGTTGCTGTCCCTGTGCTGTTGCAATCCTGGAATTTCCCCATTGTGGGACTAATAAAGGCTTATCTTATCTTATCTTATCTTACAACTAGTACCATATTTAATCCTTTGACACAGCTATTGATTAAAATTCACTACAGGTACCCATTAACCCTTTCTAGGGTGAGTTTATACTGTGTTTTCAATCAGTTTATATAGATGTTACACCCAGGAGGGGCGAAGGGGAGGAAGGATGATTGAGCCAAGCTGTTTAGACTTTGCAGCGACCGTTGATTCACTTTACCAGCTCACACGGCACGGCCCACAATTACACAGCACATAGTTAGACACCATCTTGTCTCATAACACTCTCGAACATTCTCTGGAACACACACTAGAACACTCACTACTCTTCTTCTATTGTGCTCTAACACTGAGCAGCATCTTGTCATTACTGAGTGCCACCTGTGGCGCAGCAACGCTACTGCTTTCACTGACGGTTTATATCTAACAGTGCATATTCATTCCTTTGATAACACTCCCCATAAATGCTCCCATTTACTATTAATCATTAAATTATAGTCTCTTAGGTACATTTATTAAGAATATTTATATTTGCCATTAGCATCTAATCCACACTGTTTTCTGAGGGTTTACTAGAGGTTGTCCAAAATTGACTTTTTCCTACACTCACCCCTCAAAAAGTTAATGTCGTCCCGACATTACGCCTTTCTTAAAAAACAGTAGTTTTTTTTCCCCTTTTTTCTTCTGTCAGTACACATTTGGTAATCATGTATTACATGTAAGTAGGGTATTACTACACAGGAGTCAGTGTTCATTAAAGTCTATAAAGATGCAACTGGTAATTGTCCATAGTACAGCATGTATCTCCTGTTCCATGCAATACATTTGCAGAAGAGGTCTTTGTGCACGATAACCTTCAACCGCTCCATCCATCATGGTGGGTATCTGCATTTTTCCTGAGAGTAAGGGTACTCAATCTAGTCATAACCTACCAAATAAACCTTGGTGTGATGCCTGTGCCTTAGTAACACACTGCAAGTCTCTTTTGTGTTTTTAAATTTTTTTGTTCTTTTTTCCAATTTTTTTAATCAACCATCACAGTAACTACCAAGTTACTTTTCAAAACATTTATGTCTGACCAATGGTTATCTTTAGCTTCTACACCTTTGTTCTAGACAGATGAAATGCAATGAAGTGCAAGGTTGGCCTAACTTATCATAAGTCAATCTCAATGGCTGTTTTCTTATTCTTGAAGGATACGTTTTAGCAGGAATCTCGTCAGGTCCCTCCTGGTCACTGGAACTGGACTCCGACACCTCATCACTCTGGTCCTGGTCTGCCTCAGCTGGATCTGGAACCACCGGATTGTCGACCTCTGGTGCCAGCTGCACCTGCGTGACTTCAACTGGGTCCTGGTCCTCATCCTCCGGAGTAGTGTCACTGTGCGGGTAGAACTCCGGTGCATCGGCTCTCAGTGGACGCTGCTCTTGATCCTTCCCAGCTCGTAATCCGATTATGGCATTCCAACCCTCTTCATCTTCATCATCCGTGTCGTTTTGTCTGTCCACATGCCTTTGTCTTTTAGAGTCTCTTTCTCTCTTTTTCTTAGAGGCATGCTTCACTGTTTCCATGGGAAGAAAGTCACAAGGTAGCAAAAGGTTTCTGTGCATGACCCGAGTGCGTCCCTTGCCATTTTCAGGTCTGATTTCATATACTGGACTGTCTAGGTACTTCTTTTGGGTCACGACATACACCTTGTCTTCCCAGTATGATCTTAATTTTCCTGGCCCACCTTTTTCGGTCAAGTTTCGGACCAATACTCTGGATCCAGGGAGTAACTCAGCACCGTGAACCTTTTTATCATAAAGTGCTTTACTTCTCATCCCTTCTTTTTTTGCTGTTTTAGAAGCGAGTTTGTAAGCTTCAGTCATTGTAGCTCTCCACTTTTCAGCATAGTCCTGCTGAGAAACACTCTGCTGTCTTGTTGTGAGGCCAAACAGATCAATAGGCAACTTTGGACTACGGCCAAACAACAGAAAATATGGTGTGTACCCCGTAGCCTCACTACGCGTACAATTATAGGCATGAACCACTTTTGCCAGAGAGGACTTCCAGTCTTCCTTAGCTGCTTCAGGCAAATTTCTGAGCATTGCCAACAGTGTACGATTAAATCGTTCCACCTGCCCATTCCCTTGGGGATGGTAGGGCGTTGTTCGGGACCCCTGCACACCACTGTACTCTTGGAGTTTTGCAAAAAGTTTATTTTGGAACTCTCTTCCCTGACCATGATGGAGTCGTGTGGGGAAACCAAACTTGAGGGCAAAATCTCCAAAGATCTTCTCAGCAGCAGTGTGGGCAGCTTTGTTACAACAAGGGTAAGCCTGGGCAAAACGAGTGAAATGGTCCATTACAACCAGGATATACTCATATCCTCCTTTGCACTTCTCCAAATGCAGGAAATCCACTGACACTAATTCAAATGGGTACGTAGTGACAATGTTAGTCAGTGGTGCCCTTGTTATCTTATTGGGACGTTTGTTTTTTAAACAACTGCAAACTTTAGTGATGTAGTGCTCCACATCTCTTTGCATATGAGCCCAATAAAAACGCTCTCTTATCAAGTTCATCACTCTCTCTACCCTTAAATGGCCCATGTTTTCATGGAGCTCTTTGAACACGAGTTTGTGAAACTTCTGGGGTAGGAGTAGCTGGTCATGTGTTGCTGTTCTCCTGTAAAGCAGTCCATCATCTTCCAAGTACAGCTTGTGTTTCTGTCTGACTAAAGCTGCAATTTTACTGTTCTGCTGATTTCCACTTCTTGGCCATTGTTTTGACAACACATAGCGCAACACCTCTCCAATCACGGAGTCTTCTTCTTGAGCTCTTTTTAGATCAGTCTTTGATATTTCAGCTATAGAGCTGGCTTCTTGGTCTGCTTCACTAATGAGAGTAGAAATGGTGACTGGGCAGAGCCATGGTTCATTTTCTTGTGACTTCACCTTGACTGCTTGTGCCACACAATTCATCACATCAGGATCAACATTTTGGGTGCATTTGTTCATGTACTGCTCCATATCTAGGGGCATACGTGAAAGTCCGTCTGCATCTCTGTTTGCTTTTCCAGGGCGATACTTAATCACAAACTGGAAATCAGCTAGTTCTGCTACCCACCTCTGTGTGGTTGCATTTAACTTTGCGGTGGTGAGCACATACATTAGGGGATTATTGTCCGTATAGACAGTGAATGGTGGAGAGTAGTACAGATAATCCCAAAACTTCTCACAGATGGCCCACTTCATGGCAAGAAACTCCAGCTTCCCTGAATGAAGGTGGTAGTTCTTCTCTGAATTTGACAGTGTCCTAGAGCCATATGCTATCACCACCAGTTTGTCTTGTTGTCGCTGATATAACACTGCCCCAAGCACCTCCTGTGAAGCGTCACAGTGTAAAATGAAGGGTTCTTCAAAGTTCGGGTAACCTAACACTGGGGGTTGGGTAAGAAGGTCAACAAGCTGACAAACTACTGCTTGATGCTCTGGGCGCCACCTGATCACATGGGATGAGGGTAAGTGGCCTCCATCGTTCTTTTTGACATGTTTCTTTGAGTTTTTCTTTGCTTTGTCTGTGTGATCGTTAGCCAGAAGGTCGTAAAGAGGCTTTGCTATACGAGAGAAGTTTGGAATATAGCTACGGTAATATGAAATAAAACCTAGCAATTTCCTTAGCTCTCCAACAGTGGAAGGTTGCTGCTGTTTGAGTGTCTGCACTGGGGCAATGTCCGCAGGGTCCATGGTGTAACCCTGTCCTGTTACCATTTTACCAAGAAAACGTACCTGCTGCTTGAATAACTCACATTTCCGGGGAGTCAACTTCACCCCATGGCTTTGATAGCGGTGCAGGACGCTTCTCAGGTCTCGCAAGTGATCTTCAAAAGTCTGTGAATGAACAAGGTTATCATCGAGGTAAGGCAGACAAATATCATCTCTCAACCCCCACAAGCACTCCTCCATAGATCTTTGGAATGCTGCTGGTGCTGAGGACAAACCAAATGGAATTCTTACCCACTCGAACAAACCCCAGGGAGTGATAAATGCAGTGAGGGGTCTACTTGACTCTTCCAGGAAACCCTGATGATACGCCTTCCCTTGGTCGAGGACTGAAAACAACACACTCCCACTTAGACTGTTTAGCATATCTTGTATGCGGGGAATTGGATGTCTGTCAGGAATAGACTTCTTATTCAATTCTCTAAAGTCGCAGCACAAACGCAGACCTCCATCTTTCTTTCGCACACAGACGACTGGACTGGAATACGATGACTTGGATTTGGTGATCCAGCCCCTGTTAAGCAGGTCTTCTATATACTCCTTTACTTCTTTATGAAGTGGTTTGGGAACAGAAACATAAGCCTTTTTAACAGGATCGTGATCTTTGAGTCGGATCTTCAACTGTAAAGAGGGAATTGTCCCTACATCATACTCATCACGGGAAAACGCTTGCCGTTCCTCCCGTAGTAGCTGTTTTACTTGCTCTTGCTGTATGGGCGAGAGATGATCATGGGGAACTGGAGGGTCCCACATGTCCATAGTCTCTTTGACAGCACAGTTCATCTTGGTCTCTTTATTTCTTCCTGTTTCACTCGTCGTTGGGTCGACGGTCGCTTGGTTTACAGCAGGGGGTCTAATATCTGCCGGATAAGCAGTTTTAACTCTCTGCGTTTCCCCCAAAATGGTCTTAGCGGGCAGCTGGATATCACGGGACGTACTGTTTGTTATAGGTATTTTGAACATAGATCGCTTCCCTTTCCATAACTGCACCAACCCACTTTGCATCTGCAAACCCTCTGGTAACTGGGTGTACTGACTTGGCTCAAATAAGACATCTTGTGTGTCTGGAAGTGAGCCTGCTCTGACACAACCTTTGACTGCTTTGGTTTGGCCAGCAGGGATGGTAACCAACTCACTGCCAACTTTTACCATTCCTTCCCCCAGCCTATCCTCCTCACTTTGCATCACTTTCAAAAACACCTCTGTTTTCTTACAGTCAAATGAGAAGGCTGCGCTAACAGCTTCACTGATAGCACAAGGGGGTTTAATGCCCATCTTCAGGACATGGTCAATCACGTTGAACCCAATGATAGGCGGCTCTGCCACTCCATCCTCCTTCACCACTAGCACAGGAACTAAGAGTTCCACCGGTGGGCGACTAACTGTCGGCAGCTTAAATGTGACTTCGACCCACCCTGAGAATGGAATCGGTGTCTGGTTCACTGCCCTCCCACTCAGGATAATTGGACCCACCAACTCGGCTAAGTCTCTGACGGTGGTGTGTGGCAGGTGCTCCTGTCTCCAGGTGTCATTCATTAAACAAACCTGTGACCCTGTGTCCCACAATGCTTGTGTCTCCTTGTCATCGAGGAAGCACGTGATGACACATTTTTTTCCAACCAAATTGAGTAACTGTAATTGGTGATTAGGGGACAGTAGATTAACACGGACCGTTTCTACAGGAGGTACCTCGGCCCTAGCTACCAGCCTTGCTTCCAACCTCCGAATACTGTCAGTAACGAGCTTATACAGTTCTTGTGTGTTAGCTTGTTCTGATGTGGTTGCGACAGTATTGGCCGCCGTGTCTACTTGCCCTGTTCCTCTTCCGAGTCTCCTCCCTATCCGACATTCCCTTGATATGTGGCCGCTGACTCCACACCTGAAGCAGTGGTTGCATTGTTCGCCATTGCTGGTGGACTGACATCTCTTGCAGCCACGTGTCCTCCTGACTCTTTGAGCGCGAGGTGCTCTGGGAGACTCAAGTATGGCCTTCTTGATCTCCTCCATGTCACTCTTCAGCTGCGTGACTATGTTCAGGAGCTCAGATTCCGTACGGGTCACTGTGCTTTGGGATTTAAGGATTTTTCCTTTTGTCGATGGTAGGGGGTGCTCTTGGCCATCCACTTCTCTCTTGGTTGCATACTGACCCGTCTGGTTTTCCACTCGGCATTCTCGAATCTTTAGTTCTTTTGTGTGCCCTTTAAATTTCTGATGCCGTTCCCATTCAAGACTGGCTGCTGCATTCGTCTTTGAAATCAGTAGCTCGTCGGTGACGGCAGGATCCTCCAAATAACGCTTCAGTTGATATTTCACATCAACACTGATCAGTCCTGTTTCCACCGCCCTCAGAAACTTCCTCTGAATAAGATCAGAACTAAACTGCTCTTCAGTGCCAGGCTCTCTGGATGCTGCTAAAAGTCTTTCCTTTAGCTCAATGGCACGAAACAGGAAATTCTGAGGTGACTCATTACTGTCTTGTGTGAGATTTATCAGACGATGATACAAGTCAGTGGAACTATCTTCTTTATAATGTCCTCGCAGGATTATGTGCAGCTGTGGCAGTGTGAGATCTGACTTAATCTCCAACATAGCACGCAAACTCAATCCAGGACTCACTGCTTTGACAACAGCCTCAATTATCTCAGCCTCACTGTGCTTTTTCTTTAAGCCCATATCAGTCCGGTGAGTGAGATTGGAATAAGACAACTTGTCTTTTTGGCCCCTCTCCCCTATCTGCCCATTTATCTTAAACTCCCGTTTAATGATCACTTCTGGCGGTAGGGGCGCTGTGGGGACCGCGGGCTGTATCACAAAATGGCGGCTCTGTGGTTGCGCGGCCTCGGGCTGTGTCACAAAATGGCAGCCCGGTAGCGGCGCGGCCTGATCATCCGTCACTCTTATTATTTCCTCTTCAACCCTTTTAGCTGAATCAATGATACTTTCATGCAGAGCGGCATACTGGCTCTGTAAACTGGCGAGTGCCTCCGCCTCGCGGCTCATGCCGGCCGCTGTCGCTGCCTGCATCAACGGTTCACTTAGCTTAGCTTCGTTAGCACATGCTATTAGCTTTAGCAGAAACTCACGGACTACATCCTCCTCTTCACGTTCAATGGCTTTCTCCACCTCCTCGATTAACAGTCGTATCAGCGTGTACTTCATAGACGGTTCGGCTGGGCTTATCTTTGCAAATAAACAGACCTCATTTAGCTGTTCGGCCCGTAACGGCACCAAGGCCTCAGTTAGCTTAGCTTGTAGCTGCTCCAGCTCCATCGCTACGGCTTCTCTTTTTTTTTTTTATTTGCACTGACTCACCATCTCAGACACGACTGAACCATCCTCTGCTACCAAGTTTTGTTACACCCAGGAGGGGCGAAGGGGAGGAAGGATGATTGAGCCAAGCTGTTTAGACTTTGCAGCGACCGTTTATTCACTTTACCAGCTCACACGGCACGGCCCACAATTACACAGCACATAGTTAGACACCATCTTGTCTCATAACACTCTCGAACATTCTCTGGAACACACACTAGAACACTCACTACTCTTCTTCTATTGTGCTCTAACACTAAGCAGCATCTTGTCATTACTGAGCGCCACCTGTGGCGCAGCAACGCTACTGCTTTCACTGACAGTTTATATCTAACAGTGCATATTCATTCCTTTGATAACACTCCCCATAAATGCTCCCATTTACTATTAATCATTAAATTATAGTCTCTATAGAGGGTATAGAGGGTTTACTAGAGGTTGTCCAAAATTGACTTTTTCCTACATAGACTTGAGCTTTTTAGGTGTTATGATCCTTTGTATGCAACATACACTACTTTCACAACCTCATAGTCCTAGAACAGACAAAATTAATGACAGACAAAATTATTATTGTGCATTCCTACAAAGATGACATTATTTTTGTCAACACAGACCTGATTCCTTCAACCAATCTTCTTTCCCTGGGTCTGGCAGAAATGATTGTCATGCCATTTACGAGCCCAGGTATGACACCCTGTATTAAAATAGACAGAAAAAGGATATTTAAGAAAACTTAACAGATGAACATAATACAATCAAAGAAGAGAAAAACATAGTTACCATGGTTCTCTGGTTTGTGCCATTTCTGTTAAGTCTCTGTGCAGCTGTGTATGGGATGAACAGCAGCGATCTTGAGCTGAGAATAATGTGCAGTCTGGTACAACAAAGCTGCTACATGGCTGCACAATGCTGCATCTGCCACACAGGTACCCTGGCAGCTGTGTAGCCGCACAGTGCTGTGGCCGCACAGTGCTGTGGGATGCACAGCACTATCTGTGATGATAGACAAAATCTGTTATAATACATTCTGTACCAGCTGCAAATGCAATTACACATCCAGAGAAACTCATGTGAAAGATAATATACTAGCAAAAGCTACTAATTAACTAATTTATACCATTTAAGCGTTACTGGATTAATAGAACATGACTCAATCTAGCTTCTGTGAATCCCATCACTTTAATTTGTTTTTGGCCACACTGGTATAAATTTGAGAGTATTATATGAACAATCAACAATAAAGGCCTTCAGCTGTATGCAATTAATTTTTTTCACTATGATTCACAGAAACATAAATTGATGAAAAGGAACCTTCCATGAACAAGCCTGCACTGAACCTGCAGGATAACTTTCCCTTACACTCAAACTGTGAGGCTTTTGGCTTTTCTTCATCGATCTGTAGCACTCAGCCCTAACAGTTATTGTCCCTGTTGTCAAATCCTTGTTTGAAACTGAGATTGACAATGGCGTGGACAACTGAGACAACTGGTTCCAAGGTTGTCATAGCCAGGAGCGGCACTGGGGTTAAGCTCCCAGTGCTTATAAAATGCTCCTTATGGCGTGCGTCTCGAAAAGCCTCTGACAACTAAGTCCAACTCCTAGCCTGCCCGTGTGGTTTAGTCTCTAAGCCCGGCGGAACTGCTTTTACTAATAGGAGAAGGGGCGAGGGCGGATCTCTGGCGCCTTAAAACCAGATGCTACGGGTAGATGGTGGCTCGTCAACCTGGGAAAGTAGCCCATCTAGGGGAAAGTAAACCTTGATTTCAAACCTCTGCTGCCTTGCGGCACACCTGGTCACGGGAAAGGCTTCGGGAGTCAACCCTGAGGAAAAATCCAGAGTCGGAGTCCCGAAGGCAGTTCTATGTTGTGCTCAACATCGTTCTGGCAGCTCCTGTGATGGCGCTGGTGCCAAACTGTAGCAGCCCTGCTGTTCCTTTGGATTCATCAGTGACGTGGAGAGGGGGGACATGCTGCATGGGCAACATTTTGTCCTCCATATCTTCCTGCCCTGGCTTGAATCCTATCAATGCCCAACGCTGGAAGGTAGAACACCGGATCACTGGAGAGGACACTCCAGCTTCGCCTTTGGCGTAGACAAAACACGGGGAATGACAGTTACCGGTTATAAGCCACCGCTCAATTGGCGTAGAACGCGGCGCCAGGGGTTGTTCCCGACGGTGGGAGGGATCATCGGATCTCACTGGAGAGCTACCGCCCGCCTCAAGCTGGGCAGCCCCCAGCCAATAAGGTGTTGTCCCGCCACAGCCTGCTTTCCTCATTGGGTGCATGGGGATGAGGAGAAGTCCGAACGGCAGGCTGAGAACTTTCGCACCAGGCAAGACAAAAAAACAAAAGAGACCAACTCTAAAATTGAGAACTTGGAACGTCCGCACTATGATGACAGGACTCGCTGCTAACCTCAAGGACATCAACGACATCAGGAAGACTGCCATCATCAATAATGAGCTGAAGAGACTGGAAGTGGATATCGCCACTCTCCAGGAAACACGGTTGGCTGACGCAGGCACACTGAGAGAGAAGGACTACACATTCTACTGGCAGGGAAAGAGCAGTGACAAACACAGGGAACACGGAGTGGGCTTCGCAGTGAAGAACACCTTGCTGAAGATGATGGAACTGGGCAGCAGTGGCTCTGCATGACTCCTCACCCTCCGCCTCAACACCACTCAAGGCCCAGTCACCCTTGTCAGTGTGTATGCCCCAACACTGACAGCCACACCAGAGGCAAAAGCCGAGTTCTACGAGAATCTCGCAACAACTGTCAGGATCATCCCCAACTCTGAACAACTCATTCTCCTTGGAGACTTCAATGCCAGAGTGGGTGCTGACCAGGACTCCTGGCCCTCCTGTCTTGGACCATTTGGCGTGGGCAGAATGAACAACAACGGACAGCGGCTGCTCGAGTTCTGCACTTATCACGATCTGTGCATCACAAACTCGTTCTTCAAGACCAAGCCCCAACACAAGGCTTCCTGGCGACATCCGCGCTCAAAGCACTGGCACCAGCTGGACTTGATCCTGACCAGGTGCACCTCACTGAAGAACGTGCTAATCACCCGTTCATTCCAGAGTGCAGATTGCGACACAGATCATTCATTGGTGTGTTGCAAGGTCAAGCTGCAGCTGAAGAAATTCCATCATGCTAGACAGCCTGGAAAGGCACGGATTGACACCAGCAAGATGGTCCAACCAGAACTTGTTGAGCGGTTTGCCTCCACCTTTGAGAAGGAACTTGGTGTACCACAAGAAGGAGAATCTGCAAAACAGAAGTGGGAAGAGCTGCGAAACACCATCCACCGCACAGCCTTGGCTACCTTTGGGAGGAAGACCTCGAAGTCACAGGACTGGTTTGATGCCAAGTTGACCGAGATGACCCCCGTCATTGAAGCCAAGCGCTCAGCTCTTGCCAAGTACAAGAAGTACCCAAATGAGAAGAATCTCCAGATTCTCAGGGCTGCGAGAAGCAAAGTTCAGCAGACTGCTCGGCGCTGTGCCAACGAGTACTGGACTCAGCTCTGCCAAGACATTCAAACCGCTGCCATAACTGGGAACATCCGTGGTGTGTACGATGGCATCAAGAAAGCACTTGGTCCGGCTCAGAGCAAGACGACCCCCCTCAAATCCTCCACTGGGGAGATGATCGCAGAAAAGAACAAGCAGATGGAGAGATGGGTGGAGCACTACTCCGACCTCTACTCCAGACAGAACACCGTGACACCGTCAGCCCTTGATGCCATCGATTGCCTGCCATCCATGGACGAACTTGACGCCGAGCCAACCATCGATGAACTCAGCAAGGCCACTGATAGCTTGGCTGCTGGCAAGGCACCCGGCAACGATGGCATACCCCCCGACCTGACCAAGCACTGCAAGACCGCCCTATTGCTGCCATTGCATGACGTCCTCTGCCAGTGCTGGAAGGAAGATGCCGTACCACAGGACATGAGGGACGCCAAGATCATCACCCTCTACAAAAACAAAGGGGAGAGAAGCGACTGCAACAACTACAGAGGCATCTCCCTCCTCAGCATTGTTGGTAAAGTCTACGCACGAGTTGTTCTTGTTCGTCTACAGAAGCTTGCCGAACGTGTCTACCCTGAGTCTCAGTGTGGGTTCCGTGCTGAGCGATCGACGGTAGACATGATATTCTCCATCCGCCAACTCCAGGAGAAATGCAGAGAACAGAACATGCCCCTGTACGTCGCCTTTATCGACCTCACCAAAGCGTTCGATCTGGTCAGCAGAGAGGGCCTTTTCAAGATCCTGCCAAAGATAGGATGCCCACCAAAGTTGCAAAGCCTCATTGAATCGTTTCACACCAACATGCAGGGGATAGTGCAGCACGACGGCAACGTCTCAGAGCCATTCAACATACGCAGCAGAGTGAAACAGGGCTGTGTACTTGCGCCAACCCTCTTTGGGATTTTCTTTGCTATGCTCCTGAGGCATGCCTTCAGCGCAGCAACAGAGGGAATCTACCTGCACACAAGATCTGACGGCAGGCTTTTCAACCTCGCCCACCTGAAAGCCAGAACCAAAGTACGCAAGGCTCTAATCAGAGACATGCTGTTCGCAGACGACGCTGGAGTCGCGACCCACACACAGCAGGAGCTTCAGACCCTGATGGACCGCTTCTCCCAGGCATGCAAGGACTTCGGGCTTACCATCAGCCTGAAGAAGACTAACGTCTTGGCGCAAGGCACGAAAGCACCACCAACCATCACCATCGACGACTACGAGCTGGAGGTCGTGAATCAGTTCACGTACCTGGGGTCCACGATCAGCAGCAACCTCTCCCTTGATACAGAGATCGACAAGAGGATTGGAAAATCAGCCTCCACACTCGCTCGCCTCACCACACGAGTGTGGGAGAATCCCAAACTCTCTTTCAAGATGAAGATGGCAGTGTACAACGCATGCGTCATCAGCACACTGCTCTATGGGAGTGAGACGTGGACAACATAAGCCCGGCAGGAAAAGAGACTGAACTCCTTCCACTTGCGCTGCATTCACCGTATCCTGGACATATCCTGGCAGGACAAAGTGCCCAACACAAGTTCTGTCCCATGCTGGCCTTCCCTACATGTTCACTCTACTCAGGCAGCGCAGGCTCCACTGGCTAGGCCACGTTCACCGTATGGAGGATGGCAGAATCCCCAAAGACGTCCTACTCAGCTAAATGGGCACCTGGGTAGACTACCAGGGCACCCTCTCGTGTTGGGGTGGATTATTCTGCCACCCATTTCCAACATGCGCCCGTTAAAGCTACTTTCAAAATAAAGTCATTGAGGTATTTGGGCCTCTGACGCGTCCTAGCCGAGCGCCTCACCGGAGGAGGACCTGCTACAGCAGGAGTGGGCAATCATGTGCCATGGAGGGCCATTCCACTGCAGGTTTTCTATTCCACCCAGTCTCTTCAGCAGGTGTTTTCACTGATTAGCAATCCTTGAAGCTGATCAGAGCAAACATCTGCTGAAGAGACTGTGTGGAACAGAAAACCTGCAGTGGAATGGCCCTCGCTGCCCATCCCTGTGCTACAGGCTCCGTCGGCCGCAACTGAGAGTCTCCAACACCCTCATCAGATAAATCCCAACCCTTATCAGTCTGTTCTGCTGTAGCTCCCAGATCCTGTGCAAGCAACGGCTTCCTGAGTCGGCTGGAATGCCACCGTGACCCATCCGAGAGGTCAAACATGTCCTGACCCCGCCGCCTCACAATCTGTAGTAGCCCCATCCAGAAAGGCTGCAGTTTATGCATGTGGTTGGGATACTTAATCCAGACCCAGTCTGACACATCAAGTCTGTGGGCCTTCGCCCTGTGCTTCCTGTCGAAACGTCATTTCATCTTCAGCTGTTGGGCAACGACCTGGTCTCATGGATGGTCTGTGTTCCCCAGAGGGGAGGTTGTGGGGGGCCTCAGTCGGTCCAGGGCAGGTGGAATTCGTGCCCCAGCATGAGCTTCGCCGGGGAGCACCCTGTCGTGGTGTGGACCATTGCTGTGTAATGGAGGAGTGTGCTCTGGAGGGCGTCAGGGAACAGGAAGCCATCCACCAAATGGGCTCTCAGACTGTTTTTTAGAGTCTTGTTGAAACGCTCCACGCCCTCATTGGCTTGGGGGTGGTAGAGCACGGTTGTGATGTGTTCCATGCCTCTAACCCCCCCAAACTCCTCAAACCCTCCAGAGGTGAACTGTGGGCCATTGTCTGTAGTGATGGCATCCGGGACCCCCCATCTGGTGAACAGTGATGAGAGGAAACCTGTAACCACATCCGTTGTGACTGAATTAGTGGGCAACACCTCCGGCCGTTTGGAGAACAGATGGAAGACCACTAGCAAAAAATGGCTGCTTGGGGGTGCCCTATGTAGCTCACCGCAGATGTCCAATTGGATGTGCTTCCAAGGGCCCTCTGGGTACGGTATGGTCGTAGGGGTGGGGGTGGGTGGTCCGCCGGTCTTTCTGCTCTCCAAGCACGGAACACAGTTCTTTACCATAGTTTCAATGTCCTTATCGATCCTAGGCCACCAAACTGAATCCCTGCAATGCTGCTTCACCCTGACCATGCCCAGGTGACCCTCGAGGAGCATCACCAGAACACGTGATCTTAGAGACACCGGGATCAATGTGCAGTGTCCCCTTGCCACACTCACCCCATTCCAGCAACTCAGTTTGTTTCTGAACCGATGAAAAGGCACCAGATCGCCCTGTACTTTTGTAGACCAACCCTCTCTGGTGAACAGGCATAGTTGTGACAACGTGGGGTCCCGTTCCGACTCTGCCCGGAGATCCTGGAGGGATACCATGTTCCGGAGGGGTCCGTGCAGCCTGTTGACCAGATCCGCCTCCGTGGGGTCGTCGTCCGGTTGTATGGTGTTGGCCGTGGCATGGGACAAGAGATCCGCACTGTGCGCCACGAGATGGCTTTTGTTGTGATGTGGCGCATTATAAATAAAGCTGAATTGAACTGAATTGAATCCACCACTACATTCTCTTTTCCAGGAGTGAACTGGGTAGAAAAGTTGTAGGCCCTCAGCCGCTCAGTCCACCTGTGAATAGGGGCCTGTGTCCCGAGCCTGTTGTCTCCAGCAGTGTCGTCAGCACCCGATGGTCCATTCGCAGGGTGAAGTGGTGCCCGTAGAGGTAGACGTGCCACATTTCACACGCCCAGACACAAGCGAGTGCCTCTCACTCACCCATGGCATATTTCTGTTCAGTTGCTGAAAGGGACCTCAATGCGAACGCCACTGGGCGCTCGGTACTGTCTTGCACTTGAGACATAACCACCCCTACTGCTGAACCAGATGCATCACAAGTCACGAAAGTAAGCCATTTTGGATCAAAGTGGGCTAACACTGGAGGGGAGGTGAGTTGGGACTTCAGCCTAGTGACTGCTGCTGAGCAGGCCAGGGTCTACTGCCACAGTGCATCCTGCTTCAGAAGGGCCCGGAGGGGTTTGATAGTCTCTGAATAATGGGGAATAAAACACCCGTAAAAGTTCACCATGCACAGGAACGAGGAGATTTGTGTGGGTGTCGTGGGATTGGAGAGATGCAGGACTGCCTCCACATTCGAGTGCAGGGGCCTCAGGCCCTTGGCCGCCAGCCGGAATCTCACAAACTCGATGCAATCTGCTGCAAAAATGCATTTTTCCCCGTTCAACATGACTCTGTGCTCCAACAGCACCTCCATCACTCGACTCAGACTGTCGTGCTCTTCCCGCGACGTGCCGTGGACCACAATGTTGTCCAGGTAAACCACTACACCCCTGAGGCCGGCCAGAATCGTGGACATAATCTTCTGAAAGCAGCTAGGTGCTGAGCTCAGACCAAAAGGCAAGCGGGTGTACCTGAAAACGCCCATGTGGGTCACAAATGCTGCAGGTCCCTTTTGGCTGGGTGAAGGGGCACCTGCAGATAACCCTGGCAGAGATCTAGCTTTGTAAACATCCTTGAGCCGCAGAACGTTATGGTGAGTTCCTCTATCATGGGGAGTGGGTATTTGTCCGGGATAATCGCTTTATTAACCATCCTAAGGTCAATACACGGCCGGATGCCGCCCGTCTTCCTCTTGGCCACCATAGTGTTCAAAATCCACGGTGAGGCATCAACTTTTTCGATGATGCCGGCTTTAAGCCGTTTGTTCAGTTCCGCCATGTCATCCCGCAGGGCGAGGGGAAGCTGCCGTAATGGTTGGATCTTGGGTGTCATGCTCGGGTCGATGAGCGGGCAGTGGCTGAATGCTTTAACCCTCTGAGTGTGTGAATTTGCGTGGCCCTAGTGGCAGAATGCGGTGCTGCACCTGTCATTTCACTCTGACATCACTGGCTGCATTGGGGATTTGTACTGATTTGTACTGATCTGCCAGTTTCAGAAGGTGGCAGAGATCCGTGGGAGGACTCAATGGATGACACATAATACACCAAAGAAGAAGAACTAACTAACTAACTAACTAACTAACCTGCACTTATATAGCGCTTTTCTAGTCACAAAGACCACTCAAAGCGCTTTCTTTTTTTAATACTAACCCTCTATTCTAAGGGCCTATAGGAAACAGATATCTAGGGACAATTTAGAACAGCCAATTAACCTAACATGCATGTTTTTGGCATGTGGGAGGAAACCGGAGAAATCCCGGAGTAAACCCACGCAACACGGGGAGAACATGCAAACTCCACACAGATCACTGTTGGTCGGGGGCTGGGATCGAACCCACGATCCCACGATCCCCACAATCCCCCGGCCAAGGGTAAACTGTGCTGCCGCAGTGCTAACCACTGCGCCACCGTGCAGCCCAGAAAGGCAAGAAAGGCACCCCAACTCCTCATTTCCTTTTCCTGTTTTTAGCATTTTAGCCCAGAAAGCTAATGTGGCTGTGATTGGTCATCGTCACTGTCACTTAGATGACTCTGTACGCGGAAAATAGCTGCGGGGTACAAGCGAAATTTATGTGGGATAATGATAAGAATTTGTAGATGTGATAGAGAGCATAAATGACCGACAGAACGCAGAATAACGGCCATGATGGGTGAAAATGCAGCGACCACGCCAGACAGCCAGCCCCCCATTGTCAAAAGTGAAGAATTTATGTGTTTTTTTTAATGTACTGATTTCTTGTTCATATACTTTGAAGATAAGATGATGAAGTACCTCTGTACAAAAAACGGTGTCAAAAGATTGAACCATTCTTTGTGTATGTCCAAAGTCCAGTTTTGACTGAGTTATGGAATTTAAAGAGGAGCCGCGACATTATGCAAATCAGATGCATAAATTTATTACTATCTGAAACTTTGGATCATATTTTACATCTTTCTAATTGACAGTAAGCCATTATCTCTTACCACTTTCAAGTTATAGCCTTGGAAATCTGAACTATTTTATTGACAAAAAATATTTACCAACAGTGATCTGTGTGGAGTTTGCATGTTCTCCCTGTGTCTGTGTGGGTTTACTCCGGGAATTCTCCGGTTTCCTCCAATATGCCAAAAACATGCAAGTTAGGTTAATTGGCATCAACTGGGGGTTCTAAATTGTCCTTAGGTATGGATGTGAGAGTGAATGGTTGTCTGTCTCTCTATGTTGGCCCTGTGATGGACTGGTGACCTGTCCAGGGTGTACCCTGCCTCTCACCCATAGACGCTGGGATAGGCTCCACCCCCCCCCCCCCAACCCAAAAAGGATTAAGCGGAAGAAGATGGATGGATGGATGGACCACTAAGGGTTATGTCGCAATTCGGTGACAGACACACTCAAAGAGTTAATACATCCTAGGCCCACAAACAACACCGGCCAGTGGACATGCCATTCGGGGGACACCGTCAGCACTGTTGAGCCTGCTGGGTCCATGATGGAGAATCCTAATTCGCTCAGCAGATGGATTCCCAGCAAGTCGGCTCCCTGGCAAGAAACCTGAAAGGTAAATGCGGGAATAATCCTTGACCCACATTCTACCGAGAAACTGACCGTGCCCACCATGTCAATTTTAGTGTGATTGTACCCAAATATTTTTACCACCCCTGCTTTGATGGTTTTGCCCGGGAAAAGTCTTTTCAATGTGGTGATGATCAGTATGGATTTACCAGCCCCTGAGTCCACCATAAGTGGCACATTGACCCCATCTAGCTGCAAGACGTACCACTTTAACGGCCCTTTCCTGGTGCCCACCACACACACCTGCATCATGCTTTTGGGCTCCACAGCAGATGGTTTAATAGCGGTGGTACAGACCCTGGCCCAGTGATTAGAACGGCCGCAGTTATGGCACTTTTTCCCTCTGGCAGGACAAGTGGATGTGCCCGCCCGGTGATGAAGATAGCCACAGCTGCCACATAGACCCCAAGCTCCTGCTCCTGCCCGTGCCATGGTCCGCCCCATTTTGGGGGTCCGCCCCGAAGGATTAGCTGCGCTGCTAGCGGCCCGACGTGGAGGGGAAACTTGTGTGGCCAGGTTCTCTTTAGCTAGCACTTGTAGACCTAGCTGGGCAGAGGACTCAATCTGGCTGGTCAAGTCAACCACTTTCTTCAGCATGAAGATGTCCGTAGTTAGCCTTAGCTTTTCTTTGAGCCACTTGTTGCTCATACCATGTGCTAGCTTGTCCGGGAGTAGCTCCTCTTCAATCGGCCTGAGGGCACACTAGGCTGCAGAGTTCCATTATCAAACGTTGGGTGGACTCACCAGCTTGTTGTCGGCAGTCGAAGAATTTATATATATTGCACATTCACCAACCATAATGCTCTGCACTGTGTGTCTATATATATATATATATATTTATAGTAATATGTACTTATGTATACTAGCTGTTCTTGTTTTTTTCTTGCCTTCTGATTGTTGCTGTGAGTGTTGCTATCCCTGTGCTGTTGCAATCCTGGAATTTCCCCATTGTGGGACTAATAAAGGCTTATCTTATCTTATATCAGCGCCTGGTGAGGGAGACCGCTCAGGACTTCAAGACCGACCTGCGCTTCCACAGCTCTGCTGTCATGGCTCTGCAGGAGGCCAGCGAGGCCTACCTGGTGGGTCTCTTCGAGGACACCAACCTGTGCGCCATCCACGCCAAGAGGGTCACCATCATGCCCAAAGACATCAAGCTGGCCCACCGCATCCACGGAGAGAGAGCTTAGACTTTCTGCTGCACATCCACCAACCACAATGCTCCGCACTGTGTGTCTATATATATATATACTGTATATATATATATATATATATACTGTATATATATATATATATATATATATATATATATATTAATATGTACATATATATACTAGCTGCTCTTGTTTTTTCTTGCCTTCTGATTGTTGGTCTGAGTGTTGCTATCCCTGTGCTGTTGCAATCCTGGAATTTCCCCATTGTGGGACTAATAAAGGCTTATCTTATCTTATCTTATATCAGCGCCTGGTGAGGGAGATCGCTCAGGACTTCAAGACCGACCTGCGCTTCCAGAGCTCCGCCGTCATGGCTCTGCAGGAGGCCAGCGAGGCCTAGCTGATGGGTCTCTTCGAGGACACCAATTTGTGCGCCATCCACGCCAAGAGGGTCACCATCATTTTTTTTTTTTTTTTGTTACTTGTTTGTACCCGTAGGTAGATTTGTTTTGCAGTCTGGTGACAAGCCACCAGCTGCCGGTCGCTGCGTGCGCAAGCGCCCCTTAACTCCCTAACCTGCATGTTTTTGGCATGTGGGAGGAAACCGGAGAAATCCCGGAGTAAACCCACGCAAACACGGGGAGAACATGCAAACTCCACACAGATCACTATTGGCTGGGGGCAGGAATGGAACCCACGATCTCACGGTCCCCGCGATCCCCCGGCCGAGGGTAAAACTGTGCTGCCACAGTGCTAACCACTGCGCCACCGTGCAGCCAATCATGCCCAAAGACATCGAGCTGGCCCACCGCATCCGCAGAGAGAGAGCTTAGACTTTCTGCTGCACATCCACCAACCACAATGCTCCGCACTGTGTGTCTATACATATATAGTATATGTGTGTATATATATATATATATATTTATATTAATATGTACATATGTATACTAGCTGCTCTTGTTTTTTCTTGCCTTCTGATTGTTGCTCTGAGTGTTGCTATCCCTGTGCTGTTGCAATCCTGGAATTTCCCCATTGTGGGACTAATAAAGGCTTATCTTATCTTATCTTATCTTATCTTATCTTATCTTCGTGCTGTGATGTTGGACTGGTCCATAAAGAAATTGTCCGTTATGTCCAGACACTCCTTCAACGAGCCTTTGCCACCCAGCGCGCTAAATATCCGTCGGCCCTCCTCACCGAGGCAGTGAATGAGCAGGCTCCTCCATCTCTCTTTGTTGGCACTGCCCAGGCCAGCCGCAGTAATGTACACCTCGAACGCCTCCCGCCAGTGGCACCATGGTGTAGTTGGCACACCCGGAGACTGTAAGAATGGAGGTGGTGGTTTTATGCACGCTCCCATGAACGTCACCATGTCGACTGCCTGGCATCGGCTACGGCAAGCACCAAAGTGCAAATCTGTATAAAACTGCTATCTCGGGGGAAGAGGGAGGAGCTGAGAAGCAGCAGGATTGAAGGTGATGAAAGTGTCAGTTTTGCATAGCAAGCAGTGGAGGAGGAAGAAGGAGGGGAGGGGGAACCAAGGGACCCAGCTTGAATGTGGTCCAGCTCACCACAGTCACTGGCGGATGGGGCGCCGCACTTGGCGAGACCACTTTCAGAAAAATGTTTTGCTTTTTACATTTGAAGATACAGGCAAAACTTTAACGTCCAGAAGAGTTGCGAACAGACCAGTAGCCCACCCACCAGGAGTCGCGGTGGCCAATCACGTGTAAGCTCTGCACATCAGGGAGAGCAGACCGGGTTGGGGTAGACAGAAAAAATTAATCAAACTGCACTTTTGTAGACAGAAATACTGCTTGAAAACTGGCTAAAGTTCTCTGACCAGACAGTGATACTCTGTGTGCAGTTTGCAGCTGGAAAGCATGAAAATGCACACCTAGGTGGACATGCAATTTTAGGGGGATGAAGGCTTCGGTTTTGCATAGCAGTCTTCGGGTCAGAGGAGAGCCCTCCCCTCTCCTCTGAGAGGCTGGCCTTGCAGCATCAGCTACTGGTGGGCGGGAGTATGGGTGGAGCCAATTAGAATATTCATAGAGCTGCACTGTTATAATATATAAATAGTGAAGATTAGTTAGCTAGGTATTACACAAAGTGCTTGCATACACATACCTTTAGCTGCACTCACACACCCAATTGCTCTTGTATCTGCTTTTGCTTCCATATATGGGCATGTATTATGTGGGGTCGCTAGTGCTGGAGAGACAAGAAACAGACAACAGGATGTGAAGTCATAAAGTGCTGAGGAGAGGAACATCTGTGAAGAAAACACCGGTTGGAACCAGTTTGGACAAGGACTAGACTTTTGTTGGAAAGTTACTGGGAATGCCCAGTGACTTGAAGCCTATATGTACAGTATCTGTTTGAATCCATTGTTCTTTGTTCTTCTGCCAGATCGTGCTGAGAGGAACCCAAAGCTGCGTTTTCTGACTCTCTGCGTGCTTCAATAAAAGATAAGCTGAGAAATAGTATCACTCTTATTATTGATTGGTTAACTGAAAAGATTCTGCTAACTGTCTAATTTTGAATTTTTACAGTTTTTGGTGGAGAATGCGGGCAGTTAGCCAACTGCATTGATAGACATTGGGACACAAAGCTTTGGCTGGTTACTGCAGACAATCCAGGGCCCCAAATCAAAAGGTGAGCAGTGGACCTTTTCTAAAATCACTGTAGAATTGTCTGTAGTATTCAGAAAAGTAAGTCTTTTGTACTGTTTTTTACATTTTATAGAAAAAACTTAATACAAAGATAATGTTATATTTTGTGGCTATTTTTTATGATTGTAAGAACACGCAGAGTCTCATAAGCATTCACGTTAGGGTCAGATCACTGAATCGCTTTTTATAGATAAATAAGAAATGTTAATACAATGCAAGAACTTATTTCATATCAACATCCATCCATCCATCCATCTTCTACCACTTCTCCGGAGGTCCGGGTTGTGGAGGCAGCAGTTCAAGCACAGAAGCCCAGACTTCCCTCTCCCCAGCCACCTGCTCCAGCTCTTCAGAGAGGATACCAAGTTGTTCCCAGCCCAGCTGGAGACATATTCTCTCCAGCAAGTCCTGGGTCTGCCCCGGGGTCTCCTCCAAGAGGGATGTGCCCAAAACACCTCAAATGGGAGGCTTCCAGGAGGCATCCTGATCAGATGCCCATACCACCTCAACTGGCTCCTTTCAATGTGGAGGAGCAACGGTTCTACTCTGAGCCTCTCCCGGATGACTGAGCTCCTCACCCTATCTCTGAGGATGAGTCCAGCAATCCTACGAAGAAAGCTTATTTCAGTCGCTTGTATCCGCGATCTTGTTCTTTTGGTCATTACCCAAAGCTCATGACCATAGGTGAAGGTAGGAACGTAGATTGACTGGTAAATCGACAACTTTGCCTGAGAGCTTAGCTCCCTCTTCACCACAACAGACTGGTACAATGTCCGCATCACTGCAGATGCTGCTCCGATCCGTCTGTCAGTCTCTCACTCCATTCACCCCTCACTCGTGAATAAGACCCCAAGATACTTAAACTCCTCCACTTCGGGCAGGAGCCTGTCCCCAACCAGGAGATGGCAATCCCCTTTTTCCGGCTGAGGACCATGGACTCGGACTTGGAAGTAATGATTCTCATCCCAGGCGCTTCACACTCAGTGGCGAACCATTCCCAGTAAGACCTATAGGTCATTGCTGGATGAATCCAGCAGGACAACATCATCTGCAAACAACAGAGATGAGATCCTGTGGTCACCAAGCATGACACCCTCCATTCCCTGGCTGCGCCTAGAAATCCTGTCCATAAAAATTATGAACAGGATCGGTGACAAAAGGCAGACGTGGCGGAGTCCAACTCTCACTGGGAATGAGTCTGACCGAGTGTTGGCAATACGAACCAAACTCTCACAACGGTCATACAGAGACCGAATAGCTCGTAACAACAAGCACGATACCCCATACTCCCAAAGCAACCCCCACAAAAAACCACGAGGGACGCGGTCGAATGCCTTCTCCAAGTCCACAAAACACATGTAAACTGGTTGGGCAAACTCCCATGAACCCTCTAGAATTCTCGAGAGGGTAAAGAGCTGGTCCGATGTACCACAGCCAGGATGAAAACCACGTTGCTCCTCCTGAATCCGAGGTTCGACCAACGGCTGGACTCTCCTCTCCAGTACCTTGGCATAGGCCTTCCCAGGGAGGCTGAGGAGTGTGTTCCCTCTAAAGTTGGAGCACACCCTCCGGCCCCCTTTTTTGAAGAGAGGAACCACCACCCTGGCTTGCCATGCCAAGGCACTGCCCCCGACCTCCACACAGTGTTGCAGAGGTGTGTCAACCATGACAGCTCTACAACATCCAGGGCCTTGAAGTACTCAGGGCGAACCTCATCCACCCCCGGGGCCCGGCCACCAAGGAGATTTTTAACTACCTTGGTGGTTAAAAGCTCTTCCGGAGGTGGGAGTTGAAGACCTCCCGGACAGGGGCCTCAGCCAGACGTTCCCAGCACACCCTCACTATACGTTTGGGTCTATCAGGTCTGAATGGCATCCTCCCCTGCCATCGGCTCCAACTCACCACCAGGTGGTGATCAGTTGACAGCTCTGCACCTCTCTTTACCTGAGTGTCCAAGACATAGGGTCCCAGGTCTGATGACACAATAACAAAATTGATCATCGACCTCCGACCTACACTACCATTCAAAAGTTTGGGGTCACTTAGAAATTTCCTTATTTTTGAAAGAAAAGCACTGTTTTTTTCAATGAAGATAACTTTAAACTAATTAGAAATACACTCTAATATCTAATATACATTGCTAATGTGGTAAATGACTATTCTACCTGCAAATGTCTGGTTTTTGGTGCAATATCTACATAGGTGTATAGAGGCCCATTTCCAGCAACTATCACTCCAGTGTTCTAATGGTACAATGTGTTTGCTTATTGCATCAGAAGGCTAATGGATGATTAGAAAACCCTTGTGCAATCATGTTAGTACAGCTGAAAACAGTTTAGCTGGTTAGAGAAGCTATAAAACTGACCTTCCTTTGAGCAGGTTGAGTATCTGGAAAAAACTATTATTTCAAATACAAATCATTATTTCTAACCTTGTCAATGTCTTGACTATATTTTCTATTCATTTTACAACTCATGGTGGTAAATAAGTTTGACTTTTCATGGAAAACGCAAAATAATTGTCTGGGTGACCCCAAACTTTTGAACAGTAGTGTAGGGTGTCCTGGTGCCAGGTGCACATATGGACACCCTTATGCTTGAACATGGTGTTCGTTATGGACAAACTGTGGTTAGCACAGAAGTGCAATAACTGAACACCACTCGGTTTCAGATCGGGCAGGCCGTTCCTCCCAATCACCCCCCTCCAGGTTTCACTGTCATTGCCCACGTGCGCATTGAAGGCTCCCAGTAGGACAATGGACAAAAAATAAAAAAGACTTATTTTTTATAGTTTTATTTTAGTCTGTTCATTATCAATAGTTTTTGTCTTCTTTTAGTCAATAACAAGGTTTGGTTTTTATTCAGTGAAAAGAACACTGCTTCCAAGATGATGATGATCCAAGATGGCGCCCACAGCGGTCGACATGGTGCTTCGCTGCGCTCTTTGTTTGTTTTTGTTTGTCAATTGTGTGTCTGCTTGCACTTATACCCGTGAAGAACTTTTAAATATCAGGACTTTCACCCCCACGGACCTCCTCCCAGTTTTTCTAGCCCCTGCCGCCGATCTGGTTTATTGTTTGGCTCGGAAAGTGAGACGGCAGAAGAGAGGAAGACGAGCGGGCGCTCTCGTGCGACTTCGCAGGAGAGGCTCGCGAACGGCGCTGCCTGGCATATTTCTGTCCAATACCAACTCTCTCTCTAACAAGGTGGATGAACTGAGACTGCTGATGCGTTTTAAGGACCTCGCCTCCTCAGCTGTCCTCTGCTTTACTGAGACCTGGCTCCGGGAAAATATACCGGACAGCGCGCTGCGCCTCGACGGCTTCCAGCTCTTCCGTGCTGATCGTGACACAGAGCTTTCCGGCAAGACCACAGGAGGCGGAGTCTGCTTCTACATCAACTGCATCTGGTGCTCTGATGTAACGGTAATTTCCAAACACTGTTCTCCTGCCTTGGAATTTCTTGTTATCAATTGCAAGCCCTTCTATTCCCCGTGGGAGTTTGCTTCTTTTATAATGATCGCTGTGTACGCCCCTCCCGACGCGGACACGCGCGAAGCTCAGCGCGTGCTCGCGGATCACATTCAACACACAGAGCGGAGTTTTCCAGACTCGCTGATTATTGTGGCTGGCGACTTTAATCAGTGCAATCTGAGCCACGATCTCCCCCGCTACAAACAGTTTATTAAATGCCCCACCAGAGGATTAAACACACTGGATCACTGTTACACCACAGTGAAAGACGCATATCGCGCTGTCCCTCGAGCTGCGCTGGGATTATCTGATCACGTGATGGTTCACCTCATTCCCACATACAGACAGAGATTGAAGCTCACTAAACCTGTTGTGAGCACTACGAAGATACGGACCAGTGATGCTGAGGAGAAGCTGGAAACGTGCATGGAAATATCTGACTGGGGCATGCTTAAAGGAGCCACACATGATCTGGATGAGTACACGGACACTGTGAACTCATATATCCACTTTTGTGAAGAGAACATTCTTCCATCACGCACCAGGGTGAGTTACTCTAATGACAAACCCTGGTTCACAGCTAAGCTCAGACAGATCAGGAAGGAGAAGGAAGCAGCGCTGAAAAGTGGAGACAGGGACTGCTACAGGGAGGTTAAATACCGGTTTAACAGAGAGCTGAAGAGGGCTAAATCTGTGTACTCAGAGAGACTCCAGCAGCAGTTCACTGCTAATGATTCGGCTTCCGTGTGGAGAGGACTGAGGCAGATCACCAACTATCGGCCTCAGGCTCCTAAAGGTCAGGATGACAAAGCCCTTTGTCAGAGACTGTCCCAACACTATGCCCGTTTTGACACCTCGTCATCTGTGTCCAACTCCCCCCCTCCCTCCAGCTCCACAGCCTCCACATTCCCTACTTCATTTAAGGCACCCCCCCCCCTCCTCCCCCCCTCCCCTTATCATCAGTGAGCAGGATGTGCTCAAACAGTTCTCCAGACTGAACCCGCGCAAGGCCCCCGGCCCAGACGGCGTGTCTCCCTCCACCCTGAGACTCTGTGCGAAACAGCTGGCTCCTGTATTCACAGACATTTTTAACACCTCCCTTAAGTTATGCCACGTGCCATCCTGCCTCAAATCCTCCACCATCATCCCTGTCCCCAAGAAGCCACGGATCACTGGACTTAATGACTACAGACCTGTAGCGCTCACCTCTGTAGTCATGAAGTCCTTTGAGCGCCTGGTCCTGTCCCACCTCAAGTCCATCACCACCCCTCTCCTGGACCCGCTGCAGTTTGCCTACCGAGCCAACAGGTCTGTAGACGATGCAGTCAACCTGGCCCTCCACTCCATCCTGCAGCACCTGGACTCCCCGGGAACCTACGCCAGGATCCTGTTTGTGGACTTCAGCTCCGCATTCAACACCATCCGCCCCGCTCTGCTCCGGGACAAGCTGTCCCTGCTCAACGTGCCTGACTCCCTCTGCAGGTGGATCATCGACTTCCTGACGGACCGGAGGCAGCATGTGCGGCTGGGAAAGACTGTCTCAGACTATACTAGCATCAGCACCGGATCACCCCAGGGCTGTGTACTTTCCCCCCTACTCTTCTCCCTTTACACCAACTCCTGCACCTCCAGCCACCAGTCTGTCAAGTTGATCAAGTTTGCGGACGACACCACCCTCATCGGGCTCATCTCCAACGGCGACGAGTCCGCCTACAGGAGAGAGGTGGCCCAGCTGGCGTCCTGGTGCAGCAATAACAACCTGCAGCTGAACGCTCTGAAGACAGTGGAGATGATTGTAGACTTCAGGAAAGTCACTACTCCTCTGCCCCCCCTCACCCTCTCAGGCTCTCCCATCACCACTGCTGATTCCTTCCGCTTCCTAGGCACTACCATCACCAGGGACCTCAAATGGGAGCTGACCATCAGCTCACTCATCAAAAAAGCCCAGCAGAGGATGTTCTTCCTGCGGCAGCTGAGGAAGCTCAAGCTACCCACCAAGATGTTAGTGCAGTTCTACACAGCCATCATCGAGTCCATCCTCACCACCTCCATAACCGTGTGGTACGCAGGAGCCACTGCCAGGGACAGACTAAGGCTGCAGCGCGTCGTGCGCACTGCTGAGAAGGTGATCGGCTGCAAGCTCCCATCTCTCCAGGATCTGTACATCTCCAGGACCCGGAGGCGTGCTGGCCGGATCATAGCCGATCCCTCACACCCTGGTCACATACTGTTTGCCCCCCCCCCCCCCCTTCGGTCCATCCAGACTAAAACCTCCCGTCACATGAACAGCTTCTTCCCCTCTGCCATTAGACTGCTGAACACTAAGTGACTCTCGTGCACCATGTACAGCAGCTCAACCAGACTCATGTCAATCATCACTGTTTTCTTCCTGCATTACCGACTGCACTATATAGTTCTCCACAGTATCTGCTGCTGGCTAATATATATTTTAACTGTTGACCAATATCACTTAATCTTATCCTACACTTTATTACATGTATAGTTTATTTCTCTTATCTTATCATGTTTAATGTTGCAGCATTGTACCGAGACAAATTCCTAGTTTGTGTACTACATGAACAATGGCAATAAACCTGATTCTGATTCTGATTCTGATTCTGATTCCATCTAGGGATGTTAATGATTAATTGACTTTTGATTAATTGTTGATAAGAATTTAGTCGACTAAATCAAAGTAGTTGTTAATTAATTAAGATAAGATAAGATAAGATAAGCCTTTATTAGTCCCACAATGGGGAAATTCCAGGATTGCAACAGCACAGGGATAGCAACACTCAGAGCAATAATTAAGAAGATACAAAAAATATAAATAAGAGCAGTGGATATACATACGTACACATAAATATATAAACATATATAAAAAGTGCGGAGCATTGTAGCAAGATGGAATAAACAGCATAACCGTCTACTTAGTTATCCTACATAGTATGAATAGGGCCTTTTCCACTAGCACGCTTTAGCGCGACACGGGACGGCTCAGCACGCTTTGTACGCTTTTCCACAAGCCCCAACACGGTTTAACAGCCGCAATTCTCAGCCCCGCTGAAGGGCAGGGTACAGCAGTGCTGAGCTGTGCCGTGTTGTGACGTTAACAGACTGGTCGCCGCTGATTGGTCAGGTCGTAACCGGCGCTGATTGGTCAGGTTGTAACCGCCCCTCTCCTCCTCCTCATCTACCAAATCTTCACGACCTTCTCAATAAAGTTTTTGGAAAAAAAAAAAAAAAGAATCTTCACGACTGCCTTTACTCAGCACGCAACCACTGTTGGCGGTTCCTTTCAGTGTATTGCTGTGCTATTTTCATTTATTCTCTATCAAAAATGGCTTCGCATAATAAGGGTGTTCCATGGACCAGTAAGGAAGTGCAGTGTCTGCTCACTGCATTGTCAGACGAACGTATGCAGCGCGAGTTAGACGGAGCTGCCCGGAATGAAAAAATATACCGGGAGGTCTCGACATCGGAGTCCTTTAACGGTGAGTTTTAATTTTTTTTTATTGTGCGTTTTTCTGCAAATATATTCGGTAAGACGCTCAGTTTATTTATGCAATAAAAAAGCTGTTAATTTGTGGATGATGATCGCTGCTTAATTGTAGCACACTGCGGACTCAAGCTTTTATTTTAATTATTCATGTGAACAATACGCTGAAATAAGCTTATGTATTCTTGTTAAAAACTATTGTGCTGTATTTTATTGTGCGCATTTTCCTTGTAGAATCATCCCACGCGTCCGCTGCGACAGCCCGTCCGGATTATTCAACCGAGCCATCCTGACCCACAGCTGGCAGAGACGCTTCATTCATCCGAGTCGTGACCCAGTTTGGGAAGCTGGTGTAGACACTCAGTGGTCGGCGTGTATAAAATGTCGATTAACCTTCATGTTGTGTTGCAAAGTTTTTTTTTCTTTTAATATTTTGTATATAATAAAATGGAATTGTTTTGGAAAGTGTGGTTTGTCTGTTATAACACTGAATTATAAAACAGTATAATTTCATAGAAATGCCATTGCCTAATCTGATCAAAATGATACTGATCTTCCTGTCAGGGTCAACCATTGTAAAGGTAATGTAATTTTTAACTAGACCAAAAAACAAATGTTTTTGTAAGCTTTCTGTTCTTTTTATTGAAATATCATAAAAAATTAGCCCCACATGATCCAGTTCTAAACTTTGGGTACATTTTTTATGTTAACTTATAAGAAGTTGCACAGTTGGACTTTAAAATGCAGCAGGAGAGACTGATCAAGCTTACAAGTCAATGTAAAAAAGTAAGTATATGTAAATTGAATGTTCTATCGGCATTCCAAATTCAGAGAATTACAATACTTTAGAAGGAGTGTAGCATCATCTAAACGGAAAATAATAATACTGTTGTTCCAAACGTTGACCTGAAGGTGAAAAACATGAATTTTTTTAAATTCAGTACATCCAAAATGCCCTAGGATGTAAAAAATAATAATTTGGTGTAGGCCAGTGTGCCACGTCTCATTATTTAATACGAATAAAAACAAGTTTCAGCTCTTTATTTCTAGGTCATTTGGCAGTTAATTCAAAACAAAAGTGACTTGTGTTGTTGCAGCTTAATTATGAGATAAAATTAATTGTGAGATAAATCCACAGAGCGAGCAAGGCAATAATCCTTGAATCCTTTTTTTGTCTAAATAACGACTCAGTCGGGTGCGTAACGTCACGGGAGTGTGGCCCTGCCTCGCTCAGAATCTGCTGCTGCCCCGCTTCTAAAACCTCCTAACAAACCATCACAGCACAAGCACAACACCAATGGAGACAGAAGCATTCCGAGCCGTACTGAAGTGAACCGAGCCGTACCGAGGTGTGCTGGGCTAGTGGAAAACAGGCTAATATGTACCCATACATATTGTCACCCTCCGTAGCGACTGATATTGTCCTAGTTGTATACTGGAGGGGACCATTTGTGTAAGTCTGTTGCGTCTTTTACATTGAATACTGTAGCATCATCTCACTTTGGCTCAGCAATAATTATTCTTCTGCTTAAAGACATTTTGTTTCATCCAGGAATAACACAAAGAAATGGATTTTCTTCCCCCAGGCCACAGCTGAAATCCCCCTTCTTTTGTTAAAACCAACCTAAGGAATGTCCCCAATGTCCGGCTTCACTTTTATTGCCCCCATAAAACCTACACAGACCCACAACTCAGCTAATTTCCTTAAACTCTGGACATGCTGGATTTAACCAGTGAACTTTAAAGTACATTATTACAAACTCAATTCTAAACCTTCATTCTTTTCAGAACTATGAAAATGCAGATGGACTCTGATGTTTTTGATTTGGAAAATCAATAATATGTGTGAAATGCATTAATCTGTGATTTTATATATATGCATGTTAATGTTTAAATGAATGTTTATTCCTGCATGTTGATTTAGAAGCACTGCTTATAATTTATACTAATCACTAAAGTTATCTTAGTTTAATACATAAAGGGAAATATTAACTTCCAGTATGTATCAAAGTTTTGCCTCCAAAACCATGTGACTCCAACAGCCAATCTCTGCATGACAACTCTTCATCCCAAAGAGCTCCAAACAATAGACTGTTTGCCATTGGATGGAAAGTTCATTGTGCTTCCCACAAAGGACTCTCATTGGCTGAGATCCCGGAAGCCCGTGGAACTTAAATAGCAGAGAGACCCCTGCTTCAGCCTCTTTCCCGGATCTTTTGTCGGCTGCTCTCTCTTTTGCTCCAGATCCTCTTCCGGCTCCCCCTTTCTTTGATCGTCTCTATTGTCTACACACAGCAAGGAAGAACAAAGGACGGTCTGAAAAAGGACTTCGACCATGTGTCGCTTTTCTGAACACAGAGCAGATAACTCGTAATTTGTTTATGTAACTTTGTATTTTCTTTTTCTCTTAAATACCTAGGAATTCCTATTTCTTTGCGCTCAATTCTTAATCGGAGTTAAACTCCAATTTTTATTCATCACTTTTTCTTTGTTAAACTTTCTGTAAAACCACCATTTGTTTGATTTTAATGTAAACTTAATCTTGACTTTATTTTATAATATTTTTCTTGACCAAGCACCCACCAGAAGCTACTATTTTTATCTAAAGTCCGAAGCCTTTTAATTTGAGATCGGATTAGATATCTTTTAATTATTATCGAAGACCTCTTGAGAAGACGCAGCTCCCACATCACGTGCAGCTGAGGAATCAAGGCTGTTCATCACATGCTGAAGAAAAGTCGTCATCATCTAGCCCAGTTTCAACTCTGGGTCATACAGCCAAAATCCAGCATCTTCGACTGCTTGACCTTTAAAGGTCAAACTGTGGATGCTGAAATATCTGCGGGCAGACATTTCCTCTAACATCCACGAAATCTTTGGCTGAGGACGACTACAGAACCATCATCACCGAGGAATCACGTGAGCTGCAAAACTTTAATTCATCTGCTGAATTAAAATTTTGAGGTTCGGTAATAATTTGTATATCTAATCAGATGCAAATTAAGAAGCCCTTAAAGGCGACGGACAGACGGAAATTCAAAATCGCTAAATCATATCTCCAATTGTTGTCTGAGACGAGCTAATTGGAACCCCACGTGTTTTGGTGTCAACGTATGTCGCATAAGGTGACAATGCGCCCTTGAAGTACGCTGTTGTGGAGAGCTGTCTGACCCAGCCAAGAACAGCGGCTAAGATGGCCACTGACTGTGTGACGTCATCTCGGTTTGGCACACAGTCAGCGGACATTGCTTTGTTTTATTTGAAGTTTACGTTTTAAAATCGGCGATTACGGATATTTCTCGGAATACTTGTGGATTAGAAATAGATTATTTATTAACATTAGGATTTCAGGAATCAAATTAATTATGGTTTGTCGTTGTGTTGTGTACGGGTGCGACGTTATACCAGAGGAGCATGCTGTGAGTGTTTTTGAATGTCCCGTCCCTGTGAAAATCAGAACGGCATGGGTGAAATTCGTTCAGAAAACGCAAAAAAAAAATGGACTTATGTCGGTAAAACACCAAAAATGTGCAGTAGAGATTTCGTTGACAGCGATTTCGAGAATAAGATGCAATTTGTGTCACGACTCGCCGCTCCTCAGCGGATTCAGCTGCGCGCACACCTGTCCCTCGTCAGCACATCCCCATAAATCCATTCACACACACCTGCTTGTTGAATAAAGCTGTTAAATCTATCCTGAGCCTGCGTGCGTGTTTCCTGGGCCAGACATTATGTCAATTTGAAATGAAATTTGCAAAAAGATTTCTGATAAAGAAAACGGCTATTCCAACTATATACGCCTCGATTTCCAAGTGTGACTCTGAGAACGGGGTCAGTGCTAGTGGCGATCAACTGTCAGAACACGAGAAGTAAACAGGGTAATTTTTTTTATTTTTAATATTCACTGCAAATGTTTACTAAACATCTTAAATGAATTCCAAGCCATGGTTTGCATTGCCTTACCAACTTATCAAATATTAGCATATTAGGTTGTTCATACTCATCAAATATGAAATATTCAGTGCTGTATAGGGAGGTGGTTGTGCCTGTTTGATCAATTTATATTTCTATGTATGTAATCCAATTTGAGACCTCTTGGATAAAATTATGATCTACTTTTTTTGCAGATTTTATCAACTGTCGCTCAATGCTGATGTTTCTGACCAAGCAGAGGAAGCTGATGAACTGGACTTTTATGTAAATCCAAATTTATACCATAAAATGGTAGAAAAATTATTGAAATGTATATGACATACGACTTTGATGAATGCTGAACTATGAGAATTATAACATTGACATGAACATTAAGAAACTCAATATATGATTTTACAAAACTTTATTTAAATAACATTGTTCACAAATCTAATCTTGGTAGGCAAAATCCCTTGTAGTGATGAGATGGGAATGTTTCT
This sequence comes from Pholidichthys leucotaenia, assembly GCA_020510985.1. Classification (NCBI taxonomy): domain Eukaryota; kingdom Metazoa; phylum Chordata; class Actinopteri; order Cichliformes; family Pholidichthyidae; genus Pholidichthys; species Pholidichthys leucotaenia. The sequence continues at coordinate 252,473,357 of CM035839.1, forward strand.
CTGATGAGGCTCACCGCACAGGCAGGCAACATAACCCTCACTTCTTCTCCAAAAAAATCCCCAACACTATGAATCTGTATCGCCTGAAAAATATGGGGTTGGCATTGATTATTCCGTTTGCATTGATTATTGAATGTATTGAATGATTTCTTCATAATTCATCTGGGAAATTAAATCAAATGAATAAATATTGTTTATAAACTCACTCGTGTGGACGATGACGGCTGCTGGGCCGTCATCTGTCTCATCAGCTCCAGCTGCGCACAGACCAGCAGGTGCTAATCAGCGGCTGTTAAAAGTATTGACAAGATGATTAACAACATGTCATCAGGCAGCGAGTGACCAATGGGTAGTTTTAGTTTGAAAATTAAGTGTGTGACCATGCATGTCGCCAAAGAAAAATATTTCTAAGAATCTTTTACCAAGAAAAATGTTCCAGCCAATCGTAAAAGTGTTCTGTTCTCCGTCTGTGTTGCGTCTTCCTCCTCTCCCTCTGCCTCGAACAAATAAGGCTGACAGGCGGCCACACACCACCCAAAACGTCTTCATTGTCAATTTCATCATTTATATTGAGGTCGTCAAACTCTAGAAAATAATCGCTGTCGAATCACTTTGCTCTCGTTCTGCAATTTTTTTTCATACCGAATTGACGTGAAGGCTGCACGCACCTATCGGGAGATGGCGGTACTGCAGCCTCACTGAGTGACAGATGGGCTATGACCAAATAATTTCATTTATGGAGGATGGTGACACATATTAAATCAGGGGAATGGGAAGAATGGAATATTTTCATACAATCAGTTGATTGGTTCAATAAAAAAAAGGCACTGTCCGTCACCTTTAACATAACTCTTCTTTTCATTAAAATTCCGTTTTTATTTTCTTAAGATTAATTTAGGACTTTTTCATATAATTAGTAAACTTTCTCCATAAATTTGCGTTGTTTCCATAATCTGTTAACTCAAACTGATAGAAATTGGTTTCTCAAGTTAACCCTAGTTCCAAAAATATTGATATTGTTAATCTATCATTTACAAGATTGATTTTATGATTAATGAAATTACTGCAATGTCTGTTAATCATTTCATTTAATAAATATTTAAAAATGAAAGAAGTTGTTGGGAATTTATTTCATTCTGAGTCTGTTCAAGCCCAGGTATCGAATTCACGGAAAATTTTTGAGACTGATTATTGATTAATTTATTGAGTGATTAAACAGGTATAAAGTGAAATTAAAGATCAAATTGCTTCTTAAAGATAGAAGCTGGTGCCCCTTACGAGTGTTATTAGCTTTTCTGATGTATATGAAATGAGATTTGAGCTCAGATTCCAATACATCAATATAAATTAAATAATTCATACCTGATCATATTTATTATTTATTAATATTTCCATTTTATGCTACAGATTTATTGGTGCCCCGTGTGAGGCCTGGTTGAACTTGACACAACTCAGAATGAAAAAAAATTAATACATAAGCTGTGTGTGATTTTGGTCAATTTTAACTCACAAAGGTGCTTCATTGTCTGCAGCCAGTCTATTGTCTCTGTCTCTGTGTCACGAGGGGGAGGGGGTGAATTCGCCCCCCTGATTACTGCTGTGTGTGTGTGTGTGTCTGCTGACCAAGAGAAGGTGGGGGTGAAGAGACCCCACTGCACCCTAGTCAGTTTAATTTTTTTCAATGCATGCTTAAGCGTGACTACACGCTGAATAATTAAAATAGGCCTGGGAACAAAATAGCGAAGAAATCCTATTTGTTTCCCCCATTATTTCAAAACCCCGCAGGCGAAGTAAACCCTTGGGGGATTTAATTGAATTAACCATTGTATAAACTTGTTGAATAAAGTTTAGGGAGACCAAAGTTTTCCCGCCTTTGGAAAGCAAGGCGTGGTTTTATGGACTGAAGCTTGAGCTGCATCCACGTGGCACGTGCACGCTCAGTCGCACACGCGACCGTCAAGCTGTGCATGAAAAAACTGCGCATGTGTAGATCGGCTCAGCGATGCCATCTTAAGTCTAGGTAGAGTTCCCTGTAGCCGCCATTTTGAGTAGAGATCCTTGACTCCTTATGACGTCATTGGGTTTCCTCTTCTTCTGGAGGTGCAGATGAAAACTGCCTCCATCTTGTGGTGAAACATAGGGACTGCAATTTTTATTTAAACTTCTAATCTTTAAAGACGATTTATAACCAAATTAAGTCTTCAAAGTAACTTCAAAGCAATTCATATTATTCGGAATAAACTAAATTTAACACTAATCCAAACTTTTATGCCAAGAATAAAAGGAAAAGGACCTGTTGGCTTCTGAAAGTTTTTTCTCAGTGGTGAAATCCCACTCATTGCATCGATAAGATAAGATAAGATAAGATAAGCCTTTATTAGTCCCACAATGGGGAAATTCCAGGATTGCAACAGCACAGGGATAGCAACACTCAGAGCAACAATCAGAAGGCAAGAAAAAAAAAAACAAGCAAGCAAGAGCAGCTAATATACATATGTACATATTACTATAAAATATATATATACACACACACACAGACACACAGTGCAGAGCATTGTAGCTGGATGGAATAAATATATGAATATATAAACACACAGTGCAGAGCATTGTAGCTAGATGGAATAAATATGTAAATATATAAACACCCACAGTACGGAGCATTGCAGCTAGGTGGAATAAATATGTAAGTATATAAACACACACAGTGCGGAGCATTGTAGCTAGATGGAATAAATATATAGATATATAAAAACACAGTGCGGAGCATTGTAGCTAGATGGAATAAATATATAGATATATAAATATGAACACACCCAGTGCTGAGCATTGTAGCTAGATGGAATAAATATGTAAATATATAAAAACACACAGTGCAGAGCATTGTTGCTAGATGGGATGAAACAGCATAACCGTCTACTTAGTTATCCTACATGGTATGATTATGTGCCCATACATATTCTCACCCTCCATAGCGACCGGTATTTTCCTAGTTGTATGCCGGAGGGGACCATTGTGTAAGTCTATTGCATCTTTTGCATTTAAAAACTATTAGTTTGTTACGTCTTTTTGCTATCTCTGCGAGCAGCCCTGCTTAGGTTGTACAGTCTGACAGCCGTTGGTAGGAAGGACCTACGAAACCTCTCGGTTGTGCACCTGGGATGATGTAGTCTGCTGCTAAATGAGCTCCTCAGTGCATTCAGTACGTCCTGCATAGGGTGGAACTCGGACTCCAGCAGAGATGACAGTTTAGCCACCGTCCTTCTCTCTCCTATCTCCTCCACCGGATCAAGGCGCTACCAAGAGCACGAACATTTATAAACACCCCTATTGTATTTAATCACTTATATAACCACATATTATGATCTTTTAAGCTAAAAGCAAACATGTTTACACACTTTTAAGCAAAAAGTTGCAAACTTTGAAGCTATATGTGTGCTTATTTTGCTGTTTTTAAATGTGATATGGTGTGATTCCCTTCCCACAGAAACCCAGTTTTAGTTTAAGGATTCTAATGCTGATGTTTACTCAAGAGTAACATTAAAGTAGGATTAATCCTGTGCATTTTGACAAATTTACAGACTTAGTGAATATTTATAATTTTTCCTCTTTCTCAAATTTAGGAAACCACATTAAGCAATTAACACTTAAGCAAAGCTAGGTGTTATTTAAACTCATTGTGTCATTTCTGATTCATGTTTTCTCTACAGGAAAAGAAAAACATTTAACCAACCAGCATAATTTTCAAATTTTTCCCAGGATTTAAGAAAAAGTCAAAAAGGTGCAAACATTGATTATTCTGTAAATAAGAAATTTATAGATCACAATCAAGAAAGATCACTATTGGCTTCAATCCTAAGAAATCCTTGGATATCAAATACTCAAACAATTCACTTGTTTCTAATTTGTAAATATTTTAAACATTTAATGCTTCAAATGAAAATAGGCTTTAACAAATAAAGCCAAAGGAAAGCCTTAACTTTAAAAGAAAGTGGAAACTTATAATCTTAAATCTTTAAAGCATTTAGCCTCTTTTGTTTTTGTATTTCATTTGTAAATAAAATCCTCACTTTCAAAGTGACATTTTGCAAAATCCCAAAGCTAGTTATTGATGACAAATTCCAATACTAGACTTGAAAATTAAAGGAAAGAAGTCAATCCACACAACTGAAATTCCTGTTTTGTTTTGTGAAACAAATTCAATCCAATTTCAATTCAACTTTATTTATCAACATACAGTTTCAACGAACAAATTAATTGAAGCATCACTACATTTCTAAATAATTTCAAAATTCTATTTCCCATCCTGCAAGCCTACAAGTTGAAACAAATTCTAAAGGAACTTTCAACTATCACGGTTGTAAAATAAAACACTCAAGGTTAAACCTTGTTGAACAAATTTAAGAATAATCAACAAGTTGAATTTTTTTTAAAAGCTAAATAACAACAGTGGTTAAACATGACGAGTCAACAGACAACCAACCAATTTAACAAACTGGATGACCTTCAAACAACATTGGAAGCATGGACTTCTAATTTAATTTCTAGCTTCACAACACGGGTCAAGGAAACTCAGCCCGAAGAACTGGAGCAACTCGCTGAAGAACTTTTGAATGAACACACTGAAAAACCACCAGAAGGCAAGGACCTCACCAGTGTGTTAGGTAAGTTTGCGCTAACATTAGTCGCAAGATTAAAGGCAGCCAAGAACGAGCTAGCAAATCAACAAACAACAATCCTATCTCTCCAAGAAGAGAATGAAACACTGAAGGAAAATTTGGAACAATCTCAAGAGGAGAATGACAAAACTCAAAACCAACTGGATGAAGCGTTACAAGATTTGGACTGTGCAGAGTCAGAAAAGGAACGGTTGATGCATAACAATGACACGCTTCATCAAGACAACAATGAACTTGAAGATGCCCTTCAAGACACAAAGAAGGAACTCAGAAGAGTTGAAGGTCAACTTGAAAATGTGAAGAAGGACTACAAAGAATGTCAACTGCTCCCAAAGGAAAGACATGAACACCGGGACATCCACCGCGCTCCCTCGCCCGATTCCCGTTTCGAATATGGACGACCGCGTGGACAGCGTGCGTGTGCCCCTTCAGACCGCGACCTTGACAAGATCGCGCAAAATATCACCAAATTTGATCCAGGACCTACGGGTTCACCTGATGCCAAAGTCTATTTACAGGACATTGATTACTACCTGCGTAAGTATCCTGATGCTACGACTGACGATCGCATCTATCTGATCAAACTAACATCTAACAGGTCAGTATCAAAATTCATAGACAGACAGCCGACAAACATCAAAGCAGATTACACGCTGCTCTGCGAAGCCATTGAAAAGGAGTTCTCTGACGACTGCCTACATGCAGGGCTAACCGCAGCCCTAGCCGTGAAGCAAGGACGCTCAGAGCTGACACAAGCCTACTACCAGAGACTCCTACTTGCATATTTTGGATCTCAAAATACACCAGGGATGGAAGAAGATCACAATTTCAAGACCCTCTTCATCCAAAACCTCCATCCCACTGTGAGTCATTACCTAGGAGTTACAGCTAACCCAAAATCAAACTCAATAAGTCAGCTGAGAGAGTTTGCACACTATGCGTTCCAAAAACAGCAACAAAGTCGCAACAAGCACGCTGAGCCTGCCACAGTGCTAGCTATTAGCGATGCATCTAACACCTTGGAGTTGGAAGGAGCTCCTCGCTCTTCTCCACCTCTTACACCGCGAGTACATCAACAGCCGAAGCATTTTCCCAAGCGACCTCAACAAGGTCCAAACCACACTAGGTCCTCTGGATATCACTTTGGACCAACTTTGCGAAAACCCGACTACCGTCGTAGACCATATCCACGGGATAGGTCACAAGAACGCGATACGGACTACCATGATGACAGATACCGATACGAAGACACGCGTAACCGCGACAAATGGTCTCCATCCCATCACAGAAGCTCAGAAGCACAGACCTATCACAAACCTTGGAAGGAAGAAGAAACTCCTACATTCACTAGAGAAGCTATTGAAATTGTCCAACACCTCCTAGCAGAGATTCAAAACTACAAAGAGAATAAAACTGCTAACATTCTAGCTATATCAGCTGTGCCAACTCAAAACAAGTGTTCCAAACGAAGGAAACGCAAGAAGAAAATTCCTCATGCAAATGAGGAAGGACCGAAGGACTCAACGCAGACCAGTGCTGTCATGGCAGCCCAACCACAGGTCACAGACCACTCCTCTAACATGTCGCAACTCTGTGTCGAACCGCCGGTTCCACAATTTCTATGCGATTTAAACGAGAGGTGGGTGGCACGGAAATTCTACCTTCCACTGACCCTTGAAGACATGGTGTGTCAGGACGCTGTTTTAGACACCGCTGCTGACATCACTCTCATGTCACACACCCTTTTTGACAAACTACGTGTAGCCGCTAACCGCGCTAACAAACATTTGAAACTGGAACCCTGTTCATTAGCTGTGCGACCATATGCGCTCACTAAAACAACCCTGTTGGGCGTATCACTACTAAACATGTCCATTGGACCCATGACCTTGACACATCCGGTCTACGTGTCCAAACTTGACGCCATTCCATTACTTGTTGGCAAAGACCTACTAAACCGTTTTGAGCCACTGATTGATTTCAAGAACCTCAAACTATGGGCTCAAACGCAACACCCTCACCCATTTGACCCAACAAGGACAACTGAATCACAGTGCTTTGTTCTGAACACTTTAGACACCCCAAGTCTCACACAACTAGCACTGTTGGAACAACTGCAACCGAGTGAAAGCGACCGCCAAGACCAAGGTGAGTACTGTCCTAAAGAAGTCAAAAGTCACCTTCAAATACAAGGTCAAGCCAAACAGTCAAATGATCTTGAAAACTCAATGGCCGAGCAGAAAACCCCACACGCCCCCCTTGAAACCCTTGATACCCATGAGTCAATGGTGGTGTCACATTTTGAAACCCACCCACCCACCCATGAGGCCTGCATGGTCACAAGAGCCACACCAACCGGCTCTCTAGACCCTCTAAAACCTCAACTTTTTGTGACAACGAACCCAACTTTTGCAAACGCAAGGCGCACAGTCACTCAACCTTGCAACCAAATGATCCATGAAACCGTCAAACACCGGTCGGATAAAACGGTACATGCGCGACCCGCATCTAAACCCTATGACATACCAAACCTGAAACCACTTCATGCGACACAATCTTCTCTGCAGCTATACAATGGCACTCCTGTTCATGCTTCCGACAAACCATCATCGCCACCGCTCAGAGTTCCTCGAAACCAGAGGGGGGTGATGACTGCCAATGCCTATAACATTCCAGTTGCAGAACACAAAAGCGTCAAAACGACATACAAAGCTCCCAAGGCTGTATGTCAAAACCATTCGGACCGATTTGCCAAACGACACAAAGCGTACAACGATCAAAAACTCTCGCATGACAAACTGCGAAGGGGGGACAAGATCTTCCACCCCACATTTGTACCACAGACACCTGAAGTAAATTTACAGGAAAGGAAAATCACTCCTAAATTCCTGCCCAAGTGGATGAATCCACACATTGTCACCAACAAATTTTGGCCACTCAAGTGCCAAATCCAAGACCCCATTTTCAAATGGGCTCACCAAAATCAGAGTAACCTTTACCAAAACCCCATGGGACTTGTCGGGTACAACACTGTCAAAGTAAGTCCATAAATAAGATTAAAATTAAACCTACGTCTGAGAAATAACTGTAGCTAACTACTAGCCTCAGGTACACTCAGTCAAATCTCTCCAAACAATTAGTTAACTGCATCAAACTTCCAGAAGGAAAGGGTATATTAAAACCAAATTAGCCCTTAAACTAATTTCAAAGACCTCTGTAAAATCTAATAAACTTCAATCAACTTACTGTTACCAAATAGGATACACAAGACTATTCAACCCATTAGCTTGAGCTAATAATCTTAAAACTCCCATCAAAGGTGAGAAAAACAAGCACAAGGTTTAGAGTTCAATCTCTTAAGCTCTATTCTGTAATTTCCCAGTTTTGGGATCAATAAAGTACATCCATCTAAAAGAAATCATTCCACCTCTAAGAGGAATTTTCATTTGCCAACCAGGTATCTAAAGAAAGATAAACAAGAAGATTAAGATCCAAAACCACTCACTTTTGTTTACCAAGATGATGGCCCTCCTGTTTATCAGTTTAGCCATCTGCCTAGCAATCACACCCACTGTTACCCAGTCAGAATTGGGCCAAGCCAAAACGAAAGGTCAAAGATCCTCGGGTGGATTCTTGATAACAGCCCCATCGTTAGAGCCTGTAGTTAACCTTAGCATGCCCACTGTTAACTCGGTCAACACCGCTAAACCGAAACGCCAGGTTGTCGAACCACAAATGGTTACCAAAATCTTACAAGACACTGTGTTGGTTTTGAATGCTTGCTTCGAAGCTTCAGTCAAACTCAACAAGGTCTTGAACTCTTTGCTGTTTGTGTTAAAGGTTGACAATGCTCACACACAGCCAATGTATATGTTACTCTCAGAAGTAGCTAGAAACATTAGCTTTTCAGTTAACGCTTTAGCAATGAATATGCTCTCTCATCATATCCTTTTTGCAGTAAATCCAAATTTACTTCTCATCGCCATCCAAAGAATGATAACGACATCCTATGCCCACTCAGTCTTTCTGAACAAAAGCCTCAAACACCCTATGATTTGGACATCTGTGGAACCATGGTTTAGTCTAACTAAACAAATTCAATTTGAACCTCCTTGAGTCACCTCAATATTGATTAGTCTGAATCTACCTCAATATGAAAGAATTTTAATTTTTGCTTTGACTAAGATTTTTGGATACATGATTGTGTATATACAAATAATCCTTTATACTTTAGATTTTATGCACATTTAAACAGTTTTTGAAATTTTGACTAGATATTTTTCAGCAAACCCAAAACATTTATATCAAGTATGTCAAAACCCACATACTCCTAGTTCACTTTTTTTGTACCCAGAATTTTTAAGTCTTTACAGGCTTATACAGAACTTTAGTATATCCTAGACAATTAACAATGTTTATATTGGTCATGCCCAAATTATTTTTGAAATTTCCAGAAGTTTTTCAGAAAACCAAATTTAAGGACCTACACTTTGGAATAGATACTGTTTACAAGCTTAAGACGTATCGACATCAGAACTTTAGTTCAGCATTTGGATCAAGCCTCGCCAAATTGGAATTTGATGCCTAGGATTGCTATCAACGCTGAATCAACGTCACCATTGATACCAGAGGGGGGACTGTAGCATCATCTCACTTTGGCTCAGCAATAATTATTCTTCTGCTTAAAGACATTTTGTTTCATCCAGGAATAACACAAAGAAATGGATTTTCTTCCCCCAGGCCACAGCTGAAATCCCCATTCTTTTGTTAAAACCAACCTAAGGAATGTCCCCAATGTCCGGCTTCACTTTTTATTGCCCCCATAAAACCTACACAACCCACAGACTCAGCTAATTTCCTTAACTCTGGACATGCTGATTTACCAGTGAACTTTAAAGTACATTATTACAAACTCAATTCTAAACCGTCCATTCTTTTCATGAACTAGAAAAATGCAGATGGACTCTGATGTTTTTGAATGTGAAAAATCATAATTATGTGTGAATGCATTAAGCTGTGGTTTTATATAAATGCATGTTAATGTTTTAGAATGAATGTGTTATTCCTGCATTTGATTGTTAGAAGCACTGCTTATAATTTATACTAATCACTCATGTTATCTTAGTTTATTACGTAAAGGGAAATATTAACGGCCAGTATGTAGCTAAAGTTTTGCCTCCAAAACCATGTGTCTCAACAGCCAATCTCTGCATGACAACTCTTCATCCCAAAGAGCTCCCAAACAATAGACGGTTTGTCATTGGGATGGAAAGTTCATTGTGCTTCCCACAAAGGACTCTCATTGGCTGAGATCCCAGAAGCCCGTGGAACTTAAATAGCAGAGAGACCCCTGCTTCAGCCTCTTTCCCGGATCTTTTTTCGGCTGCTCTCTCTTTTGCTCCAGATCCTCTTTCCGGCTCCCCCTTTCTTTGATCTCTCTATTGTCCGTCGAATGGCTCCTCACACACAGCAAGGAAGAACAAAGGACTGCGTCTGACAAAGACTTCGACCACGTGTCGCTTTTCTGGAAGCACGGAGAGCAGATAACGCGTTAATTGTTTATGTAACTTTTGTATTTTCTTTTTCTCTTAAATACCTAGGAATTCCTATTTCTTTGAGCTCAATTCTTAATCGGAGTTAAACTCCAATTTTTATTCATCACTTTTCTTGTTTTTCTTTGTTAAACTTTCTGTAAAACCACCGTTTGTTGATTTTAATGTAAACTTAATCTTGACTTTATTTTATAATATTTTTCTTGACCAAGCACCCACCAGAAGCTACTATTTTTATCTAAAATCTGAAGCCTTATTAATTTGAGATCGGATTAGATTATCTTTTAATTATTATCGAAGACCTCTTGAGAAGACGCAGCTCCACATCACGTGCAGCTGAGGAATCAAGGCTTGTTCATCACATCGCTGAAGAAAAGTCGTCATCATCTAGCCCAGTTTCAACTCTGGGTCATACAGCCAAAATCCAGCATCTTCGACGGGCTTGACCGTGTAAAGGGTCGAACTGTGGATGCTGAAATATCTGCGGGCAGATATTTTCCTCTAACATCCATGAAATCTTTGGCTGAGGACGACTACAGAACCATCATCACCGAGGAATCACGTGAGCTGCAAAAACTTAATTCATCTGCTGAATTAAAATTTTTGAGGTTCGGTAATAATTTGTATAGCTAATCAGATGCAAAATTAAGAAGCCCTTAACATAATTCTTCTTTTCATTAAAAATTCTGTTTTTATTTTCTTAAGAATAATCAGGACTTTTTCATATAATTAGTAAACTTCTCCATAAAATTTGCGTTGTTTCCATAATCTGTTAACTCAAACTGATAGAAATTGGTTTCTCAAGTTAACCCTGGTTCCGAAAATATTGAAATTGTTAATCTATCATTTACAAGATTGATTTTTATGATTATTGAAATTACTGCAATGTCTGTTAATCATTCATTTAATAAATATTTAAAAATTGAGAGAAGTTGTTGGGGAATTTATTTCATTCTGAGTCTGTTTCAAGCCCAGTATCGAATTCACGGAAAATTTTTGAGACTGATTATTGATTAATTTATTGAGTGATTAAACAGGTATAAGTGAAATTAAAGATCAAATTGCTTCTTAAAGATAGGAAGCTGGCGCCCCTTACGAGTGTTATTAGCGTTTCTGATGTATATGAAATGAGGATTTGAGCTCAGATTCCAATACATCAATATAAATTAAATAATTTCATACCTGATCATATGTATTATTTATTAATATTTCCATTTTATGCTACAATACTATTAGGGTCGTCATGTTTTTTTGCTACATCTCTCTGCGAACAGCCCTGCTTAGGTTATACAGTGTGACAACCGTAGGGTAAGAAGGACCTGCGGAAAACCTCTCGTTGTGCACCTAGGATGATGTAGTCTACTGCTAAATGAGCTCCTCAGTGCGTTCAATATGTCCTGCATAGGGTGGGTCTCAGACTCCAGCAGAGGATGACAGTTTAGCCACTATACTTCTCTCTCGCCTATCTCCTCCACTGGGTCAAGGCGTTTCCCCAGGACAGAGCTAGCTTTCTTGATCAGTTTGTTCAGTCTCTTCCAATCGGCTGCTATAATGCCGTTGCCTCCAGCAGACCACTCCAAAAGTGATGCTGATGCCACCACCATGTTGTAGAATGTCTTCAGCAGTGCCCCTTGTACACAAAAGACCTGAGCCTCCTCAGTAGGAACAGCCTGCGCTGTCCCTTCTTGTAGAGGCATCGGTGGTGACCAGTCTAGTTTATTGTTCAGATGAACACCCTGTACTTGTAGAATGTCACCATCTCAATGGTCTGTTCCCTGTATGTTTACTGGTGCTGTGAGGGGGTTGTCCTTGCCGTGCGGCAGTCCACCACCAGCTCCTCAGTTTTCCTCCGCGTTGATCTGGAGGCAGTTCCGATGTGCACCAGTCCACGAAGTCCTGGTAAGTCCTCTGTACTCAGCTTCATCTCCGTTGGAGATGAGGCCCGACATATGCAGAGGTCGTCAGAGAACTTCTGTAGATGGTAGTGTGTTGTGTTGTGTGAGAATGTCCGCAGTATAAAGGGTGAACCAGGAAGGGAGCCAAAACCGTGTCCCTGGGGGGCCCCCGTGCTAACCGATGATCGTGGTCAGACACACAATCTCAGGTTCTCACAAACTGTGGCCGGTTAGTGAGGTAGTCCAGGATCCATGATGACAGGTGCTCGTCCACACCCTGCGCACAGCAGCTTGTCCTTCAGGAATCATCGGTTTGAATGGTGTTGAAAGGCACTGGAGAAGTCAAGAACATGATCCTCAATGCATTCCCGGGCTTTCTTCAGGTGGGACAGAGAACGGTGAAGGAGGAAGATCACTGCACCTCACCCCAATGTCATGCTGGTAGGCGAACTGGAGTGGATCCATCGTTGGTCCCACCAGGGGGCAGAGGTGAGCAAGGAGCAGTCCTCTCCAGGGTCTTCATCATGTGAGCCGTCAGGGCCACTGGTCTGTAGCTGTTCAGACCTTTGGGGTGGGAAGGTCTTTGGTACAGGTACCACACAAGATGTTTTCCACAACTGTGGTACCCTCCCCAGCTCAGCTCAGGTTGAAGATATGCTCCACAATCCCACACAGTTGGTCTGCACAGGACTTGAGGAGTTTCCGCGCTGATGCCGTCGGTCCCGCAGCCTTCCTAGCCTTGATCTTCCTCAGCTCCGTCCTCACCTGGGTCATAGTGAGGGTCAGGTTTGGGGGCTTTGTGCTGGGAGTGGGGGGGGTGTTGGTGGAGTGGGGTGTGGACAGCAGGTCTCGATGACTATAGAGGCAGCAGTGGTTGTTGTGCAGTCGGGGGGGAGGGCGACTGGTCAAACCTATTAAAAACAGGTTCAAATTGTTTGCCCACTCCCTGCCCCCCATGGCCTGGGGGGAGGTATTCTGGAGCCCAGAGATGGTTTTAAAGGTTTCTCCAGACCCCGCTGATGTCGCTCTGTTGCAGCTTGTCCTCCATCTTCTTCCTGAAAGCTGGTCCTTGCCTTCCTCTGATCTTCCTCCTCAGCTCCCTCTGTATGGACTTCAGCATCAACCTGTTCCCCGACCTGAAGATCCTCTTCTTCTCTCTCAGAAGTGTTTTTATCTCAGGGTTGATCCAGGGTTTGTTGTTCGAGCAACACCATATGGTCTTGGTGGGTACGGCGTTGTCCACACAGAAGCCGATGTAGTCCGTGATGGTGTGAGTGAGACCAACGATGTCCTCACCATGTGGATCTCAGAGCTGCTCCCAGGCAGTGATTTCAAAACAGTCCTTTTGCGCGTCCATTGCCTCCTCAGACCATAACTTCACCGTGCGCATGACCGGAGGTTGTCTGTGTACTAAGGGTTTGTACACCGCAGAAGATGAACCAAGTTGTGATCCGATCTCCTGAGTGGGGGAGTGGTGATGAGTGTACGCCTCCTTAGTATTTGCATAGAATAAGTCCCAGTGTTTTATTGTCTCTAGTGTGGCATGTGACATACTGGGTGAACGTGGGTAGAATGGGAGACAGTGAAATATGGTTGAAATCGCCTGAGATGAGGAGAAGAGCATCTGGGTGTTCTGTCTGCAGCCTGCCAGTTACTGAGTGGATGATGTCACGCGCTATCCCAGCGTTCGCCGTTGGATTTGCATAAATAACAATACAGATCACGTGTGAGTATTCCCTCGGGAGATATGTAGGCCGCATTCTAACAGCTAGCAACTCATTGTCTTTGCTACAGTGCTGTTCCTTAACCGTGATATGTCCCGGTCTGCACCAGTTGTTATTGACATACATTATCACTCCTCCGCCCTTTGTCTTCCCACTGTCTGGTGTTCGGTCCGCCCATATTGTGTGGAAACCGTCCAGTTCGATGTTAGCATTTGTCGCTAGTTCTGTTTGATTGATAACTTGATTGATAACTGATAATTGATAATAATATAATAATAATTATAATAACTGATAACTCAGCAGTCCTTTTCAATGGGAGCTTATTCTATGAAATGTCGTGGTGTTGCCATCCAGGCGGGGGCACACGTGGTCACCCACTGCTGCCTTTAAATCAAAAAAGCAGAAGAAGACGTGAACACCCCAGAGCGCATGCGCTCGAGCTGTGCAGAGCAAAAATAAACTCACCCTTTCCAGGTTACGCTGAAGAATCACACTGATCAGTGGAGAATCACAACAAGTTCCAATGGCAAGTTCAGTGTCCACCGCCTATTTCAAATCAACACACGGCGGACAAACGGACTGCAGCGAGGAAGAAGACGACGCAAACAAAAACCTATCCCTGCTGCCTGCAGACCGGACTCATGTTCCCACTGAGGTAGCAAATGTCAGAGGGAGCCCAGATCGTTCTGGGTTTGCCTGGATTTCCAGGGTAATGTGATAATCTTTAACATGCAACAGATGAATCAGCTCACAATTGATTTTCCTGTTAAAACAGTCTAGCAGTGCATCTCAGAAATTAGAATATGTAAAGTTTTTTTTTAATATAACTAAATATATATATATTTTTATGACATTGGTATAGTTTTAAAATAAATAAAAAAAAATCATATTTGTAATTTACTGAGATGTAACAGCACATAGTACACACTATACAGTGCAAAATTTGCTAAACTACAAAAAATGTCATTGTCTGTAGCAAAAAAAAATGCAAATGGTACAATAAATTACTGAGGAATATGATATTTATGATGTCTGGGTTTAGAATCCAGGGTTTAGAATACATCATAGTCCTGAAACAGCTTTAGTGAAGGTCACTAATGACCCCCTTATCACATCTGATAATGGACTTGTTTCTGTACTTGTCCTTTTGGACCTTAGTGCAGCTTTTGATACTATCAATCATAATATTTTACTTGATAGACTACAACACCTTGTTGGACTTAAAGGAACTTTGCTGCAGTGGTTCAGAATCAGAATCAGAATCAGAATCAGAATCAGAATCAGGTTTATTGCCATTGTTCATGTAGTACACAAACTAGGAATTTGTCTCGGTACAGTGCTGCAACATTAAACATGATAAGATAAGAGAAATAAACTATACATGTAATAAAGTGTAGGATAAGATTAAGTGATACTGGTCAACAGTTAAAATATATATTAGCCAGCAGCAGATACTGTGGAGAACTATATAGTGCAGTCGGTAATGCAGGAAGAAAACAGTGATGATTAACATGAGTCTGGTTGAGCTGCTGTACATGGTGCACGAGAGTCACTTAGTGTTCAGCAGTCTAATGGCAGAGGGGAAGAAGCTGTTCATGTGACGGGAGGTTTTAGTCTGGATGGACCGAAGTCTTCTACCAGAGGGGAGGGGGGGCAAACAGTACGTGACCAAGGGTGTGAGGGATCGGCTATGATCCGGCCAGCACGCCTCCGGGTCCTGGAGATGTACAGATCCTGGAGAGATGGGAGCTTGCAGCCGATCACCTTCTCAGCAGTGCGCACGACGCGCTGCAGCCTTAGTCTGTCCCTGGCAGTGGCTCCTGCGTACCACACGGTTATGGAGGTGGTGAGGATGGACTCGAGAGCTTCAGAGCTTGTTTATCCAATAGGTTCCAGTTTGTTCATGTCAGTAATGAGTTTTCTTCCAACTCAAAGCTCAGTCATGGAGTTCCACACAGATCTGTGCTAGGCCCTATTCTTTTTAGTTTATATATGCTTCTGCTAGGCAACATTATTTGAAAACACTGTATAACATTGTAACATTTTTATTGTTATGCAGATGACACACAATTATACTTGTCAATGAAGCCAGACGATAGTAATCAATTAGCCAAATTAGAGGCCTGTCTTAAGGAAATCAAACCTTGGATGACTTGTAATTTCCTGCTATTAAATTCAGATAAGACTGAAGTCATTGTAGTTGGTCCAAAAAACCTTAGAAATACCTTTCCAAATCAAACTCTTAGTTTGGATGCGGTTACTATTTCTCTTAATAGTTCTGTGAGGAACCTTGGAGTTATTTTTGATTAAGATTTGTTCTTTAATTCACATATTAAACTTGTTTCTAAGATGGCCTTCTATCATTTGCATAATATTGCCAGGATTAGGAGTGTCTTGTCTCAGAGTGATGCCGAGAAACTGATCCACACTTTTGTTAGCTCTAGATTAGATTAGTGTAACTCTTTATTAACAGACTGTCCTAAAACATCTTTAAAAAGTCTTCAGTTGATCCAAAATGGTGCAGCTAGAGTTTTAGTACTAGAAAGAAAGATCACATCTCTCCGGTTCTGGTCTCCCTTCATTGGCTTCCCATAGAATTTAGAATTAAGTGTAAAATCATTCTTCTCACTTACAAAGCTCTAAATAATCAGGCCCCTTTTTATTTAAAAGATATGTTACTACCCTATCATCTTCAACAGAGCACTATGCTCCAAAAATGCAGGATTACTTGTAATACCTAGAATCTCCAAAAGTACAATGGGAGTTCCAAGGTCGGTTCCAAGGTTGTCATAGCCAGGAGCGGCACTGGGGTTAAGCTCCCAGTGCTCATAAAATGCTCCTTATGGCGTGCGTCTCGAAAAGCCTCTGACAACTAAGTCCAACTCCTAGCCTGCCCGTGTGGTTTAGTCTCTAAGCCTGGCAGAACTGCTTTTACTAATAGGAGAAGGGGCGAGGGCGGATCTCTGGTGCCTTAAAACCAGATGCTTCGGGTAGATGGTGGCTCGTCAACCTGGGAAGGTAGCCCATCTAGGGGAAAGTAAACCCTGATTTCAAACCTCCACTGCCTTGCGGCATACCCGGTCACGGGAAAGGCTTCGGGAGTCAACCCTGAGGAAAAATCCGGAGTCGGAGCCCCTAAGGCAGTTCTATGTTGTGCTCAACATCGCTCTGGCAGCTCCTGCAACGGCGCTGGTGCCAAACTGTAGCAGCCCTGCTTTTCCTTTGGATTCATCAGTGACGTGGAGAGGGGGGACATGCTGCATGGGCAACATCTTGTCCTCCATATCTTCCTGCCCAGGCTTGAATCCTACCGACGCCAACGCTGGAAGGTAGAACACCGGATCACTGGAGAGGACACTCCAGCTTCGCCTTTGGCGTAGACAAAACACGGGGAATGACAGTTACCAGTTATAAGCCACCGCTCAATTGGCGTAGAACGCGGCGCCAGGGGTTGTTCCCGACAGTGGGAGGGATCATCGGATCTCACTGGACAGCTACCGCCCGCCTCAAGCTGGGCAGCCCCCAGCCAATAAGGTGTTGTCCCGCCACAGCTTGCTTTCCTCATTGGGTGCATGGGGATGAGGAGAAGTCCGAACAGCAGGCTGAGAACCTTCGCACCAGGCAAGGACAATAAAACAAAAGAGACCAACTCTAAAACTGGAAACTTGGAACGTCCGCACTATGATGACAGGACTCGCTGCTAACCTCAAGGACATCAGCGACACCAGGAAGACTGCCATCATCAATAATGAGCTGAAGAGACTGGGAGTGGATATCGCCACTCTCCAGGAAACACGGTTGGCTGGCGCAGGCACACTAAGAGAGAAGGACTACATGTTCTACTGGCAGGGAAAGGGCAGTGATGAACACAGGGAACACGGAGTGGGCTTTGCAGTGAAGAACACCTTGCTGAAGATGGTGGAACCGGGCAGCACTGGCTCTGCATGACTCCTTACCCTCCGACTGAACACCACTCAAGGCCCAGTCACCCTCGTCAGTGTGTATGCCCCAACACTGACAGCCACACCAGAGGCAAAAGACGAGTTCTACGAGAATCTCGCAACAACTGTCAGGACCATCCCCAACTCTGAACAACTCATTCTCCTTGGAGACTTCAATGCCAGAGTGGGTGCTGACCACGACTCCTGGCCCTCCTGTCTTGGACCTTTTGGCGTGGGAAGAATGAACGACAACGGACAGCGGCTGCTCGAGTTCTGCACATATCATGATCTATGCATCACAAACTTGTTCTTCAAGACCAAGCCCCAACACAAGGTTTCCTGGCAACATCCGCGCTCAAAGCACTGGCACCAGCTGGACTTGATCCTGACCAGGCGCACCTCACTGAAGAACGTGCTAATCACCCGTTCGTTCCAGAGTGCAGATTGCGACACAGACCATTCATTGGTGTGTTACAAGGTCAAGCTGCAGCTGAAGAAATTCCATCGTGCTAGACAGCCTGGAAAGGCACGGATTGACACCAGCAAGATGGCTCAACCAGAACTTGTTGAGCAGTTTGCCTCCACCTTTGAGAAGGAACTTGGTGTACCACAAGAAGGAGAATCTGCAAAGCAGAAGTGGGAAGAGCTGCGAAACACCATCCACCGCACAGCCTTGGCTACCTTTGGGAGGAAGACCTCGAAGTCACAGGACTGGTTTGATGCCAAGTTGACCGAGATGACCCCCGTCATTGAAGCCAAGCGCTCAGCACTTGCTGAGTACAAGAAGTACCCAAATGAGAAGAATCTCCAGATTCTCAGGGCTGCGAGAAGCAAAGTTCAGCAGACTGCTCAGCGCTGTGCCAACGAGTACTGGACTCAGCTCAGCCAAGACATTCAAACCGCTGCCATAACAGGGAACATTCGTGGCATGTATGATGGCATCAAGAAAGCACTTGGTCCGGCCCAGAGCAAGACGGCCCCCCTCAAATCCTCCACTGGGGTGATGATCACAGAAAAGAACAAGCAGATGGAGAGATGGGTGGAACACTACTCCGACCTCTACTCCAGACAGAACACCGTGACACTGTCAGCCCTTGATGCCATCGACTGCCTGCCATCCATGGACGAACTTGACGCCGAGCCAACCATCGACGAACTCAGCAAGGCCATTGATAGCTTGGCCGCTGGCAAGGCACCCGGCAACGACGGCACACCCCCTGACCTGATCAAGCACTGCAAGACCGCCCTACTGCTGCCATTGCATGACGTCCTCTGCCAGTGTTGGAAGGAAGGTGCCGTACCACAGGACATGAGGGATGCCAAGATCATCACCCTCTACAAAAACAAAGGGGAGAGAAGCGACTGCAACAACTACAGGGGCATCTCCCTCCTCAGCGTTGTTGGTAAAGTCTACGCACGAGTTGTTCTCGTTCGTCTACAGAAGCTTGCCAAACGTGTCTACCCAGAGTCTCAGTGTGGCTTCCGCGTTGAGCGATCGACGGTAGACATGATATTCTCCATCCGCCAACTCCAGGAGAAATGCAGAGAACAGAACATGCTCCTGTACGTCGCCTTCATCGACCTCACCAAAGCGTTCAATTTGGTCAGCAGAGAGGGCCTTTTCAAGATCCTGCCAAAGACAGGATGCCCACCAAAGTTGCAAAGCCTCATCGAATTGTTTCACACCAACATGCAGGGGATAGTGCAGCACGATGGCAAAGTCTCAGAGCCATTCAACATATGCAGCGGAGTGAAACAGGGCTGTGTACTTGCACCAACCCTCTTTGGGATTTTCTTTGCTATGCTGCTGTGCTGAGGCATGCCTTCAGCACAGCAACAGAGGGAATCTACCTGCACACAAGATCTGACGGCAGGCTTTTCAACCTCGCCCGCCTGAAAGCCAGAACCAAAGTACGCGAGGCTCTAATCAGAGACATGCTGTTCGCAGACAACGCTGCAGTCGCAACCCACACACAGCAGGAGCTTCAGACCCTGATGGACCGCTTCTCCCAGGCATGCAAGGACTTCGGGCTTACCATCAGCCTGAAGAAGACTAACGTCTTGGCGCAAGGCACGGAAGCACCACCAACCATCACCATCGATGACTACGAGCTGGAGGTCGTGAATCAGTTCACGTACCTGGGGTCCACGATCAGCAACAACCTCTCCCTTGATACAGAGATTGACAAGAGGATTGGAAAATCAGCCTTCACACTCGCTCGCCTCACCACACGAGTGTGGGAGAATCCCAAACTCTCTGTCAAGACGAAGATGGCAGTGTACAACGCCTGCGTCATCAGCACACTGCTCTATGGGAGTGAGACGTGGGCAACATACGCCCGGCAGGAAAAGAGACTGAACTCCTTCCACTTGCGCTGCATTCGCCACATCCTGGACATATCCTGGCAGGACAAAGTGCCCAACACAGAAGTTCTGTCCCGCGCCGGCCTTCCCTCCATGTTCACTCTACTCAGACAGCGCAGGCTTCGCTGGCTAGGCCACGTTCACCGTATGGAGGATGGCAGAATCCCCAAAGACGTCCTCTACGGAGAACTGGCAACTGGCAGGAGAGACGTTGGCCGCCCACAGCTGCGCTTTAGAGATGTCTGCAAGAGAGACATGAAGGAACTGGAGATCAACACAGAGCGCTGGGGGGACCTTGCAATGGACCGCTCCAAATGGAGAGGCACCCTGACCAGACAGCTCAAGGCAGGTGAAGAGAGACTGACTGCTGCAGCAGATGAAAAAAGGACCCGCAGGAAGAACCGCCACAGACCCAGCAGCACAGAGACCACCCACAAGTGCGACCTGTGTGACAGGGACTGCCATTCGCGCATCGGCCTGTTCAGCCACAGGCGGTGCTGTTCCAGCAGAGTAGACGTTTAGGATTCTCTTCCATGGTCATCATAGACCGACGGAGGCCGACGACAATGGGAGGCAGAGCCTTCAGTTATCAAGCTCCTCTCCTTTGGGAACAGCTGCCAATCTGGATTCGGGAGTCAGATTCAATCTTTGTTTTTAAGAATAGGGTTAAAACCTTTCTTTTTGATATAGCCTATAATTAGGGAGGGATCAGGTGCCCCTGAAGCCTCCCTTAGTTATGCTGCTAATAGGTTTAAACAGCTGGGGGACCTCCAACAATGCACTGGGCTTCACTCCTTTCTTCACTCTCAATGAAATATTTGAAGAGTTTGTTTGCAAAAACCGATAAACGCCACTTCCATGAAAATTTCCCTCTGGTGATGCTGGGATAGGCTCCAGTCCCCCCGCTACCAGAACAGGATTAAGCGGAAGAAGATGAATGAATGAATGAATGAATAATACAAGGGTTAATAAAAGAAATGGAAGAGAAATGTGACAAGTCACATGGACAAATTTATCTGAAAATGTGCTTTTAAGAAGTGTCATCTTTTCATGGACATTCTTTAATAAGACCACAGCTGTTTCCAGCAGGCTAATATCATTTGCTTTTACACATTATTTTAAGCTGATGTTTTAGCTGCTTTTAGTTCTGTATTTTTTAAACAACAACAAAAAAATCAAATAAATTTTTTGCTCAATTTCAAATAAAACATAACAGTTTAATCATAATAATACAGGGGAACACGAAATGTGTTTTTAACTCCAAATAAATAGCTTTAAAATTCTAAAATCTAAAACTTAAATCCTAAAAATGGAAAGTTTTACAGGAGAACACAAAGTAAATTACTAGGGTGCCTCTTGCCCAAAGATGCTGGGATAGGCTCCAGCCCCCTGCAACCCGAAAAGGATTAGGCGGAAGATGGATGGATGGGTTCAAAAGATGGATTCAATAATCTGGATCAATCCATGTTTGACTGAGCCGATATCGATCCACAAATTCTGTGGACTGATCTTTTAATATCATGCTTTTACGTCTGAACGTCTGCCGAGTCTGATTGGGTCGGAACCAAGTCAGTGAGCCAGAATCAGAATCAGAATCAGAATGAGATTTATTGCCATTGTTCATGTAGTACACAAACTAGGAATTTGTCTCGGTGCAATGCTGCAACATTAAACATGGAGTAGCACTAAAGATAAAAATAAAAAACTATGCATGCAATAAAAGGTAGAATATGAATAAGTAATACTAATCTATGCAATTTTTAAATATATTAACAAGCAGCAGATATTGTGGAGTTCCACATAGTGCAGTCGGTAGTGCAAAAAGAAAACAGTGATAATTGTCATGAGTCCGGTTGAGCTGCTGTACGTAGTGCACGAGAGTCTAATAAGTCACTTAGTGTTCAGCAGTCTGATGGCAGAGGGGAAGAAGCTGTTCATGTAGCGGGAGGTTTTAGTCTGAATGGACCGAAGTCTTCTGCCTGAGGGGAGGGGAGCAAACAGTGCGTGTCCAGGGTGTGAAGGGTCGGCTATGATCCGACCTGCACGCCTCCGGGTCCTGGAGATGTACAGATCCTGGAGGGATGGGAGCTTGCAGCCGATCACCTTCTCAGCAGCGCGCACAACGCGCTGCAGTCTTAGTCTGTCCCTGGCGGTGGCTCCTGCGTACCACACGGTGATGGAGGTGGTGAGGATGGACTCGATGATGGCCGTGTAGAACTGCACCAACATCTTGGTGGGTAGCTTAAGCTTCCTCAGCTGCCGCAGGAAAAACATCCTCTGCTGGGCCTTTTTGATGAGGGAGCTGATGGTCGGCTCCCACTTGAGGTCCCGGGTGATGGTGGTGCCCAGGAAGCGGAAGGAATCCGCAGTGGTGATGGGAGAGTCTCTGAGGGTAAAGGGGGGGGGGCAGAGGGGCTGTGACTTTTCTGAAGCCCACGATCATCTCCACTGTCTTCAGAGCGTTCAGCTGCAGGTTGTTGTGGCTGCACCAGGATGCCAGCCGGGCCACCTCTCTCCTGTAGACGGACTCGTCGCCGTTGGAGATGAGCCCGATGAGGGTGGTGTCGTCCACAAACTTGATCAGCTTGACAGACTGGTGGCTGGAGGTGCAGGAGTTGGTGTACAGGGAGAAGAGCAGGGGGGAAAGTACACAGCCCTGGGGTGATCCGGTGCTGATGCTAACAGAGTCTGACACAGTTTTTCCCAGCTGCACATGCTGCCTCCAGTCCGTCAGGAAGTCAGTGATCCACCTGCAGAGGGAGACAGGCACGTTGAGCAGGGACAGCTTGTCCTGGAGCAGAGCGGGGCGGATGGTATTGAATGCAGAGCTGAAGTCCACAAACAGGATCCTGACGTAGGTTCCCGGAAAGTCCAGGTGCTGCATTATTACTCATTATTATTATTATTATTATTACTTATTATTCTACACTTATTGCATGTTTTTAGTCTTTTAGTTTTTTAGTTTATCTCTTTATCTCATCATGTTTTTAATGTTGCAGCATGGCACCGAGACAAATTCCTAGTTTGTGTACTACATGAACAATGGCAATAAATCTGATTCTGATTCTGCAGGATGGAGTGGAGGGCCAGGTTGACTGCGTCGTCCACAGACCTGTTGGCTCTGTAGGCAAACTGCAGTGGGTCCAGGAGGGGAGTGGTGATGGTCTTGAGGTGGGGCAGGACCAGGCGCTCAAAGGACTTCATGACTACAGAGGTGAGCGCTACAGGTCTGTAGTCGTTAAGTCCAGTGATCCGTGGCTTCTTGGGGACAGGGATGATGGTAGAGGTTTTAAGGCAGGCCGGCACGTGGCATGACTTCAGGGAGGTGTTAAAAATGTCTGTGAAGACAGGAGTCAGCTCCTCCGCACAGTGTCTCAGGGTGGAGGGAGACACGCCGTCCGGACCGGGGGCCTTGCGCGGGTTCAGTCTGGAGAACTGTCTGTGCATGTCCTGCTCACTGATGGCAAGGGCAGGGGGGAGGAGGGGGGGCCGCCTTTGATGAAGAACTGGGAGTACTGGGAGTACTGGGAGTAAGTACTGGGATCCAGGAACCACGGTGAAGAACCAGAAACATCCAGAGCGCTAACGGAGCTAACAGCTAACAAACTAACGCTGGTTCTTCTTCTGTGGTGTTAAAACAGTTCTCATCCAGCAAGAGTTCCCTGTGGTGCATGCGCACGTCTTTACTTCCATGTTTACATGAGCGGAATTGTTGACGAGCGTGTCTTAATTTATCAACAAAAGTCACCATAGAAACTGTCCTCAACAGTTTCCAAATATTTTTCATAAAGTGGGGATAAACAGTTTTGTACTACGTGCAGCATTGTGTTGGACCATAAAGTCAACGATTGATAAACACTTCAAATGGAAAACACACGGAGACTGGCTGAAACTGGTGAACAGAGACAGAGACCTGGAGCTGCTGAAATTGTAAGTAAAACATCATTTGTTTGTATCAACATTTGTGTCGTAAATTAATAATTCATTCAGCATGATGGTGTTTTTTTTACAAACTATGGATACAGTAGTTAACTTCTTAAGTGCTGTGAATAAATGCAGAATGAAAGGTATATTTTATGAGATTACAATATAATGAAAATGTTGGCTTCAGAGGCAGATGCCTTTATGTAACGTCTGTATTGCATGACACATTTAATCATAGACTTCTAGCACTGAAGAGAGAGATCTGAAGACAATGATAAAAAAAACACAATAAAATGATTTAATAAAGGCTGCAGTACAATCAGCCTGACATGACGGAGTTTATGCACATGACTCTGATAGCCGTAGAGACAAAGGGCAACTTTACAACATAATTTTACGGACTGTACAGGAACTTTCCAAAGTCTGACGTTTATGGTGTAATGTTTGTTATTTACTTATAACAAAGACACTTAGTCTTAATCACCATGCCAGCAAGACGTGCTGCCTTTTTATTATCACTTCCGGTTCACATATTTTACTATTTCCTGAATCTACCTGCTATCACATGTGATCGTACTGCCACCTTGTGGTAACACCTATCAGTACATCCCCTTTCCTGAGCAGGTTCGTGTAACTTGGTAATTCTAACACATATACAGCATTTCAAGACTGCAACTGAATAAACCTTCTTACTAACATTCAAGATGTGTTAATGCAGTACACAGAAAACTTTTCCTTTTTTTTCACAAATACAATGCATACTGATAACCAAACAAAACAAGAAAGCCACAACTATTCCATTTGTAACAAATAACATGTAACTGTCAACTCTCTCTTTTTTTTTTTAAACAACTTCTACAGTTCACTGTTCTATGAGTCTCTGAGGTGGCTTCCTGTTTCTGGTGGATCGTCTCAGAGCTGGAGTGACAACATCTGGGGAAGATGAAGGAGGCTCAGTGTGCTGCAAATCTAGTGTCACATTCACATCCTTTCCAGACTCAGTTTCCTGAGGTTGCCCTTCAGTGTCCTCCAGAATCTTCAAATGACTCTTCCTGTTTCTTCTGAACACTTGTCCATCCTCTGTTCTCACCGTATAGGATCTGGGACCCACCTCACTGAGAACTGTTGCCTTTCTGGTCCAAGTATTAGGATCTTCAATTCTCACAATGTCCCTTTCACAAAGACGTTCCAGTCTCCTTGCTGATCTGTCATAGTTCATTTTCTGTTTGAGTTTCAGTTTCTTTCTCTTGTTAGCCAGTTCTCTGTTGTTGTCCTTGTCTTTCTCTGTGATAATGTGTGGTAAAGTGGTGCGCAGCCTACGACGCATTAGCAGCTCTGCTGGTGATGCACCACACTCTAGTGCTGCTGACCTGTAACTTAGCAAAGCAAGATATGGGTCAGTATTGCTATCTCTTGCTTTTTTCAAGTCTTTTTACAATTTGGACTCCTTTTTCGGCTTGTCCGTTAGCCTGTGGATGCAGTGGGCTAGATGTAGTGTGATGAAATCCATACTGCTTGGCAAACTCCCTGAATTCTGCACAGTTGTACTGGGGGCCATTGTCACTCACCACACACTGTGGGATTCCATGTCTAGAAAAGAAGCTTTTTATGTGTGTGATGACAGACTGTGCTGATGTACTAGTGAGCTGGGCTACCTCAGGGTAGTTTGAATAATAGTCTATGACTAAGACATAGTCCTTGCCATGCAAATGGAAGAGATCAGTGCCCACTTTTTGCCATGGTGCAGTTGGTTGCTCTGCAATCAGCACTGGCTCTTTTGTCTGTTTGTAGTGGTGTGTGAGACATGTGTTACATTTCCCTATCATGTTCTCGATATCCATATTGATACCTGGCCAATAAACTGCTTCCCTGGCTCTCCTTTTGCATTTTTCTATTCCAAGATGCCCTTCATGGATACGATGCAGCATGTCCTGGCGCATAGACTGAGGAATAACAATCCTGTTCTGTCTCAGCACAAGGCCATTTGCCACACTCAGATCTGCTCTCACTGAGTAGTACTGTGGGCAGCTTCCCTTTACCCAACCTCCATGAATCTGCTGGACAACCTTTTGCAGCACAGGATCCTTTGCCGTTTCCTGTGCAATTTGCTCTAGCATCACATCTGATGCAGGGAGTGAAGCTGCCACCATGTTGACATGAGTTTCCACATCATCTGTTGTGGAGATGGACTCTGTGCAGCTGCTTGATACAGGTGCCCGTGACAAAGCATCCGCTAGCACTACATATTTGCCTGGCGTGTAGATTAGCTCAAAGTCATATCGCTGGAGTTTCATCATCATGCGCTGTATTCTTGGAGACATGTCATTGAGGTTTTTCTTTACAATTGACACCAGTGGTTTGTGATCAGTCTCTGCAGTAAAGGCTGGCAAACCATAGACATAACTGTGAAACTTACTACACCCGAACACTAAACCCAGAGTCTCTTTTTCAATTTGGGCAGAGCGTTTTTCCGTCTCTGTCACTGATCTCGACGCGTATGCTACTGGCTGCCATTTATCCCCTGTAGCTTGAAGCAGAACAGCTCCCAAACCATCCTTTGAGGCATCAGTGGAGATCTTCGTTGGTTTTGAGGGGTCAAAGAATGTGAGGACAGGCTCTGTGGTTAGAATTTCCTTTAGCTTATTCCATTCTTTTTCATGTCGTTTTGACCACTCAAATTCCTTGTTATGTTGGAGCAACTCTCTGAGGCATGCTGTTTTGGAAGAAAGATGAGGAATGAATTTTCCAAGGAAGTTAAACATTCCCATGACTCTCAGGACTCCTTTTTTATCAGTGGGAGTAGGCATGTCCAGTATAGCCTGCACTTTTGACTGATCAGGCTCAACCCCTTCACCTGAAAGTCTGTCTCCCAAAAAGGTAATTTCTGTGACACTAAACTGACATTTTTTCCTGTTCAGTATTAGTCCACTGTCCTGAACCCTGTTAAGGAGTTTTTTTAGTCTTTCATCATGTTGCTGGCGTGTCGCTCCCCAGACCACCAAATCATCAATGTACACTCTTGTGCCCTCTAGACCCTCGATTATGGACTCCATCGCCCTGTGGAAAATCTCTTGAGCTGAGATAATACCAAATGGAAGCCTCAGAAAACAGTACCGCCCAAATGGTGTGTTGAAGGTGCAGTACCTGCTACTTTCTGGATCCAGCTTCAGCTGCCAAAATCCCTGTGAGGCATCCAGCTTGCTAAAATATTTAGCACCTGCCATTTCACTGGTTATCTCATCTCGTGTTGGAATTGGGTGGTGTTCTCTTTTAATATTCTCATTGAAATCCTTAGGATCAAGACAAACTCGTAACTCTCCATTCTGTTTCTTGGTACATGTGATGGAATTCACCCAATCAGTGGGCTCCTCCACTCGCTCAATAACACCCAGTTGTGTCATTCTGTCCAGCTCTTTTTTCAAGCCAGCTCTAAGTGCTGCTGACACTCTCCGTGGGGCGTGCACTACAGGCTTGGCATCACTCTTGAGCTGAATCTTGTAGGTGTATTTTAATGTTCCATGTCCTTTGAAGACAGAGGGGAACTGTTTTACAATGTGTGCAGCTCCTTCATATTGCACATGTTGTATTTCTTGGCTATGATTGTCCATCTTTATGTTTTCACTGTTTATCTGGTAGATCCTCTTAACCAAACCTAGGTCCTCTGATGCTTTATCCCCGAGGAGTGATTCATGTCCATTAGGTACAATGACAAACAACAGGCTGTGCTGCTTGCCTTTCACTTTCACAGTAAGTTTACATCCTCCTAATGTCTCAATTGGCTGACCATTGTATGCAGTCAGTGTTGCGGTCTTGCTGGTGATTATCTTAGGCTTTATTTTCAGAGCATTGCCATCATTCTCATTTATTAGGTTAGCTTTAGCTGCTGTGTCAATCCTGAATGGCACAATTATCCCATTTACCCACAGTGGTGCAATCCACATCACTTTTGACTGCACTCACTGTCTGACCAGTGCCTCCAGTTTGCGTGAGTTGTGCGTGGTCATCATTGTTACTGCATGACACCATCTTGATGAAAAATGTTTCACTTAGATCATCACTGTCATCCATTTCTGCCACTGTGTGCACTTGTCCTTTTTTAATGTCTCTAGTGCGACACATTTTTGCATAATGATTTTTTTCCTTTGCACTTTGCGCATATTTTTCCATAAGCAGGACATTGTCTCTGTTTGTGTTTTTCACCGCATCTCTTACAGGAATAGACCTCTTTTTCTTTGCTTTTAATTCTGCCCTGCTGTTTCCTTTTCACGGACAAAGCATGGACTTTCTCTTCACCTTGGCTCACTGCTCCCAAAGCAGGCTCATCAAAAATCATTACAAGTTGGCGTGCTAGCTCACTGGCTTGACATATTTTTATGGCACTTTCCAATGTGAGCTCAGTTTCTCTCAGTAGTTTCTCTCAGAGCATCTTATCTTTTGTTCCAAACACTATCTGATCCCTTATCATAGAGTCTCTGAGATCACCAAAATTGCAAGACTGAGCTTTTAATTTAAGGTCTGTCAGAAAGTTATCAAATGTTTCTTCTTGGGGCTGCATACGTGAGCGGAAGACATACCTTTCATAAGTTTCATTTTTCTTTGACAGACAGTGCTCATCAAACTTTTTTAAGACTTCTTCAAACTTGTCTTTGTCCTCTAGCTGAGCAAACACAAAAGTATTGAAGACTTCTATGGCTTCTTTGCCGGCGACAGTTAGCAGCATGGCTATTTTTCTCTCATCTGCTCGTCTATCCACTCCGACAGCCGAAAGATACAGCAGAAATTGCTGCTTGAGAGCCTTCCAATTTGCATCCACGTTTCCAGTCAGTTTCAGCGTCCCTGGCGGTTTCAATGCATCCATCATTATTTTGTGTCACTCCTGACAAAGTTTACCCATCCTGGTACCATGTAATGTTTGTTATTTACTTATAACAAAGACACTTAGTCTTAATCACCATGCCAGCAAGACGTGCTGCCTTTTTATTATCACTTCCGGTTCACATATTTTACTACTTCCTGAATCTACCTGCTATCTCATGTGATCGTACTGCCACCTTGTGGTAACATCTATCAGTACATATGGTAGCATGAAATGACGGGCGTGGAAACAGAGCTTATGCACACGAGTCTGCGCATGTGCAAAGACGCACGGTAGCACATCTCGATAAGGAGCACAGAATTATAGAACACTGGCGGACCGCAGTCCTTTGCAGGGAGGCAAGCCCAGCCTGCCCAGTCAGTGGTAGACAGGAGACCTGACTGCTGCTTCACCTGTGTGCTTGCAGGTGTTTGCAGGACCACGCGTCCCTGATGGCACGCCTCTCGTGCGAGTATCTAAAAATTAAAAGCTTAATAATAATACCATCATGATTGTTGAGTGGAATGGCCAGAATGACTTAACAACCAAACAGGACACAAAGGTGACAGCAGTTTGGCATGACCACACTATGCAGAAGTTAGGATAAGCTATGCATAAGTTATGGATAAGTTAGACTATTATCGCGCATAAGTTGAGAATGTCGGCAACATGCTAAGCATTTGTTGGTTTAAATTATTTGTAAGTTATGGAACTATTCTATACAAGTTACTAATACATTATGTATACATCCAATTCCTTATGGATACGTGATACATATGGCTAAAAGTGAAAATTTCGGCGTATGCCAGCATTTGAGATCTATTTTTACATGTTTGGCAAATGCTGCCTAAATCGTCAAGGTGTGACAGGGCCTTAAACTGAGAAAAACACTCTTGATCACCAACAAATTATTTTAATTATTTATTTAGTATTACTTTTTGAATATATTTGTCTAGATCAGTGGGTGGAAGTGTAACTATTCTCCAGCCAGGTAGGCAGCAGTAGTAGGCAATACTGCAACAGCAAACACGAACAAGAATTTGTGTAGAACTTAAAAAAAATAATTCCCGGTCATCAACAAGTGTAAAAAATACATACATACTGTATGTAAAATGACAAGTACAGCCGTGGACAAAATTGTTGGTACCCCCCTGTTAATGAAAGAAAAACCCACAATGGTCACAGAAATAACTTGAATCTGACAAAAGTGGTAATAAATAAAAATTCTATGAAAATTAACCAATGAAAATCAGACAATGCTTTTGAATTGTGGTTCAACAGAATTACTTTAAAAAACAAATTCATGAAACAGGCCTGGACAAAAATGATGGTACCCCTAGAAAAGATTGAAAATAATGTGACCATAGGGACATGTTCAACCAAGATGTGTCCTCTAATTAACATCACAGGTGTCTACAAACTTGTAATCAGTCAGTCGGCCTATTTAAAGGGTGACAAGTAGTCACTGTGCTGTTTGGTGACATGGTGTGTACCACACTAAACATGGACCAGAGGAAGCAAAGCAGAGAGCTGTCTCAGGAGATTAGAAAGAAAATTATGGACAAGCATGTTAAAGGTAAAGGCTATAAGACCATCTCCAAGCAGCTTGATGTTCCTGTGACTACAGTTGCACATATTATTCAGAAATTTAAGATCCACGGGACTGTAGCCAACCTCCCTCGATGTGGCCGCAGGAGGAGACAGATAATATGACTGGTAACAAAAGAGCCCAGAACAACCTCTAAACACATTCATGGTGAACTCCCAAGGTCAAGGTATATCAGTGTCAGATCGCACCATCCATAGTGGACTTCATGGGAGACGACCAAGGAGGACACCACTGTTGAAAACAAATCATTAAAAAGCCAGACTGGAATTTGCCAAACTGCATGTTGACAAGCCACAAAGCTTCTGGGAGAATGTCCTATGGACAGACGAGACAAAACTGGAACTTTTTGGCAATGCACATCAGCTCTATGTTCACAGACACAAAAATGAAGCATACCAAGAAAAGAACACTGTCCCTACTGTGAAACACGGAGGAGGTTCTGTTATGTTCTGGGGCTGCTTTGCTGCATCTGGCACAGGGTGTCTTGAATCTGTGCAGGGTACAATGAAATCTCAAGACTATCAAGGTATTCTAGAGAGAAATGTGTTGCCTAGTGTCAGACAGCTTGGTCTCAGTCGCAGGTCATGGGTCTTGCAACAGGATAATGACCCAAAACACACAGCTAAAAACACCCAAGAATGGCTAAGATCCAAACATTGGACTATTCTAAAGTGGCCTTCTATGAGCCCTGATCTAAATCCTATTGAACATCTGCGGAAGGAGCTGAAACATGCCGTCTGGAGAAGGCACCGTTCAAACCTAAGACAACTGGAGCAGTTTGCTCATGAGGAGTGGGCCAAAATACCTGCTGAGAGGTGCAGAAGTCTCATTGACAGTTACAGAAATTGTTTGATTGCAGTGATTGCCTCAAAAGGTTGTGCAACAAAATATTAAGTTAAGGGTACCATCATTTTTGTCCAGGCCTGTTTCATGAGTTTGTTTTTTAAAATAATCCTGTTGAACCACAATTCAAAAGCATTGTCTAATTTTCAGTGGTTAATTTTCATAGAATTTTTATTTATTACCACTTTTGTCAGATTCAAGTTATTTCTGTGACCATTGTGGGTTTTTCTTTCATTAACAGAGGGGTACCAACAATTTTGTCCACGGCTGTAAGATGACCCGGAGGTGATGGCTCTGTTTCTGCTTTCAAAAGACTCTTCTTATCTACCGCTGCTGCTCGTCACAGCTGGTTATTCCCAGATGAAAATCCACAGAATATGTTCAGTGGATATAAAAAGTCTACACACCCCTGTTCAAATGCCAGGTTTTTGTGATGTAAATAAATGAGACCAAGATAAATCATTTCAAAACTTTTTCCACCATTAATGTGACCTATAGCCTGTACAACCCAATTGAAAAACAAACTGAAATCTTTTAAGGGGAAAAATAAAAAACTTACAATAACCTGATTGCATAAATATGCACACCCTGATATAACTGAGGATGTAGCTGTGTTCAGAATTAACCAATCACATTCAAACTCATGTTAAATGGCAGTCAGCACACACCTGCCACCATTTAAAGTGCCTTTGGTTAACCCCAAATAAAGTTCAGCTGTTCTAATAGGCTTTTACTGACATTTCTGTAGTCACATCTTACAGCACAAGCCATGGTCCACAGAGAGCTTCCAAAGCATCAAAGGGATCTTATTGTTCAAAGGTATCAGTCAGGAGAAGGGTACAAAAGAATTTCCAAGGCATTAAATATACAATGGAACACAGTGAAAACACTGGAGAAAATATGGCACAACAGTCACATTACCAAGAACTGGACGCCCCTCCAAAACTGATAAAAGGACGAGAAGAAAACTGGTCAGGGAAGCTGCCAAGAGGCCGATAGCAACATTGAAGGAGCTGCAGGAATTTCTGGCAAGTACTGGCTGTTTCAAAGGTATAGTTGGCACAAACACAACACTGCTCATCACCAAAAGAGCACCATACCTACAGTGAAGCATGGTGGTGGCAGCATCATGCTTTGGGGCTGTTTTTCTTCAACTGCAACTGGGGTCTTAGTCAAGGTGGAGGGAATTATGGACAGTTCCAAATACCAGTCAGTGTTGGCACAAAACCTTCTGGCTCCTTCTAGAAAGCTGAAGATGAAGAAGAAATTCATCTTTCAGCATGACAATGACCCAAAGCACACATCCAAATCAACAAAAGAATGGCTTCACCAGAAGAAGATTAAGGTTTTGGAATGGCCCAGCCAGAGTCCAGACCTGAATCCGATCGAACATCTTTGGGGTGATCTGAAGAGGGCTGTTGGCAGATATGTTTTTCTAATTTTAACTAGAATAATCTATTGCCAGAATTTTTTTGTTTAAGTAAAATTATCTGCCAACAGAGCAAGAAAATTTGACTCATCAAATTGTCTAAAACAAGTTAAAACTATTGGAAAGCATGTAAAAGTTTCTTACACATAAACTGCACAACAAGAATAAATATCTTGTTAGACAAAAAACAAGAATAAACAGCCTTAATTTATTTCATTTTACCTATATTTGACTTTTGCAGTGTAGTTGTGTTTTCTAACTCACAGTTGCATTATTTCTCAAAGAGAAACAAAAATGAGGCCGTAGTGGCTCAGGAGGTAGAGCAGGTCGCCCAACCACTGGAGGATTAGCGGTCTGAATCCCACTCTCCCCGCCTTGCTGTTGCGTCCTTGGGCAGGACACTTTACCCACCTTGCCTCCAGTGTGTTCATGGTTCATGACACCGATGTATGAATGTGAATAAATGTTGGGTGGTGGTTGGATAGGCCGCTGGCATGGATTGGCAGCCTTGTTTCTGTCAGTCTGCCCCAGGGCAGCTGTGGCTATAGAGGTAGCTTACCACTATCATTGTCTGTGGAGTGAATGAATAACGGACTCATTGTAGTGTCTGGGTGTCATGAAAAGTTCTATATAAATGCAATGCATTATTAAAAACATAGCTATTACACATTTTTAAACTGAGATTCTGTATTCTGTAAAATCTGAAATTTCTAAATATAGTGTGGTGGGTTTTTTTGGTAGTGGCTATGGATACGTAAGACGTTGTCCTATACGAAATGTCTATTGCTGTGGAAGAGTTGACAATCCGACAAAGCATCTTCAGATCAACTCCAAGCCACCTGCTGCTGTGGCTTAGGTAGACAGTATGGTGGGTCTGTAATCAGAAGGTTGCAGGTTCACATCCTGCTATCAACCCCTTGCTGAAACTATTTTGTGATATGTGATGAAATTTGGAATCAAAATTAAAGAGGCCAGCCTTTGGGATTTGGGAGTTGGTAACGTTAGAAAGGTAGTAAATATACAGTGGGGCAAAAAAGTATTTAGTCATCCACCAATTGTGCAAGTTCTCCCACTTAAAAGATGACAGAGGTCTCCAATTTTCATCATAGGTATACCTCAACTATGAGAGACAAAATGAGAAAAAAAATCCAGAAAATCACATTGAAGGATTTTTAATGAATTAATTGGTAATTCATTGTAATAAGTAAAGTAATAAGTAATAAGTAATGTAATAAGTAAACTTTACAAAACCCAAGATACGAACAACCAAGAAAAGTATGTGCATATCTGTCTGTGGAGTGGATTTGTGGAACAGTCTGGAGCCGGAACTGCAGCTATGTACAAACAGAAATCAATTCAAAAAGAGGTATAAACATTATTTGCTGAAAGGATATATGTTAGAAGGGTAGTATTTATATGTACGATTCACTATGCTCACTCTGGGACACTATGGGACACTATGGAATGGTGGGTGGGACAGCACTGTGTATATCTGTGTTGTTTGAGGCTGGTTTTGATGTATGGACATCAATGTATGTTAGGATGGATGGGTGTTAATGTTGATATGTACAAAATACAGTTAATTGTTTACTTGGGGTCTTAAATGTGGTAATTTGTATATAATTCACCGTGGCGCAGTGGTTACCACTGCGGCAGCACAGTTTACCCTTGGCCGGGGGATCGTGGGGATCGTGGGTTCGATCCCAGCCCCCGACCAACAGTGATCTGTGTGGAGTTTGCATGTGCTCCCCGTGTATGCGTGGGTTTACCCCGGGATTTCTCCGGTTTCCTCCCACATGCCAAAAACATGCAGGTTAGGTTAATTGGAGACTCTAAAGTGGCCCTAGGTGTGAATGTGTGTGTGAATGGTTAAGGTGTGGGACACATATGTTGGTTTCATATGCTCCACAAACAGAATACTGTGTGTTTATTGTGTGCTGCACGTCTCAAGGGAACAAAGGGACTGAGCCTCCTAGAGGTAACGGGAAGGTGTGAGATTTGGCCTTTTGTTTCAAGGAGATGGCCTTGAGAGATTTCCTGACCACCAGAGACTGGGGGGTGGATGGTGTTAAGATCGGAGGAAGTTATATTGTGACTGGGATTAAGTACCATGTGACTGTATGTTTGACTAAACACCATGTGACTGTAGTTTGATGTCCTATGTCAAGGACAGATGTGAGAAGATTCATCCTCTTTTCCTGCTTTGAAATTGTTAGTATGTGATTGTGAATAAAGCTGAATCTGAGGAATAAACTCAGTCTCATCCTTCAACACATTCTCCACACTGGTGACCTTACGACGAAGCATGACCAGAGATAATTCTCCCGAGCGGGGCTCATCAGAAGCCAGCCTGACGAATGCCGCCACGTTCCAGCTGCCGGACTTCTGGCAGAATAGTCCACGCTCCTGGTTTAGCGCGGTCGAGGCGCAGTTCAACCTCTGGAGAATCTTGAGAGACGACACAAAATTCTACCATGTGGTGGGGAAGCTGGACAACCACACAGTCCAGAGGGTGGAGAACCTGGTCAACCACCCGCTGGACAGCGACAAGTACAGTGCATTGAAGGCTGCGCTTATCAGCCACTTCACCCCCTCGGTGCAACAGCGAGCAGAGGGGCTCCTAACGTTGACGGAGTTTGAGAACGACAGACCCGCGGACCTGATGGTGAAAATGCTGAGGCTGAGAGACTCCCAGGATGACAGCTTTATCTTCACCCACCTCTTCCTCAGGACCCTGCCGCCAGCGGTGAGAGTGACCCTGGCAGGTTCACCTCTGTTGGCCCAGCGAGACTACCACGAGCTGAGCCAGGAGGCACAACGACTCGTCGACGCCCACAAATGGAGTGCGGCTTCGGCCGCGGCAGCAGAGCTAGGCGCAATGTCCGGAGACGGCATGGGGCCAGAGGCTGCAGCACTAGACTCACCGACGACGGCAGCAGCAAGGGCCAGGCGACACGGAGCGGACGACCCGCTTTGCTTCTACCATCGCCGCTTTGCAGAGAAGGCACTCAAGTGCATCCCACCGTGCCATTTCAAGCGCTCGGGAAACGCGAAGACCGGGGGTCGGTAGCAGCTTCGGCCCTCGGGGAGAACAAGCTGCTCTACCTGACTGATGCACGCTTGGGGAAGCATTTCCTCGTGGACACAGGCTCCCAGCTGAGCTTCATCACGCCTTCCTATGCGGACCGGTTGGCCCCTTCCAGGGGTCCCCGGGTGTCAGCAGCGAACGGCTCAGCGATTAAGACCTTCGGGGAGAGGACTCTGCTTCTGTCTTTGCAGGGCCGTGCATTTGAGTGGACTTTTGTTGTAGCGGCAGTCAATTTCAACATGTTAGAGGCTGATTTTTTGTGCTCACATGGTTTATTGGTTGATCTTGCTAACAGATGTCTGGTTAATGCACTCTCCTTTCACTCTATTCCCTGCACAGCTCGAGTGACCCCACCAACTGCACAAGCCAACGTCACAGCTGCAGGTGGTAAGTTCCACGCACTCCTCACTCAGTTCCCAGCACTCACAGTCCCAACGTTTTCGGCGACAGTGGCTAAACATGGGGTGGAATATTTTATTACTACCACCGGCCCGCCCGTTTTTGCAAAAGCTCGGTGCTTGGACTCAGCTAAACTGACCATAGCACGCGAGGAGTTCACCAATCTGGAAAAACTGGTCATCATCAGGCGGTCGAAGAGCCCCTGGGCTTCACCACTGCACATGGTCCCAAAGGCTGATGGCTCGTGGCGACCTTGCGGTGATTTCCGCAGGTTGAATAACGCCACAGCGCACGATCGCTACCCGATTCCGCATATCCAAGATTTTTCGGTTCATTTGGCGGGGGCGCGCATTTTTTCTAAAATAGACTTAGTACGCGGCTACCACCAGGTTCCAGTGCGCTCTGAGGACATACCCAAAACAGCGGTAATAACTCTTTTCGGGCTTTTTGAGTTTTTACGCATGCCGTTTGGGCTCAAGGGAGCGGCGCAGACGTTCCAACGCATGATGGATGCGGTCCTACGCGATCTCCCTTTCGTGTTCGTCTACTTGGATGACATTTTGGTAGCCAGCGTGTCCGAGGACGAACACGAAAGCCACCTCACAGCAGTTTTCCGGAGGTTGGCAGAGCACGGGTTAATAATTAACCCAGCGAAGTGTCAGTTCGGGGTGGCGCAGATTGATTTTTTGGGGCATCGCGTTTCGCCAGAAGGAGCGGTCCCTCTGCCCGATAAGGTGCGCGCAATAACAAATTTTCCCCAACCACAAACGGTCAAAGCGTTACAGGAGTTTTTGGGAATGGTTAATTTTTATAACCGTTTCCTCCCCCGAGCAGCGCAGCTCATGCAACCATTGTACGCTGCACTAAAAAAACAAAAACCCACGAATAAAATCGAATGGTCTCCTGAGAGGGAGCGCGCATTCTCTCAAGTCAAATCAGCCCTGGCAAACGCTGCGTTGTTGGCACACACAGTCCCAACGGCCCGCATGGCGCTCACTACTGACGCGTCAGATGTTGCCATAGGGGCGGTCGTTGAACAGTACGTGGCTGGGGCCTGGCAACTGCTCGCGTTTTTCAGCAAAACCTTGCGCGATAGCGAGCGAAAATACAGCACGTTCGACAGGGAGTTGTTAGCTCTACACTTGGCCATCCGCCACTTCCAGTTCTGGCTGGAAGGACGCCATTTTACCGCGTTTGTGGACCACAAACCGCTGACTTTCGCGATGACCAAGATTTTGGAACCTTGGTCGGCCGGCAGCAGAGACAGCTGGCCACGATATCGGAGTTTACCAGCGATATCCAGCGTGTGGCAGGTAAATATAATGTAGTGGCAGACTGCCTCTCACGTGCTGTGGCGGCTCCAGGCCCCATGGGGGCAGACTCTGCAGCCATGGCCGCAGACCAGGGTAGCGACGCGGAAGCGTGCGCAGCCCCGGTCCGCGTAGGGATAGATTATGCAGCCATGGCCGCGGAGCAGGTTAGCGACGCGGACGTGCGAGCGCTCCAGTCTGGACCAACAGGGTTAAGGCTGGAGAGCAGGGTGCTGCAAGATGGTATGCCCCCCCTAATCTGCGATGTCTCCACTGGACGACCGCGTCCGGTTGTACCAGCCGCGTGGCGCCGCCGCGTTTTTGACTCGATCCATTCTCTGGCGCACCCGGGGGTGCGCGCGTCGGTCAAAATGGTAGGAGAGAAATTTGTATGGCCGTGCCTGCGCAAGCAGGTCAAGGAGTGGGCGACAGCCTGCGTGGCTTGTCAGCGAGCCAAAATACACAAACACACTAGAGCGCCTTTGGAGCCTTTTCACATCTCGGCTAAGCGGTTCGATCATGTGCATGTCGACCTCGTAGGCCCCCTTCCGCCGTCACAGGGGTGCACACACCTTTTGACAATGGTGGACCGCACCACGCGTTGGCCGGAAGTGGTCCCACTGGCATCAACCACAGCCGAGGAGGTGGCACGCGTGTTTTTAACAGCATGGGTAGCACGTTTTGGAGTTCCGTCGGACATTACGTCTGACAGAGGTCTAACTAACTAACTAACTAACTAACCTACACTTATATAGCGCTTTTCTAGTCACAAAGACCACTCAAAGCGCTTAGGTCCTCAATTTGTGTCCGAGCTCTGGTCAGCGATGGCCCGCAGCCTGGGAGTAATGATCCACCGCACTACCGCTTACAATCCGCAGGCTAATGGTTTATGCGAACGTTTCCATAGGTCATTGAAAGCAGCCCTCAGAGCGTCGCTTACGGATACAAATTGGGTAGACAGGCTACAATGGGTTTTATTGGGGTTGCGTTCTGCACCTAAAGAGGATTTAAAAGCCTCCCCAGCTGAGTTAGTTTTTGCGCAGCCACTCCGGCTGCCCGGGGAGTTTCTCCCAGATAATCCTGCGCCAGAGTGCCCCCCTGCTCAGCGGTTGCAGAGCGACACGGGAGCGAGCACGCTTCCTGGCCCGGTTCATCACAGCTTCTCGCGCGTTTTTGTGCCTAAAGCTTTAAAAAATGCGGAGTTTGCTTTTGTCAGGCATGATGCCCACCGCCCAAACTTGCGACCGCCTTATGATGGACCATTTAGAGTGCCGGAAACAGGAGAGAAGCATTTTGTGCTAGATTTGGGAGGCAGAAAGGAAGTAATTGGCATAAACAGACTCAAACTCGCTTTTGTGATGGCTGATGAAACTGTGCATTTAGCGAGGGCCCCCCAACGCGGCAGCCCCCCTCGAGGGCATCCTCCGGAACACCCACAGAGATTGACTAACAGTTCTAATCCACAGGCAGCGGCCCCACAGCAGGAGGACTCTGCGGAGGCAGTAAAACCGGCTTATAGCAAATACGGCAGAAGACTGAGGCCTAAGCGGCATGTGGATTGATATGTAGTGATTTTATTATGACATGCATCTTTAGTTATGATTGTTCCATCTTAGACGTTTGGGGGGGGGAGTCATGTGGGACACATATGTTGGTTTCATATGCTCCACAAACAGAATACTGTGTGTTTATTGTGTGCTGCATGTCTCAAGGGAACAAAGGGACTGAGCCTCCTAGAGGTAACGGGAAGGTGTGAGATTTGGCCTTTTGTTTCAAGGAGATGGCCTTGAGAGATTTCCTGACCACCGGAGACTGGGGGGTGGATGGTGTTAAGATCGGAGGAAGTTATATTGTGACTGGGATTAAGTACCATGTGACTGTATGTTTGATTAAACACCATGTGACTGTAGTTTGATGTCCTAGGTATAAAAGGACAGATGTGAGAAGATTCATCCTCTTTTCCTGCTTTGAAATTGTTGGAGTATGTGATTGTGAATAAAGCTGAATCTGAGGAATAAACTCAGTCTCATCCTTCAACACATTCTCCACAAAGGGATAGCACCGTATCGTGGTTGCTTCATCCATCCAGGTGGTGGATGACCCTCAATTTCCCCTCTGGGGATCAATAAAGTATACTAAATCTAAATCTAAAAATAATTCACATGGGTGTATTTATGGAAAAGAGGATAAGGAATTAATAAGTGTTCACTTCTTCCTTCTCCCTTTTGAACACTGTATACTGTTACTTTATTGCATTTGTCATTTGTTTTGTTTTTGTTATACTTTTTTGTTCGAAATAAAGCATCTATCTATCTATCTATCTATCTAAGTTACAGAATGCGAAGTTATGAGTTATCTGCTCTGTGATCGTGAGGAAAAAAAATATGGGAGAAGGCTTCTTTGTTCGGGCAGTGAAGTCCCTTTTTCTCCCGAAAAGATCTCTGCTGTGTGAAATAGACATGAAGTGACAAAGGACAAAAGAAGTAAGAGTATGAAGTGATGACGCAGCTCCCTTTTATCTGTGGAAAATTTTCGCCAGCCTCCATGATTGACAGGAGCCCCCAGCCAATAGGCTTCCTTTGTGGGCAGGTTTTATGAACTTTAGTCCAATGAGCAAACAGTCTTTTGTCTGAACCTAGAGAGACCTGTTGTCAAGCAGGGATTGGCTGCGATAGGTCACATGATTTGAGAAACTTTCTTGGCAAATCTTATACACACATCTAAATACTGGAACATCCCTCTATACCCTTGTATATAAAACTAAGCTAACCTTAATGATTCAGGTAACTTATAATCAGTGCTTATAAATCAACATGCAGGAATAAACATTCATTCAAACATTTTAGCATGCACATATTTAAATCAAGGATTAATATATTTCAAACCCAACAGACTGTCCACATCAAACAGAGTCCATTTACTTTTCCTGGTGTCCCGGAAAAAGAGAAAGATGTGGAGAAGTGAGTTAATACAGATGTGATTAAAAGCTTCACTGGTTGACTCCAGCATGTCCCAGAGTTGCCAGTAGAGGGCAATGGTGAGCTGTGGATCTTTGTAGGCCATGAGGTACTCCAGGGTTCTGTTCTGTGTCTCCACTGTTTATTGGGCCATAACTTTAAAAGGAAGTGCATTAGGGTGAATTCCTGAAACTGGTTTTAGCAAATGAATGTGAGTTCAATTGTGGCCTAGGGGATGAAAGAGCAGTTCTTGACTGTCCTTTTCCTGGGTGAAACAATGTCTTTAAGCTGAAGGATAATTATATTGATGAGCCAAAGTGAGATGATGCTACAGTCCCCCCTTTGGTATTAACGGTGACTTTTATTCAGCGTTGATAGCAATCTTAGGCATCAAATTCAAATTTGGCGATTCTTGATCCAAATGCTAAAGGTTCTGATGTCCATAAGTTTTAAGCATGTAAACAGTATCTATTCCAAAGTGTAGATCCTTAAATTTGGTTTTCTGAAAAACTTCTAGAAATTAAAAAAAAAAAAAAAAATTTGGGTATGACCAAATATAAACATTGTATAATTGTCTAGGATATACTAAAGTTCTATACACTACCGTTCAAAAGTTTGGGGTCACCCAGACAATTATTTTGTGTTTTCCATGAAAAGTCACACTTATTTACCACCATGAGTTGTAAAATGAATAGAAAATATAGTCAAGACATTGACAAGGTTAGAAATAATGATTTGTATTTGAAATAATAATTTTTTCCAGATACTCAACCTGCTCAAAGGAAGGTCAATTTTATAGCTTCTCTAACCAGCTAAACTATTTTCAGCTGTGCTAACATGATTGCACAAGGGTTTTCTAATCATCCATTAGCCTTCTGACGCAATGAGCAAACACATTGTACCATTAGAACACTGGAGTGATAGTTGCTGGAAATGGGCCTCTATACACCTATGTAGATATTGCACCAAAAACCAGACATTTGCAGCTAGAATAGTCATTTACCACATTAGCAATGTATATTAGATATTAGAGTGTATTTCTGATTAGTTTAAAGTTATCTTCATTGAAAAAAACAGTGTTTTTCTTTCAAAAATAAGGACATTTCTAAGTGACCCCAAACTTTTGAATGGTAGTGTATATGCCTGTAAAGACTTAAAAATTCTGGGTACAAAAGTGTGAACTAGAAGCATGTGGGTTTTGACATATTTGATATAAATGTTTTGGGTTTGCCGTAAAATATCTATTCAAAATTCCAAAAGCAGTTTAAATGTGCATAAAATCTAGAGTGCCAAGGA
This sequence comes from Pholidichthys leucotaenia, assembly GCA_020510985.1. Classification (NCBI taxonomy): domain Eukaryota; kingdom Metazoa; phylum Chordata; class Actinopteri; order Cichliformes; family Pholidichthyidae; genus Pholidichthys; species Pholidichthys leucotaenia. Next base: position 252,515,219 of record CM035839.1, read on the forward strand.
TATATATTTGTCTATACGCATGCAGGTATTCAAAAATCTTAGGAGTCTAGATCAAAAGCAAAATTATAAAAAATTCTTGCTCATATTTGAGGTAGAATTTTAGACTAATCAATATTGAGGTAACTCAAGGAGGTTCAAATTGAATTGGTCTAGCTAGACTAAATGATTTGGACTAGATGTCCAAATCATAGGGTGTTTGAGGCTTTGATTCAGAAAAACTGAGTGGGCATGGGATGTCATCATCTTTCTTTGAAAGGCAACGAGAAGTAAATTTGGATTTACTGCAAAAAGGATAAGATGATATGATAGCATGTTCATTGCTAAAGTGTTAACTGAAAAGCTAATGTTTCTAGCTGCTTCTGAGAGTAACATAGACATTGGCTGTGTGTGAGCATAGTCAACCTTTAAATTAAATCACCCTTATTGTCATTCAACTGTACAACCAATCATGTACAGCAGAACAAGATTGTGCTTTACCTATCTACAGTGTAAATCACACACACCCCAAGTGCAGAATTAGAGGGCCGCTGCCATGCAAGGCGCCGCCACAGAGTTCCCTCCTCCATTCCATTTATTGCTGAGCACCAAGCTGGATGGCAGGAAGTTCCACTTTTATATGGTCTTCGGCATGACCTGGCCGGGATTTGAACCCCTGCCTCCCGGGTGTGGGGCGGATGCTCTACCAACTGAGCCACCACTCTGGTAAACACAAATAGCAAAGAGTTCAAGACCTTGTTGAGTTTGATTGAAGCTTCGGAGCAAGCATTCAAAACCAACACAGTGTCTTGTAAGATTTTGGTAATGGTTTGTGGTTCGACGACCTGGCATTTCGGTTTAGCGGTGTTGACCGAGTTAACAGTGGACGTGCTAAGGCTAACGAGAGGCTCTAACAATGAGGCTGTTATTGAGAATCCACCTGAGGATCGTTGGCTTTTTGTCTTGACTTGGCCCAGTTCTGACTGGGTAACAGTGGGTGTGATTGCTAGGCAGATGGCTAAACTGATAAACAGAAAGGCCATCATCCTGGCAAGCAGATAAAAGTGAGTGATTTTGGATATTAATCTTCTTGTTGATTTTTCTTTAGATACCTGATTGGCAAATGAAAATTATTCTCTGAGGTGGAACAATTTCTTTTGGAGACTGAACTCTAAACCTTAGATTGTTTTTCACCTTTAGTGGAAATTTTGATGTTATTAGCTCAAACTAATGGTGTTGGATGTTTTGTGTGCACTATTTGATAATAGTAAATTGATTGAAATTTATTAGATTTTACAGAGACCTTTGAAATTAGTTTAAGGGATAATTTGGTTTTAATTTACCCTTTTCTTTTTGGAAGTTTTGATGCAGTTAACTAATTGTTTGGAGAAATTTGACTGAGTGTACCTGCGGCTAGTAGTTTGCTAGCTGTTGTAGAAGGACATCTCCATCATACTAAAGAGGTTCAAGTTTTCCATCCACAAATGTCCAGCTGTGACCATTGATTCAGGAGGACTATCAGTGTCAGTAATATGAGACCTCTTCCAGACACCAACTTGGTCATTTATACGTCTGATGTGTTGCTCCAAACTTCTTTGGCAAGGAGGCAAAGTGGCCATGTCAACTTCATGTGATGATTTGAGTGATGTATCATCTTTATTACACAGCTCACTCATTTTTAGAAAATGTAATTCATCTACACTCTTGATACATGTTCTCCCATACAAGACACGTGAGCTCATCAAGTTCATCCATAAGTTTTGTTATCTGTCATGATTCTCCTAGTTTGGCCAGGACTGGTACATACTTGGGATTATAGATCACAGGATGTGAATATGATTTTAAGCATGGCTGACATGTCATCTGGAGAAACTGAAGGAACAAAGCATCGTGATGAGCATCTTTCACAGATACTCAAGAGCGCAAAGCCTTTTGTCAAAGCACAGGATGCAGTTGAGTTTTATCAACCCTTTCTCTGTAGAGAACAAAGATCAGCTGGTGATTCTTTCCTGTGGTGCTGCAGCCTGTCACAATGTCCAACGAGATGTTCTTCAAGCAGAGCAAGTTGGTTGAGTATAAGATTATTAGGTAAAGTAAAAACAACAACTTCACAGCAGTAAAAAGTAAAGCTCTGTGCCAAGGTGTTTGACCTGATACCCAAATACTGAGTTCAACACAGACTCCTATATCACTGATTCCAATGGAGTGACTATGCAGAGGATGTGGAGAATAACTGATCATAAAAGGGGAAAAGACAAAAACACCTGCTGACTGGAAGGTGTTCTGGAGCAATGAAGTCAAACAAACAATTCATCGCACTGCTGACTCAACTCTGGGGCACAAGTTAATATGCCAATAAACTACAAGGAAGACAAGTTGGGATTTGAATCCAGGGCATCTGTGTGGCAGATGAGCATCTTAACCCCTACACCACATGACTAATTTAGATCACAGATTGACTTCCTCACACACGACTAAAATGTTCCACTGGTAAGACAAAATGGCTGACAGACATTTCATAACCATGATTTTTGGAACATAAGCTGAATTGCATGAAATTTGGTGTTTTTCTGAAGAATACTGTTGTGATATTTCATCAAATGTGAATCACTATATCAGAAGTTAAACCCAAAAATACATGACAAAGAGAAACTACAACTTTAATGGCCTAGAAAATAAAAACTCATTGACATTTTTGGATAATTTTAACAACTTTTCCATTATTAATGTCTGTAGATGATCTCTGCTTAATTTCAAGCAATTTGGATGAATGTCCAAGGAGGAGTTCATTTTGAGTTCACTTGCACATTTTTGAAAATATGGTGCAGAAAACTTCATTTTACACTATAAGACCAGTGAAGAAAAAATTGGGGAGCTTTCAGAGAATAGAATGATTAATTTTTAGTCTAGGCCCAGCCATTCTTGAGATATTTGCAAAAACGTAAAACTGTTTATTATAGTAGTGATTTATTTATTTATTTTTTTTTATCTCCGAGTAGTGGGGAGAATTTCTGGTCAGACTAAAATTTCATATTTCTACAAATCGTTTTTGCTCGCCATGCACTTTTAGTGGAGAAAAATAATAAGAATCAGAACAAAGACAATAGCACAGCTGCTTGGAAACCTAAAAATGTTACTGGGGAGTTGTTACTCTTCCACAAATTGGGCTATTTGATGCTTTTTTATTAAACATCATAAACAAGAGAAATGTAAAGCTCCCTGATTGGCTGAGCTGCCCTCAAAGTCAATTTTCTTCAATTCTAGCAGAGGAAATATCTATCAAAGTTTTATTCATTTATATCATTTAGATGACATTAGAAAGTACAGTGGTGTGAAAAAGTGTTTGCCCCTTCCTGATTTCTCATTTTTTTGTATGTTTGTCACACTTATATGTTTCAGATCATCAAACAAAATTAATTTTTACACAAAGATAACACAAGTAAACACAAAATGCAGTTTTTAAACTAAAGTGTTTATTATTAAGGGGAAAAAAAATCCAAACCTATATGGCCCTGTGTGAAAAAGTGATTGCCCCTAAACCTAATAACTTGTTGGGCCACCCTTAGCAGCAACAACTGCAATCAAGCATTTGCAATACCTGGCAATGAGTCTTTTACAACGATGTGGAGGAATTTTGGCTGACTCATCTTTGCAGAATTGTTGTAATTCAGCCCCATTGGAGGGTTTTCGAGCATGAACCGCCTTTCTAAGGTCATACCACAGCATCTCAATCGGATTCAGGTCAGGACGTTGATTAGGCCACTCCAAAGTCTTCATTTTGTTTTTCTTAAGCCATTCAGAGGTGGACTTGCTGGTGTGTTTTGGATCATTGTCCTGCTGCAGAACCCAAGTGCGCTTCAGCTTGAGGTCATGAACAGATGGCTGGACATTGTCCTTCAGGATTTTTTGGTAGACAGCAGAATTCATGGTTCCATTTACCACAGCAAGTCTTACAGGTCCTGAAGCAGCAAAACGGGCCCCAGACCATCACACTACCACCACCACATTTTACTGTTGTATGATGTTCCTTTTCTGAAATGCTGTGTTACTTTTATGCTGGATGTAATGGGACACACACCTTCCAAGAAGTTCAATTTTTGTATTTTCCCAAAAGTCTTGGGCATCATCAAGATGTTTTCTGGCAAAACTGACACGAGCCTTTATGTTCGTTTTGCTCAGCAGTGGTTTTCGTCTTGGAACTCTGCCATGCACAGGTGCCGGGGGGGGGGGGTGTCTGCAGCCCCCCCCCCAAAAGAAAAGGACAAAAAAGAAAAGAAAAATGTAAATAAAGAGCAGGTTTTGAGCAGTTTGCATTGAAGATATTAAGAAATTGGGCAGTGCGGTGGGGGAGTGGTTAGCACTGCGGCAACACAGCAACTCACCCTTGGCCGGGGGATCCTGGGTTCGATCCCAGCCCCCGACCAACAGTGATCTGTGTGGCGTTTGCATGTTCTCCCCGTGTCTGCGTGGGTTTACTCCGGAATTTCTCCGTTTTCCTCCCACATGCCAAAAACATGCAAGTTAGGTTAATTGGCATCAAACTGGGGATTCTAAATTGTCCTTAGGTATGACTGTGAGAGTGAATGGTTGTCTGTCTCTCTGTGTTGGCCCTGCGATGGACTGGCGATCTGTCCAGGGTGTACCCTGCCTCTTGCCCAAAGATGTTGGGATAGGCTCCAGCCCCCCCCCCCCCCCGCGACCTGAAAAGGATTAAGTGGAAGAAGATGGATGGATGGATGGATGGATATTAAGAAATCTGTAGTTGACCTGGGGCTGAAGCTAAAGCTTCGCCCCGGGCATTCAGAATGGCGGTGGTGGTTGGAGTTCAGCCCCCCTTCACAAATTCCTGGCTACGCCACAGGCCATTTTTGCCCAGTCTCGAGGTAAGTGAGGCCTGCAGTTCTTTGGATGTTGTTGTGGGGTCTTTTGTGACCTCTTGGATGAGTCATTGCTATGCTCTTGGGGTAATTTTGGTCAGCTGGCCACTCTCGGGAAGGTTCATCACTTCCATGTTTTTGCCATTTGTGGATAATGGCTCTCACTGTGGTTCACTGGAGTCCCAAAGCTTTAGAAATGGCTTTATAACCTTTTCCAGACTGATAGATCTCATTTACTTTGTTTCTCATTTGTTCCTGAATTTCTTTGGATCGCAGCATGATGTCTAGCTTTTGAGGATCTTTTGGTCTACTTCACTTTGTCAGGCAGGTTGTATTTAAGTGAATTCTTGATTGAGAACAAGTGTGGCAGTAATCAGGCCTGGGTGTGGCTCGAGAAATTGAACTCAGCTTTCCAAAGATGTGATAAACCACAGTTAATTTATGTTTGTTTTGGGGTTTTTTTTTGGGGGGGGGGGTCACTTTTTCACACAAGGCCATGTAGGTTTGGATTTTTTTTATCCTTAAAAAGAAACAACTTGATTTAAAAACTGTATTTTGTGTTTACCTGTGTTATCTTTGTCCAATATTTAAATTTGTTTGATGATTTGAAACATTTAAGTGTGACAAACAAACAAAAAAAAAGAGAAATCAGGAAGGGGGCAAACACTTTTTCACACCACTGTACATGTAGATCATTGACATTTGATTTGACTCAAGAGTAAAGTCACTAATGTATAAAAATGTGAAGGATCAAAAAAGTCCATTTTAAATGGTACCTGGTGCCTTGCCAGAACTGTTGTATAATGAGCCACAGTTCAGCCCACCCTCCCTCTTTTTCCACTTGAGAACTGTGCTAGAGGCTCACGCCATGATGATGCAGTGACTACACCTGTGCGTCTATGTGGGGGGATGGGGTGGGGGTCACACATGAAAACTGACTGACCACCATCATACAGAAGCCAACCAAGGTACAGGCCAAGCAGTTGTCATTTTAGGTTTCTCATTTTATTTTATTTATCCATATAACAAGTGAACTAGGCCTGGGCGACATAGATTAAAAAAATGTATCTCAATGCAATATATCTATAGCTCGATACACGATACATATTGCGATTTGTATTTTGCGCACTGAATGTCCTTTAAAATTTTGTTTGACTTACATTTTATTAGAAAAATATATACTACTCATAAAAAAATAGGGATATTTGGCTTTGGGGTAAAACTTATGGAAAATGTAAAAAGTTCGTGCTACAGTGATATTATATCATGAAAGTAGGGCATTTGAGTAGAAGTATGCTGTGGTGATTTCCTCATCTCAAACAATTTATTGCAACAAAAGCCAACAACAGTGGTGGGTATACCACAACAAAAATGTCAATTTCTCAATAATTTGTCATGTGCCCTTGAGCACCAATTACAGCTTGACAACAACATCTCATGCTGTTCACAAGTCAACTTATTGTCTGCTGAAGCATGTCATTCCACTCTTCTTGAAGGGCAGCCCTCAGGTCATTGGGGTTGTGGGGTGCAGGGTTACAAGCCTCTACACAGTGACTCGGCTGATCCCATAGGTTTTCTATGGGATTCAGGTCTAGAGAAAGTGCAGGCCACTCCATTTGAGGTACCCCAGCCTCCAGAAGCCATTCCCTAATGATGCGACCTCGATGAGCTGGAGCATTGCCGTCCATGAAGATGAAATTAGGCCTGTGTTGTTCATGCAGGGGCACAATCACTGGATTAATGATGTTATTCAGGTAGTATTAGCTTGTCACTGTATCATTCACAAGGTGTAGGGCAGTTCTATATTGACTAGACACACCTGCCCAGACTGTAACACCACCACAACCACCAAAGGCTCGTCTAGTGACAACAGTGGCTGATGTGTAGTGCTCTCCCTGACGTCTTAAACATCGTTGGTGGCCATCATTTCTGCTTAACATGAATCGACTTTCATCAGAGAACAGCACTTAAGCCCACTGGTCCCTTGTCCAGTGTAAATGCTCCTTGGCCCATGCAAACGATGACACCTGTGCCTGGTGGTGTGGTCAGGTATCCTTGCAGGTTGTCTAGTACAGACCACGCTGATGTAAACAGTTTTGAATGGTCTGATGTGACACCTGGGTGCCTCGCACCTCCCTTAAATGTACCTGGAGTTGAGTGGCATTCATCATCCAGTTCTGCAGGGCACTGTTTACAATGAAGCAGTCATCAGCGTGGGATGTGTCCAAAAGACGTCCACTTCTATGCCTTTCTATGACTCTTCCAGTCTCTCTGTTGCAACCTGTTGATGACACTCTGCGACACTCGAAGCTCAGTGGCCACTTCCCTCTGAGAACATCCTGTTTGAAGTGCAATTGCAAGGTACTGTTGATCAATTGTCAGGCGTCGTCTTGGTCTCATGATGCCAAAATATGAACAGCATGATGAAGAGGACTATTTAATTCCAATTCTAATTCCAATTCTAATTGTACCAGAAAATTTAATGGTCGACTCATGAATCAAACACCTGTTGTGGATTTTGCCATTAAGCACCTTGTTAGACAATGGCAAGTTATGCAAAAAGTACTGAAACATTGAACAGTTGGACATGTGTATTCAAAAGGTTAGAGAAGGTCAAATTAAGTTCATCTGTAAAGGTTATAGTGCATTGTAGGTGCATCCTGAAATTTGACCCCAAAGGTGAATATCTCTAACTTTTTGTGAGTAGTGTGTGTGTATGTGTGTATATATATATATATATATATATATATATATATATATATATATATATATATATATATAAGTGGTGTGAAAAAGTGTTTGCCCCCTTCCTGATTTCTCATTTTTTTTGTATGTTTGTCACACTTAAATGTTTCACATCATCAAACAAGTTTAAATATTAGACAAAGATAACACAACTAAACACAAAATACAGTTTTTAAATGAAGGTGTTTATTATTAAGGGTAAAAAAAAAATCCAAATCTACATGGCCCTGTGTGAAAAAGTGATTTCCCCCCATGTTAAAACATAAATTAACTGTGGTTTACCACCTTTGGAAAGCTGAGTTCAATTTCTCTAGCCACACTCAGGCCTGATTACTGCCACACCTGTTCATAATCAAGAAATCACTTAAATAGGACCTGCCTGACAAAGTCAAGTAGACCAAAGGATCCTCAGAAGCTAGACATCATGCTGCGATCCAAAGAAATTACTAACTAACTAACTAACCTGCACTTATATAGCGCTTTTCTAGTCGCAAAGACCACTCAAAGCGCTTTCATTAATACTAACCCTCTATTCTAAGGGCCTATAGGAAACAAATATCTAGGGACAATTTAGAACAGCCAATTAACCTAACATGCATGTTTTTGGCATGTGGGAGGAAACCGGAGAAATCCCGGAGTAAACCCACGCAACACGGGGAGAACATGCAAACTCCACACAGATCATTCAGAAACAAATGAGAAACAAAGTAATTGAGATCTATCAGTCTGGAAAAGGTTATAAAGTTCCAAGACAAAACTCACTGCTGAGCAAAAAGAACATAAAGGCTTGTCTCAGTTTTGCCAGAAAACATCTTGATGATCCCCAAGACTACGTCAAACAGGTTCATTTTGTCTTCTTTCAATTATTTATCCTTTTTTTTTTTTTTTCCTTTGAAAGACAAAAGTAAAATAGAAAGATGTCTTTACCTTCTTTACATGTTTCAACTGCACTGCAGCCTTCATCAGAAGAGTCAGCTGATTGCTGCCAGGTGACATTTATCAGCTGATTTTCGTAGGCGGGGCCAGCTCAGCAGATCTGTCAGATCCGCTGAGCCGGCCCCGCCTCCCGCCGTCAGATGGTCTCTGGAGAATGTGGTCCCAGGTGTGAGAAAGCATAAAGGCCCCCTCATCTCGGTTCATGGTGTCTTTTCCCCGCTTTCTGATCTCTATTGCCTCCTTGATCCAACGTTTGTGTCTGTTGCTCTCCGATCCAATAATTTTTGTGTTGTCCCAGTCCATGATGTGATTATTTCTTTTGCAGTGGTCCGATATAGCTGATTTTAATGTTTCTTGTTCTGCTTTTTCTTTTTGTGATCTTGTGAGTCGTCCTTGCGTTTCCTTCTCACATTCCTTTTGGTGTTCTTTTTTTCTTGTGGTGAATAATCTTCCGGTTTCTCCAATGTAGGTTTTGTTACATGATCTGCATGATATTTCATATAATACATTGCATTTATTGTCTTGTTCTATTCTGTCCTTGGGGTGTACTAATAACTGTCTTAATTTTTTGTGTGGTTTGACTGCTGTGTTTATTTTGTATTTTTTCATGATCCTTTGAATTGGTTCCGTGATCCCTCGTATGTATGGTATAGTTATGGTTTCCTTGTTTTTGATTTCAGCTTTTGTTCTGTGTCTTGTGTCCTGTTTATTTTCTTTGTTTTTGACTTGCTGTTTCCCTTTGTTTATGGCCCATACTGGATATTGGCAGCGTATAAGTGCATGTTTTATGTGGTTTTCCTCTTCCTGTCTGTCTTCTTGTTCCGTGATGATGGTGGCTCGTTCATATAATGTCCTGACGACTGATAGCTTGTGTGCTGTGGGGTGTTCCGATGTCCAAAGTAGGTATTGATCTGTGTGGGTTGGTTTCCTGTAGACTGTGATTTTTATGCTGCCATCCTCGTTGTGGTGGATTTTCATGTCCAGAAAGGCTATGGTGCCATTTTCCTCCTCTTCGTGTGTGAATTTTATGTTCCCCGTACTGTCTGTACTGTTCAGATGGTCAGTGAGTTCTTGTGTATGTCCTTTCCTTATTTTTTCCAGAATGTCATCTACGTATCTCTTCCAAAGGGTGGGTTTGCATATTGTGGGTGCTGTGTTGATGGCTTTATTTTCCAGATCCTCCATAAAAAAACTGCTCATGATGGCTGATAGTGGGTCTCCCATTGCAAATCCTTCTTTTTGTTTGTAGATTTTTCCTCTGAATTGAAAATAAGTGGATTTTGCAACAAACTGTAGTAATTTGGATATGTCATGGACTGTGAGGTTGGTGCGTCTTTTTAGGGTACTGTCCTTGTTGAGGCGTTCTTGCACTATATGTAGTGTGACGTCAATAGGAGTCTTTGTGAATAAAGAGATGACGTCATGTGAGATGAGGATCTCGTCTGATTCTATTTTTATGTCTTTGAGTTCTTGTGCCAGCTCTTTTGAATTTTTACAGTGAAAGTCTGATAGTCCAAGGAGGGGTTTGATGATTTCAGCTAGGGCTTTTGATAAGTTGTATGTGACTGATCCAATGCTGTCTATTATTGGCCGCAGTGGGATATCCTTTTTATGTATTTTCGGTGTTCCATAAATCCGAGGGGTGATGCTGGCTGTGGGGATCAGGTGATCATATGCGTCCTTTGTGATTTTATTGCTTTCTAATAGAGGTTTTAGAAGGGCTTTGAGCATTTTTTTCTTTTCTTCTGTCGGGTTTGTTTTAATGATTTCGTATGTGTTACTGTCTGCCAACATGGTTTCCATCTGTTTTTCGTATGTTTCCGTGTCCAAAATTACTGTTGTTCTGCCTTTATCTGCTGGGAGTATTGTGATCGTTTTATCTGTCTTGAGTGAGTTTAATGCTTTTTCTTCTTTTCTTGTAACGTTGCTTTGTGGTAATTTGGCCGTTTTGAGGATTCCTGCGACTGCGTTCCGGAGTGCTGCTTTTTCTCCTTGGTCCTGGATTTTTTCACATGCCAGTTCTGTTGCGAGGATGTATTCTTCATGGGGGATTCTGGCTGGTGTGATGGCGAAGTTCAGTCCTCTGTTCAGCACTGTTTTCTCCGTGTCCGTGAGTGTGCGTTGTGATAGGTTTTTGACCCACTTATCGTTCTTTTCCGTGTGTGTTTGTCTTCGTCCGTTCTTTCTTTCTGTGAGTTTTTTTAATTTTTTCAATTGGCGGTTTTTCGTTGTGATGAATTCTTGTTCGTGTGCGTGTTTCAGTTGTGCTTTTATCTGCTCCTGCGTTTTCTGGTCCGTCGGGTAGCGTTGCTTAAACATGTGCACTGCGGCCAATAATAGACAGCATTGGATCAGTCACATACAACTTATCAAAAGCCCTAGCTGAAATCATCAAACCCCTCCTTGGACTATCAGACTTTCACTGTAAAAATTCAAAAGAGCTGGCACAAGAACTCAAAGACATAAAAATAGAATCAGACGAGATCCTCATCTCACATGACGTCATCTCTTTATTCACAAAGACTCCTATTGACGTCACACTACATATAGTGCAAGAACGCCTCAACAAGGACAGTACCCTAAAAAGACGCACCAACCTCACAGTCCATGACATATCCAAATTACTACAGTTTGTTGCAAAATCCACTTATTTTCAATTCAGAGGAAAAATCTACAAACAAAAAGAAGGATTTGCAATGGGAGACCCACTATCAGCCATCATGAGCAGTTTTTTTATGGAGGATCTGGAAAATAAAGCCATCAACACAGCACCCACAATATGCAAACCCACCCTTTGGAAGAGATACGTAGATGACATTCTGGAAAAAATAAGGAAAGGACATACACAAGAACTCACTGACCATCTGAACAGTACAGACAGTACGGGGAACATAAAATTCACACACGAAGAGGAGGAAAATGGCACCATAGCCTTTCTGGACATGAAAATCCACCACAACGAGGATGGCAGCATAAAAATCACAGTCTACAGGAAACCAACCCACACAGATCAATACCTACTTTGGACATCGGAACACCCCACAGCACACAAGCTATCAGTCGTCAGGACATTATATGAACGAGCCACCATCATCACGGAACAAGAAGACAGACAGGAAGAGGAAAACCACATAAAACATGCACTTATACGCTGCCAATATCCAGTATGGGCCATAAACAAAGGGAAACAGCAAGTCAAAAACAAAGAAAATAAACAGGACACAAGACACAGAACAAAAGCTGAAATCAAAAACAAGGAAACCATAACTATACCATACATACGAGGGATCACGGAACCAATTCAAAGGATCATGAAAAAATACAAAATAAACACAGCAGTCAAACCACACAAAAAATTAAGACAGTTATTAGTACACCCCAAGGACAGAATAGAACAAGACAATAAATGCAATGTATTATATGAAATATCATGCAGATCATGTAACAAAACCTACATTGGAGAAACCGGAAGATTATTCACCACAAGAAAAAAAGAACACCAAAAGGAATGTGAGAAGGAAACGCAAGGACGACTCACAAGATCACAAAAAGAAAAAGCAGAACAAGAAACATTAAAATCAGCTATATCGGACCACTGCAAAAGAAATAATCACATCATGGACTGGGACAACACAAAAATTATTGGATCGGAGAGCAACAGACACAAACGTTGGATCAAGGAGGCAATAGAGATAAGAAAGCGGGGAAAAGACACCATGAACCGAGATGAGGGGGCCTTTATGCTTTCTCACACCTGGGACCACATTCTCCAGAGACCATCTGACGGCGGGAGGCGGGACCGGCTCAGCGGATCTGACAGATCTGCTGAGCTGGCCCCGCCTACGAAAATCAGCTGATAAATGTCACCTGGCAGCAATCAGCTGACTCTTCTGATGAAGGCTGCAGTGCAGTTGAAACATGTAAAGAAGGTAAAGACATCTTTCTATTTTACTTTTGTCTTTCAAAGGAAAAAGAAAAAAAAAAAAAAAAAAAAAAAAGGATCCCCAAGACTTTTGGGAAAATACTCTCTGGACTGACGGGACAAAAGTTGAACATTTTGGAAGGTGTGTGTCCCATTACATCCGGCATAAAAGTAACACAGCATTTCAGAAAAGGAACATCATACCAACAGTAAAATATGGTGGTGGTAGTGTGATGATCTGGGCCCGTTTTGCTGCTTCACGACCAGGAAGACTTGCTGTGGTAAATGGAACCATGAATTCTGCTGTCTACCAAAAAATCCTTAAGGACAATGCCCGGCCATCTGTTCATGACCTCAAGCTGAAGCGCACTTGGGTTCTGCAGCAGGACAATGATCCAAAACACACCAGCAAGTCCACCTCTGAAGCGCACTTGGGTTCTGCAGCAGGACAATGATCCAAAACACACCAGCAAGTCCACTTCTGAATGGCTGAAGAAAAAACAAATTGAAGACTTTGGAGTGGCCTAGTCAAAGTACTGACCTGAATCCAAATAAAATGCTGTGGCATGACCTTAGAAAGGTGGTTCATGTTCGAAAACCCTCCAGTGTGGCTGAATTACAACAATTCTTCAATGATGAGTGGGCCAAAATTCCTCCACAGCGCTGTAAAAGACTTATTGCCAGTTATCACAAACACTTGATTGCAGTTGTTGCTGCTAAAGGTGGCCCAACCAGTTATTAGGTTTAGGGGGCAATCACTTTTTCACACAGGGCCATGTAGGTTTGGATAATTTTTCCCTTAATCATAAACACCTTCATTTCAAAACTGCATTTTGTGTTTACTTGTGTTATCTTTGTCTAATATTTAAATTTGTTTGATGATCTGAAACATTTAAGTGTGACAAAAAATGAAAAATCAGGAAGGGGGTCAAACACTTTTTCACATCACCACACACACACACACACACACACACACAGTGCATCCGGAAAGTATTCGCAGCGCTTTACTTTTTCCACATTTTGTTATGTCACAGCCTTATTCCATAAAGGATTAAAATCATTTTTTCCTCAAAAATCTACACACAACACCCTATAATGATAATGAGAAAAAAGTTTGTTTTTTTTTAGATTTTTGCAAGTTTATTAATCACATGTACTGTACATAAGTATTCACAGCCTTTGCCATGAAGCTCAAAATTGAGCTCAGGTTCATCCTGTTTCCACTGATCGTCCTTGAGATGTTTCTACAGCTTAATTGGAGTCCACCTGTGGTAAATTCAGTTGATTGGACATGATTTGGAAAGGCACACACCTGTCTATATAAGGTCTCCCAGTTGACAGTGCATGTCAGAGCACAAACCAAGCATGAAGTCAAAGGAATTGTCTGTAGACCTCCGAGACTGGATTGTCTCGAGGCACAAATCTGTGGAAGTATATAGAAAAATTATTGCTGATTTGAATGTCCCAGTGAGCACAATGGCCTCCATCATCCATAAATGGAAGAAGTTCAGAACCATCAGGACTCATCCAAGAGCTGGCCGGCCATCTAAACTGAGCGATCGAGGGAGAAAAGCGTTAGTCAGGGAGGTGACCAAGAACCCGATGGTCACTCTGTCAGAGCTCCAGTGTTCCTCTGTGGAGAGAGGAGAACCTTTTAGAAGGACAACCATCTCTGCAGCAATCCACCAATCAGGCCTCTATGGTAAAGTGGCCAGGCGGAAGCCACTCCTTAGTAAAAGGCACATGGCAGGCCACCTGGAGTTTGCCAAAAGGCACCTGAAGGACTCTCAGACCATGAGAAACAAAATTCTCTGGTCTGATGAGACAAAGATTGTACTCGTTGAGGTGAATGCCAGGCGTCATGTTTGCAGGAAACCAGGCACCATTCATAACCATGCCAATGTTGGTGGCATCATGCTGTGGGGATGTTTTTCAGCAGCAGGAACCGAGAGACTAGTCAGGATAGAGGGAAAAATGAATGCAGCAATGTAGAGACAACCTGAATGAAAACCTGCTCCAGCGCACTCTTGATCTCAGACTGGGGTGACGGTTAATCTTTCAGCAGGACAACGACCCTAAGCACACAGCCAAGATATCAAAGGAGTGGCTTCAGGACAACTCTGTGAATGTCCTTGAGTGGCCCAGCCAGAGCCCAGACTTGAATCCAATTGAACATCTCTGGAGAGATCTGAAAATAGCTGTGCACCAATGCTTCCAATCCAACTGATGGAGGTTGAGAGGTGCCGCAAAGAGGAATGGGCCAAACTGCCCAAAGATACAGATGTGGACAAAATTGTTGGTACCCCCCTGTTAATGAAAGAAAAACCCACAATGGTCACAGAAATAACTTGAATCTGACAAAAGTGGTAATAAATAAAAATTCTATGAAAATTAACCAATGAAAATCAGACAATGCTTTTGAAATGTGGTTCAACAGAATTATTTTAAAAAACAAACTCATGAAACAGGCGTGGACGAAAATGACAGTACCCCTAGAAAAGATTGAAAATAATGTGACCATAGGGACATGTTCAACGAAGATGTGTCCTCTATTTAACATCACAGGTGTCTACAAACTTGTAATCAGTCAGTCAGCCTATTTAAAGGGTGACAAGTAGTCACTGTGCTGTTTGGTGACATGGTGTGTACCACACTGAACATGGACCAGAGGAAGCAAAGGAGAGAGTTGTCTCAGGAGATTAGAAAGAAAATTATAGACAAGCATGTTAAAGGTAAAGGCTATAAGACCATCTCCAAGCAGCTTGATGTTCCTGTGACTACAGATGCACATATTCAGAAATTTAAGATTCACGGGACTGTAGCCAACCTCCCTGGACGTGGCCGCAGGAGAAGACGGATAATACGAATAATACGAATGGTAACAAAAGAGCACAGAGCAACCTCTAAACACATTCATGGTGAACTCCAAGGTCAAGGTACATCAGTGTCAGATTGCACCATCCGTCATTGTTTGAGCCAAAGTGGACTTCATGGGAGACGACCAAGGCGGATACCACTGTTGAAAACAAATCATAAAAAAGCCAGACTGGAATTTGCCAAACTGCATGTTGACAAGCCACAAAGCCTCTGGGAGAATGTCCTATGGACAGACGAGACAAAACTGCAACTTTTTGGCAAGGCACATCAGCTCTATGTTCACAGACGCAAAAATGAAGCATACCAAGAAAAGAACACTGTCCCTACTGTGAAACATGGAGGATCTTCTGTTATGTTCTGGGGCTGCTTTGCTGCATCTGGCACAGGGTGTCTTGAATCTGTGCAGGGTACAATGAAATCTCAAGATTATCAAGGTATTCTAGAGAGAAATGTGCTGCCCAGTGTCAGATAGCTTAGTCTCAGTCGCAGGTCATGGGTCTTGCAACAGAATAATGACCCAAAACACACAGCTAAAAACACCCAAGAATGGCTAAGAGCCAAACACTGGACTATTCTAAAGTGGCCTTCTATGAGCCCTGATCTAAATCCTATTGAACATCTGTCGAAGGAGCTGAAACATGCCGTCTGGAGAAGGCACCCTTCAAACCTGAGACAACTGGAGCAGTTTGCTCATGAGGAGTGGGCCAAAATACCTGCTGAGAGGTGCAGAAGTCTCATTGACAGTTACAGAAATTGTTTGATTGACTCAAAAGGTTGTGCAACAAAATATTAAGTTAAGGGTACCATCATTTTTGTCCAGGCCTGTTTCATGAGTTTGTTTTTATAAAATAATTCTGTTGAACCACAATTCAAAAGTATTGTCTGATTTTCATTGGTTAATTTTCATAGAATTTTTATTTATTACCACTTTTGTCAGATTCAAGTTATTTCTGTGACCATTGTGGGTTTTTCTTTCATTAACAGAGGGGTACCAACAATTTTGTACACGTCTGTAGATGTGTCAAGCTTGTGGCATCATATTCTAAAAGACTTGAGGCTGTAATTGCTGCCAAAGGTGCATCAGCAAAGCATTGAGCAAAGGCTGTGAATACTTATGTACATGTGATTTCTTAGTTTTTTTTATTTTTAATAAATTTGCAAAAATCTCAAAACTTTTTTCATGTTGTCATTATGGGGTATCGTGTAGAATTTTGAGGAAAAATGAATTTAATCCATTTTGGAATAAGGCTGGAACATAACAAAATGTGGAAAAAGTCAAGCGCTGTGAAGACTTTCCGGATACACTGGATATATTAATTTCACTTTTGAAAAAGCTGAATAAAATAAAATTAAAAGTTATGTCAGAGAAAATTCTTCACAACAATACATAACTGAGCTCAGTGTCTTTTTTCCTTTGTTTAACAGAACCCACATTATCAAGTTTATCCACATGGGCAGAAATGTTTCAGTTTACCACTCATAGTTAATCATTGGCAGGCTAATAAGTGACAGAAGTATAATTCATTGCTTATTTTTGTTTTTTTATGTGTCTACATCAGTTGTTTATTTGGAGGAGTCACCCACTCTTATTTTGAAGGGTTTCAAGACCGGATAGCTCTTATTTTGAAAATTTTGTCACTTAGTGAACCAATGTGCAGAGTTCAGTCTCAAAATGTTTATCTTCTCCTGCCCCCTCCCCCCATTTCGTGTGCTCAAGGTGAGCCTAGTTACCTCCACCAAGTTGGTTATGTGATCATCGGCGTTGGTTTGTCTGTTTGTTTGTTAGCAAGATAACTCAAAAAGTTATGGACGGATTTTCATGAAATTTTCACAGATTGTCAGAAATGGTGTATCCTACAGATGATTAGATTTTGGTGGTGATCTGACTCACCATCCAGAATAAAACTGACATTACGGAAAATGCGATTTTCGTGAATAACTACTGAACCACTAATCCTATCATTGTGAATCCAATTGCTAGTCATATGTTTTCATGGTCAAGGAATCTGAAAACGTACACACAAACACTGTATGGGGGGGAACTGTGGCGCTTGGCGGAGGTCTGCGCTCTCCGAGTGCTTTTCTAGTTTATTCTGTTATCTTCCTTTTCATCTCTGCCCACTGCAGTCTAGATTTCTCTAAGCATGCGGCGGCGGGGGGGGGGGGGGGGGGGGGTCAGCCGTGCTGAGCTACAGAGCTTCTGCTTTTAGACTTCAGCGGCCAAGATGTAGACAAACCTGTCTCGCAGCGGCAGCTCATATTAACGTGATAAATATTTGAGTATGTGCGATATATCGCCGGCGGCCAAATGTACGGGTACAATGAATATATTCGGTATATCGCCCAGCCCTAAAGTGAACTATAGCCAACTATTTATTCGGACAGACATTTGTTAATAAAGAAATGTGTTTACAATTTCAAGTGTTTTAAAGCATTTTTTTGTTAAATTCAATTTCTTTTAAAAGCTTGAAAATACAACATTAAAGGGGTCATTGAATGGAAAAATGGTGTTTGTAGGCTTTAACTGAAATGTGTCTATTGATCACGTAATTATCAAAAAAATTTCAAAACAGTCAATTCTCTTAAAGGGCTCATTGACTGCACTTTTTCCACATTTTAACAGCTTACTCATGTCTTAATGAAGTGCTTGTGACATATTTTGTTCACATTTTCTTTAAGTTTTAAATTATTGATGCAAATTTGTTTATTTTTCTTGGTTTTCTTCAAACGCTCTGATTTATACCCTGTCACTTTAAGAAACAGACTTCAGCTGTTCAGCTCCACCCTCCCTCTTATGTCAGTTAGCCATTAGTTGAGTAGCTTCTAGCCGGCCAGCTCCTTCCAGCTTGGATGAGCGGGGCTGGTTCACTGATCAATTGTGTATCTCGTGTCACTCTGACCCATCTCCCAATAATTTTAACATGATTCCACAACATACTGCGAGCAACGCGCACCGGGTGTCCCCCCAATCACCACAACCGACCTGGCCCGGGACCCGAGGCTGCTCGCCAAGCTGAGCTACCAAGCCATGGGATCTCAAAGGGCAGTGTCTTGCTCTGCGGGATTCCACTCCGCTCCCACAGCCAGCTGGGGGATGCCCTGTCACAAGGCAGCTCTCCTACGCTGTGTGTGACAGTGGAGTGGAGTCACGCGCAGCCCCGGGGGACAGTAGGGGAGCTGGCTATGAGAGCCAGCAACCTCCAGCCAGCAGCCTCAGGTCCTGGTGTAGGTGGCTGCCACGACTGGCAGGCTGGTGCTGGCGATTTGCTGTGGAAATACGGGAAAATTATTGGGAGATGGGCCAAAGTGATGTGAGGTACATTGTGGACCGTGGACTGGTGAACCAGGTGGTAACAGGGATGGTTATGAGGGTGAATGAGGGTGACTAAGATCTGAAGAAAATAACAATATAAGCAACACTCGGTTCAAACTTCCTGTTACCAGTGTTAACTTGGGTGCTAATAGCTCAGGGGCTAATAGGCTACTTTTAGCACCACTTCCAGACACATGACAGACAGCTAGGTGGGCCAATAACAGAGCAGTGGGTTGGTGTCAATGATGACGGTGGGTTGGCTTTTTCTAGACCTAACAATGATTTCCACAAAAAAGTGAAACACATTTCTGGGAGAGAAAAATGAGATAAAGGCTGTGTTTAAGAGAATTGAGAGTTTTCAGAAAATTAGGTACCAGTAGACTCATTTCAGAGATCTAAAACCTACAAACAGACCATCTTTCAATCAATGACCACAATAAAAACAACACACAGCCTGCATTTCTCCCAAAAACGGCAGAAAGGTTTTTGACTCCTTCGAGTAAATTGTATATCTCAAGATGTGACAAAGCTAACCCACTGCCATCTTTGAGACCCACCCAGTGGTCAATTATTGGCCCAGCTAGCTGTCTGTTACGCAGATGGAAGGGGTGCTAAAGGTAACCCATTAGCCACCGGGCTAACACTGGTACCAGGAAGTTTGCACTAAGCACGCCTTATATTGTTATCTTCTTCTGATCTTAGTCACCCTAACAGTTATCCCTGTTGCCACCTGATTCACCAATCCACAATCGACAATCCACCTTGCGTCACTCTGGCCCATCTCCCAATAATTTAGCTAGGGGGTGGCTGTGATGTAGGTGTAGTGTGGCAGACTACTGATTGGAGGGTCAGGGGTTTGATTCCCACTATGTCTGCAGTCTTCATGTTGAAGTGTCCTTGAGCTAGACACTGAACCCCCAGTTGCTCCTCGTGGGTCAAGCCAGCGGCTGTGTATGGCAGCTCCACTGCCATCAGTGTGTGAATGGGTTGATAACAGGATCTGTAAAGCCCTTTGGTCATCTAGAGATGAGAAAAAGCACTATATAAGTGAAAGCCATTTACCATTTACACAACAATTTAGCTGTGATTCCACAGCAAATCACCAGCCCCAGCACACCAATTGCTGCAACCAATCTCATGGCAAGCTCCCCTACCATCCTACAGGGTTCCATGCAACTTCACTCCACTATCGTGGGCAGTGTAATGGAGCCACCTCATGATGGGGTGTCCCCCATTTGGCTGCAGGAGCGGCGTATTGCGGAGTGAGACATTGCCCTTTGAGATCCCATGGCTCGGCAAGCTTCACCATCGAGGTAATTGTCGAGGAGGATTCATGAATTTCCTGACATCATGTACAGCGGAGAAAATAAGTATTGAACGCATCGACATTTTTCTCATTAAACATATTTCTGATGGAGCCATTGACCTGAGATTTTCACCAGATATCAGTAACAACCCAAGTAATCCACACATACAAAGAAATCAAGGCAACTGTGTTCACAAGTTATATTTAATAGAGTGGAATGACACAGGGGATAAGTATTGAACATGTGAAGAAAAAGAAGTGCCAAAAGGCATAGAAAGCCAAGAAACCAGCTGAAATCCATCAGAATTTAGGAAGCCATCCCATCCTCGATCAGTGCAAATTAATTTCAGCTGGTTAAGTCCTCACTGATAGCCTTTAAAAATGTCTGTGAATATCAGATTGTCACACCACAAAGAACTCATGACGGGGAGAAGCAAAGAGCTCTCTCTAGACATTTGCAACCTTTTTGCTGCAAAACATAATGATGGCATTGGTGACAGGCAAATTTCTAAACTGCTGAATGCTCCAGTGAGCAATGTTGGAGCCATCATTCAGAAGTGGAAAGAACATCATGCTACCATAAACAGGCCACGACCAGGAGCTCCTTGCAAGATTTCTGACAGAGGAGTCAAAAGAATTATCAGAAGAGTTATCCAAGAGCCAAAGACCACTCATGGAGAGCTCCAGAATGACCTGGAGTTAGCAGGTACTGCTGTTTCAACGAAAACCACAAGTAATGCACTGAACCGACATGGGCTCTATGCCCGCTCACCTTGCAAGACTCCATTGCTGAAGAAAAAACACGTTGAAACTCATCTAAAGGCTGCACGGTGGCGCAGTGGTTAGCACTGCGGCAGCACAGTTTACCCTTGGCCGGGGGATCGTGGGATCGTGGGTTCGATCCCAGCCCCCAACCAACAGTGATCTGTGTGGAGTTTGCATGTTCTCCCCGTGTATGCATGGGTTTACCCCGGGATTTCTCTGGTTTCCTCCCACATGCCAAAAACATGCAGGTTAGGTTAATTGGAGACTCTAAAGTGGCCCTAGGTGTGAATGTGTGTGTGAATGGTTAAGGGATAGCGCCGTATCGTGGCTGCTTCATCCATCCAGGTGGTGGATGACCCTCAATTTCCCCTCTGGGGATCAAAGTATACTAAATCTAAAAAAAAAAAAAAATAAATAAAAAATCTAAAGTTTGTTGCACAACATTTGGGCAAGCCAGTAAAATACTGGGAGAATCCAGTCTTGTCAGATGAGACCAAAATTAAACTTTTTGGATTCCACAACACATAGCATGTTTGGAGGAGAAATGGAACTGCACATCAGCCCCAAAACACCATACCAACAGTGAAGTTTGGAGATGGGAGCATGATGGTGTGGGGGTGTTTTTCAGCACGTTACAGGCAGACTTCATATAACTGAAAGAAAGATGAACAGACAAATGTACAGAGACATGCTTGATAAGAACCTGTTGCCATCTGCCAAGATGCTGAAGATGAAACGAGGGTGGACATTTCAGCAAGACAATGATCCCAAACACACAGCTAAGGAAACTCTCAACTGGCTTCAGAGAAGGAAAATAAAGCTGCTAGAATGGCCCAGTCAGTCACCTGACCTGAATCCAATTAAAAATCTATGGAAGGAACTGAAGATCAGAGTTCATAGAAGACACCCACGGAACCTTCAAAATTTGAAGACGGTTTGTGTGGAAGAATAGGCTAAAATCACTCCTGAGCAATGCCTGTGCCTAGTTTCTCCATACAGAAGGTATCTGAAAGCTGTTATTACCAACAAAGGCTTTTCTACTAAATATTAAATTAATTTCACCAAGCATGATCAATACTTATTCCCTGTATCATTCCACTTTATTAAATATAACTTGTTTTGTGAACACAGTTGCCTTGATTTTTTTTGTATGTATGGATTACTTGGGTTGTTATTGATATCTGGTGAAAATCTCAGGTCAATGGCTCCATCAGAAATATGCTTAATAGAAAAATGTTGATGTGTTCAATACTTATTTTCCCTGCTAAGTGCCCAGATCTCCTGACCTTTGACCTTGAGCACAGTTTGAATGCAAACCCACCTGAGGATCGTTGTGAGTGAGTTTGGTGAGTATCGGGGCAAATGCTGAGGAGGAGTTAACATTTCTCATTCTCATGAAATGTGGACAGGCAGACAGACAGATCCCATGTCATCGCATTAGCTCCTTTTGGCTTCACTGGAATGAGTTTAAAAATCAAGCATTTTTAATGACTCCCAGCACCCATGGGAACCCTGATTGTAATTTGGCACTATACAAACGAAGGTGATTTAAAATGAAATTAACTGAATTGAGTTGATCGAGCAACAACAGAGAAGAAAAGGTCAGACATACAATCAAAATATGGACCATATCTGCTTTCTAAATGAAATGTTCAGACATTTAAGGGATTTGAACTGAGTGCAACCTGAAGGTTTCTAAACCTGAACCTGTAACCAGAGCAGGAGCTTCCCGTCTCACAAGCGATCAAAGTCTGTGTGAAAGGTGTCTCACTTTTATCTCAAGTGTGGATCATTCCATGTGATTTTAAGAGATTCACTCCAGTAAAATCCTTCCCACATTCAGGACATGGATTTATTTAACTTTATTGTGGGTGAGCTGATGATGTACTAAGTTACCTTTCTGAGTAAAGGCCTTCCCACACTGACCACACATAAATGGTTTAACTCCAGTGTGGATGAGTTCATGTGTTCTTAAGTTACTCATCTGAGTAAAGGCCTTTCTACATTGACCACACACAAACTGTTTAACTCCAGTGTGGATGACTTCATGTTTCTTTAAGCAACTCATGACAGTAAAGGCCTTTCCACATTGACCACACACAAACTGTTTAACTCCAGTGTGGATAAGTTCATGTTTCCTTAAGTTGCCCATTTCAGTAAAGGCCTTTCCACACTGTCCACACACAAACTGTTTCACTCCAGTGTGGATGATTTCATGTCTTTTAAAGTACCTCATCTGAGTAAAAGCTTTTCCACACTGTTCACATTCAAACTTTTTAACTCCAGTGTGAATGAGTTCATGTTTCCTTAAACTACCCTTTTCAGTAAAGGCCTTTCCACACTGACCACACACAAAGTGTTTAACTCCAGCGTGGATAAGTTCATGTGTTCTCAAATTACTTATCCGAGTAAAGGCCTTCCCACACTGACCACACACAAACTGTTTAACTCCAGTGTGGATGAGTTCATGTCTCCTCAAATTATTCATTAAAGTAAAAGCTTTCCCACACTGGCCACACACAAACTGTTTAACTCCAGTGTGGATGAGTTTATGCCTTCTTAAGTCACTCATCTGAGTAAAAGACTTTCCACACTGACCACACACAAATTCTTTAAAGCCAGTGTGGATGAGTTTATGTTTTCTAAAATCATTCATCCGAGTAAAGGCCTTTCCACAGAGTTCACAATCAAACTGTTTAACTCCGGTATGAATCAGTTTATGTTTTTTTAAGTTATCCAACTGCATGAAACCTATCCCACATTCTTCACAAAAGTATTGTTTATTCCCAGTGTGTCGTTTTCTCTGTCTTCTGTTTCCACTCTTGATATTGTGTGATTTAGCTTTGTTTGCTAAGGTGGGAGGCTCTTCATCGTCCTGAAGCTGCAGAGGTTTCACTCCATTTTTCTTTTCATGTTCCTGTTGCAACAAAGACAGAAACAGAGGCTGTCAGGATACAGTGGCGTGAACAAGTATTTGCCACTTCCTGATTTTTATATTTTTGCATATTTGTCACACATATGTTTCAGATCATCCTACAGATAGGTTTGGATAGTTTTTTTCCCATTATATATGAAATCATCATTTAAAAACTACATTTTGTATTTACTTGGGTTATCTTTGTCTAATATAAAAATTTGTTTGATGATCTGACAGGGATGGGGACCTTAGTGAGAGAGTCACACTTCCGTCAGATATGAATCGCTAAAACAATGACTTCAGACTTGACTCTGGACAATTTGACCCGGATTCTTTAAATATGACTCATGAATAAAAAGAGTTTTTATTGCTCTGTGGACATTTCTAAAGACAGTTTCACTGGGTCTCTCTGCTCTGATCTCTTCAGCTGCAGCACACCCGTGCGTACACGTGTGCGCGCGCACACGCACACACACACACACACGTAGAGAAAGTGTACTCCAAGAGTACCTGTGGAGCTGCATCCAGATGCCTCTTGCGTCAGCTAGACTAAACTTTATTGGTGACAAACTCACTTTTCCCTTTTATTACAGTCTTTCCTAGTTATTTATTATTTATATAGCAGCATAACTATGTAATCATGCAAATGAGCCACAGTTGATTGCAGCAGTCTCTGTAGGGCGGAGCTTTTGGTTTTTCTTTTTTCCCCTTGGTGTCTTTCCTTACTTTTTTAAGTGTTAACACCTTCAAGCCACAGGATACTATGAAGATCTAAATCTCTATCTTTAGCTCTGGTCTATCACCGTTTTATTGCTGATTGCTGTCTGGAACATCAGCAGGGCAAACAGGATATCAGACTGGAGCAGTTGTATGTGGACCAAGTGACCACAGGCTAATTAGCCTCTGGCTTCTGGGATTATTACCTGTATACCTGGGATTCTAAAAATCAGCTGCTTATTGTTAACAATAAGGAAAACGATTAAAGACACCAGACAACATCAAACTATAGGAGACACCTGGACAAGTGAGTGGTGAAGCTGGCCTTAAGCTAATGCTTTGTCGTCGGCCTCCGTCGGTCTATGATGACCAGGGGTGTCCAACCAGGTGCCATGGAGAGCCAAGACCCTGCAGGTTTTCTCTTCTACCCAGTCTCTTCAGCAGGTGTTTTCACTTATCAGCAATCAGTGGGAAGAAGTTCACAGAAATCTGCTGTTGAAGACACTGGTTGGAGGTAAAACCTGCAGGGTCTTGGCTCTCCATGGCACATGGTTGGACACCCCTGATGATGACCATGGAAGAGAATCCTAAACGTCTACTCTGCTGGAACAGCACCGCCTGTGTCTGAACAGGCCGATGCGCACCGGTGTTCTACCTTCCAGCGTTGGCCGTTGGTAGGATTCAAGCCTGGGCAGGAAGATATGGAGGACAAGATGTTACCCATGCAGCATGTCCCCCCCTCTCCACATCACTGATGAATCCAGAGGAACAGCAGGGCTGCTATAGTTTGGCACCAGCGCCGTCGCAGGAGCTGCCAGAACGATGTTGAGCACAACAGAGAACTGCCTTAGGGGCTCCGACTCCGGATTTTTCCTCAGGGTTGACTCCCGAAGCCTTTCCCGTGACCGGGTGTGCCGCAAGGCAGCGGAGGTTTGAAATCAGGGTTTACCTTCCCCTAGATGGGCTACCTTCCCAGGTTGACGAGCCACCATCTACCCGAAGCATCTGGTTTTAAGGCGCCAGAGATCCGCCCTCGCCCCTTCTCCTATTAGTAAAAGCAGTTCCGCCGGGCTTAGAGACTAAACCACACGGGCAGGCTAGGAGTTGGACTTAGTTGTCAGAGGCTTTTCGAGACGCACGCCATAAGGAGCATTTTATGAACACTGGGAGCTTAACCCCAGTGCCGCTCCTGGCTATGACAACCTTGGAACCTAATGGAAGCTAATGCTAATAAACATTTATTATCACTCAGATGTATTTTTAGAATTATTTTCCTGACTAACGATATTTTTGGTAAAATCCTGGCTATGATAAAAAGGCAGAGGTTGGTTGGAAGGACATTCCCAACTATTATTCTAGGTGATTGTGCAAGATAAGATAAGATAAGCCTTTATTAGTCCCACAATAGGGAAATTCCAGGATTGCAGCAGCAAAGGAACAGCAGCACTCAGAGGAATAGTAAATAAGATAATAAGATAAGAAGTGGTTAGCCAAAGCAGTAAATAAAGTACACAGTTAGAGTGGTGTGAAAAACTGGTTGCCCCCTTCCAGATTTCTCATTTTTTTGTATGTTTGTTCCATTTAAATGTTTCAGATCAAACTAATTTAAATATGAGATAAAGATAACACAAGTAAACACAAAATGCAATTTTTAAATGAAGGTGTTTA
Organism: Pholidichthys leucotaenia; assembly: GCA_020510985.1. Taxonomy (NCBI): domain Eukaryota; kingdom Metazoa; phylum Chordata; class Actinopteri; order Cichliformes; family Pholidichthyidae; genus Pholidichthys; species Pholidichthys leucotaenia. The sequence continues at coordinate 252,541,238 of CM035839.1, forward strand.
TTATTAAGGGTAAAAAAAAAATCCAAATCTACATGGCCCTATGTGGAAAAAGTGATCCCCCCCCCCATTAAAACAAATTAACCATGGTTTATCACATCTTTGGAAAGCTGAGTTCAATTTCTCTAGCCACACCCAGGCCTGATTACTGCCACACCTGTTCTCAATCAAGAAATCACTTAAATAGGACCTGCCTGACAAAGTGAAGTAGACCAAAAGATCATCAAAAGCTAGACATCATTATGCAATCCAAAGAAATTCAGGAACAAATGAGAAACAAAGTAATTGAGATCTATCAGTCTGGAAAAGGTTATAAAGCCATTTCTAAAGCTTTGGGACTCCAGCGAACCACAGTCAGAGCCATTATCCACAAATGGTGAAAACATGGAACAGTGGTGAACCTTCCCAGGAGTGGCCGGCCAACCAACATTACCCCTAGAGCGCAGCAACGACTCATCCAAGAGGTCACAAAAGACCCCACAAAAACATCCAAAGAACTGCAGGCCTCACTTGCCTCAGTTAAGGTCAGTGTTCATGACTCCACCATAAGAAAGAGACTGGGCAAAAATGGCCTGCATGGCAGAGTTCCAAGACGAAAACCATTGCTGAGCAAAAAGAACATAAAGGCCCATCTCAGTTTTGCCAGAAAACATCTTGATGATCCCCAAGACCTTTGGGAAAATACTCTCTGGACTGACAAGATAAAAGTTGAATGTTTTGGAAGATGTGTCTCCCATTATATCCGGCATAAAAGTAACACAGCATTTCAGAAAAGGAACATCATACCAACAGTAAAATATGGTGGTGGTAGTGTGATGGTCTGGGGCTGTTTTGCTGCTTCAGGATCTGGAAGACTTGCTGTGGTAAATGGAACCATGAATTCTGCTGTCTACCAAAAAATCCTGAAGGAGAATATCCGGCCATCTGTTCATGACCTCAAGCTGAAGTGCACCTGGGTTCTGCAGCAGGACAATGATCCAAAACACACGAGCAAGTCCACCTCTGAATGGCTTAAGAAAAACAAAATGAGGACTTTGGAGTGGCCTAGTCAAAGTCCTGACCTGAATCCGACTGAGTTGCTGTTGCATGACCCTAAAAAGGCGGTTCATGCTCAAAAACCCTCCAATGTGGCTGAATTACAATAATTCTGCAAAGATAAGTGGGCCAGAATTCCTCCACAACGCTGTAAACGACTCATTGCCAGTTATCGCAAACGCTTGATTGCAGTTGGTGCTGCTAAGGGTGGCCCAACCAGTTATTAGGTTTAGGGGACAATCACTTTTTCACACAGGACCATGTTGGTTTGGAATTTTTTTCCCATTAATAATAAACATCTTGATTTAAAAACTGCATTTTGTGTTTACTTGTGTTATCTTTGTCTAATATTTAAATTTGTTTAATGATCTGAAACATTTAAATGTGACATACAAAAAAAATGAGAACTCAGGAATGGGGCAAACACTTTTTCACACCACTGTATATTTTTTGGTTTTATGAGTGGGTATACGCCAATATATATATATTTTTTTCCATTTTACAGAGTCTAGTGAGATGTTTCTTCAAAAGGGAGCTGCTCCAAGACATCACTCCCTTTCAACTGACCAAACTTGACCCTGATGACCAGAGGAACTGGGTCAGGGCAAGCCACGTTGACATTGGCTTGGGTGCTGAGTCTGTCCTTATGGCAATACATTGCTACTCCTTTATATGTATACTTTAAGAAAACTTAAAATACACTGCATTCATTCCCTTACTCCCATTACTTACTCTGTGTGTTATCCCTCCTTGGTAGGCTCTTCAAAGCAAATCAAGTAACACAGTAGGTGACCTCACTGCTCTCGAATTTACAAAGGACTGCGTGAGGTGCCTCTCCAGAATTGTTAAAAAAGTGCAAAAAAAGAGCCATTTGAAATACCCTACTGTCAGATTACAACTTGGACCCCTTCATCATGAGCAGACACACCCAGAATGGTGCAAGAGAAAGATAAAATCTCGAGTTCAAAGATTTCTGCAGGACAGGCAGTTAAGAAGAGGGATTTCTGCTGGTAGGAATGTTATCAGATAGCTTCAAAATAAAGGTTAGGCACAGCTTTTTATGCATGAACTATATTCTCAGTATATATTTTGATCTTAACAGTTCTGTGTTTTTAGTTTTGATGAGTAGGTTTAAGTTTATTTATTTTTTAAAATGCACATTTTCACCTCAATGGTAATTCTATGGTCTTAACTGTAAAGAATTAAAAATGCTTTCTGTGGTCTATGCACTTGTCTTCCTGATGTTGAAAGACAAATTATACAAAAAAAGTTTACATCAGTATCTTGTACCAGTGTGACATCTGAATAAATTACCATCCAATTAAGCTGATAAGACTTAATGACTGTTTTTTGTGTTTGCCTATTGCAGGTGATGCTGTTGTGCAACAGTTTGACAGTTTTCTCTCTCTGCATGGCAAAAGTGAGGAGTTCCTCTCTTTCAAGCCCATGGAGCAACGACTTGATGCTTTTCTTCATGACACTCTCAACCAGTCTTATCCTGAGCTCTGGAGTTTCCTTCAGCGTCTCCTGCTCCTGTCCCATGGGAAAGCTACAGTAGAGAGAGGCTTCTCTGTGAACAGGGAAGTAGAGACTTCTTACATAAAAGAAGAAACTGTTGAGGCCCAGAGACTAGTCTGTGACCATACACACGTGGACAAAATTGTTGGTACCCCTCTGTTAATGAAAGAAAAACCCACAATGGTCACAGAAATAACTTGAATCTGACAAATGTGGTAATAAATAAAAATTCTATGAAAATTAACCAATGAAAATGAGACAATGCTTTTGAATTGAGGTTCAACAGAATTATTTTAAAAAACAAACTCATGAAACAGGCCTGGACAAAAATGATGGTACCCCTAGAAAAGATTGAAAATAATGTGACCATAGGGGCATGTTCAACCAAGATGTGTCCTCTAATTAACATCACAGGTGTCTACAAACTTGTAATCAGTCAGTCGGCCTATTTAAAGGGTGACAAGTAGTCCTCATGAGCAAACTGCTCCAGTTGTCTCAGGTTTGAAGGGTACCTTCTCCAGACGGCATGTTTCAGCTACTTCCACAGATGTTCAATAGGATTTAGATCAGGGCTAAAAGGACACATCATGTTAATTAGAGGACACATCTTGGTTGAACGTGTCCCTATGGTCACATTATTTTCAATCTTTTCTAGGGGTACCATCATTTTTGTCCAGGCCTGTTTCATGAGTTTGTTTTTTAAAATAATTCTGTTGAACCATAATTCAAAAGTGCGGTGCAGCAGCACAGCAACTCACCCTTGGCCATGGGATCCCTGGTTCGATCCCAGCCCCCGACCAACAGTGATCCGTGTGGAGTTTGCATGTTCTCCCCGTATCTGTGTGGGTTTACTCTGGGATTTCTCCGGTTTCCTCCCACAGGCCAAAAACATGCAGGTTAGGTTAATTGGAGACTCTAAAGTGGCCCTAGGTGTGAATGTGTGTGTGAATGGTTAAGGGATAGCGCCGTACCGTGGCTGCTTCATCCATCCAGGTGGATGCCCTCAATTTCCCCTCTGGGGATCAATAAAGTACACAAAATCAAAAATCAAATAAAAAAAAGCATTGTCTGATTTTCATTGGTTAATTGTCATAGAATTTTTATTTATTACCACTTTTGTCAGATTCAAGTTATTTCTGTGACCATTGTGGGTTTTTCTTTCATTAACAGAGGGGTACCAACAATTTTGTCCAAGGCTGTATTAGAGCCTTTTTTTTTGGGGGGGGGGGGGAGGAATCTAAAAATGCCCCTCACAGAGGAACTACTGGCTTCTGTAGCCTCAGCCAGGACCAGATACAGGATCTACCTTGATGAAGAGAGACCGAAGAAAAAGGTTGCCATGTGTGGACTTAAGAGAAAGGGTTTGGAAGATGAACTGGAAGAACTAAAAAAGAAAAAGGAGGTGCTGACGGCAGTGTGCGTCAGCCCTCAGAAGGATGCTGATCAGCCAGCCGAGCGGGCTGAAAACAAACCCAGCACACTTATGGCTTAAATGATAGCAAAACCTAATACTCCAAGAAAAAGATACAGGTGTAGGGAGCTTGAAATAAGGAAGCGAAGTGATTTTATAAATCAGGTTTATTGTCGGCTTCCAATCCCCAACATGTCTCATCTCAATGCAGAAGCAGAAAAGAGGCTGAGCGCAGTCAGACCTTCATACTTATACATCACATAACAAAAGACATCGCATAACAAAAGCCGACATCACACATCTGTGTTATCTCCTTCTATTGTCCTCTCTCTCCTCCACCTGACCCTGGGGGGTCAGGAAGTCTGTTCAGGTCTCCACCGCTGAGTCTCCGTCTGGTGGTCGAGACCTATTGTCCTGCTCTGAGACGTGAGGTCATTCCACATATGTAATCTCTAAACATTCCTCTTGTGTCTATACATATGTAGGTATGGATATATGAACAATATAAGCCACAACAGGGACAAATGCAATGAACTGAAAAATGTTGAGTCAGTATTGGAATCTGAATCTAAGGAACTAAGGCACATGCATTAATCCTCTTCTGTAAAAAAAAAAAAAAAACACACAAAAAACTAATTGCTGTAGTATGTTCCGTAGTATGTAATATTCTGTATAATTTCAATGGCATTAAAAATGTTAAAAATGATATTAAAGGAGCATTAAAAAGCATTAAATCTGACTTGCTGATTTCTGCAGAAATCCTGGTACTAGTAAGCACCCATACCGAAAGGACTGTACTTCATATTTTTCTGTTGAAGTTTTTTGTTAAAGTAATATATAATAATATAAATGTGTTTAGAACATTTCTCATGCTCTAAGGGATGGCCCTTAGGTTGCTAATGTGAATGGGAGCTTATTAATATCATTACACACACCAGTCCTTTTAAATTAATCTATACAAAATATAAGTTATAACTGTCAAGTATAGCAGATCTGATGATGATTTTAATTTTTGTGTAACTTTATCTTTCTGAAAATGTTGGTCTATACATGACAGAAACTTCAAAAACAGTTATTACCAGTCATCAGTAGTGTTATTACATGATGGATATTGTTGTCAGCCCCCCCCCCCCAAAAAAAAAAAAAATAACTGTCTTTTTAAGTACAGTGCATCCGGAAAGTCTTCACAACGCTTCACTTTTTCCACATTTTGTTATGTTACAGCCTTATTCCAAAATGGAATAAATTCATTTTTTTTTCTCAAAATTCTACACACGATACCCCGTAATGACAATGTGAAAAAAGTTTTGAGATTTTTGCAAATTTATGAAAAAAAAAAAACAGAAATCACATGTACATAAGTATTCACAGCCTTTGCTCATGTTGAATATTCAGTAGTTCATAATGGTTCATACACATAAGTTAATAGTTATTACATATTAAAATACATATAAAACAAACAGATATTATAAACATTTAAAGTTAATTAGTAAAAGCTATTCATAGCAGTAATTTAATTAAAATCCCAAAGGTGTTTTCTTTCAATGCAGTCGCTAGACATTGTCCACTAGACGGCGCTGGTGCTGTACCTTTGGCCAGGAAATGTTATTGTTCAAGCTGCAGACCGAAGAAGAAGTCAATGCTAAGCAATGCAGTGCTATCAGACTGACAGATGCATGTTAGCCAGCGGGAACAACAAATGTGTTGTAACCTGAGATGCAGCATTTTTCCAGTAAAGCCAAATGAAGTTAAAGTTGGGTGTTTGGACATTCTTCTTTATGACAACTGATGTTACAGCTAAAACCACAACATTTATTGGTGCCGAAACCCGGGAGCGGGAAAAAGTGAAGAGAGAACTTTGTTGGGATTAAGCCGATAGCTGCAACAACACGGAGACGAAAGGAAAAAATGTCGGAGCGACTTCAAAGGCTAAAACAGAAACGGACCGTGCTGCGGACGTCCATTACAAAGCTGCTGCAAACTATACAAGATGAAACAAGTAAGACTGATATAAACAGTGACCATTTGCGGGAGCTGTTAGCCATGTTGTCACAGAAAGAGAAAAGCCTGCAAGACATTGAACCCGATATAGAGCAGGAGATCCCTTTGGACGAGTTAGATGCGGACATGGTGCGGACACTTGAGTATCAAGACAACACAAATTTATGGAGGACGCGGGCAGAGAGAGCGATTGAACGGGCTGCCTTACAGCAACAAGAACAAGCAAGAGACGCCACCGTATCAGCGAATCCACATCGGCTGAGTGACACGAGTACACAGGCAACTACAAGCAGACCCTCGGTAAAGCTACCCAAGCTCTCAATAAACAAATACAACGGAGAAGTGTGCATGTGGCAAGAGTTTTGGGACCAATTCGAAAATGCAATTCACCAAAACCCAGATTTGAGCAAAACTGAAAAGTTCACTTACTTCAAGTCATATCTCATTGGGCCAGCTGCACGCGCCGTCGCAGGGCTGAAGGTAACTGACACGAACTATGATGCTGCAGTAGACATGCTTAAGCAAAGATTTGGAAGGAAAGAGCTCATTGTAAGTGCACACATGTCTAAGTTACTAAATCTAAGTCCAGTTAAAAGGTCCTCAGACATTGTTGCCTTGAGACAACTTTTTGATGACGTTGAAGTACAAATCAGAAGCCTAGAAGCTTTAGGAGTCGTGTCAGACAGTTATGGAGGTTTACTGTGCCCCATGCTGCTCAAAATGATTCCTGATGATCTTGCCCTTGAGTACACCAGCAAAACAGATATAGGGCAAAAGTGGGATGTTGATGGCCTTGTGAAGTTTTTGCAACAAGAAGTTGAAAGCAGGGAGCGTGCTGCACATTTGACACAAATGAGAGAGAATCATAAAGATACATATGCAAATCAGAAACAGCACTGCAAACCAGATTCAAGCAGAGAAAAGTGGAAAGGACCTAATGTGCCCTCAGCTGCAGCCCTCCACACAGGCAGTTCGAATACACCCTTTGTGCACAGTTGCATATTCTGTAACAGTACCAGCCACAAGTCAGAACAGTGCACTGAAGGCACAGTCACAAGCAGGAAAGAAAAGCTAAAGAAAATGGGAAGGTGCTTCATATACCTAAAACCCAGACATCTTGCTCGAGACTGTAGATCCAAAAATGTGACATGCACTGATTGTGGAAGGAGACATCATGCTGTTGTGTGTGACAAAAGTGAGCAACCAATAGAAAAGACAGATGCTGCTGAAAACACGAGTGATACAGTAGTCTCCTCAGTCATTCCACATGCAGCCAAACCAACCCCAGAAAAATGTGAAACAGTGCTGTTGCAAACTGTGAGAGCAAGGATTGAAGGACCTGGAGGAAAGAAGATTGTGCGTTGCTTAATTGATGGAGGAAGCCAACGGAGTTTTGTCCATGAGAAACAAGTGAAAGATTTAAAACTGCCAATACTAAAACAAGAGACATTAAACCTTCACACGTTTGGCTTAAAAAACCCAGTGACCACAAAATGCAATGTCATAAAACTAGTCCTGGAGAATGTGAGAAACAAAGATCAGAAAATCGAGATTGAAGCTGTTCAATCCCCACAGCTTTGTACTGCAGTCATGAAAGTCCCCAGTGAACACATCCAACGGCAGCTGGAGAAAAAAGGGCTACCAGTAGCAGATGTGTCAGCGGGAGACGAAGATGGTTTGGAGCTATCAGTACTGATCGGAGCAGATTACTACTGGAGAGTAGTCACAGGTAAAACTGAGAGACTGTCAAGACGCTTTGGTTGCCATAGAAACCAGATTCGGCTGGGCAGTGCAAGGACCAGTTGTCATGTCCAGTATGAATGAAGCAACATGCATGCACATTGGACTCAGTGGACTCAGCATTTTGGGAGATCGAGTCGCTGGGCATCACTACTAAAGGTGAGGAAACACCTGATGACAAGAAAGCCAAGGAGAGCTTTGACAGGTCAGTCAGATTCATTAATGAGAGATATGAAGTGGCGTTGCCATGGCGCCAAGACACACCCGAACTCTCAGACAACAAGAAGGTTGCACAAAAGAGGTTTGAAACCCTGAAAAGAAAGCTGAAATCTGACGTGACACTGTTCAAAAGATACAACGATGTAATAGAGGATTACACAGAACAAGGAATATGTGAAGATGTGCCAGAGAGCAGTCATTCAGCAGAGACAGAGAATGTAACCTACTACTTACCTCATCATGCTGTAATCAGAGAGGACAAAGTAACTACCAAGTTAAGGGTAGTGTTTGATGCTTCGTCACATGAAGAAGGTTGTTCCTCTTTAAATGACTGTTTATTACCTGGCCCAAACCTGAATGCTGGCCTCATGAGCATTTTGATCAGATTCAGACAAAATCCTGTAGCTTTCACAGCGGACATTACTAAAGCTTTCCTTCAGATATCTATAACTGAAAGTGACAGAGATGCTGTGACATTTTTGTGGCTTACAGGACCCCCAGATGTTGAAGGCACCAACACGCGTATAATGAGAATGGCACGTGTTGTGTTTGGAGTAACTTCAAGTCCATTTTTACTTGCAGCCACTATCAGACATCATCTGGAGAAATATGAAGCTGACCAACCAGACACAGTAAAACTAATGAGAGACTCACTTTATGTGGATGATCTGATCGCTAGCTCAAGTAACTCAGACGAGGCATACAGACTTACTACAGGAGCAAGAGAAATACTGGCTGCTGCCAACATGAACCTCTGTAAGTGGACAACAAACTCCCTTGAACTGAAAACCAAGTGGTCAAACAGCAAGCTTGATTTCACACAAGAAACAGAAACACATGGAAGTGTGTTGAAGGTACTTGGTTTAGTGTGGAGACCGGACACAGATGACTTTGCCTTTGACCTCAAACATTTGATGAACATTCTAAAAGGAAAAGAAAACACAAAGAGGAGTGTTTTGAGATCATCCGCCAGAATCTTTGATCCTATAGGGTTCCTAACGCCATTTACCATTCGAGTTAAATGTCTGTTTCAGGAAATGTGGCGACGGGGCCTGAGCTGGGACGACGAGCTGCCTCCAGACCTTTCACAGGCATGGCAGCAGTGGTGCATGGAGCTTCCTCAGATCCACCAAATAGTCATTCCACAGTGGTATGGAACAGAAAAACTGTCAGATAAATCACAAGTTCTCCATGTCTTCACAGATGCAAGCGAAAAGGCGTATGGCGCAGTTGCGTATCTACAAGGACAAACAACAGAAGAAGAGACTGTTACTGCGCTCGTTGCATCTAAGTCAAGAGTGGCACCAATCAAAACAATCACACTGCCACGCTTGGAACTAATGGGAGCTGTGATTGGAGCAAGGTTGGCAAATAACCTTTTGAAGGCACTGAAAATGCAGATCACTTAACTCAGAATGTGGTCAGACTCCATGATAGCGATTCACTGGATTCGCAGTTCATCAAAGAAATGGAAACAGTTTGTTGCCAATAGAGTGATGGAGATACAAACTTTGACACCACCAGAACTATGGACACATTGTAATGGAAAGGTGAACCCAGCTGATCTCACCACAAGAGGTCAGTCCGCATCAAGGTTGAAAGAGGAAAATCTCTGGTGGTCAGGCCCATCATTTTTGAAAGAAATGGAGCTTCAAACTACACCGCCAGAAACAGCACAAGAAGTACTATCAGAAGAAGAGGTTAAAGCTGAGCTAAAGGCAAGTCAAGTCGCAGTACATCTCAGTAACAGTGAAAGAGTGCGATCTGAACCATTGCTACAGCTGGACAAATACAGCAAACTACAGACTGTACTAAGAGTAACTGCATGGATTCAAAGATTTCTCCACAATTGTCATTCAAAACAAAGACAAAGGGGAGAACTAACAGCAGAGGAAATGGCAAAAGCTGAAAAGGTATGGATACGTGAAGCGCAACTTAACAGTTTTGAAAGAGAAATAACAGAGTTGAAAACTGGAGAAAATGTGCACAAAGACTCAAAAATCAGAGACTTTAAACCCTTTCTAGACGAGCAAGGCTTAATCTGTGTAGGAGGAAGGCTGCATCAGTCAAACATGAGTTTCAATGAGCAGCACCCATGGTTGTTACCCTCAAATCACAGATTTGCACAACTTCTGATAAAATACAGTCACGAAAATGTCATGCATTCAGGCGTGAGAGACACTCTAGTTCATCTACGAGAGAAGTATTGGATTCCACGCGTGAGACAGTTAGTCAAAAAATGCATTTCAGACTGTACTATCTGTAAAAGATTCAAAGTAAAAGCAGCACAGCAAACAGCTGCACCTCTACCCAAAGACAGAGTTACTGAAGCACCGCCGTTTGAAGTCACAGGTGTTGACTTTGCAGGCCCACTGTTTGTAAGGTCCAAGAATTCTGCAGAGAAAGCGTACATAGCACTTTTCACCTGTGCAGTTACACGTGCAGTTCACCTTGAACCAGTATCGAGTCTATCAACAGAAGGTTTCCTCTTGGCATTCAAGAGATATACACTCACCGGCCACTTTATTAGGTACACCTGTCCAACTGCTCGTTAACACTTAATTTCTAATCAGCCAATCACATGGCGGCAACTCAGTGCATTTAGGCATGTAGACATGGTCAAGACAATCTCCTGCAGTTCAAACCGAGCATCAGTATGGGGAAGAAAGGTGATTTGAGTGACTTTGAACGTGGCATGGTTGTTGGTGCCAGAAGGGCTGGTCTGAGTATTTCAGAAACTGCTGATCTACTGGGATTTTCACGCACAACCATCTCTAGGGTTTACAGAGAATGGTCCGAAAAAGAAAAAATATCCAGTGAGCGGCAGTTCTGTGGGCGGAAATGCCTTGTTGATGCCAGAGGTCAGAGGAGAATGGCCAGACTGGTTCGAGCTGATAGAAAGGCAACAGTGACTCAAATAACCACCCGTTACAACCAAGGTAGGCAGAAGAGCATCTCTGAACGCACAGTACGTCGAACTTTGAGGCAGATGGGCTACAGCAGCAGAAGACCACGCCGGGTGCCACTCCTTTCAGCTAAGAACAGGAAACTGAGGCTACAATTTGCACAAGCTCATCGAAATTGGACAATAGAAGATTGGAAAAACGTTGCCTGGTCTGATGAGTCTCGATTTCTGCTGCGACATTCGGATGGTAGGGTCAGAATTTGGCGTCAACAACATGAAAGCATGGATCCATCCTGCCTTGTATCAATGGTTCAGGCTGGTGGTGGTGGTGTAATGGTGTGGGGAATATTTTCTTGGCACTCTTTGGGCCCCTTGGTACCAATTGAGCATCGTTGCAACGCTACAGCCTACCTGAGTATTGTTGCTGACCATGTCCATCCCTTTATGACCACAATGTACCCAACTTCTGATGGCTACTTTCAGCAGGATAATGCGCCATGTCATAAAGCTGGAATCATCTCAGACTGGTTTCTTGAACATGACAATGAGTTCACTGTACTCAAATGGCCTCCACAGTCACCAGATCTCAATCCAATAGAGCATCTTTGGGATGTGGTGGAACGGGAGATTCGCATCATGGATGTGCAGCCGACAAATCTGCGCCAACTGTGTGATGCCATCATGTCAATATGGACCAAACTCTCTGAGGAATGCTTCCAGCACCTTGTTGAATCTATGCCACGAAGAATTGAGGCAGTTCTGAAGGCAAAAGGGGGTCCAACCCGTTACTAGCATGGTGTACCTAATAAAGTGGCCGGTGAGTGTATTTCACGGAGAGGACTTTGTAGAGTAATCTACTCGGACAATGCAAAAACGTTCAAGAGAGCAGATCAAGATTTAAAGGAACTGTGGAAGGCTATAAAAGAGCCAGAGCTGCTGGAATATTTTTCTGAAAAGGGAATCAAATGGAAATTTATTGCAGAAAGAGCGGCTTGGTAGGGTGGTTTCTGGAAAAGGTTAGTGCGCTCTGTAAAGGGATGCCTCAAAAGAGTAATGGGCAGAGCATCTCTGAGCTTTGAAGAGTTAACTTCTCTGTTGACAGAAATAGAAGCCACTATTAACTCAAGACCACTCACATTTGTGTACAACGATTTACAAGAACCAGAACCTCTGACGCCAGCTCATTTCCTTATAGGGAAAAGACTTACCTCTTTACCACCAAAGCCATTTTCCACAACAGGTCAGATAGCAAATGCAAATAAAGAAAAGCTGACCCGAAGATGGAAATATCGCCATAGACTTGTCAATGAATTTTGGAACAGATGGAGGAGGGAGTATTTGCTGGACCTCAGATCGGCTCACACTCGTCATACCCCAAATCCAACACAACTCAAACCAGGAGATTTGGTTCTCATTGGAGATGACAAGATACCACGTCAAACATGGAAAACAGGACTAATCATAGAGGTGTTCCCAGGAAGAGATGGACTAGTCAGATCCCGCGCTGTGCGCACTCCAACTGGGACGACGTTAAGAAGACCAGTTCAGCTACTATATCCTTTTGAAGTTAACATTTGAACTGTTTTCTTGGGGGGGAGGATGTTGAATATTCAGTAGTTCATAATGGTTCATACACATAAGTTAATAGTTATTACATATTAAAATACATATAAAACAAACATATTATAAACATTTAAAGTTAATTAGTAAAAGCTATTCATAGTAGTAATTTAATTAAAATCCCAAAGGTGTTTTCCTTCAATGCAGTCGCTAGACACTGTCCACTAGACGGCGCTGGTGCTGTACCTTTGGCCAGGAAATGTTATTGTTCAAGCTGCAGACCGAAGAAGAAGTCAATGCTAAGCAATGCAGTGCTATCAGACTGACAGATGCATGTTAGCCAGCGGGAACAACAAATGTGTTGTAACCTGAGATGCAGCATTTTTCCAGTAAAGCCAAATGAAGTTAAAGTTGGGTGTTTGGACATTTTTCTTTATGACAACTGATGTTACAGCTAAAACCACAACAGCTCAATACTTTATTGATGCATCTTTGGCAGCAATTACAGCCTCAGATCTTTTTTGAATATGATGCCACAAGCTTGGCACACCCATCTTTGGGCAGTTTGGCCCATTCCTGTTTGCAGCACCTCTCAAGCTCCATCAGTTGGATTGGAAGCATTGGTGCACAGCTATTTTCAGATCTCTCCAGAGATGTTCAATTGGATTCAAGTCTGGGCTCTGGCTGGGCCACTCAAGGACATTCACAGAGTTGTCCTGAAGCCACTCCTTTGATATCTTGGCTGTGTGCTTAGGGTCATTGTCCTGCTGAAAGATGAACCGTCAACCCAGTCTGAGGTCAGGAGCGCTCTGGAGCAGGTTTTCATTCAGGATGTCTCTACATTGCTGCATTCATCTTTCCCTCTATCCTGACTATTTCTTTCCAACAGCTGTCACGTTATTGAACTTAGTTCCCCGCTGACTCTCTTACCATCATCTTTTACCATCCTCACCTGTACATAACTGCATAACTACATAACTACATCTAACTTATTGCACATTATTTGCACATAACAGTACTCTTAACTTTCTGCACTGCTGCATATATTTGCATATATTTGCTTAAATTGCACATACTGTTAATTACCGTATATACTGCACTGCTGTCCTTTGCACTTCTGATTGGATGCTAAACTGTGTTTCGTTACCTTGTATTCATACATGTGTAATGACAATAAAGTTGAATCTAATCTAATCTAATCTAAACTAGTCTCCCAGTTCCTGACGCTGAAAAACATCCCCACAGCATGATGCTGCAACCACCATGCTTCACTGTAGGGATGGTATTGGCCTGGTGATGAGCAGTGCCTGGCTTCCTCCAAACATGACGCCTGGCATTCACGCCAAAGAGTTCAATCTTTGTTTCATCAGACAAGAGAATTTTGTTTCTCATGGTCCGAGAATCCTTCCAGTGCCTTTTCACAAACTCTGGGCGGACTGCCATGTGCCTTTTACTAAGGAGTGGCTTCCGTCTGGCCACTCTACCATACAGGCCTGATTGGTGGATTGCTGCAGAGATGGTTGTCCTTCTGGAAGGTCTCCACAGAGGAAAGCTGGAGCTCTGACAGAGTGACCATCGTTGTCCTGGTCACCTCCCTGACTAAGACCCTTCTCCTCCAATTGCTCAGTTTAGACGGCCAGACAACACTAAGAAGAGTCCTGGAGGTTCCAAACTTCCTCCATTTATGGATGATGGAGGCCATTGTGCTCACTGGGACCTTCAAAGCAGCAGAAGTTTTTCTGTACCCTTCACCAGATTTATGCCTCAAGCAGGGCTGTCACAATAACCGCAATTATGTAATCCCGCAATATGGACAAGCCTACCACAGAGCATAACAAGCAACCGCAAAAAACGCGGTTAACATTTTTTGTGTGTGTGGCTAAATCTCATTGTTCATTTATGTGCCCCTATTGATTATTAAATAAATTGTTAAATGTTCAGTGTATTTGTATTGTCAACAGCATGTTCGCACCCGGTACTGACGGTGGCAGCACCTGGTACTGTGGAAGCTTCCATAGCACTGGGTGCTAGCGGCGGCAGCACCATGTGGGGCACTCTCTCTCCAGACCATAGATACCAAGTCCGCTTATCATAAGCGACTTTGGGCTTGTTTTTCTTTAAAGTTGCTTGCAAATCTCGTCAGTCATGGTTTGCTGGTTTTTTAATGTGTAGTTGCTTATTTGGGCTTGCTTTTTGGGGAAGTTACCGAGGTAAAAGTAGCCTGCCAGGGGAATCACTTCTGGTGGCCAATGATCCATCCAGTTTTTCTATAGAGATCAGTGGTCCATCCAACTCCACTCGGCTCTGTACTCGCTAATGGGGTGTGACCTATCCATTTATATATATATGTTTGTGTGTACATACACAGATCAGTGCATATGGGACCTTAAATCAAAAAAAAAAAATCTCCATTGAAATGAATGGCAAGAGCAAAATTATCTTTTGATCCCAATCAAATTTTGCCACAAATTACATATATGTTTGTCAATTTAAAAGATAATTTTCAACATAAATAAATAGATAAACCTTTATTCAGACTCACAGGTCCAGTTAAAAACAAACACATAAAGAAGAAAAAAAAAGGCACAAAATTCACTATCAACACAAACAGGAGCACCAGTGCCTCCACAGCAGAGATTGATAATGCAGGGCACTAAATCTTAACCCTGTTAAAAATAAAATTATCTAATTTTCAGAGGCATTAAGCCTACAAATAAATTTAAACATAAGGTTCCTTAAAATGGCTTCAAATGTTCTAATTCCTGCAGCCACGAAGAGCTCAGTTGCACTAGACCATCTAGGCCTCTTCAGTAACAGTCTAAGGGCATATTTATAAGCAACTTGAAGTCTCCTCAAACTCCCTGCCTTATAATTGGCCCATAAATGTGCAGTATACATGGGTGTACAGTATGCTCTGAAAAGAGACAACTTAACCTCACGTGAGCATGCACTAAACCTCCGACACAGAATGTTAGCCTGTGCGTACAACAAACAACACTGTCTGTAAACATCTTCATCATCAGTCATTTGATCAGTGATGATATAGCCAAGATATCTGGTCTTATTACAGACTGGCAGAACATTCCCTGATAATTTAATCTTAATTTAAAGTTGCTGGCTGTTGTATAATAACAGAGTAATATTTAGCTTTTGTTCGGGTTAGGGTTAGGGTTAGGGTTAGACTTTTGACTAGCGGACAACAACTCCCATCATCCCACATCACTAAACTGTAATCGTGTTTAGTGATGTTACTTATGCAGAATGTACATGTCTTTTCTTTTGATCAGAGTTTAAAATTTTAATTTATTGAAAGTTTTTATGTTGACTGTGTTTACTATGCTGCTTATGCAGAATGCATATGTATTTTCCTTTAATTAGAGTTTATAAAATTCCATTATTCAATGCTGACTGTGTTTACAGTCAATTCACTGCAAACAAAAATAAATCTATATAGCAATATATGTTATCAAGCAGCCTCCCTTTTACACAGTGTGGTAGGTTGCCTGTTGGGCTTTTTGGGGCTTGTTTCCATAGTACTGGTTGCTTGTTTCTCTCATGAAACCTGGCAACACTGCTCCAGACGGACTCCAGCAGGCAGTCCGTGGTGAAAACGTTTGGATGAATTGGTAAATACAGTCGTGACAGTGAGCACTGAAAGGGCACAAAGCATGCTATTTCCTTCTGAGCAGAGCGTTTATGATCCTGACAATTCAGCTCCGAGAGCAAAACAACTACTGCATAGTACATTGCTTGTTTGAACGTGATTTTTCGGACAGCGGCAAAAATCAAAAAATCACAGCAACAAGAGCCACGCAGGGTCCTGTACAGAGGCTGTCCTGTTTAAATAAGCTGAATGTCACTGCAGTCTCCAGTTCACACACGCCGTAGTTGAAATACTGGAGTTCCCACCACTGCTTTAAGAAAATGATCTTTTTTTTTAACAGAATCAGCAGTTAACGCCTGTAGAAAGACCGGAGCTCAGCACAATTGTCACACATGCACATAAAGTGCCAGCCGGCAGGAAGAGACTAAACGGGCTGATCAAAAAAGCTAGCTCAGTTCTAAGGCGACGCCTCGACCCAGTGGAGGAGATAGGAGAGAGGAGGGTGGTGGCTAAGCTGTCATCTCTGCTGGAGTCCGAGTCCCACCCCATGCAGGACACGCTGAACGCACTGAGGAGCTCATTTAGCAATAAGCTGTAGCATCCTAGGTGCACGACGGAGAGG
Source organism: Pholidichthys leucotaenia (assembly GCA_020510985.1). Classification (NCBI taxonomy): domain Eukaryota; kingdom Metazoa; phylum Chordata; class Actinopteri; order Cichliformes; family Pholidichthyidae; genus Pholidichthys; species Pholidichthys leucotaenia. Next base: position 252,557,850 of record CM035839.1, read on the forward strand.
TTCCACAGGTCCTTCCTACCTACGGCTATCAGACTTTAGAACCTAACCAGGGCTGCTCATAAAGGTCGTATTGTATGTACTAAATGCTACAACCTTGCACAATAAAAATCGTCCCCTCCAATATGCCACTATGACAATAACAACCATTACTGAGGTGGCAACAACACTGTGACTCAAACACGAAATATTCTGCCTGGGTACATATTCATATTCTGCAGGGTAATTTAACAAACCGTAATGCTGTTTATTCCATCAGGCTGCAATACTCCTGCACTGTGTACAGTGGGGTAAAAAAGTATTTAGTCAGCCACCAATTGTGCGAGTTCTCCCACTTAAAAGATGAGAGAGGTCTCCAATTTTCATCATAGGTATACCTCAACTATGAGAGACAAAATAAGAAAAAAAAATCCAGGAAATCACATTGAAGGATTTTTAATGAATTAATTGGTAAATTCCTCGGTAAAATAAGTATTTGGTCAATAACAAAAGTTCATCAATACTTTGTTATATACCCTTTGTTGGCAATGACAGAGGTCAAACATTTTCTGTAAGTTTTCACAAGGTTTTCACACACTGTTGCTGGTATTTTGGCCCATTCCTCCATGCAGATCTCCTCTAGAGCAGTGATGTTTTGGGGCTGTCGCTGGGCAACACAGACTTTCAAGTCCCTCCAAAGATTTTCTATGGGGTTGAGATCTGGAGACTGGCTAGGCCACTCCAGGACCTTGAAATGCTTCTTACGAAGCCACTTCTTCATTGCCCGGGTGGTGTGTTTGGGATCGTTGTCATGCTAAAAGACCCAGCCACGTTTCATCTTCAATACCCTTGCTGGTAGAAGGAGGTTTTCACTCAAAATCTCACGATACATGGCCCCATTCATTCTTTCCTTTACACGGATCAGTCGTCCTGGTCCCTTTGCAGAAAAACAGCCCCAAAGTGTGATGTTTCCACCCCCATGCTTCACAGTAGGTATGGTGTTCTTTCTCCTCCAAACACGACAAGTTGAGTTTTTACCAAAAAGTTCTATTTTGGTTTCATCTGACCATATGACATTCTCCCAATCCTCTTCTGGATCATCCAAATGCTCTCTAGAAAACTTCAGATGGGCCTGGACATGTACTGGCTTAAGCAGGGGACACGTCTCGCACTGCAGGATTTGAGTCCCTGGCGGTGTAGTGTGTTTCTGATGTAGCCTTTGTTACTTTGGTCCCAGCTCTCTGCAGGTCATTCACTAGGTCCCCCCATGTGGTTCTGGGATTTTTGCTCACCGTTCTCGTGATAATTTTGACCCCACGGGGTGAGATCTTGCGTGGAGCCCCAGATTGAGGGAGATTATCAGTGGTCTTGTATGTCTTCCATTTTCTAATAATTGCTCCCACAGTTGATTTCTTCACACCAAGCTGCTTACCTATTGCAGATTCAGTCTTCCCAGCCTGGTGCAGGTCTACAATTTTGTTTCTGGTGTCCTTTGACAGCTCTTTGGTCTTGGCCATAGTGGAGTTTGGAGTCTTGACTGTTTGAGGTTGTGGACAGGTGTCTTTTATACTGATAACGAGTTCAAACAGGTGCCATTAATACAGGTAACAAGTGGAGGACAGAGGAGCCTCTAAAAGAAGAAGTTACAGATCTGTGAGAGCCAGAAATCTTGTTTGTAGGTGACCAAATACTTATTTTACTGAGGAATTTACCAATTAATTCATTAAAAATCTTTCAATGTGATTTTCTGGAGTTTTTTTTCTCATTTTGTCTCTCATAGTTGAGGTATACCTATGATGAAAATTGGAGACCTCGCTCATCTTTTAAGTGGGAGAACTTGCACAATTGGTGGCTGACTAAATACTTTTTTGCCCCACTGTATCTATCTGTGTACATACGTACATTCATTTACTGCTTTGGCTAACCAGTTCTTATTATCTTATTAACTCTTGCTCTGAGTGCTGCTGTGCCTTTCCTGCTGTAATCCTGGAATTTCCCCATTGTGGGACTAATAAAGGCTTATCTTCTCTTATCTTAACAATATTAGTAACACAATAAATGTCTTTCTCAGCAGTCTGTGCGTAAAGTAAGTTAATTTTTTTTCTGAATATTATTTCTAAAATAAATCTCTCACTTATATCCGAGTAATCTATCTGTAAAGGGCTGATAAATTATCTTTGACACTTTATTTGGTTCTTTCGCAGACAACCTCCGGTCATGCGCACAGTGAAGTTATGGTCTGAGGAAGCAATGGACGCTCTAAAGGGCTGTTTTGAAACCACCGCCTGGGAGCAGCTCTGCGATCCACATGGTGAGGACATCGATGGCCTCACTCACACCATCACGGACTACATCAGCTTCTGTGTGGACAACACCGTACCCACCAAGACCATACGGTGTAGTTCAAACAACAAACCCTGGATCAACCCTGAGATAAAAACACTTCTGAGAGAGAAGAAGAGGATCTTCAGGTCGGGGAGCAGGGAGATGCTGAAGTCCGTACAGAGGGAGCTGAGGAGAAAGATCAGAGAAGGCAAGGACAGCTTCAAGAAGAAGATAGAGGACAAGCTGCAACAGAGCGACATCAGCGGGGTCTGGAGAAACCTTAAAACCATCTCTGGGCTCCAGAATACCTCCCCCCAGGACACGGGGGGCAGGGAGTGGGCGAACAATCTGAATCTGTTTTTCAATAGGTTTGACCAACCGCCCTCCCCCCCCGACTGCACAACAACCACTGCTGCCTCTGAAGACATCAAGTCCTGCTGCCCACTCCCCACTCCAACAACACCCCCCCACTCCCAACACACAGCCCCCCAACCTGACCCTCACTAAGACCCAGGTGAGGACGGAGCTGAGGAAGATCAAGGTGAGGAAGGCGTCGGGACCAGATGGCATCAGCGCAAAGCTCCTCAAGTCCTGTGCAGACTAGCTGTGTGGGATTGTGGAGTACATCTTCAACCTGAGCCTGAAGCTGGGGAGGGTACCACAGCTGTGGAAAACATCTTGTGTGGTACCTGTACCAATGACTTCCCACCCCAAAGATCTGAACAGCTACAGACCAGTGGCCCTGACGTCCCACATGATGAAGACCCTGGAGAGACTGCTCCTTGCTCACCTCCGCCCCCTGGTGGGACCAGTGATGGAGCCACTCCAGTTCGCCTACCAGCATGGCATTGGGGTGGAGGATGCAGTGATCTTCCTCCTTCACCGTTTTCTGTCCCACCTGGAGAAGCCCGGAAATGTGGTGAGGATCATGTTCTTTGACTTCTCCAGTGCTTTCGACACCATCCAACCGATGATCCTGAAGAACAAGCTGCTGTGCGCAGGGGTGGACCAGCACCTGTCATCATGGATCCTGGACTACCTCACTCACTGGCCACAGTTTGTGAGAACCCGGGACTGTGTGTCCGACACGATCATCGGTAGCACGGGGGCCCCCCAGGGAACGGTTTTGGCTCCCTTCCTGTTCATCCTTTATACTGCGGACTTCTCACACAACACAACACACTGCCATCTACAGAAGTTCTCTGACGACTCTGCGATCGTTGGCCTCATCTTCAACGGAGATGAAGCTGAGTACAGAGGGCTTATCCAGGACTTTGTGGACTGGTGCCATCGGAACTGCCTCCAGATCAATGCAAGGAAAACTAAGGAGCTGGTGGTGGACTGCCGCAGGCAAGGACAACCCCTCACAGCACCAGTAAATATACAGGGAACAGACATCGAGATGGTGACATCCTACAAGTACCTGGGTGTTCATTTGAACAATAAACTAGACTGGTCACACAATACTGACGCACTCTACAAGAAGGGACAGCACAGGCTGTTCCTACTGAGGAGACTCAGGTCTTTTGGTGTACAAGGGGCGCTGCTGAAGACATTCTACGACACGGTGGTGGCATCAGCCATCACTTTTGGAGTGGTCTGCTGGGGCAGTGGCATTACAGCAGCCGATAGGAAGAGACTGATCAAACTGATCAAGAAAGCAAGCTCTGTCCTGGGGCAGCGCCTTGACTGTCATCTCTGCTGGAGTCCGAGTTCCACCCTATGCAGGACATACTGAATGCACTGAGGAGCTCATTTAGCAGCAGACTACATCATCCTAGGTGCACAACCGAGAGGTTTCGCAGGTTCTTCCTACCTACGGCTGTCAGACTGTACAACCTAAGCAGGGCTGCTTGCAGAGATAGCAAAAAGATGTGACAGCCCAATAGTTTTGAATGCAAAAGACGCAATAGACTTACACAATGGTCCCCTCCGGTATACAACTAGGAAAATACCGGTCGCTATGGAGGGTGAGAATATGTATGGGTACATAATCATACCATGTAGGATAACTAAGTAGACGGTTATGCTGTTTCATTCCATCTAGCTACAATGCTCCGCACTGTGTGTGTTTATATATTTATTCCATCTAGCAACAATGCCTCACACTGTGTGCGTTTATATATTTACATATTTATTCCATCTAGCTACAATGCTCCGCACTGTGTGTCTATATATATATATATATATATATATATATATATATATTTATTTATATTTATATGTACATATGTATACTCGCTGCTCTTGTTTTTCTCTTGCCTTCTGATTGTTGCTCTGAGTGTTGCTATCCCTGTGCTGTTGCAATCCTGGAATTTCCCCATTGTGGGACTAATAAAGGCTTATCTTATCTCATCTTTCTTCAGACCTCTCAGCAGGTGTGATGGATAAAGTCCCACATTCTGAGAGCAGCACTGGGGATGAAGATCTGGTTGACTGGTAGGACCATGTCAGCTGCTCTTAAGCCAGGTACAGACTCTGTGACTCTGGGCTGAGTCAGCAAAAGATGGATGATGTGAGTGAATCGTGGTGATATCTATGCTGTGGTAGAGAAGTAGCGTTTTTTGCACATGGAAGACTCTCTTCATCTATATTGGAAATTTGTTAATACAGGCAGTTCAATCATGATACATAATGTTGAAAACATGTAAACATTTTGAACTCCAAGTTAGTGGACGCTATCAGCTACCATGGATTGACAGTCTGACGGATGAAAACATGAGAAAATTTCAAGTGTCCAACTTTTCCATTTATTAAAATACACTCTCCAAATGCTAACATCTCATAGCTATAGTGCTATGAGATGACTGTTGTTGTGAAATGGCGCTATATAAATAAAGTTGAATTGAATTGAATTAACCAAAATATGAACCAATAATACTGCCTCTTGCCCAAAGATGCTGGGATAGGCTCCAGCCCCCCCCGCGACCCGAAAAGGATTAAGTGGAAGAAGAAGATGAATGAATGAATGAATGAATGAATAGTGTCATCCATCTTTTGCTGTCACAGTCAAACGTTTGTCTCTTAATTAACATCACCTGTTGATGCTGCAGCAGTCCTTTAAGGTTAGTGAATGAGGCCCACAGTTGTTCTGAAGTGGCTCAGTGAATAATCTGATACTCTATACCATCCATTAGATTGTTCTGTAATCCTACGAACAAAAATATGTCATCAAAAACACAAGTTGCTGCACCACAGCAACGTAAAAGTGTGGATGACGACGGACCACAGGCGTACCCATACCTGTCCTTCCCGGACATATGTCAGCTTCCTCCTGGGCAACATGGCGGTGGAAGAAGTTCAGATGAGCGTGTTGTGTGGTCTCTGTGTCACTGCTGCTCTGACACCAGAGGAATGATGGGTTCTCAACCAGAAGAGCCAGGCAGAGTGTTCACTGTGTGAGAAAAGAAAAAAATGAAAAGAATGAAGACATTTCTCCATGCTGTTTTGTCTCTGTTATTAGTAGCACTGTATTTTGGCTTTGGAAGTTGAAAACTTGAAAGAAAAAAAGGTTGTACATTTATTGGCAAAAGAAACCAGTTAAGAGAAAAACATCAAAATCAAGTTGCAATTTTAGAAAAAGTCTCACATTTAAAAGAATTAAAATAAGATTAGATATTTATTAATCCAACGCTGAGAAAATCTAGATCAATATTTCCCATAAATGAGCCTTTTGTCTTGTACACTTAATGTTTTTTAGGCTTAATATAGAGTTAAAAACATCCATCCATCTTCCGCTGCTTATCTGAGGATCAGGGTCGCGGGGGCATCAGTCCAGGCAGAGTAGTCCAGACTTCTGCCCAGTTCACTCAGCACCATGATCCCTCCTGGAGGAGTTGAGCCCACTGGAGGTCAGACCTATGTGCCTCCATTGGGTACACTGGGTCCTTGATATGACATTTTTCATGGAGATCTACTGGACCGCTCTTAGTCTTGCCCTTCACCCAGGACCAGTTGCCTTGGGAGACCCTACCAGGGCCAAAGTTGCCCCCTGCCAACATAGCTCTTGGGATCATTCAGGCACTCAAATCCCTCCACCACGATAAGGTAGTGATCCATGCAGAGGAAGTTAAAAACATTAAAATATTAATGTTAAACATGTGTAAGTTAATGTTCATATATTTAATCTAGTGTGGTAGTTTGTGAAAAGTTGGAGCAGACATCTGAAAATGCAAGAAACAGAAGTGCTGGAATATATCAAAGTGTTTTATTGAAGCTTCTGTGTGGTGACAGCAGCAAGATCAACAGGACACTTGGTTCACAAACAAGAAAGTGAGGCGCAGTTCAGAAATCAGAGACTTTTATCTGTTGTGAGTTCACGTCGACACTCAGAAACAACGACCCCTCCCATCCTGAACCAGACTATACAGCAGAAATCAGCCTGCCTGAAACATATGGATGCTCTCATATTTACTGTAGTTTGAATCTGAACTTACAAATTATGAATTATGACAACCATTTCACCTGTAAAACTGATTGGGTGGTGACAACTTAGCTCATAATTTCTCAACTAGGTTCATTTTGTCTTCTTGTCTTCACACACTGCCGCCATCAGTGTGTGAATGGGTGGACAGCAGGATCTGTAAAACGCTTTGGTCATCAAGAGATGAGAATAAAAGCGCTATATAAGTGAATACCATTTACCATTTTACCATTTCTTAGTGATAAAACTGATCTTCTTCTTCTATTCTACCGACCAGTTACCCTCACATCTCATGTGATGAAGGTCCTGGAGAGACTGGTCTTAGCCCACCTGAGGCCGCAGGTGAAGACGTGGCTGGACCCTCTACAGTTTGCATATCAGCCCCATTTAGGAGTTGAAGATGCTGTCATCTACCTGCTGCAACGAGCCCATCTACACCTGGATGGTGGAGGAGATACTGTGAGAATCACTTTTTTTGATTTCTGCAGTGCCTTTAACACCATCCAGCCACTGCTGCTGGGTGAGAAGCTGCGGGTGATGGGGGTTGACAGCTCTGTGATCTCCTGGATTACTGACTACCTGACAGGCAGGCCACAGTTTGTCCGGCTGGGCAGTGTCTTATCTGGAGTGGTGGCTAGTGATATGGGAGCTCCACAGGGGACTGTGCTCTCTCCTTTTCTCTTTACCTTATACACCACTGACTTTCAGTACAACACTGAGTCATGCCACCTGCAGAAATTCTCTGATGACTCAGCTGTTGTGGAAGGTATAAGAGGAGGAGAGGAGGGGGAGTACAGGGCACTGGTAGACAGATCTGTGGAGTGGACGGAGCAGAATCACCTGAGGTTGAATGTCAGCAAGACCAGAGAGATGGTGATTGACTTCAGGAAGAGGAAGGCTCCTTCTCAGCCACTGCAGATTAGGGGGGAGGATGTGGGAGTGGTTGAGGACTACAAATATCTGGGTGTCAGGATCAGCAGCAGGTTGGACTGGAGATCCAACACTGATGCTGCGCACAAGAAGGGGATGAGCAGACTCTACTTCCTGAGAAAGATGAGATCCTTCAACGTGTGCAGCAGGATGCTGGAGCTTTTCTACCAGACCGTTGTCGCCAGCGCCATCTTCTTTGCTGATGTCTGTTGGGGTAACAGTATCAGGGCCAGAGACACCAACAGACTTGACAAGATTATCAAGAGGGCTGGCTCTGTAACTGGTCTCAGACCAGAGACCTTTGAGACAGTGGTGGAGAGGAGAACACTAAATAAACTGCAATCCATCATGGACAATCCTGATCACCCCCTCCACCACACACTAGACAGACAGCGAAGCACTTTCTCCAGTTGACTACTACAGCTTCATTGTCGAACGTCCAGGTACAGGAAATCTTTCCTGCCACATGCAATTTCACTGTACAATAATTCACTATGATGTTGTATTCTGGTCATAGCTATGCTGCCACACTGCACCTTACAGTCTAACTGGTACCTCACTTTTTCACTCTGCTCCTGATAGTCCTTCTTCGTGCAATGGGATGATGCATGTGTTTATACGGGTCATCATATACAGTATTAAGCTATGATATATATACTGTAGGTTTTATAGTCGTGTTAGTTTTACTTTCCATGGGTAATCCCTTTGTCTGTCATGTGTGTGTTTCTGTTGTTTGGTTGTCAACTGTCATGCTGCTGTTACACTGTAATTTCCCATTTTGGGATCGATCCATCGATCGATCCATCGATCCATCTATCTATTCAGACAAAGTAAAGAGATGTTTCATACCTTGACATGTTTTGACCGTCATCTGCAGTCTTCTTCAGAAAATATTATCTGACGTCTGTGACATGTCACATCAGCTGTTTTATCCTTTTTGTAGGCGTGACCGACTTGACAGATTTGACAGATCTGCCAGGTTGGACACATGAAAAATAAACAGCAGGACGACTCATAAGAATGCAAAAAGAAAAGCCAGAACAGGAAAACCTCAAATCAGCAATATCAGACCACTGCAAGATAAATAACAACATCATGGACTGGAACAAAGCAAAAATAATTGGATCAGAGGACAGCAAACACAAACGCTGGATCAAAGGAGCAACCATGAACCGAGACGATGGAGCCTTCATGCTCTCGCACACTTGGGACTCTCTCCTCCAGAGACCATCACACGGCAGGGGGTGTGACCGACTGGGCAGATCTGTCAAATCTGTCAGGTTGGCCACACCTACGAAACGGATAAAGCAGCTGATGTGACATGTCACGAACGTCAGATGATGTTTTTTGAAGAAGACTGCAGGTGGCAGTTGAAACATGTCAAGGTATGAATCATCTATTTGCTTTGTCTTAATAGAAGAACAAGACTAAGTTTAGCTCATAATTTCCTATCCAATCAAGATACACCTCCTAACATACACTGTCATTGGCTGCTGGAACTGGCTAATATCTGTGTTCATGATTCTACAGTACGTAAAACATCAAGAATCAAAAATAAAGAATCAAGAACTCTTTACTGTTATTATGTGTGCACATAATGAAATTCTGTATGGCAACTCTCGGCTTGGAAAGACACAGTACCTTGAAGAAAACAGTACTTTGAAGGACAAAACAAATGCTCTATAAATAAAATTATGTACATGTATATAAATATGTATACTAGGGATGTTAATGATTAATTGACTTTCAATTAATTGTCAATAAGAATTTAGTCGACTAAATTAAATTAGTTGTCAATTATTTGATAACTCAGCAGTCCTTTTCAATGGGAGCTTATTGTATGAAAAGTAATGGAGTCGCTGTCCAGACGGGGGTGCACGCAGTCACCCACTGCTGCATTTCAACTGAAAAAGCACAAGAAGACGCCAAGCCCCCAAAGTGCATGCACTGTGCAGAGCGAAAAAACTCACCCTTCCGTGTTACGTCGAAGAATCACAACAAGTTCCAATTGCACATTCCAATGTCCACCCACATTCTTCAAATCAACAGGGTGGAGAAACGAACTGTAGCAACACGAGCACAAAATCCAAAAAAGGGCAGAGTGGACTCAAGTTCCCACTGAGGGAACAGACAACAAGAGAGAGCCCAGATCCTTCTGGGTTTGCCTGAATTGCCGGGGTACTGGGATAATGCTCAACATAGATGTTGAGATGCTCAACTAGATGTTGTTTTTTCTTGCCTTCTGATTGTTGCTCTGAGTGTTGCTGTCCCTATGCTGTTGCAATCCTGGAATTTCCCCATTGTGGGACTAATAAAGGCTTATCTTATCTTATCTTATCTTAACATGCAACAGATGAAGCAGCTCACAATTTACAGTGCATCCGGAAAGTCTTCACAGCGCTTAACTTTTTCCACATTTTGTTATGTTACAGCCTTATTCCAGAAGGGATTAAAGTATTTTTTTTCCTCAAAATTATACACACAATACCCCATAATGACAATGTGAAAAATTGTTGGGTTTTTTTAGATTTTTGCAAATTTATTAAAAATAAAAAACCAAGAAATCACATGTACATAAGTATTCACATCCTTTGCAATGAAGCTCAAAATTGAGCGCAGGTTCATCCTGTTTCCACTGATCATCCTTGAGATGTTTCTACAGCTTAATTGGAGTCCACCTGTGGTAAATTCAGTTGATTGGACATGATTTGGAAAGGCACACACCTGTCTATATAAGGTTCCATAGTTGACAGTGCATGTTAGAGCACAAACAAAGCATGAAGTCAAAGGAATTGTCTGTAGACCTCTGAGACAGGGTTGTCTTGAGGCACAAATCTGGGGAAGGGTACAGAAAAATCTCTGCTGCTTTGAAGATCCCAGTGAGCACAGTGGCCTCCATCATCTGTAAATGGAAGAAGTTTGGAACCTCTAGGACTCTTCCTAGAGCTGGCCAGCTGTCTAAACTGAGTGATTGGGGGAGAACGGCCTTAGTCAGGTAGGTGACCAAGACACCAATGGTCACTCTGTCAGAGCTCCAAGTGTTCCTCTGTGGAGAGAGGAGAACCTTCCAGAAGGACAACCATCTCTGCAGCAATCCACCAATCAGACCTGTATGATAGAGTGGCCAGACGGAAGCCACTCCTTAGTAAAAGGCACATGGCAGCCCACCTGGAGTTTGCCAAAAGGCACCTGAAGGACTCTCGGACCATGAGAAACAAAATTCTCTGGTCTGATGAGACAAAGATTGAACTCGTTGGCGTGAATGCCAGGCGTCATGTTTGGAGGAAACCAGGCACCATTCATAACCACGCCAATGGTGGTGGCAGCATCATGCTGTGGGAATGTTTTTCAGTGTCAGTAACTGGGAGACTAGTCAGGATAGCGGGAAAGATGAATGCAGCAATGCACAGAGACATCCTGGATGAAAACCTGCTCCAGAGCACTCTTGACCTCAGACTGGGGCGACGGTTCATCTTTCAGCAGGACAATGACCCTAAGCACACAGCCAAGATATCAAAGGAGTGGCTTCAGGACAACTCTGTGAATGTCCTTGAGTGGCCCAGCCAGAGCTCAGACTTGAATCCACTTGAACATCTCTGGAGAGATCTGAAAATGGCTGTGCACCAACGCTTCCCATCCAACCTGATGGAGGTTGAGAGGTGCTGCAAAGAGAAATGGGCCAAACTGCCCAAAGATAGGTGTGCCAAGCTTGTGGCATCATATTCAAAAAGACTTGAGGCTGTAATTGCTGCCAAAGGTGCATCAGCAAAGTGTTGAGCAAAGGTTGTGAATACTTATGTACATGTGATTTCTTAGTTTTTTATTTTTAATAAATTTGCAAAAATCTAAAAAAACAACAACTTTTTTTCCACATTGTCATTATGGGGTATTGTGTGTAGAATTTTGAGGAAAAACTGAATTTAATCCATTTTGGAATAAGGCTGTAACATTACAAAATGTGGAAAAAGTGAAGCACCATGAATACTTTCCGGATGCACTGCATTTTCCTGTTAAAACAGTCTACCAGTGCATCTCAGTAAATTAGAATGTGAAAGTTATTTTTTAATAAAAAGATAAATTTTATGATACTGGTAGTAGTTATTAAAATAAAAAATCATGACATTTGTAATTTACTGAACTGTACCACCACATAGCACACACTATACAGTGCAAAATTTGTTAAACTACAAAAAAAGCCATTGTCTGTAATAAAAAATGCAAATGGTACAATAAATCATTGAGGAAAAGGATGTTCAGGTAAATGAAAAAACAGCAACTTTTTATATGTTAAAGATAGACTGTGTTGAACCAAGAGAAATTCAGATTCTCAGGAAAAATGCCACTTATCAATTAATCGTTAATGGATAAGGCAGTCCCTCCAGCATTTCGCAGGATGTTTTTATGATTGTTGTGGCCCAAAAAGCCTGAATTCGAGGGAGCTTTTTTACAAAGTTGCGCTAAAAGTTGCGATGTTTTTAGAGTGTTTTTTGACCTAAAGTTGCGTGAAGAATTACAATTTTTAAAGCAGACGCTTTTTCCAGTTTACTGCAGTGATATTCTATATAACAATACAAGAAAAGCACAGGATTGTCAAACATTTCCTATTACAGTGATTTGTAAATTAAGCAGAAACTTCTGCTATACAGAAAAACTCTTTTGTGCAACAGCAAATACAGACTTTAACACAACATCCATTACAACAGCTAAACTGCATTGAATGCATGTTAAAGAGTAGAGATTTGGAAATTATTAGCAGCACCTTCATTTGGAAACTCCCTACAGTCCCCAACCACTCGGTACCGAGCGGAGAGCAAAAAATAAATAATTAAAATAAATAATTTATTCTGTTACTCTGTATTGTCTATAGGAGTTTGTGTTTTTATGAAAAAAAAATTACAGAGAATATGCTCTCTCTTTCCGTGCCTAATTCCTACCCATCTGTCTGCTGCACGTCGGTCTTCACACACACACACTTGTCTTTCAGACACACATCTTTCATTTACAGCAGGACAGTGGGACGGCGGAGGGAGTGGGTGCGTTTGTCCGTCCAGACCAGCGATTCACAGCTTTAAAGCTCATTGGCCAGATGTAGTAATGATTTTACTTCTAAAGATGTATAAAATGTTCAAACACTGGCTGCAGTAGATTTGCGCATTGTGTTTGTGATTTCACAGCGTCTCTCCTCACACGCGCTCCTGCGATGGGGTGCTTTTGGGGCAGGCAGACGTTTTTCAACACAAACCCAGCACTTCGTACACACAGTCAGGATGAAGACATGACGAGACGTCCACCGGCAGGCTGGGGGAGACAGAGGAAGGGACGGTGTCAGAAACCTTGCAGGTGAGTGTTTTTTTAAATCACACACTCCGTTTGCTGATGTGCTCCGTTAATACTCACTGTAAACACGGAAGTGAACGTAGTGCAGCGATGCATTTGGTTGGTTAGACTGAGTGCTTGAGCACCAGTCAGACAAATTTGAAGGTGGAAGTTGACAAGGATTGGCCAAAATTGCAGCAAAGTTGTGGTGATTGGACAAAGTTGTAAGGTCGCACAATAGTTACGCTGATTGGCTGATTTCACGTGAATTGACGTGACCGCAACATCACAAAATCCTGGAGGGACTGATAATTGATTCACCTTATCAATTAGTGAATTAATCAAGAACTTACATCCCTAATGTATACTGTACACACACACACACACACACACACACACACACACACACACACACACACACACACACACACACACACACATACATTCAAGTATGTATATACAGTTAGGCCCAGAAATATTTGGACAGTGACACAATCTTCATGATTTGGGCTCTGCATGCCACCACATTGGATTTGAAATGAAACAACTACAACAGTATTGAAGTGCAGACTTTAAGGTTTAATTCAAGGGGTTGAACAAAAATATATGATTAAACATGTAGGAACTGTAGCTATTTTTATACAAATGCTCCTCATTTCAGGGGCTCAAAAGTAATTCGACAAATAAACATAACCCTAAGTAAAATGTTACTTTTCAATATTTTATTGAGAACCCTTTGCAGGCAATGACTGCCTGAAGTCTGGAACCCATGGACATCACCAAACGCTGGGTTTCCTCCTTTGTGATGCTTTGCCAGGCCTTTACTGCAGCTGTCTTCAGTTGTTGCTTGTTTGTGGGTCTTTCTGCCTTAAGTTTTGTCTTGAGCAAGTGAAATGCATGCTCAATTGGGTTGAGATCTGGTGATTGACTCGGCCATTGCAGAATATTCCACTTCTTTGCTTTAAAAAACTCCTGGGTTTCTTTTGCAGTATGTTTTGGATCATTGTCCATCTGTACTGTGAAGCGCCGTCTAATCAACTTTGCTGCATTTGGCTGAATCTGAGCAGAAAGATATCCCTATACACTTCAGAATTCATCCGGCTGCTTCTGTCTTTTGTCACATCATCAATAAACACAAGTGACCCAGTGCCATTGGAAGCCATGCATGTCCATGCCATCACACTGCCTCCACCACGTTTTACAGAAGATGTGGTGTGCTTTGGATCATGAGCTGTTCCAATTCTTCTCCAAACTTTCTTCTTCCCATCATTCTGGTACAGGTTGACCTTAGTCTCATCTGTCCAAAGAATGCTGTTCCAGAACTGGGCTGGCTTCTTCAGGTGTTTTTTTGGCAAAGTCAATTCTGGCCTTTCTATTTTTGAGGCTGATTAATGGTTTGCACCTTGTGGTGAATCCTCTGTATTTACTCTCATGAAGTCTTCTCTTTATGGTAGACTTAGATACTGATACACCTACTTCCTGGAGAGTGTTCTTCACTTGAGTGGATGTTGTGAAGGGGTTGTTCTTCACCATGGAAAGGATTCTGCGATCATCCACCACTGTTGTCTTCCGTGGACGTCCAGGCCTTTTTGAGTTCCCAAGCTCACCAGTGCACTTTTTTTTTCTCAGAATGTACCAAACTGTTGATTTGGCCACTCCTAACATTTCTGCTATCTCTCTGATGGATTTCTACTTTTTTTCAGCCTCAGGACGGTCTGTTTCACCTCCATTGAGAGCTCCTTTGACCGCATGTTGTGTGTTCACAGCAACAGCTTCCAAATGCAAACGCCACACCTGGAATCAACTCCAGACCTTTTAACTGCTTAACTGATGACAGGTTAACGAGGGAAGAGCCCATGCAGCCTTGTTATTTTTTTTTTACAGCCTTCTGAATCAATTGTCCAATTACTTTTGGTCCCTTGAAAAAGAGGCCGCTACGTATTAAAGAGCTGTAATTCCTAAACCCTTGCTCCAATTTGGATGTGAATACTCTCAAATTACAGCTGAGAGTCTGCACTTTAAGCCCATATTGATTATATAATTGTATCGTGAATATGTTTTCGTAAACAGCTAAAATAACAAAACTTGTGTCACTGTCCAAATATTTCTGGGCCTAACCGTATATATCAGTCCCTCCTGGATTTTGCAAAGTTGTGATCGCGTCATTTCACGCAAAATCAGCCAATCAGCGCAACTATTGCGCGACCTTGCAACTTTATCCAATCACCGCAACTTTCCCGCAATTTTTGCCAATCCTCGTCAGCTTCCATTTTCACCAATCAAATTTTAGCTGAGCGGCGCTGAAACGCTCAGTCAAACAAATCAAATACATTGCTACGTCGCGTTCACTTCCATGTTTACAGTAAGTATTAATGGAACGCTTCAGTAAAAAACAGTGTGTGATTAAAAAAAAAAAAAAACACTCACCCGTGAGGTTTCCAACACCATCCCTACCTCCGTGCCCCCCAGCCTGTTGGTGGACATCTCTGTCCTGACTGCGTGTATGAAGTGCTGAGCTTGTGTTGAAAAACATCCGCCTGCCCCAAAAGTACCCCGTTGCAGGAGCGCATGTGACAAGAGACTCCATAAAATCACAAACAAACGAGCAAGTCTAACACTACAGCCAGTGTTTGATCATGTCATACATCTTTAGAGGTAAAATCATTACTACATCTTGTCAATGAGCTTTAAAGCTGTGAACGTCTGATCTGAACACGGACAAACACCCCCCACCCCTGTAAATGAAAGATGTGTGTCTGATGAGATGGGTGTGTGTGTGTGTGTGTGTGTGTGTCAAGACGCACAGCAGATAGACAGACAGGTAGGAGTTAGGCATAGGAATATTGTCTGCATTTTTTTTTTCTGGAAAAAGACAGACTCCAATAGACAATCCATCCATCCATCTTCTACCACTTTTCCAGAGGTCCGGGTCACGGAGGCAGCAGTTCAAGCAGAGAAGCCCAGACTTCCCTCTCCCCAGCCACCTGTTCCAGCTCTTCAGAGAGGACACTGAGGCCTTCCCAGACCAGATGGGAGACATAGTCTCTTCAGCGAGTCCTGTGTCTGCCCCGGGTCTCCTCCCAGTGGGACGTGCCCGAAACACCTCAAGTGGGAGGCGTCCAGGAGGTATCCTGATCAGATGCCCATACCACCTCAACTGACTCCTTTCAATGTGGAGGAGCAGTGGTTCTACTCTGAGCCTCTCCCGGATGACTGAGCACCCCACCCTATCTCTGAGGGTGAGTCCAGCGATCCTACTAAGAAAGCTCATTTCAGCTGCTTGTATCTGCGATCTCATTCTTTCGGTCATTACCCAAAGCTCATGACCATAGGTGAGGGTAGGAACGTAGATTGACTGGTATGTCAACAGCTTTGCCTTTAGAGCTCAGCTCCCTCTTCACCACAACAGACCGGTACAACATCCGCATCATTGCAGATGCTGCTCCGATCTGTCTGTCAATCTCTCGCTCCATTTTCCCCTCACTCGTGAATAAGACCCCGAGATATTTAAACTCCTCCACTTGGGACAATACAGACTAACAGAATAAATTATTTATTTTTTCCTTTCCGCTCGGTACCGAGTGGTTGGGGTCCGTAGGGCATTTCCAAATGAAGGCATTGCAAATAATTTCCAAATCTCTACTCTTTAACAGGCATTCAATGCAATTTAGCTGTTGTAATGGATGTCGAGTTAAAGTCTGTGTTGGCTGTTGCACAAAAGAGTTTTCTGTATAGCAGAAGTTTCTGCTTAATTTACAAATCACTGTAATAGGAAATGTTTGACAATCCTGTGCTTTTCTTGTATTGTTATATAGAATATCACTGTAGTAAGCAGGAAAAACCATCTGCTTTAAAATTTGTAATTCTTCCCACAACTTTTAGTGCAAAAAAAACCTCTCCAAACATTGCAACTTTTATCACAAGTTTTAAAAAAGATCCCATGAATTCAGGCTTTTTGGGCCACAACAATCATAAAAACATCCCGCAAAATCCTGGAGGGACTGATATATACACAGTGTGTGTGTACATACACTGGTGTGAAAAAGTGTTTGCCCCCTTCCTGATTTCTCATTTTTTTGTATGTTTGTCATACTTAAATGTTTAAGATCATCAAACAAATTTAAATATTAGACAAAAATAACACAAGTAAACACAAAATGCAGTTTTTAAATGAAGGTGTTTATCATTAAGAGTAAAAAAAAAATCCAAACCTACATGGCCCTGTGTGGAAAAAGTGATTGCCCCCCATGTTAAAACATAAATTAACTGTGGTTTATCACATCTTTGGAAAGCTGAGTTCAATTTCTCTAGATACACCCAGGCCTGTTTACTGCCACACCTGTTCTCAATCAAGAAACCAAATAGGACCTGCCTGACAAAGTGAAGTAGACCAAAAGATCCTCAAAAGCTAGACATCATGCTGTGATCCAAAGAAATTCAGGAACAAATGACAAACAAAGTAATTGAGATCTACCAGTCTGGAAAAAGTTATAAAGCCATTTCTAAAGCTTTGGGACTCCAGCGAACCACAGTCAGAGCCCATCCATCCATCCATCCATCCATCTTCTACCGCTTTTCCGGAGGTCCGGGTCGCGGAGGCAGCAGTTCAAGCAGAGAAGCCCAGACTTCCCTCTCCCCAGCCACCTGCTCCAGCTCTTCAGAGGGGATACCAAGGCGTTCCCAGACTAGCTGGGAGACATAGTCTCTCCACCGAGTCCTGGGTCTGCCCCGGGGTCTCCTCCCAGTGGGACGTGCCTGAAACACCTCAAGTGGGAGGCGTCCAGGAGGCATCCTAATCAGATGCCCATACCACCTCAACTGACTCCTTTCAATGTGGAGGAGCAGCGGTTCTACTCTGAGCCTCTCCCGGATGACTGAGCTCCTCACCCTATCTCTGAGGGTGAGTCCAGCAATCCTACGGAGAAAGCTCATTTCAGCCGCTTGTATCCGCGATCTCGTTCTTTCGGTCATTACCCAAAGCTCGTGACCATAGGTGAGAGTAGGAACGTAGATTGACTGGTAAATCGACAGCTTTGCCTTAGAACTAAGCTCCCTCTTCACCACAACAGACCGGTACAACGTCCGCATCACTGCAGATGCTGCTCCAATCCGTCTGTCGATCTCTCGCTCCATTTTCCCCTCACTCGTGAACAAGACCCCAAGATACTTAAACTCCTCCACTTGGGGCAGGAGCCTGTCCCCAACCCGGAGAGGACAATCCACCTTTTTCCGGCTGAGGACCATGGACTCGGACTTGGACGTGCTGATTCTCATCCCAGCCGCTTCACACTCAGCGGCAAACCGTCCCAGCAAGAGCTGTAGGTCATTGCTGGATGAAGCCAACAGGACAACATCATCTGCAAACAACAGAGATGAGATCCTGTGGTCACCAAGCATGACACCCTCCATTCCCTGGCTGCGCCTAGAAATCCTGTCCATAAAAATTATGAACAGGACCAGTGACAAAGGGCAGCCCTGGCGGAGTCCAACTCTCACTGGGAATGACTCCGACCGAGTGTTGGCAATGCGAACTAAACTCTCACAACGGTCGTACAGAGACCGAATAGCTCGTAACAACAAGCCCGATACCCCATACTCCCGAAGCACCCCCCACAAAAATCCACGAGGGACGCGGTCAAATGCCTTCTCCAAGTCCACAAAACACATGTAAACTGGTTGGGCAAACTCCCACAAACCCTCAAGAATTCTCGAGAGGGTAAAGAGCTGGTCCGATGTGCCACGGCCAGGACGAAAACCACATTGCTCCTCCTGAATCCGAGGTTCGACCAACGGCCGGACTCTCCTCTCCAGTACCTTGGCATAGACCTTCCCAGGGAGGCTGAGGAGTGTGATCCCTCTAAAGTTGGAGCACACCCTCCGGTCCCCTTTTTTGAAGAGAGGAACCACCACCCCGGTTTGCCATGCCAAAGGCACTGCCCCCGACCTCCACGCAATGTTGCAGAGGCGTGTCAACCATGACAACCCAACAACATCCAGGGCCTTGAGGTACTCGGGGCGAATCTCGTCCACCCCCGGGGCCCGGCCACCAAGGAGATTTTTAACCACCTTGGCGACCTCAGCCCCTGTGATAGGCGAGTCATCCCCCTCGTCCCCAAACCCTGCTTCCTCTGTGGAAGGCGTATCAGTGGGATTGAGGAGATCCTCGAAGTATTCCTTCCACCGCCCGACGATATCCCCAGTTGAAGTCAACAGTGTCCCATCCGCACCATACACAGTGTGGACGGGGAGCTGCTTTCCCCTCCTGAGCCGCCGAACAGTTTGCCAGAATCTCTTTGAAGCCGACCGAAAGTCTTGTTCCATGGCCTCACTGAACTCCTCCCATACCCGGGTTTTTGCTTCAGCAACCACCCGAGCTGCACTCCGCTTGGCCTGCCGGTACACCTCAGCTGCTTCGGGAGTCCCACAAGCCAACCAAGCTTGATAGGACTCCTTCTTCAGCTTAATGGCCCCCCTCACCACTGGTGTCCACCACTTGGTTCGGGGGTTGCCACCACGAGATGCACCGACCACCTTGCGGCCGCAGCTCTGGGCTGCCGCTTCAACAACAGAGGTGGAGAACATGGCCCATTCAGACTCCATGTCTCCAGACTCCCTCGGAATGTGGTTGAAGTTCTTCCGGAGGTGGGAGTTGAAGACCTCCCGGACAGGGGCCTCAGCCAGACGCTCCCAGCACACCCTCACTATACGTTTGGGTCTACCAGGTCTGAATGGCTTCCTCCCCTGCCATCGGATCCAACTCACCACCAGGTGGTGATCAGTTGACAGCTCTGCACCTCTCTTTACTCGGGTGTCCAAGACATACGGTCGCAGGTCTGATGATACGATAACAAAATCGATCATCGACCTGCGGCCTAGGGTGTCCTGGTGCCAGGTGCACATATGGACACCCTTATGCTTGAACATGGTGTTCGTTATAGACAGACTGTGGTTAGCACAGAAGTCCAATAACTGAACACCACTCGGGTTCAGATCGGGCAGGCCGTTCCTCCCAATCACCCCCCTCCAGGTTTCACTGTCGTTGCCCACGTGCGCATTGAAGTCCCCCAGTAGGACAATGGAGTCTCCA
Organism: Pholidichthys leucotaenia; assembly: GCA_020510985.1. NCBI lineage: Eukaryota > Metazoa > Chordata > Actinopteri > Cichliformes > Pholidichthyidae > Pholidichthys > Pholidichthys leucotaenia. The sequence goes on from CM035839.1 coordinate 252,577,907, forward strand.
GGAGGAGCACCCTCCAGCACCCCAGTCACAGACTCCAAAAAGGGTGGGTACTCTGAAACATCATTTGGTGCATAAGCACAAATGATGGTCAGGACCCGTTTCCCAACCCGAAGGCGCAGGGAAGCAACCCTTTCGTCCACCAGGGAAAACTCCAATATAGAGGCAGCAAGGTGGGGCGATACAAGAATACCTACCCCTGCTCGTCGCCTCTCGCCCGGGGCAACTCCAGAAAAGGCCAAGCTCCAGCCCCTCTCCAGGAGACTGGTTCCGGAACCGGAGCTGTGTGTTGAGGTGAGGCCGACTATATCTAGCCGGTATCGCTCAATCTCGTACACCAGCTCAGGCTCCTTCCCCACCAGAGAGGTGACATTCCACGTACCAAAAGCCAGTTTAGAAAGCTTGGGATCAGTCCGCCAAGGTCTCCGCCTTTGACTGCCACCTAATCCACATAGCACCGGACTTCCATGATCCCTCCTGCAGGTGGTGAACCTACTGGAGGGCGGACCCATGTAACTCCTTCGGGCTGAGCCCGGCCGGGTCCCATGGGTGGAAACCCGGCCACCAGACGCTAGCCTTCGAGCCCCTCCCCCAGGCCTGGCTCCAGGGTGGGGCCCCGGTAACCCCATACCGGGCGGGGTACACTGAATCCTTGATATACAATTTATCATGAGAGTCTGTTGGATCGTTCTTCGTCTGGCCCTTCACCCAGGACCAGTTTGTCTTGGGAGACCCTATCAGAGGCAAATTGCCCCGGACAACATAGCTCCTGGGATCACTGGGGCACGCAAACCCCCCCACCACGATAAGGTGACGATCCATGAGGGGGAGTCACAGTCAGAGCCAGTATCCACAAATGGCGAAAACATGGAACAGTGGTGAACCTTCCCAGGAGTGGCCGGCCGACCAAAATTACCCCAAGAACGCAGCAAAGACTCATCCAAAAGGTCACACAAGACCCCACAACAACATCCAAAGAACATCCAGAGACAAAAGTTGAACTTTTTGGAAGGTGTGTGTCCCATTACAGCTGGTGTAAAAGTAACAGCATTTCAGAAAAGGAACATCATACCAACAGTAAAATATGGTGGTGGTAGTGTGATGGTCTGGGGCTGTTTTGCTGCTTCAGGACCTGGAAGACTTGCTGTGGTAAATGGAACCATGAATTCTGCTGTCTACCAAAAAATCCTGAAGGTCCGGCCATCTGTTTGTGACCTCAAGCTGAAGCACACTTGGCTTCTGCAGCAGTACAATGATCCCAAACTGTCAGGAATCTCTGAAAACACTTAGAATATGATTGTATATTAGTTCATTACCTCAATAAAGATTTGAGACACAAGAATATTCTTTTTAAAAGCTTTACTTGTACAAGGAGCACGGACCTGAATACAGGAAGTCAATGCTGAAGGCTGGCTTCAGCGAGCAGGCTTATATATGAGAGGCAGTTGCAATACACAAACGAATTCAGCTGAATGCATCAAAGACAGAAAGGGATGAAACAGGTCTGGCACATTATTAGCATATCTAGACAGAGTTCGTTAATCCGGAACCGGGTGTATTGACCTTCTTAGAGAACAAAGGGGGCCCTGCTCCTTTTCTCGCTCCGCAGGGGGCTCTTTGTGTCCTCTTGCTCTTATCTTTATGAGGACCACATTGAAAATAAGTGTGTGCTGCTGGTATGCTTCTATGTGTGATCCTTGGTATTTGTTATATGTGTATTTTTTATGCATGTACATACTGTGTATGATTTTTACTAAATAAACTCAAGTCAATCATTCTATTAACTTCATAAAGAAACAGGGTCTTTTTTTATTGGGAGTATATGTACAGTATCTTACTGGATACATATGCTGGATCCTACTAACCACCCTACAGGAGGGAGGTGGCCAGCCTGGTGTCATGGTGTGAGAACAACAACCTCACCCTCAACACGGACAAGACAAAGGAGATGATGGGGACATGAGGAAGGGGAGGAGACCCCATTGGCTGCTGTTCATCCAGGAGCTTGAGGTGAAGAGGGTGAGCAGCTTTAAATACCTGGGCATCCACATCAGTGAGGACCTTACGTGGGCACTTAACACCACAGAATTGGTTAAGACAGCTCAACAGCAGCTGTACTTTCTGAGGAGGCTGAGGAAGTTTGGCATGTTTCCCAAGATCCTCAACAACTTCTACAGCTACATGAGCGAGAGCATCTTGACCAACTGCATCACTGTGTGGTACGGCAGCACTGCTGCTTTGGACCGCAAACACCTGCAGAGAGTGGTGAAGTAGGGATGTGATTCGGGGTTGATGAAATTATCTGAAAATTTTGCAGGGGGTCTGGGGGACATAGTCCCCCAGCGGGGTCCGGGTTAGCTCTTGGGTTTTTATGATTTTTAAGTACCAGAACTGTGCTTAAATGACATAAAACAAACAGCTGAATGCCACTTATTACTGTATAATATTGACTTATGTTCCAAGAAGATATCATTCCTAAAATATTCCAACAAGCATTATCCATCACATGTTTTAACACTTGATCAAATCAAAATCAGTTAATTTTATCTATTCCATAATAGAAATAAAATTCAAACATACCATTACTTTTTATAATTTCAGCATTTATTTCAGATCATCAGTTTCAATCTCCATTGAGTCTTGAGCAGTTCATTTTGCACAATCACTGATGTATCTTTTGGACTTCAATGCCTTAATGTGGGTCTTCCTGGCTTGTTTCTGAGCAGCTTGAACCATCCTCCTTGAAGCAGACTTGCTCATTTGGGCATCCATTTTCACTTCAAGCTGCTTCCGCTTTGCCGAGAGCATGGCTGCATCAGCTTCTTTCTCTTCACGATAAATAAAAAGAAAAAGAAAAAAAAAAGAAATACCTCATGCAGTAATTGTAGACATCAACTTCAATCATGCACTTGACCAACATCATGTCTGAAACTGCATTCACCGAAAGTCAACATACAGAAACCTGAAATGTGCAAACATGCAAAACGTATCTAAAATCTACCACAAAAAATAGTACATGTTATTAATAAAATTAATATAACAATAAACAAAATACACAATTATATAATTTACTGTATCATCCATAATATTTCCTTTTTTCGAGCAATACAAACGAGACTACAAACATTTAACTGTAGAAGCATACATATATGTGCATGCAAGCAAGCAATTATCATTCAGTAACATAATAGATGACAAAATCCATATCTGATATATGTGATATTAATTAGGGAAGACAGAAAAGCACAAACATAAACGTAATTCTAAGTACGTGTGGCATTAAAAATATTTATTAAATAAAGTCCAAAACATCTTCAGCAGGCAAGATGAAGAAAATATTAACTAGATGACATGTATACAAAAATATATCTTCACATACCTCAAAATTCACTACTCTAGCCGCAACTGGCACTGGTTGTTGGGGTGGATCTTTCCTTTCGATTTCCGGGTCCGATCGTGTCGTTAACAAAGGGTGGAGGCTGTATGGTTTCGATGGTTTTTTCTGAACACCGAAAGTTCCAGCAATTGAATAATTAGTGGACCTCGATTTCACCTGTTGTGCATGTTTTCTGCTCTTAGCATGACTCTCGAGAGACTTAAATCCTCTTCCACCATAGTCAATGGTGTCGTTACACCACGTGCATATCGTCTTCCCAGCACGGTCGATTTTCCGTATGAAATCGCTAAATAAATTTGTCACAGTTGTCTTACCAACATCCGTTGCAATCTCCTTTTCTAGCCAATCCCAACGAAATTTGTTTTTCACGAGCTTGTCAATTTCTTTGACTCTCGGAGCATCTTTACGTTCAACCACCGACATCACTGCAATGCAAGTCCGCTATGGGAGAGCGAGGAAAACAAAGGATTAAGAATAAAATAGGATTAAGATAAGAAACAGCTGCGTTCATTGGTCACTGCAAGGACGATCAGCATCAGCCAATCAGGCGCGTCGTTAGGGGATTACTAAGGGATTTTTTTTTTAAGGACGATCAGCATCAAGTCAGGCACGCCGATAGGGGATTACTAAGGGAATTTTTTATTTTATTTTGGAAGATAAAAAAAGCGGAATTCTGCGAATTAGCGGAAAAATCACATCCCTAGTGAAGACAGCAAAGATCATCAGGACTCCACTCCCCTCTCTGCAGAGCATCTACCACCGCAGAGTCCAAAGGAGAGCTGCCTCCATCCTCCAGGATCCCACCCACCCCCCAGCACAGAATGTTCACACTTCTACCCTCAGGCTGGAGGTACAAAAGTGTGAAATGCAGGACAACCAGACTGAAGAACTCCCTCTTTCCCACTGTCATCAGACTCCTGAATAAATAACATAATTCCGGACACAGCTTTGCAAATAGGAATTCACACACTGGATGCTAAATTTGCCCATTGCTCATTTGCGCATTGTACATAGTCTCAGCCCATCTCAAGAGCATATCATCTCTGCTGCTAAATTATTACTGTACAGTCTACTGGGTATTATCAAGGCACACGGCTTTACACAGAGAAATTCTCACACTGGATGCTAATTTGCAAATTGGTCATGTGCACATTGTACATAGTCTCACGCCATCTCACGTTAATATCATCTCTGATATTAAAATTACCATTGTACAATCTATTGGGTATTATCAGATACAAGTCATACTCACTCAGTGAATTTTTATTTTACTCAGGGACATGTTATAGTCACCCAGTGAATTTTCATTCTTCTTGTTTCCTCTTGTTTTAACTGCTTTAACTGTCCTAATTGATTTAAATGTGTATTTATTAGTTTTAGTATTTAGTATTCAAGAGATCTGTGTGGAGTTTGCATGTTCTCCCCGTGTCTGCGTGGGTTTACTCCGGGATTTCTCCGGTTTCCTCCCACATGCCAAAAACATGCAAGTTAACTTAAAGGTCTGATGACACGTTTTTGACTTCATCTAATTTTTCAACGCATAATACAATATGACGAAATAGGTTGGTATGTCCAGTTTTGAGTCAAACAGGCTTTTTTTCACGCGACTATCCGACGTTTTCATGAGCGCCATGTCACCAATTGCGTCAGTGGCGAAAACCCCCTGGCCATGTTGTAACGTCATCGACAGAACACAGCGCTTGGCTGCCATTGTACACACAGGATGGAAGTGATAGAAAACATCGACGATGGTTCCAGCACATGTAGTCTGGAACTGGTTTGTGTTGTCCAATCTTCAGACGATTATAGTTCCGAAGAATGGGATGACAATGAAGAATCTGGGGGTATCAGACCGTGTAGGTTTGAGCCGTGCCAAGCGGGCATCGTGCCTAGCGAGTCAGACTCAGAGAGTGACAGTGGAGAGGCACACATGGCTGGCGAAGCAGCAGCGACAAACACGTGGCAGGGGAACACTGAGTGTTATGCTTTTGTTACAGATACTGCAACAAATTATTTGTTCATAAATATAATTTGTTTAAACCTGATTTTTCAATAAAATCCTAGCAGTGTATTCTCTGTGGCTCAGGAATCGGGTTTATTACACATTATATTTTGAGTTCTTGTTTTTGTTTTGTACATGTGTTTTATATGCATTTTGAGCCACTTTCAGGTGGGCACTGTCCAAGACTTGCCTGTCCGACCACGTGCCCTCTCTCTTTGACAGTCAGCTGTTCATGTTTTGTGTGCATCATCTGCCGTGTTGTCAGACAGCCAATATTGCCAACACTATCACGACGTGTTAGCCACTCCACACAGCCGTGGTTCTGTTGTGCACTTGAAGCGATGTCGGCCCTGGGGCGCGAACGTGGTTAACATGTCTCCTCTCCATGTTCACTGGGCGATGTCAGCCCCGAATGCCAACTGTAAGTGTTTCTGTTTATTTTTGTAAGTCTTCACCTTTTTGGGAACTGTTGTCATCATTCTTATGTTCAATACATGTGCTGTGGTGAATTCTGCGCGTAAACCCATTCATCATGACCCTCCGTGCGCTCTTACGCAGGGCACGGAGAGGGAGGATGAAATAACGAGGATTTACATGCAGGGTTCACCACAGCACATTTAATACAGAAAGACAGACAATTCCCAAAAAGGTCATCATCATCATCATCATAGCAGTCTGTCGTGGGCGACAATGACTGTTTCATTTAGGTCTGATCAGATTCCTCCACGCAGCTCTGTCCTTAGCCTTCCGCTGCCAGGAACTCCTGTCTAGACTGACCATTTCATGAAACTGCTTGCAAAGTATTTGAGTACCGCTAGCTTTTGCTGGACTAGCAGCACATTCTTGGCAGATAAAGGTATTATCAGTGGCAAGGACAAGCCAAGACAAACTGACTCCAGTATCTGTTACAGTGACTGACCAGATGATAGGTTTGTTCATCTCTGCTCCCTGTGCAGTGCATGTCACGATGCACCGACTGCCACAGTCCACCACAGACCCCGCGACAGATGTGTTTATCTGCCAGGATGTCCAGTCTCAAGACATACAAAAAACACAAACACACTTACTGATGGCGTTTGGGGGCCGATATCGCCCAGAGATTGAATGAGAGGAGACGTGTAAGCCTCAGGTGCGTCCCAGAGCCGACATCGCTTTAAGGACGCATGAGAACCACGGCGAACATGGAGTGACTAACTTTGTGAGAGTGCTGAAAATACTGGTAGACTAACAGCACAGATGACAATACTATGGACCAGCAGTGCGTGTCTGGCAAACGGCCGCTATGTACATGCACTGCTGGTGATGGTGTGATGAGAAGCACCTGGGCGAGGACCGGGAAACATGATCAGCAGGAGTTTGAATCAGCTGGTGATAATGAGAGCGGGGATATGGCCGGACCTGCGAGTGTCAGCATGCGATCACAGAAAGTAGGTCAAAGCTGCACGTAAATCCATTAATCCTTCCCCTCCTCCAGTGTAAAAGCGCACAAGGAGTGCACGAGGAGGCTTATGACAGTTGGAGCTGAAGCGTGTGATGTGGTCTTTCACGGCTTGCTGTTTATCTAAGCCTGCGACACAACGCGAAGGCATAGCTGTAAAATTAAAACAAGAAACCAGAGAAACTGTGAGCTACAAAGCTGCTGTCATTCCAGTCAACAACACCGGAGTCTGTTCTGTTGCTTATGTCATGGGAATGTCACCCTTAATTCAGTGGGCGGCACCACAGTCCAGTCAGCGGCTGCGGTTTTTTGATGATAACTAGTTTTTGCAGGCGCTGTTGTAAATATTATATTGATTATCGACAACGACTTTTGGGTTTGCACAACATGCTAAAAAAATGTCAAAATCATGCCATCAGACCTTTAATTGGCATCAACTGGGGATTCTAAATTGTCCTTAGGTCTGACTGTGAGAGTGAATGGTTGTCTGTCTCTCTGTGTTGGCCCTGTGATGGACTGAGATGCTGGGATAGGCTCCAGCCCCCTGCGACCCAAAAAGGATTAAGCAGAAGAAGATGGATGGAGTTCTAGTTGCTTTCTAATTCTTAACTTGCAGTGCATTTGAGCTCTCTGGGCCACCGTACGTTTCTCCCTTCAGTTGTTACATATTCCCCTCAACCTGGGTTCTTGTGAGAAATGCTAAAATAAAGTGGAGACGAGCACAGCTTCACACATCAATCAATTCCTCAACACAAGAGAGGCTACACCAGGCTAGTTCAGCTAGCTGCTGTTAGCTTGGTTCACCGTTGTTTTAAATCCTGTTAGAAAGCAGAACCGGAACCAGAACCTTCTCCGGGTCACATTAATGTCGTCTCACAAACATTACTCACATCTACTGGCGGCACACAAAAGTCTTTCAAACTGTTTTACCCACCAAGTCTCGGATCACCAACTTGCACTAGCCTCGCCGCCATCTTGAGTCGAGGCGCGCACGCACCAAAATGACGTCACACGTTGCCATAGTGATGCAACGCTGGCTGTGACGATTTTTTGAGCGAACTTTATTCAAGAATTCTACAAACAGTACAAAGGTCTTCCACCAGAACATTATGCAAATATGATAACCATTTAGCACCTCATCACGTCACGAAAAAAACCATACATATAAACCAAAACGACATTGGGGTCTGCTAGTCAAAGGGAATAAATTCTGAATTTATGATGTTGTGGAAATGTGAAAATGATGAGGCAGAGTTTATCTCTCGAGTCAGTTTTATTCACATCTTCTAACATCACGAAGCAGAATAAAAGAGAACGACAAAGGGAACTCTCGTCCTTAAATACCTGGACTCTTACAGTTAACAGGTCACATGTCTCACAAAACCATTGCATTATAAAGACAGCAACAATGCATCCTCTCTGCATGATATCACACCACTGTCTACAATGCACCCCCTCATTAATCCCTAAATTATATCCCACAGTCTCAAGCTTTGCATACCAAAGCTAACTCTCCTGCAGCTTCCTGTAATAACCACAGAAGCTCTGCCCTTGCTCTGGTCTAACACAGCACAGTGGTGCAGTGGTTAGCACTGTTGCCTTACAGCTAGAAGCTTCCTGGTTCGAATCCCCAGGTTGGCAGGGGTTGGAACCTTTCTGTGTGGAGTTTGCGTGTTCTCCCTGTGCTGCGTGGGTTTACTCCGGGGGCTCCGGTTTCCTCCCACAATCCAAAGACATGCATGTTAGGTTAATTGGCTGTTCTAAATTGTCCCTAGATGTTTGTTTCCTATAGGCCCTTAGAATAGAGGGTTAGTATTAGTGAAAGCGCTTTGAGTGGTCTTTGTGACTAGAAAAGTGCTATATAAGTGCAGGTTAGTTAGTTAGTCTAAAATGTGAGTCCAAAAGCAGGTCACGAATGTGTGTCCCCACAATGTAGATTAATAGTTTTTGTTAGTTTGTGGTGACACAAAGGAGATGGCACTTCACCCAGGACTTCCGGGTGTTTAGGGGGAAGGTAGTTAGAGATGGTAATGAGGGAAGAGGCAGAGATAAAGATGTGCCTTTTGCCCCCCCTGTGCCAGGTTCACACCTGAGGACGCAGGGGTGCAAATGTATTGTATTAAGCCTGTCTCTGTGACGTGTATGTTAATGTGTATGTTGATGTGTGTACATGCTTGGTAACTGGTATGTTAATGTGTTTACTCTGGGTGCCAGAGGTGGGAAGAAAGTGTATAAAGGAGTTTGCTTTGGCACTCAGAGTTATTCTGTTCTGTGTTGGAATAGAAATAAAGTTCTGTGTTGTCAGCTTGTGTCTCATCTGCTTTCTTCCTCCACATTGGTGACCTAGAGACTTGAAATGGAAAACGGACCGAGCACCACCACGGAGACACTCCCGCTGGAGTCTCCCACCACTGCATCCGCCATTGCAGTCAGACTCCCGGACTTTTGGCTTCACAACCCGGCCGCTATGTTTATTCACATGGAAGCCCAGCTTGCCATCCATGGAGTTGGGGCAGACGACACGAAGTACCATCATGTGGTGGCATTGCTGGACACACGCGCCACGCAGCAAGCCATGAGCCTACTCCGAGCCCCGCCAGCCCAAGGAAATATGACACTCTCAAGCGGCTGCCGCTGTCCCGTTAGACACTTTCAGACACCGAGAGGGTAGAAAAGCTCCTCACCCGCTCAGAGCTGGGAGACAGATCGGCTGTGGACCTGATGGAGAGCATACTTGCGTTGATGGGCATGGATGATGGATCTTTCTTTTACGCCCACCTCTTCCTCAGAAACCTACTGACTTCTGCAAGAGCAATTCTTGCTGACTGTGCTGCGCTGCTGGTGGCCAGAGATTACCGTGTGCTGGCAGAGGAGGCAGACCGCGTCATCCTGGCACAAACAAGGCTTTTGGCATTCAGGCAGTGAGACCAGGATCTACGGTGGAGCCCAGCGAGGTTGAGGAGCTGAGGGTGGTGGCTGAAACGACCACCCAGAGAAACAGGACCAGGGTGTTATGTTTTTATCACTGCTGTTTTGGCAAGGAAGCGCAATGTTGTCTGACGCCGTGCCACTTCAGGAAACCGGGAAATGGGACAGCCAGAGATCAGTAGCAGCTGCGACCACTGGTGACAGGGAGAATCTGCTTTTCATCACGGACACATGTTCGGGGAGACGTTTTTTGGTAGACTCTGGTTCCCAGAAGAGCCTCATTTTGCCAGTCAGCACAGACAGGCTGGCAGAAGGCTGTGGCCCATCTTTAACGGATGCCAACGGATCCTGCATCAGGACGTTTGGAGAAAGGACGTTGACTGTATGTTTACATGGACACAATTACCAGTGGGATTTTGTGGTAGCTGCATGTTCAGTCCCCATCTTTGGTTCTGATTTTCTGTGTGCTTGTGGACTACTTGTTGATGTTACCAACAGACGTTTAGTGGATGCTGTATCTTTTTCCTCCTTGCCCTACATAGCTTGGGGAGTTAGGCCACTGACACATGCTAATGTTCTAGCTCCAGGAGGTAAGTGATCCTGAAGGACAAGCTGCTGTGTGCAGGGGTGGACCAGCACCTGTCATCATGGATCCTGGACTACCTCACTAACCGGCCACAGTTTGTGAGAACCCGGGACTGTGTTTCCGACACGATCATCGGTAGCACGGGGGCCCCCCAGGGAACGGTTTTGGCTCCCTTCCTGTTCACCCTTTATACTGCGGACTTCTCACACAACACAACACACTGCCACCTACAGAAGTTCTTGACGACTCTGCGATCGTCGGCCTCATCTCCAACGGAGATGAAGCTGAGTACAGAGGACTTATCCAGGACTTCGTGGACTGGTGCCATCGGAACTGCCTCCAGATGAACGTGAGGAAAACTAAGGAGCTGGTGGTGGACTGCCGCAGGCAAGGACAACCCCTCACAGCACCAATAAACATCCAGGGAACAGACATTGAGATGGTGACATCCTACAAGTACCTGGGTGTTCATCTGAACTAGACTGGTCACACAATACCGACGCACTCTACAAGAAGGGACAGCACAGGCTGTTCCTACTGAGGAGACTCAGGTCTTTTGGTGTACAAGGGGCACTGCTGAAGACATTCTACGACATGGTGGTGGCATCAGCCATCACTTTTGGAGTGGTCTGCTGGGGCAGTGGCATTACAGCAGCCCATAGGAAGAGACTGAACAAACTGATCAAGAAAGCTAGCTCTGTCCTGGGGCAACGCCTTGACCCAGTGGAGGAGATAGGAGAGGGAAGGATGGTGGCTAAACTGTCATCTCTGCTGGAGTCCGAGTCCCACCCTATGCAGGACATATTGAACGCACTGAGGAGCTCAGTTAGCAGCAGACTACATCATCCTAGGTGCGCAACTGAGAGGTTTCGCAGGTCCTTCCAACCTACGGCTGTCAGACTGTACAACCTAAGCAGGGCTGCTCGCAGAGATAGCAAAAAACGTGACAACCTAATAGTAATGAATGCAAAAGACGCAATAGACTTACACAATGGTCCCCTCCAGTATACAACTAGGACAATATCGGTTGCTACGGAGGGTGACAATATGTATGGGTACATATTCATACTATGTAGGATAACTAAGTAGACGGTTATTCTGTTTATTCCATCTAGCTACAATGCTCTGCACTGTGTGTATCTATATTTATATATTTATATGTACATACACTACCGTTCAAAAGTTTGGGGTCACCCAGACAATTATTTTGTGTTTTCCATGAAAAGTCACACTTATTTACCACCATGAGTTGTAAAATGAATAGAAAATATAGTCAAGACATTGACAAGGTTAGAAATAATGATTTGTATTTGAAATAATAATTTTTTCCTTCAAACTTTGCTTTCGTCAAAGAATCCTCCATTTGCAGCAATTACAGCATTGCAGACCTAACATGATTGCACAAGGGTTTTCTAATCATCCATTAGCCTTCTGACGCAATGAGCAAACACATTGTACCATTAGAACACTGGAATGATAGTTGCTGGAAATGGGCCTCTATACACCTATGTAGATAATGTACCAAAAACCAGACATTTGCAGCTAGAATAGTCATTTACCACATTAGCAATGTATAGAGAGTATTTTTGATTAGTTTAAAGTTATCTTCATTGAAAAAAAGTGCTTTTCTTTCAAAAATAAGGAAATTTCTAAGTGACCCCAAACTTTTGAACGGTAGTGTATGTATATTTGCTGCTCTTGTTTTTCTTGTCTTCTTGATTGTTGCTCTGAGTGTTGCTATCCCTGTGCTGTTGCAATCCTGGAATTTCCCCATTGTGGGACTAATAAAGGCTTATCTTATCTTATCTTATCTTAAGTGTCATGCTGAGTATCATGCTGTGTTTTGGACATATTGTTTAATCTTATCTGTATGTTGATTGTTATACTTTTGCATGTTTATACTTTTCTTGTTGTTGATAATTATGATTATTTGGAGTGTAGTGTGGTTTTTTTTTGTTTGTTTCTTTTTATATGCATGCTTTTGAATGATTGAACACAGCTGGACACAATTAGTGGGAAACTCAGGCATTGACTGACAGCCTGAACCAGCCAATTGTCTGCTACAGGCTGCCCACATGGCCCAATGGGAATACAGGGGCGGGTTTTCCCATTTCTTGTTTTAGCAGGGAGAGACCTGCATTGAGAGAGTCCTTCTTCTCCTGAACTGAGGCCCACTATTTTCCCAGGTGGCTGGAAAGTCTGCAGCAGCTTCCAGGCAGTTCCAGTGTGATGAAGTCAGAAGTGTATTGGAGTAGTCATGGTCAAATGAGGCTTTCTGGAGGACTTGAGGCCATTCATCAAAATAGTTCACATAGGCAAGGCCTCCTGTGGGACTTCATTTTCTCTACCAGGTCATCTAGTGGACAAAATGTAAGATAAGATAAGATAAGATAAGCCTTTATTAGTCCCACAATGGGGAAATTCCAGGATTGCAACAGCACAGGGATAGCAACACTCAGAGCAATAATTAAGAAGATACGAAAAATATAAATAAGAGCAGTGGATATACATACGTACACATACAGTAAATATATAAATATATATACAAAGTGCGGAGCATTGTAGCAAGATGGAATAAACAGCATAACCGTCGACTTAGTTATCCTACATAGTATGAATATGTACCCATACATATTGTCACCCTCCGTAGCGACTGATATTGTCCTAGTTGTATACTGGAGGGGACCATTTGTGTAAGTCTGTTGCGTCTTTTGCATTCAATACTACTAGGTCATCACGTTTTTTTGCTATCTCTGCGAGCAGCCCTGCTTAGGTTGTACAGTCTGACAGCCGTAAGTAGGAAGGACCTGCGAAACCTCTCGGTTGCGCACCTAGGATGATGTAGTCTACTGCTAACTGAGCTCCTCAGTGCGTTCAATATGTCCTGCATAGGGTGGGACTCGGCCTCCAGCAGAGATGACAGTTTAGCCACCATCCTTCTCTCTCCTATCTCCTCCACTGGGTCAAGGCGTTTCCCCAGGACAGAGCTAGCTTTCTTGATCAGTTTGTTCAGTCTCTTCCTATCGGCTGCTGTAATGCCACTGCCCCAGCAGACCACTCCAAAAGTGATGGCAGATGCAACCACTGTGTCGTAGAATGTCTTCAGCAGCGCCCCTTGTACACCAAAAGACCTGAGTCTCCTCAGTAGGAACAGCCTGCGCTGTCCCTTCTTGTAGAGTGCATTGGTATTGTGTGACCAGTCTAGTTTATTGCTCAGATGAACACCCAGGTACTTGTAGGATGTCACCATCTCAATGTCTGTTCCCTGGATGTTTACTGGTGCTGTGAGGGGTTGTCCTTGCCTGCGGGAGTCCACCACCAGCTCCTTAGTTTTCCTCGCGTTGATCTGGAGGCAGTTCCGATGACACCAGTCCACGAAGTCCTGGATAAGTCCTCTGTACTCAGCTTCATCTCCGTTGGAGATGAGGCCGATGATCGCAGAGTTGTCAGAGAACTTCTGTAGGTGGCAGTGTGTTGTGTTGTGTGAGAAGTCCGCAGTATAAAGGGTGAACAGGAAGGGAGCCAAAACCGTTCCCTGGGGGGCCCCCGTGCTACCAATGATCGTGTCGGACACACAGTCCCGGGTTCTCACAAACTGTGGCCGGTTAGTAAGGTAGTCCAGGATCCATGATGACAGGTGCTGGTCCACCCCTGTACACAGCAGCTTGTCCTTCAGGATCATTGGTTGGATGGTGTTGAAAGCGCTGGAGAAGTCAAAGAACATGATCCTCACTGCATTCCCGGGCTTCTCCAGGTGAGAAAGAGAACGATGAAGGAGGAAGATCACTGCATCCTCCACCCCAATGCCATGCTGGTAGGCAAACTGGAGTGGATCCATCGCTGGTCCCACCAGGGGGCGGAGGTGAGCAAGGAGCAGTCTCTCCAGGGTCTTCATCAGGTGAGACGTCAGGGCCACTGGTCTGTAGCTGTTCAGATCTTTGGGGTGGGAAGTCTTTGGTACAGGTACCACACAAGATGTTTTCCACAACTGTGGTACCCTCCCCAGCTTCAGGCTCAGGTTGAAGATATGCTCCACAATCCCACACAGCTGGTCTGCACAGGACTTGAGGAACTTCGCCCTGATGCCGTCCGGTCCCGTGGCCTTCCTCACCTTGATCTTCCTCAGCTCCGTCCTCACCTGGGTCTTCGTGAGGGTCAGGTTGGGGGGGCTGTGTGCTGGGAGTGGGGGAGTGTTGGTGGAGTGGGGTATGGACAGCAGGTCTCGATGACTTTAGAGGCAGCAGTGGTTGTTGTGCAGTCGGGGGGGGGGGGGGCGACTGGTCAAACCGATTAAAAACAGGTTCAGATTGTTGGCCCACTCCCTGCCCCCCCGTGTCCTGGGGGGAGGTATTCTGGAGCCCAGAGATGGTTTTAAGGTTTCTCCAGACCCCACCGATGTCGCTCTGTTGCAGCTTGTCCTCCATCTTCTTCCTGAAGCTGTCCTTGCCTTCTCTGATCTTCCTCCTCAGCTCCCTCTGAACGGACTTTAGCATCTCCCTGTTCCCCGACCTGAAGATCCTCTTCTTTTCTTTCAGAAGTGTTTTTATCTCAGGGTTGATCCAGGGTTTGTTGTTTGAGCAACACCGTATGGTCTTGGTGGGTACGGTGTTGTCCACACAGAAGCCGATGTAGTCCGTGATGGTGTGAGTGAGGCCATCGATGTCCTCACCATGTGGATCACAGAGCTGCTCTCAGGCAGTGATTTCAAAACAGTCCTTTAGCGCGTCCATTGCCTCCTCAGACCATAACTTCACCATGCGCATGACCGGAGGTTGTCTGTGTACTAAGGGTTTGTACACCGGCTGGAGATTAACCAAGTTGTGAGCCGATCTCCCGAGTGGGGGGAGTGGTGATAAGGTGTACACTTCCTTAGTGTTTGCGTAGAGTAAGTCCAGTGTTTTATTGTCTCTAGTGTGGCATGTGACATACTGGGTGAACATGGGCAGAATGGGGGACAGTGAAATATGGTTGAAATCACCTGAGATGAGGAGAAGAGCATCTGGGTGTTCTTTCTGCAGCCTGCCAGTTACTGAGTGGATGACGTCACGCACTGTCTCTGCATTCGCCGTCGGATTTGCATAAATAACAATGCAGATCACGTGTGAGTATTCCCTCAGGAGATATGTAGGCCGCATGCTAACAGCTAGCAACTCAATGTCTTTGCTACAGTGCTGTTCCTTAACCGTGATATGTCCTGGTCTGCACCAGTTGTTATTAACATACATTATCACTCCTCTGCCCCTTGTCTTCCCACTGTCTGGTGTCCGGTCTGCCCGTATTGCGTGGAAACCCTCCAGTTCAATGTTAGCATCTGTTGCTAGTTCTGTTAGCCACGTCTCAGTATATAGCATCAAACTACTCTCCCTGAAGACACTCTCGTAGTGGGAGATAGCCACTAGCTCATCAGCCTTACTGAGTAGAGATCGAACATTCCCCATAATAACAGATGGGAGGACGGGTCTGTACCTTATATTCCTCGCCCACTGTTTTACTCCAGCTCGACACCCACACCGTTTCAGTCTTATCTCTCCCGGTATGTCGAGTTTTTGCGTTAGCATCGTGGGCCGGTTAAGTGCTAACAGCTGGTCTCTATTGTACTGCCGCCTCCTGCTAGAAACAGTGGCTCCGTCCGCTGGCTCAGGAGACATTTGGGCGATCTACGTGTTCGGATGGAATAAAGGTGACGCTGGATCAGAAAGATTGGCAAGAGAGCCAGATAGTAAATAGAAATAGGCAGAAATTGATCCTCTGTTGCAAAAAGGCAGCCTACTCGTGTGGTACCGGAAGTTTAAAAAAAAATGTATACAACATGCTGATTTTTACAAGGGTGTTGTTGGTTTAATGTGTGTTTTTTTCAATTTCAATAAAGCTGTCTTTAAAGAAATATCAATGATCATAAGGCAGAAAAATAATAATACTGAGGTGACTACAGTGAATGTACTAGTGCTACTTTTCCATTTTTTTAAAAAAAGAAATAACTTTTCAACAGTCATACTCTCTTTCTCAGTACATTCATCTCTGTCCTTTTTGTCATGCAGGGCACAATAGTGCCTCAGCATAATGATGCGTTATTGTTGTATCCAAGCTCTTTGAAACACAACAGACGCTTCACTGTGCAAATAAAAATAAACTATCAGAATAACCCAGGTAGAATTTGAACCCCAGCTTCCTAATTGCAAGAGACATAGTTTTCCTCTAAGCTATTACTTAGTCATGAGTAGATGAAGCTTTCTTGAACACCTGAGCCTTTCATCAAAACAGTTCACATAGATGAGGCCTCATGTGGAACTTCATTTGCTCTACTAGACTATGTAGTCGACAAAGTATACAGCATGCAGATTTTTACACTGTGTATTTTTCAATTTCAATAAATGTGTTGTCTTTTAAGAAATATCAATGATCATAAGGGAAAAAAGAAATAAAACTGGGGTGACTCCAGTGAATGTGTCTGTGTTACTTTGTATGCTTGTAATACTTATTTTTATTAAGAAATAATAAATTTTCAACATTCTTATACTGTCCCAGTATATTTAACTCTGGCCTTATTATCATTCAGGGCACAATAGCAATAGTGCGTCAGCATAATGATGTGTAATAATGATCCAAGCTCTTCCTTGCAAATAAAAATGAAATTAAAAGAACAACACAGCTGTGATTCAAACCCAAGTCTCCCGCTTTGCAAAATAAATACACTACCACTAAGCCATTGCCTCAGCTGCAATAAAAAGCCACTATTTGTCAAAAATACATCAATGGGAGAAATGAGCTCAAGTGTTTTTGGTGCTGGCTCCATCTGAAAATTAGCTGTGACAAATCCCTTACACAGTCAAACCAAAACATGAAGGATGGGGATTTCCATTGGGTAGCGCTGCTCAGTTTATTTTTCCTGACCCAGTCACGTGGTCCGACATCAACACATACGTCACGAGTCACGCTTCGAAACACACCTCGCCAAATATTTCCTGGATAAGATCGGATCACCGTTTGGAGCACCGGTGCCTGCCTGCCCATCACTGTATTGGAGGCCTTGGGGGGAAGCTCCTGCTTCTTCTAGGAGCAGAAGCTTCTGCCCAAAGCTATGATTTTTTTCAATCCAATACACTAATTGTCATTGGAGGTTTGAGTAGAACTGACCCCTTTGTGTGAAGAATAGACTGCTGGCTACTTTTCTTTCTTTTAGGTGTGGTTGAGGAAGACTCCTGGGTGTGTGGGCCTGTTTGGTGTGGACTCAAGAGAGGATATTGAAGGACAAGGCCTGGAGTGTGACAGCGAGCCTCTGGGACTGATCAGAACGTTTTAATGACTTTTGCCTTTTTAAAGGCTGCCTCATTTTTAAGGTCGCACTGGCAATATTTTTTTTTTTTTTTTTCCGGTTCCGGTTCCGCCGGACCGGCGGCGCCACACGAGTCGGCTGCCTGTTGCAACAGCCTTTTTTTGTCTTCCTTCTTCTTTCTACACCTTTCACTCTGTATATATATCACGGACGCACGGATCGCCCCAGGGGTCTCCCGGGTCGGCGGACGGAGCCACGGTTTGCAGCGGGAGACGTTACAGCGGGGAGGAGCTAGTGCTAGCTAGCACTTGGCCGCCATCCGGTGCTAATGGGAAACTCGACATACCGGGAGCTGTAGCGAAAACGAAGCGGGTGCCGGGCTGGAGTTTAGGCGGCGTGAAAGAAATATAAGACAGAATAATAAAGAGCGATGGCATGAACCAAGCAGACCGCCCGTAAAATCTACTGGAGGAAGAAGCCCCCCAGGAGACAGCTAGCCACAGGGCTGCTCGGAGAGGCGCTCTGGCCACCGGCAGAGTGAAGAGGCCTCGCCGTCACAGGCCCGTGGCTGTGAGAGAGATCCATCGCTACCAGAAATCCACGGAGCTGCTCATCCGTAAGCTGCCCGTCCAGCGCCTGGTGAGGGAGATCGCTCAGGACTTCAAGACCGTCCTTCGTTTCCTGAGCTTCGCCGTCATGGCTCTGCAGGAGACCAGCGAGACCCACCTGGTGGTCTCTTCTTCGCTAAGGGGGTCACCATCATGCCCAAAGACTTCCAGCTGGCCCGCTGCATCCACGGAGAGAGAGCTTAGACTTTCTGCTGCACATTCACCAACCATAATGCTCTGCACTGTGTGTCTGTATATATACATTTATAGTAATATGGACATATGTTTACTAGATGTTGTTTTTTCTTGCCTTCTGATTGTTGCTCTGAGTGTTGCTATCCCTATGCTGTTGCAATCCTGGAATTTCCCCATTGTGGGACTAATAAAGGCTTATCTTATCTTATTTGTGATTTTTATCTTATTTTGCCTTGTGTAATAAATGTTTATGCTTGCAACCTTGGTGTCTGATGGTTACTAAGTACAGCTCACCCTCATAGTAGGAACCAAAAAGGGATTTGTTTGATTGGAGGTTAATTAGAGAGTTGATTAATTCTGTTACACTATTTGTGTAATAGCATCCCAAAGTGATAAAGCAAAATATTGGTAAAACTCAAATTAAACATAAAGCCTCTAAATTGAATGATTTGGCCTCTGTTCCTCCTCATAATTTAAAAATTAAATGTGGTTTATTAAATATTAGGTCTCTAACTCCCAAGTCTCTGTTAGTCCATGATCTGTTAATTGATCATCAGATTGATTTAATTTCCCTTACAGAGACTTGGTTAGGACAAGAGGATTATGTTGGTTTAAATGAATCAACTCCCTCTGGTTATTTAAACTGTCAAAATCCCAGAAGTTCTGGTCGTGGAGGAGGAGTAGCATCAATTTACCATTCCAAATTACTAGTTAATGTAAAGCAAAAAACATGTTATAATTCCTTTGAGGGCCTGGTCCTCAGTGTTGGGCACTTTAGCAATTCCAGGTTAAACCCAATTTTATTTGCCATAGTTTATCGTCCCCCATCAACCTATTCAGAATTTTTATCCGAATTTCCTGATTTCTTAGCTGATTTAGTGCTGAAATCGAATAGAATAATTATAGTAGGGGACTTTAATATACATGTGGATGTAGATAGTGACTGCCTTAATGTGGCTTTTAATTCAATATTAGACTCGATTGGGTTTTCTCAGAAAGTAGGAAATTCTACTCATTACCTCCACCATACATTGGACCTTGTTGTGACATATGGCATAGAAATAGAAAATCTTGTAGTGTCTCCTCATAACCCTGTACTGTCAGACCATTGTCTGTTAACCTTTGATTTTACTATTTCTGACTATTTGGCTCCTAAAGAAAAATATTATCACAGTAGATGCCTCTCAGATGATGCTGTTTCCAAATTTATGCAGATTGTTTCCTCTATGCCATGTGTCAACACAACGGAAATAAGCTATAGACAGCTTGCTCCTTCTGTAATTGATAACATGGTGGATAGTGTTTCAGCTTCTCTGCATCAGGCTCTAGACTTGGTGGCCCCCTTAAAAAAGAAAAAGTCTAATCAGAGATTTTTAACTCCTTGGTTCAACACAGAAACTCGTAGCTTAAAACAGAAGACTCGTCAATTAGAAAGAAAATGGCGCTCTACTAATTTAGATGAAATCTATTTAGCTTGGAGAAATCATCTTTTAATTTATAAAAAATCTCTTAGAAAAGCTAGAACGAGTTATTACTCTGCATTAATAGAAGAGAACAAGAATAATCCCAGGTTTCTTTTCAGTACTGTAGCCAGGTTGACAAAGAGTCAGGACTCTGTCAATCCTAGCATCCCCTTAGAGCTTACTAGTCAGGACTTTATGAACTTTTTCAATAATAAAATTTCATCCATCAGAGATAAAATCAATCAGATTCTTCCCACAGTTAACTTAAATACTGTAACTACTACAACTCCTTCTATTGATGCCTGTCTTGATGAGTTTACTCCAATCGACCTTTGTGAGTTAGACAAAATAGTTTCCTCATCCAAACCTTCAACTTGTCTTTTAGACCCTATTCCTACCAGGTTATTTAAAGAAGTCTTCCCACTTATTGGTAGCTTTATTCTTCATATAATCAATTCTTCATTAACTTTAGGCCATGTACCGCAGGCTTTTAAAACGGCTGTAATTAAACCCTTACTCAAAAAGCCAACGCTAGATCCAGGAGCTTTAGCTAACTATAGACCAATCTCTAATCTCCCTTTCATTTCAAAAATCTTAGAAAGAGTTGTTGCTACGCAATTATTTGACCACCTGCAGGGAAATGGTTTATTTGAGGAGTTTCAATCTGGGTTTAGAATCCATCATAGTACTGAAACAGCCTTAGCGAAGGTCACTAACGACCTCCTCATTGCATCTGATAATGGACTAGTTTCTGTACTTGTCCTTTTAGATCTTAGTGCAGCTTTTGATACTATTGATCATAATATTCTACTTGATAGATTAGAACACTATGTTGGACTTAATGGAACTTCGTTGCAGTGGTTTAGATCTTATTTATCTGATAGGTTCCAGTTTGTTCATGTAAATGATGAGTTTTCTCTCAGCTCAAAGCTTAGTCATGGAGTTCCACAGGGATCTGTGCTAGGCCCTACTCTTTTTAGTTTATATATGCTTCCATTAGGCAACATTATTAGAAAGCACTGTATACATTTTCACTGTTATGCAGATGACACACAATTATACCTGTCAATGAAGCCAGATGATACTAATCAATTAGCCAAGTTAGAAGCCTGTCTTAAGGAAATCAAAGTTTGGATGACTTGTAATTTCCTGCTATTAAATTCAGATAAGACTGAAGTCATTCTTGTTGGTCCAAAAAACCTTAGAAATTCCTTTCCAAATCAAACTTTCAGTTTGGATGCAGTTACTCTTTCTCTTAATAGCTCTGTGAGGAACCTTGGAGTTATTTTTGATCAGGATTTGTCCTTCAATTCACATATTAAATTTGTTTCTAAGACTGCCTTCTATCATTTGTGTAATATTGCCAAGATTAGGAGCATCTTGTCTCAGAGTGATGCTGAGAAGCTGATCCACGCTTTTGTTAGCTCGAGATTAGATTATTGTAATTCTTTATTATCAGGCTGTCCTAAAACATCTTTAAAAAGTCTTCAGCTGATCCAAAATGCTGCAGCAAGAGTTTTAACAGGTACTAGAAAGAGAGATCATATCTCTCCGGTTCTGGCCTCCCTTCATTGGCTTCCCATAGAGTTTAGAATTAAGTTTAAAATCCTTCTTCTCACTTACAAAGCTCTAAACAATCAGGCTCCTTTTTATTTAAAAGATCTGATACTACCGTATCATCCTAACAGAGCACTACGCTCCCAAAATGCAGGTTTACTTGTAATACCTAGAATCTCCAAAAGGTACAATGGGAGGCAGAGCCTTCAGTTATCAAGCTCCTCTCCTGTGGAATCAGCTGCCAATCTGGATTCGGGAGTCAGACTCGATCTCTGTTTTTAAGAATAGGGCTAAAACCTACCTTTTTGATATAGCCTACAATTAGGGAGGGATCATGTGTTTCTGAACCCTCCCTTAGTTATGCTGCTAATAGGTTTAGTCAGCCGGGGGACCTCCAGTAATGCACTGGGCCTCACTCCTTTCCTCACTCTCTATGAAATATTTTTTTTTTTTGCTGGTCATTAACATTTGTTTGTTCTCTCCCATAGATTGAGTCCCCATCGTGCTGTTTGCTCTCTACATGTCTGTTCTTTTCTTCTTCTCTGTCCCCTCACCCCCCAGCCAGTCGCAGCAGATGACTGCCCCTCCCTGAGCCTGGTTCTGCTGGAGGTTTCTTCCTGTTAAAAGGGAGTTTTTCCTCTCCACCGTCGCCAAGTGCTTGCTCACAGGGGATCGCCTGATTGCTGGGGTCTTTCTGCAACTGTGGGGGTCCTCCCTACAGTTGATAGTGCTATGAGATGACTGTTGTTGTGAAATGGTGCTATATAAATAAAGTTGAATTGAATTGAACTATTTGGGTAACCTCCATACCCCTTCACATTTGGCGTCAAGAACAGGATACGAGTTTGTGAGCAGTGCTTGGTACCCACATCTATTTTAGAGTCAATGATGATACTGGTTTATCTTGGTGCTCCCTGGTTGCCACAATTTCATGGCTCAGGGAGCAATTTGAAATGGCAAGAACAGAAAGAGGAAATTAAAGGTATTTTGGAGACACAAGATTTGACTGAGTCACAGAGAGTTGCAATTGTGCTAGGAGTATTAAGTGGGGAGACAAATTGATGTTTTAGATTTGGAGGATTGTGATAAGGCTGCTAATGGACTTAAAATCCCTTATACTGATGATGCTGTTATGGACTTTGAAATAGAAGGGATAACCATACCTGGCCGTGGTGTAGTTGTTGTAGGGGATGGAACTATTACTTTACCACTGATAGTGGGAATGAATGTTATCCGCACTTGCTGGGATGCTGTCTTCTGAGGGTCAAGGGGCCCACTGTCATTCTCCTGCCAGAATCCAATGTCCCAGGGAGCCTGGAGAGATGCGTTTGCTGTGTGCCAGAAGAGTGCCGCCACCCCTGCATATGGGTTTCTGGGTTACGGCTGGCCAGTGAGACGTGCGGGGATCCAGGTACTGGCCCGAAGGGAAGTGGTGGTGTGGGACCATGTTCGAGCAGGCCCCTGTGGTAAGGACTACTTTGTACTGGTAGAGGGACACCAGGAGCTGAGTACTTGTGGCCCTAGATCGTTATCAGAAGTTGGACAAGCTTTTTCATGTGGAGGAGACAAATGTGGTGGGAGCCAAGGACGTGTGCTCGACCCCAGAGACTGATGGTGCAGTTGACGTAGGACTGGTCCAAGTTTGTGTGAGTACCATGGGAGGTGAGCTAGATGCCCTTTTGATTTCGGTAAATAAACAAACAGACCAGATTTAACCCTCTGAGTGTTTGAATTTGCGTGCCCCTAGTGGCAGAGTGCAGCACTGCACCTGTCATCTCACTCTGACATGATCGGCTCCTTTCAGGATTTGTACTGATTTGTACTGATTTGTCAGTTTCAGAAGGTGGCAGACTCCCATTGGAGGACTCAATGGACAACATGTAATACACCAAAGAAGAAGAACGCCTCATTTCCTTTTCCTGTTTTTAGCATTTTAGCCCAGAAGGCTAATATGGCCGCAATCGATCATCATCACCATCACTTTGTCGGCTTTGTACGCAGAAAATAGCCGCGGGATACAAGCAAAATTTATGTGGGGTAATCATAAGACTTTGTAGATGTGATAGAGACTGTGAATGACCGACAGAACACAAAACAACGACCAGGATGGGTGAAAACGCAGCGACCATGCCAGCCAGCCAGCCCCCCTTTGTCAAAAGTAAGTGAGGAATTTCAGGTTTTTTTATGTACTGATTTCTTGTTCATATACTTTGAAGATAAGATGATGAGGTACCTCTGTACAAAAAGCGGTGGCAAAAGACCAAACCATTCTTTGTGTAAATACGTCCAAAGTCCAGTTTTGACTGAGTTATGGAATTTAAAGAGGTGCCTTGACATAATGCAGATTAGATGTGTAAATTTATTCCTATCTGAAACTTTGGATCATATTTTACATCTTTCTAATTGACAGTAAGCCATTATCTCTTACCACTTTCAAGTTATAGCCTTGGAAATCTGAACTATTTTATTGACAAAAAGTATTTACCATTCTTGACCACTAGGGGTTATGTCGCAATTCGGCAACAGACACACTCAAAGAGTTAGCTGCTGAGGAGCAAGAGAAGCTGAAGGAGCTTCTAGAGAATTAGAGGGAGGTATTTGCTACCCATGAGGAAGATTTTGGGAGAACGGGCATCGCGAAATATAAGATGCCTACAGGGGATGCTAGCCCCACTAGAGAGGGTTTTAGACCATTACAACCTATGATGCGTAAGGAAGTGAGGATACTTCTGTTTAATATGCTTGAAAAAGGGGTGATGTGTGAAAGCTCTAGTCTATGGGCAGCATTTGTGTTGGTGGGGGAAAAAAAAAAAAAAAGATGGACGCTGGAGGTTTTGTGTGGATTATTTAAAGTTGAACTCTGTAACCCATGAAAATGCTTTCTCCCTCCCTTACCCAAGCAGAGTGGTTTACAACATTGGATCTGGCTAGTGGGTACTGGCAATTGGAGATGGATCCTGATGACTAAGGGAAAACTGCCTTCACTATGCCACTGGGTTTGTTTGAGTTTGAACGGATGCTTTTTTGTCTTTATAATGCCCCTGCCACGTCAATCAATCAGAGTAAATTTAGGTCAACGACCAGCTCACGATAGACAATGGTAAAGTGTGGGGGGGGGGGGTGTCATGCTGAGTATCATGCTGTGTTTTGGACATATTATTTAATCTTAATTGTATGTTGATTGTTATACTTCTGCATGTTTATACTTTTGTTGTTGTTGATAATTATGATTATTTGGAGTGTACTGTTTTTTTGTTTCTTTTTATATGCATGCTTTTGAATGATTGAACACAACTGGACACAATTAGTGGGAAACTCAGGCACTGACTGACAGCCTGAACCTGTTATGTTTGCCCCTTGCAGGGCAAAGATGAGGCGCCAGAAGCCAGCAGTGAGTTTGTTATTTTATTAAGAAGAGTACAAAATAATGTACCACGAGAAGCAAAACACAAACCACTCAACTGCGATCTTAAATAAAACATAAATTAATTAAAAACAGGTGAGGAGCCAACGTAATGAATAAAACACAAACAGCCATGACAGGCCGCAGGCTCGCTTGACAGCCGGAAGTCCTGCCGCAGCGCTGTCAAAATAAAAGCACAAATAACCACCATCACAATACGCCCAAATAAAGAGACAAAAAAGGAGAAGATAACAAGTGACTCGAGCACAGAGCAGACCCACGCTCGGGATCACCACAGTGCCCCCATTAAGGGATGGATCCCAGACATCCCCCTGTAACATCCAGGAAAAAAGTCCCCCCCCCCCCCCCGGAACCAGAAAAAGCAACCAAAATCAGCCTCGGGAGGGTGGAGGGGCAATCCAGGCCTGGAGGGAGAGACACTGAGAAGAAAATAACCCCCCAAAAATGCTTAACAACAAGATACCAGAGCACGTAAACATGTGAACATACCTCAATGTACCTAAACCCAAAAATATCACAACAGAAATCAAAAGTTTAAGGACAATTGAGAATATTCTTTTCTCTCAAAATGGCAAAGTGAAAATTCAATGATGTACCCCCCCCCACACACACACACACCCAAAAAAAATAAAAATAGCAAAAGCCCCAACTAAGAGTACAAATGAGAATTTCTTTCCTATTTTTCTTTTCTTTTTTTTTCCTTACAGAAATGTCGAAGCGAAAATTATCAATGTAGGAGGACACAGACATAGCAAATTCCCAAACAAACCAGAAACAAAATCTGGAAAAAGAAGACCTGGTAATACCTGCTTCCTGCTAGTAATAATAGAGAATGACAAAGAAACAAGTATTACTAGTCCAACGAGAACACTGTTCTGGTGGCCTACCAGAGACTCAGCTCCACCCGACCTTCACATGGAAAAGGTCGGGTGGCCTAACAGATCTCCAGAGCCACCAAAACAGAAGAAAAAGTCCATTGGGCAGCCTCCCTCGCATCTCCAGGCCAACGGGCCATGGTACACCACCCACCTCCTCCTGGAGGCCGAAGATGAACCTGACCAACAACACAGTCCCCAGGATGATGGCTACCAGAGACTAACCCAGGCAGACTAACCAGAGGCTAACCCGTCTCCCTGGAGGGAGACGAAGGGAGGCAACCCACAGCAGCCTTGGACCTCCGATGTTACTGGGAGATCACCGGTGACCCTGAGAGGAAACTCAGCAGAAGAGGAAAGAGAAACAGGGTCAGGGTCACCGGCAGCAATGGAACCCGACGAGGCAAGCTCAGATGCTGCTGACGGCAGCACCTGGCGATCCCCACCAAGAGTCAGACAAGCCCTCTCCAACACAGAAACAATGAAAACAAAGGAGAGTACTCGCCTGAGCTCAAGTTCCACCGCTGTCCAGAACTCCGTCGATCCGGATGGCGATCTCTCCAGCCCGGCCCCCTGGAGGTCCAACTCCAACTCTGCTGCAGTGCCCCCAACAGCAGGCATCATGGTCATTGCAGTCTCCGGACCACCTGGCGCTGCAACCCATGCTGATGGCTTGCTCAGCGTGGCGACAGGAGATCCACTCCCCGTTGTGACTGAACTCTGCTCAATGGAGACCCGGGGACACTTTGTCGCTGGCTCAGACTCTAGGAGGCAGGCAGCCCTCCTCCTCTGTCCGTACTGTGGCTGTGGGGCTGGGACCAGGTTCACCAGGGCCGCAGGCTTCTCCTCCGTCTGACAGTTTAATCCTGGCACCGACTCACACACAGGGAATATAGGAGGAGACACAGAGGAAGCAGGTAGAGAATTTATGGCTGCAGCAGGTGGTGAGAGCTCAGGGGACTGCAGGACCTGAGCTTCACCCCCAGGAATCAGACAAGGTAATTCATCACTAAGAGATAAAGAATGAAAAAAAACTTGCCTGTTTTCCTGGGGAGCGGTGGTCACTGCTGCAGCAGGCTCTTTTCTTCCCTCTCTTGTAGCGATGGTGGTGGGCCCCTCGGGAAGACAAGGAGGAGCCACTCCAAAAGGATCGGTCATGGGCGCAGCCGGAGAAAAAACATCAGGGCTCGCAGCAGCTGCAGTAAGTGCCATAGAGGAGGGAGGAGCAGCTGAGGCAGTCCGGTTTAGGGGAGCTGACGAAACAGCGGACAAATAAGACCCAGAGGCTGAAGCTGCTGTCCTATTTCTCTGTAGTGGAGATGAAAAAACAGCTGGCTGGGAGGCAAAGGAATCTTTCTGGTGACCCGTAGCTGGATCCAAACGGGAGCCTTGCGGTGAGTTGACCCGGTGATTCTCCTCCGTCAGCCTCGGAACAGCCATGTTGTGGAGAGGAGAGGGGTTAAGTGCTGGGCAGCAGCATCTTCGGGCTGGAAACGATCCAAACATCAAATCTGGAAAATGTCACTGCTGGGCAGAAACTGCGGCCAGCAGCTCAGCCAACTCAGGATAGTTGTTCAGATCAGGATGTGCCTCCAAAACCCTGACAGCTGCCATCACACTCTTCAACACTTTATTCGGGTTGCGGGAAGCGACAGCTTCAGCCATACGGTCCCCATTAAAATCAGCTGCCCACTATTCATCCCTGCTGAGAACCCCGGCTGCCCTCCTCCTCCGGCGCTCTGGAAAACAGCTCACTAGTGAAGCAGACATGGGGGCTGGAGCCATGGCAGGAGCCTGATGATGAGGCGAGGAATGGGCGTGCTTTGCCGTCAACCCCGTCTTAGGCTTCTTGCAGAGCTTCCTCTCCAACTCACAGTTTTTCTGCTGAAGTGCCAATAGCTCCAAAATCCTCTCCCTGCCTTCAGCATGCTCAGCAAGGCAAGGATGGCGCTTAACTGCCGTCTCAGCGAGGCCCAGGTACCATAATGCATCTTTGGGGGAACGATCACACGCTATGGCCAGAAGGTCATCTATTTCCATAAGAGCCTGGATGAGCTCAAACCCCAGGCTCATAGAATGCCACCTGGTATATGACGCCATAATTCCCAAAAATGCTGGCACCCGGAAAAGAAAGAAAAAAAAAAGCCAAAACAAAACTCACTGTGGCTGGCTGCGACCAACTGTTATGTTTGACCCTTGCAGGGCAAAGATGAGGCACCAGATGCCAGCAGTGAGTTTGTTATTTTATTAAGAAAAGTACAAAATAATGTGCCATGAGGGGCAAAACACAAACCACTATTCAAACAACACTGACGGGTGAAACAAAAAAGAAATAAAGAGTCAAAATACAACACAAGATAGCGTGGGCGAAACCTAACGCTGAAAAAGGACTGGCTTCAGACCTGAGAAAACCGGTCTGGATACAGCAACGTCGCAGCGAGGACTGAGCCTCAACTGCAATCTTAAATAGAACATAAATTAATTACAAACAGGCGAGGAGCCAAACAGCTGTGACAGACCGCAGGCCGGTTTGACAGCCGGAAGTCCTTCTGCAGTCGTCGTCGGCCTCCATCGGTCTATGATGACCATGGAAGAGAATCCTAAACGTCTACTCTGCTGGAACAGCACCGCCTGTGGCTGAACAGGCCGATGCGCGAATGGCAGTCCCTGTCACACAGGTCGCACTTGTGGGTGGTCTCCGTGCTGCTGGGTCTGTGGCGGTTCTTCCTGCGGGTCCTTTTTTCATCTGCTGCAGCAGTCAGTCTCTCTTCACCCGCCTTGAGCTGTCTGGTCAGGGTGCCTCTCCATTTGGAGCGGTCCGTTGCAAGGTTCTCCCAGCGCTCTATGTTGATCTCCAGGGCCTTCATGTCTCTCTTGCAGACGTCTCTAAAGCGCAGCTGTGGGCGGCCAACGTCTCTCCTGCCAGTTGCCAGTTCTCCGTAGAGGACATCTTTGGGGATTCTGCCATCCTCCATACGATGAACGTGGCCTAGCCAGCGGAGCCTGCGCTGCCTGAGTAGAGTGAACATGGAGGGAAGGCCGGCACGGGACAGAACTTCTGTGTTGGGCACTTTGTCCTGCCAGGATATGTCCAGGATGTGGTGAATGCAGCGCAAGTGGAAGGAGTTCAGTCTCTTTTCCTGCCGGGCGTATGTTGTCCATGTTTCACTCCCATAGAGCAGTGTGCTGATGACGCAGGCGTTGTACACTGCCATCTTCGTCTTGACAGAGAGTTTGGGATTCTCCCACACTCGTGTGGTGAGGCGAGCAAGTGTGAAGGCTGATTTTCCAATCCTCTTGTCAATCTCTGTATCAAGGGAGAGGTTGTTGCTGATCGTGGACCCCAGGTACGTGAACTGATTCACGACCTCCAGCTCGTAGTCGTCGATGGTGATGGTTGGTGGTGCTTCCGTGCCTTGCGCCAAGACGTTAGTCTTCTTCAGGCTGATGGTAAGCCCGAAGTCCTTGCATGCCTGGGAGAAGCGGTCCATCAGGGTCTGAAGCTTCTGCTGTGTGTGGGTTGCGACTGCAGCGTCGTCTGCGAACAGCATGTCTCTGATTAGAGCCTCGCGTACTTTGGTTCTGGCTTTCAGGCGGGCAAGGTTGAAAAGCCTGCCGTCAGATCTTGTGTGCAGGTAGATTCCCTCTGTTGCTGTGCTGAAGGCATGCCTCAGGAGCATAGCAAAGAAAATCCCAAAGAGGGTTGGCACAAGTACACAGCCCTGTTTCACTCCGCTGCGTATGTTGAATGGCTCTGAGACGTTGCCGTCGTGCTGCACTATCCCCTGCATGTTGGTGTGAAACGATTCAATGAGGCTTTGCAACTTTGGTGGGCATCCTATCTTTGGCAGGATCTTGAAAAGGCCCTCTCTGCTGACCAGATCGAACGCTTTGGTGAGGTCGATGAAGGCGACGTACAGGGGCATGTTCTGTTCTCTGCATTTCTCCTGGAGTTGGCGGATGGAGAATATCATGTCTACCGTCGATCGCTCAACGCGGAAGCCACACTGAGACTCTGGGTAGACACGTTCGGCAAGCTTCTGTAGACGAACGAGAACAACTCGTGCGTAGACTTTGCCAACAACGCTGAGGAGGGAGATGCCCCTGTAGTTGTTGCAGTCGCTTCTCTCCCCTTTGTTTTTGTAGAGGGTGATGATCTTGGCATCCCTCATGTCCTGTGGTACGGCACCTTCTTTCCAGCACTGGCAGAGGATGTCATGCAATGGCAGCAGTAGGGCGGTCTTGCAGTGCTTGATCAGGTCAGGGGGTATGCCGTCGTTGCCGGGTGCCTTGCCAGTGGCCAAGCTATCAATGGCCTTGCTGAGTTCGTTGATGGTTGGCTCGGCGTCAAGTTCATCCATGGATGGCAGGCAGTCGATGGCATCAAGGGCTGACGGTGTCACGGTGTTCTGTCTGGAGTAGAGGTCGGAGTAGTGTTCCACCCATCTCTCCATCTGCTTGTTCTTTTCTGTGATCATCTCCCCAGTGGAGGATTTGAGGGGGGCCTTCTTGCTATGAGCCGGGCCAAGTGCTTTCTTGATGCCATCATACATACCACAGATATTCCCTGTTATGGCAGCGGTTTGGATGTCTTGGCTGAGCTGAGTCCAGTACTCGTTGGCACAGCGCCAAGCAGTCTGCTGAACTTTGCTTCTCGCAGCCCTGAGAATCTGGAGATTCTTCTCGTTTGGGTACTTCTTGTACTCAGCAAGTGCTGAGCGCTTGGCTTCAATGATGGGGGTCATCTCGGTCAACTTGGCATCAAACCAGTCCTGTGACTTCGAGGTCTTCCTCCCAAAGGTAGCCAAGGCTGTATGGTGGATGGTGTTTCGCAGCTCTTCCCACTTCTGTTTTGCAGATTCTCCTTCTTGTGGTACACCAAGTTCCTTCTCAAAGGTGGAGGCAAACTGCTCAACAAGTTCTGGTTGAGCCATCTTTCTGGTGTCAATCCATGCCTTTCCAGGTTGTCTAGCACGATGGAATTTCTTCAGCTGCAGCTTGACCTTGCAACACACCAATGAATGGTCTGTGTCGCAATCTGCACTCTGGAACGAACGGGTGATTAGCACGTTCTTCAGTGAGGTGCGCCTGGTCAGGATTAAGTCCAGCTGGTGCCAGTGCTTTGAGCGTGGATGTTGCCAGGAAATCTTGTGTTGGGGCTTGGTCTTGAAGAACGAGTTTGTGATGCACAGATCGGGATATGTGCAGAACTCGAGCAGCCGCTGTCCGTTGTCGTTCATTCTGCCCACGCCAAAAGGTCCAAGACAGGAGGGCCAGGAGTCATGGTCAGCACCCACTCTGGCATTGAAGTCTCCAAGGAGAATGAGTTGTTCAGAGTTGGGGATGGTCCTGACAGTTGTTGCGAGATTCTCGTAGAACTCGTCTTTTGCCTCTGGTGTGGCTGTCAGTGTTAGGGCATACACACTGACGAGGGTGACTGGGCCTTGAGTGGTGTTCAGGCGGAGGGTGAGGAGTCGTGCAGAGCCAGTCCTTGTCGGTTCCACCATCTTCAGCAAGGTGTTCTTCACTGCAAAGCCCACTCCATGTTCCCTGTGTTCGTCACTGCCCTTTCCCTGCCAGTAGAACGTGTAGTCCTTCTCTCTCAGTGTGCCTGCATCAGCCAACCGTGCTTCCTGGAGAGTGGCGATATCCACTCCCTGTCTCTTCAGCTCATTATTGATGATGGCAGTCTTCCTGGTGTCGTTGATGTCCTTGAGGTTAGCAGCGAGTCCTGTCATCATAGTGCGGACGTTCCAAGTTCCCAGTTTTAGAGTTGGTCTCTTTTGTTTTATTGTCTTGCCTGGTGTGAAGGTTCTCAGCCTGCTGTTTGGACTTCTCCTCATCCCCATGCACCCAATGAGGAAAGCAAGCTGTGGCGGGACAACACCTTATTGGCTGAGGGCTGCCCAGCTTGAGGCGGGCGGTAGTTGTCCAGTGAGATCCGATGATCCCTCCCACCGTCGGGAACAACCCCTGGCGCCGCGCTCTACGCCAATTGAGCGGTGGCTTATAACTGGTAACTGTCATTCCCCGTGTTTTGTCTACGCCAAAGGCGAAGCTGGAGTGTCCTCTCCAGTGATCCGGTGTTCTACCTTCCAGCGTTGGGCGTTGGTAGGATTCAAGCCTGGGCAGGAAGATATGGAGGACAAGATGTTGCCCATGCAGCATGTCCCCCCTCTCCACGTTACTGATGAATCCAAAGGAACAGCAGGGCTGCTACAGTTTGGCACCAGCGCCGTTGCAGGAGCTGCCAGAACGATGTTGAGCACAACATAGAACTGCCTTAGGGGCTCCGACTCCGGATTTTTCCTCAGGGTTGACTCCCAAAGCCTTTCCCGTGACCGGGTATGCCGCAAGGCAGCGGAGGTTTGAAATCAGGGTTTACCTTCCCCTAGATGGGCTACCTTCCCAGGTTGACGAGCCACCATCTACCCGAAGCATCTGGTTTTAAGGCGCCAGAGATCTGCCCTCGCCCCTTCTCCTATTAGTAAAAGCAGTTCCGCCGGGCTTAGAGACTAAACCACACGGGCAGGCTAGGAGTTGGACTTAGTTGTCAGAGGCTTTTCGAGACGCACGCCATAAGGAGCATTTTATGAGCACTGGGAGCTTAACCCCAGTGCCGCTCCTGGCTATGACAACCTTGGAACCTTCTGCAGTGCTGTCAATATAAAAGCACAAATAACCACCATTACAATACGCCCAAATAAAGAGACAAAAAAGGAGAAAATAACAAGTGACTCAAGCGCAGAGCAGACCCGCGCCCAGGATCACCACAGAACAAGCCAATTGACTGCAACAGGCTGCCCACATGGACCAATGGGAATATAGGTGCAGGTTTTTTTTTTTGTTTGTTTTTTTTTTTTGTTACTTATTTGTACCCGTAGGTAGATTTGGTTTGCAGTCTGGTGACAAGCCACTGGCTGCCGGTCACTGCGTGCGCGAGCGCCCTAAACCTACATGTTTTTGGTATGCGGGAGGAAACCGGAGAAATCCCAGAGTAAACCCACGCAACACGGGGAGAACATGCAAACTCCACACAGCTCACTGTTGGTCGGGGGCTGGGATCGAACCCTCAATCTCATGATCCCCGCGGTCCCCCGGCCGAGGGTAAACTGTGCTGCCACAGTGCTAAACCACTGCGCCACCGTGCAGCCCACCGGGTTTTCCCATTTCCTACATAAGCAAGGAGAGACCTGCATCGAGAAAGTCCTTCTTCTCCTGAAATGAGGCCCACAATCCTCTCAGGCGACTGGAGAGTCTGCAGCAGCTTCCAGGCAGTTCCAGTGTGATGGGGTCAGAAGTGTATTGGTGTATTGGAGGCCTTGGGTGCGGGGGGGGGGGGGGGGGGCTGTGAGTTTTTTCAATCCAATACACTAATTGTCATTGGAGGTTTGAGTAGAACTGATCCCTTTGTGTGAAGAATAGACTGCTGGCCACTTTCTTTCTTCCTCACCTGGTGTAGGTGAGGAAGACTCCTGGATGTGTCGGCCTGTTTGGTGTGGACTCAATAGAGGATATTGAAGGACAAGGCCTGGAGTGTGACAACGAGCCTCTGGGACTGATCAGAATGTTTTAATGACTTTTGCCTTTTTAAAGGCTGCCTCATTTTTAAGGTCACACTGGCAATATTTGTGATTTTTATCTTATTTTGCCTTGTGTAATAAATGTTTATGCTTGCAACCTTGGTGTCTGATGGTTACTAAGTACAGCTCACCATCGTAGTAGGAACCAAAAAGGGATTTGTTTGATTGGAGGTTAATAAGAGAGTTGAGTAATTCTGTTCCAGTAATTGGGTAACCTCCATACTCCTTCACATAAGTACCAGCATTTGCCGTCCAAGTTTCCAGCACTTACGGTGCCCACTTTTTCCACTACGGTCACCCAGCACAGGGTCGAGCATTTTATCTCCACAAAAGGGTCCGCCTGTTTTTGTGCCCCCTTGCTGCCTGGATGTGGCTAAACTAGCCATCACGGGGAGTTTGCTAACTTAGAATGCTTGGGCATCGTTAGGCGCTCCAACAGCCTTTAGGCATCCCCGCTGCACATGGTACCCAAATCCGATGGGTCGTGGCGGTCATGTGGTGATTTCCGGCGCTTGAACAACACCATGGAACACGATTGTTACCCCATCCCGCACATCGAGGAGTTTTCTGTGCACCTGGCCAGGACGCGCATTTTTTCAAAGGTGGATCTGGTCCGCGGTTACCACCAGGTCCCGGAGCAGAGGATATCCCCAAAACGGCGGTAATAACTCCCTTTAGTCTGTTCAAGATTTTGCGCATGCAGTTCGGGTTAATGGGCGCAGCACAAACTTTCCAAAGCATGATGGACATGGTGCTCTGCGACTTGCCGTTCGTTTTCGTCTAGTTAGATGACATTTTGGTGGCTAGCACGTCAGCGGAAGACCACCTCGCCCATCTCAAGCAAGTGTTCCAATGGTTGGAAGTGCATGGGCTGATTGTTAACCCAGCAAAGTGTCAGTTCGGGTTGCCGGTAATCAATTTCCTGGGCCATCGCATCTCGCCGGAGGGTGCGATCCCACTGCCGGACAAGGTAAACGCAATGTCAGATTTTCCGCATCTGCAGACTGTGAGGGCACTGCAGGAACTTTTGGGGATGATAAATTTTTGCAATGGCTTCCTCCCCACCGTGCAGCCCAGCTGCTGCAGCCACTGTATGGCGCACTCAAAAAAAAAAGAAACCCTTGTGGAGAGTGCAAATAATGGAGCCAGACTCTTGCAGCAGACTACTTTATTCACTCTCACATCAGTCATACACAGGAAAAGCATTCTTTCAATACACCAGGGTCTCTCCTTTTATATCATCCGCCCATCTCACATCTGCATGACATCTCGCATCGCAATACATTCAACCCTTCGCTGCTCCTTCCTGCTACCTCACCATAATCTCTCCCATCTCAAAACCTATTGTCCTCATCTGTTTACCCTCTGCATCCAGTCTGAGATGATTATCCCGGTGTCTACACCCCCCCCCCCCCCCCCAGAATCTCAGACCGAGTTTCAGTCCTCACGTCCTTTTGGCTTCAGTCTTCTCCCGTATCTGCTGTAACGGGGGTTCTCCGCCTCCGCGGCGCTGCTCTGCTGGTGGGGGGCTCCTGGGGGCGTGTCTGTCTGCGGGTGGGCAATGGCGAGGGCCTTCGACTTGCCCGTGTGGCTGCTCTGATGAATCGCTTACCTGGGGGTGCCCATGGGCTGTTTGAGCGCCTGATGATGCCCAAACTTTTCAAGTTGGCAAACTCTTCGCGCGCTATGGCCAGTTTAGCTGTGTCCAGGCACCGAGGTCGTGCGAAAATGGGCGGCCCAGTGGTGGTGATAAAGTGTTCCACCCCGTGTTTAGTGCTGGCCGCCGAAAACGTCGGGACCGTGAGTGCTGGGAACTGAGTAAGCAGTGTGTGGAACTTACCGCCTGGAGTTGTGATGTTGGCTTATGTTATTGGCCCAGCCCCTTGAGCTGTACAGGGGAGAGAATCAAAAGACATTGCATTAACCAGGCGTCTGTTAGCAACATCGACTAGCAACCTGTGTGCACACAGAAAATCAGCTCTCAAGATTGGGAAACTCAGTGCCGCTATGACGAAAGTCCACTCGTACATACGGCCATGTAGGGATAAAGTCAGTGTTCTCTCACCAAAAGTCTTCATGTCTGAGCCGTTTACAGCTACCAGCTGGGGGCCGCTAGCTCCCGCTAGCCGGTCGGCGTAGGACGGCAGGATGAGGCTCTTCTGGGAGCCGGTGTCTATGAGGAACCGTCTCCCCAAGCGCAAGTCCGTCACGTAGAGCAGCTTGTTCTCTTCACCGGCGGTCGCAGCTGCTACTGACTGCCGGCCTTGGCGTTTCCTGAACGCTTGAATTGGCACGGTGGCACACATCTGCGTGCATTCTCTCCAAAGTGGCGGTGGTAGAAGCAGAGCGTGTCTCTCTGGTGCTTCCTGGCCCCCGTTGCCACTACCGTCGCCGGCTCCTCGCCTCCGCTGGTCGTCTCGCTGGGTTCCGACGATGCCGTGTTCACTGTGAGGGCTCTGGTGGTGAGGATGATCTGATCTGCCTCCTGGGCTAGCGCACGGTAGTCACACGCGGCCAGCAATGGCGAATTGGCAAGGACCGCTCTTGCCTCTGTTGGGAGGTTCCAGAGGAAAAGGTGGGCAAACAGAAAATGCCCGTCGTCCGTGCCCATCAACGCCAACATCCTCTCCATCAGTTCGACCGCCGACCCATCTCCTAATTTGGAGTGCCTCAGGAGCCTCTCTGCTCTCTCACAGTCCGAGAGCGTGTAGCGCCGGGTCAGCGTGGCCTTGAGAGCCCCGTATTTGTCGTGGGCTGGAGGCTGTTGGAGCAGGCTCGCTACTTGCTGAGACGTGCGAGTGTCCAGCGCTGCCACCACATAGTAATATCTGGTGTCGTCTGCCATTATTCCCTGGAGGACAAACTGAGCCTCGGTGTGGTGGAACCAAGACCGAGGGTCGTGCAGCCAAAAGTCCGGTAGTTTGACCGAAACAGCGCATGCATTGCTGGGGCTTTCCGTCCATGCTGCCTCTGGGATGCTTGTCGCGTTGCTGGGTCCTCATGTCCGGGCCGACTCCGAGGTTCTTGCCTCGTGTTCCATAATTCATCAAGGGTCACCAGTGTGGAGAGTGCAAAATAACGGAGGCAGACTCTTGCAGCAGACGACTTTATTCACTCCCACATCAGTCATACACAGGAAAAGCATTCTTTCAATACACCACGGTCTCTCCTTTTATATCATCTGCCCATCTCACATCTGCATGACATCTCGCATCACAGTACATTCAACCCTTCGCTGCTCCTTCCTGCTACATCACCATAATCTTTCCCATCTCAATACCTATTGTCCTCATCTGTTTACCCTCTGCATCCAGTCTGAGATGATTATCCCAGCGTCTACACCCTCGGAGAGCATTGACCGGACCCCTGATCGGGTCCAGGCCTTCACAGGCGCCAAAATAGAGCTCGCCAATTCAGCTTTGCTGGCCCACCAGGCCCCGTCAGTGTGAATAGCACTCACCACAGATGCATCGGATGTCACGGTAGGGGCCATGGGGGAACAGTACGTCTCCGGTTCGTGGCAGCCCCTTGCCTTTTTCAGCCATACTTTGTGCGACAGCAAGTATAAGTATAGCACTTTCAACAGAGTTGTTTACTCTCTGCCTCACTACACGTCATTTTCAGTTCTGGCTCGTAGGTCGCAAGTTTACCATGTTTGTCGATCACAAACCGCTGACCTACGCGATGTCCAAAGTCTCCATGGTCAGCTCAGCAACAACAGCGCTTGGCCGCAATTTCGGAGTTCACGACCAACATCCAACATGTAGCCGGTAAATTGAATGTTGTGGCAGACTGCCTGTCATGTGTGCTGGTCTCTCTGGTATACATGGGCATTGACTTTTCCGCAATGGGCGTCGATCAATCCGGGGACACAGACATCGTAGACTGCACTATGTGTTGGCCAGAGGCAGTTCCGCTGAATTCCACCACTTCAGCCGAGGTAGCCCACACGTTTTTGTTGGCTTGGGTCGCACGGTTTGGATCCCTGTTGAACATCATGTCCAACAGGGGTCCACAATTTGTTTAAAAACTTTGGTCCATGATGGCCGACGGCCTGGGGGTCAAAATCCACTACACCACTGCGTACAACCCGCAGGCTAATGATTTGTGCAAGTGTTTTCACAGGTTGCTTAAAGCAGTGCTCAGAGCCTCACTAATGGATGCAAATTGTGTCGACCGCCTGCCTTGGGTTTTATTGATGTTGCACTCCTCGCCTAAGGAAGATCTGGCAGCTTCCCCAGCAGAGCTTGTTTTTTCTCAGTCATTGCAGATCCCCGGCAAATTTTTGCCAGAGAGCCCTGCGCCCAATACCAATCCACCCACGCACCTTTTTCCCGGGACAGGGGCTGCCAGCGTTCCAGGCCCAGCGCACCATTGTTTTCCCCGCACCTTTTTTCCAAAGCGTCTGGAAAATGCCAAATTCATTTTTATTAGGCAAGACGTCCACAGAACCCTGCTGCGTCTGTCATACGATGGCCTGTTCAGAGTGTTGGAAACAGGGGCAACACATTTTGTGTTTGACCTTGGGGGGCATAAGGAAACCATCTGCATTGACAGGCTAAAGCCCGCTTATGTGTTGTTGGCAAATGAGCAGGTGGTGTTGGTACAAGCTCCCTGGTGTGGGCGCCCACCTATGGTGGGTCTGCAGGTTTGTGCTCCCCCTGCAGAGGACTGTTTTCAGGAAACTAACTTTTCCCATCCCCACCCTTTCCCCCTCCAGAGACAGAGTCTTTCTCCTACCCACCTCGACAGGAAGGCGTTTCGACTGGCCCAGGGGCCCCATGCTACAGTCGTTACTGGCGCTTGCTCAAGCCCAAAGGTCCAGAGGGTTAGGACCCCTGCTGGGTGTTGTGTGGTGACACAAAGGAGATGGCACTCCACCCAGGACTTCGGGGTGTTGGGGGGAAGGTAGTTAGGGATGATGATGGGGGAAGAGGCAAGAGATGAAGATGTGCCTTTTGCCCCCACTGTGCCAGGTTCACACCTGAGGACGCAGGAGTGCGAATGTATTGCATTAAGCTTTGCTCTGTGACTTGTATGTTGATGTGTGTACATGCTTGGTAACTGGTATATTAATGTGTTTACCCTGGGTGCCAGAGGTGGGAAGAAAGTGTATAAAGGAGTTTGCTTTGGCACTCAGAGTTATTCTGTGTTGGAGGAGAAATAGAGTTCTGTGTCGTCAGCTCGTGTCTCGTCTGCTTTCTTCCTCCACAAGTTTCTGATTATTTAGTTTTCATTTTTCAGTTCAGGCTAGATATGCTTTTAAGTCTGCTTCTTTAAGATTATAGTAGGAAGGCAATTTTTCAGTCCATTTCATTTTCATGAAATTTCATCCAAGAATTATAATTAAGTTGGTTAGATAAATTTCGTTAGGGGAAAAACTGGAATTGCTGAATATAATTAGAATATGAAACTGTGTTAATGATTTTTGTCTAATCATTTCTGCAAGATATTTCTGTAAATCAGCCCAAAACGTAGAGACATGAGGACAGTCTACAAAAACACGTTCAATATTTTCACCCTCACGCTGACAAAAGGAGCATTTGCTGCTTGTATCTTGAAGAAAACAACATATTTATTCTTTTACAGGATAATATCTATGTACAATTTTGAATCAGATTTAACTGATTTTATTTAGAATTATATATTTATGTTTTGTCCACAAACCTGATGATGAACGAGGCCGACAGAAATGTAGCACTGAACACTGCTTTATTAAATATTGAGAGCACACGGTATAGACTGCACCAAACAGAGCCATCCATGGTAAGAGGAAGTGCCAATGGCGATGCCCCTCAATATAGGGTGGTGTGATGATGCAACCAGAAGGCGGTGTCATCACACCGCACTTCACAATAAATCCTTATCCCACATTTCCCCTTCCCCCTTTGCAAAATCAGAAAACACAGCCAATTAAACCCATCCAAATTTGGAACACAAACCCCACACAAGCACACCAAATAAAGCAAACACAAAATCATAAGGAACACAAAAAAAAAAAACTAAGCTAGGGCCGGTTGGTAGACTGCTACACGGCCCGCACGGCAAAGTGATTTATTCTGCCACTTTTCCCTTTTATTAAAAAACAGTCCAGCTGTGCTCCTACCTAAAAGCCCTTTTATTTTTTTTTCCTTTACCGTCTCCCATGGTAAGGGTGGGACGGGCAGGGAAAACAGTTCAGTCAGAGGGCTTTGAAATGCACTCGTGGCAGCCGCCTCCCTGGAGCTGTCGGACTTCCCTGGTCAATCTTCATGACGCTGGGGCCTTGGTCCCATACTGCGGTAGCCGACTCCTGCTGAGCCCCGCCGCCTGGAGCCGTCACCTGGACACGCCGTAGTCTGTTCGCGTGCCGAATTGAATCCTCTGGCTGCCTAAAGAACGTTGCCCTCAGCCACACCACGATCCTCAGTGGCACCTTACTGGCTTTCATGTGCTGTCGTTGCGCTCCCGATTACTCTGCGTGCTTGTTTGGCTTGGGACCTCAGCCGTGCTGCGGCGGTTCCGTTGTCACCATGTTCGCTGAGAACCCTTCACCCGCTGTCTCCGTCTTTGACTGTGGCTCGTCTCGGGTACAAAAGCAGTCCGGTACCTCTCCAGTGTCACTCGTTGAAACGGATCCTCCACCTACCAATTCGGTCACCTCCAATACAGCCGACCAAGCGTGAGCACTGAAGCTGTCCGGCTCCTCCACTGAGCTGCTCTCCTTCCGAGAGCATGAAGTGTGCACTTTGATGTCGGTCATTAAAGCGGACTATCCACCCATCAGCTCGGTCGTAACCTCCATAGCCTGCCAAGTGAGGGAATGGGAGCAGTCCTGCTGTTCCCCTCTGCCATCTGAAGTGTACTGCTGTGCCTCTAAGCTCTTCACCTGCTCAGGCCCCCCCTCTACTGCCGTGTTCACCATGCTCACTAATGCCGTGTGTCCGGGTTACTTCTGTGTTTGGCACCTATTTAGCCCCGTGGCTAATTCTGCCATTGCTACTAGCTGGGACGTTAGCTCCCCCATCTTAGCTAGCTTCGTGCCTTTTGGCGCCAACAGCATTTCAACCCACAACTTCGTGCTACGTGTGTGTTCGTCGAAATAGTTAGCAAGAAGCTTGACAGCATGCTCATATGACTCTGTCGGTTCTAATGTGTGGAGAATTTGCTGACCTTCTACGCGAGTTTGTGGACAAGAAGTGTTTGTTTCCTCGCTGTGTTGAGTTTACCCAGGCCCAATGCTGCAATGTGCACCTCGAACGCATCGAGCCACCGAGGCCACAGTATTGCTGGGTAATCCTGAAATGACCGTAGAGGTGCCCCACATTTCCCCATAGTTTAATCCTCAGTCGCCAAATGTTATGTCCACAAACCTGATGATGAACAAGGCCGACAGAGATGTAGCACTGAACACTGCTTTATTAAATATTAAGAACACCCAGTACAGACTGCACCAAATGGAGCGATCTGTGGTAAGAGGAAGCGCCAGTGGTGATGCCCCTCAATATAGGGTGGCGTGATGACGCAACCAGAAGGTAGTGTCATCATACCGTTGTATATGTCATACCATCATATTGTTATCATACAATAAATCCTTATCCCACAATTCATAGAGGAAAATAGCATTCCACTGTTTTGTGCTTAGATAAATCCATCTATGTTTGCATATGGGAGTAGAGAGGTGTTGAAGATGAGCTCTTATAAAGTGGTTTGTACACTTCTTATCAAGTATAGGAACCCCACTAATTGATATAGGGCATTCACTTACATTCAGTTCATCAAACTGTATGCTTTGTGCTAAAGACACTATACTATGGGGTATGGACTTGATGACTTTCTCAAACTCTTGATGACATACACTGGCCTTGTATTTGTCTAAGAAAGCCTCATAGCTATGCCACTCACCATTTTCATCCAAAAGTTGGTTCACATTATTTAAGTTTTTTTTTTTTTTTAACAGACCAGTATTGCAAGTAGAGAGTTTTGTTGTTATGTAAGATGTAAGCATTATTCCACCAAATACAGTTGTGAGGAGAGTAGCTGTGTTTGAACAGGAGAGCCCAACATAGCAGAGTCTGTTGATGGAAATTGGCTCATTAGATAGGAAGTTTTCCAACAGAAAAAGGACATGGCAATAGGAAATTAAGGCCACCAATTTTGCTGAAGAGGTGGTTAGGAAAAAAATTTCATGAACTATTTGGATTCTTAATGAATCTTTTAATGTGGTTAATTTTTAAAATTTGATTGAGTATTGGAAAAGTTAAAACATTCAGTCCACCTTCAGCTAAAGAATTTGAGGGAACATTTTGTTTTTTTTTAACTTTATGTGCCTTATTTTTCCATAAAAAATAAACAGGATCCTGTCAAGTTTGGAGCAGAGAGATTTGAAGACATCTAGTGATGTGAAAACATAAG
The DNA here is from genome assembly GCA_020510985.1 of Pholidichthys leucotaenia. Classification (NCBI taxonomy): domain Eukaryota; kingdom Metazoa; phylum Chordata; class Actinopteri; order Cichliformes; family Pholidichthyidae; genus Pholidichthys; species Pholidichthys leucotaenia. The sequence continues at coordinate 252,619,627 of CM035839.1, forward strand.
AGGCTCTTGACAGCCCCTCTGCTTTACTTAATAACACTTAATAACAGTATCATATATTATATACCATATAATATACCAAACTCTGCCATATACCATATAGACAAGTCTCTGAATAACCAACTGTTATATTTCTTTTTAATTGCCTCAGTAACAGCTACAAGATTATTAGTCATAATGTTTTGGGGATCTTTAGAAATTTTAATTCCAAAATATGTTAGTTTCTTGCAGGAATACCACTGATTTTGTAACAATAGTGTAGGATTTCACATTTTTTTCACAGTTTCAAACCTTAAATGTCTGAGAATTTAGCTATACAGTGCATCCAGAAAGTATTCCCAGCGCTTCATTTTTTCCACATTTTGTCATGTTACAGCCTTATTCCAAAATGGAATAAATTAATTTTTTGCCTCAAAATTCTACACGCAATACCCCATAATGACGTCAAAAAACGTTTTTTTTTTAATTTTTGCAAATTTATTAAAAATGAAAAACTAAGAAATCACATGTATGCAAGTATTCACAACCTTTGCACAATACTTTGTTGATGCACCTTTGGCAGCAATTACAGCCTCAAGTCTTTTTGAATATGATTCCACAAGCTTGGCACACCTATCTTTGGGCAATTTGGCCCATTCCTCTTTGCAGTACCTCTCAAGCTCCATCAGTCTCGATGGGACGTGTTGGTGCACAGCCATTTTCAGATCTCTTCAGAGATATTCAATTGGATTCAAGTCTGGGCTCTGGCTGGTCTGCAGTGTCCTTGTCTCTTGTCAGCTTGTCACCCATGCTTCTGTCAAGTCTGTCGTGCCCTAACCTTAGTAATCCTGCCTGTTACTCTTACCCTCAGTCTTGTCGTGCTTTCCTTTTGTTTCAGCCCACGAGCTGTATTACTTTCTGTTTTTTCAAAAATAAATAATGGTGTATGAAATTCACCTGGCATGTGTGCCCTCCTTATTATCTGCAGTTTTTTGTTTTCAAAACATTTGAGCTGCACTGACTCCACGGACAGCCAGCTGCATGGCCCAAGGACAAATGCCAGCAGCTAAGACAAAACATCTCCTGCCAAAGAGACTTTGTTGTTCTTAACTGATACAAACACCTACACTCAACACTACACCCACACTGACTCAAAAACCGATGAAAAAGATCACTCACTCACTGCTCTCTTTGTGTCCTTGTGTACATTCTTGTCTGCTAACTGTGCATTGAGGGCTTTTTTTCTTGTAATCATAATATTGATCATATATGACCGGTATTCTGACAATCAATGGTTTTTTGCTCTTTCCTATTGTGTTATCCTTTTCTTCCCTATGCATCCTGTACCCATCTGATGACAGGCGCGTTCTCAGATGCTGCCGCGTCACCGGAAATGCAGGTCGTTTTCTGTGTCAAGTCAAATCCCTCGTATGTTATCAGTCCCTGTTAATGTACTTGGCAATAAATCCTTTCTGAGTCTGAGTCCTTGGCCCAGAGGGGCAACTCTAACACTCTTGTAGCATCAACTCCCTTGGCAATAATCTATAAAACCACTCTTCAGCTTAAAGAAACTGTTTCACCCAAGAAGGCCCATCAAAGATTGTTTTTCTACATCTCAGGACCACAGTTGGACAAACATTCCATGGTAAAAGGTACGAGAGATAAGAATCCCATCTCGTGCCAGGAACGGATTAGTTTACCCCATAAATAAACTGAAGTTTCCTCCCATCCAACAGTTTATGCCTTAACAACTCTTTGACACATAACAGGCTCTTGAGTACATCTTATGGTCAATAGTGGTGGAGAGAGGAGGTTTGCATCAGAGGAATGGAGGCAGGGGGCGTACCGGTGCAACAGGTTGGTGAGATAGGAAGGGGCCTGATGATGGAGGGCTTTAAAGGTGAACAGAAGGACTTTGAACTGTATGTGTTGTGAGATTGGGAGCCAGTGGAGGTTCTGGAGGACAGGGGTGATGTGATTGCGGGGGCGGAACTGGGTGAGGAGACAGGCGGCTGATTTCTGAATGAATCGAAGTTTCCGCAGGACTTTGGATGATGAGCCGTAAAGAATGCTATTGCAGTAATCAAGTCTGGATGTAGGGCAGCGCGGTGGCGGAGTGGTTAGCACTGCGGCAGCACAGCAACTCACCCTTGGCCGGGGGGTCCTGGGTTCGATCCCAGCCCCTGACCAACAGTGATCTGTGTGGAGTTTGCATGTTCTCCCCGTGTCTGCATGGGTTTACTCCAGGATTTTTCCGGTTTCCTCCCACATGCCAAAAACATGCAAGTTAGGTAAATTGGCATCAACTGGGGATTCTAAATTGTCCTTAGGTATGAATGTGAGTGAATGGTTGTCTGTCTCTCTGTGTTGGCCCTGCGATGGACTGGCCATCTGTCCAGGGTGTACCCTGCCTCTTGCTTAAAGTTGCTGGGATAGGCTCCAGCCTCCCGTGACCCAAAAAGGATTAAGTGGAAGAAGATGGATGGATGGATGGACAGACAGACAATCTTGTTACCAAACTCTCAATTCTCAGATTACTGTCTTTTTCGGGACATCCTGGAAAATCAAGTGGGGCTCTGACATACCATTCTATGTGTTGGACAATAATGGGTTTGAAATATTTCATTAAATCATTGATTTAAATGTGTGCATGTTTGAAAGTGTTTACATGAGCTTATTCCAATGCATGTTAATTTTAAGTACCAGTTTATAAATGCATGGTCACTGAAGTTAGCTTAGATTTTATATTAAGTCTATAATGAATTTTCAGGGTCATTAAGATGTGTTTATCATCCTGTGGAAAGGCACCCAAGTCATCTGACTGGTATCAGCCAATTACCAGCCAGCATCTGTGGGGCAACGGTTCTTTCAATTTTACTGGTCAATTACAGACAAAGGACTGTCTTCCTATTGGCCCAGCGTTCATTCAACCCGCCCACGGCGGAAGATGATTGGTTTCTGTTCATGTCAGTCACATTTCACTGTTTGTGAAATGTGACTGACATGTTTGTTTCAAAGTTGACTCAGCTTTAAACAAGAACAGCCATACTTGTTTAGTTGTGCAAGAGAACATGGTTGCTGTTGTCTCGTGAAAGTCTGTGTTAGTTCTGTGTTAATGTTTTCCTTTTAAACATATGGGAAATTACTTTCTTTTGAGCTCAAACTGACATGTTTCTGGACCCAAGAGACAGACACAGACACGGGCAGATACAAAATAGTAATTCTTTATTGTTAAGTGAGAGTGAGTGTAGTGCAAGTGTGAGTGCAGATATAGTGGCCTGGTCACCGGAGCTGAGCGATACAGAAGACGACCTGGCAACCCTGGAACACACAAGCAGAAACCGGCCATTACTTTGAGGATGGTACCCAGAAGAAAGGCTAGCTGTGGCTCCCAGCATTGCGCAGAATGCCTTCCATACCTGAGAGACAAACTGTGATCCCCGATCTGACACTATGTCAGCGGGGATGCCATGGAGGCGAACCACATGTTGAACAAGGAGGTCCGCCATTTCCTGAGCCGAAGGCAAGCCCCGAAGAGGCACAAAATGGGCCGCCTTCGAAAAACGGTCCACAATAGTCAAGACAGTGGTGAAAGTATCAGAAGGGGGCAAACCAGTCACAAAATCCATGGCCACATGAGACCAGGGGCGGGAAGGAACGGGCAGGGGATGCAATAGACCCGCTGGGGGAGAAGATGTCGTTTTCCCTGTGGCGCACTGAGCGCAAGCCCGGATGTAGTTCACCACGTCCTTCCGTAGCCCTGGCCACCAGAAGGTCCTCTGGAGCAGGTCCACAGTCCGGCCTACTCCCGGATGACAAGCCAACTTGGAGGCGTGACCCCACTCAATCACCTGACCCCGAATAGAGCGTGGAACAAACAAGCGGCCTGCCCCCCCCCCCCCCAGATCTGGTTCCGTCTTCAACACTCTCCGGACTTTGGTACAGATACCCCAGGACAGCGCGCCCACAACACAGGAGGGTGGTAGGATGGGTGCATCCTGATCCTCGGTAGAAGGTGCGTCAAACTGTCGTGAGAGGGCATCCGGCTTACCGTTCTTGCTTCCTGGCCGATAGGTGATGGAGAAGTTGAAGCGGCCGAAGAAGAGAGACCAACGAGCCTGACGCGCGTTCAGCCGCTTCGCTGTCCTGAGATACTCCAGGTTGCGGTGGTCAGTCCAAACAACAAACGGCTGCGCGGCCCCCTCAAGCCAATGTCTCCATTCCTCCAGGGCGAGCTTCACTGCTAACAGTTCCCTGTCTCCAATGCTGTAGTTCCTCTCCACCGGTGACAAGCGACTGGAGAAATATGCACATGGCCGAATCTTGCCGTCCTCAGGAGAACGCTGGGAGAGTACCGCTCCCACCCCCGAATCAGAGGCATCCACTTCCACCAAACACTGAAGATTCGGGTCCACCTGAGTGAGCACACGGGCTGAAGCAAACTTGTCCTTTAATTTCTTAAACGCCCTGGCTGCCTCCTCACTCCAGCAAAACGGGGTCTTAGGGGAGGTGAGCGCAGTCAAAGGGCGAGCCAGGTTCCCAAAATTGGGCACAAAACGGCGGTAAAAGTTAGCAAAGCCCGAGAACCCCTGGAGCTGTTTCCTAGAGGACGGAGTGGGCCAATCCACTACCGCCTTAACCTTGGCCGGGTCGGGAAGTACCTGGTTCCGGGCGATGATGAACCCAAGGAAAGAGGTCTGGTTTGTGTGAAATTCACACTTCTCCGCTTTGACAAAGAGTTGATTCTCCAGGAGGCGCTGTAACACTCTGCGCATGTGCACCTGGTGCTCCTCCAGAGAGCGGGAGAAGATCAATATATCATCTATTCAGATGATATATTCTATTATTGATATATAATTGATATATGATATATTCTTCTATTCAGACTAAAACCTCCCGGCACATGAACAGGTTTTTCCCCTCTGCCATCAGACTGCTGAACATTAAGTGACTTATTGACTCTCGTGCACTACATACAGCAGCTCAACCAGACTCATGTCATTCATCACTGTTTTTCTGTTGCATTATCGACTGCACTGTGGTACCCCATATTATCAGAATCAGAATCAGCTTTATTGGCCAAGTATGCACAACACATACAAGGAATTTGACTTTGGCTAAAAACTTGCTCTCATTGTTCAGGTGGAGGATTTAAATAAGGATTCAATGACAACAGAGTATGTACAGTAAATTACAGTCTGTCCACGTTTCTATAAAAGGATGCAAATATATACAGGAATATATGCAGTTATTTACTCAGACTAACCACACTTTGCAGAAATATATGAAAAAATATACAGTCACACAGTATTTCAATGTGAACTCAGATTCAGTGATATAATGTGAATGAAGTAAAAAGCAGTGTGAGAGTTATGTGCAATGTAATAATGGATGAAAAGTCATGAGTACAGCAACAGGTAGGACTAGGTGAATGTTAGGAGTTCATCAGAGTGATGGCTTGAGGAAAGAAACTGTTCCTGTGACGGGTGGTTTTGACCTTCAGTGATCTGTAACGACGACCAGAAGATAGAAGTTCAAACAGTTTGTGGCCGGGGTGTGATGGGTCAGCACAGATGTTTCCCGCCTGTTTCCTGGTTATGGACCGATATAAGTTCTCAATGGAGGGTAGGTCAGTACCAATGATCCTCTCCGCAGACTTAATGATCCGCTGCAGTCTGGTCTTGTCCTGTTTAGTGGCAGATCCAAACCAGACAGTGATGGAAAAGCAGAGGACAGATTGGATGATGGCGGTGTAGAAGACAACCAGCAGCTCCTGAGGCAAATCAAACTTCTTGAGCTGACGCAGAAAAAACAACCTCTGCTGGGCCTTTTTCCGGACAGTGTCTATATGGGAGGACCACTTCAGGTTCCGGGAGATTGTGGTACCCAGAAACTTGAAGGAGTCCACAGTGGACACTGTGCTGTTGAGGATGGTGAGTGGGGGGAATGAAGGGGGGTGTCGCCTGAAATCCACAGTCATCTCCACCGTTTTGGCTGGGTTAAGTTCAAGATGGTTCTGGCTGCACCAGAGGATCAGCTGCTCCACCTCCCACCTGTATGCAGACTCATCATCATCCCGGATCAAACCGATGACTGTGGTGTCGTCCGCAAACTTCAGGAGCTTCACCGAAGGGTCCTCTGAGGTGCAGTCATTGGAGTAGAGGGAGAAGAGCAGTGGGGAAAGGACACATCCTTGGGGGGCGCCAGTACTAATTTTTCGGGAGCTGGATGTAAATCTCCCTAGCTTCACCTGTTGCCACCTGTCAGTCAGAAAGCTGGAGATCCACTGGCAGGTGGAGGGGGGCACCTTGAGCTGGAGGAGTTTCTGATGAAGAATGCCTGGGATGATGGTGTTGAACGCTGAGCTGAAGTCGACAAACAGGATCCTGGCGTACGTCCCTGGGGAGTCGAGGTGTTGCAGGATGTAATGTAGTCCCATATTCACTGCATCATCCACTGACCTGTTTGACCGGTAGGCAAACTGCAGTGGGTCCATCAGGGGGCCTGTGATGACCTTCAGGTGGTTCAGCACCAATTTCTCCAAGGATTTCATGACCACAGAGGTCAGGGCAACAGGTCTGTAGTCGTTTAATCCTGTAACAGAGGGTTTCTTGGGAACTGGAATGATGATGGAGCGTTTGAAGCAGGAAGGCACTTCACGCAGCTCCAGTGATCTGTTAAAGATCCGGGTGAAGATGGGGGCCAACTCGTTGGAGCAGACTCTCAGGCAGGATGGAGACACACCATCAGGTCCTGCAGCCTTCTTGATCTTTTGTCTCTGAAAGACCCGGCGCACCTCCTCTTCACAGATCGTTAGTGCTGGTGGGAGGTCAGAGTGGAGGAGGGATGGAGTTCCTGGGGCTGCAGATAATCCTTTTGTGTGGGTGGGAGGTGAGAACTGTAGGTTCTTTTCAAACCTGCAGTAAAAGCTGTTTAGGTCGTTAGCCAGCTGGAGGTTTTCCACAGGGTGGGGGGATGGTCTCCTGTAGTTGGTGATATTCTGCAGGCCTCTCCAGACAGAAGCAGAGTTGTTGGCTGAGAAGTTTTTTTGTAACTTCACACTGTAGCTCCTCTTAGCAAGCCTGATCTCCTTCGTCAGCATGTTTCTGGCCCGCTTGTACAGAGTCCAGTCACCAGTCCTGTAGGCCTCCTCCTTGGTCTGACGTAGCTGCTTCAGTTTAGGAATGTGTAATGATCAGTGTTTACCACTAGGCGTCGCTGCTACCTTGTTACCGCTTGTTGGAATGATGCACTCAGTAGAACAAGAAACGGCCAACATGGGAGCCGATGTGAAAGTGTCTGTGTGAGCTGCCGCTAAAAAATAAAGTTACGTTGGTTCAACTGCAAGTCTCTTCTCTCCTCAACGAACACGAACACAACATGGTACCAGGAGTAAACTGCATGAACTGAGCGACCACGTGAGAAGTCGTCATGGAGTTGAAGCCGCCGGAAAACCTGAAATTGTCAGGTAATGCGGATGAAAAATGGCGGGCATTCAAGCAGCAGTTCAACTTGTATGTCACGGCCATGGGACTGGACACGAAGCCGGACTCGAGAAAGGTAGCACTTTTGCTGAACTTAGCGGGGCCACAGGCCATTGAAGTGTACAACACGTTCGTGTTCGGAACGGGTGAAGACCCAAATAAGCTGGATGTCGTGCTCGCTAAGTTTGATGCTCACTGCACTCCTAAGAAAAACGAGACATATGAAAGATACATGTTTAGATCTCGTATGCAGCAACAGAGTGAGCCCTTTGACAGTTTTTTGACAGCTCTCCGTTTGAAAGCACAATCCTGCAATTTTGGGACATTGAAGGACTCAATGATCAGAGATCAAATTGTTTTTGGTGTTGAGGACAAAAAGTTAAGAGAGAGACTGCTTCGTGAGACGGAGTTGACGCTGGAGATGGCTGTTAAACTCTGCCAGGCAAGCGAACTGTCCCAGAAGCACATGAAAACGTTCTGCGGCATGCCAGGCGCCACACCTCCGAGTGAAGGAGCAGCGGTCGGCGCCGTGTCATCTCAGAGCGGGAGGCGTCGCTCACGGGCCGGGACTACACAGCGGACCGAGGATCCCACGTTCTTCTGCAAGCGTTGCGGATTACAGCACAAGCCAAAGCAATGCCCAGCGTTTGGTAAAGTATGCTCCAACTGCCATGGAAAGAATCATTTTGCCAAGCAATGCTTCACCAAAAGAAAGGAAGGAAAGAAAGGCAAAAACGTGAATGTAGTCGAAGACACAGACTTAAGTGACACTTTCTTTGTGGGCATCGTTGACTGTGAAAATGAAGAAGAAAAAGTCAACAGCATTACCAATGAGGACAAGTGGACCACTCCTCTGCTGGTTAACGGGACTATCGTCACTATGAGACTGGACACTGGTGCAAAAGCCAACCTCATTAGCATGTCTGATGTAAAGGAAATGCAGGTTAAGCCACACATATACGGAAAGAAATCAGGGTTGAAAGATTACAATGGGCAACCCATACAGTGTTTTGGTACCTGTAAACTGAATGTTGTTGTTAAAGGTAAAGTGCACAATGTAAACTTTTCTGTTGTGAATGAGAAATGTGAATCACTGTTGGGTGATAAAAGCTGTGAAGAGCTAGGGTTAGTGAAAAGAGTGTACTGCATTGAATCAGATTCCAAGTGTGACACTAACGCTATTGTGCAAAACTTTTCTGATGTGTTCAAAGGTTTTGGCACACTGCCCTTTACATATAAAATCCAGCTAAAAGAAGGCGCCCAACCAGTTGTGCACGCACCACGTAGGGTCCCAGCTCCACTGCGTGAAGCCCTCAAACGAGAACTGGACAGGATGACCAACATGGGCGTGATCAAAAAGGTGCAGGAGCCCACAGACTGGGTCAACTCGATTGTCGTCACAAAGAAAAAGAATGGTGAGTTGAGAATGTGCATGGACCCAAAAGATCTAAATGAGAACATTAAGCGCGAGTACTACCAAATCCCCACACGTGAGGAAATAGTCAGTGAGATGGCAGGAGCTAACTACTTCACAAAGCTCGACGCTTCTCAGGGTTTCTGGCAGTTAAAACTGGATGAGAGCAGCACTAAGTACTGTACTTTTAACACACCTTTCGGTAGATACTGTTTTCTTAGGCTGCCATTTGGAATAAAATCTGCACCAGAAATATTCCACAGAGCGATGGAACAGATCATTGAAGGCCTAGAGGGAGTCAGAGTTTACATAGATGACATTATTGTATGGGGCTCGACTCTCCAAGAGCACAACCAGAGACTTAACAAAGTGATGGAGCGCATTCAGAAGTACGGGCTGAAACTCAATAGAGCCAAGTGTGAGTTTGCAGTACAAGAGATTCTCTTCCTCGGAGACAAACTCACAGCTCAAGGCATACAACCAGATGGCGATAAAGTGAAAGCAATACTGAACATGCCAAGACCAACAGACAAAACGGGCGTGTTACGCATCATGGGAATGGTAAATTTCATAGGCAAATTTATTCCCAACCTCACAGCAAAGACGTCATGCATCCGAGAGCTCTTACACAATGACTGTGACTTTAAATGGGCCGAAAAACATGAGCAAGAGTGGCAAAGACTTAAGCAAACTCTTACCAGAGCACCAGCATTAGCCTACTATGACCACCGGAAAAAGCTCAAAGTGTCAACTGACGCGTCCAAAGATGGCATCGGAGCAGTGCTTCTACAGGCAGAGGGAGAGTACTGGAAACCAGTAGCCTATGCGTCAAGGGCTATGACAAAGTCTGAATGCAAATATGCCCAGATTGAAAAGGAGTGTTTAGGCGTTTCCTACGGGCTGGAGCGGTTTCACAGTTATGTCTATGGACTGCCGTCTTTTACTGTGGAAACTGACCACCGCCCACTCGTCTCCATTATCAAGAAGAATCTTAACGAAATGTCCCCACGGATCCAACGCCTAATGATGAAAATGCAAAGGTACGATTTTGAACTGGTTTATACACCGGGAAAGCACCTGATACTCGCAGATGCCTTGTCCAGAGCACCTGCTGAAAAGTGTCTGAGTTCCACAGATGAGGATATTGAAAATCACATCAACATGGTGTCGTGTGCTCTGCCAGTATCTGACACGAAGTCGAAACAAATAGCTGAGGTGACATCACAGGACACCGAGCTACAGCGTGTCATTCAGAACATGGACGAGGGATGGCCTGCAGGATCTTGCCCTCGCTATTACCATGTCAGAGGAGATCTCAGTTTTGTTGATGGACTATTACTGAAGAAAGGAAGAATAGTCATCCCTGAGGCTCTAAGACCAGATTTGTTAAACAGGATACATGAAGGACACCTTGGGATTGAAAAATGTAAAAGGAGAGCAAGGGAGTCAGTGTACTGGCCTGGACTAAACAAAGACATCGAGACGCTTGTGAGTAGTTGTGAAACGTGCCAGAAACACCGAAGTAAACAAAGCAAAGAGCCAATGGTGATATCTGAAAGTCCTGCATCCCCTTGGCACAAAGTAGGGATAGACCTGTTTCACCTTAAAGGCAAAGACTACTTAGTAGTCATGGACTACTTTTCCAACTTTCCAGAAATGGCACTACTCTCAAGCACTACATCAGCCTGTGTGATCACTCATATCAAATCCACATTTGCTCGGCATGGCATCCCACACATTGTGGTGACAGATAATGGACCATGTTTCAGTAGCAGGGAATGGCAGCAGTTTGCAGAACAGTATGAATTTCGGCATGTGACGTCAAGCCCACACTATGCACAATCAAATGGACAAGCAGAAAAAGGCGTCCACATTCTGAAGCAACTGCTTAAGAAAGCTGCAGACAGCAACTCGGATCCATACTTGGCTCTACTCAGTTACCGCGCCTCTCCACTTCAGTGCGGACTGTCACCTGCTGAGCTACTAATGAACAGAAAGCTGCGTACAACGCTTCCCAGCTACCCAAATGCTACTTCACAAAGGAAAGATACAAAACTCAGAAACAAGCTTGAGAAGCAGAAACTGAGACAAAAGACATTCTATGGCATTTCAGCCAAACCACTCTCTCCACTGGCCAACAACGACCCAGTTAGGATCGAGGATGCATCTGGCTGGAACACTAAAGGAGTTGTATTACAGGAAGTTGCTCCAAGATCATTCACAGTGAGAACCGAGGATGGACAGGTGCTCAGGCGCAATCGCCGCAGTCTCCTCAAGACTCCACAAGCACCTGGTGGGCCCAATAATGCTCACCCAGAATCTCCCACAACCACACCTCTTATGAACTGTGAAGCAAATGTTCCACCTGACAAAGATGAACCGAGAAGATCAAAACGAGAAATAAAGAAACCAGACAGGTTGGACTTATAAGAAAAAAAAAAAAAAAAAGCAAAAAGCAAAGAATAAGAAAAATGTAACAGATGTTAATTTCTTTGGGCATGTTGATTCAGGGAGAACTGAAATTTGTGTTTTGTATTAGTCCATTCATACTGAATGCATATACACTGTTTTGCATCAATGTTTATTAATGTTTATTCACCTCAAAGAAAGGGGGATGTAATGATCAGTGTTTACCACTAGGCGTCGCTGCTACCTTGTTACCGCTTGTTGGAATGATGCACTCAGTAGAATAAGAAACGGCCAACATGGGAGCCGACATGAAAGTGTCTGTGTGAGCTGCCGCTAAAAAATAAAGTTACGTTGGTTCAACTGCAAGTCTCTTCTCTCCTCAACGAACACGAACACAACAGAATGAACCAGGGTTTATTGTTGTTGTATGTGCAGAAGGTCTTGGTCTGCACACACATGTCCTCGCAGAAACAGATGTATGACGTCACAGTGTCAGTGAGTTCATTTAGGTTAATGGCTGCAGCTTCAAAAACACTCCAATCTGTGCAGTCAAAGCAGGCTTGTAACTTCAGCTTTGATTCCTCAGTCCATTTCTTCACAGTCCTTACAACAGACTTGGAAGTTTTTAGTTTCTGTCTGTATGTTGGAATAAGATGGAGCAGGCAGTGGTCAGAAAAACCCAGAGCTGCACGGGGAACGGCATGATAGGCATTTCTTAAAACTGTGTAACAGTGGTCGAGTGTATTTGTGTCCCTGGTGGGACATTTAATATGCTGTCTGTATTTAGGAAGCTCATTTGTGAGATTAGCTCTATTGAAATCACCCAGAATGATAAGCAGAGAGTCTGGATGTTTTTCCTCCACGTCTGCTATCTGGTCAGCGAGGTGCTGCAGTGCCTCTGTTGTAGAAGCAGCAGGCGGGATATAAATTCCGACCAGAATAAATGAGGAGAACTCTCGCGGTGAATAAAAGGGTTTACAGTTTATGAACAGTGACTCTAGGTTAGCGCTGCAAAACTTCTTCAACACTGTGACATCAGTACACCAACCTTCGTTTATGTAGAAGCAGATTCCACCACCTTTAGTCTTTCCAGAGAATTCTCGGCTGCGATCAGCGCGAAACAGCTGGAATCCGTCCAGGCGGACCGTGCTGTCCGGGATGTGTTCACTCAGCCAGGACTCCGTGAAACACAGGGCGCCAGATCTGCTAAAATCCCGGTTTTTGTGAGTCAGGAGCAGCAGTTCATCCATTTTGTTCGCCAAACTGCGGATATTTGCCAGATGGATCGATGGGAGCGGCGTGCGAAATCCTCGTTTCTTCAGCCTGACTAGCGCACCGGCACGTTTACCACGCCGCCTTCGTTTCCGGCCAGCGCCAATAGCCACTGCTCCCACAGCTAAGATTGACTGAAAAAACTTCAGATCAGCAGCAGCAACTGGCGGAGAAGTTGCATTGGGAGGTAGTCTGAGAGAAAGTAGTTCCTCCCTTGAATAGGTGATTCGGACAGAAGAGCAGAAGTCCAAAAAAACACACAAAACTATCAAAAACATCTGCTACTTGCTAATTTATTTAAAACTGCCTTGACTAGTATTACTCATTATTATTATTATTATTATTATTATTATTATTATTATACTTATCATACTACACTTATCGCATGTTTTTAGTCCTTTAGTTTTTTAGTTTATCTCTTTATCTCATCATGTTTTTAATGTTGCAGCATGGCACCGAGACAAATTCCTAGTTTGTGTACTACATGAACAATGGCAATAAATCTGATTCTGATTCTGATTCATCTAGATACACAAACACAAAGGAGTTAAGGAAATCCCGCAGCACGTCGTTTATTAGCCACTGGAAGACGGCCGGAGCGTTGGTCAACCCAAATGGCATTACCAGGTACTCGAAGCGGCCGCTTGGGGTCCTGAACGCCGTCTTCCACTCGTCACCCTCTCTGATGCGCACCAGGTGATAGGCATTGCGGAAATCAAGCTTAGTAAACCAATTCGCCCCCTGGAGGGAGTCAAAGGCAGTATTCATCAAAGACAGAGTGTATTTATCTTTAATAGTGATTTCATTAAGCCCCCGGAAGTCAATGCAAGGGCGTAGCGACCCGTCCTTCTTTCCAACAAAGAATAAACCGGCCCCCACGGCCGAAGACGACGGGCGGATGATACCTGAGGCCAGGGATTCTTTAATGTAGGTATCCATGGCCTCCCGCTCTGGGGCTGACAGGCTGTACAGATGGCTCGCAGGGAGAGGGGCCCCAGCCTTCAGATTTATTGCGCAGTCGTACGGCCGATGAGGGGGTAGAGACAACGCCCGTGACTTGCTGAACACTAATCCTAAATCGTGGTAAACCTCTGGTACCTTGGACAGCTCCTGAGTTGACGTCGAGGGGGGTGGCACCTTGACAGAGGGGGCGCATGCCGCCGATTGGAGGCAGGCGCTTAAGCAGAAGGTACTCCACGCTGTAATACTTCCTCCTTGCCAGTCGATGGTGGGGTTATGAAGGTGGAGCCAGGGGTAACCCAGGATGACAGGCGAAGAAGAGACAGGCAAGACTAAAAACCTAATCTCCTCTCTGTGATTCCCTGAGACGATCACGGACACTGGGGCCGTCTGATAGGCTACGGTGGTCAGTGATGCTTTAGATAACGTAATAAGCTTGACAGGTGGATCCAGGGGCTGACAGCTGAGGCCCATCTGGGTTGCCAGGTCCTTGGAAACAAAGTTTTGCTCAGCTCTTGAATCCACTAAGGCTAACGTGGAATGTTCTGCGTGTTTGTGGATAAGTCTAATGGGTATGCGAAAACTCGTGAGGGGTCTTTCTAGGTCTGTGTCCGTGAATCCCCCTACTGCAATCCACGGACCCTCCCTTTTAACCGACTTGGGCATTCAAAAACCCCATGTGACTCCTTTCTACAATAAAAACAAAGGCCTAAATCTCTGCGGCGCTGTCTCTTAGCCGCTGACACTTTAGATTGTCCTATTACCATAGCCTCCTGATCTGAAAGCTCCCCTGACGCCGGAAGAGCGAGCAGGGGAGAGCTGGTGGAACGAGGGCGGGGTTTTACAGGACAGGCGGTAGACCGCTGTTCTGCCGCTCGTTCTCTTAGTCTACTATCTATGCTTATGGCAAGGGCAATTAGCTCTCCTAAATTGTCAGGTTTGTCCTGTGCCGCCAACTCGTCCTTTAACTCCGCGTTGAGACTGCGGAGGAAAATACCGCACAGTGCCGATTCCCCCCACCCAATCTCAGCGGCAAGGACCCGGAAGTCTATTGCATAGTCAGCAGCTGATCTTGCGCCCTGCTGCAGGCTCAACAGCCATTCAGTCAACACCGCACCCCTATCCGAATGATCAAACACGGACATAAATTCCGCCAAAAACTGCTGGTAAGTCAACATAGGATAACCTGGTCTCGCCATTACTGTGTATGCCCAATCTAAGGCTCTACCCCCCAGTAGGTTGATGATATATCCTATTTTGTTTGAGTCTATGGCGAAGTCCCCCAGGACTCGGAGAAAAACTGACTCGCATTGTAGAATAAATCCCCGAGCCTCTCCGAGTTTACCACTGAAACGAGCAGGTGTGGGAACAGGGGTGAGGCGAGATGTGAACGTGGTGTTAGCTTGACTTGATGCTAAACCTGCAGGGATTGAAACACTAGCGACCGGGGGAAACGCCTGTTGTCCCTGCAGGCGATCCAGCCGACCGTTAACTTGCGACAGCTGATTTAGAATAACAGTTTGCTGATGTACGAGCCTGTCTACCCGGGCGCTAAGGGTGTTAAGTCCGTGTGGCTGTGTGCTGTCCGTTGGGTCAACGTGACGGAGTCGTACTGATATGTCTCAAGACCCAAGAGACAGACGCAGACACGGGCAGATACAAAATAGTTATTCTTTATTGTTAAGTGAGAGTGAGTGTAGTGCAAGTGTGAGTGCAGATATAGTGGCCTGGTCACCGGAGCTGAGCGATACAGAAGACGACCTGGCAACCCTGGAACACACAAGCAGAAACCGTTAAGGCTGTTCAGCACAAAAGGACAAGTGCAGGTGTGACGCTTACTTGAGGTTGTCACTGATTGTATCTTGCTGTTCCCCAATGTCCGTGGGCTGTGGTGGTGCTGGTGCTTGAGGCTGTGATGGTGATAACTCCTGTAACCGTGGTGGTGATCGTGGCGAGAGCAATGATTGCACTGGCAGCTGTGATGGTGACTGTTCCCGTAGCCGTGGAGGTGATAATGTCTGTAACCGTGGTGATAGTGGCTCCTGTGGCTGATAGAGTAACAGTACCTGCAGCTGTGGTGATGAGAGTTCCTGAAGTAGCGATGGCAAGGAGGAGCTCCGGGGAGGAGAGGGTAATTCTCCGTCAGTTGGAGATACCGGTCCGCCGCCTGGGAGGTCCACCTGTGCACAGGGGTAAAGGTTTGGCATTGAAAAGCAAATGGTTTTCTTACGTGGTGGGTCTTGTCGTAGCGTTCTTGACTTGGCTGTGAAACGAAGCTCTGGCTCATACTCGGTCGAGGTAGACAGACGACTCCGTGCCGGGCTGTCAACGACTCTGGCTTTTAATAGCCGCTGATTAACACCTGCTGGTCTGTGCGCAGCTGGAGCTGATGAGAGAGATGACGGCCCAGCGGCCGTCATGACACAAACCTTCCTTTACAGAGTCAAACTCCTGGTTCACGGACGTCTTCCTATTTTTATTCTGTTAAACTTTTCCTCAATCCACCATGTGTGGGCGTGTTTTAAAAGGGACTGATCGATCGTTCTTCTTCACACTCGAAACTGCATTGACAACCCCCACGACTGAGGGTCCTGGATTTTATGGCTTGAATTTTTATTAATCTTGTCTCTTATCCTATAATTCTGATCAGACTGAACTATCCCCAATTTAACTGGACCTGGGAGGTGAGCCGCTGGATCAAAGAAGACCCCCTCCTGTTGTTCGCCTGGGATACTATTTTAAGCGGCCAACGAAGAAGAAGCAGCCTCACGTTGCCTGATCTCAGCTCCAACTGTTTGTCGCTGAACTTTGTAAGATATATCTGCTGGCAGATATACTCTGTTACCACCTGAAATAAACCTTCATACGGCGTCAGCAGCTGAGGAAGGAGTCAACAAAAACCAACGTTCACGTGAGCCAGAGCTTTGTGCTATCTGCTGAATAATGAGATGTCTCTAGCCTTAAGGTATGCAACAATTTGTTTCATGTTTAAAACCAGTTCATACCTCTGATCAGAGCTATAGAATTACAGAGAATTAATATTCCTCTTTTCATTAAAATTCCATTTTTACTTTCTCAGAGTAACTCAGAATTTCTTTTCATATAACTAGTTTCATAATTTTCTCCATAAAATTGTGTCTAATTTTTCTCATATTTTGCTAGTTAATTCAGTCTACATTTTCATCACTGCCACAAACTCATATGACGTTTCCTTGGTTCCACAAATATGGTTATACTCTGTTGCTCAATCATCAGTTAAAATGAATATATGGCTTAATGTTGATCATTTCACCTGATCACAAATTATTTGAATGTAATGTCATTTAATCAGAGTTCCATTAATAAATCTGTAAACTGTATAGATAAGTTTCAGTTGATTTCTTTTTCTGTGTTGTGTTTATGAAGTCACCCAGAAGAATTCATGAATATTTGAGACGGATTGATTGAAGGTATAAAGATTAATTATTAATAAATTGTCCAAGAAGTTGGACTGGTGCCCCTAAACAAGTGCTTCACTCTTATTTGTTGAGTGGTGTGGTGACTGCATAATCCTGTCCCCCCACACACACACCTCTGAATAATTTAAATAACCTTTGTACCTTATAATTAAATATTACGCTACACTCTGCTTCTATCCAGTTTAGAAGGCTCCACCTTACAAAGTTTATAGCCAGTCCTCTTCAGATTCAGATGTACTTTATTAATCTTCAGAGAGAAATTCAGTTTGTCCTGCTTAATAAAAACAAAACAAATAAGTGAAAAGTGAACTAATGTCAAAGTAATAAAATATAAAGGTCTGTCTGCTCTGTCTTTGAAATAAAATAAAAGTAAAAATACAGGAGTGAAGATGTGTTTGGAAGGTGACCATCAAGCAGGTAAAATCTGGTTCAGACTGGCTCTGATTGTCATGGTCCGTGCGCTGATTTCGTCCGCTCTTGGGCCATGCATCATCTCCGCCAGGCTTGGCAGCAGTGTTTACCTTCTGGCTTCCCGAGCTCTTATTGTGACAGCGCTCGGAGGGGCTTCCTGCTGTCAAAGCCTGACAGCTGTGCTGCATTTGCGGCTCATCAGCAGCCCTGTATTTAAGTGGTCGCTGGGAACAGAATGATGCAGCAGTCTCGTCAATAATCGTCAACGGAATGTCAACAATTCCACGTCAATGTTTATCCTTGCCAGACGTCGAGCGAGCGTCCCTCGGCTCAGACGTCAACGAGTGTTCCATGTTCGTGATCGTAAGTGTGCTTCGTGTTAGCCTTATGATCTCCTGTGTCTAGTGTTGTGTGTTTTAGCCCACCGTGGCTCATTGCTTTATGTTATCTTGTGTTCGTCAATAAACACCTATGCAAACCTCTCTGGTGACTTTTGGCGTCTTATGGTGGCTCGCGAGGGCCACCGCATGACAGTAGACTGCTGCCAACTAGGCGCCCAAACTGACGCCAGACTGAGACGCCATTCCCAGTGAGTTTGCTTAATTGGACATTTGTTCTTCCCTGTCTGGGTAACTGCGTGCTGGGAGAATGTCGTCTTTCAGGCGCCGCGTTCGGCGCCTGGGCTACAAGCTAGCGGAGGCCCTGGAATACGTAGATGGAACGCTCCTCGCCGCTACGCTCGACGACACCCCTAACGATATGCGCTGGCACCTGGGCTATGCTGAGTATCTCCTCAATAACCTTCCTCGCTACTTCGACCACCTGGAGGTCATGAGGAGGAGGGCAGAGATCGCTTCCCAACGCGAGGTACTCCGTGGGCTGGAGGGAAACTCTGGCAGGAAGCCGAAGAGGAGGCATCGTCGCTCCTCGTTTCGGGATCCCGTTCCTGTCCCCGATCCAGTCCAGCAGTTCGCAACATCCGGGGGCCATCCCAGACGTCGGCGTCATGCCCAAGGAGAGTCTCAGCCAGATCCCCGTCTGAATCCGCTTCCGGCGAAGCCCGTGAGTGGACCCTTGCGAGCGGCTCCTCCTCGTCCTTCCAGGGGGCCCTCTGTCACCATCCAGCGGGGAAAGGGAGGAACAACGTCCCCTACAGCAGGCACCATCCTTCCTCCAGGAAATAGGCAAGTGCAAGTTCATTCTCATCATAATTGTAATTTGTCTTGTCTGACTCCTGGGGGCGGAGTTCGGGGTTCACAGTCCCCCAAGCTCCTACCACCTGCTGTAGCCCTTTTCACTAAACCTGCTGCCTCTGTGTCTCCCTCCGCTGAGCGGTCCTCGAAGCCAGGCCTACGTCGCCGGACGAGGGGGGGGCTGCGGTTCTGGAGAGCCTGGTTCCAGCCCCGCAGCCACGTCATGGGCAGAGGAGAAGAGCGGACTGCAGCCTGGAGCCTGCGCCGACGATAAAGCGTCCCCGGGTCTCCATGATGGAACAGTTCGAGCCAGCGGGTCGAGGATCCCCTGCCACCATGCCGTGCGGGCTACCAGCATGGACGTCAGCGCCGGAGGATCCACGGACTGCAGAGACTATCATGCCAGCTGCGGAACCCACCGTGGCCGAGGGGGAGCCTGAAGACAAACTTCTCCGTCCTGAGCCTAGATCGACGAAGTCCTGGACAGCGACAGAACCCGAGTGCAGACAAGTGCTCTACTTTGTGTTTGGGCAGCACGGTGGTGCAGTGGTTAGCACTGTTGCCTTACAGCTAGAAGGTTCCTGGTTCGAATCCCCAGGTTGGCAGGGGTTGGAACCTTTCTGTGTGGAGTTTGCATGTTCTCCCTGTGCTGCGTGGGTTTACTCCGGGGGCTCCGGTTTCCTCCCACAATCCAAAGACATGCATGTTAGGTTAATTGGCTGTTCTAAATTGTCCCTAGATATCTGTTTCCTATAGGCCCTTAGAATAGAGGGTTAGTATTAGTGAAAGCGCTTTGAGTGGTCTTTGTGACTAGAAAAGCGCTATATAAGTGCAGGTTAGTTAGTTAGTTAGTTAGTTTCTCCTTTCTGTCTTGGAGCATTTCTGCCTGCCTCTCGGGGAGGCGAGTCAGGGGCAGCCGCCTGATGCACCTGAGCTCGTCTCACTGGGCTCTGTCGCTACCGGTGATTCTGATCCCGGTTCTTTCTTGTCTTCCGAGCCTTCTTGCAGAGTCACCAGTGCGGAGCCAGTCGTGGTCGCTGTGCTGGAGGTTCCAGGTTCGGGGCCGGAGGTCGTCACCGGTGCTGCGCCGGCCCAATCAGGGTCTGACGCGGGTGCAGCCGAGACCCAGTGGGGGTCCGACGCGGGTGCAGCTGAGACCCAGTGGGGTCCGACGCGGGTGCAGCCGATACTCAGACGGGGTCCAATGCGGGTGCAGCCGTGAGTGCAGTATCGGCCTGGGTCAAGGTCGGTGGAGGAGCTGCAGACTCTTTGCCGCCTGACGTGGTGCGGGCTCGTCATCACCATCATTCCCCTCGTCAGAGTCACCAACCCAGCTCATCATCGTCGGGGGCCGTTGGGGGGCCTCTACGTTCGGCCCGGCTCTCCCACGTCTTCCCCCTGCCAGGGAAGCCGCTGCAGGCTGTCTCCCCACGGTGCTGGTGGCTGAGGGATGTGGGTCGGCCACCCGAGGGTTTGGCTCCCTGGGTTGGCCACCCGACATACTGCGTTTGCAACTGGGTGACCTGGTTCGGCCGCCGGAGGATTGGACTTTCCGGGCCTGGGACTGGGGTAGGCCGCCCGATTATGTACTGTCCCGCATATTCACCCGTTGGCCTTTGGACGCAGAGAGACCACCGGATCGGTCTCTGGGGTTCTTGGATTCTGCCTGTCGTCATTCTCTTGAATTGTCTGGGTTAAGGATCATTCGGGGTGATAATCTTGCTCTGTGTTCTTGCCTTGTTTAGCGTGTGTTTTTTTTTTCTTCTCCTTTTTTCCCCTCTTCTGTTTGAGGGACGTTACGTGTGTTTCTGGTTGTTTTTTGTTTTTTTTTTCTCTTGCCCTGTGTGTTAATGTGCATTATGGGGTATTGTATTTTCCGTGAATCGTGCTCTGTAATTGCTTCATTTATGCCCTGTGTTAATTGTGATTCATGTATTTTGGAGTATTGTATTTTCTGTTATCGTGCCCTGAGATTGTCTCATTTGTGCTCTGTCTTAATTATGATTTGTGTATAAGGGAGTATCATATTTTTTCTGGTTATCAATGTGCTTCTGTTATCGTCATGGTTTTTGGTCTGTGGCTGATCCTTTCCCTCCAGGCCTGTTCTCCCATCCACCCACCCTGGGGGGGTGGGGGGCTTGGGTGTGATCAGGCGTTCGGAGCCCGCCCTCGAGGGGAGGTACTGTCATGGTCCGTGTGCCGATTTCGTCTGCGCTCGGGCCATGCATCATCTCCGCCAAGCTTGACAGCAGTGTTTACCTTCTGGCTCCCCGAGCTCTTATTGTGACAGCACTATGAGGGGCTTCGTGCTGTCAAAGCCTGACAGCTGTGCTGCATTTGCGGCTCATCAGCAGCCCTGTATTTAAGTGGGCACTGGGAACAGAATAAACGTCAATAAACACCTATGCAAACCTCACTGGTGACACTGGGCAGCATGGTGGTGCAGTGGTTAGCACTGTTGCCTTACAGCTAGAAGGTTCCTGGTTCGAATCCCCAGGCTGGCAGGGGTTGGAACCTTTCTGTGTGGAGTTTGCATGTTCTCCCTGTGCTGCGTGGGTTTACTCCGGGGGCTCCGGTTTCCTCCCACAATCCAAAGACATGCATGTTAGGTTAATTGGCTGTTCTAAATTGTCCCTAGATATCTGTTTCCTATAGGCCCTTAGAATAGAAGGTTAGTACTAGTGAAAGCGCTTTGAGTGGTCTTTGTGACTAGAAAAGCGCTATATAAGTGCAGGTTAGTTAGTTAGTTAGTAAACACCTATGCAAACCTCACTGGTGACTTTTGGCATCTTATGGTGGCTCACGAGGGCCACCGCATGACACTGATATCCATCCATCCATCCATCTTCTTCCGCTTAATCCTTTTCGGGTCGCAGGGGGCTGGAGCCTATCCCAGCATCTTTGGGAGAGAGGCAGCGTCCACCCTGGACAGATCGCCAGTCCATCGCAGGGCCAACACAAAGAGACAGACAACCATTCACTCTCACATTCATACCTAAGGACAATTTAGAATCCCCAGTTTTGATGCCAATTAACCTAACTTGCATGTTTTTGGCATGTGGGAGGAAACCGGAGAAATCCCGGGGTAAACCCATGCAGACACGGGGAGAACATGCAAACTCCACACAGATCACTGTTGGTCGGGGGCTGGGATCGAACCCATGATCCCCCGGCCAAGGGTGAGTTGCTGTGCTGCCACAGTGGTAACCACCCTGCCACCGTGCGGTGATATGTGTGAGTTAATTAAGAGAATCACAATATGAGTCTATGCAAATTATAATAATCATACAAAATGCTCAGAATTAGAAAATATTTTATTTTGTAAACAGTACTGTACAAACTTAGTGTTTATAGTTTTTTTTAAACTTAATTTGAACTTTAAAAATGATCACTTTACTCAGCGTTTTACTCAGCGCAAAGTTATACTCATTAAACCTCTCATTTAAAAAACAGTTAACATATGTATAACCTAAATTCAGTTGCAAAATGCAAATAAATCAAAATGCAGCAAAACTATTAGGAAATAAACCATGTTTTTTTCCCCACAAAATTAGTTGGTTTATTCACACAGGAAACTATGTCATGGTAAAAGGGTCTAAACTTAAGTATACAAATGTGTTGAAAGTAAACTTGAAGTTTTGAACGTGAATCATAACATTTCTTTCACCTACATCTCCCAGCTGGTCTGGAATGCCTTGGTGTCCTCCCTGAAGAGCTGGAGGGGGAGGCTGTGGAGGATGAAGTCTGGGCTTCTCTGGTTGGACTGCTGCATCCACGACATGGGCCCCAGAAAAGCAGTAGAAGATGGATGGATGGATGGATGAATTGATGGGTGGTTAGATGTTGGATGGATGGATGGATGGGTCGATGGGTGGATGGATGGATGGATGGATGGATGGATAGGCCAATGGATGGGCCGATGGGTGGATGGATGGATGGTTGGATGGATGGGCCGATGGGTGGATGGATGGGTGGATGGATGATGGATGGGTTAATGGATGGATGGATGGATGGATGGGTGGATGGATGGCATTTCTTGCATGTTTACAGACTTTTGGATCCAGAAGTGCAAAAACTGGGTGGGTGCAGTGCTGCTGATGCAAAGACTGGCTCCATGCAGATGTGCTGGGGTGTCACACCAAAACGTAGTGGTTACACCATTTGACTGTGGATGCACAACCAGCTCAGAGCTTCACATCCAGGACACTCAATGACACTCTGATCCTGTATTGTGTCCTAAACTGTCATTTTCATATCAAAGACCTCTACCAGGACATCCTCTTTGACCTTTCCACACATCACACCTTGATTAATTGAACATTAATCACCACTAATAATACCACTTCAGATGTCATCAGTGCCCTGCAGTAAACCCTGGATGACATCATCCAAAACCACCAGTAGAAGTCACGAGTAGAAGTCACTAATTTGCATTATCTTCCCTTAAACATTTATCATTGAAAGGCAGTAGTAACTCCATCAGTTGTATACTTGTTTCTCTGTATAACACCTATTAGAGACCTCTTTTTTTAAAATCACACAAGTACATGTGTGAAGTACATTTACATATTTGAAGAAAGAATTTTTTACTCCTTTATTTTTTGTAACAACTTACGCCGCTTATACTAAACATTTGTTTATTAAACACCTGATACAAGTTTGTAAAGGGTCGACATCACCATGTTTTTATTGTGGTTGCAGTTTTTTTAAGGTGTTTTTGTACAAACTAAACACCCTCTGACCCCCTCATGGATCGTGACCTTATCGTGGTGGGGGGGTTTGCGTGCCCCAGTGATCCCAGGAGCTATGTTGTCCGGGGCAATTTGCCTCTGATAGGGTCTCCCAAGACAAACTGGTCCTGGGTGAAGGGCCAGACTAAGAACGATCCAACAGACTCTCATGATAAATTGTATATCAAGGATTCAGTGTACCCCGCCCGGTATGGGGTTACCGGGGCCCCACCCTGGAGCCAGGCCTGGGGGAGGGGCTCGAAGGCTAGCGTCTGGTGGCCAGGTTTCCACCCATGGGACCCGGCCGGGCTCAGCCCGAAGGAGTTACATGGGTCCGCCCTCCAGTAGGTTCACCACCTGCAGGAGGGATCATGGAAGTCCGGTGCTATGTGGATTAGGTGGCAGTCAAAGGCGGAGACCTTGGCGGACTGATCCCAAGCTTTCTAAACTGGCTTTTGGTACGTGGAATGTCACCTCTCTGGTGGGGAAGGAGCCTGAGCTGGTGTACGAGATTGAGCGATACCGGCTAGATATAGTCGGCCTCACCTCAACACACAGCTCCGGTTCTGGAACCAGTCTCCTTGAGAGGGGCTGGAGCTTGGCCTTTTCTGGAGTTGCCCCGGGCGAGAGGCGACGAGCAGGGGTAGGTATTCTTGTATCGCCCCACCTTGCTGCCTCTATATTGGAGTTTTCCCCGGTGGACGAAAGGGTTGCTTCCCTGCGCCTTCGGGTTGGGAAACGGGTCCTGACCATCATTTGTGCCTATGCACCAAATGATGTTTCAGAGTACCCACCCTTTTTGGAGTCTGTGACTGGGGTGCTGGAGGGTGCTCCTCCTGGAGACTCCATTGTCCTACTGGGGGACTTCAATGCGCACGTGGGCAACGACAGTGAAACCTGGAGGGGGGTGATTGGGAGGAACGGCCTGCCCGATCTGAACCCGAGTGGTGTTCAGTTATTGGACTTCTGTGCTAACCACAGTCTGTCCATAACGAACACCATGTTCAAGCATAAGGGTGTCCATATGTGCACCTGGCACCAGGACACCCTAGGCCGCAGGTCGATGATCGATTTTGTTATCGTATCATCAGACCTGCGACCGTATGTCTTGGACACCCGAGTAAAGAGAGGTGCAGAGCTGTCAACTGATCACCACCTGGTGGTGAGTTGGATCCGATGGCAGGGGAGGAAGCCATTCAGACCTGGTAGACCCAAACGTATAGTGAGGGTGTGCTGGGAGCGTCTGGCTGAGGCCCCTGTCCGGGAGGTCTTCAACTCCCACCTCCGGAAGAACTTCAACCACATTCCGAGGGAGTCTGGAGACATGGAGTCTGAATGGGCCATGTTCTCCACCTCTGTTGTTGAAGCGGCGGCCCAGAGCTGCGGCCGCAAGGTGGTCGGTGCATCTCGTGGTGGCAACCCCCGAACCAAGTGGTGGACACCAGTGGTGAGGGGGGCCATTAAGCTGAAGAAGGAGTCCTATCAAGCTTGGTTGGCTTGTGGGACTCCCGAAGCAGCTGAGGTGTACCGGCAGGCCAAGCGGAGTGCAGCTCGGGTGGTTGCTGAAGCAAAAACCCGGGTATGGGAGGAGTTCGGTGAGGCCATGGAACAAGACTTTCGGTCGGCTTCAAAGAGATTCTGGCAAACTGTTCGGCGGCTCAGGAGGGGAAAGCAGCTCCCCGTCCACACTGTGTATGGTGCGGATGGGACACTGTTGACTTCAACTGGGGATATCGTCGGGCGGTGGAAGGAATACTTCGAGGATCTCCTCAATCCCACTGATACGCCTTCCACAGAGGAAGCAGGGTTTGGGGACAAGGGGGATGACTCGCCTATCACAGGGGCTGAGGTCGCCAAGGTGGTTAAAAATCTCCTTGGTGGCCGGGCCCCGGGGGTGGACGAGATTCGCCCCGAATACCTCAAGGCCCTGGATGTTGTTGGGTTGTCATGGTTGACACGCCTCTGCAACATTGCGTGGAGGTCGGGGGCAGTGCCTTTGGCATGGCAAACCGGGGTGGTGGTTCCTCTCTTCAAAAAAGGGGACCGGAGGGTGTGCTCCAACTTTAGAGGGATCACACTCCTCAGCCTCCCTGGGAAGGTCTATGCCAAGGTACTGGAGAGGAGAGTCCGGCCGTTGGTCGAACCTCGGATTCAGGAGGAGCAATGTGGTTTTCGTCCTGGCCGTGGCACATCGGACCAGCTCTTTACCCTCTCGAGAATTCTTGAGGGTTCGTGGGAGTTTGCCCAACCAGTTTACATGTGTTTTGTGGACTTGGAGAAGGCATTTGACCGCGTCCCTCGTGGATTTTTGTGGGGGGTGCTTCGGGAGTATGGGGTATCGGGCTTGTTGTTACGAGCTATTCGGTCTCTGTACGACCGTTGTGAGAGTTTAGTTCGTATTGCCAACACTCGGTCGGAGTCATTCCCAGTGAGAGTTGGACTCCGCCAGGGCTGCCCTTTGTCACCGGTCCTGTTCATAATTTTTATGGACAGGATTTCTAGGCGCAGCCAGGGAATGGAGGGTGTCATGCTTGGTAACCACAGGATCTCATCTCTGTTGTTTGCAGATGATGTTGTCCTGTTGGCTTCATCCAGCAATGACCTACAGCTCTTGCTGGGACGGTTTGCCGCTGAGTGTGAAGCGGCTGGGATGAGAATCAGCACCTCCAAGTCCGAGTCCATGGTCCTCAGCCGGAAAAAGGTGGATTGTCCTCTCCGGGTTGGGGACAGGCTCCTGCCCCAAGTGGAGGAGTTTAAGTATCTTGGGGTCTTGTTCACGAGTGAGGGGAAAATGGAGCGAGAGATCGACAGACGGATTGGAGCAGCATCTGCAGTGATGCGGACATTGTACCGGTCTGTTGTGGTGAAGAGGGAGCTTAGTTCTAAGGCAAAGCTGTCGATTTACCAGTCAATCTACGTTCCTACTCTCACCTATGGTCACGAGCTTTGGGTAATGACCGAAAGAACGAGATCGCGGATACAAGCGGCTGAAATGAGCTTTCTCCGTAGGATTGCTGGACTCACCCTCAGAGATAGGGTGAGGAGCTCAGTCATCCGGGAGAGGCTCAGAGTGGAACCGCTGCTCCTCCACATTGAAAGGAGTCAGTTGAGGTGGTATGGGCATCTGATTAGGATGCCTCCTGGACGTCTCCCACTTGAGGTGTTTCAGGCACGTCCCACTGGGAGGAGACCCCGGGGCAGACCCAGGACTCGGTGGAGAGACTATGTCTCCCAGCTAGTCTGGGAACGCCTTGGTGTCCCCTCTGAAGAGCTGGAGCAGGTGGCTGGGGAGAGGGAGGTCTGGGCTTCTCTGCTTGGGCTGCTGCCTCCGCGACCCGGACCTCCGGAAAAGCGGTAGAAGATGGATGGATGGATGGATAAACACCCTCTGATATATTTGCGTTCATGTATATTTGCGTTCATGGTTAATTTAGCATACCGCCGTCCATGTTGTGTCATACCCATTTTTTTGCTTTTCTGTTGACAAAAACTCTTTTTAAAAATGCTACATGAAGATAAGCCTGAATCAAATGACACTATGTTAAACAAGGTTACTTCAACGTGATTAACGTGTAATGTGTAATGTGAAAAAACACAAGTACCCCAGAATCTTACTCGATGACTAACTTTTGATTTAGTTTATTCTTTTTTCACACAACTTTTTTTGTTGTAGTAACAATAAAATATTTCACTAACCCGTTTTTGGATAACAGATTTGTTGTAGACAAGTGATTTTTCTTTTCCTCTCGGCAGACTTTGGGCTGCACGGTGGCGCAGTGGTTAGCACTGCAGCAGCACAGTTTACCCTTGGCCGGGGGATTGTGGGGATCGTGGGATCGTGGGTTCGATCCCAGCCCCCGACCAACAGTGATCTGTGTGGAGTTTGCATGTTCTCCCCGTGTCTGCGTGGGTTTACTCCGGGATTTCTCCGGTTTCCTCCCACATGCCAAAAACATGCATGTTAGGTTAATTGGCTGTTCTAAATTGTCCCTAGATATCTGTTTCCTATAGGCCCTTAGAATAGAGGGTTAGTATTAATGAAAGCGCTTTGAGTGGTCTTTGTGACTAGAAAAGCGCTATATAAGTGCAGGTTAGTTAGTTAGTAGTTAGTAGACTTGACAGACAAATATTCACGATTCTTGGTTTGGTTTCATAATACATAAAAAAATAAGAAAGGGCATCCGGACGGTAAAACATCGTACACGATATTTACCAACGGGTAAATTATTTTATTCGTTTTATTTCAAAACTTTATCATATACAAATGTATTTACCGTGGCAAATTCTAATTAAAAAAAAACATTATCTTTAAAAAATAAGGAGATGGCTTTTATCTTCTTTTCCGAGTTTCTAACTCGGACTTTTAAAAAAGCATTTGACGCATTAGATCATGCCATTTTACCATCTAAATTAGAAAAATGTGGCATAAGAACCCACCCATCTACTCAACAAACGCGGGGTCGTTCTATCCAAGAACGGAGAGGGAGAGTCTCCCCCCCCCCCCCATAACGGTCTACATGCGGGCCCCTACCATCGACTAATGAAACTACAAGGGTGGAGCATGTGAAAATCGTATAAATAAGTAGCCCGAAATCAGAAAAATGAAACAAACTTCAGGAAAAAGCCAGGAAAAAAACTCCACCATGACTAAGAGGCAGAGCGATCTTATCTGATCAACGAGACACCCGTCTCCACCTTGTTACAGAGCGCTTCGGGATTAGCGCCAAAAAAGAGAATGTTGTATCTCTGGCGCATCCAGACCCCCGTGACCGGGAGTCTTCAGGAGGAATGGCATTTAGAAGCTGGCGGTAGATGGGGTTACATGTTCAACTACGCAAGAAGCAAACTGTGTTTTTACCAGTTGGATGAAGGAGAAGCTTTTGACCCGCTCTCCAGAAAAGCCACACTTTTACATTTACTAGTATATTGTCTGACCAAAAGTGTTCTTCTACTGGCTCTCCACAGGGGTGTGTATTGTCATCACTACTCTTCATCCTGTACACAAACATGTGTTGGAGCAGACATGATAACAGACACTGTCATGCAGTGACCCTCGCGGGCCACCATAAGACGCCAAAAGTCTCCAGTGAGTTTTGCATTTGATGTTTAATATACACGAACACAAGACATGGACACGAAACTATGAGCCGCTGTGGGCAAAATCACACTATACAGAATCCAAGGGATCGCAGGGCTACACCCAGCCACCTACGATCTAGCCGAGAACAAAGACATGAATAAAGACACGAACCTTAGCATGAATGTAGACATCACCCAAGGAATCACGAGGCATGTTTGACGATACTCCAGCATCAACCTGCTGTCAGCGCCCGCTAATAAGGCCGGCCGCTAACGAGCCGTGATGCCAAACAGCTGATCGACCTTGACAGCCGGAAACCCCACCAAGCACTGTCACAATAAGAGCCCGGTGGAGCCAGAATGTAATCCACAGCTGTCAAGGCCGGCAGAGATGATACATGGCCTGAGCGCGGACAAGATCGATGCTCGGGTTGTAACAGACACATTATAAAGTATGCTGAGGATTCAGTTGTTGTCAGTCTCCTCCAGGATGGTGAGAGTGGCCACGGCCCAGTAGTTGATGATTTTGTTCACTGGTGTGAGGATTCCTACCTGCAGCTGAATACGACAAAAACTAAATATATGATTATTGACTTTAGGAGGAAAACTCCCAGGCATGAAGTCACTGTAGTAAAAGGCCAGACCACTGAATGTGTGCAATCTTATAAATATCTTGGGACGATTATTGATAGTAATTTAAACTTTGAAGAGAACTGTGAAAAAGTGTGCAAAAAGGGTCAGCAACATTTGTATTGTTTAAGAAAATTTGCACGCTTCCAAACTGACCGAACCATAATGACAATGTTTTATCGGGCTTTTATTGAATCTGTTTTATCCTTTTCTTTAGTGTCATGGTTTGGTCAGATAAAACTGAAACAGAGGAAATCCTTGGACCAGGTAGTTAGATGGTCCAGTCGTTTGCTTGGTGAGTCACAGCTGAGCCTGACATCCCTGTACACCAGACAGGTACAGGGGATTGCTGCCTCCATTTTAAATGATGACTCCCACCCTTTGCACTGCCACTTTCAGCTTCTTCCCTCCAGACAGAGGTTTGCTGTCGCAAAAAGTAAAACCCAGCGCTACAAAGACAGCTTTGTTCCTGCTGCTGTTAAAGAGTTGAACAAGATGTAACAATATATATTGCACATAATTTAGCTACCTATTTATTAATTTTATTTTATATTTACTTATTTTTGTAGGATTTTTATTTGGGTTCTAAATCTTTTATTGGGTTTTAGACTTTTGAGTTTTTAACCTCTTTGACTAGTCTTTAACTTTTTAATATGACCCTTCTCTCTTATCTCCTTGTTTTTTTCTCTTATCTCTTTGTCTTATGTCCTGATTGGTGGAGCCTTGAGTACTTTTGTCATGTTTATAGTCAGCTTCATGTGTGCCTGTGTTTGTGTCACCTGACTGCAAAACAAATCTACCTACGGGTACAAATAAAGTAACCTGAACCTGAACTTTCGGCCATGGACTGGAGCGTACTGCAAAGCGTGATTTACCCCAATCTGAAAACAAGTGATGTACATCGCCAACAGACGGGAGTGGAAGATGAACCTGCTACAAAAGACCAACAGACACAGACACCTGTGCGTGTGAAACGAGAGCAACCAACGGTATTCGTTAATGGAAGAATGTTGGCTAGTTGTGTTTGGGAGACGAAGGCGTCCCCATCTGGCAGGTGGTACTTCTGAGCCACCCGTCAGGTATCAACAGGTGACACCCCATCCAAGGACAAATTCAGTTGCAGTATTTCAATTCCAAATGTGGTGTGTTACGCTTACCTACAACAGCAGGGGTCAGAATGTTTGACGAGAAAGGCAAAAAGCTCAAGGCCCTTTTCATTTCCAGCCATACCACGAGAGATATGGTCATGGTGAAAAAAAACCTAGCTTTTCCAGATGACGCCACTCCCACGACCTCCCACACCTAACCCCACCCCTCCTAACGATTTTAAAAGAAGACTGCTGACCACCCATCTAGCCCCAAACCAAAATGGAGGCAAACCCACGTGTGACTCTCCAAGAGTGTTTTGAATGAGGCCCTTGGGAAGAATTATTGTCTTTGAAAATATCGAGCGAGGATGACCACCTGCCTTCACAAACACGCTCCCTGGAAACCGAGGGTCCTTCTCAACTGTCTTCACCCACCCTCCCTTCTGCAACAGAGCGGATCCGTTCTATGGATGCTGAAGAATACCCCGCTGACCCTTCACATGGTTCTTCCTCTACAGGCCTTGACATGGTTTTTGAGGAAGGTGACCCAATACACACAGCGGATCATCTACCTCCCGTGTTTCTGGATATAGTAAAATTTGGGTTGATAAAATTTCTGGATGTTTCCATCGGCAAATACGGAGAAGAAATATGCCGCAGTTGTCGGATCAACCACTCAGATCAAATCCACCATGATTGCCCGGTGGAGTCAGAGTATTTCTTTCTGACCCACTTTGAAGAGATCACAAAAAGACCGCGGAACAGGCGCTTCATTCCAGTGCTCCAGAGACTGACCGAATTAAACTGCATGTATACTTGTATACAGGTGTACGTCGGAATTACAGAGGCTTTCCTTCACAAACTTAGACATACACCACTCATCATCCCCAAGATTTCTGAGATTTCAGAAACACTGTTTGCGGGCGATGAGAAAATGGCTCATCATTTGCAAAGAGCCTGAGGACTATTGGCAAGGTCGTCTGGATGGTGAGAACTTTTTGGAGGAGGATTTTGTTTGCGATCCTGACAGCGAGAAGAGTTGTGATATGGATGGTGATACAGACTCTGATACTGATTCTGATGCAGAGTCGGAAAACACTGATGCTAAAATGTAATAAATGCTTTTTTTAAAATTAAATCTGCATGCTTTTACTTAAACTATCTTTGTTCCACAACCAATTGACTGCTGGGATGAAATCATTGCAACGTGTATCGCTGTATAATTTGCTTTTAGGTAGTGTTTTTTTCCCAACTCGAATGCATGGAGAATGTAGATGTGTGTGTAAAAAAAACGTATTTTACAATATTGGAGTTTTTTTTGTTTTTGTCTAACCTTTTACTGTGATTGTAAGAACAAAATAAATCTGTTCCATTTACTGAAGTATGTATTACTTCTATTTTTGGTCCAAATGATTCAAAAATGAAGAAACAGTTCAGAGTTTAGTCATGGTGAAGCAACGATATAACAAGTAGGAGGGTTGAATAAACGTGTGAAATTTGTAAATTTCAATTTGTGGAAAACAGTTTTTAAAACAGTTCCAGTCAACAGTTTATGTATATGTATATACACATACATACACATAAACAAATTGGATCACTGCATGGTCATGTTAACACCCAAGTATGTCCCCCTTGTGCAAAGGCAGCCTGCTTATACACGGACTGTGAGGAGGTGGACACAGGAGGCTGCTGATGCACTGCAGGACTGCTTTGAAACAATGGACTGGGGTGTACTCTGTGAACCACATGGGGTGGACATAGGCAATATGACTGATTGCATCACAGAATACATTATATTCTGTGAAGACATGGCCATGCCAGCTCAGACTGTACACTGCTTCTCCAACAACAGACCATGGGTCACCAGTGACCTGAAAGCATTCATGAACAAAAAGAAGAGAGCTTTTAGGGCTGGAGACAAGGAGAAGCTGAGGGGAGTGCAGCATGAGCTGAGAGAGATGCTGGGGAGGTGCAAGGACAATTATAGGAGGAAGTTAAAGAGAAACTCAGGCAAAACAACACTAAAGATGTGTGGGAGGGAATGAAACAAATAACTGGGTGCAAGGGGAGAGTCGGGCAGCCATCTGGGAGCCAGGAGAGAGCTGAGGAACTGAATCTGTTTTTTAATAGGTTCAACTCACAGTCTGTCACCTGAGCAACACAACCAGACCCCCACGCACCCCTCCCCACCCACCCTCCTGTGCAGAACCTCTCTCCATCTCTCCCCTCCTCCTCCTCAGGGGGCACCAGGACCCTCCCTCACTTCACGGTGACTACAGATCAGGTGGAGAAACAGCTGGAGAGACTCCGTCAGCGGAAGGCTTTGGGCCCTGATGGCATCTCTGCAAGGACCCTGAGGACCTGTGCCAACCAACTAGCTCCGGTACTGAAACGCCTGTACAACCTGAGCCTGAGTCTGGAGAGAGTACCGGTGCTGTGGAAGACATCCTGCCTGGCTCCTGTCCCCAAGAAGTCATCTCCATTGGATTTGAATGACTACCGACCAGTTGCCCTCACATCTCATGTGATTAAGGTCCTGGAGAGACTGGTCTTAGCCCACCTGAGGCCGCAGGTGAAGACGTGGCTGGACCCTCTGCAGTTTGCATATCAGCCGCATTTAGGAGTTGAAGATGCTGTCATCTACCTGCTGCAACAAGCCCATCTGCACCTGGATGGTGGAGGAGATACTGTGAGAATCCCTTTTTTTGATTTCTCCAGTGCCTTTAACACCACCCAGCCACTGCTGCTGGGTGAGAAGCTGCAGGTGATGGGGGTTGACAGCTCTGTGATCTCCTGGATTACTGACTACCTGACAGGCAGACCACAGTTTGTCTGGCTGGGCAATGTCTTGTCTGGAGTGGTGGCAAGTGATACGGGAGCTCCACAGGGGACTGTGCTCTCTCCTTTTCTCTTTACCTTATACATCACTGACTTTCAGTACAACACTGAGTCACGCCACCTGCAGAAATTCTCTGATGACTCAGCTGTTGTGGGGTGTATAAGAGGAGGAGAGGAGGGGGAGTACAGGGCACTGGTATATATATATATATATATATATATATATATATATATATACAGTATATATATATACATACACACACTACCGTTCAAAAGTTTGGGGTCACCCAGACAATTATTTTGTGTTTTCCATGAAAAGTCACACTTATTTACCACCATGAGTTGTAAAATGAATAGAAAATATAGTCAAGACATTGACAAGGTTAGAAATAATGATTTGTATTTGAAATAATAATTTTTTCCTTCAAACTTTGCTTTCGTCAAAGAATCCTCCATTTGCAGCAATTACAGCATTGCAGACCTAACATGATTGCAAAAGGGTTTTCTAATCATCCATTAGCCTTCTGACGCAATGAGCAAACACACTGTACCATTAGAACACTGGAGTGATAGTTGCTGGAAATGGGCCTCTATAGACCTATGTAGATATTACACCAAAAACCAGACATTTGCAGCTAGAATAGTCATTTACCACATTAGCTAACTAACTAACCTGCACTTATATAGCGCTTTTCTAGTCACAAAGACCACTCAAAGCGCTTTCACTAGTACTAACCCTCTATTCTAAGGGCCTATAGGAAACAGATATCTAGGGACAATTTAGAACAGCCAATTAACCTAACATGCATGTCTTTGGATTGTGGGAGGAAACCGGAGCCCCCGGAGTAAACCCATGCAGCACAGGGAGAACATGCAAACTCCACACAGAAAGGTTCCTGACCCCTGCCAGCCTGGGGATTTGAACCAGGAACCTTCTAGCTGTAAGGCAACAGTGCTAACCACTGCACCACTGTGCTGCCCAATGCAACACTCTATACAGTACATTAGCAATGTATAGAGTGTATTTCTGATTAGTTTAAAGTTATCTTCATTGATAAAATTTCTAAGTGACCCCAAACTTTTGAACGGTAGTGTGTATATACATACATATCTCTCTCTCTCTCTCTCTCTCTATATATATATATATATATATACGTATATATATATACACACACACACACACTACCACACACACACACACACACATATATATATATATATATATATATATATATATATATATTGTGGTAATGTGTAATTGACGAGGCAGGTTTGTCTCAAGGCAGTTTTATTACACATTCACCATCATCAACAAAGTTGAGAAAGAGAAACTCTCAGACATACTCGTCCCTTATATAACCAGGACTCTCACAGCTCTCAATTCACATCGCATTACCATCACAAATCACAATGCATTTCCCCTTTAATCCTTCAGCGTCCCCCTCTCCATCCTTGGCCCCCAAGGGGTCCTCGACACAGTCTCTAGGCACACAAAGGATCCTCCCAAGGCCGTCTCCTGCATAACAAGGGTTACACTTCACAGCTTCCTGTTATCTCCAAGGAGACCCTGTTCTTTGTTCTTATCTGAGATGTGAGGCATACAGTAATACACATATGTGGCTACACGATCCCCCCGCAAACATCTAAGATTGAACAACAGAATAACAGTCTGCATGTCATGATAGAATCATTACACATCAGCCCACATGCTGCTTGGGCCTCAGTCTTCTCCTGTATGTGCTGTAAACAGGATTCACCACCTCCGCGGCGCTGTCATGCTGGGGAGCTACTGTCTGGGGGTGAAAACCTTTTGTCAGTCCCTGTGGGTGTTCTGGGGAATCTCCCCGAGGGGGTCTACCACGTCGAGGAGCTCTGGCCAACAGCACTTGCTCGTCCACCACCACAAAAGCGGGTTTGAGTCTGTTTATGCCAACCTTTTCCCTCCTGCCCCCCAAATCTAGCAAAAAATGCTTGTCCCCTGTTTCCAACACTCTGAATGGTCCATCATAATGTGGTCGCAGCGGGGGGCGATGTGCATCATGTCTGACAAAAACAAACTCCGTGTTTTTCAAAGTTTTAGGCACAAAAACGCGCAGAAAACTGTGGTGAACGGTGCCGGGCAGCGTGCTCGATTCAATGCTACGCTGCAACAGCTGAGACGGGGAGCTATCCATCGCAAGATTATCTGGGAGAAACTCCCCGGGCAGCCGAAGTGGCTGCGCAAAAACGAGCTCAGCCGGGGAGGCTTCTAAGTCCTCTTTAGGTGCAGAACGCAACCCCAATAAAACCCACGGTAGTTTGTCTACCCAATTTGCATCCGTCAGTGACGCCCTGAGAGCCGCTTTCAATGACCTATGAAAACGTTTGCATAACCCATTAGCCTGCGGATTGTACGCGGTTGTGCGGTGAATCATTACACCCAGGCTGCGGGCCATTGCTGACCAAAGTTCGGAGACAAATTGAGGGCCTCTGTCGGACGTAATGTCCGACGGAACTCCAAAGCGCGCCACCCATGCTGTTAAAAAAGCGCGCGCCACCTCCTCGGCTGTGGTTGACGCCAGTGGAACCACTTCAGGCCAGCGTGTGGTGCGGTCCACCATTGTCAGAAGATGTGTGCACCCCTGTGACGGCGGAAGGGGGCCCACGAGGTCCACGTGAACATGATCAAACCTCTTAGCCGGGATGTGAAACGGCTCCAAAGGAGCTCTCGTGTGTCTGTGTACCTTGGCCCATTGAAACGCCATGAAGGCTGCTGCCCACTCCTTAACTTGTTTGTGAAGGTTCGGCCACACAAATTTCTCTCCTACCATTTTGACCGATGCGCGCACTCCCGGGTGCGCCAAAGCATGAATCAAGTCAAAAACGTGGTGGCGCCACGTGGCCGGTACCACGGGACGTGGTCGCCCAGTGGAGACATCGCAGATTAGGGGGGGCATATCGTCTTGAAGCACCCTGTTCTCCAGCCTTAACCCTGTTGGTCCAGACTGCAGCGCGCGCACATCCGCATCACTAACCTGCTCCGCGGCCATGGCTGCGTAATCTATCGCTGCACAGACTGGGGCTGCCACGGCGCGCGAGAGGCAGTCTGCCACCACATTCAGCTTACCCGCCACATGCTGAATATCGGTAGTAAACTCTGAGATGGCGGCCAGCTGTCTCTGCTGCCGGCCTGACCACGGTTCAGAAACCTTGGCCATCATGAATGTTAGCGGCTTGTGATCAACGAACGCGGTGAAACAGCATCCTTCCAGCCTGAACTGGAAGTGGCGAATGGCCAAGTGGAGGGCTAACAACTCCCTGCCGAACGCGCTGTATTTACGTTCACTATCGCGCAAAGTCCTGCTGAAAAAGATGAGCGGTTGCCAAGCCCCAGCTACATGCTGCTCCACGACCGCCCCTATGGCCACATCTGACGCGTCAGTAGTGAGCGCTATGCGGGCCGTTGGGTCCGGATGCGCCAACAATGCAGCGTTTGCCAGGGCTGCTTTGATCTCCGAGAATGCTCGCTCTCGCTCCGGGGACCATTCGATCTTATTTGCGGGTTTTTGTTTTTTGAGCGCGGCATACAGTGGTTGCATGAGCTGCGCTGCGCGGGGGGGGAAACGGTTATAAAAATTCACCATTCCCAAAAACTCCTGTAACGCCCTGATCGTTTGTGGGCAGGGAAAATCTGCTACCGCACGCACCTTGTCAGGCAGTGGAACCACTCCTTCGGGAGAGACGCGATGCCCCAAAAAATCAATCTGCGTCACCCCGAACTGACACTTTGCTGGGTTGATTATCAACCCGTGCTCTCCCAACCTCCGGAAAACTGCCGCGAGGTGGTTTTCGTGTTCATCTTCGGATGCGCTGGCTACCAAAATATCGTCCAAGTAGACAAACACGAAAGGGAGATCACGCAGCACCGCGTCCTTCATGCACTGAAACGTCTGTGCAGCCCCTTTAAGCCCGAATGGCATGCGTAAAAACTCGAAAAGGCCAAATGGAGTTATCACCGCTGTTCTGGGTATGTCCTCAGTGCACACTGGGACTTGGTGGTAACCGCGGACCAAGTCTATTTTAGAAAAAACGCGCGCCCCCGCCAAATGAACGGAAAAATCTTGGATATGTGGGATTGGGTAGTGGTCATGCGCTGTGGCGTTGTTTAATCTGCGGAAATCCCCGCAAGGTTGCCACGAGCCGTCAGCTTTCGGGACCAT
Organism: Pholidichthys leucotaenia; assembly: GCA_020510985.1. Lineage (NCBI taxonomy): Eukaryota > Metazoa > Chordata > Actinopteri > Cichliformes > Pholidichthyidae > Pholidichthys > Pholidichthys leucotaenia. Next base: position 252,656,768 of record CM035839.1, read on the forward strand.
GTGTAGCGGGGAAGCCCATGGGCTGTTCGAACGCCTGATGATGCCCAACCTCTCCAGTTTGGCGAATTCCTCGCGCGCAATGGCCAGTTTAGCTGCGTCCAAGAGCCGAGCTTTTGCAAAAACGGGTGGTCCGGTGGTGGTAATAAAATGTTCCACCCCGTGTTTAGCGACGGCTGCCGAGAATGTGGGGACCGTGAGTGCTGGAAACTGAGTGAGCAGTGTGTGGAACTTACCACTTGCAGCTGTGACGTTGGCTTGTGCTGTTGGCCGGGTCGCTCGGGCAAAGGTCTTAATCTCCGAGCCGTTCGCTGCTGCCACCCCGGGACCTCTGGAACCTGCCAGCCGGTCAGCATAGGAAGGTGTGATGAAACTCAACTGGGAGCCTGTGTCCACGAGGAAATGCCTCCCCGAGCGTGCGTCCATCATGTAGAGCAGCTTGTTCTCCTCCCCGAGGGTCGCAGCTGCTACCGACCCCGGTCCTGGCGTTTCCCGAGGGCTTGAACTGGCACGGTGGTATACATTTGCATGCCTTCTCTGCAAAGCGGCGATGGTAGAAACAGAGGGTGTCTGCTCCGCGATCCTTGGCCCTCGCTGCCACCGTCGTCGGTGGATCTGCTACCGCCGTCCCTGGCTCCCTGCCATCTCCGGCCGTCGCGCCGAACTCCATCGCTGCTGTGGTGGCTGCGCGCTGTTTGCTGGCGTTGAGAATCCGATGCGCCTCCCGGGCCAGCGCGCGGAAGTCCCGCTGGGCCAACAACGGCGAACTGGCCAGGGCCGCTCTCGTGGCTGACGGTAGGGTCCTGAGGAAAATATGGGTTAAGATGAAGTGGTCGTCGTCCGAGCCCTTCAACCTCAGCATCTTCTCCATCAGGTCAAAGGGCGTGCAGTCTCCCAAGTCGGTCAGCGCCAGGAGTCTCTCTGCTCTCTCCTCGACTGAGAGGGTGAAGTGCTGGATGAGTGCAGCCTTCAACGCGCCGTATTTGTCGCTGGCTGGCAGCTGCTCCAGGAGGCTTTCCACATGCTGAGCTGTGTGATTATCGAGCTTTGCAACCACATGGTAGAATTTTGTGTCATCTACCGTTATCCTCCGGAGGGCGAACTGTGCCTCAACCAAGTGGAACCAGGAGCACGGGTTATTCTGCCAAAAGTCCGGTAGCTGGACGGTAACGGCATAAGCTTGGCTGAGGGCTCCCGATGAGTCTGGCCCCGGGGAAACCTCTTCTTGCTGCATGCTACGTCTTGGGTCACCAGTGTGGTAATGTGTAATTGACGAGGCAAGTTTGTCTCAAGGCAGTTTTATTACACATTCACCATCATCAACAAAGTTGAGAAAGAGAAACTCTCAGACAAACTCGTCCCTTATATAACCAGGACTCTCACAGCTTACAATTCACATTGCATTACCATCACAAATCACAATGCATTTCCCCTTTAATCCCTCAGCGTCCCCCTCTCCGTCCTTGGCCCCCCAAGGGGTCCTCAACACAGTCTGTAGGCACACAAAGGATCCTCCCAAGGCCGTCTCCTGCATAACAAGGGTTACACTTAACAGCTTCCTGTTATCTCCAAGGAGACCCTGTTCTTTGTTCTTATCTGAGATGTGAGGCATACAGTAATACACGTGTGCCTACAATATATACTGTATATATACACACACACACACACACACACACACACACACACACACACACACACACACATATACATACATATATGCCAATGTCTGACCTGACGGTCAGATGCTACCGGATAACCATGAAAACTGGTACTACCTGTCTCATGGGTCGGCCAATGCCTGACCTGACCTTTTGTTAGGTCAGGCACTGGCTTGCTTGCTACCAGATAACCATGAAAACCGGTACTACCTGTCTCATGGGTCGGGCTGCTGGCGACTCAACTGGCATCCCCGCCCTTCCGAGGGCATGGAGGGTGAAACAGGGCATCCTGGCTGAACTAAAAACAATATCTGTCACAGGTCTGTGGTGGACCACTCCCAGTGACACAGGGTGAGACTGGACATCCTGGCAGATAAACACATCTGTCGCAAGGTCTGTGGTGGACTGTGCCAGTCGGTGCATTGTGACATTCACTACACAAAGAGCAGAGATAAACAAACCTATCATCTTGTCAGTCACTGCAACAGATACTGGAGTCAGTTTGTCTTGGCTTGTCCTTGCCACTGATATTACCTTTATCTGCCAAGAATGTGCTGCTAGTCCAGCAAAAGCTAGCAGTACTCAAATACTTTGCAAGCAGTTTCATGAAATGGTCAATCAGAAAGCAACTCATACTGGCTCGGATGCCGCCCGGGCTTACAAGGTCCGCGCTGATCTGTTCACACTCCGACAGGCAGCGAAAAGTAAGCTAGGAGCAGGAAGACAAAAGAAGAGGAAAACAGCAACCTTGTGTGTAGCAGAATGGAATGTACACATTCTGTTGGACAGAATAACATCACAGCGCCCAGAAAGACAGACCAAGCTTGTGGCCCTGGAAATGAACAGGTACAATGTAGACATAGCTGCACTTAGTGAAACAAGATTGCCTGGATATGACAGCTTGGAAGACCATGGGTACATCTTCTTTTGGAGTGGGAGATTAACTCAAGAAAGGAGAGAAGCAGGAGTGGGCTTTGCAGTTAGAAAGGAGATAGCAGCAATGCTTGATGGGGAACCGGTGCCAATCAATGACAGGATAATGACTATGAGACTCCCACTACAGCGGAAGATGTATGCCACACTCATCAGTGTATATGCCCCAACAACGACCAACACAGAGGAGGTGAAGGAAGAGTTCTACAGTGATTTAAGTGAGACTATCAGGCGTGTACCGACTGATGACAGGCTGATACTCGCTGGAGATTTTAATGCCAGAGTTGGTTCGGACACCGAGAAATGGAAAGGAGTGTTAGGCAGTCATGGAGTAGGCAAGTGCAATGTAAAGTGCTAATGGAGAACTTCTACTTGCACTACGTTCAGAGTACAACCTTGTGATAACCAACACTCTATTAAAGCACAAGGACACACACAAGAAGACATGGATGCACCCAAGATCCAAGCACTGGCACTTATTAGACTACATCATAGTCAGGCAGAGAGACAGAAGGGATGTATTGGACACCAGAGCAATGAGAGGCGCGGAGTGTGGCACTGATCATGTTATGCTGAGATCTAGATTAAGGATTTGCAGACGAAAACAGCACTGCAGGACAGGTGCGAAGCCACCACGGATGCTAAACACTAGTGCACTGAAAGGCCAAAAGAAGCAGGAAGAACTTACACAGGAAATGGATGAAAACTTGAAAGACTAGGACAGCAACAACTCAGAGAATGACATAGAAGAGAAATGGGCAACACTGAAGGATACGGTGTATCAGACTGCAAGTGATGTATTAGGCTACCCTGAGAGGAAACATCAAGATTGGTTTGATGAGCATGATGAACACCTGAAGAAACTACTAGAAATGAGGAATACAGCTAAGCAGGAAAACCTACAGTGTAACACAAGGTCGAAGAAGAAGAAATACTCAAAGGCTCAGAGTGAGCTACAGAAGTACACCAGAGAGATGATGTCCAACTGGTGGGATGAAAAAGCGGAGAAACTTCAAACTGCAGCAGACAGGAAGGACATGAAAACATTCTTCACAGGTTTGAGAGAAATCTACGGCCCTAAACCAAGAGGATTGATCCAGCTAAAGGCTATGGATGGTGAAACGGTTTTGCAGGAGAAAGACAAGATCCTGGACAGATTTGCAGACCACTTTGACCAACTACTAAACAACCCTGGAGATCTCACTGAAGAGGCTAAAGAAGCTCTAGTGCAGCGACCAGCTGTATCAAGTCTGGATGAACCACCGAATTTTGATAAACTAATGGTAGCTATCAGGACAACACAGGATGGTAAAGCTCCAGGAAGGGATGGAATTTCAGCAGAAGTGTGGAAATTTGGTGGTGTTCAGCTGACCAACTGCCTGCAAAAGCTCATCCAAGAGATATGGGATGCCCAGAAAGTACCTCAAGACTGGAAGGATGCAAGTATTGTGCCTTTGTTCAAGAAAGGTGACAGGAAGGATTGTGGAAATTACCGAGGTACAGTATATCACTACTAGCCACTGTTGGTAAGATTCTCTCACGTGTACTACTTAACAGACTCGGTGAACACATCTCGCAGAATGTACTACCGGAAACCCAGTGCGGCTTTAGAAGTGGAAGAAGCACAATGGACATGATTTTCTGCTTGAAAAAGGTTCAAGAAAAGTGTATCGAACAGAGCATGCCGCTTTATGTAGTCTTCATAGACTTCAGTAAAGCCTTCGATACTGTTTCGCGACAAGGATTTTGGCAGGTACTCAAGAAATATGGTTGTACAGAGAGGTTTGTCAGCCTGATCGAGGCACTCCATACAGGTATGCAAGCAAACGTGGCAATGAGTGGTTCAGTATCTAAAGACTTTTCAGTAAGCAACGGGGTGAAACAAGGGTGTGTGCTGGCACCTACACTCTTCTCGCTATATCTGGCAGACATGCTTGAGGTGGCCTTCAAAGACATTTCAGAAGGAGTATACATTCAAACAAGGAAAGAAGCAGACTTGTTCAATGTGGCACAGTTTAAAGCCAAGAGTAAGACATCGATAAAGATAGTAAGAGAAATGCTCTTTGCCGACGACAGTGCTCTAGTTGCACACAGCGTGGAAGATATGCAATCTTTAGTGGAGAAATTTGCAAGAGCAGCTAGCCAATTCAGCTTCCAAATCAACATCAAGAAGACAGAGTGCCTTTATCAACCACCAAAGTTCCAATTATCAACATCCCTACCAGAACATCACTATGCGGGGAAACCATAATGGATGACCGCAGAGGTGTGCTTGCTGCTTTCAGCCAGAGATGCAGCCTTCAGCGCGAAAGACAGGATCACCCTCCGCTCAGTCAGGTCTGCGCTCTCAAAGGGAATTAAGACGGCGAAGCGCACCTATGCGGAGAAAATCCAGGGACACCTCTGTGACACTAGGAACACCAAGCAGATGTGGCAGGGAGTTCGGACACTGATGGGCTATAAGTCTAGGAAGGGGGTCGATGATGATGACGCTTCACTTCCAGACAGGCTCAACGACTTCTTTGCACGTTTTGAAGCATCAAACTCGACAATCAGGGGGAGGGCTGGCCCATCCCCACCATCTGTCGGACCAGCTTTTACTATCAACACAGTGGACACACGGAGGACCCTAACCAGAGTCAACCCACGTAAAACTGCAGGTCCGGACAACATCCCGGGATGTGTGCTCCGAGACTGCACGAGCGAGTTGGCGGATGTACTGACTGACATTTATAACATCTCCCTGAGTCAGGCCATCGTTCCCAGATGCTTCAAGACCTCTATCATAGTACCGGTGACAAAGAAACCAGTTGTGTCCTGTCTGAATGACTATCGTCCTGTTGCACTGACACCAATTGTGATGAAGTATTTTGAACGGCTTGTCAAACCACACATTACAGCCTGCCTCCCTGCATCACACGACCCGCTCCAGTTTGCATATCGTTCAAACCGCTCCACGGAGGATGCTATAGTCACCACCCTGCACTCTGTCATCACCCACCTGGATCAGAAAGACACCTACGCCAGACTCCTGTACATTGATTTCAGTTCAGCATTCAACACCATTATTCCCCAGAGACTGATGGAGAAATTACTCCTCTTGGTCTGAACACCGCCACATGTCTCTGGATCCTGGATTTCCTGACTGAGAGACCTCAGTCTGTCTGGGTTGGAAACAACATCTCCAACTTTGTCATGCCGAGCATCGGATCCCCTATTTATTTATTTAGCGAATGCAAAGTCCTCAATCCAAGCAGTTGCCTCCTGGTTTGCTGTATGGAGGGTGTGTAATCCTCCTTCCAGTCTTTGGAGCGGGCAAGCCTCTATGATGTATTCCATTGTTTGCTCCTCTCCACATGCGCACAGTGTGCTAGGGCTAATGCCCCATCTGTGAAGGCTGGCCAAGCAGGGGCCATATCCAGTCCTGAAGTGATTGAGTGTAGACCACTGTCTCCTTGGGAGGTTGGTGCCCGGGACCTGTTGGTTGGGGTTTGTCACCAGGTGTTTGTTTGGGACCTCCTTGGTCTCCCATTCCTCTTGCCAAGCTGTCTGGATGGTGAAATCAGCTGGGGGAGGGTTTTTCCAAATCGGCCGTCTGGATGGAAGTCGGACAGTGGGTGGGGTGTAGATATTTGCATGGATTGGTAAGTGAGGAGAGTCTTTGGCTTTTTGAAGCATCCTTTGAGTTAGTGCTGCTCGCCGGATGTGTGTGTGTGTGGGGGCTATGTTTGACAGTACAGGGAGCCAGGGGAGTGGTGTTGAGCGGATTGTCCCAGTTATGGTTCTCGTGGTTGTGTTGAGCTGGGTGTCTACATGGTGTGTGTAGGATTGACCTGGACCAGACCGGGGCACAATATTCTGCTACAGAGTATGAAAAGGGCAAGTGCTGAGGTGCGCAGGGTGGAGGCTGCCGCCCCCCATTTTGCACCAGCGAGCTTGCAGAGCAGGTTGTTTCATGCCTTCACCTTAGCAGCCGTCCCCTTTAAATGTTCCTTGAAGGATAAGGTCCTGTCAAGGGTCACTCCAAGGTAGGTTGGATTTGAGGCATGCTTAAGCTTGAGTCCGCTCAGATGAATGTTTGGTTCTCTGGCAGCTTTTACGTTATGGAGATGGAATACACTGGAGACGGTTTTTGCTGGGCTTGGTTTTAGGTGCCAGGTTTTTCAGAACTGGTCCAGTTTGGCAAGATCTTTCGTGAGCACCCGTTCCAGTGACTCAAGTCTGGTGCTTGAGTGCCAAACAGATTCGTCTGCATAGATGAAGTTGCGGGATTTTGTAGTGGGCAGGTCGTTTATGTAGAGGTTGAACAGGGTTGAGCTAGAACTGAGCCTTGTGGGAGTCCGTTTTTCTGCGTTCTCCATGCGCTTGTGTTCTGACACCGAGGGGGACTCTGAACCTTTGGTCGGTCAGCAGGGTTTTTATAATTGCTGTTGCCCCAGGCAAGGGATCGCCTTTGTAAGTTTCAGGAGGGAGGCCTTTGTGCCAGAACCGTATCCATAGGCGGCTGTAAGATCGAGAAACACAGCCCCTGTCCTTCCGTCAGCTCTCGAGCATTTTTGATGAAGGGGTTGAGGGGCCAAGTACTTGTTCTCCTGTCTGCGGGCCTTAGCGGAAACCTGCTTGCAATCCACACTTAGAATTTCCTCTATTCCTGGGGAAATACGTTGCAGTATTAGGCGCTCCATGATTTTATAAGGAACGCTGAGTAGGGAGCTTGGGCGGTAGCTTGCTGGTAGTTTGTGGTCTTTGCCAGGTTTTGGTATGGCAATGACCTTTGCTGTCCGCCATTTCTTTGCGATCGAGTTTGTTTGTATGATCCTTGTGTAGAGTTGTGTCAACCAGGTTAGGGCTCGGGGGCCAAGATTTTTTCATGAATTCTGGGAAGATGTTGTCGTATCCTGCTGCCTTTCCACATTTCAGGCCCTGTAGGACTTTCTCCAGTTCAGCAGCCTCGAAGGGTTCAGGGTTCGTTTCCTCTACGGGCATTTTTTGGTGTGTTTTTTTTTAGCTCAGTTGTAACTGCTCTTCTGGTGTCTTTGTCTTAGGGTGCTTTGGCGATGGTCAGTAGGTGGGATGCAACTTGGTTGGGTGTGACAGATGCTCGGCTTTGGCTAGGGGGCTTCTGTGCAGCTCCTAGGTGACAGATGAGGCTCCAACATTTCCTGCTAGAGTGGATAAAGCTCCAGTCAGCAACTGTCTCCTCCCATTTCTTTCGCCAGGCTGTACTTAGCGATTCAATGAGATGGTCTGCTATCTCTGGGTCCCCTGATGTTTGATAGGATTGTAGGAGGGCAGCACTTTCTCTGTCCAGGCATGGGACATAGAGGGGTCGGTAGCCTCTGTGGGATTGCAGTGTGAGCAGCCTTGAAGATGCGCTGCAGAAGCGGTTTGTTAGCTTCATCTACAGTGATGGTGTGGAGTGGGATGGTAACAACGCACTCCAATCCAGGGTTTCACTGAATTCTTCCTGTTGGCTTTGCGGAAGTTCCAGCGCATCTTCCTTGGGCTGTTTATGACTGGAAGTTGTAGGCCAATGTGTACAAGCAGGGGCCGGTGTGTGGGCTGTGTGGAAATCATCAAGAATGAGGATCTGTGTAGGATATGGCATCCCATTCAAAGAGCTGACCCAGCACAGGTCAGGAGAATAGTCCTTCTTCCACCTAGCAGAGTGGAAGGTTCCTCTTTGTTTCGGGTTGTGTATCAGAGCGAGATCATTTCTAGATGCCCATTCTGAAAGTACCTCCCCGTCACTATCCACTGCTGGGTACCCCCAGTCAGGGCGATGGCTGTTAAAGTCCCCCACATAGATGGCAGGGTGGGGTGGGGTGGGTAAGACCTGCAGATCCCAGTTGGCACTAGGGGGCTTGTACACATTGACAATATGGAAGCCACCAATGGTTATGGTGTCTGAAAAATGTGTTGTTGTCAGGTGGTTTACTTCAACTATGTCAGAACGCACATAGGTGGCACGTCCATGTTTGGCATGTGGAACATAGCACAGGAGGTCAAAGCCATTGATGGTGTAGCGGCCAGTTTCCTCTGTGCCAATATGAGTCTCTTGGAGGCAGATTACATCAATCGAGTGTTGGAAGGCGAGGACTTCAATAAGGCTTCGCTTGGCTGCAGATAGGCCTTCAATGTTTAGTTGTAGTATGCGAAGGGCAGGTCCTACCGCAAGGTGCTCTCGGGGCTGTTTGCTTTCGGCTTTGGGACTGTGACTAGGATTCTTCTTTGACTTGGCACTGAGGCGTCGTCTCTTCAAATTTAGTCTGCTGGTAGGATCACTAGCTTCCCTGGGCAAGCCCTGGTACTGGCGGAGGGTGCGACGAGAACGGTGATCCATTGCCCTCCAGATCCGGATCCCCTCAAGGCTGCGTAATCAGTCCACTGTTGTTTACACTTCTAACACATGACTGTTCACGAGGGGAACCAGATTGTTAAGTTTGCAGACGACACCACGGTGGTGGGAATTATTCAGAGGGATGAGGAATCAATGTACAGGGAAGAAGTGAGAGGCCTGGAGGGCTGGTGCAGGGAGAACAATCTGGTGCTCAACGTGGACAAAACGAAGGAGATGATTATCGACTTCCGGCGGTCACAGCCTGAACACGTCCCCCTCAGCATCGGCGGCCGTTTAGTGGAGAGAGTGGAGAACATCAAGTTCCTCAAAGTGCAGATCTCGCAGGACCTGACCTGGAGCAAGAATTCCTTGGGGATCAGGAAGCGGGCCCAGCAGAGACTGCACTTCTTGAGGAAACTCAAACAGGCCTCTCTCCCCATCTGCATCCTCAGGACCTTCTACAGAGGTGTAGTGGAGAGTGTTCTGATGTACTGCATTGCTACATGGTACTCCAGCTGCAGTATGTCAGACAAAAAAGCCCTGCAGAGGATAGTTAAGGGAGCTGAGAGGGTAATTGGAGTCTCCCTCCCCTCTGTCCAAGAACTTTTTCAGAATCGTTGTAGGAGCAGGGCACTGAACATTGTCAAGGACCGTTCTCACCTTCTGCATAAACACTTTGAACTTCTGCCATCTGGCAAACAATTACAGAGCATCAGAGGCAGAACCACCAGACTGATCAACAGCTTCCTTCCACAAGCTGTTAGGATGCTGAACAGTTGATCCGGAATCTCTCATATACACTACCGCACCTACGGACATTATGTACATTATTTGTATATTATAGTTAGTTAGTTTTTCAAGTATGTCTCAGGGATGTGTGAATGGATGTGGTGGGGTGGGGGGGTGAAGATATGTGTGAGTGTGTCTTAAATCATGTTCTTTTACTTATATGGATGCCGAGAGAAACGCAATTTCATCTTACCTGCACTACAGTTGTATGTACAGCAATATGACAATAAAGGTTGATTACCTCCGCCAAGGAGGTTATGTTTTCATCGGCATTGGTTTGTCTGTCTGTCTGTTTGTTTGTTTGTTAGCAAGATAACTCAAAAAGTTATGGACGGATTTTCATTAAATTTTCAGACATTGTCAGAAATGGGGTATCCTACAGATGATTAGATTTTGGTGATGATCTGAGAGTGCATACCTCCACCAAGGGCTTTGTTTGTATTTGTGCAGCAGGATTACACAAAAACTATTGCATGGATTTGGATGAAATTTTTACGAGAGGTGGTTCTTGGGCTAGAGAGGAGCCCATTATATTTTGGTGATGATCTGAGAATGCATACCTCAGCCAAGGCTCTTATCTTCTCACAGTGTGTTAGCAACAACACTCCAAAACGGATGGACAGACTTTGATGCAATTTTCACCACAAGTGGCTATAGGCCTACACACAAATCCATTACATTTTGGAGGTGATCCATGACAAACGGAAGGAGCCTTGGCGGAGGTATGCGCTCTATGAGTGCTTTTCTAGTTTGATTTGATTTGATTTGAGAAGAGATCAGCATTGGTACAGAGCCACTAGTCAAGTGCAAAACTTTCAAGTATCTAGGGAGTACTGTTAAAGAGAATGCTAGACTGGAGGATGAACTGTCTCTCAGAATTGGAAGAGCGAGTGCTGTGTTTGGAAACTTGAGGGAGAGACTGTGGAACAATCGACATGTGTCAATCCGTGTGAAATGCAAAGTGTACAGAGCGACAGTACTGGCTACTCTATTGTACGGTGCTGAAACTTGGACTGTCTACAGAGTGCAGGTGAAGAAACTCCACGCGTACATGATGAGACACCTTCAAGCCATAATGAACATCTCATGGAAAGTCAAGATAACCAACATAGAAATGTTGAAACGAGTTGGTTTACCATCAATGGAGGACATGCTAATACAGATGAACCTGAGATGGCTTGGACATGTTGAGAGGGTGGACCACCAGCGTCTCCCTCGGCAGTTACTCTACTCACAGTTATGCAAGGGCAAACGCAATCAGGGTAGACCAAGGCTCAGATTTAAAGACACTGTAAAAAGAAACTTGAAGAAGTTGGACATAGACAGGAGTTCCTGGCAGTGGAAGGCTAAGGACAGAGCTGTGTGGAGGAATCTGATCAGACCTAAATGAAACAGTCATTGTCGCCCACAACAGACTGCTATGATGATGATGATGATGATGATGATGATGATGATGATGATGATGATGTAGTATACACACACATACGTATATGTATATACACACACATATATACATATACAGTATATGTATATATGTGTGTGTTCTACAGAGTAGAACTGCTGCTCGTCCACATTGAAAGGAGTCAGTTGAGGTGGTATGGGCATCTGATTAGGACGCCTCCTGGAAGCCTCCCACTTGAGGTGTTTCAGGCATGCCCCACTGGGAGGAGACCCCAGGGCATACCCAGGACTCTGTGTGGAGAGACTATGTCTCCCAGCTGGTCTGGGAACGCCTTGGTATCCTCTCTGAAGAGCTGGAGCAGGTGGCTGGGGAGAGGGAAGTCTGGGCTTCTCTGCTTGAACTGCTGCCTCTGCGACCCGGACTTCCGGAAAAGCGGTAGAAGATGGATGGATGGATGTATATATATACACACATATACATACACACATATATATACACACATATACAGATATACAGACGATAGTCCAGTACAATCGCTAGTCCAGCTTACTCAGATTAAAAAGTGTTCCTTTAATCTGAATAAACTGGACTAGCCTGCCACAATTTCAATATCCAGCTTATTTTTTCCCAATAAAATCTGATGCGTTTTCAAAGTGTTCCCTTTATTTTTTTGAGCAGTATATATATATATATATATATATATATATATATACACACATACAGTATATACTGTATATAGACATTTGGCAGTATATATGTATACATATATATAGACATTTGCCAGTATATATATGTAATGTGTGTGTGTATATATATATATATACACACACACACACAGAGTTATGTCTGGATTAATGGGACAGTGCAGGCAGGAGTTGCACTGAACCCAAACTTTATTACAAGACACCAACATGGTACACGATGGTACACGTGTCGGGGTGAGGTAGCTAACAAGTTAACGTTTGGCTGCTACAGGCTGTGGTCTGCTTGGAGGCTGAGGGCTATAAAGGACGACTCCTGCCAACAGTGGCTCTCAGTAGGCACGGCGTGATGATGTCACCCTGCCTGCGTCCTAACGTCTGTGCTGCTTGTCTGCCAAATGTCTATATCTAACATCTACCTCTCACCTGAAAAAAAAACAAAACTTTACCGGCATGCTGAACCTAGATCTCACAGCAGCTCTCAGGTTTTGTTTTTTTTTTTTACATTACACTCACATTATGAACCCTTTATTTCACAGCAACCTCTTTTTTTTTTTTAAGACACAGAACCTGGGCTGCCGGGTAAACCATCGGCAGACCCTACATGACTGTGTGGATTATTCTGCCAATTTGAAGCAGTCGTGCTCTGCTGAACAGTTCCAAATGCAGTCACTGCTGAGATTACAGGTTGGGGCCCCCTGAAAAACTCATGGGCGAGGCCCTGGAGGCGCTGAGCGTGGCGGGTCTGGTGGTCCTGCTGTAAAGTCCCGGTCCTGGCTGAATTGGCTCCTGGGCAGCTGTTTTCACCCTTCGCAGATGGCTGGCGTGCCATCTTGAGCCATCAGCCAGCTGGAAAGTGGCTGGCCCTAACTGTGTGGTGATTCTCATCTGTGGTGACAAGACCCCTTGTGGGTCCAGGTGTCCGGTTCATCAGAACCAAACCCAATCCAGCACTGCGAGCGGCGAGTGGTTCTGCAGCACACTGCATTGCTGTTTTGGCGATATGTCGTCTATATCGGTGGCAGGATGTGCCTCCGGTTGGCGCCATCCCACTGGATCCTGCTCGGCCACGAACTCTCCATCCTGCTGCCCCACTGTGGCTCCTTGTTGTCGATGCCAGGTGCTGATACTGAATGAGTCCAGTGTCTGCCTTTCCTTCCCGCTGTCCTCTCTCTGTGGTTTCAAACTCAGAGTGGCTGTGTCCCCATCCGGGTGCGTCGCACTCCTAACATCAGCATTCCAACAGAGCCCAAGGTTGTCACAGATGGTAAAACCTAGTTCATAAAACAGGTCACAACCCAGGATATTATCCCTGTGTGTAGCCACCTGGAAAACGAATGCTGGGAGGACTCTTGACCTGTAGCAAACCGTCAGCGACACGGTCCCTACCAAGATGATGCATGTGTGCCTGTAGCCATATAACTCCGCTGGATTCTTCTCAGGATGGTTCGGGAAGAATCTCTTAACTGAAACCCAATTCAGTACTGACCTCACGGCAGTGGTGTCCAGCAGCAACAGCAAGTTGACGTCGTTCAGCTTCACCGTGCACCACACTTTTCCTTAAAAATGAGCTATTATTTTCAGTGTCACTGATAAATTGTTTGTACTGTTGACTTTTTTCTCACCGGCATCTTAATAGACAAAATAGAAAGCAAACACACACACACACACATACACACTGTATATATATATATATATATATATATATATATATATATATTGTGAAAAATACGGTGCGTTGCGAAGCGAGGCCAGAGCTTCAATTTGTCAATTAGTCCATTTTATTTATAACTCACAAGTAAATAGTCCAGACATCCGACACAATTCTTCAAGCTTTTTCTTCACAGCAATGATCGACGATCTCTTTGATATCTCTCAGTGAATTCAACTACCACTACCCTGTCACAATCATCACACCTGTTTTATACTAACAGCAATAATTAGGGCTGATTAGCCCCTACCATAATCCCAGGCAAAACAACAAATCTTCCATCATTTACACATACCCACTAATTCTAAAATACATAAATATTTTCCCCACTATACAATATAAATAACATAATAAATAACAATCAATGACAACAATAATAATATAAATAGTCCAATAAATAGTTCAAAACCCTTATTTACAAAACTAAACCACCCCTCTAACTTACCATAGATGTTTCCTTCCTGCTGGTGTCCTATAAAAGGCCTTCAACTCCCTAAAGGAGTCTTTTGCCTGGACACCCACAGGAAGCATATTGGCAAAGGTATGTGCAATAACTTATCATCCATTATTTTACCCAAATACTTAACCATACAATTATCTCCCAAGGCATTCAAATTAAACAAAGACAGATCCCAAATAAATGTGTGTACTTTAACAAATAATAACATTTACCATTACAAATATAACATAATCACACAAACAATAAGTCATAATAGTGGTGACATCCCATCGTCACATTTCCTCCCCCCTTTCCCAAGAGTACAGTACTCTAGGAGTCATGTACTCGTGAGAGGCTATCAGCCACAAGGTTGGTTTTCCCTACCACATACCGAACAGTAAAATTATATGGTTGAAGGTGACATGTTTTGGGACCCAGGAGACAGACACTGACACGAGCAGATAGTGACAATAATCTTTATTTAATCGTGAGTGAGTGTAATGCGAGTGTGAGTGCGAGAATGTCGTTCTGGTCACTGGAGCTGAGCGACCTGGACGGAGACCCGGCAACCCTGGAACAGATAAGCAGAGACAAATTACTAATGCTCCACACTAGCAGAGAGCTGCAGATAACAAGGCTTACTTGAGAGCAGCACTGGCTTCGCTCTGCTGAGTTCCAGCGGCCGGGCAGCGTGGAGGTGAAGGCGTCCGTGACCGTGCTGGGGTTCCAACCCGTGGCTGTGACAATGACAGTCCTGACGATGACACCGGCTGTGACTCCACAGACCGGGATGACGATGATCCTGACGATGACACCGGCTGTGACTCCACAGACCGGAATAACGATGATGCAGATGATGATGCAGACAAAGACGAGGTTAGTGACTCCACAGACAGTGGCAATGATGACACAGCTGATGCTGATGACAGTGATTCCACCGATAACGTTGGCCAATACTCCTGTAACTGATACAATAACAGTTCTGGTAATTGAGGAGCAAGACGTACCGGTAGGCGTGGTGGTAGCAAGCCGCTACGAAGACGTGATGGCATTACCCCGTCAGCTGGGGACGCAGGTCCGCCGCCAAGGTGGTCCACCTGTGCACAGGGGTAAAGGTTTGGCGTTGAGTAGCAAATGGTGCGCTTACTTGCTTGACGCTGGGAAGAGTTCCTGGATGCAGCAAGTGAAGCTCTTGACGAGACAAACGAGGTTCCAGACGAGACAGACAAAGTTCCTGACGAGACAGACAAAGTTCCAGACGAGACAAGAGATATTCTTGACGAGACCAGAGAGCGGAGTGCAGGTTCATTCTCCGTTGAGGAAGACAGACGACTCCGTGCCGGGCTGTCAGTGACACTGGCTTTTAACAGCCGTTGATTCACACCTGTTGGTCTGTGCGCAGCTGGGGCTAATGACACTAATGACAGCCCAGAGGCCGCCATGACAGTACTCCCCCCCTCTAGCAGTGCCTCCAGGCATCTGCCCAATCCTACCTGGATTCGCCCGATGAAAATCGCGAATCAGCTGTTTATCCAAGATCAACGCTGGGCGAATCCAAGAACGATCCTCCGGTCCAAAGCCCTCCCAGTCCACCAAATATTGAAGACCACGGCCCCGCCTGCGGACATCCAGGATAGCAGTCACCCCCCAGGCCGGATGGCCATCGATCATCCTCGGGGGCGCGGGAGTCGCTGGAGCAGGACACAGGGGATCCGAGACGTATGGTTTGACCTGGGAGACATGAAAGGTAGGGCAGATACGCATCGAAGAGGGGAGAGACAAGCGCACAGACACAGGGTTAATAATACGATTGATGGTGTAAGGACCAATGAAGCGCTTAGTGAGCTTCCGCTTTTCGGCCGGTACACCAATATTCCGGGTTGACAACCAGACCTTCTGACCCACCTTATAGTCCGGGGTGGGTCTCCTATGCCGGTTGGCCACCTGGATATTGCGTTTGGTAGTCTTCAGCAAGGCTTGGCGGGCGAGGAGCCAAACTCGCCGGCAGCGCTTGATGTGTGCCTGGACTGAAGGAACCGCTACCTCCTTTTCCTCCTCCGGGAACAGCGGAGGGTCAAATCCGAAAGATGCATTAAACGGAGAGACGCCCGTAGCCGTGGAAATCGTGGCGTTGTGAGCGTACTCAATCCATGGAAGGAACTTGCTCCAGGAGGATGAGCAGGAGGAGATGACACAGCGTAAGGCGGCCTCCAGCTCCTGATTAGCCAGCTCACACTGGCCATTGCTCTGAGGGTGATAACCAGAGGAGAGGCTGGCTGTGGCTCCCAGTGCCGCACAGAAGGCCTTCCAAACCTGTGATACAAACTGAGGTCCCCGATCTGACACAATGTCAGCAGGGATGCCATGAAGACGGACCACATGTTGTACAAGAAGATCCGCAGTTTCCAGAGCCGAAGGCAAACCCCGAAGTGGCACAAAATGGGCTGCCTTCGAAAACCGATCCACGATGGTCAAAACCGTGGTGTAGTCATCTGAAATAGGCAAACCAGTCACAAAGTCCATAGCTACGTGAGACCAGGGGCGTGAAGGAACCGGCAAAGGGTGTAGCAAACCCACCGGGGGAGATGACGTCGTCTTCCCAGTGGCGCACTGAGCGCAAGCCCGGATGTAATTAACAACGTCCTTCTGTAACCCTGGCCACCAGAAGGTCCTTTGGAGAAGATCCACGGTCCGACCCACTCCAGGATGGCAAGCCAACTTGGAAGCGTGACCCCACTCAATCACCTTGCCCCGGATAGCGCGTGGAACAAACAAGCGGCCCGGGCCCGCCCCCCCCACCCCCCCCCGGGATCCGGCTCGGTCTTCTGAGCCTGGCGAACCGTCTTGCAGATTCCCCAGGACAGGGCGCCCACGACGCAGGAAGGCGGCAGGATAGGGGTCTCCTGGTCCTCAGAGGATGGTGTGTCAAATTGCCGTGAGAGAGCATCCGGCTTACCGTTCTTACTTCCCGGCCGGTACGTGATGGAGAAGTTAAAACGGCCGAAGAAGAGGGACCAGCGAGCCTGGCGTGCATTCAGGCGCTTCGCCGTCCTAAGGTACTCCAGGTTGCGATGATCCGTCCAAACCACAAACGGCTGAGCAGCCCCCTCCAGCCAATGTCTCCATTCCTCCAAGGCGAGTTTTACTGCCAGTAACTCCCTGTCTCCGATGCTGTAATTCCTCTCTGCAGGAGTGAGACGGTGAGAGAAATAAGCACAAGGGCGAATCTTACCGTCCTCAGGAGAACGTTGGGAGAGTACCGCTCCAACTCCCGAATCAGAAGCATCCACCTCCACCAAGCATTGCAGCTTCGGATCCACCTGAGTAAGGACTCGGGCCGAGGCGAACTCCCTCTTGAGTCTTTCAAACGCTTCAGCTGCCTCCTTACTCCAACAAAACGAGATCTTAGGGGAGGTGAGAGCAGTCAGGGGACGGGTAATATTGCCAAAATTAGGTACGAACCTCCTATAGAAATTAGCAAACCCCAGGAAACCTTGAAGCTGCTTTCTGGAGGTGGGTGCAGGCCAATCCACAACCGCCTTGACCTTGGCTGGGTCAGGGAGCACCTGGTTCCGAGCTATAATAAACCCAAGGAAGGAGGTTTGATCAGTGTGGAACTCACATTTTTCAGCCTTGACGAAAAGTTGATTCTCCAGGAGGCGCTGCAGTACCCTGCGCACATGCACTCGATGTTCCTCTAGTGTGCGGGAGAAAATGAGAATATCATTGAGATAAACAAAAACAAACGAGTTCAGAAAATCCCGTAGCACATCATTTATCAGTCGTTGGAAGACGGCTGGAGCGTTAGTTAACTCAAACGGCATTACCAGGTACTCAAAATGTCCGCTGGGGGTCCGAAAAGCCGTCTTCCACTCATCTCCTTCCCTTATGCGCGCTAGATGGTAGGCATTCCTAAGGTCCAGTTTAGTAAACCAGGACGCCCCCTGGAGGGAGTCAAAAGCAGTGTTCATCAGAGGCAAGGTATATTTGTCTTTTACCGTTATTTCATTCAGTCCCCGGAAATCGATACAGGGGCGTAGAGAACCGTCTTTCTTCCCAACAAAAAAAAATCCGGCTCCCACTGCCGAAGACGACGGGCGGATGATACCAGAGGCCAAGGACTCCTTAATGTATGTGTCCATAGCCTCGCGCTCCGGGGCTGACAGGCTGTACAGGCGGCTAGCAGGAAGAGGGGCCCCAGCCTTTAGGTTGATCGCGCAGTCATAAGGGCGATGAGGGGGTAAGGACAAAGCCCGAGACTTGCTAAATACTAGCCCCAAATCGTGATAGACCTCTGGCACTTTGGACAAGTCCGGTGGAGATGAATCAGGCAGAGGCACCTTGACGGATGGGGCGCATGCCGCCGATTGGAGGCAGGCACTAAGGCAGAACGTACTCCATGCCGTTACTCTCCCAGCTTGCCAGTCAATGGTGGGGTTATGTAGGCGCAGCCAGGGGTACCCCAAAATAACGGGCGAAGAAGAAACGGGCAGTACTAGAAACTGAATCTCCTCCCTGTGATTTCCTGATACAATAACTGACACGGGAACCGTCTGATGAGCAATGGTGGTCAAAGACGCTTTAGACAAGGTGATCAGTTTGACAGGGGGATCTAGAGTCTGACAGTTAAGGCCCATCCGGGTTGCCAGGTCTCTAGAAATAAAATTTTGCTCAGCTCCAGAATCTACTAACGCCAATGTGGAGTGTTCTGTATGTAAATGGATGAGTCTAAGAGGTAATCGACAACAAGTGAGGGGTTCTTCTGAATTATTGCCCGTGAATCCCCCTACTGCGATCCACGGGCCTTTCCCTTTTAACTTATTTGGACATTCAAAAACCCCATGTGACTCTTTCCCACAGTAGAAACAAAGGCCCAGATCCCTGCGGCGTTGTTTCTCAGCTGCTGACACTTTAGACTGGCCAATGATCATAGCTTCCTGAACCGGAAGTTCCTCTGACGCGGGTAGAGTGAGAGGAGGAGAGTTGGGGAGGCGAGGGCGGGGTTTAACCGAACGGGAAGTAGAGCGCCATTCAGCCGCCCGCTCCCTTAATCTGCTATCAAGACTAACCGCTAGGGCAATCAAATCCCGCAAATTATCCGGTTTGTCCCGTGCCGCTAACTCATCCTTTAACTCCTCGTTAAGACTACGTAGGAAAATACCACATAATGATGGCTCCCCCCACCCAATCTCTGCAGCCAGGACCCGGAAGTCAATAGCGTAATCAGCAGCTGATCTTTTTCCCTGTTGTAAGCTCAGAAACCGTTCTGTCAACACCTCACCTCTATCCGTATGATCAAACACAGACAAAAATTCATTCACAAACTCCTGGTAAGTAAGCAAGGAATAGCTTGGTTTTGCCATTATAGAATACGCCCAATCCAAAGCTCTTCCTGCTAACAAATTTATGACGTAGCCAATCCGGCTAGAATCAAGAGTGAAATCCCCCGGAACACGAAGAAAAACTGACTCACACTGTAATATGAATCCACGAGCTTCCCCGAGTTTTCCGCTGAACCGGGCAGGGGTGGGAATAGGGGTGAGGCGAGAAGACGAGGAGATGTTAGCTTGACCAGATGCTAAGCCCACAGAGGCAGAACTGTCTACGGTGGGGGGAAACGTCTGGTGTCCCTCCAGACGATCCAGCCGACCATTTTTTGCAGTTAAGTGATTTAAGACTACTGTCTGTTGGTGTGCAAATAAATCTACCCGGGCGCTAAGAGTGTTGATTTGGCGCGACAGTGAACTGTCCGCTGGGTCTTCGTGACGGAGTCGTACTGACATGTTTTGGGACCCAGGAGACAGACACTGACACGAGCAGATAGTGACAATAATCTTTATTTAATCGTGAGTGAGTGTAATGCGAGTGTGAGTGCGAGAATGTCGTTCTGGTCACTGGAGCTGAGCGACCTGGACGGAGACCCGGCAACCCTGGAACAGATAAGCAGAGACAAATTACTAATGCTCCACACTAGCAGAGAGCTGCAGATAACAAGGCTTACTTGAGAGCAGCACTGGCTTCGCTCTGCTGAGTTCCAGCGGCCGGGCAGCGTGGAGGTGAAGGCGTCCGTGACCGTGCTGGGGTTCCAACCCGTGGCTGTGACAATGACAGTCCTGACGATGACACCGGCTGTGACTCCACAGACCAGGATGACGATGATCCTGACGATGACGCCGGCTGTGACTCCACAGACCGGAATAACGATGATACAGATGATGATGCAGACAAAGACGAGGTTAGTGACTCCACAGACAGTGGCAATGATGACACAGCTGATGCTGATGACAGTGATTCCACCGATAACGTTGGCCAATACTCCTGTAACTGATACAATAACAGTTCTGGTAATTGAGGAGCAAGACGTACCGGTAGGTGTGGTGGTAGCGAGCCGCTACGAAGACGTGATGGCGTTACCCCGTCAGCTGGGGACGCAGGTCCGCCGCCAAGGTGGTCCACCTGTGCACAGGGGTAAAGGTTTGGCGTTGAGTAGCAAATGGTGCGCTTACTTGCTTGACGCTGGGAAGAGTTCCTGGATGCAGCAAGTGAAGCTCTTGACGAGACAAACGAGGTTCCAGACGAGACAGACAAAGTTCCTGACGAGACAGACAGTTCTTGACGAGACAGACAAAGTTCCAGACGAGACAAGAGATATTCTTGACGAGACCAGAGAGCGGAGTGCAGGTTCATTCTCCGTTGAGGAAGACAGATGACTCCGTGCCGGGCTGTCAGCGACACTGGCTTTTAACAGCCGTTGATTCACACCTGTTGGTCTGTGCGCAGCTGGGGCTAATGACACTAATGATGGCCCAGAGGCCGCCATGACAGAAGGGACACATACCACCCTGTGAGACGACTGTTTATGTCCTTCATTCTGTCCAACCACTGTAGGGCCAATATAAAATGACGCCCTAGTAAATAATACTTAAGGGACCCTATTGCCCATTTCATGGCAAGACATTCCTTTTCTACCGTAGAATATCTTGTCTCCCGGTCCAACAACTTACGGCTCAAGAACAGTACTGGGTGTCTCTCTCCCTTCTCCTCCTGGAGAAGTACTGCTCCAATGCCAACCCCTGAAGCATCAGTCTGTAAAATGAATGGGCAAGCAAAGTCTGGGCTGTAGAGAACCTTCTCCCCAGAAATAGCCCTCTTCAGATCCTCAAACGCTCTGTCACACTCCTCTGTCCATTTTACCTTATTTGGCGCTGAAGCCTTAGTGAGGTCAGTTAACACTGCTGCTCTTTCAGCAAAGTGGGGGATGACCTTGCTATACCATCCCACCATTCCCAAGAATGATCACACTTAGTGGTGGGTACAGGGTAGGTCCGAATGGCATCCACTTTACCTACTCGTGGTCTAATGACCCCCTGACCAACCACGTGTCCCAGGTACTCCACCTGCTGCTGTCCGAACGCACATTTGCGTGGGTTGATTGTTAGTCCTGCCTTCTTAATCAACTGAAGGACCTGCCTAAGGTGTACCAAATGTTCTTCCCAGGTCTGACTATAGATGACCACGTCATCCAAATAGGCAGCCGCAACCCTTCTTAAAACTTGGTCCATAAGCCGCTGAAAAGTTGCAGGTGCCCCCTGAAGGCCAAATGGCATGACCCTAAAATGGAAACTGCAATAAGGTGTTTTAAAGGCTGTAAGTTCCCTTGTTTCTGGTGCCAATGCCACCTGCCAATACCCCTTACATAGGTCCAAAGTAGAAATAAACCTAGCCCTGCCCACTTTCTCTAACAGTTCATCAATCCGGGCATGGGGTATGACTCAAACTTAGACACTGAATTGAGATATCTAAAGTCAATACAGAATCTCAAAGAGCCGTCCTTTTTGGGTACCAGCACAATCG
Organism: Pholidichthys leucotaenia; assembly: GCA_020510985.1. Lineage (NCBI taxonomy): Eukaryota > Metazoa > Chordata > Actinopteri > Cichliformes > Pholidichthyidae > Pholidichthys > Pholidichthys leucotaenia. The sequence continues at coordinate 252,678,592 of CM035839.1, forward strand.
GGCTACACCACTCGCTGGCTGACTCCTCAATCACTCCCAGCTGCAACATCAAATCAATTTCATGCTTCATTTTTGGTACCAATCGTTCTGGGATCCTATATGATTTTCTACGTGGAACAGCTTCCTCTTTCAAATGAACCTTATGATGTAACAATGTAGTGAAACCAGGTCTCTCTTGAAACAAATCTGGATCCAACAATGTCTCTAACTTTTTCCACTGATCCACCTGCAAATGAGACAGTTGAAATGAACAAGGCTCTGACACATTTGTGGGAAAGGATTGTTCCTTCTCCTCATCCACCTCTGTCGCACAGATCAAGAGATGCTCTGTCTCCTGAAGAGCAGGTTGCTGCTGCTGATGGCCAGGCTGCTGAAACTCTTTCAATAAGTTAATATGGAAGGTCTGACATTTCATCTTCCTGTCAGGCATATACTGTATAGTTCATATGTCACTGAACTTAGTTTTTTAGAAATTTCATGTGGCCCCTGCCATCGAGCCAACAGCTTACTGTCACACGAGGGCAGCAATAACAAAACTTGTTGTCCTGGGTGAAAAACCCTTTTTCTGGCCTTCTTGTCATACCAAGTTTTTTGTTTGGCCTGCGCCGTCCTCATGTGTTCCTGAGCCAAAGCAGTCATTCGATCCAGTTTTTCTCTCATTTTAATCACATAAGAGACCACATTGTCCTGATCACTCGGTGGACTCTCCCAGTGCTCTTTTAATAAGTCCAGTGGGCCCCTCACCTGACGGCCATAAAGCAGTTCGAAAGGTGAGAACCCTGTTGAAGCCTGGGGCACCTCCCGGTAAGCAAACAGTAAATAGGGTACCCACTGATCCCAATCTGAGCCCGTTTCAGAAACAAATTTCCGCAGCATATTTTTAAGAGTCTGATTGAATCGCTCCACTAGTTCATCAGTCTGAGGGTGATAAGGGGTAGTCTTAATGCCCTTAATCCCCAACAGCTTATACACTTGCTGCAACAGTTTTGACAAAAAAATTGTTCCGCAGTCTGTTAGAACTTCTCTGGGTATGCCTACCCTTGAAAACAACTGGATAAGGCAGTGGGCAACCTGCCTAGCCTTGATAGATTTCAGGGGAAAGGCTTCTGGGTACCGAGTAGCGTAGTCACAAATTACTAGAATGTATTTATTACCAGAGGAGCTTCTCTCTAGGGGGCCAACTACATCCATCCCTATTCTATCAAAAGGTGTTCCAATGATTGGCAATGGTTGTAGTTGGGCACGGGCTACTCCCCTAGATGATGTAATCTGACATACTGAGCATGTCGTGCAGAAGTCCTTTACCTGGATATACATTCCCGGCCACACAAACCTTCTAGCAATTCTCTGCAGAGTTTTTTTGAAATGCTAGATGACCTACCCAAGGAATAACATGTCCCAGTTCCATAATTTTTGGTGTGAGGTCCTGTGGCAAAGCTATGGCCATAACTTCACCTTGTTGCTGGTACAAAATGCCCTTTTTTATGACATACATGGCCTCAGCCAAACAATCCATTCTACCCTGTTTCACACCCTCAATCTCCGAGACTTTATCAAACCAAGGTTTAAGTGTTGGGTCAGCCTTCTGCAATGTAGCTATGTCAGGAGGGATGTCAAACTCTACTGACTGGCTTAATTGTGGTATTTCTTCACCCAGGTTCTTTACAGAAGCTAACGCCTTATCTCTTCTCTTCTGACCCTTGGATTTGGGTTGCTTAATAGGGCCTGCCTCTATCTCAGAATCATAGAATGGTAACTCCTGAAGAGTATTGGCAGCCCTCTGTGCTCTCTGTGCCCTGGTTGTCACTATACTACAATTTTTAACCACAGGTGTGTTTACTCTCTGCTCAACAGCACCACCTGCCTGTCTCTCCTCCGTTTGTTCCTCTCTGACCTGTTGTATGATGTCCAACAGAGTTGGAACATCGTTGCCAAGAATAACGGGATATGGCAAATCAGGCACAAGAGCTACAGGAAGGAGATAAGTTTGACCCCCTACTGTTAAATAAACCTCAGCGGTCGGGTACAATTTCTTATCCCCATGGACACAACTGATATTTATTCCTGAGTCATTCCACAAATCCCTAGGGACCAAACTAGGTAGCACAATTGTTTGAAAACAACCAGAATCTAACAGGGCCTCTTCACACTGACCATTAAGCAACACTTTTGTTTTATAAACTCCATTATGCACTGAGGCTGAAAAGGTGGGTGTCACGACGGCCCTCACGGACCGTCACAAGACGCCTCAGTCACCAGAGAGTTTGCAGTGGTAATTTATTGAGGATAAGGCAGAACACTCACAGAACACATACAGTGGCTGGGTGACGTCTGAACCGGGGGACACCCGATGCGCCAGACGGACAACAGTGAGAGTAAGGTCTCAAAGGAACATACCTGAGAATAACAGGAGCACGACGGAACGTGGCTGAACATACAGAAGAGCATAGCAGGTGATCATAACAGGATATAACAGAGACTGCCGCGCTGGAGGACATTTAGCACCCGCTTATATCTCTGGCGGCTAATGACCCCAACGCGGCACAGCTGCTGCTAATGACAGCAGAGCAGCAGCTGACTTTGACAGCAGGGAGCTCCCCCGGGCGCCTTCACAATAAGAGCCCGAGGAGCTGGAAGGAACCCTCAGCTGCCAAAGCCAGGGAACAAAAAGATATGAGACCCGAGTGTGGCCAGAACCGACACTCGGGTTATGACAGTACCTCCCCCTCAAGGCCGAGCTCTGAGCGGCCAGAGTAACACCCAAGCCCCCCCCCCACCCCCCTAGGGTGGGTGGATGGGGTGCTGGCAGGAGGGCGAGAGAGAGACAAACAACCAACAAGGCTATAGAAAAAAAACCCATAATCCCGGGTAACAAGAACAAAACCACAATAAGTACAAAATAGGCAACACACCCTTGGGCAAACAGAGTGACACAAAAACACAAAACAATCCCCCCCACACACACACACCCCCCCCCAACAGTCCCACAGATGAGATCAGGAACCCGGAAAGGGCGCAGTCCAGGCCAGGAGGGATGGGGCAAAAGGTTCGGGGGGGGGGGGTCGTCCGGCAACAAGAGGCCACAGAACAGGGAGGGGAAAAGAGGACAGTTCGGGCGGCCTACCCCAGTCCCATGCTCGGGGGAAGAGAGTTTCAGGCGGCCGGAGCAGGTCGCCGCACAGGAAGATAAACAGGTCGGGGGGCCGGCCCAGAGAACCAAACCAACGAGACAGCCCTTCAGGCGGCCGCCCCGCAACACCAGCCCACCAGAACCGTTGGGAGGAAGCAGCCGGTGATCCCGCAGAAAAGGGGGGAGATGAGGGGAAACCAGGCGGAGCGTTCGGGACCCCAACAGCCCCAGGTGGAGATGGGTAGTGCTCCTCAGGGAGACGAGGAGGATGACTGTGGAGATGAGGGTGATTAAAAAAACGAGCCTGTCCAGCATCCGGTGGCTGGGGATCTGCAGCTCCCTCACCGAACCTAGGACCTGCTGGTGCAGCACCCACGGTGGACCCCGATTGGGCCTCCGGAACCAAACCCACGATGGAACCCGATTGGGCCTCCGGAACAGCACTCCCGGTGGACCCCAACTGGACCGGAACAGCACTCCCGGTGGACCCGGTCGGCGTGGCACCAGACTCGACCTCCAACCCCGAAACCGGAACCTCTGGCGCAGCAGGCGAGAGCAGCCCCTCGCCGGCGACCCTGGGAGAAGACTCACACAAGAGAGAAAACCCGGGATCAGAATCACCGGCAGCGCCAGAACCCGGCGAGATAAGCTCGGACGCAGCGGGCGGCTGCACCCGGCTCATCTCCCCTTGAGACAGGCAAAAGTGCTCTAAAAGGTGAAGAAGATAGATAAAACAGAGCACTTGCCTGAGCTCGGGTTCTGACGCCGTCCAGGACTGCGATGATCCGGGCTCAGAAGTCAGGAGGTCGTCCTCAGGCTCCCACTCAGCTGCGTCGGGCTCCGCAGCTGGCATGATGGTGCGTGCAGCTAGAGAGTCCTCCAGCACCGATGTCCACGCCGGTGGCCCGCACGGCGTGGTGGCAGGAGAATCTCGCCCTGCTGGACCGGACCGCTCCTCCGTGGAACCCCGGGGACGCTTCTTCATCGGCGATGGCTCCACGCTGCAGTCCGCTCTCCTCCTCCGCCCATGGCGTGACTGCGGAACCGGAACCAGGCTCTCCAGAACCACAGGCCCCCTCCTCATCCAGCGACGTTGGCCTGACGTCGAGGACCGCTCAGCGGGGGGAGACACAGAGGAAGCAGGGTTATTACTTTCGTCCACAGCGGGTGGAGGGAGCTCGGGGGGCGGCATACCCCAAACTCCACCCCCAGGAGTCAGACAAGGCAAAACAATATCAAAAGAAGAGAAATTATCATGCGCTTGCCTTTCCCCTAAGGGTAAGATGGTCCTCACTGTGGGGGACGTCATTCCTTCCTTTCCCCGCTGGATGGCGACAGAGGGCCCTCTGGGAAGACAAGATGAGGCCACTCGAGGCGGATCCGGGATGAAGCTCGCCGAAACGGAGCTCTTGTGACACACAGCAGCCAGGATAGGCGACGAGGAGGAGGGGGCGACAGCCGGGGTCAGTAGGGCATGAAGCGCTGACGGGACAGCAGGCGAGGGCCCGGGAGAAGACGAGGCTGCGGGGATTCCCCTCTGACGAGGCGCAGGAGTGACAGCTGTGTGGGGGGTTGAGCCCTTGCGGCGACCTGGGACAGCATCCAGACGGGGCTCTAACCGAGGTTGGAAGCCGGAGTGACGACGGTTCCTTGTAGGGGGTGAGGCGAAGGTGAGGTCCGGAAATCGCCGTTCCTGAGCAGAAACGGCGGCAAGCAAGTCAGCAAACTCAGGAAACTCACGCAGCGCTGGATTCCTCTCCACCAGTCTGACCGCTGCCACCACATGCTTCATACACGCTGGAGGATTTTTAGCGGAGCAAGCAGCAGCCACCCGGTACCAGATTTTATCTGCTGTCAGCTGCAGCTCCTCTGGGGGAATCCCGAGTGACGACATGCCCGATGGGAAAAGACCTCCGGATGGCGCGAATTCCCGGGCCGGAACAGAGGCAGGAGCGGGATCCCGAAGCGAGGGGCGACGTCTCCTCTGCTTCTGCTCCCTGCCAGGATTTTCCTCCAGCCCTCGGAGTCTCTCACGCTGGGTGGCGATGTCATCTCTCCTCACGCTTACCTCTGGATGATCGGTGAAGCGGGGAAGAGAATCCAGAATCTCCTCGGCTAGGTCCAGGTATCTACAAATATCGCTGGGAGCGTCCAACAGCGTAGCGGTGAAGATGGTGTAGTCGACCTCCTTCAGAACCTCCGCTTGCTGCCTGCCAAGGCGCCGACCACGGCCCCTGGATGACGACATACTCCCCGCTGCAGACACTCAGACAGGTAGGAGTTAACAGTCCACTACTGCAAACTACACGGTGAATGGCGTCTCGATACAACGCCTCCTCTCCGGGCGTTAGTCGGCAGTCTACTGTCACGACGGCCCTCACGGACCGTCACAAGACGCCTCAGTCACCAGAGAGTTTGCAGTGGTAATTTATTGAGGATAAGGCAGAACACTCACAGAACACATACAGTGGCTGGGTGACGTCTGAACCGGGGGACACCCGATGCGCCAGACGGACAACAGTGAGAGTAAGGTCTCAAAGGAACATACCTGAGAATAACAGGAGCACGACGGAACATGGCTGAACATACAGAAGAGCATAGCAGGTGATCATAACAGGATATAACAGAGACTGCCGCGCTGGAGGACATTTAGCACCCGCTTATATCTCTGGCGGCTAATGACCCCAACGCGGCACAGCTGCTGCTAATGACAGCAGAGCAGCAGCTGACTTTGACAGCAGGGAGCTCCCCCGGGCGCCTTCACAATAAGAGCCCGAGGAGCTGGAAGGAACCCTCAGCTGCCAAAGCCAGGGAACAAAAAGATATGAGACCCGAGTGTGGCCAGAACCGACACTCGGGTTATGACAGTGGGTCTAGGAACTGAGCACAACAATGACGGTTTCTCATTCTTTATGGCAGGGCATGAATATTGGGTGTGACCGATTTTATTGCACTGATAGCAGCGTATATCTTTACTTGCAACACGTAACTTTTTGCTATCATCAAATCTGCTATTCGTGATCTGACTGGGCCTGGAATACAACTTATTTCGAGCTGGACCACCCCTTTCACCCTCATTAAACTCACTCCGTGTGGTGAAAGATCTGTCACGGCCAAGAGCAGTTCTCCTGCTCCCAGACCTGGCTGACAGAAAAACCTCCGCCAGACAAGCAGCGTCCTCTGCAGTCTTCGGGTCCCGCTCTTGTATCCAGACTCCCAGTTCCAGATTCACCATCCTTAGAAATTGTTCCAAAATCAATAATTCAGACATGTCTTTTACTGATAAAGTCTCTGGTTTCACCCATTTATAAAACAAGTCTTTCAAATGTACATATAGTTCCCGAGGGGTTTCGTCCTTATGAATGTCCAGGGACCGAAACCGCCTCCTATACATGTCAGATGTGATTTCATATTTATTTAAGATAGCTTCTTTCACTTTTCCATAATTGTCTGTGTCTAGGATGTCCATCAGAACATATGCGCTCCGCGCTTTACCTGTGAGTAGAGGAGCCAGATGAATAGCCCACTCCTCTTTGCGCCAGCAGCAGACTGTAGCAATCCTCTCGAATGACGCTAGGTAGTGCTCGATGTCATCCTCGGGAGAGAGAGGGTTCAGCCTGGGCTCGTGATGTGTTTGTGGCCTCCCTGGCTGCACCTGCAGCAGCAAGTCATCCTCTTGCGGGCCGACCCGACTGGCCGTTACCCTAGGATCCTCCCTCGAAGTGCCCTCGTCACCACTACGCTCAGCCCGGCTCCCATAGTCCTCTCTCAATTCCGCCACCTGCGACTCCATCCGATGAATATGATTCTCTACCGCCTGCCACTTTTGCTCCTGATGAGCGGCTTCTTCCTCCATCTGGCGATCCCTGAGAGTCAGCGAACGCACCAAAGATTTCACCAGGCACGTGAGCTCCTCGAGCTCTCCCAGTCCGCTGACTCCCGGGTCCTCAGCCGCCATACCTGTGTCCAGGTCAGACTGCTCCTCTTGCCTCACCTTTCTTCTCGCCATGGGTCCTTCCGTCCACCGAACGCCACGGCGTCCACAGGCCCAAATGTGAACGTCTCGTCCTGGGAACGGACCACCGCTGCCACCAAATGTGAAAAATACGGTGCGTTGCGAAGCGAGGCCAGAGCTTCAATTTGTCAATTAGTCCATTTTATTTATAACTCACAAGTAAATAGTCCAGACATCCGACACAATTCTTCAAGCTTTTTCTTCACAGCAATGATCGACGATCTCTTTGATATCTCTCAGTGAATTCAACTACCACTGCCCTGTCACAATCATCACACCTGTTTTATACTAACAGCAATAATTAGGGCTGATTAGCCCCTACCATAATCCCAGGCAAAACAACAAATCTTCCATCATTTACACATACCCACTAATTCTAAAATACATAAATATTTTCCCCACTATACAATATAAATAACATAATAAATAACAATCAATGACAACAATAATAATATAAATAGTCCAATAAATAGTTCAAAACCCTTATTTACAAAACTAAACCACCCCTCTAACTTACCATAGATGTTTCCTTCCTGCTGGTGTCCTATAAAAGGCCTTCAACTCCCTAAAGGAGTCTTTTGCCTGGACACCCACAGGAAGCATATTGGCAAAGGTATGTGCAATAACTTATCATCCATTATTTTACCCAAATACTTAACCATACAATTATCTCGCAAGGCATTCAAATTAAACAAAGAAAGATCCCAAATAAATGTGTGTACTTTAACAAATAATAACATTTACCATTACAAATATAACATAATCACACAAACAATAAGTCATAATAGTGGTGACATCCCATCGTCACACACACACACACACACACACACACACACACACACACATGTATATATATATACTGTATATATATATACAGTGGGGTAAAAAAGTATTTAGTCAGCCACCAATTGTGCAAGTTCTCCCACTTAAAAGATGAGAGAGGTCTCCAATTTTCATCATAGGTATACCTCAACTATGAGAGACAAAATAAGAGAAAAAAAAAAATCCAGAAAATCACATTGAAGGATTTTTAATGAATTAATTGGTAAATTCCTCGGTAAAATAAGTATTTGGTCAATAACAAAAGTTCATCTCAATGCTTTGTTATATACCCTTTGTTGGCAATGACAGAGGTCAAACGTTTTCTGTAAGTTTTCACAAGGTTTTCACACACTGTTGTTGGTATTTTGCCCCATTCCTCCATGCAGATCTCCTCTAGAGCTGTGATGTTTTGGGGCTGTCGCTGGGCAACACAGACTTTCAACTCCCTCCAAAGATTTTCTATGGGGTTGAGATCTGGAGACTGGCTAGGCCACTCCAGGACCTTGAAATGTTTCTTACGAAGCCACTCCTTCATTGCCCGGGCAGTGTGTTTGGGATCATTGTCATGCTGAAAGACCCAGCCATGTTTCATCTTCAATGCCCTTGCTGGTGGAAAGAGGTTTTCACTCAAAATCTCACGATACATGGACCCATTCATTCTTTCCTTTACACGGATCAGTCATCCTGGTCCCTTTGCAGAAAAACAGCCCCAAAGTATGATGTTTCCACCCTCATGCTTCACAGTAGGTATGGTGTTCTTTCTCCTCCAAACACGACAAGTTGAGTTTTTACCAAAAAGTTCTATTTTGGTTTCATCTGACCATATGACATTCTCCCAATCCTCTTCCGGATCATCCAAATGCTCTCTAGCAAACTTCAGACGGGCCTGGACATGTACTGGCTTAAGCAGGGGGACACGTCTGGCACTGCAGGATTTGAGTCCCTGGCGGCGTAGTGTGTTTCTGATGTAGCCTTTGTTACTTTGGTCCCAGCTCTCTGCAGATCATTCACTAGGTCCCCCCATGTGGTTCTGGGATTTTTGCTCACCGTTCTCGTGATCATTTTGACCTCACAGGGTGAGATCTTGCGTGGAGCCCCAGATCGAGGGAGATTATCAGTGGTCTTGTATGTCTTCCATTTTCTAATAATTGCTCCCACAGTTGATTTCTTCACACCAAGCTGCTTACCTATTGCAGATTCAGTCTTCCCAGCCTGGTGCAGGTCTACAATTTTGTTTCTGGTGTCCTTTGACAGCTCTTTGGTCTTGGCCATAGTGGAGTTTGGAGTCTGACTGTTTGAGGTTGTGGACAGGTGTCTTTTGTACTGATAACGAGTTCAAACAAGTTCCATTAATACAGGTAACGAGTGGAGGACAGAGGAGCCTCTTAAAGAAGAAGTTACAGGTCTGTGAGAGCCACAAATCTTGCTTGTTTGTAGGTGACCAAATACTTATTTTACTGAGGAATTTACCAAATAATTCATTAAAAATCCTTCAATGTGATTTTCTGGATTTTTTTTTCTCATTTTGTCTCTCATAGTTGAGGTATACCTATGATGAAAATTGGAGACCTCTCTCATCTTTTAAGTGGGAGAACTTGCACAATTGGTGGCTGACTAAATACTTTTTTGCCCCACCGTATATATATATATGTATATACACTACCGTTCAAAAGTTTGGGGTCACCCAGACAATTATTTTTGTGTTTTCCATGAAAAGTCACACTTATTTACCACCATAAGTTGTAAAATGAATAGAAAATATAGTCAAGACATTGACAAGGTTAGAAATAATGATTTGTATTTGAAATAATAATTTTTTCCAGATACTCAACCTGCTCAAAGGAAGGTCAGTTTTATAGCTTCTCTAACCAGCTAAACTGTTTTCAGCTGTGCTAACATGGTTGCACAAGGGTTTTCTAATCATCCATTAGCCTTCTGACACAATGAGCAAACACATTGTACCATTAGAACACTGGAGTGATAGTTGCTGGAAATGGGCCTCTATACACCTATGTAGATATTGCACCAAAAACCAAACATTTGCAGCTAGAATAGTCATTTACCACATTAGCAATGTATATTAGATATTAGAGTGTATTTCTGATTAGTTTAAAGTTATCTTCATTGAAAAAAACAGTGCTTTTCTTTCAAAAATAAGGAAATTTCTAAGTGACCCCAAACTTTTGAACGGTAGTGTATATATATATATATATATATATATATATATATATATACATACCTGCTACCTGGTACTAAGGAAAAACCCTACAAATCAAGCAGAAATCAAGTAGAGTCGAGGTAAGTTGGGCTGAGTAGGTACTAATGGAAAAGGGGTTTTACAAGCAACAGTACTTTTAAACCTTTGGGGAAACAAGAGTGCATCTGCAGCTCAATGAACAAGTGCACAGGGAAATGGAGCTTCACAACAAAAAGGTAAAGCTTTTTTAAACTATAATTTTATAGTTAAAATTATCTTTAACATGCTTTGTGTGGATGGCCCTACAGGCTATTTTTCTGGTGCTTGGTATGAATGGCACTTAAATCGGGTAGATCACCACTGAAGGCCTAGGTGTAAAATACACGTTCCGTCACTGCCAAGATGACACCTAACAATTGATCAACATTACCTCGCCAATGCGAGGCTTCAAACAGGATGTTCTCAGAGGGAAGAGGCCACTGAGCTTAAAGTGTCACAGAGTGTCATCAGCAGGTTGCAACAGAGATACAGACAGACTGGAAGAGTCACAGAAAGGCATAGAAGTGGACGTCCTTTGGTCACATCCCATGCTGATGACCACTTCATTGTGAACAGTGCCCTGCAGAACTGGACGATGAATGCCGCTCAACTCCAGGCACATTTAAGGGAGGTTAGAGGCACCCAAGTGTCACTTCAGACCATTCAAATCCATTTACATCAGCGTGGTCTGCGTGCTAGACAACCTGCAACGGTACCTGACCATACCATCAGGCACAGGGGTCATCGTTTTGCATGGGCCAGGGAGCATTTACGCTGAACAAGGGACAGTGTGCCTCATGCTGTTCTCTGATGAAAGTCGATTCACACTGAGCAGAAATGATGGCTGCCAACAATGTTGGAGATGTCAAGGAGAGCGCTATGCATCAGCCACTGTTGTCACCAGAAGAGCCTTTGGTGGTGGTGGTGTTACAGTCTGGGCAGGTTTGTCTAGTTATTACAGAACTGCCCTACACTTTGAGAATGGTACAGTGACAATTCAACTTTATTTATTTATTTATTTTATTTATATAGCGCCCTTTCACAACAACAGTCATCTCATAGCACTATCAACTGTAGGGGGGACCCCCACAGTTGCAGAAAGACCCCAGCAATCAGGCGATCCCCTGTGAGCAAGCACTTGGAGCAAGCACTTCTCTATCCCCTCACCCCTGGGGGGTGAGGGGATAGAGAAGAAGAAAAGAACAGACATGTAGAGAGCAAACAGCACGATGGGGACTCAATCTATGGGAGAGAACAAACAAATGTTAATGACCAGCAAAAAAAAATATTTCATAGAGAGTGAGGAAAGGAGTGAGGCCCAGTGCATTACTGGAGGTCCCCCGGCTGACTAAACCTATTAGCAGCATAACTAAGGGAGGGTTCAGAAACACATGATCCCTCCCTAATTGTAGGCTAGATCAAAAAGGTAGGTTTTAGCCCTATTCTTAAAAACAGAGATCGAGTCTGACTCCCGAATCCAGATTGGCAGCTGATTCCACAGGAGAGGAGCTTGATAACTGAAGGCTCTGCCTCCCATTGTACTTTTGGAGATTCTAGGTATTACAAGTAATCCTGCATTTTGGGAGCGTAGTGCTCTGTTAGGATGATACGGTAGTATCAGATCTTTTAAATAAAAAGGAGCCTGATTGTTTAAAGCTTTGTAAGTAAGAAGAAGGATTTTAAACTTAATTCTAAATTCTATGGGAAGCCAATGAAGGGAGGCCAGAACCGGAGAGATATGATCTCTCTTTCTAGTACCTGTTAAAACTCTTGCTGCAGCATTTTGGATCAGCTGAAGACTTTTTAAAGATGTTTTAGGACAGCCTGATAATAAAGAATTACAATAATCTAATCTCGAGCTAACAAAAGCGTGGATCAGCTTCTCAGCATCACTCTGAGACAAGATGCTCCTAATCTTGGCAATATTACGCAAATGATAGAAGGCAGTCTTAGAAACAAATTTAATATGTGAATTGAAGGACAAATCCTGATCAAAAATAACTCCAAGGTTCCTCACAGAGCTATTAAGAGAAAGAGTAACTGCATCCAAACTGAAAGTTTGATTTGGAAAGGAATTTCTAAGGTTTTTTGGACCAACAAGAATGACTTCAGTCTTATCTGAATTTAATAGCAGGAAATTACAAGTCATCCAAGCTTTGATTTCCTTAAGACAGGCTTCTAACTTGGCTAATTGATTAGTATCATCTGGCTTCATTGACAGGTATAATTGTGTGTCATCTGCATAACAATGAAAATGTATACAGTGCTTTCTAATAATGTTGCCTAACGGAAGCAAATATAAACTAAAAAGAGTAGGGCCTAGCACAGATCCCTGTGGAACTCCATGACTAAGCTTTGAGCTGAAAGAAAACTCATCATTTACATGAACAAACTGGAACCTATCAGATAAATAAGATCTAAACCACTGCAACGAAGTTCCATTAAGTCCAACATAGTGTTCTAATCTATCAAGTAGAATATTATGATCAATAGTATCAAAAGCTGCACTAAGATCTAAAAGGACAAGTACAGAAACTAGTCCATTATCAGATGCAATGAGGAGGTCGTTAGTGACCTTCGCTAAGGCTGTTTCAGTACTATGATGGATTCTAAACCCAGATTGAAACTCTTCAAGTAAACCATTTCCCTGCAGGTGGTCAAATAATTGCGTAGCAACAACTCTTTCTAAGATTTTTGAAATGAAAGGGAGATTAGAGATTGGTCTATAGTTAGCTAAAGCTCCTGGATCTAGCGTTGGCTTTTTGAGTAAGGGTTTAATTACAGCTGTTTTAAAAGCCTGCGGTACATGGCCTAAAGTTAATGAAGAATTGATTATATGAAGAATAAAGCTACCAATAAGTGGGAAGACTTCTTTAAATAACCTGGTAGGAATAGGGTCTAAAAGACAAGTTGAAGGTTTGGATGAGGAAACTATTTTGTCTAACTCACAAAGGTCGATTGGAGTAAACTCATCAAGACAGACATCAATAGAAGGAGTTGTAGTAGTTACAGTATTTAAGTTAACTGTGGGAAGAATCTGATTGATTTTATCTCTGATGGATGAAATTTTATTATTGAAAAAGTTCATAAAGTCCTGACTAGTAAGCTCTAAGGGGATGCTAGGATTGACAGAGTCCTGACTCTTTGTCAACCTGGCTACAGTACTGAAAAGAAACCTGGGATTATTCTTGTTCTCTTCTATTAATGCAGAGTAATAACTCGTTCTAGCTTTTCTAAGAGATTTTTTATAAATTAAAAGATGATTTCTCCAAGCTAAATAGATTTCATCTAAATTAGTAGAGCGCCATTTTCTTTCTAATTGACGAGTCTCCTGTTTTAAGCTACGAGTTTCTGTGTTGAACCAAGGAGTTAAAAATCTCTGATTAGACTTTTTCTTTTTTAAGGGGGCCACCAAGTCTAGAGCCTGATGCAGAGAAGCTGAAACACTATCCACCATGTTATCAATTACAGAAGGAGCAAGCTGTCTATAGCTTATTTCCATTGTGTTGACACATGGCATAGAGGAAACAATCTGCATAAATTTGGAAACAGCATCATCTGAGAGGCATCTACTGTGATAATATTTTTCTTTAGGAGCCAAATAGTCAGAAATAGTAAAATCAAAGGTTAACAGACAATGGTCTGACAGTACAGGGTTATGAGGAGACACTACAAGATTTTCTATTTCTATGCCATATGTCAGAACAAGGTCCAATGTATGGTGGAGGTAATGAGTAGAATTTCCTACTTTCTGAGAAAACCCAATCGAGTCTAATATTGAAATAAAAGCCACATTAAGGCAGTCACTATCTACATCCACATGTATATTAAAGTCCCCTACTATAATTATTCTATCAGATTTCAGCACTAAATCAGCTAAGAAATCAGCAAATTCGGATAAAAATTCTGAATAGGTTGATGGGGGATGATAAACTATGGCAAATAAAATTGGGTTTAACCTGAAATTGCTAAAGTGCCCAACACTGAGGACCAGGCCCTCAAAGGAATTATAACATGTTTTTTGCTTTACATTAACTAGTAATTTGGAATGGTAAATTGTTGCTACTCCTCCTCCACGACCAGAACTTCTGGGATTTTGACAGTTTAAATAACCAGAGGGAGTTGATTCATTTAAACCAACATAATCCTCTTGCCCTAACCAAGTCTCTGTAAGGGAAATTAAATCAATCTGATGATCAATTAACAGATCATGGACTAACAGAGACTTGGGAGTTAGAGACCTAATATTTAATAAACCACATTTAATTTTTAAATTATGAGGAGGAACAGAGGCCAAATCATTCAATTTAGAGGTTTTATGTTTAATTTGAGTTTTACCAATATTTTGCTTTATCACTTTGGGATGCTTATACATTATATTTTTATTTACTTTGGAGGGAGCAGACAACGATTCTCTGATGGGGAAGTCAGGGGCTAAGCTGAGGGGTGGCGGATGAAGAGGAGCTGCAGAGAGGCGTGTAAGACTGCGACTCTGCTTCCTGGTCCCAACTCTGAGTAGTCAGGGTTTTGGAAATTTGGATAAAAAAGATGCCAGATTGTTAGATAAATGAGAATCACCATCCAAAGTGGGATGAATGCTGTCTCGTCTCATAAGACCAGGTTTTCCCCAAAAAGAGCTCCAATTGTCAATGTAGCCCACGTCATTTTTAGGACACCACACAGACAGCCAGCGGTTCAAGGATGACGAGCGACTAAACATGTCATCACTGGTCAGATTGGGGAGGGGCCCAGAGAATGCTACAGTGGCAGACATCGTTTTTGCAAAGTCACACACCGATTCTATATTAAGTTTCGTGACTTCCGACTGCCGGAGACGGATGTCATTAATGCCGGCGTGAATAACAATTGTGGAGTATTTACAGTTACTTTTAGCCAGCATTTTCAAATTTGACTCGATGTCTCCTGCTCTGGCCCCAGGAATACATTGGACTATGGCCGCTGGAGTCTCTAGGTTCACGTTTCTGACTACAGAGTCGCCAATGATCAGAGTTTTTTCCTCAGCGGGTGTGTCGCTGAGCGGGGAAAAACGATTAGAAACGTGAACAGGTTGGTGGTGAACTGGGGCTTTGCGACTAGGCTTCCTTCTCACCGTCACCCACCCAGTCTCCTCGCTGCTGAGGAGAGCCGGGGAACCGCTGACAGTGGGACCTAAGCTAGCTAGCTCCGCTGCAGCTAATGGGCGTCCGTCGAGATTAACTGGCGCAGACGGTGTTTCAATGCAGCGGAGCCGGGATTCCAAATCAGACAACCTCGCCTCGAGCGCCTCAAAAAGACAACATTTATTACATTTACGGTTATCGCTAAAAGAGGCAGAGGTGTAGCTAAACATCTGACAGAGAGAGCACACCAGAGGAGGAGAGGAAAGAGAGGTAGTAGCCATAGCTAGTGGCTAGCTAGTGGCTGGAGAGCTGGAGAGCAAACCACACAGGCAGACAGCAAAACAGGAAGTGACGATACGTTACCACAAGGAAGTGACGATCAGGAAACACCCAAGAATGGCTATCAACAAATGATCAAAGGACCTCAAGGACAAGCCAATACTTACCTGAATAACATCATTAATCCAGTGATTGTGCCCCTGCATGAACAATACAGGCCTAATTTCATCTTCATGGACGACAATGCTCCAGCTCATCAAGGTCACATCATTAGAGAACGGCTGCTGGAGGCTGGTTTACCTCAGATGGCGTGGCCTGTGCTTTCTCCAGACCTGAATCCCATAGAAAACCTATGGGATCAGCTGAGTTGCCGAGTAGAAGCTCGTAACCCTGCACCCCACAACCTCAATGTCCTGAGAGCCGCCCTTCAAGAAGAGTGGAATGCCATGCCTCAGCAGATAATAAATCGACTTGTAAATGGCATGAGACATTGTTGTCAAGATGCAATTGATGCTCAAGGGCACATGACAAGTTATTGAGACACTGACATTTTTGTTGTAGTATACCCACCGCTGTTGTTGGCTTCTGTTTCAATAAACTGAGATGAGGAAATCATCATTGCATACTTCTACTTAAATGCCCTACTTTCATGATATAATATCACTGTAGCGTGAACTTTTGACATTTTCATAAATTTCACCTGAAAACCAAATATCCCTAACTTTTTGAGTAGTGTGTGTGTGTGTGTGTGTGTGTGTGTGTGTGTGTGTGTGTGTGTGTGTGACAGAGCCAGAGAGAGAGAAAGAGAGAGGAGCTTAAGTTCGACGCCTTTTGTGAGATCCTGTTGACCTAACACTGTCACCGTCAAACATGGAAGATCTGAAATAAAGAATTGGAGCTCAAAACTGTCCTTGAGAAGTTTATCCAAACTTTGATTTGGGCCAAACTGATAATTCACATAAGAGTTGGACCAAAAAGAACACTAGACTGAGGTCAACGTACAGGTCATTATCTGGTCTAATAGTCAACTCATAAAACCATTAAAAACAGTGACAGATTTCATCTCATATTTACCACATGCTGATGTTACACAAAGAGGAGAGCAGCTAAATCACTTGGAGTAAAACAAAGGAACGCACAAAAGAGCAGATATGGCTGGAATGCAGCACAAACATACAAAAATAGTATGCAATGTGTTGGATTCTGAATCCATTCATAGATCAATATTTGAATGTTTTTTATTGAATTTTCACATTTATATAGAACACAAGAACATCACGCAACTCCAACACATTGCAGATGACTATAAAAATCCTCCGACAAAAGAAAGAAAAAAAAAAACAGGGGGGGGGGGGGGATTCACGTTTGCTCATTTTGCAGAAAATGTCATGGCTCCCTCTGGGCCGTCATCGACTACAGCTGCACGCACACCTGCTGCCAATCTGCAGTGGGCTTTATAACCGGGCCTGCCTGAGACTCGGCACGGAGCCGTCTGTCATTCTTCCTCTGAAACGCCTCACATCAACAGCCAAATTCCTGGCCTCATCATCTGAGATCCTGATCTCCTCTTCGCTTCACGTAAGCCTAATTATCACTCACCTTTGTCAGTCGTCTTCCCCTGTGCACAGGTGGATCTCCCCGGCGGCGGAATCCACTCCTCCCGGCGGCGGTCTAAGCCTTTATCGCCACTACAGGGCTACCAGCCCCATCCGCTGCATGGAGCCAAAATGCTGTCTCCCTGGCTGCAGCCCTCAAGGCCAACCTGAGCGTCTTCACGTCCACCTGCAAAGATTGCCAGGCTGAACGGCGTTCTGCTGTCCCCCGGGCACGTTTCCTGTACAGCACTTCATCATCACACGCACAACACACACTGTACATACACGCACCCACACACCCACTGTTAGCAATAAAAGGATAAATTGTATTCACTCGAGTCTGAGCCTTTGTTCCCTGAGTCTATAATTATGTCAGAAAATCTCTCAAATTACAGTAAGAATGGCTACCAAAGCTCTGAACTTCTTTTCTGATCCTTGAGTTATGTATCTGAGCTGTTCCAACTTAAGATGCGCTACCAAATTCAGTACCCCACCTTTACGGGAGGGGGGTAAAGCCTTTGTCCATCTGAACAAAATAAGCTGTCTTGCAAGAAGTGTGGTGAAGGCCATGGCTGAGTAGCTGAAGTCTTACAATCGTTTGGCACCACCCCAAGTAGAGTTGTGATACGTTTTTTTGGGATTTGTGTTCCCCAGACTGCTGTGATGATATCAAAAACCTCCTGACAGAAATCCTTCAACATTGGGCAATCCCAGAACATATGGGTAAGGGTGCCTGGGTTGCACTTACACCTTGGATAGTTTTCATTGGTCCCTGGGAATAAGCCTGCTATGTGATAAATGGAGCCTATGGAGCACCTTGAATTGGAGCAACCTATTCCTGATACATATAGATGAGGTATGCATCCTTTCAATTGCCCTCTTCCACACCGATGCAGAGACCAAAGCCTAACTCAGCCTCCCATTTCTGTTTAGTACAGTCCAATGACCATTCATACATCAGTGTTGGTGTTATATTTCCCATTGTGGGACTAATAAATGGTTATCTTTTATTTCATATTGTATGACAAAAGTATGCCCCCTAAACTTACCCCAGTCCTTACAGTGGACTTCTGCTTTATGCAGGCCAGTAAATTTATTTCTGATCCACTATTCCAGAGTAAGAAGGGTTAAAGTTCAAGATCAGAAAAGTAGCGGAACAGGGAAACTACATGTCAACAAGAAGAAGTGTAAAATCACCGACTTGATGTGAAATAAAGTTGTATAATTGATAACTGTGTCATTACAATATGTGCAATTACAGTGTGCAATTTTTGTCCAATATGTCTGTCTCAGAATGACTAAATTTTGATTCTTGATAAATGAGTAAATAATCTGCAAAAAAGTGGCTGGTGTCACTATCTTTCATTCATTTTTGACTCAGACTCAAGATTTTTCCTGTTCACTGTTTTTTGCACATTGCCATGCCCTTTATACATTACACACACTCTGTGTTTTGAGTGCATCACTCAAAAGGTGCTTCTTTGATGCCCACAAGCTGCGCTCTGTGTGTGTGTGTGTGTGTGTGTGATATTCTAATTAACTCAGATGCACTAATATTCAGAATGAGGGCTAATATTAACGAAGACGAAAAAGATAGCTACTCCTGTCATTGACTGCATCAACACATTAGCCATGACTTAAACAGCTCAGTCCTCAGCAACTGTCCTCCAAAAGAGCTTATTGTCAAACAGGTAAATTAACAAACATGTACTAACAGTATAGTCATTTTTCTAAAGCTCGAAACAGTTGGCCATTGAAAACAAGTGGTGCTAACTTTCTTTACTGGCTAAAACCTACCAAGCAGGAGCAGCAGTAAACGTTGCAGCTCCGCAGTGTCGGTTTCAGATGTTCATGCATCACTGTAGTGCTGCCATGATAAGTCTGCTTTGCAGAGTCTACATTTTGCTTGTTTTATTTTCAGTAAAATGTTCCCATACTTTTGAAAGTTTGGATCTTGCTTTTTTTTTTTTTTTTTTTAGCTCATCTTCTCTGTGTTTATCTTTCCATGCTGGAAATTGTTCACGCATGCCGCACAACAGAAGTGCTACTGCCCGCAGCAGTTCCGGACGTGCATTGCAGTTACAACTGAACAATTCCATGGCATGTCCATAAACTTTAAAATTAAACGTGATGACAAATTTTCATGATCGACGTTGTCGACAAGGTCGACTAATTGTTGCAGCCCTAATGTTCTGCTGATCTAAATCTCACTGAAAATGTTTGGTGATGGATGGCAAGGGAAGTTTACAAAGGCAGACGTCAGTTCCAGACCATGGATGCCCTTTGTGAAGTTCATCACATGGAGCAACGTTCTCACCAGCCTCCTGGAAACACTTACATGCCTAAACGATTTTTTGAAGTGATCAACATTAACGGTGGAGCTACTCACTGCTGACTGAGTCCTTTTTTTTTTTTTTACACTTTTGGTTCTGGTTTCTTTTTTGTTTGTTTGGGGTTTCTCCTTCTGATTAACAGCCTGTTGGTGTTTAAGAGCAGTTTTCAATAAGTTGTCTACTCTTTTTAATCTCTTGCTCCTGTTTTCTTCTCTTTGCATTTTGAAACTCTACTTACAGCCTGGTTATGATCTACCTTCGCAAAATGCGAATGCTTGTAATTTTTCTTCCGGTCTTTTTGATCAGGAGTGTATTCTCCAAGAAAGTTGGTCTGTGCTACGAATGATTTTTACCTTGTAGCACTAGTGGTACAAGTGTTGGACCACTTTTGTGTGTGAAGGTGTAGAGATGTCCATCACTGCTAAAATACTAGTGCATCTAAAAAAAAAAAATTAAAAAATAACTGTCTCATGCTCTTAGGCCTGGAACCTGGCAAACTAAACTGAAGACTAAAACCACAGAGTTAATAAATTCATCATATTTGGATTTGTCATGTGTAGGATCTGGAGGGGAAGATGAAGTGATCAGCACCAACAGCAAGGCTGAGCCCCCACAGAGTACTTTGCCTGAGCTGATGATGAACAGGTTTAACATTTGACAGACAACACTGGACTGGTTTGTGATTTTAATACTGTACCCCAGTGATTATACTGTTTCATTTTCAACTCTGATGTCTACTGACAGTCCTGCAAATATGAGGGCCATTAAAATTAGCTGACCAATAATTTTTAAGAAAAGAAGGAATTTCTCTGCCATGAAATGTCAGATGATAAACAGCTGCTGTTAACGCTTATTTGGAGTTTGCATGTTCTCCCCGTGTTGCGTGGGTTTACTCCGGGATTTCTCCGGTTTCCTCCCACATGCCAAAAACATGCATGTTAGGTTAATTGGCTGTTCTAAATTGTCCCTAGATATTTGTTTCCTATAGGCCCTTAGAATAGAGGGTTAGTATTAATGAAAGCGCTTTGAGTGGTCTTTGTGACTAGAAAAGCGCTATATAAGTGCAGGTTAGTTAGTTAGTTAGTAATTTCTTTACAGACCCTGTTTGCTGGCTACACTGGCGACCTCATCAGAGTGTGGCAGGCCACTACTAGAACTTCTTTAAAAAGAAACTCCTTATTAATGCAACTTTGAATAGAAGAAGTCATGAGATTGACACCAGCAAAAAGTTTGTGGCTAAATGTAATGCATACTGTACAATGTTGTCTCAAATAATAAGAGTCTTGTGTAAGAAGTATTAAAGCGTGTTCCTAGGTTTGGTTTGGGGAATTGGGTTGCATTGACTAAAGACAAGTGCATAGGATAAATTGTCTGTGTACTTTCAGAAAAATAACCAAATTTACTTAAGTGCTCCACATGAACTACAACCTTAAAAAAATTCATCTTAGTATTTATTGCATCTTCACACTTGCTGTAAGTCAACCACTGTTTTATATTCAAATGTACATTTTGTCAACATTACCAGTTCTTAGCCATCCTGGTTTTAAATGAAAGGAACCTTCAAGCCAGTATGGAAGATGATTAGGTGAAAATATGAATAAATGTACATTGATATGACAAAGCATTTTGAGACCTCACAAATGCACAGTGTAGCCAGCAGTATGCAGTCAAGTTGACTAATATTTTTACCCCTTCAGCCTTTCCTGTGCCCTATTACTATAGAACTAGCAAAGCTAGGGCCACCAAACTTGGTATACACATTCACCCTGAGACCCTGACCCCTGACTATGGTTTTGGGATTACAAGGTCAAAGGTAAGGTGATATTATTATTGAAGCTATATCTCAACAACAAACAGGTAAGGTCAGAGATAATGGTCCTCAGGTGGGTCTGCATCCGCTACTCATCTCAGATTAACCCATCTGACTCAGAGATAAATACATTTCTGGACAATGTTAACTTACCACAATTAAATAATGAACAGGTTGCAGCTCTGGATGCACATTTTCTGGTGTCTGAACTCCAGAAGGTACTCAAACAACAAAGTTCTGGGACCAGAAGGTTTTTCAGTAGAATTTTGGCCTATGATGGCACCTACTTTCTTTAAACTGGTGAACCAAATTAAAGAAGATAATGTAATCCCTCCAAATATGAATTTGGCTAGTATTATCCTGCTCCTTAAACCTGGAAAAGAACCTACGCTTCCATCCAGCTACCGTCCCATCTCACTTATGAATGTCAACCTTAAAATAATTTGCAAAGTTCTCGCCAAAAGGCTGGAAAGGATAATTCCGTTTATCATACACCCAGAACAAGCAGGTTTCATAAAGGGTAGGCACTCTGCTAATAATACATGCAGCCATTTAATTTAATAAACAACTGTAAGATTAATAACTTAGAAACTACAATTTGGTCCCAGGATGCAGAGAAAGCCTTTGGCCGTGTTAATTGGAAATTTCTTTTTATAGTGTTAAACAAGTTCGGGTTTGGTTTGTCTTTCATAAACTGGATTAAAACACCATGTAGCTATCCAACTGCATGTGTCCGAACAAATGATCAAACTTCTCGAAGCTTTAATCTCCAGAGAGGTACTAGGCAGGGGTGTCCACTCTCTCCCTCACTTTTTACCGTCTTTATCGAACCATTAGCAGCAGCCATACGACAGAATATTGATAGAAGTATTCAAACTGGAGAAAAAGAACACAAGATAAGTCTTTATGCTGATGTTGTATTGATTTTCCTTGAAAACTCAAAGATCTCTTCTTCAGACAGTGGCGCTCATTGATCAATTTTCATCATTATCAGACTACTCTATTAACTGGGGTAAATCAACAGTTTTACCTATAAATTGTAATTTTTCAAATATATCCACTATTCCAATACAATCAGGTAATATTAAATATTTAGGAATAAATATCTCCCCCAGGATCTCAGAGTTACTACAACTAAATCACATTCCCGTTTTAAAAGATACAAGATGACCTTACGCGCTGGAGGGCACTACATATATCACTAATGGGAAGAGTCACAACCGTTAAAATATGGTCCTTCCTAAAATCAACTATTTGTTCTCAATGATCCCTACCCAACCATCTATGGCCTGGTTTAAGTCTCTAGACTCAGATATAAGTAAATATTTTTGGAACGATAAACCATCACGGATCAGTCTAAAAACTCTTCAAAAAGCAAAAGAGTGTGGAGGTTTAGATTTACCAATTTTTTTAAATTGCTTCTTAGCCAATAGACTGCAGTTTGTTTCTAACTGAACAAAATCAACCCCACGAGGAAACCCATGGTTAGATGCTGAACAGGCTCTCTGTGGGTTGCTAAATATCTCTGACTTACCTTTTATGAGTCTCTTTATTAGACCCCATGACTGTTTAAAAAGCATTAATATCAGTTCCTCTCTGACAGCCTGCTGTAATTTTTTTTTTAAAATAACAGGGTCTTCACTTGTTCCTTGTAAACTCACGCCCATTTGAAATAATCCTCTTATCCTGCAACAAAAGATGACGTTAAACTTTCCACTATGGCATGACAAGGGGGAAAAAAAAAAACAACAACTTAGCGCATCTAATTCAAAGTGGAAACTTTATCCAATTTCAGGAACTAGTGTCACAGTATGACAAAAAGTTTCTTCAATACCAACAGCTTAAATCTGTAAAAGCAAGATTCAATCTTAATCAGACAGATTTAGAGGTCCCAGTTAAGGTGGCAGAGTTTCTAAATCTTCGTTCCCCTAAATTGATATCGAAAATACACAGACTGTTATTAAAACTGGATGAGTCAGTATCTCTTCCAAGATTAAAATGGGAGACAGACTTATTGATCAATAAGGATGAAAGCTTCTAGACACAAATATGTTTGAGCACGAAAGATGACTAAAAACTATAATTTACAACTCATACAGTAAAAGTTCTGCATAGAACTCATTATACAGGAAAAAGGATTTTCAAAATGGGCCTGAGTCACACAAATATCTGCTCCTATTGCACCAGCAACGTCCCGGACAGTTATATGCATGCTATGTGGTCCTGTGCACCGGTCCAAAAGTTCTGGCAGAAGATGTGAGGACTTGTCGGCATGGCTTGGGTATCGTATCCCATCCTCACCCACACTTTGCATATTAGGTGATTTAAGTGAAATAAATATAGAGGCAAGGATGTCACACATGGTTCTCACTGCCTTATGCATCACAAAGAAAACTATCCTCACAAACTGGAAATCAAGAAATAATTTATGCATGACTCACTATAATTACTATTAGATTATATTAGCCTGGAGAGAATGTCTGCAATTCTCTCTGGTCCCCGCTTATTAATTCTATAACCTGAGGGGTGGCAGGCAGCGGTTTACTCTCCTTGGTGCCTCTGGTGGCTGGCTGCGCCCTGGCCATAGAGGTTTCTGTGACCCAATGGGGCTGGTGCCCGAGGAGCCTGTTCCGGGGTGGCTGCGTGTCTGGCCCAGGGGGGTTGGTGGGGGGAGGGCTGTGGGGTGGGCCGAGGACATGGGCCGTGACCCCGGACGAGCTGGCCTTGCCTCCCGGGTAGGGCTGGGTCTGGCCCTGGGCCCCTGGTACTGGGGGTGGTGTTCGCCCTCTGGGTCGGGGTCAGATGTGCGCTGGTGTTGCGGGCCGGCCCCGGTGCATCCTTGAGCGGTGGGGTCATGCTCTCCCCGGGGCCCTGGCGGTGCTCTGGGATGGGTGCCTGTGTCCTCTGGGGCCTGTGGGTGTGCATGTGTATGTACTTGTGTGAGTGTGTGTGTGCATGCATGCAGGTGCGAGTGTGTGTGTGTGTGCGGGAGCGGATTTGGGCATGTGTGATGGTGAGTGTATGTGTGCACATGAGGATGCAAGGGAGTGAGAGAGGGATTGAACAATAGAGTAAGTGAAAGTGAGGGAGTGATGAGTGGAGATGGTGGGTCGGTTTTGTGTGGCGCTTTGCGTGTCGGGTGGCATCTTGGAGCACCTGAGGTGGTTTGCTGATCAGTCGCTCAGGTGGACACTGGGGTGGGGGTCTGCTTCTGTGGCTGCTGGCCTGCGCTGATGGTCTCCGGCTTCTGCTGGGTGCTAGTGCGCATTCAGGCTTTCTGCCTCGTGGTCACCCCAAGTAATACAGTATCTCACAAAAGTGATTACACCCCTCAAATTTTTGTAAATATTTTATTATATCTTTTCATGGGACAACACTGAAGATATGACACTTTGATACAATGTAAAGTAGTCAGTGTACAGCTTGTATAACAGTGCAAGTTTGCTGTCCCCTCAAAATAACTCAATACACATCCATTAATGTGTAAGCTGCTGGTAAGCTGCTGGCAACAAAAGTGAGTACACCCCTAGTGGAAAATGTCCAAATTGTGCCCAAATAGCTATTTTCCCTTCCTGGTGTCATGTGACTCAGTGTTACAAGGTCTCAGGTGTGAATGTGGAGCAGGTGTGTTAAATTTGATGTTATCACTCTCACACTCTCTCATACTGGTCACTGGAATTTCAACATGGCACCTCATGGCAAAAGACCTCTGAGGATCTAAAAAAAAAATGAATTGTTGCTCTACATAAAGATGGCCTAGGCTATAGGAAGATTGCCAATACCCTGAAACTGAGCTGCAGCACGGTGGCCAAGACCATACAGCAGTTTAACAGGTAAAAGAACCACCTAAGTCTACCCCTCAAAGATTGTCTACGTGTGTAGATGGTTCACCCAGATTCGTTTTCAAGGAAGAGATCAGTTTTAATTGGAAGATCTGTATTTATTTAAGCAAGTTGAATATAGTAATTACAGCGCTGGGTCAAATGTTCTCTCCCTAACAACAACAGATATTGTCAGGGTGTGAAGTCTGACTGACTCTGCTCTCCCTGACCCAGTCATATTTATGTGAGTCCAAGCATGCATCATCAGTCGAAAGCAGCTGCAGCGGTCCGTGGGAGTAAGCAGTCCATTCCTCGCACAGGGTGTAACACCTGAAGGTCGTTCCTCATCCTAGATCAAAGTGACTGAGTTTCGGTCACTCCTTAGCACAGCCGGTTCTCTGTTTCCTCCCATACATCACAAAATGTTATTCTCTGTGCTGGGACAGAGCTTCACTCCCTTTTTGCAGGTAATGAGCCACACGGTTGGCAATATATTCCCATTGTGGTATATTGGTTATATTACCTAAGCATAAGCAGAACACACATATTTTGAGTCACACAGACAACTGTTATATATAATTATATTGATCATTTTACCCATCAGTTTCCCCCTTTTGGTCTCATCTATAATGAGATCAATACTTCAAACCCTTTAGGCACTCAAAACCACGTCACAGTCCCCCCCATCATCATCCTTATCCGATTCCATTCTCAATTGATCCATCAGTTCTTAATAATGGCATTTGATATGGTGGGGGTTGTTTGCTTTCCACAGCAGTGGTGATGACCCTGAGGCAAAGAGATCTAATACAAGGTATACAACAGCATCCACAAAAAGCAAAGATAGCGATGACACTCACAATGGATATGATTATAGAGACAATCACATTTTTCCATTTTCCAAACGGTGTCTCCATCCATCCATCCATCCATCCATCCATCCCTCCATCCATCCAGGGGGTTATTTATGCCAGAGGCCTCATGCATTTCCTTGGAGAGAGTCCTTAAACCTTCTAAAGCTTTCATTACTGACCCGTTGGGGGCAGTGTTGTTTGGTATAAATGAACAGCACTGACCTTGAATCATAGCACACACACACCCTTTTTCAGCTAATAAGGCATCTAAGGCCATCCTGTTTTGAAAAGCCACCAAAGATGTAGCTGCTAACTGTTCTGCTAGACCTTCCACTGCATCTCTGGTCAGGTTGGCTAACCGCAGGGTATTGTAATGAACATAATTGATTCTGTCTACATTCTTATGGGGCAGCAAAGGGAAAAAATTACCAATAATGGGCAGGTGTTCAAACCCTGCAGCTATCTGATCCGCTAATTTGTACTCATCTGGTACCCCTCTGGGGACTCCAATCGCATCAATATAAGTAGGACTATTTTTAGTTAGATCAAAATCTGTAGACCGTTTAACCGGGCAGCACGGTGGTGCAGTGGTTAGCACTGTTGCCTTACAGTTAGAAGGTTCCTGGTTCGAATCCCCAGGCTGGCAGGGGTTGGAACCTTTCTGTGTGGAGTTTGCATGTTCTCCCTGTGCTGCGTGGGTTTACTCCGGGGGCTCCGGTTTCCTCCCACAATCCAAAGACATGCATGTTAGGTTAATTGGCTGTTCTAAATTGTCCCTAGATATCTGTTTCCTATAGGCCCTTAGAATAGAGGGTTAGTACTAGTGAAAGCGCTTTGAGTGGTCTTTGTGACTAGAAAAGCGCTATATAAGTGCAGGTTAGTTAGTTAGTTAGTTAACCCTGCTTGAACCTGTATCCTGTGTGCTATTCCCCCTATGTCCTATAAGGGTTAAGGGAACAGTCAACCATACCATAGCGCACCGACCAGTCCACTTATCTGGTAGGTGAACGTAGACTCCAGAACCCCCACAATACCAATAAAGGTCAGCTCTGCTCCAAGATAAGATGAAATGGGTGCTATTATATGATGTCACACCAATCCCTATCAATCTCACCTATTGGTGGCTCATCATGCTTATAGAAACAAATATAATTGTTTCGTTGTGGTATAACATATGGTGGACGAGTATCATTGCTTATTGGTGGATAAATAGTACTAAGGGCTCCACATTTTGGAGGGTTAGCCATCATAAACAACTGGATCATACATACAAAACCTGCCATGTCCTTCATAGCTTTAATTCCATCCAACTTCTTTTGTTCCAAATCCATTAACATCTCAGTTAAACTGTCCTCCTTATCTGGGTTTAAAATGCCTTCTTCTGTTAATTACTAATCTGTTAATTTCTGATACAATTTCTCACACTCCTTCCTGACCTCTTTTCTGTCTTTTGGTTTTGTATCACTAATCATTTGAGTCACTGTCCAAATCCCACTGTTTTTTCACATTTTCTTTAGTTAAACCAACCTGCTGCTCGCCTTCCTTTCTCTGAAGCAAGCCAGCAGCTTCCTGCTCCGCTCGCTCCCCCTCCCTTTGCATTTCTCTGACTGTGCCCTGTCTCGTTCCTTTTTTTTTTAACCACAGTATTAACTCAAACTCACAGCCTTACAAATATAAAACCGATAGCAATTGCAGCAATGATTATAGTATTTTGGGGGCACTACTCCCCAGGGCCTCTCGCCCACTGTTTATGATTAACGTCTTAATCAAAGGCCTCAAACCTGTGCAAGCGTTCGGAGGGTGCTACTCCTCCAGGTCATCCTCACCCAGAATGTTCTCCTCCTGTCGGAATTGAAGGAATCCAACCCAGCGCGTTCGGAGGGCGCTACTCCTCCAGGCCTCTAACCCAGGATTTACAACCTTCGTCAAGGTTATGGGCATCCAACCCAGCTTCCCATCCTCACAAGTCATGGACCAATTAAGTCAGTCTGTGAACCCGTAGTCGGGCCGAATGATCTTTCTATATCTATGTGCTGCTATATCATCCAGGCCGGGGGGCCTTTTACCTCCCCGGTCTTTTGCCGTTCCTGTCCCAAGCTATCACAGCCTAATCAGTCAGACTGTGATCTGTCAGTCAGGCTGAGTACAGCACTTTCACTCAAGCCGGGGGACTTTCACCACGGTCTAACGGTCTTTTAAGCAAGCAATCAGCAAAAACATCTACTATATTCAACCGCTTCAGTCTAGGACACACACACACACACACACACACACACACACACACAAACCGCTTGACAACACAAACTTTGGTTATAGTCAATAGCAGAACTTTGATATAACAGGTGTCTGCTTACCTCTTTTTCAGGCCAGCCTAGGGTGTTGTCAGTCAGCGGTGTGGGTCCATTGTCAATCGAACTGGAATGGGTCCAAATCCCAATCTCCCCCTGTTCCATGACGAGCCCCCAAATTGAGCCCCCACAGGTAATGAGCCACACAGTTGGCAATATATTTCCATTGTGGTATATTGGTTATATTACCCAAGCATAAGCAGAGCACACATATTTTGAGTCACACAGACAACTGTTATATATGATTATATTGATCACTTTACTCATCACAGGACAGGATCCACTCAGAACAGCCCTCGCCATGGTCGACCAAAGAAGTTGAGTGCACATGCTCAGCATCATATCCAGAGGTTGTCTTTTGAAAACAGACGTATGAGTGCTGCCAGCATTGCAGCAGAGGTTGAAGGGGTGGAGGGTCAGCCTGTCAGTGCTCAGACCGTATGCCACACACTGCATCAAATTGGTCTGCATGGTTGTCATCCCAGGAGGAAGCACCTTTTAAAGATAATGCACAAGAAAGCCCGTAAACAGTTTGCTGAAGACTAGCAGACTGAGGACATGGATTACTGGAACCATGTCCTGTGGTCTGATGAGACCAAGATGAACTTATTTGGTTCAGATGGCGTCAAGTGTGTGTGGTGGCAACCAGGTGAGAAGTACAAAGACAAGTGTGTCTTCTTTTAGATTTGATTGGCAGTTGGCAACCAGCTTGCAGGTGCATGACCGCCACATACTTCACTCTATATCATCACTATTTGGTCAGGGGCTGTAGTCCTCCTATCATCATTGCTGTGTCCAGTTGAACTTCAGTCTTGCCTACAGTCAAGAATGGTGGTGGGAGTCTCAGCATGGAGAAGCTACAGTTCACTGAGGGAACCATGAATGCCAACATGTACTGTGACATACTGAAGCAGAGCATGATCCCCTCCTTTCAGAAACTGGGCTGCAGGGCAGTATTCCAACATGATAACGACCCCAAACACACCTCCAAGATGACCCCTGCCTTGCTAAAGAAACTGAGGGTAAAGGTGATGGACTGGCCAAGCATGTCTCCAGACCTAAACCCTATTGAGCATCTGTGGGGCATCCTCAAACGGAAGGTGGAGGAGCGCAAGGTCTCTAACATTCACCAACTCTGCAATGTCGTCATGGAGGAGTGAAAGAGGATTCCAATGGCAACCTGTGAAGCTCTAGTGAACTCCATGCCCAAGAGTTAACCCTTAGATGCATAAGTGGGGTAACAGTGACCCCTGCGGTTGGGTTTTTTTTTTGCAATATCTTTGTAATTTTAATTTTTTATCATTTAGTCTTTCATGTATTCCTCAAATAGGTTGTCTTTGACATGAGGCCATTTGGATTTGTATCTAATTGTTATATTTTTTAAGTAATTGCATTTTTTGTATCAGTACCACTCTATTCCATATGTGGGGTCAAAAATGACCCCAAGCATTTCTCAAAGCTGTCCCCTTGGAATTTCACCACGGTTATAAGTAACACTGTAGACGCTGCAATTAACATCACAGACTGGATGCCGAGGGTAAACAGATGACAATAGGTATTGAGCTGGGAGAGATTACGGTAATATAGCAGGAAGGAGTAGGGAGGCCACCGAGAAATCAACCCCCCCCCCCCCATGAACAATATCAGTCAGACACAGAAGAGTCTTCTGACGAGGCCTCCGAAGAGGAAGAGGAAATGGATGGGCCTATCGTGTCCAACAGAATGAACCGCAAGGGCTCTTACTGGGCAGAGTTACCTCTCAGCCAGGGCAGAACACCAAAGCACAATATTGTGAGAAGCCGGCCAGGACCAGCACCTGGGCTTACCACCATCTCACCAAAAGATGCATGGAGGCTGTTTATCACTGATAATATAATAGAAGAGGTGCTGAGATGCACAAATATGGAGGGACGAAGAGTAGCTGCAGGTAGAGGAAAGGAGTGGAAAAAGGTCAGCAAAGATGAACTCATGGCCTTCATTGGATTGACCATTCTTGCAGGAAGTGAGAAGAACTCGTCGGCCTCCGTTGGTCTATGATGACCATGGAAGAGAATCCTAAACGTCTACTCTGCTGGAACAGCACCGCCTGTGGCTGAACAGGCCGATGCGCACTGGTGTTCTACCTTCCAGCATTGGGCGTTGGTAGGATTCAAGCCTGGGCAGGAAGATATGGAGGACAAGATGTTACCCATGCAGCATGTCCCCCCTCTCCACGTCACTGATGAATCCAAAGGAACAGCAGGACTGCTATAGTTTGGTACCAGTGCCATCGCAGGAGCTGCCAGAACGATGTTGAGCACAACAGAGAATTGCCTTAGGGGCTCCGATTCCGGATTTTTCCTCAGGGTTGACTCTCGAAGCCTTTCCCGTGACCGGGTGTGCCGCAAGGCAGCGGAGGTTTGAAATCAGGGTTTACCTTCCCCTAGATGGGCTACCTTCCCAGGTTGACGAGCCACCATCTACCCGAAGCATCTGGTTTTAAGGCTCCAGAGATCCGCCCTCGCCCCTTCTTCTATTAGTAAAAGCAGTTCCGCCGGGCTTAGAGACTAAACCACACGGGCAGGCTAGGAGTTGGACTTAGTTGTCAGAGGCTTTTCGAGACGCACGCCGTAAGGAGCATTTTATGAGCACTGGGAGCTTAACCCCAGTGCCGCTCCTGGCTATGACAACCTTGGAACCTGAG
The DNA here is from genome assembly GCA_020510985.1 of Pholidichthys leucotaenia. Lineage (NCBI taxonomy): Eukaryota > Metazoa > Chordata > Actinopteri > Cichliformes > Pholidichthyidae > Pholidichthys > Pholidichthys leucotaenia. The sequence continues at coordinate 252,709,638 of CM035839.1, forward strand.
AAGAACTGGGATAAATCAATCCATGAGCTCTTTGGGAGTCCTCTATATAACCCCATGTACAAGGCCACTATGTCAGTTGGACGATTTGAAGATATTCGCCGATTCTTGTGCTTTGATGACAAGAGGACCAGAGCCACCTGACTGGAAACAGACCACTTGGCACCCTTCCGCTACGTATGGGACCTGTTCCTGGTCAACTGCAGGCAGAGATTCATCCCCAGTGATTGTATCACAGTGGACAAACAACTTGTGCCATTCAGAGGGAGTACCAAGTTTATGCAATATATGAAAAGCAAGCCCGCGAAGTATGGCATAAAGACCTTCTGGGCTTGTGATGCAAAAACCCCCTACGCAATTGATGGGATTGTGTACACTGGGAGACAACCAGGGGAAGGAGCCAGTAAGAATCTGGGTCTTAACATTGTCAGTCAGTTGTGCAGTGGACTCAGACACACAGGTCGCAACTTTACCACAGACAACTTTTTCACCAGTGTGCCTCTTGCAGAGCATCTCCTGGAGAAGGGTCTGACTATTGTGGGAACATTGCGACAAAACAAGCCAGACATCCCTCCTGTGATGAAGGCTTCCAAGACCAGGGAGCTCCTCAGCACTGAATTTGGGTTCAATGGCAGCGTGACCATGGTCAGCTATGTCGGAAAAAAGGGGAAGGCTGTTCTGCTCCTCAGCACAATGCACCACAGCAAAATGGTGGATGAAAACACCCAGAAAAAAAACAAAACAAACAAAAAAAAACAAAAACAGAAGTGATCCACTTCTACAACCAGACGAAAGGAGGTGTAGATATTGTGGACCAGATGGTTGGCACCTACACCTGTAAACACCAAACGCAGAGGTGGCCCATGGTGCTGTGGTACAATGTGATTGATGTTGCCACCCTGAATGCCTACTCCTTTTTCAAGGCTCAGCACCCTGAATTCTGTGCAGGTATCACAAACGCCCGGCGGCGCTTTCTTGCAGAGCTCTCACATGAGCTTGTGATGCCTTATATGAGAATTCGACTGGAAGGTAACCCACGCCTACCAACCTACATCACTGCAGCAATGGAAAGGTGTGGGGTGATAAAAGCTGCAATCCAGCCACACGAGGGAAACACACAGGGCCAACAGAAGAGGAAGAGGTGTAAGATGTGCACAAGAAAACAAGACCGCAAAGTCAGCAATTGTTGTTGGAAATGCAATGACCCTGTGTGCAGTGCTCACAGCCAGAAAAGGATACTGTGTAACAGCTGCTCACAGTGAACTCACGAACCCTCACACCTTCACCCATTTATCGCTCAGTATGTTTTCATTATTGCTGTGTACATATTGTATTCAACTTTTAGGTAATATTGTTTCAAGCATTATTTATTGTTGTAATTATAAGAATGTTAAATGCATGAGTGAACTGTGAGTGTGATAGTTTGTTTTTAGGGAGCAGTATCTCAGTTTCGTTGCATTATTAGCAATGGAATGACAATAAAGGCACTTTGACTTTACCTTTTTTCCCCCCTTTCTGATTGTTTACCTTTCTTACCTTTCTGTGATAAAATGTTAATAAAATTTCATTTTAATTTAATTTTCAATTTAATTTTCATTTATTACTATAAATGAAAATGTCAAACATGAAATAATTCTTTTGTTGACCAAAATATAATTTATAATAATAATAATAATAATCACCCAAAATATAATAAAAATAATCATCTTTAACCAAAATGAAAGAAATTTCTGAAGTTTACAGTATAAAACACATTCATTCTAATTGGGGTCATTTTTGACCACTCTCATGGAAGAGTGTAGGAATTGGTTGGTCATGCATCTAATGGTTAAGGCAGTGCTGGAAAATAATGGTGGCCACACAAAATATTGACACTTTGGGCACAATTTGGACATTTTCACTTAGGGGTGTACTCACTTTTTTTGCCAGCGGTTTAGACATTAATGGCTGAGTGTTGTGCTATTGTGAGGGGACAGCAAATTTACACTGTTATACAAGCTGTACACTGACTACTTTACATTGTATCGAAGTGTGATATCTTCAGTGTTGTCCCATGAAAAGATGTAATAAAATATTTACAAAAATGTAAGGGGTGTACTCACTTTTGTGAGATACTGTAAGGGTGAATGAGGGTGGGTGAGTGTGTGGGGGAGAGCATGAATGGATGTAAGTAGGTCGGTGTGTGAGTGAGAGTGCGTGTATGGGTGAACATGAGAGAGTGTGGGTGACCCTGAGGGCGAGTGGAGTGAGATTGAGCGGGTACAGGAGTGAGAGACAATGGGTGGGTCCGGGAGTGCGAGTGTGGAACTATATGGGGAAGTGGGTGAGCGAGAGTGAGTGAGTGCATGTAGGTGCGTATGAGAGCATGAGGATGTGAATGTGTGAGAATGGGTGTCTGCTCGTCGGCAGGTGCTGGAATGAGGGGGTAGTGCCTCTCAACTATGTGGGTTCCCCTTGATGGGAGGGCTTCTTTGGGCGTGGGGGTCCCTGGGGTGTGCAGCGGTGGAGCTGGGGGAGGACCGCTGTGGGGGTGGCTGGGGGGCCTTGCACCGGGGGTGTGGGCTGGTCTCCGGCCTGGGGGTGGAGGCACTGGCCTCCCGGCACCTGGGGCCCGGCATTGGCCCCGCTGTGGGGGTGGGGATGGGTGTTGGTGAGCCCAGGGGCGTGGGCCCACCATGCCGGCCACCTGGTGGCCTGGCCTCCCTTGGCCATCCCTCCTGGGGCAGATGCCTGGCTTTCCTGGGGCTTGACCTCGGGCATTTGTGCCCTGTTGGGGGGTGGTGGCGCTGCCTTGCCTGCTTGGGGCTTTTGGGGAAGGGGGAGTTGCTGTGACCAGCTGCCATCTTCATACGTTTCCTGGCAAACCACTCACATGCACACACTATATTTTGCGTGCGCTCTCATATACGCGCACACGGACACACACGCACAAATGTCTCCCCTTTAAACAGGTGAGGATACCAGACTCGTGTTGAGACCTCTTCAGTACAAGAAGCAGTCTGTCTTCTGTTTGTTTTAGTTGCCGGTTTGTCTTTTTTGTCTGTTCCTCTCCCTTTTCTTTCCCCCTCCCCACACTTCCATTCCCCATCCTGTCGGGTCCTTCATGGGTAAAATAATTTACTGTAAATGAAGTATTAAAAGCTATTACAGGAGTTTACAACAATATACAGTGCATAGCTAGGTACTGTATAAAGCTCCTTTTGGCAAAGTAAATCTCCTGTGGCACAATAAGGGTAGCAGATTTTTGTTCTGGCCACCTAGCTGCCTGACAGGACAAGGGGGGAAAAAAAAGTCCTCAGATCTGGGCACTGATGGGATTTTTTTTTTTTTTTAAATTGCTACTCTTAGGCAATTGCCTCGATTTTTCAACAAATTCAAGGATCACCTGTAACATATAATAACACCTGTAGCATATATTAACAACCACTGGTATGTAAGGTGTGTATAATTTGTGTCACTCAAGATAAATGAGTGATTAGCCAATACAAGTTACTCAATTGGACCAGTAGGTTCAGCTGCTGGAGCAAAGTGGAGCATTTAAATGAAGCACAGAGACAGCAATATAAAGTTGAATAATTGCCGGCTTTAGTGAAAAAATGAGAAAAATGGAAAAGAATGGAAAAACAAAAAGACAAAAAGACATTTAACATACAACTGAAATGGATATTACGTCCACCATGTCAATGGTCAAAACCAAACCAAAAGTTTACCTTTGTTTCTTCAAATGTCAGCTGAGTCAAATTTGATCTCGGGTGCACCCTTGTTACCTCAGTTTGGAGTTTAACTTACACCCAAGTTATCTGATTCATTCCTAGGTTCACAGTTCACTGTACAAATCAGTAACAAACACCATTCAGACAAGGAGGATACCCTGCACTTCAACACCAGTATACAATTTTAGCATTTAGCAATCGGCAGTTGAAATAAGTCCAAAATATTAGAAACAGTCAAAAACACAAAAATACGTCCACAGTTCCCAGGAAAAGAAAAAAAGAAAAAAATGTCAGTAGTGTCCAGAATCCAAGGGAAAATGGGGAAATGTGAGTGTGATGTTGGAGGAAAAGGGAAATTATGTAATGGGCTGAGTGTGAAGGCGTCTGCAGATACTGGGCCTACCACACCAAGGAGTGCAGCAGAAGTGGTACAGCATCCAGTGATTTCTTGATTCATTCTAGATCCTATTGGGACGGCTCGCCATCAAGGTCAAAGCGTGGATCCTGACAGGACAGATTTACACAGGACAATCATAGAATCAAGGCACATTAAAAAAAAAACAAACAAAAACCTGACCTGTCAACAGACAGGGTCAGAGAAATATAATAACACAAATATCTAAATTGGTCTCTTTTTCACTGCAGTCACATCATGAAATCTGTACTGACTTCCATTTAGCAATAAAATACATCAATTAACATGAAATGTTTCACCGTTTACATTTTCTTTAAATGCTTCAACATGGAATCAGTGCATATGGCAATTTAATTACCATGAATTAACTTTTTCCTTTAACAAGTAGAAAAATACAATAGCTTATATTCACTGAACAACATGACAAATAAACCTTATATCCAACAGCTATAAATTCAGTAGAAAAATCCAGAATTGTCCAATAAACAGCTAAAGAGTGTGCAAAGTGAATGAAATCCCCCTATGGGAAAGTAAAACTCGTGCTCACTGATCTCTCTGGGGGGTTTTGCACGCGGCGCGAAATGGAGGCGCCTAGCTAAACCACAGGCCTCTAAACATACAGCAGTGCAATCTTTTACTTTCCAGACAAGTTGGCTCACACTGACGACCAAATTAAACAACTACATTAATTGGACGTCATTTGCATTACCTTTTGGCTTCAGGCAGTAAAGAACAAGTTGTAGAAAACCATTGGGAAGCTTCACTTTTTCAGCTGCACGAGGGGCGACAGTTAAACAGAGACTTAGCTTAGCATTTAGTGCTAATCGGCATCTACTGAGCTGATTTAGCTCACTTACGGTTACTTTTTACAAGTCTTCGCTTTAGTAAAAGTAATTTGCCTTCAGTATATTGTAGGTTTATCTCATTTCATTCTCGCTCCGCTTCTTATCGTGTACCCCCACTCACATACACTATGATAGTGTACTCTTCTGCTGAAATCCAGACCGTCTCTGACCCAACAACAGCATTACCCACTCTCCTAGCAGGTGAGCAGGACTAACTGCCGCGGGCAACATCTCAGATTGGCCGAGCCAATCTTGTAACTACATTCTGAATTGTTCACTGGGTGAAAATGTGCAATTTCACATTTGACAATTAATGGCAAACAAAAATGAAATAAAAACAAGTACATACACGTGCATACCCATCCATGCCCGTAGAAACCAAGTATAAGCAAGTATTTCTGCATGCCCGTTGCTGAAGGGTCTCCTCCTGTTTCAGATGGTTGTGTTGTTCACAGTCATGCCTGCGGCGTACTGCTGGAACCTGAGGCACTTCATGTTCACGGCATCTTTTCTGACGTGCAGCAGTTTTCCTCATTCTATTGCTCTCCATCTGGTGGGTCTTCTTCATTCAGACCGCTGGTTGAGGGATAGGTGCATCATAACTCCAGTTCATGGGCAGGATCATGAAAATAGATCTGAGCAAAAAGTGGCTTTCGACCCTGTTCAGGAAGGCCCGTGCATGCCCGTAGAAACCAAGAAACCGGAGCACCCGGAGAAAATCAACGCTTTGCTTGGCATTTTACACATTTGTAGTGTAGACTGGCATTCTTCAAGGTTACACATTTTTACTGTGTCAGCACCTCTTTAAAAACGACATTGCTGAGAAAGCGACGCTTTTGCTTAGTTCCTTCATCTTGAGCAACAATACGAAGACTGCTTGATCTGGCAACTCTGCTCGCGGCAATGTAGAATTGGCCATGGCTGCAGAAATCTGTTGTGCAGAAAACACAAACGCGCTGTGAAGACTGGCCCTGTGACTTAATCACCTTGCCAATTTTGATCCATATGACATCATAAAGACATTAGTCTAGGCATCGTGAGTGATGGTCTATATGACATCATAAAGACACATTTGTCTATGTGCCGTCATATAGACATACTGTATCTTTATGATGGCATCGCGAGTCCTATGATGCCTAAGTTCATAGGACATCCTATGATGATCATAGGCCGTCCTATGATGTCCGATAAACGTGACAGACACACAGAGATTTCTTGCTTTAATAGAGTGATGATGATAGAGTGATATATTCTCTTAGTGCAATAATTGATATTTTTCCACTAAGCAAAAGATTTAAGAGTGTAACTAATTTTAATTAACTTTTATCTTTGACGTTCTGCATGTTTAGTGTCTTGTATGTAGCCCATTTTACATCATGTGGGTTACACAAAGATCTAGTAATTCAGGATTGAATTTATCTGTCATGCTTTTAGCTCATTCCGGCAAGGCTGAAAGGAGCTAGTGCAATGATGTGGTGTTTGTTCGTCTGTCCACATTTCATGGGATTTGTTACTCCTAGGCATTTGCCCTGATGCTCGCCAAACTCGCTCACAATGATCCTCAGGTGGGTCAACATCCGAGTTGTGCTCAAGGTTAAGGTCAAGGGTCAGGAGCCACTTCTGATTTCAGAAAAATCACTTCTCATGGGAAATTGTGGTGATGCTCCCCAAACTCACAGTAGTCACCAGATAGGTCTGCATCCAAGATGTGCTCAAGGTTAAAGGTCAGGAGATCTGGGCACTGGCACAGAAAAATCACTCCTCCAACTCCTAGGCAATTACTGCAATTTTCATGAAGCTCTCTTACAATGACTCAAGTAGGTCTGCGTCCAAACTGAGCTCAAGGTCATTGTCAAAGGTCAGAAAATCTGGGCATTTATGGTTTCACAAAAAAATGTTAGTCCTCCTAAGCTGTTGACCTTGGCTTTAAACACATCCTTGATGGGTCTGTATTTAGGCCGTCCTTAAGGTCAGGGTCAACAGTCAGGATAGCTGAGGTGATTTTGTCAGGCAGTAATGAGCTCCTCCATCACTGATGGTTTGGTTCACTTGTGGTTTCATATACAACATCTGGTGTATAGGAATGGGGGAAACACATGCAAAACAATGACTACCTCAATATTTCTATTACAGAAGAAAGCAATAGGAATTGTATGCAGAACAAAATTCAAAAAACCCACTATTCAATTAAATACTTAAAAAATTTTGTGAATTAAGATATTTTAAAACCATGCAAATTATGTATTAAAGTAAAAACTTTTTTTTTTTTGGACTTATTTTGTACCCGTAGGTAGATTTGTTCTGCAGTCCGGTGACAAGCCACCAGCTGCCAGTCGCTGCGTGCGCAAGCGCCCCTTAACTCCCTAACCGGCATGTTTTTGGCATGTGGGAGGAAACCGGAGAAATCCCGGAGTAAACCCACGCAAACACGGGGAGAACATGCAAACTCCACACAGATCACTGTTGGCCGGGGGCAGGGATCAAACCCATGATCTCATGATCCCCGCGATCCCCCGGCCGAGGGTAAAACTGTGCTGCCGCGGTGCTAACCACTGCACCACCGTGCAGCCCAAACTTTACCATCTAGAGTACAAGAGTTGTTCCAGTTGAGGCAAAGTAATTATGATTTAAGGGGAAAATTTATTTTCCACAAACCAAAGACAAGAACTAAGGTTAAATCACTGTTATTGAGGGAAAACTATGGAATAATTTTACTGACCTTCTGTCGGCTGCTCCCTTCAGGGGTCTCCACAGTGGATCATCTGCTTCCGTCTCACCCTATCCCTTCATCTTCCTCTGTAACACCAACCCTCTCCATGTCCTACTTCACTACATCCATGAATTTTCTGTGGTCTTCCTCTTTTCCTCCTGCCTGGCAGCTCCATCTTCAACATCCTTTGTCCAACATCTCCACTATCCCTCCTCTATACATGTCCAAACCATCTCAGCCTTGCCTCTTACTTTGTCTCCAAACCACTCAATCTGAGCTGTCCCTTTGATATACTCATTTCTAACTCTGTCCCTCCTAGTCACTCCCAATGAAAATCTTAGCATCTCCATCTCTGCCACTTCCAGCTCCACTTCCTGTCTTCTCGTCAGTGCCGCTGTCTCCAAACCATAGCAGGTCTCACTGCCATCTTGTAAGTCTTCCCTTTCATCAGCTGCTATCCTTTCACAAATCACCCCTGACATTTGTCTCCACCCACTCCACCTTGCCTGCACTCTCTTCTTCACCTCTCATGCACTTTCCATTGCTTTGGCTGGTTGACCCCAGGTATTTAAACTCATCTACGTTCACTACCTCTACTCCTTCCATCTTCACCGTTACACCGGCCTCCCTCTCATTCACACTCATGTATTCTGTCTTGTTTCTACTGACTTTCATTCCTCTTCTCTCCAGAGCATACCTCCACCTCTCCAGGTTCTCTTCCACCTGCTCCCTACTCTCACTACAGATCACAATGTCATCTGCAAACATCATGGTCCATGGGGACTACTGCCTGACCTCATCTGTCGGCAGTGTGCGATTTGTGAAAAAACCAGAGAGGGGGATATTTTTGAAACATTTTTATTCATAAAAATAACTCAGTAGCATGCCTATATTAAGTATGAAGCCTGTTGGGCTTTTTTGCAGCTGTTACTTATTATGTATTACGTATAACCCACTATAATTATAGCCTATTTAAATAAGAAATATTAACTTACGCCAGCCTTAGCAGAATGGTCCTTTTTCAATTTAGGTCCCATATGCACTGATCTGTATAAAAAAACCTGGGTAGCTCACGCCCCATTAGCAAATACAGAGCTGAGTGGAATTGGGCGGGCCACTGATCTCTATAGAAAAACTGGATGAATCATTGGCCACCAGAAGTGAAGCCCCTGGCCAGCCACTTTTACCTCAATAACTACTAATATGGCGCCCAGGTGGCTTCACTTCTGGCGACCAATGATCTGCCTAGTTTCTCTATAGAGATCAGTGGGGCAGATGCAGTAACCAGGAAACGGGGGTGTGGATGGGTTCTGTAAAAAAAACTAATTATTGTGCTCATGTTTTGTGGGGAGGTGGGAGAGCTGTGTAGAGAAGATGTTGGCGTTGATGGGCAGAGATGACGGGCATTTCCTCTTTGCCCACCTTTTCCTCCGGAACCTCCCAACAGCAGCTAGAGCGGTCCTTGCCAATTCGCCGTTGCTAGCCATGCGCAACTACCGGGCCCTAGCACAAGAGGCAGACCGGATTATCCTCACCACCAGAGCCTTCGCTATGAACGCAGCGGTGTCGGAACCCAGCGAGACGGCCAGCGAAGGCGAGGAGCCAATGACGGTGGCTGCAGCAGGGGCCAAGAAGCACCAAGAAGCACTCTGCTTCTACCACAGCCATTTTGGAGAAGACGCACGCCGATGCATGCTACCATGCCAACTCAAGCGCTGGGGAAACGCCAGGGCCCACAGTCGGTAGCAGCTGCGACCGCCGGTGGCACAAACAAGCTGCTCTATGTGAAAGACTCATGCTCAGGGAGACGTTCCTTGTGGACTCCGACTCCCAAAAGAGCCTCATCCTGCTGTCCTACGCAGACTGGCTGGTGGGAAGTAGCGGCCCCAAGCTGGTGGCCGCAAATGGCTCAGACATTAAGACTTTTGGTGAGAGGACACTGACTATATCCTTGCACATCCATACATACCAATGGACATTCGTCATAGCAACATGTAGCTTCCCCATTTTGGGCACTAATTTTTTGTGTGCACACGGACTATTAGTCGATGTGGCTAACAGACGCCTGATTAACGCAATGTCTTTTGATTCTCTGCCTTGTACAGCTAGAGGAGCTGGGTCCACAACGCTAGCCAACATCACAGCTCCAGGGGATAAGTTCCACACACTACTCACCCAGTTCCCAGCACTCACGGTTCCGACGTTTTCGGTGGCCGTCACTAAACACGGGGTGGAGCACTTCATTACCACCACAGGGCCGCCCGTTTTTGCACGACCTCGGCGCCTGGATGCAGCTAAACTGGCCATTGCGCGCGATGACTTTGCCAACTTGGAAAGGCTGGGCATCATCAGACACTCAAACAGCCCATGGGCATCCCCACTACACATGGTTCCTAAAGTCGAGGGATCGTGGCAACCATGCGGAAATTTCCGCAGATTAAACAACGCCACAGCGCACGATCGCTACCCAATCCCCTGTATTCACGATTTTTCCGTTCACCTCACCGGGGCACGTATTTTTTCTAAGATAGACCTGGTCCGTGGTTACCACCAGGTCCCGGTGCGCGCGGAGGACATACCTAAAATGGCAGTAATAACCCCATTTGGTCTTTTTGAGTTCTTACACATGCCTTTCGGGTTAAAAGGCGCGACGCAGACATTCCAACACATGATGGATGCGGTGTTGCGCGACCTGCCATTTGTGTTCGTCTACCTGGACGACATCCTGGTGGCCAGCGCGTCTGAAGACAAACACGTAGCCCACCTCAGGACAGTTTTCCAGAGGTTGGAGGAGCACGGGTTAATAATCAACCCGGCGAAGTGCCAGTTCGGGGTGATGGTGATCGTTTTTTTGGCCCACCGCATCTCAACGGAGGGCACGATACCCTTACTGGACAAAGTGTACACAGTGGCAGATTTTCCCCGGCCTCAGATGGTCGGGGCGCTGCAGGAGTTTTTGGGGATGGTTAACTTCTACAACCATTTCCTCCCCCACACAGCCCCGCTCATGCAGCCTTTGTACACCGCGCTTAAGAAACAGAAACCGGCGGACAGAGTCGACTGGACTCCTGACCGAGAGCAGGCGTTTTCTGAGGTTAAAACAGCTCTAGCGAATGCCACACTACTGGTGCACCCGGACCCGACGACTCGGATAGCGCTCACTACCGACGCATCAGATGTGGTTATAGGGGCCGTCGTGGAACAGTGCGTTGCTGGTTCTTGGCAGCCGCTCTCCTTTTTTAGCAGAGCTTTGCGCGACAATGAGCACAAATACAGCGTGTTCGACAGGGAGTTACTGGCTCTCCACCTGGCCATACACCACTTCCAGTTCTGGCTGGAAGGGCGCACCTTCACGGCGTTTGTGGACCACAAGCCACTAACGTACGCCATGGCCAAGGTTTCGGAACCATGGTCGGCCCGGCAGCAGAGACAGCTGGCCGCGATCTCAGAGTTTACGACTAACATTCAGCATGTGGCTGGTAAACTCAACGTGGTGGCTGACTGCCTCTCGCGCGCATTAATGGCCCCAGTCTTCATAGGGATAGATTACATGGCCATGGCCGCTGAGCAGATCAGTGATGCGAACGTTTGCGCGCTCCAGTCTGGACCAACAGGGTTAAGGCTGGAGAGCAGAGTACTGCAAGACGGGCTCCACCCCCCCCCAATCTGCGACACCTCCACAGGCCGCCCATGCCCAGTGGTCCCACGCGCTTGGTGCTGCCACGTTTTTGAGTCGGTTCACTCCCTGGTGTACCCAGGAATGTGTGCGCCAGTCAAAATGGTGGGAGCAAAGTTTGTCTGGCTGAGCCTTCGCAAACAGGTGAAAGAATGGGCTGCAGCCTGCGTAGCGTGCCAACGAGCCAAGGTGCACAGGCACACAAAGGCCCCCCTTGAGCCGTTCCATGTCCCGGCTAAGAGGTTCAACCACATTCACGTGGACCTCGTGGGCCCCCTCCTGCCATCGCAGGGGTTCACGCACCTCCTGAGAGTAGTGGACCGTACCACGCGCTGGTCCGAGGCAGTCCTGCTAGCTTTCACCGTGTCTGCATAAGTTGCACGTGCTTTTTTGATGACATGGGTGGCACGTTTTGGTGCCCCTTCGGATATCACGTTCGACTAGGGCCCGCACTTCGTTTCCAACCTATGGTCCACGATGGCCTGGAGCCTGGGTGTCACAATTCATGCCACGACCACGTACAACCCCCAGGCCAATGGGTTATGCAAGCATTTCCATAGGTCACTTAAAGCAGTGCTCAGGGCTTCGCTTATGGATACAAATTGAGTGGACCGGTTGCCGTGGGTTCTATTAGGGTTGTGTTCAGCAGAGCTGGTTTTTTCCTAGCCGCTGCGGCTCCCCGGAGAATTTTTGCTGGACAACCCCACGCCAACCACGATCCATCCCTGCCTTCACTGCATAGTGCAGAGGCAGGAATGGTACCCGCTCTGGCCCACCACAGTTTTCCCCGCACTTTTGTGCCAAAGACCTTGAAGGATGCGTCGTTCGTGTTTGTCAGGCACGATGCCCACCGGACCCCGTTGCGCCCGCCCTACGATGGCCCGTTCAGGGTGCTGGAACCTGAGGAGAAACATTTTGTGTTAGACTCGGGGGTACGCAGAGAAACAATCTGTATAGACAGGCTTAAGCCTGTCTTCGTTTTAGCAGACGAGCAGGTGGTGCTGGCCCGAGCTCCTCGGCATGGACGACACTCACTGAGAACTCCCCAGGTAAATGACTCATCAGATCAGTCACAATGGCATGCTGAAGATGTCCCCCCCCCCCCCCAATGTCCCCCCACAGACGGATGTGTCCCCAAGAGCGCCCCACTGGCACAGCAGCACCTTGGAACCGCCCACCCCCGTTACAGTCGCTATGGACGTAGGCTGAAGCCCAAAGGACATGAGGGTTAAGGCTCAGTCTGAGTTTCTGGGGGGGTGGGGGGTGGAGGACCCAGTCAGTGTGTTCTCTACTCAGACTAAATAACATGGCAGGAGGACATGCATAAGAGAGGAGAAACGGATATGCATTCTCCTCAGGTCTGCATAATAATGTGCCGGCAGGCTGAGTGACAAAAGGAATTGTCATGGGGGGATGTATGTGTTTTAATGCAAACAGTGACAGAGGGGATTGTCAGGGTAAAGGTATTCATGTTAATGCAATACCACAGGTCGCAGGGCGTGTGGTATGGTATAAAAAGAGAGGTGCCCGCGACCTGGTTTTTAGGCTTCTTATTCTTGTGAATGTTAGAGAGAGATTAATAAAGCCTGCTCTGCTCCGGAACCGCCTCGCCTGATTATTCCTCTCTCTACAGCAACGAGTTTCCACCACCTTATTTACCACACCCACAATGCATTTACACAGTTTATATTCACACAAACGTAATTCAATATAGTGTTTAATTGTTCATTATAATTCCCAATCTTCACCGGCAAAAATAAAAAAGGAGACAAATAAAGCTTTCCAATAAAGTCACTCAAAAACAAACAGGATCTCACTGTATAATTGACCAAAGAAAAAAACAAAAACCCTGAGCTGAGTCAGAATGGATATAAGGGAAAAAACAATGCTGAGTGAGAGACAAAAGGGAACGTTCTCACCAGCTTTGGGTCCGCTGCCCTTCCCTCTGATTGTACAGCGAATTCCCCGGTCCAGCGTCCTCCTCCCGGACCAACCAACCTGCCACCTCATGGTGAGGAATGCGCCGTCAGCCGCTGATCCCTCGTAGACTCCCAGCAGACTGTTGCTCCTCCTGGTTACTCCAACTGTCTCAATGAAAGGCATTTATTTCAATTGTCCATATGACGGCCGCTCCTAGTCACAGCGGGCCTGTCAGTCTGTGAGTCTGGGATGGAATGATAGTGATGGCAAAATCGAAACAGTGTTTTGGAATGTACCGGAACCTAGGCGGAACTTGTGATTTGAAACGCTGTTCCGAGGTCTGTATCAGAAGGACGGTGTCACGTGACTGTTCCATATCGCGTTCCATTCTGCCCCCAATTGTTTTGAAACGTCACAGTCGTTTTTGTTTCAGCAAGTGAAAACAAATCCGTGTATGGTTCCTTCATTTGTAATTCCAATTCAAAATAAAATCAGAAAAAACAAATTTTTGGTCTCATTTTTGTTTTGTCCTTTTCTAAACTTAGAAAAAAAATATATTATCAAATTTTTGGACATACCTGTGTTTAATTTTGCTCTTATTGTTTTATAGTCAAAACAAAAATATTAAGTTATTATTTTGGTTTATTATTTTGTGACACTGGAAGTGTTAGTGTTAGTGTAGGTGATGAGTTTAATCAGTTATTTAAAGTGTCTCTAGTTTTATCTATGATGTCTGACCTCCATTACACAAAATTAAAATGCCTATTATATGAAAACTAGTGATGGCAAAGTCAAAACAGTGTTTTAGTGCGTACCGAAACCTAGGTGGAACTTCTGAATTGAATCAATATAAGCAACTGAATTGCAATATAAGCTGCAGCTTCAGCCATCACCCATTTCGGATAACTTATGTTGAACTGTATAATCAGAGGAGTTATTGTCTAATTTGACCTTGTTGGATTTTTTTCCCCTTTGTTATATTATTCTGTTTCTTTTTAATCTTTACTTTTAATCTATCCGAAATAAATAAATAAAAATCATTGTTCCGAGGTCTGTATCAGAAAGAGGATGTCGCGTGACTGTTCCATTTCGCGTTCCATTACGTCACCAACTGTTTTCAAACTTACACTAGGGGCGCCACACGAGTCGGCTGCCTTTTGCAACAGCGGCTCGATTCCGAGTCTTTTTCCCTTCCTCTCTCTTTTGATCCGTCTTTTTTTTTCACCCCACTTATATCACGGACACACAGATCGTCCTAAATGTCTCCTGAGCCGGTGGACGGAGCCACTGTCTATAGCAGGATACGATACAGCAGAGAACAGCTGCTAGCATTCAACCGCCACCCGGTCCCATTGGAAATACTCGACATACCGAGAGAACTGAGGCGAAAACGCCGCGGCTGCCGGGCTGGAGTAAGGCGGAGGACAAAAAATATAAGGTACAGACCCTCCCTTCCATCTGTTGTCATGGGAAATGTACGGTCGATACTGGGAAAGTTAGATGAGCTAGCGGCTATCTCCCGTTATGATAGCACATACCGGGAGTGCTCTCTCCTTTTGTTTACTGAGACGTGGCTAACTGAACTAGCAGCAGATGCTAACATTGAGCTGGAGGGTTTTCACATGATACGAGCTGACCGAACACCAGACAGTGGCAAGGCTAGGGGCGGTGGAGTGATCATGTATGTTAACAACAACTGGTGCAGACCGGGACATATCACTGTTAAACAACGACACTGCAGCAAAGACATTGAGTTGCTAGCTGTTAGCATGAGGCCTACATATCTCCCGAGAGAACACTCACACGTGATCTGCATTGTTGTTTATGCAAATCCGACGGCGAACGCTGGGACAGCACGTGACGTCATCCATTCAGTAACCAGCAGGCTGCAGACAGAACACCCAGATGCTCTTCTCCTCATCTCAGGCGATTTCAACCATGTTTCACTGTCTCCCATTCTACCCACGTTCACCCAGTATGTCACATGCCACACTAGAGACAATAAAACACTGGATTTATTCTACGCAAACACTAAGGAGGCGTACACCTCATCACAACTACCCCCACTCGGGAGATCGGATCACAACTTGGTTCATCTCCGGCCGGTGTACAAACCCCTAGTGCACAGACAACCTCCGGCCATGCACACTGTGGAGTTATGGTCTGAGGAGACAATGGACACCCTAAAGGGCTGTTTTGAAGCCACCGCCTGGAAGCAGCTCTGCGATCCACATGGTGAGGACATCGATGGCCTCATTCACACCTTCACGGGCTACCTCAGCTTCTGTGTGGACAAATCCGTTCCCACCAAGACCATACGGCGTCACTCAAACAACAAACCCTGGATCAACCCTGAGATTAAAACACTTCTGAGAGAGAAGAAGAGGATCTTCAGGTCAGGGAACAGGGAGATGCTGAAGTCCGTACAGAGGGAGCTGAGGAGAAAGATCAGAGAAGGCAAGGACAGCTTCAGGAAGAAGATGGAGGACAAGCTGCAACAGAGCGACATCAGCGGGGTCTGGAGAAACCTCAAAACCATCTCGGGGCTCCAGAATACCTCCCCCCAGGCCACAGGGGGCAGGGAGTGGGCGAACAACCTGAATCTGTTTTTCAATAGATTTGACCAACCGCCCTCCCCCCTGACTGCACAACAACCACTGCTGCCTCTAAAGAAATCAAGTCCTGCTGCCCACTCCCCACTCTACCAACACCCCCCCACTCCCAACACACAGCCCCCCATCCTGACCCTGACCAGGACCCAGGTGAGGACGGAGCTGAGGAAGATCAAGGCGAGGAAGGCGCCGGGACCGGACGGCATCAGCGCAAAGCTCCTCAAGTCCTGTGCAGACCAGCTGTGTGGGATTGTGACGTATATCTTCAACATGAGCCTGAAACTGGGGAGGGTACCACAGCTGTGGAAAACATCTTGTGTGGTACCTGTACCAAAAACTTCCCACCCCAAAGACCTGAACAGCTACAGACCGGTGGCCTTGACGTCCCACTTGATGAAGACCCTGGAGAGACTGCTCCTTGCTCACCTCCGCCCCCTGGTGGAACCAGCGATGGATCCACTCCAGTTCGCCTACCAGCATGGCATTGGGGTGGAGGATGCGGTGATCTTCCTCCTTCACCGTTCTCTGTCCCACCTGGAGAAGCCCGGGAATATGGTGAGGATCATGTTCTTTGACTTCTCCAGTGCTTTCAACACCATCCAACCGATGATCCTGAAGGACAAGCTGCTGCGCGCAGGGGTGGACCAGCACCTGTCATCATGGATCCTGGACTACCTCACGAACCGGCCTCAGTTTGTGAGAACCCGGGACTGTGTGTCCGACACGATCATCAGTAGCACGGGGGCCCCCCAGGGAACGGTGCTGGCTCCCTTCCTGTTCACTCTTTATACTGCGGACTTCTCACACAACACAACACACTGCCATCTACAGAAGTTCTCTGATGACTCTGCGATCGTTGGCCTCATCTCCAATGGAGATGAAGCTGAGTACAGAGGGCTTATCCAGGACTTCGTGGACTGGTGCCATCGGAACTGCCTCCAGATCAACGCGAGGAAAACTAAGGAGCTGGTGGTGGACTGCCGCAGGCATGGGCAGCCCCTCACAGTACCAGTAAATATACAGGGAACAGACATCGAGATGGTGACATCCTATAAGTACCTGGGTATTCATCTGAACAATAAACTAGACTGGTCACACAATACTGATGCACTCTACAAGAAGGGACAGCGCAGGCTGTTCCTGCTGAGGAGACTCAGGTCTTTTGGTGTACAAGGGGCGCTGCTGAAGTCATTCTATGACACGGTGGTGGCATCAGCCATCACTTTTGGAGTGGTCTGCTGGGGCAGTGGCATTACTGCAGCCGATAGGAAGAGACTGAACAAACTGATTAAGAAAGCTAGCTCTGTCCTGGGGCAGCGCCTTGATCCGATGGAGGAGATAGGAGAGAGAAGGACGGTGGCTAAACTGTCATCTCTGCTGGAGTCCGAGTTCCACCCTATGCAGGACATACTGAATGCACTGAGGAGCTCATTTAGCAGCAGACTACATCATCCCAGGTGCACAACCGAGAGGTTTCGTAGGTCCTTCCTACCAACGGCTGTCAGACTGTACAACCTAAGCAGGGCTGCTCGCAGAGATAGCAAAAAAGACGTAACAAACTAATAGTTTTTTGAATGCAGAAGATGCAATAGACTTACACAGTGGTCCTCTCCGGCATACAACTAGGAGCATGCCGGTCGCTATGGAGGGTGAGAGTGTGTATGGGCACATAATCATACCATGCAGGATAGCTGGGTAGACGGTTATGCTGTTTCATTCCATCTAGCGGCAATGCTCTGCACTGTGTGTGTTTATATATTTGCATATTTGTTCCGTCTAGCTGCAATGCTCCGTACTGTGGGTGTTTATATATTTATATATCTACATGTTATTCCATCTAGCTACATTGCTCCGCACTGTGTGTGTTTATATACTTGCATATTTATTCCACCTAGCTGCAATGCTCCGTACTGTGGGTGTTTATATATTTACATATTTATTCCATCTAGCTACAATGCTCTGCACTGTGTGTTCATATATTCATATATTATTCCATCCAGCTACAATGCTCTGCACTGTGTGTCTGTGTGTGTGTGTATATATATATATTTTATAGTAATACGTACATATGTTTATTAGCTGCTCTTGCTTGCTTGTTTTTTTTTTTTCTTGCCTTCTGATTGTTGCTCTGAGTGTTGCTATCCCTGTGCTGTTGCAATCCTGGAATTTCCCCGTTGTGGGACTAATAAAGGCTTATCTTATCTTATCTTATCTTAACTTCACCGTTGTTTTATGCAGTGATTGTGTTATCCCGTTTCTCAAATGGAATAATAAAATGCTGCCATTACACAATATTAAATTGCCTATTATATGCACAATTTACACTACCGTTCAAAAGTTTGGGGTCACCCAGACAATTATTTTGTGTTTTCCATGAAAAGTCACACTTATTTACCACCATGAGTTGTAAAATGAATAGAAAATATAGTCAAGACATTGACAAGGTTAGAAATAATGATTTGTATTTGAAATAATAATTTTTTCCAGATACTCAACCTGCTCAAAGGAAGGTCAGTTTTATAGCTTCTCTAACCAGCTAAATTGTTTTCAGCTGTGCTAACATGATTGCACAAGGGTTTTCTAATCATCCATTAGCCTTCTGACGCAATGAGCAAACACATTGCACCATTAGAACACTGGAGTGATAGTTGCTGGAAATGGGCTTCTATACACCTATGTAGATATTGCACCAAAAACCAGACATTTGCAGGTAGAATAGTCATTTACCACATTAGCAATGTATATTAGATATTAGAGTGTATTTCTGATTAGTTTAAAGTTATCTTCATTGAAAAAAAACAGTGCTTTTCTTTCAAAAATAAGGAAATTTCTAAGTGACCCCAAACTTTTGAACGGTAGTGTATGTTTTATATAAATAGTTTATATGTAAAATACTAATTTCTGGTGTCCTTGCCTGACTGGCTGCTGGTTCATCAGCCCACATGCCTGAAACATTTCAAAGCTCCTCTGAAGTGCAGTTTGGTTGTGAAGTCTTGCCTCTCTGAGTGTCTTGTACTGAGCTGCTTTTGGATTTACATTATTTGGAAATGGATGGGGGTAGAAAGCGTCCCAGGTCAGCTGTTTGGGATCACTATGACCTTCTTGAGGGAAAAAAAGTTAAATGTATGCACTGTATGCAACATCTTGCATTTTGTAACAATACAACAAGTAGGTGGAGACACCTACGGACAAAACATGCTGACGCCTGCATTCCTAGCACAACACAACCGACTGCTGAATCAAGCCATGGCCAGCGTAATGTTTATGGTATGTATTCATGTTCTTTTAATACACATACGAGTATACATTTATTATTTATACACCTTTATTATTATTTACAATAAATATATATTATGCATTTGATCACTAAAAGAAGTCATATTGTTGTACATTTACATATAGTTATATATTTTACATATAGTTTCATATATTTACAATATATGAAGTTGCATGGCAGCATTCCTCCTAACTCAGTCTTTTTGTTGTTCCTTGACAGGAAGGCTAAAAGAACTGAATGTACACAAGCACCCCCTAAAAACAGGGACTGATGTCTATTTTGTAAACAAGCACCCCTACAAATACTAATTGAAAAAATATATATTTTCAGACAAATAATACTAGAAACCCAAACAAATCACGAAACGTTGAGATAAAGACCCGAAAACACTTGACTGGTTCAGTGTAGTATTATAACATTTGGCCACCAGATGTCGCTGTGGGGAGATGTTTCAAATGTTCCAAAACATCAATTCTTTTTCTGAATCAGTTGCTCCAAATGATTCGATCTCTCGATTGTTCCATTTCTGCCATCACTAGGAATAAGAGAAGGAATGTTTTGCAGCGACTTCCGCCTTTCTCTTAACGCCGCTCCCAGCTGCTGCAATCAGCTAATAACCACTCCCAGTACCAGCTGATGAAATCACAGGTAAATTATGTTTTCACATGCATACATTCAGAAAATAGAGCATGACTGTCACGAGGCACAAACATGAAATGGAGCATTATAAATATTGCATCATATCAATTAAGATACCTCAGACCTCCTTTTATGTGGCTACCATTCTCTCCATAAAAGGGGCGATGCAATTAAATACATGGCAGTGCTACAATAGTGACACTATATGACATTATAACAGTGACACTATAGGAAAAAAAGGCCAAAGTTACAAGAAAAAACTACAGATTACTGAGAAAGTCAAAAAATTTTGTGAAAAATGCCATTCAAAAGAATAAAGGTGAAAATTTACATGGAAAAATAAAAGAATAATTGCATTGGTTTTTGAAAAAAATGTCTCCAAACCAACTGCAGTGATGTTTGTGGTGGTGGGGAGTTAACAGTTTGCAGCTCAAGTAACTTAATTGTCTAGTGACAAACCTGTTTTTGTACTGAAGTGGATTACTAAGCTCAAATCTTAACAAATGCATTAAATGTAGACTCTTGTGTATTATTAAAACAACAACAATTCACATGGAAGATGTGTTGTTTGTTCACACATCCCCACATTTGCCAGCAGGGTCCTGTTCACGGTCTGCTACTGGTCCAGTTTGTAGAGACATCCATTGTGTACTCCTCTGTACTACAGGTACATCTCAAAAAATTAGAATATCATGAAAAAGTTCAATATTCTTTGTCATTCATTTCAGAAAGTGAAACCCATATATTATATAGATTCATTACACAGAGGGTGATATATTTCAAGTGTTTATTTGTTTTAATTTTGATGATTATGGCTTACAGCCCATGAAAACCCCAAATTCAGTTTCTCAAAAATTAGAATATTACAGAAAATTTATTTTAAAAACTATTTTTTTTAATACTGTAGAGTGTGTCAAATAAGAGGCAGATTCATGGCAGACGGTTTATTACACACTTCACATCTCTCAAGCACATAACAGAATGAATCATTTCCACAAGCTCTCTGCTTTTACCCCAATCACTCTTCACAAGTTTCATGGCACTTCTGAACACACAGCATGACATTTACATTACACTGCATTCAACCCCCTATGTCCTTGACTCCTTCCTGCCATCTCGCCAGGAACTCCCTGGGCATTGTTCTCCTATGCTTATTCACTGTCTCTGTCTGAGATGGTAAATAATCTGACTCCCCCAAGGTCCCATACCGCCCCCCCCAGCATCTTAGATAGAACAATAGAACATCAGTCCACATGCCGTTTTGGTTTCAGTCTCCTCCCGTATCTGCTGTAACTGGGGTTCATCGCTTCCGTGGCGCTGCTGTGCCGGTGGGGCGCTGTTGGGAGTGTGTCTGACTGCGGGTGGGCCGTGGAGGGGTGGGGTGGGGGACCTCGCTCTGTCCGTGAGGCTGCCCTGGTGAATCGTTTCCCTGGGGAGCTCTCCGTGGGGGTCTTCCACGCCGAGGGACCCTAGCCAGCAGCACTTGCTCGTCCGCCACTATGAAAGCGGGTTTGAGTCTGTCTATGCCAATTTTCTCCTGCCTACCCCCCCAAGTCTAGCAAAAAATGCTTATCCCCTGTTTCCAACACTCTGAACGGTCCATCATAGGGTGGGCACAATGGAGGATGGTGGGCGTCGTGTCTGACGAACACGAACTCTGCGTTCTTCAAAGTTTTAGGCACGAAAACACGTGGAAAACAGTGGTGGGCAGGGCCCGGCAGCATGCCTGTGTTTGCGCTACGCTGCAAAAGCTGAGATGGGCAGTTGTCCGGTGCGGGATTATCTGGCAGAAATTCCCCGGGCAGCCGTAGGGGCTGCGCAAAAACCATCTCTGCCGGGGAAGCTTCCAGATCCTCTTCTGGCACGGAGCGCAACCCCATTAAAACCCACGGCAACCTGTCCACCGAATTTGCATCCGTCAGTGAAGCCCTGAGTGCTGCTTTCAGTGATCTATGAAAACACTCGCATAACCCATTGGCCTGTGGGTTGTACGCGGTTGTGTGATGAATTGTAACACCCAGGCTGCGGGCCATCGCGGACCAGAGGTCAGAAACAAATTGAGGGCCCCTGTCGGACGTAATGTCCGACGGGACTCCAAAACGCGCCACCCATGCTGTCAAAAAAGCGCGTGCTACGTCCGCGGACGTGGTCGCCGCCAGCGGGACTGCTTCTGGCCAGCGCGTGGTGCGGTCCACCACTGTCAGGAGGTGCGTGCACCCCTGCAATGGCGGGAGGGGGCCCACGAGGTCCACATAAACGTGGTCAAACCTCTTAGCCGGTACCCGAAACGGCTCCAAGGGACCCTTCGTGTGTCTGTGTATCTTGGCACGTTGGCACGCCACGCAGGCTGCAGCCCACTCTTTTACTTGTTTGCGTAGGCTCGGCCACACAAACTTCTCTCCCACCATTTTGACTGACGCGCGCACTCCTGGGTGCGCCAGAGTGTGAACTGACTCGAACGCGCGGCGGCGCCATGCGACCGGGACCACCGGACGCGGGCGTCCCGTGGAGACATTGCAGATTGGGGGAGGGGGCGCCATCTTGCAGCACCCTGCTCTCCAGCCTTAACCCTGTTGGTCCAGACTGGAGCGCGCGCACGTCTGCATCGATCAGCTGCTCCGCGGCCATGGCTGCATAATCTATCCCCACATAGACCGGGGCCACCATGGCGCGTGAGAGGCAGTCCGCCACCACATTCAGTTTACCCGACACATGCTGAATATCGGTCGTAAACTCTGAGATCGCGGCCAGCTGCCTCTGTTTCGTGGTCCACGTACGCGGTGAAGCTGCGCCCTTCCAGCCAGAACTGGAAGTGACGTATGACCAGGTGGAGAGCCAGCAACTCTCTGTTGAACGTGCTGTATTTACGTTCGCTGTCGTGCAAGGTTCTGCTGAAAAAAGCGAGCGGCTGACAAGAACCGGCGACGCGCTGCTCTACGACAGCCCCTATGGCCACGTCTGAAGCATCGGTGGGGAGCGCGATCCGTGCCGCTGGGTCCGGGTGCGCCAGCAGTGCAGCGTTTGTCAGGGCTGCTTTATCCTCCGAGAACACCTGCTCCCGTTCCGGGGTCCATTCAACCCTATCCGCGGGTTTCTGTTTCTTGAGCACGGCGTACAATGGTTGCATGAGCAGCACCGCACGGGGAAGGAAACGGTTATAAAAGCTCACCATCCCCAAAAATTCCTGCAGTGCCCTGACCGTCTGAGGCCGGGGAAAATCCGCCACGGCGCGCACTTTGTCGGGCAACGAGATCGCTCCTTCCGGAGAGACGCGGTGCCCCAAAAAATCAATCTCCGTCACGCCGAACTGTCATTTCGCCGGGTTGATTATTAACCGGTGCTCCTCCAACCTCCGGAAAACCGTCCTGAGGTGGGTTTTGTGTTCGTCTTCGGACGCACTGGCTACCAGGATATCGTCCAGGTAGACGAACACGAATGGGAGATCACGCAGCACCGCATCCATCATGCACTGGAATGTCTGTGCCGCGCCTTTTAACCCGAATGGCATGCGCAAGAACTTGAATAAACTGAACTGAGTTATTACCGCTGTTTTGGGTACGTCCTCCGCGCGCACTGGGACTTGGTGGTAACTGCGGACCAGGTCTATTTTGGAAAAAATGCGTGCTCCGGCGAGGTGAACGGAAAAATCCTGTATGTGGGGAATCGGGTAGCGGTCGTGTGCTGTGGCGTTGTTCAATCTGCAGAAATCACCGCACGGTCGCCACGCTCCCTCAGCCTTAGGCACCATGAGTAGCGGGGATGCCCATGGGCTGTTCGAACGCCTGATGATGCCCAACCTTTCCAGGTTGGCAAACTCCTTGCGCGCTATGGCCAGTTTAGCTGCGTCCAAGCGCCAAGGTCTTGCAAAAACGGGCGGCCCGGTGGTGGTGATAAAGTACTCCACCCCGTGTTTAGCGATGGCCGCCGAAAACGTTGGGACCGTGAGTGCTGGGAACTGAGTGAGCAGTGAGTGGAACTTACCGCCTGGAGCTGTGACGTTGGCTTGTGCTGTTGGCTGGGTTGCTCGAGCTATACAGGGGAGAGAGTCAAAGGACAGTGCATTAACCAGGCGCCTGTTAGCAACATCAACCAGTAAGCCATGTGCACACAGAAAATCAGCCCCCAGGATATGGTAATTCAGTGTTGTCACGACAAAAGTCCACTCGTATGTACGGCCGTGTAGAGATAAGATCAGTGTCCTCTCACCAAAGGTCTTGATTTCCGAGCCGTTTGCTGCCAACATCCCGGGGCCGCTAGGTCCTGCCAGCCGGTCAGCGTAGGTTGGCAGGATGATGCTCCTCTGGGCTCCGGTGTTCACGAGGAAACGCCTCCCCGAGCGCACGTCCGTCATGTAGAGCAGCTTGTTCTCTTCATCGAGGGTCGCAGCTGCTACCGACTGCCGGCCTTGGCATTTTCCCGAGCGCTTGAATTGGCACGGTGGCTCACATCTGCGTGCGTTCTCTCCGAAGCGGCGGTGGTAGAAACAGAGCGTGTCTCTCTGGCGCTCCTTGGCTCCCGCTGCTGCTACCATCGGTGGCTCCTCGCCTCCTCTGGTCGTCTCGCTGGGCTCTGCCGCCGCCGCGTTGACTGTGATCGCCCTGGTGGTGAGGATGATCCTGTCTGCCTCCTGGGCTAGCGCACGGTAGTCACGCGCGGCCAGCAACGGCAAATTGGCCAGAACCGCTCTCGCCTCTGTTGGAAGGTTCCAGAGGAAAAGGTGGGCGAACAGAAAGTGCCCGTCGTCCGTGCCCATTAACGCCAGCATCTTCTCCATCAGGTCGATGGCCGAACCATCTCCTAACTCGGTCCATCTCAGGAGCCTCTCCGCTCTCTCACATTCCGAGAGCGTGTAGCGCCGGGTGAGCGCAGCCTTGACTGCCTCGTATTTGTTGTGGGCTGGCGGCTGATCAAGTAGGCTCGCTACCTGCTGAGCTGTGCGGGCGTCCAGCGCTGCGACCACATGGTAGAATCTGGTGTCGTCTGCCGTTACTCCCCGGAGGGCAAACTGGGCCTCGGTGTGGTGGAACCAAGAGCGCGGGTTGTGCTGCCAGAAGTCTGGTAGCTTGACTGAAACCACACATGCGTTGCTGGGGCTTCCCGACCGGGCCGGCTCCGGGGTTCTTGCCTCGTGTTCCATAATACGTCTTGGGTCACCAGTGTGGAGTGTGTCAAATAAGAGGCAGATTCATGGCAGACGGTTTATTACACACTTCACATCTCTCAAGCACAGAACAGAATGAATCATTTCCACAAGCTCTCTGCTTTTACCCCAATCACTCTTCACAAGTTTCATGGCACTTCTGAACACACAGCATGACATTTACATTACACTGCATTCAACCCCCTATGTCCTTGACTCCTTCCTGCCATCTCACCAGGAACTCCCTGGGCATTGTTCTCCTATGCTTATTCACTGTCTCTGTCTCTGTCTTTTTTTTTTTTTTTTTTAGATTTAGTATAATTTATTGATCCCCAGAGGGGAAATTGAGGGTCATCCACCACCTGGAAGGATGAAGCAGCCACGATACTGCGCTATCCCTTAACCATTCACACACATTCACACCTAGGGCCACTTTAGAGTCTCCAGTTAACCTAACCTGCATGTTTTTTGGCATGTCTGAGA
This sequence comes from Pholidichthys leucotaenia, assembly GCA_020510985.1. Classification (NCBI taxonomy): domain Eukaryota; kingdom Metazoa; phylum Chordata; class Actinopteri; order Cichliformes; family Pholidichthyidae; genus Pholidichthys; species Pholidichthys leucotaenia. Next base: position 252,735,065 of record CM035839.1, read on the forward strand.
TGCTAAATAATCTGACTCCCCCAAGGTCCCATAATACAAATGTTAGCCTACTGAAAAGTGTGTCCATGTACCACTCAATACTTGGTTGGGACAAATTTTGGATTAATTACTGTATCAATGTGGTGTGGCATGGAGGTGATCAGCCTGTGGCACTGCTGAGGTGTTATGAAGGTCCACGTTGCTTTGATAGTGACCTTCAGCTCGTCTGCATTGTTGGGTCTGGTGTCTCTCATCTTCCTCTTGACAATCCTCCATAGATTCTCTATGGGGTTTTAGGTCAGGAGAGTTTGCTGGCCAATCAAACACAGTGATGCCATGGTCATTAAACCAGGTTTTGATACTTTTGGCAGTGTGTGTGTGTGTGTGTGTGTGGGGGGGGGTGCCAAGTCCTGCTGAAAAATGAAATCAGCTTCTCCATAAAGCTTGTCAGCAGAGAGAAGCATGAAGTGCTCTAAAATTTTCTGGTTGACGACTGCGGTGACTTTGGTCTTGATAAAACACAGTGGACCAACACCAGCAGATGACATGGTTCCTCAAATCATCACTGACTGTGGAAACGTCACACTAAACCTCAAGCAACATAGATTCTGTGCCTCTCCACTTTCTCCAGACTCTGGGACTTTGATTACCTCCGCCAGGCCGCAGGCCAGGAAGAGGTTATGTTTTTGCCGGGGTTTGTCTGTTTGTCTGTCTGTTGGTTAGCAAGATAACTCAAAAAGTTTTGGACGGATTTCGATGAAACTTTCAGGCGTTGATGGAAATGGTACAAGGAAGAATTGATTAAATTTTGGGGATGACCCGGATCACCGTCTGGATCCAGAAATTTTTTAAAGGATTCTTTAACATTGTGAGATAGGGCCATTTTCAAAACAGAGGATGCGGAGAATCACCGTGCTGCAGCAAGAGAAGAAATGCAGCGACTCAGGCAAGGGCTATCCCCAGATGCTATTGAAGCTCGTCGAGCTTAGTTTTATTTTTTTTTAATTGATTTTTTTTCTTATTACCTCCGCCAGGAGGTTATGTTTTTTTTTTTTTAAAGAAGATCTGCTCGATATTGCCAGTCATGCCTCGTTCAAAGTCTAAAAGTGTGAAACACAGAAGGCAACAGAGTGCATGAGAAAGAAAAAAAGGCAGGGAGATAACATAGAGGATGCGGAGAATCACCGTGCTATTGCTAGTCATATGTTTTTATGGTCAAGGAATCTGAAAACGTACACACAAACACTGTATGGGGGGAAGTGTCGCCGCCATTACGGAAAATGCCATTTTCCTGAATAACTACTGAACCGCTAATCCTATCATTGTCAATCCAATTGCTAGTCATATGTTTTCATGGTCAAGGAATCTGAAAACGTACACACAAACACTGTATGGGCGGAACTGTGCCGCTTGGCGGAGGTCTGCGCTCTCCGAGTGCTTTTCTAGTTTCCAACTGAAATGCAACATTTACTTTTATCTGAACAGAGGTCATCTGCTGGTGTTTGACCACTGTGTTTTATCAAGACCAAACTCACCGCAGTCGTCTACCAGGAAAGTTTACAGCACTTCATGCTTCTCTCTGCTGCAAGCTTTATTATGGAGAAGAAGCTGATTTCATTTTCCAACAGGACTTGACACCCCCCCCCCCCCCCACTGCCAGCACTATCAAAACCTGGTTTAATAACCATGGCATCACTGTGTTGGATTGGCCAGCAAACTCTCCTGACCTAAACCCCATAGAGAATCTATGGAGGATTGTCAAGAGGAAGATGAGAGACACCAGACCCAACAATGCAGACGAGCTGAAGGTCACTATCAAAGCAACCTGGACCTCCATAACACCTCAGCAGTGCCACAGGCTGATCACCTCCATGCCACGCCACATTCATACAGTAATTAAGCCAAAATTTGCCCTGACCAAGTATTGAGTGGTACATGGACATACTTTTCAGTCGGCAAACATTTCTATTAAATAACTATTTTTTAAAATAAATTTTATGTAATATTCTAATTTTTTGAGAAACTGAATTTGGGGTTTTCATGGGCTGTAAGCCATAATCATCAAAATTAAAATAAATAAACACTTGAAATATATCACTCTCTGTGTAATGAATCTATATAATATATGGGTTTCACTTTCTGAAATGAGTGACAAAAAATATTGAACTTTTTCATGATATTCTAATTTTTTGAGATGCACCTGTATGTAGACACTAGGGAGAATATATCACAAAAAATAAGGATAAATACAAAAAATATTAAACAGACCCTCTCTGAACTAAAGAGCAACGCTCTTTGTCAGGTGCTTAGGCCATAATGATGGGTCATCTTCAAGAACAAACTGGTCAGACTGGTGGTAGATAGTTCCCTCATCACCTCCTCCGCTGTGAAGGGTAGCCGGTGACACAGCAGGCGTGTCATTGAAGCAACATAGGCTAGCAGCCGCGGTACTGTCTACAATGGCTACAGGTCAAGTGGACCCCTGACCACGTCAGGACCCCAGGTGGACCCCAGGATCCAATCTGTACATGTACAAGTACATTTTCAATCCAGTGATTTACAAACTGATTCATAATTTTCTAAAGCCTCATTCAGAACATTATAGTCCCACACACATATTCTGTGGATTTTTATCTGGGGACAGCCAGCCATGACAAGCAGCAGTGGTGGAAAAGAGAAACCTTTTGAAAGCAGAAACAGAGCCAAAACCTTCTCTGGGTCTTTTAATACATATACTGTATATATGCACATATTCTTTTACACTTCTTGGTGACTATAATGTTCTGAATGAGGCTTCAGGAAATAATGAATCACTTTATAAATCACTGGATTGAAAATGTACATATACAGATTAGATCCTGGGGTCCACTTGGGGTGCTCACTTGGTCAGAGGTCCACTTGACCTGATCCCTCCTGTTGTTATGCTGCTAAAGCTGCTACAATTGCTATGAACAAAATAATAAGTCACATCTGCTCTGTCACAGGTTTTAAAGTGCTGATGACACGTTTTTGACATTTTTTAGGATGTTGTGTAAACCCGAAAGTCATTGTCTATGATCAATATAATATTTACAACAGCGCCTGCACAAACTAGTTATCATCAAAAAAACTGCAGTCACTGACTGGACTGTGGTGCCGCCCACCGAATTAAGGGCGGCACCCCAGTGACGTAATCGACAGAACGGACTCCGGTGTTGTTGGCTGGAATGACAGCAGCTTTGTAGCTCACAGTTTCTCTGGTTTCTTGTTTTAATTTTACGGCTATGCCTTCGTATTGTGTAGCAGGCTCAGATAAACAGCAAGCCATGAAAGACCACATCACACGCTTCAGCTCCAACTATCATAAGCTTCCTGGTGCGCTTTTAGGCAGGAGGAGCGCACGAGGAGGGGAAGGATTAACGGATTTAAGTGCAGCTTTGACCTACTTTCTGTGATCCCATGCTGACATCTCACTGGTCTGGCCACGTCCCCTCTCTCATTATCATCAGCTGATTCAAACTCCCACTGATCATGTTTCCTGGTCCTTGCCCAGGTGCTTCTCATCACACCATCACCAGTAGTGCGTGTACATACTGTATAGTGGCTGTTTGCCAGTAACGCAATGCTGGTATTGTCATCTGTGATGTTAGTCTGCCAGTATTTTCAGCACTCTCACAATATTAGTCACTCCATGTTCGCCGTGGTTCTCGTGCGTCCTTGAAGCGATGTCGGCTCTGGGGCGCACCTGTAGCTAACACGTCTGCTCTCATTCGTTCTCTGGGCGATGCCGGCCCCGAACGCCATCAGTAAGTGTGTTTGTGCTTTTAGTACATCTTCACCTTTTTGAGAATTGTCTGTCGTTCTATATTAAATGTGCTGTGGTGAACCCTGCACGTAAATCCTCATTATTTCATGCTCCCTCTCCATGCCCTGCGTAAGAGCACACGGAGAGGGAGGATTTACACGTAAATAAGGTTCAGGTTCAGGTTCAGGTTACTTTATTTGTACCCGTAGGTAGATTTGTTTTGCAGTCTGATGACATCCATATTTACAAACCACAATTACATTTAACATAAACACAAACACAGGCACACATGAAGCTGACTATAAACATGATAAAAATACTCAAGGCTCCATCAATCAGGATATAAAGACAAAGAGATGAGAGAAAAACCAGAGATAAGAGAGAAGGGTCATATTGAAAAGTTAAAGACTAGTCAAATAGGTTAAAAACTCAAAGGTCTAAAACCAAATAAAAGATTTAGAACCCAAATAAAAATCCTACAAAAATAAGTAAATATAAAATGGAGTTAATAAATAGGTAACTAAATTATGTGCAATATATTGTTACAACTTGTTCAACTCTTTGACAGAAGCAGGAACAAAGCTGTCTTTGTAGCGCTGGGTTTTACTTTTTGGGACAGCAAACCTCCGTCTTGAGGGAAGAAGCTGAAAGTTGCAGTGCAAAGGGTGGGAGTCATCATTTAAAATGGAGGTAGCCATCCTCTGTACCTGTCTGGTGTACAAGGATGTCAGGCTCAGCTGTGACTCACCAAGCAAACGACTGGACCATCTAACTACCTGATCCAAGGATTTCCTCTGTTTCAGTTTTATCTGACCAAACCATGACACTAAAGAAAAGGATAAAACAGATTCAATAAAAGCCCGATAAAACATTGCCATTATGGTTCGGTCAGTTTGAAAGCGTGCAAGTTTCCTTAAACAATGCAAATGTTGCTGACCTTTTTTGCACACCCTTTCACAGTTCTCTTCAAAGTTTAAATTACTATCAATAATCGTCCCAAGATATTTGTAGGATTGTACACATTCAGTGGTCTGGCCTTTTAGTATGGTGACTTTGTGCCTGGGAGTTTTCCTCCTAAAGTCAATAATCATATCTTTAGTTTTTGTCGTATTCAGCTGCAGGTAGGAGTCCTCACGCCAGTGAACAAAATCATCAACTACTGGGCCGTGGCCACTCTCACCATCCAGGAGGGACTGACAATAACTGAATCATCAGCATACTTTATAATGTGTCTGTTGTCATGTCTGCTCCGACACATATTTGTGTACAGGATGAAGAGTAGTGGTGACAACACACACCCCTGAGGAGAGCCAGTAGAAGAGCACTTTTGGTCAGACAATGTACCATTGACCCTTACTCTCTGTGTCCTGTTGGTTAAGAAATCCAGAATCCAACCCACCAGATTATTGCTCAAATCAAATTGCTGCAGGAGTCTTTCAACCAAAATATGAGGTTGGATTGTATTAAAGGCGGAGGAAAAGTCCACAAATAACAGCCTGGCGTGTGTCCCATTAAAATCCAGATGTTTAAAAAGCATGTTAAACAGAGTGACAGTGGCGTCCTCCACTCCTTTGTGAGGCCTATATGCAAACTGCAAAGGATCCAATGCATGTTCAGTCTGCTTTAGGACCTCAGATCTGACCAGTTTTTCAAAAATTTTCATTAAAATTGAAGTCAAAGCAACTGGTCTAAAGTCGTTTACCGTTTTAGGACAGCTGGATTTTGGAACGGGAACAACCACGGCATCTTTCCAGATCTTAGGCACATGTTGTGGCTGTAAGGACTTATTGAAAATGTAATGAAATACAGGACTCAGTTCATGTGCACAGGACTTTACCAAGCGCCCACATATATTATCAGGGCCCTGACTTTTGTTCACTTTTACAGCATAGGACTCCCTTTTAATATCCTGCACCACAATATTAAAGTGCTGATTGTCTTTGAGTTTCTGTTTCAAATCTTGGGTTTCTGTGCTAAAGTCAGAGGAATCAAAATGACCATAAAAACAATTAAGTGCATTAGCCAGCTCTGTGTCTGAATTAAAACCATCTAAAAACACACGATTACTGCGCTCTGTGCTCTGAAGGCCTGCAATAGTTTTCATACTGGCCCAGGCTGAACCACGTTTCTTTGTTGCCATCTTGCTTTTCAATTCTGTTTTATAATTCTGTTTTGCTCTTAAAATTTCGGACTTCAGCTCTTTTGTGGCAACCTGTAGCTCAGAAACAGACCCCTGTTTAAAGGCAAGTGCTTTCCTCTGTAAGCAGGATTTAACTGATTTTGTAACCCATGGCTTGTTGTTGGGATATACAGTATTTTGACATGTTTACGTGGAATGATCATATTTATACAGAAAGCCATGTATGAGCAAGTGACATCTACCAAAGAGTCCAAATCATCCCCGCAGGACAGTGTGAACACCTCCCAGTCCGTACAGCTAAAGCATTCCTGGAGGCAGTGCACTGAATCCTCTGTCCACACATCTATGTCTCTGGTCTTCACCTTGCCTCTGTTGAGAGCAGTTTTATATGTGGGCAGCAAATGTACACAGTTGTGATCTGAGGATCCTAAAGGAGGAAGGGGACGTGATTTATAGGCCCTCTCTATGGATCCATAGCACAGGTCCAATGTCTTTTTTCACCTGGTTGGGCAGGAGACATACTGATAAAAGTTTTTAAGTGTCTTCTTTAAAGAAACATGGTTAAAATCCCTAAGAATAAAGTTTGGAGCTTCTGGAGAGATTGACTGCAGCCGCTGGACCACATCAAAGACGGTGCTAGAGGCAGAGTCAGCGTCTGCCCTCGGGTGAATGTACACAGTCGTGATGAAAAGTTGGGGGAACTCGAGGGGTAGATAAAAGGGGCGTAGCGATACGGACAGAAGCTCCACATCGGGTGTACAGATGCACTCTCTGACCGTGACAAATGTACAGTACTGTTTATTAATATATAAACATACGCCGCCCCCCTGACGTTTCCCCGTTACCTCTTCCATGAAAGACCACATCACACGCTTCAGCTCCAACTGTCATAAGCTTCCTGGTGCGCTTTTAGGCAGGAGGAGTGCACGCGGAGGGGAAGGATTAACGGATTTACATAATGAGGATTTACATGAGGATTTATGCATAGGATTCACCACAGCACATGTATTGAACATAAAGACTGATCCCAAAAGGTGAAGACTTTCAAAAATACACAGAAACACAAACAGTAGGCATCCGGGGCCAACATCGCCCAGCGAACATGGAGAGGAGACGTGTTAACCACGGTTGCACCCCAGAGCCGACATCGCTAAAAGGGGCGCAACAGAACCACGGCTGTGTGGAGTGACTAACATGTCGTGATAGTGTTGGCAGTATTAGCTGGCTGACAACATGGTAGATGATACACACAAAACATGAACAGCTGACTGTCACTGAGTCTGACTCGCTAGGCACAATGCCCGCTTGGCACAGCTCAAACCTATATGGTTTGATGCCCCCAGAGTCTTCATTGTCATCCCATTCTTTGGAATCTGAAGATTGGACAACACAAACCAATTCCAGACTACATGTGTTGGAACCATTGCCAATGTTTTCAACTGCTTCCATCCTGTGTGTACAAAGGGCAGCCAAGCGCTGTGTTCTGTCGATGATGTTACAACATGGCCGGGGGGGTTTCCAGCTACTGACACAATGGGTGACGTGGCGCTCATGAAAACGTCGGATATTCATGTGAAAAAAAGCCTATTTGACTTAGAACTGCACAGACCAACCTATTTCGTCATATTGTATTATGTGTTGAAAAATTAGAGGAAGTCAAAAATGTGTCATCAGCACTTTAATGTCATGTCCCATCACGTGATGCTACTATTCATCTCTAATGTCTCTCAGAAACTGTGTCTTCACTCAATAACTGTACAACAGATTTTTGAAATAAGGGCTGACCCGACTAGCTAGTTGAGCTAGCACAGGCTAATAACCATTGCAAGTTTATGAGCTTTTACTGCACATAAACAAGAAAAAAGCTAGCGAAATAAAACAAAATCACAAACTACAGAATCTACCTGTTAACTTAAGTGATACAATGACCAAAGCAATGGCCTTTCATTAACTTACCCAGAATTATTAAGCAGACACTCCGTGAAATGAATGGTGGTCTATGGGGAAAATTCCATTGTTTGGAACTATTAGCCGCTCCTTGACCCATGTGACCTCCGCCTTTCACAATTTCTATAGAAGTCAACCAGAGTCTCCAACTCTCATATTATACTGTGCTGAGATACGTGGAACAGTCCAACAGTCTGAGGAGAAGGGGGAGGACATTATGTTTGTGATTTGATTTGGCGTTTTAATAAATAACCGTGTTTCTACATTTTGTTGGACATCATGTTAAATATGCTAAACATTTAAAAAAATATATATATGTGGCTTCTAGTAGATCCCGGCCACTAGCAGGTCGGGGCCTAAGGCAACCGCCAACCTTTGCCTAATGGTAAGTCTGCCTCCATTGTCACCTCTCCTCTTAACTAACTAACCAACCAACCTGCACTTATATAGCCTTAACCTCGATTCAACAACTCTTTCCCATATCTTCATAGTGTGGCTGATCAGCTTTACGCCTCTGTGGTTACTACAGCTCTGAGCATCACCTTTGTTCTTGAAAATTGATACCACAATACTTCTTCACCCCTGAGGCATCCTCTCACTCTCCAAGATTGGGTTAAACAATCTGGTTAAAAAGTCCACTGCCATCCCTCCTAAACATCTCCATACCTCCACAGGTATGTCATCTAGACTAACCGCCTTTCCATTTTTCACCCTCTTCAAAGCTGCCACTCACTTCTGCCTTGCTAATCCTTGGGACTTCCTTGTTCACCATCTTTCCTTCATCCATCCTCCTCTCTCTCATTTTCTTCATTCATCAGCTCTTCAAAGTACTCCTTCCACCTTTTCAGCACACTCTCATCATTTGTTAGTCAGAGGCAGGCATCACTCATGATCAATATATCAATAAATAATTCAAGAAAATCTATCTGTGTGTCACGATCATAGGACTGTGTGTCTGTCTGTGTGCCATGATCATAGGACTTTGTGTTGCCATGGTAACTATGTCAAAGATCAAAGGCAGGCATCACTTATGATCATAGGACTCGCTATGACATCATCAAAGATCAAAGGCAGGCATCACGATCATAGGACTCGCTATGGCAGACATCACTCATAGGACTCGCTCTTACATCATCAAAGATCAAAGGCAGGCATCACTCACAATCATAGGACTTGCTATGACATCATAAAAGATCAAAGGCAGGCATCACTTAACGAGTGGTGACGTCAAAGATCAAAGGCAAGTTTCACCAGGGTTACTGTTGCCATGGTAACCATGTCAGAGATCAAAGGCAGGAATGCAGAGAAATGCTTGCTTACACTTGCTTTCTATGGGCATGCAGAAATACTTGCTTATACTTGGTTTCTACGGGCATGCACGAGTATGCATGGGCATGCACAGGTATGCATTAGTAATTCAAGAAATCTCTGACTGTTTGTCTGTGTGTCTGTGCCACAGGCACACACTGTGTTTCTATGATGTCACATGACCATATAAGGAGTTCTGAACAACTCCTTTGAACAACTCCTCCTATGATGTCATATATTTTTTTTAATTAATTTATTTATTTATTTATTTTTTGATTTTGATTTGATTTTGTATACTTTATTGATCCCCAGAGGGGAAATTGAGGGCATCCACCTGGATGGATGAAGCAGCCACGGTGCGGCGCTATCCCTTTATCATTCACACACACACATTCACACCTAGGGCCACTTTAGAGTCTCCAATTAACCTAACTATAACTCTCACAATATACATTGTGAGATCAGAACACTCTTTCTACGGGCATGCAGAAATGCTTGCTTACACTTACTTTCTGCGGGAATGCAGAAATACTTGCTTAACTATGTCAAAGATCAAAGGCAGGCATCACCATGGTTTCTGTTGCCATGGTAACAGTAACTTTCTACAGGCATGAAGAAATGCTTGCTTACACCTGCTTTCTACGGGCAAGCAGAAATTCTGTCAAATTCTGAACAAGGAAAAATAACATCACTCTATCCACATTATTTCTAGGCCCCATGATGCCTTGCGTGAATTATGGTAGCAACTTCAGGTACTAGTTTAGAATGTATTGTTGTCACTGAAACGGGACACTTTTCCTTGTTAAAAAACAATGACTTCGGTATCAAAAATGCGGGAACACAGCCTTTTGCACCTCAAAAATAGTAATATAATCATACCACATCCCATGACTACAGAGGGATGAGAAGATGACCTTAAAAAGTGGCCAGTAGCTCTGTGGACAGTAGCTCCGTTGGCACTGCTGCTAACATGCTAATGCTGTAAACAAATAAAAGCTCTGAGATATATCAATGTTTGCACTGCAATAAAGTCGGCTGCATTTTGTGAAAATATGTTGGACATAAATTTACCTCAGAGCAGACGTAGAGTCTACTCAGAGCCACAAAGAACCACAATGCCGTGCTTGGGCATTTTAAATTCGGGGACAAACTTCAGATCTGTGACATTCATACAAGTGAAAACATACCTGGTGCTACTGTGTCTGTACCACCGATCACACGAACAATCCTTCAGTTTTCAGAGCATGATCTACTCATTGCTGTTGAAGCCACAGATTTAGCTGTGCTTATCTGTGAGGAGCCTCACAGCACGGGCAGCAGCAAGTACCAGAACTACGCAAAAACATTCAAAAATACAAAAACTACAAGTGCTGAAATTAGCTGCCACTTGAGTGCAAAACAAGTATGTGGACTATACATTAAAATGAATTTAAAAAATTTTAAAAACGTTATTTTAAATGTCCCTGCTACTCCACTCTTACTGACTGATTTAACACTAAGTCAGCCGAAACCGGAAGCTCCGCCAATAATCGTTCCTACAGCAGCAGCCCCAGGAATAAGGTGGATATATAATTCAAGAAATCTGTCTTGTTCTTCTTCTTTTAGATTTGATTGGCGGTTGGCAACCAGCTTACAGGTGCATTACCGCCACGTACTTCACTTCTTCTTCTTCTTCTCCTTTTAGATTTGACTGGCAGTTTGCAACCAGCTTACAGGTGCATTACTGCCACATACTTCACTCTATATCATCACTCCATCTGGTTGTAAGACAAATTTTATCATCACTCTATCTATATATAATTCCACGTACTTCACTTCCTCTTCTTTTAGATTAGATTGACGGTAGTCAACCAGCTTACAGGTGCATTACCACCACTGACTTGATTATCATCACTCTATATCTTTGTAATGTTGCAGCATTGCACCGAGACAAATTCCTAGTTTGTGTACTACATGAACAAAGGCAATAAATCTCATTCTGATTCTGATTGTATAAGGAGTTCACTCATCACTCAATCTTCTTCTTCTTCTTCTTCTAGATTTGATTGGGGGTCGGCAACCAGCTTACAGGTGCATTACTGCCACGTACTTCATTCTATACCATCACTCTATCTGGTCAGGCGCTGTAGTCCTTCAATCATCATTGCTGTGTCTAATCAAACCCCAACTCTCTCTTCAGACATCACTCTTCTTCCTGTTCCATTTCACTTCTTCTTCTTCTTCTTTTAGATATGATTGGCAGTTGGCAACCAGCTTACAGGTGCATTATTGCCACACACTCTACATATGTCTGTCTTTCTGTGTGTCTTCTTCTTCTTCTCTCGGTTACTGGCGGATAGCAAACAACTGAAAGGTGCATACCGCCACCCACTGTACAAGAAAAAATTATGTCATCTGAGCCCGACCCCTAAAGTCTATGACTTAATCCTGCATTATTTAAAAAAGAGAAGAGAGCCCTTCTTGTGATTCTTATTGCCTCTCCATCTCCATCTGGCCCCAGAATGCCAGTTAAATCCCATTCCCTATCGGCCTCTCAGTCTTCATTTTTCATTCTCTCTCTTTCATTTCCATACTTGTGACAGGGTAATAAGATGTGCTCTACATTTTCTTTTACACCACATTCTCTACATTTGTCACTTTCACTTTTCCCCATGGTGAATAAAGTGCCATTTAAATGTGTGTGATCCAGTCTGAGTCTTGACATAATGATGTCTTCCCTCCTCTTTGTTGTTATATAATTCTTTATTGCAATAGATTTTTGTATTTTGTAATATGATCTACCTTTAAGATCTTCATCCCAATTTTTTTTTGCCATAGCTCAGTTCCTTTTTCTTGATTACTGCTTTCCCTTCACTTTTTCCAAGAGGCAATGGTATAGGTATTTCTTTGCCAAGTGCACTTTTTGCTAATTTGTCATTCCCTTTAAACCCTTCATGTGCAGGAACGAAACAAAACTGAACTTCTCCACCACCCCTGTATACCCTAAATAAACTGTGATATAGCTCAATCACCAAGTCTTCCCTTGTAGATTTTAGTGTCTGTATGGTTTTTTAAGCTGCAAGTGAATCTATGCACACCACCACCCGGTCTGGTCTGACCAACTCCACCCACTCTAAACGAATAATTATTGCTGGTTTAATAATGGTTAAACCATTATTAAACCAGCAATAATGGTTTAATTATTGCTGGTTTATACTGTATACTGAATACAGTACAGTATACAGTACTGTACTGTACTGTATACAGTACTCGGTATACTGCCCTAAATTCAGGCAAACATCCTGCTGTAAACACGGATGTATTGTTGGAGAGTCTTTTTGACATGGTCACTTTAAACTCTGGAATGTATACTCCAACTCCAACAGAGCCCTCTTTGTTCTTTGAACCATCAGTATAGAGCTGTAAGTAGTTATAGTAATTGTTCCTGAGGTAAATGCTTGTTTGAACACCAACTTCACTCATAGGCCAATCGTTTTTCCTCATTAGCAGACTAATGTCTACTTCTTTTCCAGGAAACAGCCAAGGGGGAACATTACTCACTGGACTGTTGTTAGCAATATCAATAGTGTCTAGTCCATACATTCTGGATTTTCTTTCAATTGTCCACCCAAACCCATGTCCGTGGAAGTTAGAATATTCCCAGCAGTCTTGTAGTGTTGTTTTTGAAATATTCGCTTCCTCACTTCCTTTCAGCTTGACCCAGTCTGATAATGCAAGTTTATCTCTTCTCAATTCCAGTGGCATTTCTCCTGCTTCTATTAAAACTGCATTGTTTAGTGTTGTTTTGATGGCTCCAATGCACAGGTGAAGCGCTCTATGCTGCATTCTATTTTTTCAGGAGTCGTCGTTGCTGCTGCTCCATAAATCATGCATCCATAATCTATTGTCGATCGCATTAATGCTCTGTAAATGTCAATTAAGGCGCTTTTCCACTTGGAACCCAAAGGCCCCGTTTGGCCCCGATCGGCCTCCATTGTCCGGTTTCCCACTCGGAACCCAAAGGCCTCACAGTTCCCTTTTTCGGAACAGTTCCAGTTTAACTGACACTTTTTTCGGCACCGTAAAAAGCAGGTCCGAAGGCTCCCGGCCCCGTTTCGTCACGCCACTGCTGGTCATTCATTGGTCTGTGCGTAGCGTCATGAGAGTGGGCGTTACGTGGGCGTTACACTGACTTTCCAGAATCGCTTGCTGGTCGCCATTTGCAATTTTTCGTCAGTGAGCCCGCGAACAAGTGATATTATAAACCACAACGAGAGAATGACTTCACAGAAATCAGCAGAAATCTAACACCACAGTCCAGCAGAGTTTCCTGTGCGTTTCGGCTGATGAGAGAATGCAGAGGGAAGCAGACTGAGCCTGCAGTGGCGCGCACAAACAGACGCACCAGAAATTACACGGAGACGCACCGGGAATTAGACCCAGCCACCCGAATTGAATTGAACGTGCAGCCGCGACGCACCCAACTTCAGCAGTTGAAGCCGTGATATTGTGATATACAGGACGGTAAGTGATCTGATATTCATGCTTTATGTTATTTTTTCCAACAGTGGAAAGTTCACTTAGGACAGACAAAAACTTAATCGTGTTTAAACGATGACCTAGCTTAATGCTATGTCCGTCCTTGTATGTTGTTTTTTGTGTTGACAATATCTGATGAAATAGTTAGTTGTAATCCTGGTTAAAAGTTTTTTTTTTTTTTTTTTTTTTTAGATTATGCTTCCACACCGACGGAGCCCACCTCCCGCGATACGAGCACCCAGCTTCTCCTGCTACGGATCTAGATCATCCGGCACCAGAACCAAGTCCAGCTCGCTCACAGTTTGGCACATCTCCGTCAACACTTTCACGCACAGGTAAAGCCCAATAGTCAAATAATATAATTATATTATATTGTAGTAATGTAATACTCACGGTACAGTTTATTGTTTCATGTAAAGCACATCAAAAAAGTCCAGCAATGCAATTGCATATTTAATCACAGGCATGGAAAAGCTAATGAGCTGTTGTAGCACAAAACTCATTATTTGAAAGTCAGCGTGCTTCATTTTCATGATTCAGTTGAGCCTACTGTATAAATGCATTCAGAATTTTTTTCATCCATCCATCTTCTCCCGCTTCTCCGCGTCACGGAGGCAGCAGTTCAAGCAGAGAAGCCCAGACTTCCCTCTCCCCAGCCACCTGCTCCAGCTCTTCAGAGATGATAGACCAGCTGGGTCTCTCCACCATAGAATTTGGGTCACCTCTAGAATTTTTTGACCACCATAAAAAGCTAGGCATTTGAAACATAAACCCAGCTTTTACTAAATGTATTGTACAAATACACAGTTGTGATACTCATAAAAAAAAGTAATTTTTTCAAACCCAGCACTTGACTTTCACCAGTGTGTGTCCCTTGTACAGGTACATCTCAAAATAACTGCAATGTCATGGTACAGTGTGTTTTTTGTGACTCACAAAAGACAGTGACAGTCATAGAAGATGGTATCTGTCATAATCTTGACAATCCATATGGGTTTTATGTCAGGAGAGTTTCCTGGCCAAATCAAACACAGTGATGCCTTGTCCATTACACCAGGTTTTGATTGTTTTTAGGCACTGTGGGGCGATGGTCACTCCAGCTGGAAAATGAAATCCGTTTCTCCATAAATCCTCATACTTTTGAGAACACTCCTCTTTTTTTAATATCTATTTTTAACATAACCATCGATTTTTCGAGAAAAGTAATTTTGGATATTCATGCGCTGTGAGCCAATAAATGATTAAAATGTAACAATACTTCAATTCAATTCAATTCAACTTTATTTATATAGCGCCATTTCACAACAACAGTCATCTCATAGCACTATCAACTGTAGGGGGGACCCCCACAGTTGCAGAAAGACCCCAGCAATCAGGCGATCCCCTGTGAGCAAGCACTTGGCGACGGTGGAGAGGAAAAACTCCCTTTTAACAGGAAGAAACCTCCAGCAGAACCAGGCTCAAGGAGGGGCAGTCATCTGCTGCGACTGGCTGGGGGGTGAGGGGATAGAGAAGAAGAAAAGAACAGACATGTAGAGAGCAAACAGCACGATGGGGACTCAATCTATGGGAGAGAACAAACAAATGTTAATGACCAGCAAAAAAAAATATTTCATAGAGAGTGAGGAAAGGAGTGAGGCCCAGTGCATTACTGGAGGTCCCCCGGCTGACTAAACCTATTAGCAGCATAACTAAGGGAGGGTTCAGAAACACATGATCCCTCCCTAATTGTAGGCTAGATCAAAAAGGTAGGTTTTAGCCCTATTCTTAAAAACAGAGATCGAGTCTGACTCCCAAATCCAGATTGGCAGCTGATTCCACAGGAGAGGAGCTTGATAACTGAAGGCTCTGCCTCCCATTGTACTTTTGGAGATTCTAGGTATTACAAGTAATCCTGCATTTTGGGAGCGTAGTGCTCTGTTAGGATAATACGGTAGTATCAGATCTTTTAAATAAAAAGGAGCCTGATTGTTTAGAGCTTTGTAAGTGAGAAGAAGGATTTTAAACTTAATTCTAAACTCTATGGGAAGCCAATGAAGGGAGGCCAGAACCGGAGAGATATGATCTCTCTTTCTAGTACCTGTTAAAACTCTTGCTGCAGCATTTTGGATCAGCTGAAGACTTTTTAAAGATGTTTTAGGACAGCCTGATAATAAAGAATTACAATAATCTAATCTCGAGCTAACAAAAGCGTGGATCAGCTTCTCAGCATCACTCTGAGACAAGATGCTCCTAATCTTGGCAATATTACGCAAATGATAGAAGGCAGTCTTAGAAACAAATTTAATATGTGAATTGAAGGACAAATCCTGATCAAAAATAACTCCAAGGTTCCTCACAGAGCTATTAAGAGAAAGAGTAACTGCGTCCAAACTGAAAGTTTGATTTGGAAAGGAATTTCTAAGGTTTTTTGGACCAACAAGAATGACTTCAGTCTTATCTGAATTTAGTAGCAGGAAATTACAAGTCATCCAAGCTTTGATTTCCTTAAGACAGGCTTCTAACTTGGCTAATTGATTAGTATCATCTGGCTTCATTGACAGGTATAATTGTGTGTCATCTGCATAACAATGAAAATGTATACAGTGCTTTCTAATAATGTTGCCTAACGGAAGCATATATAAACTAAAAAGAGTAGGGCCTAGCACAGATCCCTGTGGAACTCCATGACTAAGCTTTGAGCTGAAAGAAAACTCATCATTTACATGAACAAACTGGAACCTATCAGATAAATAAGATCTAAACCACTGCAACGAAGTTCCATTAAGTCCAACATAGTGTTCTAATCTATCAAGTAGAATATTATGATCAATAGTATCAAAAGCTGCACTAAGATCTAAAAGGACAAGTACAGAAACTAGTCCATTATCAGATGCAATGAGGAGGTCGTTAGTGACCTTCGCTAAAGCTGTTTCAGTACTATGATGGATTCTAAACCCAGATTGAAACTCTTCAAGTAAACCATTTCCCTGCAGGTGGTCAAATAATTGCGTAGCAACAACTCTTTCTAAGATTTTTGAAATGAAAGGGAGATTAGAGATTGGTCTATAGTTAGCTAAAGCTCCTGGATCTAGCGTTGGCTTTTTGAGTAAGGGTTTAATTACAGCCGTTTTAAAAGCCTGCGGTACATGGCCTAAAGTTAATGAAGAATTGATTATATGAAGAATAAAGCTACCAATAAGTGGGAAGACTTCTTTAAATAACCTGGTAGGAATAGGGTCTAAAAGACAAGTTGAAAGTTTGGATGAGGAAACTACTTTGTCTAACTCACAAAGGTCGATTGGAGTAAACTCATCAAGACAGACATCAATAGAAGGAGTTGTAGTAGTTACAGTATTTAAGTTAACTGTGGGAAGAATCTGATTGATTTTATCTCTGATGGATGAAATTTTATTATTGAAAAAGTTCATAAAGTTCTGACTAGTAAGCTCTAAGGGGATGCTAGGATTGACAGAGACCTGACTCTTTGTCAACCTGGCTACAGTACTGAAAAGAAACCTGGGATTATTCTTGTTCTCTTCTATTAATGCAGAGTAATAACTCGTTTTAGCTTTTCTAAGAGATTTTTTATAAATTAAAAGATGATTTCTCCAAGCTAAATAGATTTCATCTAAATTAGTAGAGCGCCATTTTCTTTCTAATTGACGAGTCTTCTGTTTTAAGCTACGAGTTTCTGTGTTGAACCAAGGAGTTAAAAATCTCTGATTAGACTTTTTCTTTTTTAAGGGGGCCACCAAGTCTAGAGCCTGATGCAGAGAAGCTGAAACACTATCCACCATGTTATCAATTACAGAAGGAGCAAGCTGTCTATAGCTTATTTCCGTTGTGTTGACACATGGCATAGAGGAAACAATCTGCATAAATTTGGAAACAGCATCATCTGAGAGGCATCTACTGTGATAATATTTTTCTTTAGGAGCCAAATAGTCAGAAATAGTAAAATCAAAGGTTAACAGACAATGGTCTGACAGTACAGGGTTATGAGGAGACACTACAAGATTTTCTATGCCATATGTCAGAACAAGGTCCAATGTATGGTGGAGGTAATGAGTAGAATTTCCTACTTAGAAAACCCAATCGAGTCTAATATTGAATTAAAAGCCACATTAAGGTAGTCACTATCTACATCCACATGTATATTAAAGTCCCCTACTATAATTATTCTATCAGATTTCAACACTAAATCAGCTAAGAAATCAGCAAATTCGGATAAAAATTCTGAATAGGTTGATGGGGGACGATAAACAATGGCAAATAAAATTGGGTTTTACCTGAAATTGCTAAAGTGCCCAATACTGAGGACCAGGCCCTCAAAGGAATTATAACATGTTTTTTGCTTTACATTAACTAGTAATTTGGAATGGTAAATTGTTGCTACTCCTCCTCCACGACCAGAACTTCTGGGATTTTGACAGTTTAAATAACCAGAGGGGGTTGATTCATTTAAACCAACATAATCCTCTTGTCCTAACCAAGTCTCTGTAAGGGAAATTAAATCAATCTGATGATCAATTAACAGATCATGGACTAACAGAGACTTGGGAGTTAGAGACCTAATATTTAACAAACCACATTTAATTTTTAAATTATGAGGAGGAACAGAGGCCAAATCATTCAATTTAGAGGCTTTATGTTTAATTTGAGTTTTACCAATATTTTGCTTTATCACTTTGGGATGCTTATACATTATATTTTTATTTACTTTGGAGGGAGCAGACAACGATTCTCTGATGGGGAAGACAGGAGCTAAGCTGAGGGGTGGCGGATGAAGAGGAGCTGCAGAGAGGCGTGTAAGACTGCGACTCTGCTTCCTGGTCCCAAGTCTGAGTAGTCATGGTTTTGGAAATTTGGATAAAAAAGATGCCAGATTGTTAGATAAATGAGAAGCACCATCCAAAGTGGGATGAATGCTGTCTCGTCTCATAAGACCAGGTTTTCCCCAAAAAGAGCTCCAATTGTCAATGTAGCCCACGTCATTTTTATTTTTTTTTACAATACTTCACTGTCTGATTAATGATTCTGTATAATATATGGGTCTCACTTTCTGACATGTGTCCAAAAATATTTAACTTTTGTATTAATTTTTGGGGATGTACTGCTACATGTTTTGAGGTTGATTTTACTGACACCAGCTCACATTTCTGTCTTGTAGGTAAGAGGAAGCGGAGCAACACAAAACAAGACCTTTCAACTATTTTTGCATCGATGCAAGAAGCAGAAAGGGAACAGCACCGTGAACAGATGGAGCTTCAGCGGGAACATCAACGTGAGCAGAGGGAGCTCCAGCGGCAATAGTTGGAACTCAATTCACTGCTTGTGGATGAGGTCCGTCAGTCCAGGGAAGCCGAAGTTGCTGTACGAAGGGAGGAAATTGCGCAGAATGCTGCCCTCAATAACACTCTCATGACAGTCTTTGAAACCCTCGCACGGCGTGTGTGACCCGTTTTCCCAACCATTATTATGTATATACTGTACATTAATCAATGACCAGTGTTAATAACGTTGAATAAACCCGTGACTGTTGACATCATGTGTTGTCTGTTACTACTAAGTTTTACACTGTCTTAAAACCCTTAAAAAGGTTGGGAAAAATTTGTCATTGCAGTGTGTTATGGAGTGCAATAACTGCCGACACATACATTAAAAGCCAGCCACTACTGACCAAGCTTTATATCCATGTGCAACAACAGGGACACCTAATATTTTAAGTTCTGTATTTGGAAATGTTCATATTGCCAACCCAGGTAATGGTTTTATCTGCACAAAATATTCAACTTAGCCATTGTAAGGACGGGTGAGTGTGGGGTGTACAGCAACAACTGTTTTGGTGCGCCTCACCCAATTCTGTACTCAGCATTAACAAGTACACGTTAAAGAAAGTGTGGACTTGTAATTTTGTAAGATATTTTTTATTAGATGGCTGTCCCAGTACTTGTAACTGTGATATTAAAGATCCACACGTCCACATTAAATATACGAAAAAATTGCGTCATTGCAATGGCACAAGGTTACATGAGATGAGTAATGCATAATAATACACAGCAGCCTCACCACCAAAATG
Source organism: Pholidichthys leucotaenia (assembly GCA_020510985.1). Taxonomy (NCBI): domain Eukaryota; kingdom Metazoa; phylum Chordata; class Actinopteri; order Cichliformes; family Pholidichthyidae; genus Pholidichthys; species Pholidichthys leucotaenia. The sequence continues at coordinate 252,754,802 of CM035839.1, forward strand.
ATATTAAATAGCTCTTGGACTACTAATTGGTCCAGGGAAAGTGGCGCAGCCTAAAGGGGAGTGTAGCACCGCCTCCAACTCCCTCAAAACCCCGCCTCCAACTCCCTCCTTCTCCCACCCATACTACAGTGAGCCTTGTGCTGTGGAAAACCACCAGTGCCAGAACAGGACTGTTCGGTCCAAGGCCAAACGAGGCCTTTGGGTTCCAAGTGGAAAAGTGCCTTTACTGCCTGTTTATCTGCACCCCTTTCATGTCCAGCTACAGCTTTTATGAGATTAATGACTTTTTTGCACTTTGTCTCCAGATTTTCAACATGAACTCTCCATGTGCATCCACTATCAACCACAATCCTAGATATCTGAACTCACTCACTTTTTCTATTGGTTGATTATATATGATCGAACTTATTGAAGAAATTACTAGTTGTATAGATAAAAAAAGTTTGCTGTAGGAGTATTTATAGATTTAAAGAAAGCTTTTGACACCATTGACCACAGAATACTACTAAGGAAACTGGAAAGGTATGGGATAAGAGGGGTCGGACTGAGTTGGGTGGAAAGTTATTTAAGTAACAGACAACAATTTGTACAAATTGGTGAGCACAAATCACCCTTCATGGACATTACTTGTGGTGTGCCCCAGGGGTCAGTTTTGGGACCCAAACTCTTTATTTTGTATATAAATGACATATGCCAAGTATCAACAATTCTGAAATTTATTTTGCTTGCAGATGACACACATTTCCTTTGCACTGGTGAGAATTTGCAGCAGGTTTTAGAGGTGGTCACAACTGAAATGAAAAAGTTAACGCAGTGGTTCAACAAAAATAAATTATCTCTAAATCTGAAAAAAAACAAAGATTATGTTGTTTGGAAATTATAAAATAAATCATGAAATAATGGTAATGATAGATGATACCAGAATAGAAACAGTACAGGAAAATAAGTTTCTGGGGTGACGCATGACTTGTGCTGTCATGTACAGGGCAATTAATAATCAACTCCCAACTAATATACAAAAAATATTTTAAAAAAGAGACAATGATCATAATTTGAGAGGAGACTTAAACTTTACAAAACCCAAGATACGAACAACCAAGAAAAGTATGTGCATATCTGTCTGTGGGGTGGATTTGTGGAACAGTCTGGAGCTGGAACTGAAACTATGTACAAACAGAAATCAATTCAAAAAGAGGTATAAACATTATTTGCTGAAAGGATATATGTTAGAAGGGTAGTATTTATATGTATGATTCACTATGCTCACTCTGGGGCACTACGGGACACTATGGAATGGTGGGTGGGACAGCACTGTGTATATCTGTGTTGTTTGAGGCTGGTTATGTATGTTAGGATGGATGGGTGTTAATGTTGATATGTACAAAATAGAGTTAATTGTTTACTTGGGGTCTTAAATGTGGTAATTTGTATATAAATTTTACATTTTACATTATTACATTTTACATTATTGCTATAAATTAAATCTTATTTTTTATGGGAATAATATAGATTATAAAGTGGGGTTTTTGCAATTGTGCATTTGAAGAGAAGCTGTGTAACCTCACTGACGACACGTTGACAACTGTTAAAGATGGCTGACATTGAGGAAGCGTGGTCTGGTTTGAACTGAGCGGCGTCGCTCTGCTGTAGCATGACTAGCTTACGACAGACGTCCAGTTTAATTATCGTTTCAGTGTAAATTCACTAGGCCTCTAAGGATAATTAATATATCAACTTATCATATGAAAATTATTTTTTACACTTGTACAAAATGAGGAGGAAGAATATGAAGGCAGCTCATTTCAGTGTAAACAGCATTATATCATAAGTTCATTTTTTAAAATTATACTTAACACACTGATTTATCGAGGTAATTTTTATAACGTTTGTATACCACTGTTAATAGTCTCTCGGCGCCACACCAGTCGGCTGCCTTTTGCAACAGCGGCTCGATTCCGAGTTTTTTTTCCCCTTCCTCTCTCTTTTGATGCTCTGAGTGTTGCTATCCCTGTGCTGTTGCAATCCTGGAATTTCCCCGTTGTGGGACTAATAAAGGCTTATCTTATCTTATCTTATAATTCACATGGGTGCATTTATGGAAAAGAGATGGAATTAATAAGTGTTCACTTCTTCCTTCTCCCTTTCGAACACTGTATACTGTTACTTTATTGCATTTGTCATTTGTTTTGTTTTTGTTATACTTTTTCGTTCGAAATAAAGTATCTATCTGTCTATCTATCTATCTATCTATCTAATGTTAATATACTTCAACAGCAGAGGTCTTAACAAAAACTTTCCACAGATTCAGGACTATTTAAAACAGCTAGACAGAAAATTTACAGCTATAGCAGTCTCTGAAACTTGGCTTAATGAAGAGCAGGCTCCCCTGATGGCAATAGAGGGATATCAGATGTTTCATATTAACAGATCTCAAAAAAAGGGTGGTGGTGCTGCACTGTATATTGATGACCTGTATAGGTGTAAGCTTGTAAATGGAATGTCCTTTGCACTACCAGGGATTTGGGAATGTGTTACTGTTGAGATTGACCAAGATAAAACAAAAAATCTAATTATAAGTTGTATATATAGAACGCCAGGAACTTGCATTGAGACATTCAGAGATAAATTAGTCGAGCTGTACAATAATATTACTAGTAAGAAAATTGTAGTAATTTGTGGAGATTTCAATATTGATTTACTAAATCCATATCAACAAAATGTAATTACAGAGTTCATGAATTCTATGTACAGCATGAGTACATAGAATTCCCACAATAACACATCCCAGTAGAATCACAGTTCACACTGCTACACTCATTGACAACCTGTTTGTTAATATTATTGATAAGGAAATAGAAAGTGGATCATTGATAAATGATATAAGTGACCATTTGCCAACCTTTGCACTTATCCATGGCCACACGGGGGCCAATACAGAAAAATTTTTAAAATCATTCAGATACAAATCACAAAATGCAATCAGTTCTTTTAAAGAAGACTTGCTGAAGCAAGACTGGACAAAAGTCTATGTATCAGATGTAAATGAAGCCTATGACACATTTATAAACATTCTACTCTTTATGAAAAAAATTGTCCATTAGTAAAGAAAAAGCTTAAACATAAATTTGCCGATAAGCCATGGTTAACCAAAGGATTACAAAAGGCGTGTAAAAAGAAAAATTTATTATATAAAGCTTTCCTAAAGAAAAGAACAAAAGAAGCAGAGCAGCGGTATAAAACATACAAAAATAAGTTAACATATATAATAAGATGTAGTAAAAGAGACTATTACAGTAAAGAACTGGAGAAAAACAGAGACAATATTAAAAATACATGGACAATACTTAACAATATTCTTGGAAATAAAAACAGAAATACAAGCTATCCAACCAATTTTTCAAAAAATAATAAAACGACTCAGAGTGTGAATGCAGCTTCACCTGCAGATGAATTTAATAACTTTTTTGTTAACATTGGTCCTAATTTGGCTTGAGAAATACCCATTACGGCACCCAGAGGTGATACAATAAGCAAAAACACTGCTATAAAAGACACCATTTTCATAAAGAACACAGACGAGAGAGAGGTCATTGAAATTGTTAAATCGTTTAAAAGTAAAACATCTACGGACTGTGATGGTATTGACATGCTCTTAGTCAAAACTATTATTGAATGCTTAGTGAAACCACTGACGTATATCTGTAACCTGTCTCTCCAAACAAGTATATTTCCCAATGCAATGAAAATAGCTAAAGTAATTCCGATATACAAGACAGGTGATAGAGGGGAACTTTCAAACTATAGACCAATTTCTCTATTGCCGCAATTTTCCAAGATACTTGAAAAAAATATTCTATGAGAGAATTGGGGCTGCACGGTGGTGCAGTGGTTAGCACTGTAGCAGCACAGTTTTACCCTCGGCCGGGGGATCACGGGGACCGTGAGATTGTGGGTTCGATCCCTGCCCCCGGCCAACAGTGACCTGTGTGGAGTTTGCATGTTCTCCCCGTGTTTGCGTGGGTTTACTCCGGGATTTCTCCGATTTCCTCCCACATGCCAAAAAGATGCAGGTCAGGGAGTTAAGGGGCGCTTGCGCACGCAGCGACCGGCAGCTGGTGGTTTGTCACCAGACTGCAAAACAAATCTACCTATGGGTACAAAATAAGTAATTTTAAAAAAAAAAATTGACAACTTCATACTGAAGAATAATTTATTGTTTGAGCAGCAATATGGGTTCAGACACAAGAGGACAACTGCATTTGCTCTAATGGAATTTATAGAAAAAATATCAACTGCCGTTGAAAATAAAAAGTATTCAGTTGGGGTGTTCCTGGATCTTAAAAAAAGCATTTGATACAGTGGATCATAATTTATTATTAAAGAAACTACAAAATTGTGGTATTAGGGGGGTAGCACTGTCCTGGTTATGTAGTTACTTAAAGAATAGATATCAATACGTATGTGTTGGTAACAAAAACTCACAGTTACTGAAGGTTACTTGTGGAATCCCACAGGGTTCAGTTTTGGGGCCATTGTTATTCAATATGTATATAAATGATATATGTAAAATTTCAGAAAAAATGGATTTAATATTGTTTGCCGATGACACTAATTTATTATGCAGTGGAAGCAATTTGGAACAACTTTTGGATACACTCGGAAAGGAATTAGGAAAGCTTAAACTGTGGTTTGATTCAAACAAATTAACGCTCAATTTAAGTAAGACAAAATTTATAGTTTTTAACAACCATCACAACAACTTAGTATCTAAACTCAGTGTAAATGGTGTAGAGATTGAAAGGATATCCGAAACTAAATTTCTTGGAGTAATAATTGATAATAAACTGTGTTGGAAGTCACACATTAATTATATTAAAGGTAAAATATCCAAATCAATTGCAATACTACACAGAGTGAAATATTTGCTGAATCAACCCACATTATATACCTTGTATCATTCATTAATACTCCCATACATGACATATTGTACTGAAGTATGGGGAAATACATATAAAACAAACATATATCCAGTCTTTATGCTTCAGAAGAGAGCTAATAGAATAATAAACCAAGCTGCTTACAGGGAACCAACAAACCCACTTTTTCTTAAATTAAAAGCTCTCAAGTTGAAAGATCTGGTTGACTTTAAAACTGCAATAATAATGTTTAAAGTGAAGAATCTATCACTGCCCGCAAATATTCAAAAGCTGTTCCAAATAAGGGAGAAACAATATAAGATAAGATAAGATAAGAAAAGCCTTTATTAGTCCCACAACGGGGAAATTCCAGGATTGCAACAGCACAGGGATAGCAACACTCAGAGCAACAATCAGAAGGCAAGAAAAAAAAAAAAAAAAAAACAAGAGCAGCGAGTATACATATGTACATATAAACATATATATATAGACACACGATGCGGAGCATTGCAGCTAGATGGAATAAATATATAGATATATAAACACACAGTGTGGAGCCTTGTAGCTAGATGGAATAAATATGTGAATATATAAACACACACACAGCGTGGAGCGTTGTAGCAAGATGAAATAAATATATGAATATATTAACACACACAGTGCAGAGCATTGCAGCTAGATGGAACAAACATGCAAATATATAAACACACAGTGCGGAGCACTGTAGCTAGATGGAATAAATATGTAAATATATAAACACACACAGTGCGGAGCACTGTAGCTAGATGGAATAAATATGTAAATATATAAACACAGTGTGGAGCATTGTCGCTAGATGGAATAAATATATAAATATACAAACAAACACACACAGTGCGGAGCATTGTAGCTAGATGAAATGAAACAGCATAACCGTCTACTTAGTTATCCTACATGGTATGATTATGTACCCATACATATTGTCACCCTCCGTAGCTACCGGTATTTTCCTAGTTGTATACCGGAGGGGACCATTGTGTAAGTCTATTGCGTCTTTTGCATTCAATACTATTAGGTTGTCACGTCTTTTTGCTATCTCTGTGAGCAGCCCTGCTTAGGTTATACAGTCTGACAGCCGTTGGTAGGAAGGACCTGTGAAACCTTTCGGTTGCGCACCTAGGATGATGTAGTCTGCTGCTAAATGAGCTCCTTAGTGCATTCAGTGTGTCCTGCATAGGGTGGAACTCGGACTCCAGCAGAGATGACAGTTTAGCCACCATCCTTCTCTCTCCCATCTCCTCCACTGGGTCAAGGCACTGCCCCAGGACAGAGCTAGCTTTCTTGATCAGTTTGTTCAGTCTCTTCCTATCGGCTGCTGTAATGCCACTGCCCCAGCAGACCACTCCAAAAGTGATGGCTGATGCCACCACCGTGTCATAGAATGTCTTCAGGAGTGCCCCTTGTACACCAAAAGACCTGAGTCTCCTCAGTAGGAACAGCCTGCGCTGTCCCTTCTTGTAGAGTGCATCAGTATTGTGTGACCAGTCTAGTTTATTGTTCAGATGAACACCCAGGTACTTGTAGGATGTCACCATCTCAATGTCTGTTCCCTGGATGTTTACTGGTGCTGTGAGGGGTTGTTCTTGCCTGCGGGAGTCCACCACCAGCTCCTTAGTTTTCCTCGCGTTGATCTGGAGGCAGTTCCGATGGCACCAGTCCACAAAGTCCTGGATAAGCCCTCTGTACTCAGCTTCATCTCCGTTGGAGATGAGGCCAACGATCGCAGAGTCGTCAGAGAACTTCTGTAGATGGCAGTGTGTTGTGTTGTGTGAGAAGTCCGCAGTATAAAGGGTGAACAGGAAGGGAGCCAAAACTGTTCCCTGTAGGGCCCCCGTGCTACCGATGATCGTGTCGGACACACAGTCCCGGGTTCTCACAAACTGTGGCCGGTTTGTGAGGTAGTCCAGGTTCCATGATGACAGGTGCTGGTCCACCCCTGCGCACAGCAGCTTGTCCTTCAGGATCATCGGTTGGATGGTGTTGAAAGCACTGGAGAAGTCAAAGAACATGATCCTCACTGTATTCCCGGGCTTCTCCAGGTGGAACAGAGAACGGTGAAGGAGGAAGATGACCGCATCCTCCACCCCAATACCATGCTGGTAGGCGAACTGGAGTGGATCCATCGCTGGACCCACCAGGGGGCGGAGGTGAGTAAGGAGCAGCCTCTCCAGGGTCTTCATCATGTGGGACGTCAGGGCCACTGGTCTGTAGCTGTTCAGATCTTCGGGGTGGGAAGTCTTTGGTACAGGTACCACACAAAATGTTTTCCACAACTGTGGTACCCTCCCCAACTTCAGGCTCAGGTTGAAGATGTACTCCACAATCCCACACAGGTGGTCTGCACAGGACTTGAGGAGCTTTGCACTGATGCCGTCCGGTCCCGACGCCTTCCTCGCCTTGATCTTCCTCAGCTCCGTCCTCACCTGGGTCTTAGTGAGGGTCAGGTTGGGGGGCTGTGTGTTGGGAGTGAGGGGGTGATGGTGGAGTGGGGAGTGGGCAGCAGGACTTGATGTCTTCAGTGGCAGCAGTGGTTGTTGTGCAGTCGAGGGGGAAGGCGGTTGGTCAAACCTATTAAAAAACAGATTCAGATTGTTCGCCCGCTCCCTGCCCCCCGTGGCCTGGGGGGAGGTATTCTGGAGCCCAGAGATGGTTTTAAGGTTTCTCCAGACCCCGCTGATGTCGCCATGTTGCAGCTTGTCCTCCATCTTCTTCCTGAAGCTGTCCTTGCCTTCTCTGATCTTTCTCATCAGCTCCCTCTGTACGGACTTCAGCATCTCCCTGTTCCCCGACCTGAAGATCCTCTTCTTCTCTCTCAGAAGTGTTTTTATCTCAGGGTTGATCCAGGGTTTGTTGTTTGAGCAACACCATATGGTCTTGGTGGGAACGGTGTTGTCCACACAGAAGCTGATGTAGTCCGTGATGGTGTGAGTGAGGCCATCGATGTCCTCACCATGTGGATCACAAAGCTGCTTCCAGGCGGTGGTTTCAAAACAGCCCTTTAGAGTGCCCATTGCCACCTCAGACCATAACTCCATTGTGCGCATGGCCGGAGGTTGTCTGTGCACTAGGGGTTTGTACACCGGCCTGAGATGAACCAAGTTGTGATCCGATCTCCCGAGTGGGGGTGTTGTAATGAGGTGTACGCCTCCTTAGCGTTTGCGTAGAATAAGTCCAGTGTTTTATTGTCTCTAGTGTGGCATGTGACATACTGGGTAAACGTGGGTAGAATGGGAGACAGTGAAACATGGTTGAAATCGCCTGAGATGAGGAGAAGAGCATCTGGGTGTTCTGTCTGCAGCCTGCCAGTTACTGAGTGGATGACGTCACGCGCTGTCCCAGCGTCCGCCGTCGGATTTGCATAAATAACAATGCAGATCACGTGTGAGTATTCCCTCGGGAGATATGTAGGCCGCATGCTAGCAGCTAGCAACTCGATGTCTTTGCTGCAGTGCTGGTGCAGTGCAGTGCTGGTGGTGCTGGTTTCAGAAGAACATGTATATTTCAAAAACCTTCAAAAACCTTCAGTGAGAACTACCACCAAGCAACACTGTGTTTCAGTGCAAGGAGTCAGATTATGGAACGATTCTGGACCTGAATTAAAATCATGTACAACGCTTGGACAATTTAAACAAAAACTAAAGGAAGAAATACTCCAAACATATATACAAGATGACATATAAAATCACATAAGGATTGTCATATCCAGTCTGCTTTGTGTTGTTGCTTTAGTTTTGTTTTGTTTTTTTTGTCACATTTTGTCTTAGCTTTGTTCTCAATTGTAATCGCTCTTGTATTGTTTTCCTTTTGAATTCTTGGATGGAATATGGGTGGGCAATATAAGCTGCGGCTTCAACCATCACCCATTTCGGATAACTTATGTTGAACTGTATAATCAGAGTGTTACGACCCGAGCGCTGGGTTCTGTCCGAGCTCGGGCTAAGCACAGCTCGCTGCCGGCCTTGACAGCTGTGGGTTGTATTTTGGCCTCACCGGGCTCTTATTGTGAAGGCGCTCGGTGGGGCTTCCACCTGTCAAGGTTGGTCAGCTGTTTGTCATTACTGCTCGTTAGTGTTCGCCTTTATAAGGCGGGCACTAGCGGTAGTTAAATCGCACGAGTATCGTCAAACTATCGTCGTCAAAGCGTCGTCAGACCTTCATGTCAGGTTCGTGTCTCATGTCATGTCATAGTTTAGCTCGTAGTGGCTGGGGTTAGCCCTACAAGCCCTTGTATTGCTTAATGTGTGTTTTTGCCCTGAGTGGCTCATAGTCTTGTCTTGTCTTGTTGTATTAATAAAATACCATCATTGCAAAACTCACTAGTGGACTCTTGGCATCTTATGGTGATCCGCGAGGGTCAGTATACATGACAGTATACTCCTGCCAGATGTCTAAACAGAGACGCCACTCTGAGACACCTTTGTTACCGTGAGTTTTTGCTTTAATTGGACTACTGTTCTTCCCTGTCTGAGTGTCATTTGCTGGGAGAATGCCATCATCCAGGGGCCGCGGTCGGCGCCTGGGCAAAGAGTTAGCGAGCGCGCTGGAGTACGTCGACGGGTTGCTCCTCGCCGCTACCTTTGACGTCAACTCCAGCTATATGCGATGGCACCTGGACTATGCAGAGGTTCTCCTGGACAACCTTCCTCTCCTCTACTACGATCACCCGGAGGTGATGACGAGGAGAGATGAACTCGCCACGCAGCGCGAGATACTCCGCGGGCTGGAGGAGGAGGAAAGCAGGAAGCAGAGGAGGAGGCATCCTCGCTCCCCGTGTTGGGTTCCTGTCCCTGGCCCGGTCCAGGAGGTCGCGCCATTGGGAGGCCGTCGACGATGTCGGCGCCACGGCCAAGGAGAACCTCGGCTGGACCCGCTGCCGGCGAAGCCCGTCAGAGAGCCTCTGAAAGCGGCTCCACCTCGTCCTTCCAGGAGGCCCTCTGTCGCCATCCAGCGGGGAGAAGGAGGCACAGCGTCCCCTACAGCAGGAACCATCTCTTCTCTGAGAGAAAGGCAAGTGCGTGTTAATTTGTTACATCATAATTGTAACCTGCCTTGTCTGACTCCTGGGGGCGGAGTTCGGGGTTTGCAGCCCCCCGAGCTCCCTCCACCTGCTGTAGAGATAACGATTAAACCTGCTGCCTCTGTGTCCCCCCCTGTTGAGCGGTCCGCGACACCAGGCCAACGTCGTCAGATGAAGAGGGGGCCTGCAGTGCTGGAAAGCCTGGATCCGGCCCTGTAGCCACGTCGTGGACGGAGGAGAAGAGTGGACTGCGGCCCGGAGCCTGAGCCGACGATGAAGCGTCCCCGGGTCTCCTCGCCGGAGCGGTCCGAGCCAGTGGGTCGAGTGTCCCTGCCCCCACGCCATACGGGTCATCGGCGTGGACAGCAGTGCGGGAGGAACCTCAGGCTGCAGACGACATCTTGCCAGCTGCGGAGCCCGACGCAGCTGAGTTGGAGCCTGCTGACGGGAGACGCCGCCCTGAACCTGGATCGTTGAAGTCCTGGGTGGCAACAGAGCCCGAGTGCAGGCAAGTGCTCCCTCTTGTGTCTCTGTCCCCTGTTTTGGAGCATTATTGCCTGCCTCTCGGGGAGGCGAGTGAGGAGCAGCCGCCTGCTGCGCCCGAGCTTGTCTCGCTGGGTTCTGTTGCTGCCGGTGATTCTGATCCCGGTTTCCTTCTTGTTTGTGAACCTCGTTGCAGTGTCGCCGGCATGGAACCAGTCGGAGTCACTGGGTTGGATGTCCCAGGTTCGGGGGTGGAGATCGTCAGCAGAGCTGCACTGACCCAGTCGGGGTCCGTTGTGGAGGCTGCTGTGGCCCAATCGGGGTCCGACGTGGGTGCGCCAGAGGCCCGATCGGGGTCCACCGCAGGGGCGGTTCATCAGGCGGTTATTTACATATTTATTCCATCTAGCTACAATGCTCTGCACTGTGTGTGTTTATATATTTATATATTTATTCCATCTAGCAACAATGCTCCACACTGTGTGTGTTTATATATTTACATATTTATTCCATCTAGCTACAATGCTCCGCACTGTGTTTATATATCCATATATTTATTCCATCTAGCTACAATGCTCCGCACTGTGTGTGTTTATGTATTCACATATTCATTCCATCTAGCTACAATACTCCGCACTGTGTGTTTATATACTCATATATTTATTCCATCCAGCTACAATGCTCCGCACTGTGTTTATATATTTATATATCTATTCCATCTAGCTACAATGCTCCGCACTGTGTGTCTCTATATGTATATTTATATTTATATGTACATATGTATACTCGCTGCTCTTCTTTTTCTCTTGCCTTCTGATTGTTGCTCTGAGTGTTGCTATCCCTGTGCTGTTGCAATCCTGGAATTTCCCCATTGTGGGACTAATAAAGGCTTATCTTATTCTTATTCTTAAATTGTTGGACTGGTGGTTCAACGTAGATTAAGGAGTCGCCTGTTTCGGGCGAGTGAAGTTTCCCAGGTAGCTGGACTACCAAAATGGCACTGGGTGGCGTTGCGTTTTCGGGCCCCTCCGGAGTTTCGGGTGGAGGATGCTCGGTTGTGTCTTTGGTACCCCCCCCCCCCTTTGTAGTAGGAGGTTCCTCAGGGTTGAGTTGTGGCAACCCTAAAGGATCGTTTGGGGTTGTCAAAATATTTATGGCTAGGACATTTGGCTTCTTGTCCTCTTTCTTCTCCTTTTTTGTCTTCAGTTCGTCAAGTATATGTTGGAGAGTTTCCATGTCTTCTTGGCTGAAAATGGCCGATTCTTTCTTCTCCCAGGGTTTGGAGCTAAACTTACCAGGGCGAGGTCTTTCTTCCCTATCGAAGTGACCATCTCCCACGGTTACGTGAGTCTCGAAATCAATATCTGTCATCCCGGGTATCCGTACCGTATTCTCGTGACTTATCTGGTGGGCTTGGCCTCCGACGGTAGTCAGGCTTTGGTGATATTGACTTTGAGCTTGGTGTAGAGGATTTGGTCGGGTTCTGACTCAACTTAGCTTGGCTAGAGGACTGTCATGGTTTTACTTGGGACCGAGGTGCTGGAGCAGGGGCTGGCCTTGGGGCACCCTCTAGGTCCAGGGTGTCCAATGCGGTGTTGACAGCTAACACCGTGGTAGGCTCGGTCTGCATTGCTTTGTCGTTGTTTCTGGAATGCATAATGTGCGAACTCTCAGCTGGTTTATTGAGTTTGACCTTGGGTTAGCCATGACTCCAAGGTGGTATCCGACCATGGGATAGAGATTCTGAATGAAGAGAGCCTTGAAATTGTGGTATTCTTCCATCTCTGGTGTGTTTTGAGATCCGAAATATGCGCGTAGTAGTCGCTGGTAGTATGCCTGTGGGGGCTCTGAGCGACCCTGTTTCACAGCTAGGGCTGTCGCTAGCTCTGACTGTAGGCAGTCGTTGGAGAACTCCTTTTCAATGGCTTCGTAGAGTTTCCGGTGGTTCATCTTGATATCCAATGGCTGTCGGTCTATAAATTTTGATACCGACCTGTTGGATGTCAACTTGCTCAAATAAATGCGATCGTCAACCATAGCATCAGGGTATTTACGCAAGTAGTAGTCAATGTCTTGCAAATAAGCCCTGGTATCGGGTGACCCACTGGTTGAGGGGTCAAATTTGGTGATGTGGCGAGCGATGTTTTCAAGGTCTCTATCAGACGGGATTTGCAAACATTTTTCATGTTGCCATTCGGGTCCGTCAAACGGGTCAGGTAAGAGTTAAACCTTTGTGGAACCAAGAGGAAACCAGATTTTATGTTTCAACTGTAATGCAATGGAAAGCTGAAATATCTAACAAAACCAGAACACAAATTTATGGGGAAAAATTTCATATGCTGATTATCTAAAAATGAACTTCTGAATTAATCTACAAAATTTAAAGGAGGTTACTTAAAAATGAATAAGAATTTTCCTTCAGTTTATAGCTTTGTCCTATGGCTGAGGGACTAATTGTACCATGAAATACTGGTTATGTTCAATTGTAAATGAAATTTTAGGACATCACATTTAAACCCAGCAGATAGGAACAATGGGAGTCTCACTTACGAACAGCTGTAGGTTCAGGTGTTCAGCGGTGGTATAAGTTCGGGAAGGCTCAGCGGCTCTTCCAGACAACGTTCGGAACACCAGGGGAAAGCGACTGCTTTCAGATGGTTCACAACTGTAAGAAGCGTAGACTCGGCCGGGGGCTCACAGTGCAGACAGTGAACAGGCAGCAATGAAGGGTGTCTCAGAGCAGACGTGGAGTCCTTTGGCAATCGGTCCAAATTTAATGTCTCCAGCCTGCGGAACAAAACCAAAGACAGAAGGAAGAATGTTTTAGTCAGTTTCACCCATGAGCCACCCATGAGCTCCTGGTTTCTTTACGGGGTCAGACGTGGATGAGGCCGGAAAAAAATGTCCAAAAAAATCTCTCAGTTCACTTTAAAACAGGAAAATTAAAAGTCCACTTTAACTGCATGAAAAATAAGAAAAATGAAAGAAAAAAAAACCATTTAACTAGGATAAGAATGGCTTCTGAGGTGAAGAAAAAAAAAGAATTTTGAGTTTGACTCTCTTTAAGGTGAGCTCGTAAGAAAAGAATGGTTTCTCCTCAGTTTACCAGAAAAACAAGGAAAACTAATGCAGGATTTGACAAAGTTCACACACACAAAAGACTTCTTAAAATTCACAGAACGATTTAGACAAAAGAAAACTGCAAGGAACAAGGAACCCTGAAGAAGTGAAAACAAAAACTTTCTTTTGTTCTTTTTCCAATCTAGATCTTTTCTCTTTTTTCTTCTCGTAACTTCAAAAAAATTTCATCTCACTTCTTCTTCTAACTTTTTTTTCTTTACATGCAGGGCGGCTCTCACGCATTTAACTGAAGCGTGCTGCTGGGTCATAAAAACAGGGCCGGCCGCAAGACAGGCCAATCATCTTTCATAAAGAGGAGTTTGAAGGGGCTTTTGTCCAGTGAGGGAACATCTCTTTGTTTGAGAACAGCCAATCAAATGAAAAGGGGCATTATCCAGTGGAAGGCAGCCTAGTGATTGGTTATCCTGAGAGTGAGGATGTACAGAGATTGATACACATTCTGTTCTTATGAAATTATGTGCTCAATGTAAAATCTAACTAACTTAAGTGACTCAGGGCTAATATTCAGTGATCATGCATTTATGCCATTACTAATAAGATTAACATTCATTTAAATAACACATGAAAAAAAAACCATTCCTAATACACATTCCTAATACATGCACTCATATTTAAATCAAGGATTAATGAATTACAGCAAACCCTGGTCTGTGATCAAAAGGGTGATGATTTTCACAGTGTCCCTAGAATCCCGGGGAGATGATAGCTGGAAGAACAACTTAATGTTTAGTCAGAATTGACAGTCAGATTACACAATGAAACATATTCCATAGATGTCCACTAGGAGGTACTGTTGAGCTGTAGATAATTTTTAGGTCTCTGTCATGTGAGAGGGGAGGAGGCCTAGAGGGCTCTGGAAACTGTCTAAAGGAAGGAAGAAGGCCCGCTTAAGAAGTTTACGACTTTTTAAGAGCATCAGTTCCTGTACAGCGGATACTATCAGCATGAACTGTCCATTTTGGGATCCTGACTTCCAGAGTTTATGGTTCACTTAACCCTTTTAAAGCAAATTCTTATCAAGTTTCTTTACAAAAGTGAAATCATTTACACTGGAGTCCTGTTGAAGACACAACATTCTTGACCAGACCTTGAGTGAGAGTTGCTTTAAAATGAAGAAAAGTGAAATTTCTGTAAAATGAAGAAAAGTGATCTCCTGGATTGGCCTGTGGAGACGTTGATACTACATTGTCTCAGAGAGATGCTGAGAAACTGATCCGTGCTTTTGTTAGCTCTAGATTAGATTACACTGGTCAACACCAAATTTATTGTCTAAGTTTTTTTTAGCTGATTTAGGACAATTTTGATGTGCTGAATCCAAAAATCACATTGGTGTTGCTCAATAAAGTCAACTTTTTGAACTATGGCCACATGGTGTTTTTTATGTTTTTGTTTGTTTGTTTGTTTTTTACGGATATTTTCGCTTTATATGATGCAAAATTCTTTTTTGTTTCTTGAAATTTCTCGAACTCTGAAGAGTTTGCATACGCCAATTTATGACATGATGTCATAAATTGTCATGATTGCTGATTACTGTTGGACACTGAAGAGAGACATCCCTGCTGCTGAGCATTCTAGAGGTTCGAATAAACAGAAGTTAAAGCTTGGAATTTTGAACAATGATGACATAACATTCAATTTACATGTACTTACCTCTATCAATGTCTACTATTCAATTTACAGTAATTGAAATTTGTAACATTTAATAAATTGTGTTAGAAAACATTTTTTTCTCTTAAAAATCTATTTTGGATGAGAAATATTAACAGAAATCAACCAATAATGTCACAAAAATGTTATCGATTTAGTCAGAAGATCAGATTTTTTAAAAATCAGCATAAAAACCTGACCTGATCGAGAGAAACAGGTGTCATTTTTGGATTCAGCGGTGCAAAACTGTCTTAAATCAGTTGAAAAAACACAGACAACTTACAAAAAAATTATTTTTGTAACCCTGTGTTATTGTAACTCTTTATTATCAGGTTGTCCTAAAACATCTTTAAAAAGTCTTCAGTTGATCCAAAACGCTGCAGCAACAGTTTTAACTGGTACTAGAAAGAGAGATCATATCTCTCCGGTTCTGGCCTCCCTTCATTGGCTTCCCATAGAGTTTAGAATTAAGTTTAAAATCCTTCTTCTCACTTACAAAGCTCTAATCTATCAGGCCCCTTTTTATTTAAAAGATCTGATACTACCCTGTTATCCTAACCGAGCACTACACTCCCAAAATGCTGGATTACTTCTAATACTTAGAATTTCCAAAAGTACAATGGGAGGCAGAGCCTTCAGTTATCAAGCTCCTCTTCTGTGGAACCAGCTGTCAATCTGGATTCTGGAGTCAGACTCGATCTCTGTTTTTAAGAATAGGGTTAAAACCTTCCTTTTTGACATAGCGTACAATTAGGGAGGGATCATGTGTCTCTGAACTCTCCCTTAGTTATGTTGCTAATAAGTTTAGACAGCCGGGGGACCTCTAATAATGCACTGGACTTCACTTCTTTCTTCACTCTCAATGAAATATTTTTGCTGGTCTTTAACATCTGTTTGTGCTCTCCCACAGATTGAGTCCCCATTGTGCTGTTTGCTCTCTACATGTCTGCTCTTTTCATCTTCTCTCTCCCCTCACCCCCCAGCCAGTTGCAGCAGATGACTGCCCCTCCCTGAGCCTGGTTCTGCTGGAGGTTTCTTCCTGTTAAAAGGGAGTTTTTCCTCTCCACCGTCGCCAAGTGCTTGCTCACAGGGGATTGCCTCATTGCTGGGGTCTTTCTGCAATTGTGGGGGTTTCCCCTACAGTTGAAAGTGCTATGAGATGACTGTTGTTGTGAAATGGTGCTATATAAATGAAGTTGAATTGAATTGAATCTTCCTGCTGCCTCCACAATGGTTTTGATTCTGTCACTTTTCTTCTGTAGCTGTGCTGCAACATTAATGGTGTGGCAGATAAAAGCTACAAAGTTTGTCCTCTTAATTATCAATGTGTCAGCATACATTTTGCATTTGTGAACACAACAATTCCTTGCAGCGGCCTGATCTTGTGCTTGTGTGGGATTTGTCGATGGCTGTTCTTCCCTTGGAGCTGAACTTCTTTGAGAAAGGCCCGTTATATTTCTGACCATTCCTGCCTCTCTGTCTTTAGAGCGTCCGCATACAAGATTTTCTTACTTATTCTGATTTCCTTGGCTTGTCTAGCTTCCTTCAGCACAACACATCCTCCATATGCAGCACTGTGGTCACCCCTACACTTGCAACACTTTACTTTGGCGTCCTTTTCACATTTACCATATTCGTGCTCCTCTCCACATCTATCACATCTTAACTATCCCTTACATTGCTGAGCAATGTGACCCATCTGTTGACATATGTAGCACCTGAGTATCTTTGGGACATATTCTCTGACACTGTAATACAGGTATCTATCTATTTTACCTTACCATCCTAATAGAGCATTATGCTCCCAAAATGCTGGCTTTCTTGTGGTGCTCAGAATTTCCAAAAGTACGGTGGGAGGCAGAGCCTTCTGCTACCAAGCCCCTTCTCTCTGGAACCAGTTACCACTCTGGGTCCGGGAGTCAGACTCGGTCTCTGTTTTTAAGAACAGGGTAAAATCCTTCCTTTTTAATATAGCTTTCATTTAAGGAGGGTTTTTGTGTCTTTTAACCCCACTCTTGTTCTATTGTTATCTGATCCATACTGCTGGTTGACCTCCAATATTGTACTTGGCATCTTACTGCTATGTTCTTTATGTCTGTCCTTTCCATCCTCCCTATCCCCTCATCCCCAGCCAGTCGCAGCAGACAACTGCCCCTCCCTGAGCCTGGTTCTGCTAGAGGTTTCTTCCTTCCAAATGGGAGTTTTTCCTCTCCACTGTCGCTTAGTGCTTGCTCATAGGGGATCGTCTGATTGCTGGGTCTTTCTGTGACTGTGTGGTTTTTTTTTCTGCACTGTGGCACTACGAGACGGCTTTTGTTGTGATGTGGTGCATTATAAATAAAGCTGAATTGAACTGAATTGAATTGAATCTGATTTGGACTGATTTAGGAAGTGTTTCCTCAAACTGGATCATTACAGTGTATCCTTCAGTGAACCTTCTCTTTTACTCTTTAGCCTTTTCACATCCTTCATCTTTCCTCCTTGGATCTCGTTTTTCACTTCTTCCATAGACATGCTCAAAGGGACACTGATATAATCATCAAACTCCCATCCATGTTGGCTAGTTCATGTTTTCTTCTCATTGTTACTTCCTCCTGCATCACTCTCATCTGACCCACTTCTACCTCTTGATGTCCCTAGCTGTGTGTCTGTTTTTCCTCATAACTTTGTGACATTTTCCTCATAGCTTTGTGACGTTTTCCTCATAGCTTTGTGATGTTTTCCTCATAGTGTCACGCCTCGCCGCTCATCAGCGGCGCTAGCTGCACACACACCTGCGCCTCGTCAGGGGCGAGGGATTTAAGCCGTCTCGCCCTGGGCTTCGGCCTGAAGCCGTCTGTCTTTGTTGGCTTCCCTTGCTGCAAGGAACCCCCTTCAACGAGCAAGATTACGAGTAAGAATCTCTTACCTTCTCCTTCCAGTCTCCTCCCCTGTGCACAGGTGGATTTCCCGGCGGCGGACTACTTCCTACAGCCACCGCCTCCTCGCTGCTGCATCAGGCGCTCCAGGTCGCTGTCTACCGGGCTACGCCCTTGCTGTGCCAGCCACCTGCCCAAACCAAGTAAGCCTACGATCATTGTCATATCTCTTGTGTTGGTGTGGTGCCCGTTACCCTTCTCCCTCTGCTTCTCCCATAGGGTTGTCCGGCTGAACGGCCTCCTGCCTCCGTGCCTGACGCAGACGCCACCACCAACACATATACATCTCGCATACACACACGCATACACACTTGTTGTTAATAAAGCTATTAAATCTACCCTGAACCTGCGTGTGTGTCTCCTGAGCCGTGCATTATGTCAGTACGGCTTCAGCAGAGCGGCTTGGCAGACAACGGGCTCACACGCCGTCTTTCCACCCTCGAGGCTCGGGTGGATCTAATAGCCCACCAACAACAGATGATTTTTAATCAGTTAACCATAATCACTAACCGATTGGACCGCTTGGACCCCCAACAGCCGTTCCCCCCGGCCCGTCAGGGCGGCGTGGCTCCTGCTGCTCCAGCGGCCATCCAGCCTGCTCCAGCGGCACCAACTCGGCTCACACCCATTCCGACCCCCGCCCGCTTTAGCGGTAAGCTCGGTGGAGCGCGGGGGTTTATTATGCAGTGTGAGTCCGTGTTTCACCGTGTGCCTGGAGACTTTCCCTCAGACCATAGCCGGATTGGCTACATAGGGAACCTCTTGGAGGGGCGAGCGCTTACCTGGGCTTACGCCGTTATGGCGAAGCCCAGTTACGCCACCCTCACCTATGGCCAATTCGTGAGACTGTTTCTGGAAGTATTTGATCATTTGCGTACAGAGAGCGTTCAGGTCGATCGGCTTCTCAGCCTTCAGCAGGGAAGTCGGTCGGCAGCTGACTATGCGATCGACTTCCGGGTAGCGGCGGAGGAGGTTGGCTGGGGAGAACGTTCTCTCTACGGCATCTTCCTTCGCAGTCTCAGCGCTGGTCTGAGGGACGAATTGGCTGGACGGGACATCCCGGAGACTTTAGCGGAGCTAACTTCCCTAGCCATCAGCTTGGACAACAGGTTACGCGAGCGTGCCTCGGAGCGGAAGTCGTCTTCTTCTCGCCCTCGAGGTGCCTCGTCTCGCCTGTCCAAAGCTCGCCCCCTGGCATTGCTGTCACCGGGGTACTCCGAGGAGTCAGAGCCGATGGTGACAGGCTGGACAAAGCTCCCTCCAGCGGAGAAACAACGCCACCGTGAGTTGGGTCTCTGTATGTATTGCAGAGACAGCCAACACACGGTGGAGCTTTGTCCACAGAAGCCAAACGGGGAGGTCCGCGAGTCACTGTAGGGGGCCTCGCGGACGCTAATCGGTTAACTCCCCTCTCCCACTTGAAGCTGCCCATCCGATTTTGTCACAACCCCACAGGGCACCTCACCCACGCACTGGTGGATTCGGGCGCGGAGGGCAGCTTTATTTCACAAAGCCTGGCAACCCGACTGGGCATCCGTTGCCAAGTCCTTAAATCTCCTCTCGCCCTGGTCAACCTCTCCCATGTGTCCCTGGGGAAAGTTACACATCAGACCGTCCCTGTCCCTGTGATCATCTCTGGGAACCACCGGGAGGAAACCTCCTTCTACGTCCTACCTAGCTCTGTGTCACCCGTCATTCTGGGATACCCATGGCTCCGCCTCCACAATCCTGTCCTGGACTGGAAGTCCGCCAGAGTATCCGCCTGGAGCTCCTTTTGTATGAGCACCTGCCTTCAATCCGCTGCCTGCTCCCCGTCCTCTCCTCCTACTCCCAAGGATGCCGCGCCTCCGGATCTCACCCTGGTGCCATCGGAGTTTCACGACCTGGGTATGGTATTCAGCAAGTCCAAGGCGATGTCTCTTCCTCCGCACAGGCCTTACGACTGTGCGATAAACATCCGCCAGGGGGCACCCTTACCCTCAGGGTGACTCTACAGCCTGTCTGCGCCGGAGAAGGAGGCCATGAACTTTTATCTCAAGGAATCGCTGAGTGCTGGAATCATCCGTCCCTCGTCATCACCATTAGGCGCTGGATTCTTCTTCGTGGGCAAGAAGGACGGCTCCCTCCGTCCTTGTATTGACTACCACACCCTGAATGACATCACGGAGAAGGATCGCTACACCTTGCCCCTAATGGACACCGCCTTCCACTCCCTCCAGGGGGCGACTTAGTTCACCAAGCTGGATCTTCGCAGCGCATACCACCTCGTCCGGATCCGGGAGGGAGACGAGTGGAAGACAGCCTTCCGTACCCCGAACGGCCACTTCGAGTATCTGGTTATGCCTTTCGGGTTGACCAATGCTCCAGCCATCTTTCAGCGCCTTATACATGACGTCCTCCGGGATTTCATTGGCCTGTTTGTGTTCGTCTACCTGGATGACATCCTCATCTTCTCCAGATCCAGGGACGAGCACCGGGTCCATGTGAGGCGGGTCCTCCAAAGGCTGCTGGAGAACCGGTTATATGTCAAGGCTGAGAAATGTAAATTTTACGCTAAGACTACGTCCTTCCTCGGGTTCGTCATCTCCCACGACCAGGTGCTTCCGGATCCAGCGAAGGTGAAAGCGGTGGTGGAATGGCCCACTCCTACATCAAGGAAACAGGTGCAACAGTTTATTGGGTTTGCCAACTTCTACCGCCGCTTTGTCCTGAACTTTGGTACCATCGTCGGCCCTCTGACCCGCCTCACGTCCCCTAACGTCCCCATTCCGGTGGACTGAAGAGGCCGCAGCTGCTTTCCAGGCGCCAAAGGCGGAGTTCTCCTCCTCCCGGGTCCTCAGCCAAGTCGATCCCTCGCTGCAATGCATCGTGGAGGTGGACGCTTCGGACACGGGGGTGGGGGCGGTTCTATCTCAGCGGTCACCTGACGACGGGATCAAACGGCCCTGCGCTTTCTTCTCCCGGCGCTTGTCCCCGGCGGAGCGAAATTACGACGTGGGGGACAGAGAGCTCCTCGCCATCAAGCTCGCGCTGCAGGAGTGGCGTCACTGGCTAGAGGGGGTGGACCTGCCGTTCGTGGTTCTAACTGACCACAAGAACTTGGAATATTTGAGATCTGCCAAGCGTCTGAACGCCCACCAGGCACGTTGGTCCTTGTTCTTCGCCAGGTTCCGCTTTAACATCACCTTTAGGCCTGGCTCCAAGAATGGCCTGCCTGATGCCCTCTCTAGGCAATTTGCCCCTGAGGCGTCTGAGGATGCAGTCCACACCATCTTGCCCAGGTCGTGCATCGTGGGAGCCGTCACTTGGGACATCGAAAGTAAGATCCGGAAGGCGCAGGAGTCGGAACCAGACCCTGGCAGCGGACCGGAGGGGAGGCTTTTTGTGCTGTCCATGGTCCGGGGGGAGGTCATCCACTGGCTGCACACATCAAAGCTCACCTGCCACCCTGGTTCCTCCCGGATGATCGATTTACTTCAACGATCCTTCTGGTGGCTGGGCCTGCGGAAGGACGCTGCCCGCTACGCCCAGGCCTGCCCCGTCTGCGCCACCAGTAAATCGGGTAATGCCCCTCCAGCGGGTTTGCTCCAGCCTCTGCCCGTCCCTGGCAGGCCCTGGTCGCATGTCGCCCTGGATTTCGTCACCGGTCTCCCGGCCTCTAACACCTTCGACACAGTCCCGACCATCGTTGATCGTTTCTCCAAGGCTGCTCACTTCATCCCATTACGAGGGCTTCCATCTGCCTTAGAGACGGCGGACCTCCTTATCCAGCACGTGGTCAGGCTGCACGGGATTCCAGTGGACGTGGTCTCGGACCGGGGTCCCCAGTTTTCCTCAGAGGTTTGGAGGTCCTTCTGTCACGCCCTGGGAGCCAAGGTAAGCCTCTCCTCCGGCCATCACCCCCAAACCAACGGGCAGTGTGAGCCGACCAATCAGGAGCTGGAGGCTGCGCTCCGCTGCGTCACTACATCCAAGCCTGCGTCCTGGAGCAACCATCTCGCCTGGGTTGAGTATGCCCATAACACCGCCCGCTCTTCTTCCACGGGGATGTCCCCATTTAAGGCGTCCCTGGGCTACGACCCCTCTCTGTTCCCTACGCAGGAGAGTGAGGTAACTGTCCCCTCAGTTCGGGCGCACCTCAGGCGGTGCCTCTCCATTTGGGCGTCGGCGCGCAATGCGCTTTTACGCACGGCGGAGCGCAACAAATCTACGGCGGACCGGCACAGAAGACCTGCCCCAGCCTACCAGGTAGGCCAGCATGTCTACGTGTCTACCCAGGATGTTATTTTAAAGGGTGAGAGGAGGAAGCTGGCACAGCGTTTCATGGGCCCATACCCCATTACCAGGATTATAAACCCGGTGGCTGTGCGTGTGGCTATCCCCCCCCTCCCTCCGCATTCATCCCATCTTCCACGTTTCCAAGGTGAAGCTGGCAGTTTCCGACCCCCTTTGCCCTCCCCCTGCTGCGCAGCCCACACCCCAGATGATTGGTGGTCATCCAGCCTGGCCAGTCTCTTCCATCCTGGACTCCCGGCGCCGGGGTCGCGGGTTGCAGTACTTGGTGGACTGGGAGGGCTATGGACCCGAACATCGGCAATGGGTACCCTCGTCGTTTGTGTTGGATCCATTTCTCATTACTGAGTTCCACCGAGCGCACCCGGAGAAAGCGCTGCTAGAGGGGGGGGGGGGTACTGTCACGCCTCCCCGCTCATCAGCGGCGCCAGCTGCACGCACACCTGCGCCTCGTCAGCGGCGAGGGATTTAAGCCGTCTCGCCCTGGGCTTCGGCCTGAAGCCGTCTGTCTTCGTTGGCTTCCCTTGCTGCAAGGAACCCCCTTCAACGAGCAAGATTACGAGTAAGAATCTCTTACCTTCTCCTTCCAGTCTCCTCCCCTGTGCACAGGTGGATTTCCCGGCGGCGGACTACTTCCTACAGCCACCGCCTCCTCACTGCTGCATCAGGCGCTCCAGGTCGCTGTCTACCGGCTACCGGGCTACGCCCTTGCTGTGCCAGCCACCTGCCCAAACCAAGTAAGCCTACGATCATTGTCATATCTCCTGTGTTGGTGTGGTGCCCGTTACCCTTCTCCCTCTGCTTCTCCCATAGGGTTGGCCGGCTGAACGGCCTCCTGCCTCCGTGCCTGACGCAGATGCCACCACCAACACATATACATCTCGCATACACACACGCATACACACTTGTTGTTAATAAAGCTATTAAATCTACCCTGAGCCTGCGTGTGTGTCTCCTGAGCCGTGCATTATGTCACATAGCTTCATGGCCTTTTCCTCATAGCTTTGTGACATTTTCCTCATCGCTTTATGACGTCTTCCTCATAGCTTTGTGCCATTTTCCTCATAGCTTTGTGACTTTTTCCATATAGCTTTGTGATGTTTTCCTCATCACTTTGTGCCATTTTCCTCAGAGCTTTTTGACCTTCTTCTTCTTTAATCTCGTATCTGCATCTCATCTCATTATTTTTCTTCTTCTTGTAGACTTGATTGGCAGTTGATCCACTAGCCCATGTCTTTGAACTTAAAGGTCCCCCACTTAACAAGTCCTCAACTGCTTTCCAATGTAACCCCTTAATCCCAAGATATTTTTCTGATGCTTTCACAATGATTTTCATTTTTTCTGTTTTCTTGGAAGTCTGTGCAGTGCAGTTTATCCCATCTACCACAAATAAGACAAAATTATTTTCCTTCAAAACCAGAGTATCTTCCTTAATTCTACTGCATGCACTGCAAGTCTGCACACTTTCCCTGTTCGAGTCCACACCCACTTTTCTAGCTGGCACCTTTTTTGCATGGTAGTCCCTGGAAGACTTATCTGCTGAATTTCTGCTGCTCTTTTGCTGGCTTCACAACCTCGATATGTAGAGCTGTGGTCACCACCGCAGTTACAGCACTTTAATTTGGCTCCTTTTTCATACTTGCCATATTCATGTTCACCAGAGCATCTGGCACATCATTGTCTACCTTTGCATATTGCTGTTACATGACCAAACTTTTGACATTTGAAACATCTGAGTGTAGAAGGAAGGTAAAGTCTGACTTCATAGCTCATGTAGCCACTATACACCTTATTTGGCAGTCTTGTCTCATCAAATGTTAACATTACTGACAGACTATCACATTTTTCACCATTTCTATTAGTTTTCAATCTCCGCACCTCTGTCACTTTTGCTCCAGTTAAGTTCCTCATTATTTCATCAGTTTAGACAGCCGTTGAAATGCCCAATATCACTCATCTCATTGCCTTATTTCCTTCCAATACTGAACACTGCACATTTTTTCCCTCATTTCTGAGTGACTCTGATTGCTTTTCCTTGTTGAACACTATATTTACATGTAACCAGCAACGAACCACTACGAAGAGCCCTTGCATTTAAAACTTCTCCAAGTAACCCATTAATTGCATTTGTGAGTGTGTCTGTTGCCGAATTGTGACATAACCCTATTGGTCAAGAGTGGTAAATATTTTTTGTCAATAAAATAGTTCAGATTTTCAAGGCTATAACTTGAAAGTGGTAAGAGATAATGGCGTACTGTCAATTAGAAAGATGTAAAATATGATCCAAAGTTTCAGACAGGAATAAATTTATGCATCTAATTTGTGTAATGTTGCTGCACCTCCTTAAATTCCATAACTCAGTCAAAACTGGACTTTGGACGTATTTTCACAAAGAATGGTTTAGTCTTTTGACACTGTTTTTTGTACAGAGGTACCTCATCATCTTATCTTCAAAATATATGAACAAGAAATCAGTACAATATTAAAAAAAACACAGAAATTCCTCACTTACTGGTGGATAAGAGGACTTGCTTGCTGCCGTGGTCACTGCGTTTTCACCCATCGTGGTCATTATTTTGCATTCTGTCAGTCATTTCCGTTCTCTACCACATCTACAAAGTCTTATGATTATCCCACATAAATTTCACTTGTTTCCCGCGGCTATTTTCCACGTACAAAGCCGACTAAGTGATGGTGCACGATGACGGACGGCAGCCATATTAGTTTTCTGGGCTAAAATACTAAAAACAGGAAAATGAAATGAGGAGTTCTTCTTCTTTGATGTATTATGTGTCATCCATTGAGTCCTCCAATGGATGTCTGCCACCTTCTGAAACTGGCAGATCAGTACAAATCAGTACAAATTCTCAATGGAGCTGATCATGTAAGAGTGAGATGACAGGTGCAGCGCCATGCTCTGCCACCAGCGGCATGCAAAATGTCACACTCAAATGCTTAATTGGGTTCTACTCACGAAATGATGCCCCTTCCTGAGTAAGTTTAATGATTACTTTACACTCCTTCTGTTCATTCCGGGATCGTTCATCCTCTGGTTCCTCAGCACTTGATAATGGTCTTGATTTTGTTTCTTTACGTCTACATTTGCATCTTTTTGACTCCACCGAGCTCCAAACTTTCTCTTCCCCGCTTCCCACCTCCATCTGAGGTGGAAAGCAGGGTCCATCTTGATCTTTGATGATGTCATAGTGAGTCCTATGACCGTGAGTGATGACTGCCTTTGATCTTTGATGACATCATAGCGAGTCCTATGATCTTTGCTGATGTCATAGGGAGTCCTATGATGCCTGCATTTGATCTTTGCTGATGTCATAGCGAGTCCTATGATCGTGAGCGATGCCTGCCTTTGTTACATAGGAACATCATAGGACATTTCACACATAAGGGGTCGTCGTTATACATAGGAACATCATAGGACATCATACAGAGATCATAGGAACATCATAGGTGGTCCTATGATCTTTGGCCGTAACATAGTGACAGACACAAACACTGACAGAGATTTCTTGAATTTATAGTGATAGAATTCAAGAAATCTCTTCACGTACTTCACTCTAACTCTATATATGCATCACTCTATGAAGTGTGTGTGTGTGTGTGTGTGTGTGTGTGTGTGCGTGTGTGTTACGATCATAGGAATCGCTAAAGATCATAGGACTTGCTATGACATCATCTAAGATCAAAGGCAGGCATCACTCACAATCATAGGACTTGCTATCACATCATCAAAGATCAAAGGCAGGCATCACTCATGATCATAAGACTCGCTATGACATCATCAAAGATCATAGGACTCACTATGATATCAAATATCAAAGGCAGGCATCACTCACGATCATATGACTCACTATGATATCATCAAAGATCATAGGACTTGCTATGATATCAAATATCAAAGGCAGGCATCACTCACGATCATAGGACTCACTATGACATCATCAAAGATCAAAAGCAGGCATCACTCACGATCATAGGACTCACAATGATATCATCAAAGATCATATAGGACTTGCTATGACATCTTCAAAGATCAAAGGCAGGCATCACTCACGATCATAGGACTCGCTATGACCTCATCAAAGATCAAAAGCAGGCATCACTCATGATCATAGGACTCACAATGATATCAACACAGATCATAGGAATCACTAAGACATCATCAAAGATCAAAAGCAGGCATCACTGAATGAGCGGTGACGTGCTTGCTTACACCTGCTTTCTACAGGCATGCATGTGGCAGGCATCACCATGGTTACTGTTGCCATAGTAACCATGTCAAAGATCAAGGCAGGTGTGCAGAAATGCTTGCTTGAACATCCATAGGGGATCCTCATAGGACTCGCTATGAAATCATCAAAGATCAAAGGCAGGCATCACTCACGATCATAGGACTCGCTATGACCCTGGTTACTTGGACACAATAAACCGATTACTGGGAATAAACTGATGCTGGCAATAATCAGTTTTCTCGTGTTTACATGCACTGAATAAACTGATTATTGGAGGGTAAACCGTTTGAGTTAATGACAGCAAGTTACATACCATTTATCGGATTATTCTGTTTACATGGCCACTTGAATAATCAGTTAATTCCAGAAATCCAATCATAACTGGTTTATTGGTGTACATGTAAACATGGTCTATGACATCATCAAAGATCATAGGACTCGCTATGCCACAATCAAAGATCAAAGGCAGGCATCACTCATGATCATAGGACTCACTATGACATCATCAAAGATCATAGGACTTGCTATGACATCAAAGAGCAAAGGCAGGCATCACTGAACGAGTGGTGACGTCAAATATCAAAGGCAAGTTTCACCAGGGTTACTGTTGCCATGGTAACCATGTCAAAGATCAAAGGCAGGCCTCACAATGGCCATGGTAACCATGTCAAAAATCAAAAGCAGGAATGCAGAAATGCTTGCTTACACCTGCTTTCTACAGGCATGCAGAAATACTTGCTTATACTTTGTTTCTATGGGCATGCCTGGGTATGCACGGGCATGTACAGGTATGCACTAGTCATATTATAATGCAAGAAATCTCTGTCTGTCTGTCTGTTCCGCTTGTATCTCCCGAACTGCTTGT
This sequence comes from Pholidichthys leucotaenia, assembly GCA_020510985.1. NCBI lineage: Eukaryota > Metazoa > Chordata > Actinopteri > Cichliformes > Pholidichthyidae > Pholidichthys > Pholidichthys leucotaenia. The sequence goes on from CM035839.1 coordinate 252,782,368, forward strand.
TGGACCGGGCTCAGATTTTACACGTGCTGTGCTGAGGTTACGTGCGTGTGCATCCCAGAATTTCAGCCTCCTTGGATATGCGGAAGTTTAGGAGGGGAAATCTTTACTGAATGTCCATAGGGGAGCTATGTCCCCAGGGACACATTATGTTCTGATATGAGGTCATAGAATTCTGGTCACATGACCATACAAGTTGTTCAGAACTCCTTATATGGTCATGTGACCAGACTTCTGTTGGTAAACTCAGTCCTATGGTGCCTGTGATGCCACATGACCATATAAGGAGTTGTTCAGAACTCTCTGACCTCACAGTGTGTCTATGATGTCATACAGACATCATAGGACTGACATCATAGGACTGAGTTTACCAACAGTAGTCTGTACAGTTTGCACAGAGTTCCAGAGAGATTGGGTTGGTTTGCTTTGACTGAGTGAATTTCAGTGCACACTTTGGACAGACTTTGGAGGGAGATGTGATAAATGCACTGGCAATAGTTCTTCATAGTAATATCATTTTATTTAAGAGACAGAACATGGACAACACACAGAAAGTTACTTTCCAGAGTGACTTTTTTCTTCCTACAGCTGTGACCATGGAGGAATTTCTCGGTGAACTGAGCAGTGGGCCATCACAGAACGGCTCTATCTTTCCACTGGGTTTCACAAACAGCCAGACACCTTTTGTGACAAGCCCAAAGACTTCCTTCCCCAGGGGCATCTTACAAAACCCAAAACCATCTGATGACCCCAAGGCCATGAAAAGGCCATCTATGGATGATACACAACCATCAGCATCATCGGCTTTACCAGGGGGAGCCATCATCCAGATTTCTGAGGTGGATTTATCCCAGATCCTGGCAGAGAAAGATCAGAAGATAGCCCAGCTGATGCAACAAAGAGCTGACGCAGAGGCCCAGATAGAAAAGCTGGAAGATAAACTCTTGTCAATGAATGATGGAAGAATCAGAGACAGGAAGTCCCTTTTTTGTGAGGTCAACAGGATGGGATACAGAGAAATCAGGAATTCTAAGAAGATGGCAGCAATGGAAAATAAACTCAGAGCTGAAAAAGCTAAAACCACTGCAGCAGAGAATCACAGGGCGGAGTTTTACAGCCAAATCAAAAAGGCTTGTCTTACTTTGCCTGACATGGACAGACAGTTGGACAAACAGAGACGTTTGCTAGCAGAGCAAACACAGCTCAAATCCAACATGGAGGATTCACTCAGGCAGGCAAAAGATGACCTGGTAACACAGAGACAGCAGTGGGACCAGGAGAAGGCGGTTCTCCTAGAAAAGATCAGTGCCATGCAGGAGGCGTCAGAAAACATTAAACAGCTTTTGAAAGAAATGACAGAAGCAAATATCTGCCTGGAGAGTCAACAGAAGGAAATTGAAGCCGTTCTGACAGAAACTGAAGAACTTTTTCAGGTTGAGAGACAGGATTGGTCAGAGCAGGAACAGCATCTCCATCAGCAGGTACTGAAGGCAGACAGAACCCTGGAGTCCCACAAACAGCAGTGGGACAAGATGAGTTCTGCTCTGACAGAGACCACCAAAAAGCTGCAGGACAAAACACAGAAGCTGAGGGAGGAGATGGAGGGTCTGCTGGATCAGCTCAGACAGAGAAGCTGCTGGCCTGGAGACACACCAGATCTTTGGAGCTCAAAGACTGGAGTGGGCTTCAGAGAAGTTTACATTACAGGACGAGTTCACCAGCCTGTGGGCAGCCCTTGGAGACAAGGACACATTGAACAAAGATCTGATGGAGCAGCTTCAGACTGTGCAAGAAGAAATGGAAACCCTAAAAAAAAAGGGAAAGGCAAACCACATGGAAGGGATTGAAGAAAGCCTTCAGAAGAAACTAATCCTTCATCATGGAATCTGCGTGTCTCTTTGGGTGCTAGCATGTGGTGGATCAAACTGCAGACTGGCAACAGGAAGGTTCCTGGTTCACATCATTCAATGGCAGCTTTTCTGTGTGTGTTCTGTATCTGTCAGAGGTTTTCCTGGAAGTTCCAGTTTCCTCCTTAAAAAAATAGCTGGGGTGGGACGGGGTGGGCGGGAAGGGTTGGAGGTTTTCCTGGAAGTTCCAATTTCCTCCTTAAAAAAAAAGTTTGGGCATGGGCTGGGCCCCTCCGTGGATTGCCACCTTATCGTGGTGGAGGGGTTTGCGTGCCCTGATGCAGCATTTTTCCAACCAAGGTACCCCGGTGCGTTCAGGTTTCTGTGGGTAATTACCTAATTTCAGCTTTGTTGTCAGGGGCAGATTGTCTCTGGCTGGACAAACTGGTCCTGGGTGGGAGGGCCAGACTAAGCGGTTCACATGGGGGGGGGGGGATAAACAAATCATTTTCTCCAGAGTAAATACTGAGGGGGATATTATCAGTACTATTGTAGTCAGGGCCATTCCTGGGTTTTTGGGAGAATATCCAAGATTTTGCATAAAATGAGGAAAAAACATCTGCATATACTGTACATACATACAGTATATATATATATATATATATATATATATATATATATATATACGGTATATATATATATATACGGTATATATATATATATATATCATCACTTCTATACATATTTCAAGAAATCTCTGTGTGTGTGTCTGTCACGATCATTGGACTCGCTAAAAGATCATAGGATCACCTATGATGTTCCTATGATCTCAGGCATCATAGGTCTCACTATGCCATCAAAGATCAAAGGCAGCCATCACTCACGATCATAGGACTCGCTATGACGACATCAAAGATCATAGGACTTGCTATGACATCATCAAAGATCAAAGGCAGGCATCACTCTTCACTATATATAATTCAAGAAATCTGTGTCGCAATGTCATGATTATAGGGCTTGCTAAAAGGTCATAGGACTCGCTATAGCATCATTAAAGATCAAAGGCAGGCATCACTCACGATCATAGGACTCGCTATGACATCATCAAAGGCAGTCATCACTCATGATCATAGGACTCACTATGACATCATCAAAGATCAAATGCAGGCATCACTGAACAAGTGCTGACGTGCTTGCTTACACCCTTGCTTACACCTGCTTTCTACGGGCATGTAGAAATACATGCTTATACTTGGTTTCTATGGGCATGCACGGGTATGCATGGGCATGCACAGGTTTGCACTAGTATATATATACTGTATATATACAGTGGGGCAAAAAAGTATTTAGTCAGCCACCAATTGTGCAAGTTCTCCCACTTAAAAGATGAGAGAGGTCTCCAATTTTCATCATAGGTATACCTCAACTATGAGAGACAAAATCAGAAAAAAAAAAAATCCAGAAAATCACTTTGAATGATTTTTAATGAATTAATTGGTAAATTCCTCGGTAAAATAAGTATTTGGTCAATAACAAAAGTTTATCTCAATACTTTGTTATATACCCTTCGCTGGCAATGACAGAGGTCAAATGTTTTCTGTAAGTCTTCACAAGGTTTTCACACACTGTTGCTGGTATTTTGGCCCATTCCTCCATGCAGATCTCCTCTAGAGCAGTGATGTTTTGGGGCTGTCGCTGGGCAACACGGACTTTCAACTCCCTCCAAAGATTTTCTATGGGGTTGAGATCTGGAGACTGGCTAGACCACTCCAGGACCTTGAAATGCTTCTTACGAAGCCACTCCTTTGTTGCCCGGGTGGTGTGTTTGGGATCATTGTCATGCTGAAAGACCCACCCACGTTTCATCTTCAATGCCCTTGCTGATGGAAGGAGGTTTTCACTCAAAATCTCACAATACATGGCCCCATTCATTCTTTCTTATACACAGATCAGTTGTCCTGGTCCCTTTGCAGAAAAACAGCCCCAAAGCATGATGTTTCCACCCCCATGCTTCACAGTAGGTATGGTGTTCTTTCTCCTCCAAACACGACAAGTTGAGTTTTTACCAAAAAGTTCTATTTTGGTTTCATCTGACCATATGACATTCTCCCAATCCTCTTCTGGATCATCCAAATGTTCTCTAGCAAACTTCAGACGGGCCTGGACATGTACTGGCTTAAGCAGGGGGACACGTCTGGCACTGCAGGATTTGAGTCCCTGGCGGCGTAGTGTGTTACTGATGGTAGCCTTTGTTACTTTGGTCCCAGCTCTCTGCAGGTCATTCACTAGGTCCCCCCGTGTGGTTCTGGGATTTTTGCTCACCATTCTCGTGATCATTTTGACCCCACGGGGTGAGATCTTGCGTGGATCCCCAGATGGAGGGAAATTATCAGTGGTCTTGTATGTCTTCCATTTTCTAATAATTGCTCCCACAGTTGATTTCTTCACACCAAGCTGCTTACCTATTGCAGATTCAGTCTTCCCAGCCTGGTGCAGGTCTACAGTTTTGTTTCTGGTGTCCTTTGACGGATCTTTGGTCTTGGCCATAGTGGAGTTTGGAGTCTGACTGTTTGAGGTTGTGGACAGGTGTCTTTTATACTGATAACGAGTTCAAACAGGTGCCATTAATACAGGTAACGAGTGGAGGACAGAGGAGCCTCTTAAAGAAGAAGTTACAGGTCTGTGAGAGCCAGAAATCTTGCTTGTTTGTAGGTGATCAAATACTTATTTTACCAAGGAATTTACCAATTAATTCGTTAAAAATCCTTCAATGTGATTTTCTGGATTTTTTTTTTCCTCATTTTGTCTCTCATAGTTGAGGTATACCTATGATGAAAATTGCAGACCTGTCTCATCTTTTAAGTGGGAGAACTTGCACAATTGGTGGCTGACTAAATACTTTTTTGCCCCACTGTGTATATATATATATATATATATATATATATATATATATATACCTGTGCATGCCCATGTGTGTGTGTGTGTTTTGCTGTACCCGCCCCTAACGTGACATCATGCGGGCATTCTGTGTTCTCAATAAAAAGTTCACTGCATGACAGAAGAGACTCCAGTCCCTCATTCATCATACATAACATTTTGGTGAGAAATTATGGGAGCCTATGGGCTACCTCCATCCCTGCTACCGTTTCTGGTGTACACGGGAGAGGCAGTGATCCTGTGGCCTAAGTGGGTGGCCATGTTCGAGGATTACATCGGGGTGCTGGGCCTAAGTAGACTCGACGGAAGACGAAGACGATCACTTCTGGCGCACCATCTTTGCACGGAAGGCAGAAGAATTCTTGGTACATTGGGCGAAATTGAGTGCTATGCGGATGCTGTCGAGCGGCTGGCCGAGTACTTCACCGAGCAGACAAGGACCACGAAGCTGTGGATGGCGGGAGTGTTGGCACCAAATGGAGCTAGGCTAATTAGCTCAGAGAAGCTAATGGCCCACTCAGTGCCAATGGGCAAGTTAGCCACAAAGCAAACTGTGTGCCAGGCTACCAGCTTGGCATTGAGGTGGGACCAGGGCCGCAAGTGGGGGAGTCCCCGGCCACTGAAGATGGCAGGCCAGCCAAGGAGCGCAGCACGGTGCAGGACCGTAGCGCTAGTGAGTTTGATGGTGCGGTGAACGACAACAGTGGAGAGGGAGAGGAGTGACAGGAGTCATCCCCGCGGCTGGAGGCTGGGCAGCGGAAGAGCAGGAACATGCAGGCTGAGAACCTCGGGATGCAGCAGTGGCAGTCGGGTGCAGAGACAATGCAACGGAGCGCCTTGGATGAGGGTGCTGGGAGCAGCAGTGAAGTGCCTGGGTCGGAGAGTGACGCCAACGAGAGCGAAGTTGAAAGCCCCAGGAGGGAGCAGCAACAGCCAGGCATGGATATAGTGCAGAGGAGTGCCTGGTACGAGGGTGTTGGGAGCAGCGGCGAGATGCCTGGGTCGGCGAACGACACCGGTGAAAGTGATACTGTGAACCCCGGGAGTGAGCAACAGCAGCTGGGCACAGAGACAGCGCAGCGGAGCGCCTCAGACAACAGAGGGGAGGTGCCGGGCACCATAGAGGTCGGGCAGGGTCTCAGTGCCGGAGCTCAGGCCACCCTGGACGAGGGTGCTGGGCGTTACGGCGAGATGCCTGGGTCAGCGAGCGGCGTCGATGAGCAGGCTTCGGGTCTTCCCAGAGTTCAGCCACAGCGGCCTGAGTGTTTGAAGCCATGACGGCGGTGTTGAAAGCGGCTGGGAGAGGACTGACAGGCTTGGAGGGATGGTGTGCAGGACAGCAGCACTGCAGGTCCCGAGGAGTGAGGCAGTCGATGGTGAAGAGAGACATTTTCGCAGGAGAGGTCAGTTTTGATCCCAGAGGCAGGCGGTGGCCAGGGGTACACATGCCGTGGGGCTGCCCGGGGCCTCCGAGCTGGTCTTATCTTCGGTGGCCAAGGGCGTCCATGCTTTGGGGCTACCCTTGGCCCCCATGCCGGTTTTACCTCTGGCTGCTGGTGGACGTTGGTGTTACTTAAATACTGTTGATGTAAATATGTATATACTCTGCTGGTGTGCATGTGAGTATGTATGATATGGGATTATTTTTTATATTTTCAGAGACATGGTCCAGTTTTAGTTGTTTTTTTGGATGAGTGTGTTAGGTTATTCTAGTTCACTGTTTCCCGTTATTTCCTTAGTGTATGATTCGGGTCCTAAATTGGCGAGGGTCTCAGTGGTGTGTGTGGTTTTACACTTTTGTAAGGGGGAGGTGAATGTCATGTGGTGTGTATGTGTGTGTGTTGCTGTACCCGCCCCTAACGTGACGTCAGGTGGGCACGGTCATTCTGTATATATAGTTCTGTGTTCTCAATAAAGAGGAGTTTGCTGCATGACAGAAGAGACTGCAGTCCCTCATTCCTCATACATAGCGTGTGTGTATACAGGTGCATATCGATAAATTAGAATTTCATCAAAAAGATGATTTATGTCAGTAGTTGAAAAAATGAAACTCACATAGACTCATTGCACATAATGATATACAGTGGTGTGAAAAAGTGTTTGCCGTCATCCTGATTTCTCATTTTTTTGTATGGTTGTCACCCTTAAATGTTTCAGATCATCAAAAAAATTAAATATTAGACAAACACAAGTAAACACAAAATGCAGTTTTTAAATGAAGGTGTTTATTGTTAAGGGGGAAAAAATTCAAACCTACATGGCCCTGTGTGAAAAAGTGATTGTCCCCTAAACCTAATAACTGGTTGGGCCACCCTTAGCAGCAGCAACTGCAATCAAGCGTTTGCGATAACTGGCAATGGGTCTTTTACAGCACTGTGGAGGAATTCTGGCCCACTCATCTTTGCAGAATTGTTGTAATTCAGCCGCATTGGAGGGTTTTCGAGCATGAACTGCCTTTTCAAGGTCATGCCATAGCATCTCAATCGGATTCAGGTCAGGACTTTGACTAGGCCACTCCAAAGTCTTCATTTTGTTTTTTCTTAAGCCATTCAGAGGTGAACTTGCTGGTGTGTTTTGGATCATTGTCCTGCTGCAGAACCCAAGTGCGCTTCAGTTTGAGGTCACGAACAGATGGCCGGACATTCTCCTTCAGGATTTTTTGGTAGACAGCAGAATTCATGGTTCCATTTACCACAGCAAGTCTTCCAGGTCCTGAATAAGCAAAACACCCCCAGACCATCACATTACCACCACCATATTTTACTCTTGGTATGATGTTCCTTTTCTGAAATGCTGTGTTACTTTTACGCCAGATGTAATGAGACACACACCTTCCAAAAAGTTCAACTTTTGTCTCATCAGTCCACAGAGTATTTTCCCAAAAGTCTTGGGGATCATCAAGATGTTTTCTGGCAAAACTGAGATGAGCCTTAATGTTCTTTTTGCTCAGCAGTGGTTTTGTCTTGGAACTGTGCCATGCAGGCTATTTTTGCCCAGTCTCTTTCTTATGGTGGATTCATGAACACTGACCTTAACTGAGGCAAGTGGGGTCTGCAGTTCTTTGGATGTTGTTGTGGGTCTTTTGTGACCTCTTGGATGAGTCGTTGCTGTGCTCTTGGGGTAATTTTGGTTGGCCGGACACTCCTGAGAAGGTTCATCACTGTTCCATGCTTTAGGCATTTGTGGATAATGGCTCTTACTTTGGTTTGCTGGAGTCCCAAAGCTTTAGAAATAGCTTTATAACCTTTTCCAGACTGATAGATCTCAATTACTTTGTTTCTCATTTGTTCCTGAATTTCTTTGGATCGCAGTATGATGTCTAGCTTTGAGGATATTTTGGTCGACCTCACTTTGTCATGAAGGTCCTATTTAAGTGATTTCTTGATTGAGAACAGGTGTGGCAGTAATCAGGCCTGGGTTTGGCTAGAGAAACTGAACTCAGCTTTTCAAAGACGTGATAAACCACAGCTAATTTGGGCTAATCTGGGCAGTGCGGTGGCGCAGTGGTTAGCACTGCACCAGCACTGCAACTCACCCTTGGCCATGGGATCCCTGGTTTGATCCCAGCCCCTGACCAACAGTGATCTGTGTGGAGTTTGCATGTTCTCCCTGTATCTGCGTGGGTTTACTCCGGGATTTCTCCGGTTTCCTCCCACAGGCCAAAAACATGCAGGTTAGGTTAACTGGAGACTCTAAAGTGGCCCTAGGTGTGAATGTGTGTGTGAATGGTTAAGGGATAGCACCGTACCGTGGCTGCTTCATCCATCCAGCAGGTGGACGCCCTCAATTTCCCCTCTGGGGATCAATAAAGTATACAAAATCAAAAATAAATAAATAAATTAAAAAATAAATAAAATAATATATATATATATATATATATATATATATATATATATATAATTTGTGTTTTAACGGTGGTGGTGGGGCAATCACTTTTTCACACAGGGCCATGTAAGTTTGGATTTTTTTTTTTTACCCTTAATCATAAACACCTTCATTTAAAAATTGCATTTTGTATTTACTTGTGTTATTTTTGTCTAATATTAAAATTTGTTTGATGATCTGAAACATTTAAGTGTGACAAACATACAAAAAAAGAGAAATCAAGAAGGGGGCAAACACTTTTTCACACCACTGTATTTTAAGTGTTAATTTCTTTTAATATTGATGGTTATGGCTTATCGCTCATGAAAACCCCAAATTCAGTTTCTCAATAAATAGAGTATTACATAAAATTAATTTAAAAAAATAGATTTTTTTATAGAAATGTTGGCTGACTGAAAAGTATGTCCATGTACACACTCAGTACTTGGTCAGGGCTCTTTTTGCATGAATTACTGCATCAATGCAGCATGGCATGGAGATGATCAATTCAAGAAATCTGTCTCCGTGTGTGTCCGTGCGTGTGTGTGTCTATTCCGTGTATATCTCCCAAACCGTTCGTCGGACTGGGCTCGGATTTTGCACATGCTGCGCGGAGTTTGTGAGGGTGTGCATCCCCGAATTTCAACCTCCCCGGATATGTAGAAGTTAAGGAGGGGAAATCTTTAATGAACGTCCATAGAGGATCCATAGGGGAGCTGTGGGCATTCATAGTGATGACATCACAGGTGCACACTGTGTTCCTATGATATCACATGACCATATAAGGAGTTCCTGCTGCATGCGTTTCTTCCGATAGAGTGATAATTTGTAGCAGAGAGCAACAGGTGGAATACCACGACGTTTCAACAAGAGCTATATAAGATGGCGATGAGAGGCAGGGACTTTGAACTGGAGTGGTACAGCCGCGTTGTGAATGACAGGAGGTGGCAGAGCAAGTAGCGGAAGGTGATAAAGCAGGGACTGATCTAGGAAGAATGGAGGTAGGTAGTGGGAAAGAGGAAGTTTGGAATTTGGTGGAGTCTAAAAAAAGCAAATGTAAACAGAAGGAAATTCAATCAAGAGCGTTATCAAGTGCTGATGAATCAGAAGATGATCAATCCCGGAATAAACAGGAGTGTAAAGTAATTAAACTTACTCAGGAAGGGGCATCATTTTGTGAGTGGAACCCAATTAAGCTCACAAATGCAATTAATAAGTTACTTGGAGAAGTTTTAAATACAAGAATTCTTCGTAGTGGTTCATTGCTAGTTACATGTAAAGAGTGTGCTCAACAAGGAAAAGCAATCACAATCCATAAGATGGAGGGGAAAAATGTGCAGTGTTCAGTATTGAAATGAAATAAGGCAATGAGAGGAGTGATATTGGGCATTTCAATGCTGTCTAAACTGATGAAATAATGAAAAACTTAACTGGAGCAAAAGTGACAGAGGTACAAAGATTGAAAACTAATAAAATGGTGAAAAATGTGATAGTCTGTTGGTAATGTTAAAATTTGATGAAACAAGACTGCCAAGTAAGGTGTATATTGGCTACATGTACAGTAGCTATGAAGTCAGACTTTACGTTCCTCCTCCACTCAGATCAGAATCAGAATCAGAATCAGAATTAGCTTTATTGGCCAAGTATGCACAACACATACAAGGAATTTGACTTTGGCTAAAAACTTGCTCTCATTGTTCAGGTGGAGGATTTAAATAAGGATTCAATGACAACAGAGTATGTACAGTAAATTACAGTCTGTCCACGTTTCTATAAAAGGATGCAAATATATACAGGAATATATGCAGTTATTTACTCAGACTAACCACACTTTGCAGAAATATATGAAAAAATATACAGTCACACAGTATTTCAATGTGAACTCAGATTCAGTGATATAATGTGAATGAAGTAAAAAGCAGTGTGAGAGTTATGTGAAATGTAATAATGGATGAAAAGTCATGAGTACAGCAACAGGTAGGACTAGGTGAATGTTAGGAGTTCATCAGAGTGATGGCTTGAGGAAAGAAACTGTTCCTGTGACGGGTGGTTTTGACCTTCAGTGATCTGTAACGACGACCAGAAGATAGAAGTTCAAACAGTTTGTGGCCGAGGTGTGATGGGTCAGCACAGATGTTTCCCGCCCGTTTCCTGGTTATGGACTGATATAAGTTCTCAATGGAGGGTAGGTCAGTACCAATGATCCTCTCCGCAGACTTAATGATCCGCTGCAGTCTGGTCTTGTCCTGTTTAGTGGCAGATCCAAACCAGACAGTGATGGAAAAGCAGAGGACAGATTGGATGATGGCGGTGTAGAAGACAACCAGCAGCTCCTGAGGCAAATCAAACTTCTTGAGCTGACGCAGAAAAAACAACCTCTGCTGGGCCTTTTTCCGGACAATGTCTATATGGGAGGACCACTTCAGGTTCCGGGAGATTGTGGTACCCAGAAACTTGAAGGAGTCCACAGTGGACACTGTGCTGTTGAGGATGGTGAGTGGGGGGAATGAAGGGGGGTGTCGCCTGAAATCCACAGTCATCTCCACCGTTTTGGCTGGGTTAAGTTCAAGATGGTTCTGGCTGCACCAGAGGATCAGCTGCTCCACCTCCCGCCTGTATGCAGACTCATCATCATCCCGGATCAAACCGATGACTGTGGTGTCGTCCGCAAACTTCAGGAGCTTCACCGAAGGGTCCTCTGAGGTGCAGTCATTGGAGTAGAGGGAGAAGAGCAGTGGGGAAAGGACACATCCTTGGGGGGCGCCAGTACTAATTTTTCGGGAGCTGGATGTAAATCTCCCTAGCTTCACCTGTTGCCACCTGTCAGTCAGAAAGCTGGAGATCCACTGGCAGGTGGAGGGGGGCACCTTGAGCTGGAGGAGTTTCTGATGAAGAATGCCTGGGATGATGGTGTTGAATGCTGAGCTGAAGTCGACAAACAGGATCCTGGCGTACGTCCCTGGGGAGTCGAGGTGTTGCAGGATGTAATGTAGTCCCATATTCACTGCATCATCCACTGACCTGTTTGACCGGTAGGCAAACTGCAGTGGGTCCATCAGGGGGCCTGTGATGACCTTCAGGTGGTTCAGCACCAATCTCTCCAAGGATTTCATGACCACAGAGGTCAGGGCAACAGGTCTGTAGTCGTTTAATCCTGTAACAGAGGGTTTCTTGGGAACTGGAATGATGATGGAGGGTTTGAAGCAGGAAGGCACTTCACGCAGCTCCAGTGATCTGTTAAAGATCCGGGTGAAGATGGGGGCCAACTCGTTGGAGCAGACTCTCAGGCAGGACGGAGACACACCATCAGGTCCTGCAGCCTTCTTGATCTTTTGTCTCTGAAAGACCCGGCGCACCTCATCTTCACAGACCGTTAGTGCTGGTGGGAGGTCAGAGTGGAGGAGGGATGGAGTTCCTGGGGCTGCAGATAATCCTTTTGTGTGGGTGGGAGGTGAGAACTGTAGGTTCTTTTCAAACCTGCAGTAAAAGCTGTTTAGGTCGTTAGCCAGCTGGAGGTTTTCCACAGGGTGGGGGGATGGTCTCCTGTCAAAAGTTTGGTCATGTAGCAGCGATATGCAAAGGTAGACAGCGATGTGCAAGATGCTCTGGTGAACATGAATATGGCAAGTGTGAAAGAGGAACCAAATTAAAGTGCTGTAACTGCAGTGGTGAACATAGCTCTGCACATCGAGGCTGTGAAGCCAGCAAAAGAGCAGGAGAAATTCAGCAGATAAAAGTCTTCCAGGGATTAACATATGCAGAAGCTGCGAAAAAGGTTCCAGCTAAAAAAGTGGGTGTGGACTCTAACAGGGAAAATGTGCAGGCTTGCAGTGCATGCAGCAGAATTAAGATACTCTAGTTGTGAAGGAAAATAGGCGCTGGTGCCAAACTATAGCAGCCCTGCTGTTCCTTTGGATTCATCAGTGACGTGGAGAGGGGGGACATGCTGCATGGGTAACATCTTGTCCTCCATATCTTCCTGCCCAGGCTTGAATCCTACCAACGCCCAACGCTGGAAGGTAGAACACCGGTGCGCATCGGCCTGTTCAGCCACAGGCGGTGCTGTTCCAGCAGAGTAGACGTTTAGGATTCTCTTCCATGGTCATCATAGACCAACGGAGGCCAACGAAGGAAAATAATTTTGTCTTATTTGTGATAGATGTGATAAACTGCACTGCACAAACTTCCAAGAAAACAGAAAAAATCAAAATCATTGTGAAAGCAGCAGAAAAATATCTTGGCATTAAGGGGCTACATTGGGAAGCAGTGGAGGACTTGTTCAGTGGGGGACCTTTAAGTTCACAGACATCATGGGCTAGTGGGTCATGACTTTGCAATGGAATGCCATGAGTTTAATATCAAATATACAAGAATTCAAAAAGTTTATATCTGATATGCAATACAAACCCCAGGTAATCTGTGTAGAGGAAACATGGCTAAAACCTCAGTTGGATTTTGTCATTCCAGGACACACATCTATAAGGAACGACAGGGAAACTGGTAGAGGAGGGGGTGTAGCAACTTTTGTGCATAATGGAAAAAATTACAAAATAATGGACATAGGGAAAGAACATGAATCAAAAATGGTAAAAAAAAATATGGGCAGTAAAAGACGAAACAACAATTAATATAATCCATGTAACAGACTGACAGTTGACACTTTGAACACTGTACATAGACAAGCACAAGGAAAGGTGGTTTGGTGTGGGGATTTTAATGCACATAACACACTGTGGGGTAGCAGGAATATAGATATAAATGGCACAGTAATTGAAGATTTTTTATAGGACAGGGACTTAATATGCATTCACTTCACTTCCGCCCTCCCAAGAGAGCAGACGCTTTTTCCTTCTCTCTTGCTCTGACCTTTTTTCCTTCCCCCCCAACTACTGGATCCCAGCTTGCTGTTGTCTGTCTGCGTCTAACTGCGACCGTCGAAAGAAATTATGGAGTTAATAAGCTGGGCTTTGAACACAATTGACACTATTTTTTCAACAAGGAAAAGTGCTCCGGGGGAAGCTGTCTGCCCCGCAGGAACGGCTCCAGCGGGCTATTTACGTGACACAAGTAATTGGAGGATCTTGTGTCTCACTAATCTCTCTATCGAAGATATTGAAGATTTGTATGTCTTCGTAATAATGGTGATCGGGATCTTTCTGATTGGAACTGGGATTGTCCTGGTGTACCGCAAATTGCTGAGAATGGATACAACCTATCAAAATGCTGGCCAGGCGAGGTGCATCTGTCAAATTGAAAAATTGGAGAAGACCCTGATAGCGACAAATGGAGAACTGTCTCGGAAGGTGGATTACATCATGTTCACGCTCAGGTCTATCCACGACGGACTCAAAGCCCCGCAATGAAGGATTAAGTACTGAATCTACAGAAGAAATAAAAAGCTCCTTCTCTGTGATCAGTCCTATCTGGCCCAATTTCCCCATGAAAATTCCTCCTGGCTGTCTGCAGTCTGTGTTTTCAAAACAACGAGCACAAGGCCTTGGACAGCACCTGCTCAGATAATCGCAAGGACGATTGGCGAGCAGCCAGACAAAACATCTCCTGCCAAGTGCCCTTGTTGTTCTCCTATTATCACAACACTTTGCATCAACAGTGCACACATACTGATCCACGAACTGAAATAAAGATACACACACTGCTCTCTTGTGTCCTGTGTCCTGTGAAACTTGTCCGCGAATGTGCATTGAGAGCTTTTTTTTTCCTTGTAATCATAATATTGATTGATTATGCAACCAGTATTCTGAATCAATGATTTTTTTGCTCCTTCCCATTGTTCCTTGTATTATTCTTATTCTTATGCTATCTGTACCCTCTATCCTGTTGGCAGGTGCGTCCCCGATGCAGCCGTGTCACTGGAAATGCAGGTTCATTTTCTGTGTCAAGTCAAATTCTCTCGTATGTTATCAGTGATCTGTTAATGTACTTGGCAATAAATCTTTTCTGATTCTGATTCTGCATGAATGATGGGAAAGAGACTAGATTTAGCAGTAATCTAGTCTCAGAAACTGTTTTAGACCTAATTTTGGTTTCAAATGCGATTGCAGGAATCACATCTTAGGAGGTATTAAGTTGGTCAGCTAATGGGAGTGATCATTATCCAATAAGAGTTAAAATTGGTCTCGAAGCAGGAGAAGAAGGTATGCAGTCTGGCACAAGATGGGACTTGGATAACGCAGATTGGGATAAATTTAAATATCTGTGTAAGGCTAGATGTGAGCAGCTAAATAGTGAGGACATTATTGATGGGGAGAAATTTAGTAAAAGTGTCATTGCAATTATAATAGAGTCTGCAAATCAAACAATACCAAAAAGTACAAGTTATAGACAACGAAAGAATCTTCCTTGGTGGGATGGTAATTGTAATAAAGCTATTAAAAACAGAAATAGGGCATTCAGACAAGTGAAAAAACGTCATACTTTGGAAGCAGCGATTGAGTACAAACGGTGTCAGGCAACCGTCCGGAAAACAATTAAAACAGCTAAGCGTTTATTTTGGAGACAGTATTGTAATACTATAGGAAGAAAAACACAGCTATCGGATATTTGGGGAATGATTAAGAAAATGAGTGGTATTAGAAGAGTACAAAATACCAGTATTAGACAGTAATAGACCAGTCGCTCAAAGCACTTCATGACCGTGGCACTGACGCCCATGGTCATGAAGTGCTTTGAGCGACTGGTCTTGGCACAGCTCAAAAAATGCCTGCCCCCTACACTGGGCCCTCACCAGTTTGCCTACCGGAGCAACAGGAGTACAGAGGATGCGGTTTCTACAGCGCTGCACTATGTACTCTCACACCTGGATGACAAGAACACCTACGCAAGAATGCTGTTTGTTGACTTCAGCTCAGCATTCAACACAGTTATCCCCTCCAAGTTGCTCACTAAACTTGGGGACCTGGGAATCAGTACCTCCACCTGCAACTGGATCATGGATTTTCTGACCAACAGACCCCAGCATGTTAGGTCAGGCCCCAACCGTTCTTCCGTCATCACACTCAACACTGGTGTACCACAGGGCTGTGTGCTCAGCCCATTCCTCTACTCCCTCTTCACCCATGACTGCAGGCCTATGTAGGGATCCAATTCCATCATAAAGTTCGCAGATGACACCACGGTGATTGGACTCGTCAGAGACAATGATGAGTCAGATTACAGGGCAGAGGTTGAGCACTTGGCTACTTGGTGCACTGACAATAACCTGCTCCTTAACACCAGCAAAACCAAGGAGCTCATAGTGGACTACAGGAAGGAGAGGGGAGAGACACATGACCCCATCCATATCAATGGCATAGCTGTTGAATGTGTCCCCAGCTTCAAATTCCTGGGGACCCACATCTCGGAGGACCTGTCCTGGTCAGTTAACACCACCAGCCTGATCAACAAGGCCCATCAGCGCCTCTTCTTCTTGAGGACACTGAAGAAGAACCATCTGTCAACTGACATCCTGGGCAACTTCTACCGCTGCGTGATAGACAGTACCCTGTCCAACTGTGTCACAGTCTGGTATAGGAGCTGCTCTGTCGCTGACCGTAAGGCGCTGCAGCGGGTGGTGAAAACCGCCCAAAGCATCACAGGGACTCCACTTCCAGTTATAGAGGACGTCTACAGGAAAAGATGTCTGCGCCGGGCACGCAGCATTCTTAGGGACTCCAACCATCCTGCTCATGGACTGTTCCAGCTTCTCCCCTCCAGAAGGCGTTTCAGAAGCCTTCGGACTAGAACCAGCAGGTTTAAGAACAGTTTCTTTCCAACACCTGTCACGTTATTGAACTTAGTTCCCCGCTGACTCTCTTACCATCATCTCTTACCATCCTCACCTGTACATAACTGCCCATCTAACTTATTGTACATTATTTGCACATAACAGTACTCCTAACTTTCTGCACTGCTGCATATATTTGCATATATTTGCTTAAATTGCACATACTGTTAATTACCGTATACACTGCACTGCTGTCCTTTGCACTTCTGATTGGATGCTAAACTGTGTTTCGTTACCTTGTATTCATACATGTGTAATGACAATAAAGTTGAATCTAATCTAATCTAATCTAATCTAATCTAATCTAATCTAATGGGGAAATAGCTATTACTAATATAGACAAAGCAGAACACTTTGTCATGATGGCCGCCAGGCCGTCATCAGCATCATCATCATCAGCTGCGCTCACTCCAGCAGGTGGCAATCAGCGAGCTTTAAAAGCCCAACGCACGGACTCCTCAGCACGGAGTCGTCTGTCTTCCTTGCCAAGCAATGCGCCAAGATCTCGACCACAAGTCAAGAAGCCAACGCCAAGCCAAGCCAGGTCACGTAAGCAAACCCAGCACTCATCATCTGCAAGTTCTATCCCCTGTGCACAGGTGGACCTCCCAGGTGGCGGACAATCCTCCTCAGCTGATGAGGCACAGCCTCCTCCTCCTCGGAGTTCCTCCTCACCCCCGCAACGCCGGGCACCTCGAGCACCACGTCACACGGACACCAAGAGCCAGCCGGACTTACATTGTGGGACCTGCAAGTAAGCACCTGCAGCATATACGCCAATATTGCTACTGTACAGCAGTAACCTTTGTGCTTGTGTGTTCCAGGGTTGCCAGGTCATCACAAGACGGGCTCAGCTCTAGTGACCAGACGAGCACATATACATCCACTCACGCACTACACTCACACATTAACAATAAAAGATAATTGTCTGTAATCACTCTTGTCAGCGTCTGTCTCTTGGGTCATAAATCATGTCACATTTGGCACAAACTTTAGTGAAGATTCATAGTTCAGAAAACCTACCAAACACAATTAGACAAAGCAGGGAAACCACTTTATCCAAACACCCACACGTAAAAATAAGGAAGAATACTTCAAGGGACATGATAGATTTACCATTCACTCTGTCGGATGTGTAAAGGGCTATACTGAAATCGAAGCAGTGTTCACCAGGGAAGGATGGCGTATGTTATAGGATGTTGTCGCACATGGAGGAGAGTGCACTTCAAACAATATTAAAGTTATTTAATAAAGTTCAGGAAACTGAAAAGATTCCAAGGGCATGGAAACTATCAGTTATAGTACCAGTCTTAAAGCACGGGAAAGATTCATCAGATCCCAATAATTATAGGCCGATAGCTCTTACTCACAGTTAGGGACAACAATGGAACGAATGGTGACTGAAAGGCTGAATTACACTGTGGAAGGGAGGGAATGTCTTTCTCCTTTTCAAAGTGGGTTCCGAAAAGGGAGAAAAACTATGGATTCCATTTTGCTCCTAGAATCTGAAATTAGGAAAGCCCAGGTAAATAAGAAAAATATGATAGCTGTCTTCTTTGATATAGAAAGAGGGTATGACATGCTGTGGAAGGAAGGGCTGCTGATTAAATTAAATCAATTTGGTATTGAAGGTAACCTATACAATTGGGTATTAGATTTCCTGTATGATAGAACAATTGAGGTAAGAGTTGGTACAGAGTACCCCAAAATATATCAAGTTGAAAATGGTACCCCCCAAGGCAGCATGTGTAGCCCTGTTTTGTTTAATATTATGATTAATGATATTTTTGAAGGAATCAATAGGGGAATAGGGAAGGCCTTGTATGCAGATGATGGGGCCTTATGGATAAGGGGACGCAATCTTGTGTGCATTCAGAGGAAAATGCAGGCAGCAATAGGGAAGGCCATTGTTCAACAACAAGTTGAATAATGGGCAAACCAGTGGGCTTTTAAATTATTGGTCTCAAAGACACAAATAATTTGCTTCTCTAAAAGTCACAAAGAAATTTCTTTAAATCTTTATGGCCAAATGTTAGAGCAAGTAAAGGCAATTCAGTATTTAGGTGTGTTTATTTGATGAAAAACTAACTTGGAAGCAGCATACTGAAAAAACTAAAGGAAAATGTAAGAAGATAAATAATACATTGAGATGTCTGGCAGGACCGGACTGGGGGGCCTCTAGAGCCTCTCTGTTGAGGGTGTATCAAGGACTAATGAGAGCTACACTAGACTATGGATGTGTTGCGTTCATGTCGGCTGCTGATTGTCGCCTGAACCAACTAGACATAGAGCAAAGGCTCTTAGGATATATTGTGGTGCATTTAAAACTCCAGTATCAGTGATCCAAGTAGAGATGGGCTTAATGCCCTTACGATTAAGAAGAACCAAATTAATGCTGGCATACTGGATCAACTGGAAGGGGCAAAAGAGGTCACATCCTGCAAAAGCTATTCCTGATGATTGCTAGGAATACAATGAGTACAACATTGGTAGCTTTGGATGGATAAGTGATGGCATTGCCGGACAGGCAGGATTAAATTACATAGAATTTAGCCCAGTGGTCCTGTGGTCTGTTATTCCTCTGTGGCTGTTTAAGATGCCACTGGTAGATTTTGAAATACAACAACTGAGGAGGCAACATAAGCAATCAGCAACAGATTGTATAGTGCATAAATATGTTGAACAGAACTTCTGTCATGAGTGTGCCTATACATGGCGCATGGAGGGAAAACAACTCAGGCGCTGCACTGTGAGTTTGTGAGTTTTTACTAACAAAACAGCAACAAAGTGCAAAAGTGGGCAAACTTTGAGATAACAAAGAGGAGTCAACTTACAAAAGTGGCGTGCCAGAGCAGAATTGGGCTCTGGTGGAGACAAGGATGGATAACCCTTCTCAGAGATGAGACAGCGACAATGAAAATCTCCTTCTTCTTCTTCTCTCGGTTACTGGCGGATAGCAAACAACTGAAAGGCGCATACCGCCACCTACTGTACAAGAGTGTGTAACATGTCATCTGAGCCCGACCCCTAAATTCCATGACTTAATCCTGTGTTATTGAAAAAAGAGAAAAGAGCCCTCCTCGTGATTCTTATTGCCTCTTCATCTCCATCTGTTCCCAGAATCCCAGTTAAATCCCATTCCCTACAGGCTTCTTGAACTTCCTTTTCCATTATCTGTTTTTTATTTCTGTATTTGTGACAATGTAATAAGAAGTGCTCAACATTTTCTTTTACTCCGCATTGTCTACATTTGTCACTTTTGCTTTTCCCCATGGTGAATAAAGTGCCATTTAAACGTGTGTGATCCAGTCTGAGTCTTGCCATAATGATGTCTTCCCTCCTTTTGGTTATGAAATTCTTTATTGCAATAGATTTTTGTATTTTGTAATATGATCTACCTTTATGATCTTCATCCCATCTTTTTTGCCATAGCTCAGTTCCTTTTTTTCTTGATTACTGCTTTTCCTTCACCTTTTCCAAGAGACAATGGTATAGTTATTTCTTTTCCAAGAGCACTTTTAGCTAATTTGTCTGCAGTCATTCCCTTTCAACCCTTCATGTGCAGGACCCCAACAAAACTAAACTTCTCCACCACCCCTGTGTACCCTAAATAAACTGTGATATAGCTCAATCATCAGCTCTTCCCTTGTAGATTTTAGTGTCTGTATGGATTTTAGCGCTGCAAGTGAGACCGTGCAGACCACCACCTGGCCCGGTCTGACGTGCTCCACCCACTGCGAAGCAATAATTATTGCCACCATCTCTGCTGTAAACACAGATGTATTGTTGGAGAGTCTTTTTGCGATGGTCACTTTAAATTCTGGGATGTATACTCTAACTCCAACAGAGCCCTCTTTACTCTTTGAACAGTCAGTATAGAGCTGCAAGAAGTTATAGCTGTTCCTGAGGTAAATGCTTGTTTGAACACCAACTTCACTCATATGCCAATCCTTTTTCCTCATTAGCAGACTAGCATCTACTTCTATTTCCGGAAACAGCCAAGGGGGAACATTACTCACTGGACTGGTGTTAGCTATATCAATAGTGTGCAGCCCATACATTCTGGTCCTTCTTTCAATTGTCCACCCAAACCCATGTCCCTGGAAATTAGAGTATTCCCAGCAGTCTTGTAGTGTTGTTTTTGAAATATTTGCTTCGTCTCTTCCTTTCAGCTTGACCCAGTATGATAATGGAAGTTTATCTCTTCTCAAATCCAGTGGCATTTCTCCTGCTTCTATTAAAACTGCATTGTTTGGTGTTGTTTTGACGGCTCCAATGCACAGGCGAAGCACTCTATGCTGCATTTTGTCTATTTTTTCAAGAGTCGTCTTTGCCGCTGCTCCATAAATCATGCATCCGTAGTGTATTGTCGATCGCATTAGTGCTCTGTAAATGTCAATTAATGCCTGTTTATCTGCACCCCATTCGTGTCCAGCTACAGGGTTTATGAGATTGATGACTTTTTTGCATTTTGTCTCCAGATTTTCAACATGAACTCTTCATGTGTATGCACTATCAAACCACAGTCCTAGATATTTGAACTCACTAACTTTCTCTATTGGTTGATTATATAATGTTAATGGTTCTGTACCAGTTCTGTTTTTTGTTTTTTGTTTTTTTTTTTTGTGAAAGTCATATAGCAGGTTTTACTGTTTGAAAATTTAAATCCCCAGTCATATGACCACTTTTCCACGATTTCCATTGCTTTCCTGATGTTTTTGAACACAAATTTCTCATGTCTTCCCCTCGTCCATATACCTCCATCATCTGCATATAGTGCTGTTTTGATGGATCCCTCTTGATTCTCAAACATGTCATTAATCATTATATTGAATAAAACAGGGCTTATCACACTCCCCTGAGGAACACCATTTTCTATTTCAAAGTCATTAGAAACTTACAATTTACCATTCCAAATTACTAGTTAATGTAAAGCAAAAAACACGTTATAATTCCTTTGAGGGCCTGGTCCTCAGTATTGGGCATTTTAGCAATTTTAGGCTAAACCCAATTTTATTTGCCATAGTTTATCGTCCTCCATCAACCTACTCAGAATTTTTATCCAAATTTGCTGAATTCTTAGCTGATTTAGAGCTGAAATCAGAGCTGAAATTCAATATTAGACTCAATGGGGTTTTCTCAGAAAGTAGGAAATTCTACTCATTATCTCCACCATACATTGGACCTTGTTCTGACATATAGCATAGAAATAGAAAATCTGGTAGTGTCTCCTCATAACCCTGTACTGTCAGACCATTGTCTGTTAACCTTTGATTTTACTATTTCTGTCTATTTGGCTCCTAAAGTGACGCCATACGGCGTCACTCAAACAACAAACCCTGGATCAACCCTGAGATAAAAACACTTCTGAGAGAGAAGAAGAGGATCTTCAGGTCTGGGAACAGGGAGATGCTGAAGTCCGTACAGAGGGAGCTGAGGAGAAAGATCAGAGAAGGCAAGGACAGCTTCAGGAAGAAGATGGAGGACAAGCTGCAACAGAGCGACATCAGCGGGGTCTGGAGAAACCTCAAAACCATCTCGGGGCTCCAGAATACCTCCCCCCAGGCCACAGGGGGCAGGGAGTGGGCGAACAACCTGAATCTGTTTTTCAATAGATTTGACCAACCGCCCTCCCCCCTGACTGCACAACAACCACTGCTGCCTCTAAAGAAATCAAGTCCTGCTGCCCACTCCCCACTCCACCAACACCCCCCCACTCCCAACACACAGCCCCCCATCCTGACCCTGACCAGGACCCAGGTGAGGACGGAGCTGAGGAAGATCAAGGCGAGGAAGGCGCCGGGACCGGACGGCATCAGCGCAAAGCTCCTCAAGTCCTGTGCAGACCAGCTGTGTGGGATTGTGACGTATATCTTCAACATGAGCCTGAAACTGGGGAGGGTACCACAGCTGTGGAAAACATCTTGTGTGGTACCTGTACCAAAAACTTCCCACCCCAAAGACCTGAACAGCTACAGACCGGTGGCCTTGACGTCCCACTTGATGAAGACCCTGGAGAGACTGCTCCTTGCTCACCTCCGCCCCCTGGTGGAACCAGCGATGGATCCACTCCAGTTCGCCTACCAGCATGGCATTGGGGTGGAGGATGCGGTGATCTTCCTCCTTCACCGTTCTCTGTCCCACCTGGAGAAGCCCGGGAATATGGTGAGGATCATGTTCTTTGACTTCTCCAGTGCTTTCAACACCATCCAACCGATGATCCTGAAGAACAAGCTGCTGCGCGCAGGGGTGGACCAGCACCTGTCATCATGGATCCTGGACTACCTCACGAACCGGCCTCAGTTTGTGAGAACCCGGGACTGTGTGTCCGACACGATCATCAGTAGCACGGGGGCCCCCCAGGGAACGGTGCTGGCTCCCTTCCTGTTCACTCTTTATACTGCGGACTTCTCACACAACACAACACACTGCCATCTACAGAAGTTCTCTGATGACTCTGCGATCGTTGGCCTCATCTCCAATGGAGATGAAGCTGAGTACAGAGGGCTTATCCAGGACTTCGTGGACTGGTGCCATCGGAACTGCCTCCAGATCAACGCGAGGAAAACTAAGGAGCTGGTGGTGGACTGCCGCAGGCATGGGCAGCCCCTCACAGTACCAGTAAATATACAGGGAACAGACATCGAGATGGTGACATCCTATAAGTACCTGGGTATTCATCTGAACAATAAACTAGACTGGTCACACAATACTGATGCACTCTACAAGAAGGGACAGCGCAGGCTGTTCCTGCTGAGGAGACTCAGGTCTTTTGGTGTACAAGGGGCGCTGCTGAAGTCATTCTATGACACGGTGGTGGCATCAGCCATCACTTTTGGAGTGGTCTGCTGGGGCAGTGGCATTACTGCAGCCGATAGGAAGAGACTGAACAAACTGATTAAGAAAGCTAGCTCTGTCCTGGGGCAGCGCCTTGATCCGATGGAGGAGATAGGAGAGAGAAGGACGGTGGCTAAACTGTCATCTCTGCTGGAGTCCGAGTTCCACCCTATGCAGGACATACTGAATGCACTGAGGAGCTCATTTAGCAGCAGACTACATCATCCCAGGTGCACAACCGAGAGGTTTCGTAGGTCCTTCCTACCAACGGCTGTCAGACTGTACAACCTAAGCAGGGCTGCTCGCAGAGATAGCAAAAAGACGTAACAAACTAATAGTTTTTTGAATGCAAAAGATGCAATAGACTTACACAATGGTCCCCTCCGGCATACAACTAGGAACTTACCGGTCGCTATGGAGGGTGAGAATATGTATGGGCACATAATCATACCATGTAGGATAACTAAGTAGACGGTTATGCTGTTTCATTCCATCTAGCAACAATGCTCTGCACTGTGTGTGTTTATATATTTACATATTTATTCCATCTAGCTACAATGCTCAGCACTGGGTGTGTTTATATATTTATATATCTACATATTATTCCATCTAGCTACATTGCTCCGCACTGTGTGTGTTTATATACTTGCATATTTATTCCACCTAGCTGCAATGCTCCGTACTGTGGGTGTTTATATATTTACATATTTATTCCATCTAGCTACAATGCTCTGCACTGTGTGTCTGTGTGTGTGTGTATATATATATATTTTATAGTAATACGTACATATGTATATTAGCTGCTCTTGCTTGCTTGTTTTTTTTTTTTGTTTTTTTTTTTTTTTCTTGCCTTCTGATTGTTGCTCTGAGTGTTGCTATCCCTGTGCTGTTGCAATCCTGGAATTTCCCCGTTGTGGGACTAATAAAGGCTAATCTTATCTTATCTTATCTTATCTTAAAGAAAACTATTACTACAGTAGATGCCTCTCAGATGATGTTGTTGCCAAATTTATGCAGATTGTTTCCTCTATGCCATGTGTCAACATAACGGAAATAAGCTATGGAGAGCTTGCTCCTTCTGTAATTGATAGCATGGTAGATAGTGTTACACTTCTCTGCATCAGACTCTAGACTTGGTGGCCCCCTTAAAAAAGAAAGTCTAATCAGAGATTTCTAACTCCTTGGTTCAACACAGAAACTCGTAGCTTAAAACAGAAGACTCGTCAATTAGAAAGAAAGTGGTGCTCCACTAATTTAGATGAAATCTATTTAGCTTGGAGAAATCATCTTTTAATTTATAAAAAATCTCTTAGAAAAGCTAGAACGAGTTATTATTCTGCATTAATAGAAGAGAACAAGAATAATCCCAGGTTGACTGTCCCAGCAGATGACTGCCCCTCCCTGAGCCTGGTTCTGCTGGAGGTTTCTTCCTGTTAAAAGGGAGTTTTTTCCTTTCCACCGTCACCAACCACTTGCTCAGAGGGGATCGCCTGATTGCTGGAGTCTTTCTGCAATTGTGGGGGTTTCCCCTACAGTTGAAAGTGCTATGAGATGACTGTTGTTGTGAAATGGCACTATATAAATAAAGTTGAATTGAACTGAATTGGGCAGAAAGAGCAATCGCAAGGTTATCATACAGAAACTTGCTGCACAGATGAACATTTTAGACATTTGCTGAGATATTAAATGGCTAATTTGTACTCACTCATTTCATTCATTCCATCTTAATTAGTTACCCTGCAGAACGCTCCATGGAATGAAATCCTTTTTCTATTGTTGGATCAGTAATTTTATAATATTGCATTCTGAGTTTTGGACACCAACATTATGGAAAGGTGAAGTAAAAAAAAAAACAATCTGAGAAATGTGGCATTTTAAATTCTAGTACAACCCACCATAATAGCAGTAGGTCAAAACAAAGGAAAAATCATGTAAAACACAATAAAATACTAATAGTATGCAAGAACATACAGGATGGGCACCAGATGTCACTGTTCTTAATTAGAATGAAGCCTGTAAGCTTTAAAAGCCTCAGAGCTTCATTGAGGCTTCAGCTGCCCATCAGTACTGAAGAGCTGTAGGATTTATTGTTGTTTAAAAGCAGACTGTGGGCGACACACATTGTGGGCTCACGCTGCCACAGAGACAGGACTGTATGTGTATTGAGGGTGTCACGTCTGCAAGGACAGAGGACTCGAATCTGCAGAAGATAACAAGGAGGTGTTAGATTTGTCTCTTTGTCCCACAGAAGATGCCCCGGAGAGATTTCCGGTTCATCAGGAAATGAGAGACAATGGTGAAGCTTCAAAGGGATGCTTTGTGACTGTATGTTTACTGAAGACACCATGTGACTTGAATTCTGATGCTGGAAACATATATTAGGGTGTTGAGATATGATTCTGTCTCTTTCCTGCTTTGAGAATGATAGAAGCTGTGTTCTGTTAATAAAGCTGGTTTACGATTAAACTCAGCCTCGTCTTTTGAGCACATCTTCTACACTGGTGACCTACGACGAAAAATGAGCAGACAGAATTCTCCCGAGCGGGGCTCGGCGGAAGCCAGCCTGATGGCCACCTCCACGATCCGGCTGCCCGATTTCTGGCAGCACAGCCCGCGCTCATGGTTTAGAGCAGTCGAGGCGCAGTTCAACCTCCGGAGAATCTCCAACGACGACACACGATTCTACCACGTGGTAGCAAAGCTGGACAGCAACACGGTCCAGAGAGTGGAAGATCTGGTTAATCATCCACCAGACAGCGGCAAGTACAGCGCATTGAAGGACGCGCTGATCAGCCATTTCACCCCCTCAGTCCAACAACGAGCAGAGGGGCTCCTGACGTTGACAGAGGCAAAAAACGATAGACCTGCGGACCTGATGGTGAAGATACTGAAGCTCAAGGACTCTGAGGATGGCGAATTCATTTTCGCCCACCTTTTCCTTTGAACCCTGCCACCAGCAGTGAGAGTGGCCCTGGCAGAGTCGCCCCGATTGGCCAGGCGAGACTACCATGGGTTGAGCAAAGAGGCGCAGCGGTTGGTCAACGCCCACAAGCGGAACGCGGTTTCGGCCGCGGCGGCCAGCCCGGGAACGGCGTCCGGAGACAGCGCAGGTCCAGCAGCGGCGACGGGAGCCAGACGACGCGGAGCGGAGGACGGCCCGTGCTTCTACCACCGCCGTTTTGCAGAGAGAGCGCACAGGTGCGTCCCACCGTGCAACTTTAAGCGCCAGGGAAACGCCAAGACTGAGGGCTGGTAGCAGCTGCGACCCTCGGCAACGAGAACAGGCTGCTTTACCTGACGGATGCACACTCGGGGAAACAGTTCCTCGTGGACACGGGCTCTCAGCTGAGTTTTGTCACACCCACCTACGCAGAACGGCTGATGCCTTCTAAAGCTCCCTGGGTGTCAGTGTCAGCAGCGAACGGCTCCACGATTAAAACGTTCGGTGAGAGGACCATGCTTCTGTCCTTACAGGGCCGTTCATTTGAGTGGACATTTATTGTAGCAGCAGTCAGTTTCAACATGTTAGGGGCTGATTTTTTGTGCTCACATGGTTTATTGGTTGACCTTGCTAATAGACGTCTGATTAATGCACTGTCCTTTCATTCTATTCCCTGCACAGCTCGGGTGGCCCCGGCGACTGCACATGCCAGCATTTCAGCTGCGGGTGGTAAGTTTCACACATTGCTTGCTCAGTTCCCAGCACTCACAGTCCCCACGTTTTCGGCAACGGTAGCTAAACATGGCGTAGAGCATTTCATAACAACCACCGGCCCTCCAGTTTTTGCAAAAGCTCGGCGCTTGGACCCAGCTAAACTGGCCATCGCGCGCGAGGAGTTCACTAATCTTGAAAAACTGGGCATTGTTAGACGCTCCAAGAGCTCTTGGGCTTCGCCGTTACACATGGTCCCAAAGGCTGACGGCTCGTGGTGACCTTGCGGCGATTTCCGCAGGTTGAACAATGTCTCAGCTCATGACCGCTACCCGATTCCGCACATTCAGGATTTTTCTGTTCATTTGGTGGGGGCGCGCATTTTTTCTAAAATAGACTTGGTGCGCGGTTACCACCAGGTTCCAGTGCGCGCGCAAGATGTACCCAAAACAGCGGTCATAACTCCTTTCGGCCTTTTTGAGTTTTTGCGCATGCCTTTTGGCCTCAAGGGGGCCGTGCAGACTTTCCAACGCATGATGGATGCAGTTTTACGCGACCTTCCTTTCGTGTTCGTTTATTTAGACGATATTTTGGTAGCCAGCGCGTCCGAGGGCGAGCACGAAAAACACCTCACAGCTGTTTTTCGGAGGCTGGCAGAGCACGGGTTAATAGTTAACCCAGCGAAGTGCCAGTTTGGGGTGGCGCAGATTGATTTTTTGGGACATCACGTTTCGGCAGAAGGAGCGGTTCCTCTGCCAGATAAAATGCGTGCCATAACGGATTTTCTGCAACCTCAAACGGTCAAGGCGCTTCAGGAGTTTCTAGGGATGGTTAATTTTTACAACCGGTTCCTCCCAAGCGCAGCACGACTCATGCAGCCATTGTACACCGCGTTAAAAAAACAAAAGCCCGCAAACAAGGTTGAATGGTCTCCGGAGCGGGAGCGCGCTTTTGCCCAGGTCAAATCAGCCCTGGCAAATGCAGTTTTGTTAGCGCACCCAGTTCCAACGGCCCGCATGGCACTCACCACTGACGCTTCCGATGTAGCGGTGGGGGCGGTAGTTGAACAGTTTGTGGCAGGTACCTGGCAACCCCTCGCGTTTTTCAGCAGGACTTTGCGCGATAGCGAGCGGAAATACAGTGCGTTTGACAGGGAGCTTTTGGCCCTACACTTGGCCATCCGTCATTTTCAGTTCTGGTTAGAGGGGCGACGTTTCACCGCGTTTGTGGATCATAAACCGCTAACTTTTGCGATGGCCAAAATTTCTGAACCCTGGTCAGGCCGGCAACAAAGGCAACTAGCCGCAATATCGGAGTTCACTACTGATATTCAGCATGTCGCGGGTAAACACAATGTTGTGGCAGACTGCCTCTCGCGCGCAGTAGCACCACCATGCCCCATAGGGGCAGACTCTGTAGCCGTGGCCGCGGGCCCGGGCAGCGACGCGGGAGCGCGCACAGCCCCGGTCTGTGTTGGGTTAGATTATGCAGCCATGGCTGCGGAGCAGGTTAACGACGCAGACGTGCGCGCGCTCCAGTCTGGACCAACAGGGTTAAGGCTGGAGCACAGGGTGCAGCAAAATGGTATGCCCCCACTAATCTGCGATGTCTCCACCGGACGGCCCCGCCCCGTGGTGCCAGCCGCGTGGCGTCGCCGTGTTTTTGACTCGGTCCATTCTCTCGCGCACCCGGGGGTACGCGCATCGATTAAATTGGTGGGACAGAAATTTGTTTGGCCCGGGTTGCGTAAACAGGTCAAAGAATGGGCGGAAGCCTGCGTACCGTGTCAGCGAGCCAAAATACACAGACACACTAGGGCCCCGTTAGAACCTTTTCACATCCCCGCTAAACGTTTTGATCACGTGCATGTTGACCTAGTAGGCCCGCTTCCATTATCGCACAGGCACACACATCTTTTGACGATGGTGGATCACACCACGCGCTGGCCAGAGGCGGTTCCTCTGACATCAACCACAGCGGAATGGTGACTGACTGTCAGAACTGCATTTGAGTTGAAAATCTGAAAACGGCCAATACTCACGGGTTGCTCTACACTTTTTGTTATGTCATTTTCTCAGACAGCATCCATCCATCCATCCATCTTTTTCCACTTAATCCTTTTCGGGTCGCTGGGGGGCTGGAGCCTATCCCAGCAGCTTTGGGCGAGAGGCAGGGTACACCCTGGACAGATCACCAGTCCATCGCAGGGCCAGTGCAGAGAGACACACAACCATTCACTCTCACAGTCATACCTAAGGACAATTCAAGAATCCCTAGTTTGATGCCAATTAACCCAACCTGCATTTTTTTGGCATGTGGGAGGAAACTGGAGAAATCCCGGAGTAAACCCACGCAGACACGGGGAGAACATGCAAACTCCACACAGATCATTGTTGGTCGGGGGCTGGGATCGAACCCAGGATCCCCCGGCCAAGGGTGAGTTGCTGTGCTGCCGCAGTGCTAACAACTCCGCCACCGGGCTGCCCCCCCTTTTTTTATAGTAACAAGAGCTGTCCAATATCTCCTGCACTTTTTTTTTTTGCATCATGAGCAGTGCATTGAGGCTGTTTCAGCACACCCACAGTCACGTGACCATAGCAAGCGAGGCCTCGCTATGTAGGTCATATCACGTGACTTGAGGGCTGGCGGGAAATTTGAGAGGGTTCTATTGGAATTAGGGTTTTTGTTTGCGTTGGACTGTTTGTTCCTGCCATCCAATTTTGAATAGACCTTGGATGGGCAAATGCTCAAAAAATAAGTATTGAGATTTTTTTCAGGTTTTCTCAACTAAGATGCAGTTCTGACACTCAGTCAGCAGATGGCACTCTTTATGAAATGTTTCATAACACTGTGTCGATCATGAAGCAATTGTCTCAGAGTTGTTCCTTGTTTTATAAGGCCTCAGTTTCACCATCACTAATGTATCTATGTGTAATATTTAGTACATGTAACACCGCCCGGTGCTAATGGGAAACTCGACATACCGGGAGCTGTAGCGAAAAGGACGCAGGTGCCGGGCTGGAGTTTAGGTGGCGTGAAAGAAATATAAGACAGAATAATAACGAGCGATGGCAAGAACCAAGCAGACCGCCTTAAAATCTACTGGAGGAAGAAGCCCCCCAGGAGACAGCTAGCCACCAGGGCTGCTCGGAGAGGTGCTCTGGCCACCGGCAGAGTGAAGAGGCCTCGCCGTCACAGGCCCGTGGCTCTGAGAGAGATCCGTCGCTACCAGAAATCCACGGAGCTGCTCATCCGTAAGCTGCCCGTCCAGCGCCTGGTGAGGGAGATCGCTGGACTTCAAGACCGTCCTGCGTTTCCTGAGCTTCGCCGTCATGGCTCTGCAGGAGACCAGCGAGGCCCACCTGGTGGGTCTCTTCTTCGCTAAGGGGGTCACCATCATGCCCAAAGACTTCCAGCTGGCTCGCTGCATCCGCGGAGAGAGAGCTTAGACTTTCTGCTGCACATTCACCAGCCATAATGCTCTGCACTGTGTGTCTATATATATACATTTATAGTAATATGGACATATGTTTACTAGATGTTGTTTTTTCTTGCCTTCTGATTGTTGCTCTGAGTGTTGCTATCCCTGTGCTGTTGCAATCCTGGAATTTCCCCATTGTGGGACTAATAAAGGCTTATCTTATCTTATCTTATCTTATCTTATGTAATGTATTGTTTAATGTCACTAAACCTAATTCTAACTTGTGTAATACTGTCCCTGACTTCTACTCAAATAGTGAATGCAATGATGATAACAAATCTCCTCCTCTCAAAAAAACCCTCAGTTTTGAGTGGTAAATCAGACCCCTTTTAAATTCTTCACTACTGACTTATACAATGCCCAGCACTCTCAAATTTCTCACCAAGTCTCAAATCACGTGATGTGATGAGGCCTTGTTCGCTACGGTCACGTGACTGTGGCCATGTTGATACAGTGCTCGACACTCTGCTCGCGACACTTCCGTGTCACCACCTTTTGTTTGTCTGATTGTTTGATTGTTTGATGTTCCAGTTCATTTTGATTGTTTCATTTGTAATCTTTGTCGAGTCTCTGTTTGGGTTTGTTTACATTTCTGTCTCTGGGTTGACAGGGGGCTTTTCCGGGTCTGTTCAGCGCTGCCTGCCAAACTGCCATCTGTCACTCCCTCACCTGTCATTACTGTCAGCCGCTCTCCCTCATGATTACTATCAGCTGTCTCCCATTATTAGTTGTTGCTTTCTCCTTCCCCGCTCATGTGCACTCACACCGGTCATTTATCTAGTAATCCGGTTGATCCCTATTTTAATTCAATTCAGTTCAATTCAACTTTATTTATATAGCACCATTTCAAAACAACAGTCATCTCATAGCACTTTCAACTGTAGGGGGAACCCCCATAGTTGCAGAAAGACCCCAGCAATCAGGCGATCCCCTGTGAGCAAGCGCTTGACGACTATGGAGAGGAAAAACTCCCTTTTAACAGGAAGAAACCTCCAGCAGAACCAGGCTCAGGGAGGGGCAGTCATCTGCTGTGACTGGCTGGGGGGTGAGGAGATAGAGAAGACGAAAAGACCAGACATGTAGAGAGCAAACAGCACGATGGGGACTCAATCTATGGGAGAGAACAAACAGATGTTAATGACCAGCAAAAAAAGAAAAAATTTTCATTGAGAGTGAAGAAAGGAGTGAAGCCCAGTGCATTATTGGAGGTCCCCCGGCTGTCTAAACCTATTATCAGCATAACTAAGGGAGGGTTCAGAGACACATGATCCCTCCCTAATTGTAGGCTCTATCAAAAAGGAAGGTTTTAACCCTAATCTTAAAAACAGAGATCGAGTCTGACTCCCGAATCCAGATTGGCAGATGGTTCCCCAGGAGAGGAGCTTGATAACTGAAGGTGCTGCCTCCCATTGTACTTTTGGAGATTCTAGGTATTACAAGTAATCCTGCATTTTGGGAGCGTAGTGCTCTGTTCGGATAATAGAGTAGTATCAGATCTTTTAGATAAAAAGGGGCCTGTTTGTTTAGAGCTTTGCAAGTGAGAAGAAGGATTTTAAATTTTATTCTAAACTCTATGGGAAGCCAATGAAGGGAGGCCAGAACCGGAGAGATATGATCTCTCTTCCTAGTACCTGTTAAAACTGTTGCTGCAGCATTTTGGATCAACTGAAGACTTTTTAAAGATGTTTCAGGACAGCTTGATAATAAAGAGTTACAATAATCTAATCTAGAGCTAACAAAACCGTGGATCAGTTTCTCAGCATCACTCTGAGACAAGATGCTCCTAATCTTGGCAATATTATGCAAATGATAGAAGGCAGTCTTAGGAACGAATTTAATGTGTGAATTGAAAAACAGATCTTGATCAAAAATAACTCCAAGGTTCCTCACAGAACTATTAAGCGAAAGAGTAACCACATCCAAACTAAGTTTGATTTGGAAAGGTATTTCTAAGGTTTTTTGGACCAACAAGAATGACTTCAGTCTTATCTGAATTTAATAGCAGGAAATTACAAGTCATCCAAGATTTGATTTCCTTAAGACAGGCTTCTAACTTGGCTAATTGATTACTATCATCTGGCTTCATTGACAGGTATAATTGTGTTCCATCTGCATAACAATGAAAATGTATACAGTGCTTTCTAATAATGTTGCCTAACGGAAGCATATATAAACTGAAAAGAATAGGGCCTAGCATAGATCCCTGTGGAACTCCATGACTGAGCTTTGAGTTGAAAGAAAACTCATTATTGACATGAACAAACTGGAACCTATCAGATAAAAAAGATCTAAACCACTGCAACGAAGTTCCATTAAGTCCATCATAGTTGGACGGCAGCGGCTCAGGAGGTAGAGCGGGTCGTCTAATAACCCGATGGTTGGCGGTTCGAATCCCGTTCTCCTCATATATCCTGCCATTGTGTCCCTGGGCAAGACACTTCACCCGCATTGCCTCCAGTGTCCCTAACACTGGGTATGAATGTGTATAAATGTATAAAATGTTTGGTGGTGGCCGGAAAGGCCGTTGGCGCAGATTGGCTGTCACATTTCCATCAGCCTGCCCCAGGGCAGCCGTGGCTGCAGAAGTAGCTTGCCACTACCACTGTCTGTCTGGAGTGAATGAATAATGTACCTATTTGTAAAGCGTCTTTGAGTATATATGATAAAGCGCTATATAAAATCGATGCATTATTATTATTATAGTGTTCTAATCTATCAAGTAGAAAATTATGATCGATAGTATCAAAAGCTGCACTAAGGTCTAAAAGGACAAGTACAGAAACAAGTCCATTTTCAGATGCGATAAGGAGGTCATTACTGACCTTCACTAACGCTGTTTCTGTCATGATTCCTCGTGTGCCATTGCGTGGCGCACGAGGGAAGGAATAAAAAACCCAATGGAGTAGAATGTGCCATTTATTAACATAAACTACAACAAAATGACAAGTCCAGTATGACGACTCTAATACAGTGGATGATATGACGAGTTAAAGGCCACCAGACATACAGGAATGCCAGCCGGATGTTCTACAGCCAGGGAGGAAGCCTAGTGCCGCCGTACGGTGGGCACAACGAGAAAGGCAAATATAACTTACGATGAGAAGATCCAGAGCTGTCCGTACAGTCTGGTGGATGAGGGATAGAAGCAGAATCAGCCGCTAACACCAAGGGATCAACTGTCTTCAAACGTCAGGCTGAATAACACATAGGTAGTTGAACAACATACATGGAGGAGCATGCTGCCACGTATGAAGGTGAATGCCCCGACGATCTCTTCCTACTAACCCCTCATATAACCTCTTGCGCTCCGTTGTACCATGGACGGGCAAGTCTCTGCGTCCTACAGTGCACGAGGGCGCACGAGAGTGCCCTCGTGCGCTCTCGGACGCATGATGGAGATCCTGATGGTGGTGATGTAGGTGGTGATGGCGTCCAAGCGCGCACTGAAAATAAAAGCTGCAGACACAGCCGCGAACAGATTAGTTCATCTGATTGACCTCTCATTCGACTAATAAGAGCCTTGAATTGGGTTTCTGAAACCTTGAAGAACCAATGACTGAAAACCTAGCCAGAAGGACCCGCCTCCCAATGCTGTGAATGCAGTGAGCCAATTGAAGCAGAGAAGTTCGCGAGCTGTTTTTTTTAAGGCTGGGTGAAGACTGGCTGCTGCAGCGGATCAAAAAAGGAAGAACCCCACAGACCCAGCAGCACGGAGACCATCCACAAATGCAACCTGTGTGACAGGGAGTGCCATTCGCGGATTGGCATGTTCGGCCACAGGCGGTGCTTATTTTGTTTTGGTTCCAGCAGAGTAGACGCTATGATTTCTTCCATGGTCATAGACCTACGGAGGCTGACGACGAAGGCTGAGTGACACACACGCCTTCGCCAGTCTTTTTTTAATTACTACTGTTATTTGTTTTGAAAAATCGTTCGCCAAAAACCGCAATCATGGAAGCACAAAACCGCAATAATGGAATTATGTTTTGATCGGGTTGCGAGACAAGAACCACGAGCGGACCAGCATCGCGTTCGTCTGACAGTGAGGAAGAGAAGTTCGCCAAGACTCTGCTGCTGTGAAGAGGTAAGGTGTTATAAGCTAAATTATTATTTATCCCTGAAAATTGTAATCCAAAATGACTTTTGACCGATCGGTAAATTACAACTGTGCGGCGTGGCACAGTTTGTGCGCCGTGGTACAAGGGGTTGTTCGGCACGTACAGACCGTGAACGCCCCCCCCACCCCCGCTATTCTTCTGTAGCGAGGGGGGGGAAGCCGCGGTGACTGCGCTGCTGTCCCACATCGCCATATGAGGCTAATCCGTTGTGTAGCGATGGCTGATGTCCATCCTCTGTAGCGAGGGGGGGGACAACCCCCACACACACACACAGACAGCCCTGAGTGTGACCTTTCATTAGAGCCCAGAATGAAGCTTCTACATTGAATCATTCAAAAGTTACAGACGTTTTTCCAAACTGTGCCATTTGGCACAATTTGGCACAGTTCCAAAATGCCTGGGAACTATCTGAGTATAAAGCTGTGTAATATATTCATTTTTTGTGGTATTGTTACAAAATTTGGACCTCAGCTGGATAACGCTTGGTTCTACATTTCTGTTGCATTTTCCAGCCCGGATCTGAAGCTGTGTGTTATTTGCAAGCATTTGTATCCAAAAAAACACCCAGGCGAAATTTATTTTCTTCAAGTTCACTATGTTTAGATGACTGTAACTCAGTGGCCGGAGCACTTAGAGAGATTATGACTGTTTTGCCAAAAAATTCAAAGTGTTTTCTTTTAAATGAGACCAACCCCATGAAGATGCTGGAAAGGGTTGAAAAACAGCTTTGGATTTAATTTGGGCACGTTATTTTTTGGCGTTTTTAGGGAAATTGACCGGAGTGCAAGGGGTTAAATAACAATAATCCTAACGAGGGAAGAGATCGCCGGTGTGAGAATGCGTGGGCTGGACATTATGAACCCCAAGTGTGCATGAGTGAGTGTCTGGGCGTGTGAATGAGAATGAATGGAGTGTGTGTGTGTGTGTGTGTGTGTGTGTGTGTGTGTGTGTGTGTGTGTGTGTGTGTGTGTGTGTGAACACCTGTAATGAAGCACAGCTGATGGCACTGACGGAAGGAGGGGGCGTGCCCGAGCTGTCAGGGAGCGAAGGCCCAAATAGTTCCTTGAAGTGCCTGGTGGAAAATAGGGCAAAATATAACCATAAGTAAGACCTGGTTTGGAACTCCCAAACCCAGATTCATGACAGTTTCAGTACTATGATGGATTCTAAACCCAGGTTAAAACTCTTCAAATAAACCATTTCCCTGCAAGTGGTTAAACAATTGCGTAGCAACAACTCTTTCTCAGATTTTTTGAAATGAAAGGCGAAATGCAGATTGGTCTATAGTTAGCTTAAATTCCTGGATCCAGCATTGCCTTTTTGAGGAGGGGTTTAATTACAGCAGTTTCAAAAGCCTGCGGTACATGGCCTAATGTTAATGAAGAATTGATTATTTGAAGAATAGAACTACCAATAAATGGGGAGACGTCTTTAAATAACCTGGTAGGAATAGGGTCTAAAAGACAAGTTGAAGGCTTGGATGAGGAAATTATTTTATCTAACTCTAAAAGGTCAATTGGGGTAAATTCATCCAAACAGATACCAGTTGAAGGAGTTGTAGTAGTTATTGTATTTAAGTTAATGGTGGGAAGAATCTGACTAATTTTTTCTCTGATAGATGAAATTTTATTATTGTAAAAGTTCATAAAGTCCTGTCTAGTAAGTGCTAAGGGAATGCTAGGATTGACAAGAGTCCTGACTTTTTGTCAGCCTGGCTACAGTGCTGAAAAGAAACCTGGGATTATTTTTGTTCTCTTCTATTAATGCAGAATAATAACTTGTTCTAGCTTTTGTAAGAGATTTTTTTATAAATTAAAAGATAATTTCTCCAAGCTGAATAGATTTCATCTAAATTAGTGGAGCGTCATTTTCTTTCTAATTGACGAGTCTTCTGTTTTAAGCTACGAGTTTCTGTGTTGAACCACGAAGTTAGAAATCTCTGATTAGACTTTTTCTTTTTTAAAGGGGCCGCCATGTCTAGAGTCTGATGCAGAGAAGCTGTAACACTAGCTACCATGCTATCATTTACAGAAGGAGCAAGCTGTCTATAGCTTATTTCCTTTATACATGGCATAGAGGAAACAATCTGCATAAATTTGGTAACAACATCATCTGAGAGGCATCTGCTGTAGTAATATTTTTCTTTCTCCAGCTTGTAAGTTTATTTGCTTTTCCCCACTGTCCAGCTTTCCTGCAGCATTTGGGGTTTCCTGGTGCTGTTCAGCTTCCCTGCAGAACTCATTATTCTTCCATGGTACTGTTGAGCATCCTGAAGGACATCCTTTTGCATCCCGTACTACTTACCTGTAATGTTGAACTGTTGAATCTCATTCTGGTCACCCATCTGTTATTTTGAACTGTTGGCACACCCTGTAATAAATATGCACAACTTACTCCTGCATGTGGGTGTCAATTGTTTCCTCTGTGCGCTGCGTAAAGGTGCATGGGGAGTTCATGACAGAAATAGTAAACTCAAAGGTTAACAGACAATGGTCTGACAGTACAGGGTTATGAGGAGACACTACCAGATTTTCTATTTCTATGCCATAGGTCAGAACAAGGTCCAACGTGTGGTGGAGATAATGGGTAGAATTTCCTACTTTCTAAGAAAACCCCATCGAGTCTAATATTGAATTAATTGCCATATTAAGACAATCACTATCTATGTCTACATGTATATTAAAGTCCCCTACTATAATTATTCTATTTCAGCACTAAATCAGATTAGAATTTGGATAAAAACTCTGAGTAGGCTGAGGGAGGATGATTAACTATGGCAAATAAAATTGAGAGAGAGAGAAGGAGTATACTTTAATTCATCCTATTGTCTCCACTAATTAGTTTTGACTGGTGTCACGCACCCTTTGATCTTGACCCCTCCCCCTTTGACCTGACCTGACCCTGAACTCCCCCCCATGACCTCGCATAATGAGGTTGCAAATTAAAATGCTTTGAACTTCTCATCAAATTGAGTGAAATTGACCAAGAAGTCTTTGACAGATTGTGATTTTAATCTATTGTTCATATAGGGTTGCAGGGGTGGGCAATCATGTGCCATGGAGGGCCATTCCACTGCAGGTTTTCTGTTCCACTCAGTTTCTTCAGCAGGTGTTTGCTCTTATCAGCTTCAAGGATTGCTAATCATTGAAAACACCTGCTGAAGAGACTGGGTGGAACAGAAAACCTGCAGTGGAATGGCCCTCACTGCCCACCCCTGGGTTAGGGTCATAATGGGTTATGCGTAATTAGGTTTTTTAATGATTACATGAAGTCTTGACAAATTGTCCAACACACACACACACACACACACACACACACACTGATCGATCACAATACATTTTTATATGCTTCAGAGACTTCCATTTAATGAGCACATTTCTGATATTTTACCAGCAGACCCATTCACTTAACTCTTCCCTCACACACCACTGCGGACATCGGACACAATGACTGGGACCATAATGATCGATCACAATGCATTTTTATATGCTTCAGAGACTTCCACTTAATGAGCAAATTTTTGCAAAACCTTACAACATGCAAGAGATATTTTACCAGCACCCACACACACACACACACACACACACACACAAACATACACACAAACACAACCACACACACAATGATCGATCACAATGCATTTTTGCATGCTTCAGAGACTTCCACTTAATGAGCACATTTCTGATATTTTACCAGCGGACCCACATGCGCGCGCGTGCACACACACACACACACACATACACACACACACACACACGGGCCCACAATGATCGATCACAATACATTTTTGTACGCTTCAGAGACTTTGGACTTAATGAGCACACGGCCTTAAACATTGTCCCCCTAATTCTTCACTCACACACACACACACACACACACACACACACACACACACACACACACACACACACATACACACACACACACACACACTGTCCATCGAAACAGCTGTGTCAGGGGTGAAATGTATTGAGGTTAAAGAGAAACATAGGCTAAATCATGGGAGGAAAAAATAAGCTTTTGAATCATTAAAAATAGTTTTGATGGCTATCTCAGAGATTTTCTTGTAATGAAATGATGCAAGTGGATAATTTTACAAAGTTGGCCATTGCAGGACTTTTTAACAGAGTATACGGGGGGGGGGGAATAATTATTTGATCCCCTGCTGAATGTGTAATTTTACCCCCTTACAAAGAAATGAACAGTCCATAATTAACAGAGAGAGACAGAAGATCAACAAAAAAATCCAGAAAAAAGTATCAAATAAGGGTTATAAATTAATTTGCATTTGATCAAGGGAAATAAGTATTTGACCCCCAAAACGTGACACACATTTTTTGCAGAGAAATAAAGACAAGGCCTAAGGAACAACAAAACTCTCAACTATTTATCCGTTTCTTGAATAATTTGGATGAAAAAAGAAGTACTCCATACTTGAGTAAATGGAACAGATTTATTTCGTTCTTACAATCACAGCTAAAGTTAGACAAAAAAAAAAAAAAACTCTGATATTGTAAAAATTTGTTTTGTACAACATACACTGGTGTTCCAGTTTGTGGAATCTAGCATAACATTGTCCATATCGTGCCGTACACAATTATGCTTTTTCTGTTGACAGAAACTGTTTTAAATTGTTTTAAATGGTTACATTGTGGGAATGTGAGAATGACGAGACAGAGTTCTCTCTCGAGTCAGCTTTATTCACATCTCCAACATCCCAAAGCAGAAAAAAGAGGGCCACGCAGGGAACTCTCGTCCTTAAATAACAGGACTCTTACAGTTCACAAGTCACATGTCTCACCAACCACATTGCATTATAATGACAGTAACAACGCATCTTCTCTCCATGATATCACCCCCACTGTCTACAATGCATCCTCTCTTTAATCCTTTAATTATACCCCACAGTCTCAAGCTTTGCATACCAAAGCTAACACTCTTGCAGCTTCCTGTAATCACCAAGGGAGCTCTGCCATTGTTCTGGTCTAAAATGTGAGTCCAAAAACAGGTCACGTATGTGTGTCCACCACACAAAGCCCCCCCAGCATTTTAGAACAAACAAGGGAATAACAACATGCATGCCGTGATAGTATCAATACACATCAGTCCACATGCTGTCTGGGCTTCCGTCTCCTGCCGTATCTGCTGTAGCTGGGGTTCGACGTCTCTGCAGCGCTATCACGCTGGGGGTTTGCCGTCTGGGGGTGGAAACCTTTTGTCAGCACCTGTGGGAGTTCTGGGGAAACATTACTCTGCGAAGTCCCCCGCGGGAGTCTGCCTCTCCGCGGGGCCCTCGCCAACAGCACTTGCTCATCTGCCACCACAAAAGCAGGTTTGAGTCTGTTTATGCCAACTTTCTCTTTCCTACCCCCCAAATCTAGTAAAAACTGCTTGTCCCCTGTTTCTAACACTCTGAAGGGTCCGTCATAAGGTGGTTGCAGCGGGGTTCGATGCGCATCGTGTCTGACAAAAACAAACTCTGCGTTCTTCAAAGTTTTAGGCACAAAAACGCGCGGAAAACTGTGGTGCGCGGGGCCGGGCAGCGTGCTTCATTCTATGTTACTCTGCAACAGCTGAGACGGGGAGGCGTCTGTCGCAGGGTTATCTGGGAGAAACTCCCCAGGGAGCCGGAGTGGCTGCGCAAACACAAGCTCCGCTGGGGAGGCTTCTAAGTCCTCTTTAGGCGCAGAACGCAACCCCAATAACACCTACGGTAACTTGTCTACCCAATTTGCACCCGTCAGTGACGCCCTGAGAACTGCTTTCAATGACCTATGAAAACGTTTGCATAACCCGTTAGCCTGCGGATTGTACACGGTTGTGCGGTGAATTGTGACACCCAGGCCTCTGTCGACCAAAGCTCTGAAACAAATTGAGGGCCTCTGTCGGACGTAATGTCCGATGGAATGCCGAAGCGCGCCACCCAAGCTGTTAAAAACGCGCACACAACCTCCTCGGCCGTGGTTGATGCCAGCGGGACCACTTCAGGCCAGCGCGTGGTGCGGTCCACCATTGTGAGAAGGTGTGTGCACCCTTGTGACAGCGGGAGGGGGCCCACGAGGTCCACATGAACGTGATCGAACCTCTTGGCCGGAATGTGAAACGGCTCCAAAGGAGCCCTCGTGTGCCTGTGTACTTTGGCTCGTTGACACGCCGTGCAGGCTGCTGCCCACTCTTTAACTTGTTTGCGGAGGCTCGGCCACACAAATTTTTCTCCTACCATTTTGAATCGAGTCAAAAACGCAGCGACGCCACGCAGCTGGTACTACTGGATGCGGCCGTCCCGTGGAGACATCGCAGATTAGGGGGGCATACAGTCTTGCAGCACCCTGTTCTCCAGCCTTAACCCCGTTGGTCCAGACTGGAGCGCGTGCACATCCGCATCACTAACCTGCTCCGCGGCCATGGCTGCGTAATCTATTCCTATGCTGACTGGGGCCGCTACGGCGCGCAAGAGGCAATCTGCCACTACATTGAGTTTGCCCACCACATGCTGGATATCAGTGGTAAACTCTGATATCGCGGCCAGCTGTCTCTGCTGCCGGCCTGACCACGGTTTGGAAACCTTGGCCATCGCAAATGTTAGTGGTTTGTGGTCAACGAACGCGGTGAAAGAGCGTCCTTCTAGCCAGAACTGAAAGTGGCGAATGGCCAAATGGAGAGCGAGCAGCTCCCTGTCGAACGCGTTGTATTTACGTTCGCTATCGCGCAAGGTCCTGCTGAAAAAGGCGAGGGGCTGCCAAACCCCGGCTACATGTTGCTCAACAACCGCCCCTATGGCCACCTCTGAAGCGTCAGTGGTGAGCGCTATGCGGGCCGTTGGGTCTGGGTGTGCCAACAACCCAGCCTTTGCCAAGGCTGTTTTCACCTCCGAGAATGCTTGGTCCCGCTTCGGGGACCACTCGACCTTATCCGCGGGTTTCTTTTTTTTTAGCGCAGCATACAGCGGCTGCATGAGTTGCGCCGCGCGGGGGAGAAAACGGTTATAAAAATTCACCATTCCCAAAAACTCCTGCAACACCCTGACCGTCTGCAGCCGGGGAAAATCTGCCACCGCGCGCACTTTGTCAGGAAGCGGAACTGCTCCTTCGGGGGAGACGCGGTGTCCTAAAAAATCGATCTGCGCCACCCCAAACTGACACTTCGCTGGGTTGATTATTAACCCATGATCTCCCAACCTTCGGAAAACTGTGGCCAGGTGTTTTTTGTGTTCGTCTTCGGACGCGCTGGCTACTAAAATATCGTCCAAGTAGACGAACACGAAAGGGAGATCGCGAAGCACCGCGTCCATCATGCGTTGGAACGTCTGAGCCGCCCCTTGAAGTCCGAATGGCATGCGTAAAAACTCGAATAGGCCAAACGGAGTTATTACCGCTGTTTTGGGTATGTCCTCAGCGCGCACTGGGACTTGGTGGTAACCGCGGACCAAGTCTATTTTAGAAAAAACGCACGCCCCTGCCGA
Organism: Pholidichthys leucotaenia; assembly: GCA_020510985.1. Classification (NCBI taxonomy): domain Eukaryota; kingdom Metazoa; phylum Chordata; class Actinopteri; order Cichliformes; family Pholidichthyidae; genus Pholidichthys; species Pholidichthys leucotaenia. The sequence goes on from CM035839.1 coordinate 252,824,346, forward strand.
ATGAACGGAAAAATCTTGGATATGCGGGATTGGGTAGCGGTCGTGCGCTGTAGCGTTGTTTAACCTGCGGAAATCCCCACAAGGTCACCATGATCCGTCGGCTTTCGGGACCATGTGCAGCGGGGAAGCCCATGGACTGTTTGAACGTCTGATAATGCCCAACCTCTCCAGGTTGGCAAACTCCTCCCGCGCTATGGCCAGCTTAATTGCGTCCAAGCGCCGAGCTTTTGCAAAAACGGGCGGTCCGGTAGTGGTAATAAAATGCTCCACCCCGTGCTTAGCGACTGTTGCCGAAAATGTGGGGACCGTGAGTGATTAGATTAGATTATTTGTTTATTTGACAGGGACAGTGCAATAAACATAGACAATTAATCAAATGACAATCAATCTGATGTGTTGCACAAACAGTGTATAGCTATTAGCTAATTTGCAACTCTTGTCCCTGGATGGGCTTTAGAAAGGAGAAACAAGTAAAAAGAAAAAAGGAAAGGAAAAGATAAAAAAAAATGAAAACAGAATAAACAATAACCACATACATCAATGCAAAAAAGATTATAAATACATTATAAATACACAATTATAAATATTATAAATATTATAAAGATTATAAATATTATAAATACACAATATAACAACCTGACTCACATTTGCCTATTTCAGGCCTCCCTCCCTTCGTCACTCACTATAAACAAACACATTCATTCCTTCCCTTCATTTACCCTCACCCTGCAGACAATCATTTCATATATAGGTACATTCTTGTTTATTTTTCAGCCAGTTTTTAACCTTTTTAGTGAATGTTTTAAAGTCCGTTATTATTTTAATTTCATTTGGCATTGTGTTCCAGATGTGACTGCCCTTTATAGAGAAAGCTGTTTGTCCAAATGTGGTTCTGCGGTGGAATATTTTACAGTTATTGTTAACAGAACTCCTGGTGGCTCTGCTGCTGTCCTGTCTTTGGATGAAACCAGCAAGTGGCTCAGGCGCTGATTTATGGAAACATTTGAAAGTTAATTTCAGAAAACAGAGGTCAATGAAACTCTCAAAACTCAATAGATTGTATTTTTTTAAAATGTAACAGTGATGCCATCTAATGGGCTTTTTGTCCAAGATTTTTAGAGTTTGATTATATAATGAACCGATATGTCTTATTGTGGAAGGGGCTGCTTGAGCCCAGACTGTCAAACAGTATGATATATGAGAGAAAGCCATAGAATGCATATACAGTGCAGCTGCTTCGTATGGTATGTAATATCTAATTAATTTAAAGCAGTTCAGATTTTTTTTTTACTGTTTTTGAAATTTTCTTTATATGAAGATTAAATTTGAATTGAGGATCTAGTACAATGCCAAGGTATTTGAATTCTGTAACTAAACTGATGTCTTGATCATGTATATTAACTTTAAAATGTTGCAGGTTACATTTTTTGATTGAAAAGCACATTGAAACTGTTTTCTGAAGGTTCAGCAATAGATGGTTCTGGAAGAGCCACTCTTGGACATCAACCATACTTGTGGACAGTACATCTGCAGCCTGTGCTGGAGTCTTGGCAGCTGTGTAAATAACTGCATCATCTGCATAAAGTTGACATGTTGCAGCTGAGCAGTGTAGCGGCAAGTCATTAATAAAAATGCTGAAAAGTAAAGGACCAAGAATGGACCCTTGTGGGATACCCATACGGTTGTTTAAAAATGAGGATTTATCCTGGTGAACTTTTACACACTGTTCTCTATTCTGGAGATAAGATGCAAACCATTCTAATGTATCTGTAGAGAAGTTAAAAGATACCATTTTGGATAAAAGCAAACTGTGGTTTACAGTATCAAAAGCCTTTTTGAGATCTAGAAAAACAGCCCCTACCACATTACCCCTGTCCAAGGACTGTTTGACATTTTCAATAAGGCAACAATTTGCTGTTTCTGTTGAGTATCCTGGTCTAAAACCAAATTGATGTGGATGAAGAAGTTGACTGTCTTGTAAATAGTCTATCAGCTGTGTAGCTACAACTTTTTCAAGAACCTTAGACAGGACTGGTAAAATAGAGATTGGGCGGTAATTGCATATATGGCCTTTACTGCCTGATTTATGAACTGGTATGACGACAGCTTTTTTCCAACCTGATGGAAATGTACTAGACCTAATGGAGAGATTAATGAGATGAGTCAGTGGTTTGATTAATATTTTGCTGTGCGTTTTGAGAAAGGAAGTGCTCATATTGTAGATATCATTAGTTTTTGAGTTTGACAGTGTTTTAACAATACCAGCAATTAACTCCTCATTTACCTCATCGATGTGAAAAGAATCTGTTGGAAGTATTGATTTTGTGTTGTTGAGCACATTTGGCAGCACAAAGTTTTTTGTTAAGTCTTCCACAGAGTCCACAAAATATGAATTAAATTCGTTTGCCAATGTAGCCTTGTCACTGATGGTCTTGCCATTGATTCTAAGTTCCTTTACCCCCTTCTGAACATTTTTTTTATTAGTTAAGTTATTTAAATGCCTCCATAGTGAACTGTTGCTACCCTTTGCATGATCTATCAGTTTATTGTAATACGATACTTTTGATTTTCGCAGCTCTTGTACCACTTTATTTCTTAAACTTTTGTACACAAGGTGATCATTTTGTAGTTTAGAGGTTAATGATGTTTTCAATGCAGAGTCTCACCTCTTCATAAGTTTTCGTATTTCATTATTTAACCATGGTAGGTTAATCTTCTGTTGTCTACTTTTAATTTGCTTTGTAAATTTTTCTATAGACTTTGTTATTGTTGCAGTTATAAAATTACAACAATCATCTACTTCATATATTGACATGAGCTGCTCCCAATTTTGATTCTCTAAGTAATGTTCAAACTCCTCATTTTTTTGATTTGGGAATAATAAAATTTGATTTGTCAATATTGACTCCCCCAAAATACTGTAGTCGCTTTTTAGTAAGTTTTCTGACAGCAAGAACCATGTTATGATCTGAGAGACCAGTTACAAGATTATAGGTTCTGGTTATTCGTTCTGGTTTATTAGCAAATACCATGTCAATAAGTGTTCTAGATTGTTTGGTTATCCTGGTGGGTCCTTTGATCATTTGTTGGTAATTAAATTTAGTCATGAGGCTTTTCAGTTTCTGTTTGTCCTTTTTATCAGACCAGTTGATATTAAAGTCACCATAAAATATTGTTTCTCTGCTCCTCTCAAGTTGTTTAACCAGGTCACTTAATTCATTATAAAAAGAAGAATTGTGTGAGGGTGGGTTGTACAATACTGCAATGTTGAAATTCATTACCGGTGAGAGACATACATTAACAGCTAAACATTCAAGTGAAGTATTCAAATCAACCAATTGACATTTAAATTTCTCTTTGATGTAAATTAAAACACCTCCTCCCCTCCCTACCTGCCTGTCTTTTCTAAAACACTGATAACCCACAATATCAATCATATTAGTGTCTATGCTCCTGTGTAGCCAGCTTTCTGAAAGACAAAGATAATCCAGATTTGAGTCAGACAGCAACACCGAAATCTCATCTCTTTTGGGGATTATGCTCCGTATGTTTAAATGTCCGCCGAGGATCCCCTTTGGTTTAGCCTTTGTGTCCCAAAGAACTCATGCATGATTAACAGTTTGGAAAAATAAATGTTGTTTTTGCTTTTGTACAGCTCGGTTTTTGGATCTCGCCTCATTTGCATTTTGTTTAACCCCTCCTGTTTCCAAAAGTTTGGACGTAGCGCAGCTGTTTACAGCAGGATCAGATATGTGAATCTGTTCAGTGCAGTTCGACTCACCCGACTCGCTATGTCCAGCTGTACTGGGGCGAAGACCGGTATTATGCTGCTCCACCAGTTCAGATGTTAGCCAGGCCGTTGATAGCAGCGGGCGATCAGCCGGTTCAGATGTTAGCATGGCCGTTGATAGCAGCGGGCGATCAGCCAGTTCAGATGTTAGCATGGCCGTTGATAGCAGTGGGCGACCAGCCGATTCAGATGTTAGCATGTCCGTTGATAGCAGCGGGCGATCAGCAGATTCAGATGTTAGCATGTCCGTTGGTAGCAGCGGGTGATCAGCCGGTTCAGATGCTAGCATGGCCGTTGATGGCAGCGGGCGACCAGCCGGTTCAGATGTTTGCAGGGCCGTTGATAGCAGCGGGCGACCAGCTGGTTCAGATGTTAGTAGGGTCGTTGATAGTAGCGGGTGATCAGCCGGTTCAGATGTTAGCCGGGCCGTAGATAGCAATAACCAATCCGCCGGCTCAGATGTTTGTGCTGGGAACTGAGTGAGCAGTGTGTGGAACTTACCGCTTGCAGCTGTGACGTTGGCTTGTGCTGTTGGCGGGGCCACTCGCGCTGTGCAGGGGATAGAATCAAAAGAAAGTGCATTAACCAGGCGCCTGTTAGCAAGATCAACCAACACACCATGTGAGCACAGAAAATCATCCCCCAACATATTGAAATTTACTGCTGCTACAACAAAAGTCCACTCAAAGGTACGGCCGTGTAGAGACAGGAGCAGAGTCTTCTCACCAAAGGTCTTAATCTCCGAGCCGTTCGCTGCTGTCACCCGGGGACCTCCGGAACCAGCTAGTCTGTCCGCGTAGGAAGGTGTGATGAAACTCAACTGGGAGCCTGTGTCGACGAGGAACTGCCTCCCCGAGCGTGCGTCCGACAAGTAGAGCAGCTTGTTCTCCTCCCTGAGGGCCGCGGCTGCTACCGACCCCCGGTCTTGGTGTTTCCCGAACACCCGAACTGGCACGGTGGTACACATTTGCGTGCCCTCTCTGCGAAGCGGCGATGGTAGAAACAAAGGACGTCCGATCCACGTTCCCTGGCCCCTGCCGCCGCCGTCGTCGGTGAGCCTGGTACCGCTGCCTCTGGCCTCCTGTTGTCTCGGGCCGCCGCGCTGAGTTCTGCTGCAGCGGCCGCGGCTGCGCGCCGCTTGGTGGCGTTGACAATCCGCTGCGCTTCTCGTCCCAGCACGCGGTAGTCCCGTTGGGCCAACAGTGGCGAACTGGCCAGGGTCGCTCTCGCTGCTGACGGTATAGTCCTGAGGAAGAGGTGGGTGAAAATGAAGTGATCGTCGTCAGAGTCTTTCAACCTCAACAACTTCTCCATCAGGTTTGTGGGCATGTCATTTTCCGACTCCGTCAGAGCCAGGAGCCTCTCTGCTCACTCCTCCGCCGAGGGGGTGAATTGCTGGATGAGTGCAGCGTTCAGCGTGCCGTATTTGTCACTGTCCGGCGGCTGGTCGATCAGGCTCTCCACATGCTGGGCCGTGTTGTTGTCCAGCTTTGCGACTACGTGGTAGAATCTTGTGGCGTCTACCGATATCCCCCGGAGGTTGAACTGCGCCTCAACCACGTTGAACCAGGAGCGTGGATTGTTCTGCCAGAAGTCCGGTAGCTGGACTGTAGCGGCATTCGCTTGACTGGGGGCTCCTGACGAGGCTGGCCCGGGGGAATTCTCCTCTTGCATGATACGTCTTAGGGTCACCAGTGTGGGAATGTGAGAATGACGAGACAGAGTTCTCTCTCGAGTCAGAGAGAGAGTTATTCACATCTCCAACATCACAAAGCAGAAAAAAGAGGGCCACACAGGGAACTCTTGTCCTTAAATAACAGGACTCTTACAGTTCACAAGTCACATGTCTCACCAACCACATTGCATTATAATGACAGTAACAACGCATCTTCTCTCCATGATATCACCCCCACTGTCTACAATGCATCCTCTCTTTAATCCTTTACTTATACCCCACAGTCTCAAGCTTTGCATACCAAAGCTAACACTCTTGCAGCTTCCTGTAATCACCAAGGGAGCTCTGCCATTGTTCTGGTCTAAAATGTGAGTCCAAAAACATGTCACGTATGTGTGTCCACCACAACATAAAGATAAAACTGTGTTCCTCAAATTGAAATGTACAAATTTCATGATTTATTTCACTCGCCTGCTTTGTTATTTTCAAGCAAACATGGTTAAACATGATCCATGTGGTTAAAACCTTCACTAGTTTTCTCAAAAAGAAATATCTGAAACAAGTATGTCTTTGGAAGAATTACAAAAAAAACCATTTTGTTTAGTTTGTATAGTCAGCTATGTTACACAAAACATCACATTTTTTAGGCTAAAGTGATTTGCAAACAACAAAACTAAACCCTTGTTGATCGGAGGTGGTAGAAACTACTTTTGTTATATGTATACTCGTTTGCATAAGACCATTTTTGACTGACTTGTGATTAATCCGTAAGTACATGTCTGAAGTACATTTATATATTTGAAGAAAGAATTATTAACTTCCTCATTTTTTGTAACATGCCAGTGCACTTGTACTAGCCATTATTTATACATATTGTAACGTTTGGGTTCTCTGTCTGTTCTGGGGGAGGTTGTGGGGGTAGGGCTGTGTGGAAGGGCAAGAGCATGAGGAGGAGGAGGAGGAGGAGGAGGGGTGGGAGAGACACGGAAGTTTTTCTTGTTGCTTTTTTGGTGTCCCGTTAAGAATATAGGTCTTAAATTGGCAACCTCTTTGTGGTTTTTTTTTTACAACACGTCTGGTGAACGGTATGATATAGTAAATACTTGATATAAGTTTTGTAATCGCCAAACGCTCATGGTTTTCATCAAGTGATCGTGCATACTAGGGACAATGAAGTCAAACTTATAAAACATCATTTTAGTCTATCACAGTGTTATGGTTAGTATTTTACATTTTGTTTTCATGCCTGCAACCTTTTTGTGGTTAATCAGAGGTGATGTTTATACACTGTACTGTTACACACAATTATATCGTTTCTATTGACATGCTTCAGTTTTTTCTATTTGTTTGGATGCTTACAGAATTGTTTCATGAAAGTATTTATTTAATTCTCCTGCTTGTTGTATTCAACCAAAGTTGCTTCAACCTGATTAACGTGAAAAAAACATAAGTACAACAGAATCTTACTCGATTAGTTTACTTTTTCACACAACCTTTTTGTCATATTAACAGTAAATCATTTCCCAACAAATTCAGGCTCAGAGAAAAACAAACTGGATTTTGAAAATATCAGTTTAACTAGTATAAGCTTTAAACAACTAAAAATGAATGCTTTAACATAACATCTTGACTCTCCCAAAAAGTACTTCTGTCTATGTATTTTATTGACTTAAAATACACCGATTCTATGTGCGCCGTTTAATAATTTTCAAATCTCTCACACCACTAACAAAGCCTCCCCTCCCTTCCCTCCCCTCAGCAGCACCATAACAATGTCTCCTGGAGTCAGAAGACAGCTTGCATTTTTCAGCATCGGTCAGTCATTCAAACAGTTTTGTGCTAGTTAAGTTTTTTTCCCGATGATCCAAACAATATTTTTTCTCTGACAACACCACATTTCACAAAGAACTAAGCTTCGCAATGTAGATTTCTTTTTTGATTTTGTACAATAGCAAAACTTGCAACTTATGTCTATCACAGCACGCAGTTCAATTAAGTTGTCCGCACAGATGGCGCAAATTTTTGGGTCAGGGACCTATGGCCCATTCCGATGTTAAGGGTTTTTTCTTATGGCCTAAGTCTCATCCTAATGTTTGGCATCCTGCAGGGGGAAAGTATTGTTTGTATCAGTGTCACGTGTAAAAGAAAAATATCAAAAGAAAGTAAAGACCAATTCTTCACCAAATGCTACTACTGTGGCTAATATCATTGTATACTTGAAATGACACCGAAGACTAAAGGTACTGTGGGGAAGGATTTGGAAACTTTGGTTTTTAGTGACATCTTGTTTTTCACCCAGCGGGCTGTAACCCCATTCATTCTACTCATATAGTGCATTCCTTTTGTTGAGGCAAATCTGATTTAAGACTGTATTTCTAGTACTTCCAACCATGAAGTTGGCATTTTTGGCTCCTGAAGTTGCAAACTGTTTTCTCTGCCAGCAACTCAAATGTCACGAGATTTGCTTTCAAAGACTTCTCGTTCATTCAGAGAAATCTGAGGTCAGAACATCAGTGTTTATTCCTTCCTGCTTTTTGGGAGAAAAGTTTAGCGGGCCGTGTCTACCAGATCCTAAGAATCAACATAACTCTACAGTAAAAAAAAAAAACAGCGATAAAGAACTAAAGCTAACACGCAGCATCATGTCTCAGTTACTATGGACTTTTTAAAAGAATTACCTTGGGTCTTTGGTTGGTTCTTGAAGGCGTCAAACACTTTGCACCATACTGCATTATCGGCATTAGGGTTACCAGATTCTGAAAAAAAAAAATAATTTGAAATAACAGTGTATTTACTTCTTTGACTAAGAATAGTTTTTTATCTTTTCTAATAACAAATGACATGTTGCACAGTGTTGACAAAAACGCCCCTAGTATATTCACACAAAGTTGCATCACTATGATTAATGTGGTTAAAAAAACATTCACTAGTTTCAAAAAAGAAACATTGAAACAAGTATTTGTTTGAGAATTTGCTGTACAGAAGCATTTAAGGATAAACTAATTTGCATTACCTTCCCTTAAACATTTATCGTTGAAAGGCAGTAGTAACTCCACCAGTTGTATACTTGTTTCTTTGCATAACATCAAAGCCTGTAGTTTGTGACACAGAGATCCCATCCGGTACCGAGAACATGATGTGCGGCGTGTGTCTAGAGGTGGTCCTGCAAAAGAGGACTCCGAACAAATGGCGTTTCGCCCTATTACCCAACTGTAACCATTGTTACTGCCTGGAATGTATTTGCAAATGGAGAAATACCACCCAGTTTGACAAGAAAATCATTAAGTGAGTATTTCTTCATGTTGACTCAATGAAAATGCCTAAAATGATGAAAATTGTACATTATAAAGACGATGTTTGATTGTACGTTCGACGCAGGAATTGTCCCGAGTGTCGAGCTAACGCAGATTTTTATATACCAAGCGAACGTTGGGTACAAGACGAGGAGGAGAAACAAACTCTCAGTGAGAAATACAAGAGTGAGATGAGGTACACACACACACACACACACGTGCACACACACACACACACACACACACACACACACACACACACACACGCGCGCGCACACAAAACAGTCTCTGATGTACTCTGATGCTCCATTCTCTTTCAGGAGAAAACCGTGCCTATACTTTGATGAAGCCAGAGGGAGATGTCGTTATGGCACCAACTGTTTTGATAAACACGCTTTTCAATTCAATTCAATTCAATTCAACTTTATTTATATAGCGCCATTTCACAACAACAGTCATCTCATAGCACTATCAACTGTAGGGAGGACCCCCACAGTTGCAGAAAGACCCCAGCAATCAGGCGATCCCCTGTGAGCAAGCACTTGGCGACGGTGGAGAGGAAAAACTCCCTTTTAACAGGAAGAAACCTCCAGCAGAACCAGGCTCAGGGAGGGGCAGTCATCTGCTGCGACTGGCTGGGGGGTGAGGGGACAGAGAAGAAGAAAAGAACAGACATGTAGAGAGCAAACAGCACGATGGGGACTCAATCTATGGGAGAGAACAAACAAATGTTAATGACCAGCAAAAAAAAAATATTTCATAGAGAGTGAGGAAAGGAGTGAGGCCCAGTGCATTACTGGAGGTCCCCCGGCTGACTAAACCTATTAGCAGCATAACTAAGGGAGGGTTCAGAAACACATGATCCCTCCCTAATTGTAGGCTATATCAAAAAGGTAGGTTTTAGCCCTATTCTTAAAAACAGAGATCGAGTCTGACTCCCGAATCCAGATTGGCAGCTGATTCCACAGGAGAGGAGCTTGATAACTGAAGGCTCTGCCTCCCATTGTACTTTTGGAGATTCTAGGTATTACAAGTAAACCTGCATTTTGGGAGCGTAGTGCTCTGTTAGGATGATACGGTAGTATCAGATCTTTTAAATAAAAAGGAGCCTGATTGTTTAGAGCTTTGTAAGTAAGAAGAAGGATTTTAAACTTAATTCTAAACTCTATGGGAAGCCAATGAAGGGAGGCCAGAACCGGAGAGATATGATCTCTCTTTCTAGTACCTGTTAAAACTCTTGCTGCAGCATTTTGGATCAGCTGAAGACTTTTTAAAGATGTTTTAGGACAGCCTGATAATAAAGAATTACAATAATCTAATCTCGAGCTAACAAAAGCGTGGATCAGCTTCTCAGCATCACTCTGAGACAAGATGCTCCTAATCTTGGCAATATTACGCAAATGATAGAAGGCAGTCTTAGAAACAAATTTAATATGTGAATTGAAGGACAAATCCTGATCAAAAATAACTCCAAGGTTCCTCACAGAGCTATTAAGAGAAAGAGTAACTGCATCCAAACTGAAAGTTTGATTTGGAAAGGAATTTCTAAGGTTTTTTGGACCAACAAGAATGACTTCAGTCTTATCTGAATTTAATAGCAGGAAATTACAAGTCATCCAAGCTTTGATTTCCTTAAGACAGGCTTCTAACTTGGCTAATTGATTAGTATCATCTGGCTTCATTGACAGGTATAATTGTGTGTCATCTGCATAACAGTGAAAATGTATACAGTGCTTTCTAATAATGTTGCCTAACGGAAGCATATATAAACTAAAAAGAGTAGGGCCAAGCACAGATCCCTGTGGAACTCCATGACTAAGCTTTGAGCTGAGAGAAAACTCATCATTTACATGAACAAACTGGAACCTATCAGATAAATAAGATCTAAACCACTGCAACGAAGTTCCATTAAGTCCAACATAGTGTTCTAATCTATCAAGTAGAATATTATGATCAATAGTATCAAAAGCTGCACTAAGATCTAAAAGCACAAGTACAGAAACTAGTCCATTATCAGATGCAATGAGGAGGTCGTTAGTGACCTTCGCTAAGGCTGTTTCAGTACTATGATGGATTCTAAACCCAGATTGAAACTCCTCAAGTAAACCATTTCCCTGCAGGTGGTCAAATAATTGCGTAGCAACAACTCTTTCTAAGATTTTTGAAATGAAAGGGAGATTAGAGATTGGTCTATAGTTAGCTAAAGCTCCTGGATCTAGCGTTGGCTTTTTGAGTAAGGGTTTAATTACAGCCGTTTTAAAAGCCTGCAGTACATGGCCTAAAGTTAATGAAGAATTGATTATATGAAGAATAAAGCTACCAATAAGTGGGAAGACTTCTTTAAATAACCTGGTAGGAATAGGGTCTAAAAGACAAGTTGAAGGTTTGGATGAGGAAACTATTTTGTCTAACTCACAAAGGTCGATTGGAGTAAACTCATCAAGACAGACATCAATAGAAGGAGTTGTAGTAGTTATAGTATTTAAGTTAACTGTGGGAAGAATCTGATTGATTTTATCTCTGATGGATGAAATTTTATTATTGAAAAAGTTCATAAAGTTCTGACTAGTAAGCTCTAAGGGGATGCTAGGATTGACAGAGTCCTGACTCTTTGTCAACCTGGCTACAGTACTGAAAAGAAACCTGGGATTATTCTTGTTCTCTTCTATTAATGCAGAGTAATAACTCGTTCTAGCTTTTCTAAGAGATTTTTTATAAATTAAAAGATGATTTCTCCAAGCTAAATAGATTTCATCTAAATTAGTAGAGCGCCATTTTCTTTCTAATTGACGAGTCTTCTGTTTTAAGCTACGAGTTTCTGTGTTGAACCAAGGAGTTAAAAATCTCTGATTAGACTTTTTCTTTTTTAAGGGGGCCACCAAGTCTAGAGCCTGATGCAGAGAAGCTGAAACACTATCCACCATGTTATCAATTACAGAAGGAGCAAGCTGTCTATAGCTTATTTCCGTTGTGTTGACACATGGCATAGAGGAAACAATCTGCATAAATTTGGAAACAGCATCATCTGAGAGGCATCTACTGTGATAATATTTTTCTTTAGGAGCCAAATAGTCAGAAATAGTAAAATCAAAGGTTAACAGACAATGGTCTGACAGTACAGGGTTATGAGGAGACACTACAAGATTTTCTATTTCTATGCCATATGTCAGAACAAGGTCCAATGTATGGTGGAGGTAATGAGTAGAATTTCCTACTTTCTGAGAAAACCCAATCGAGTCTAATATTGAATTAAAAGCCACATTAAGGCAGTCACTATCTACATCCACATGTATATTAAAGTCCCCTACTATAATTATTCTATCAGATTTCAGCACTAAATCAGCTAAGAAATCAGCAAATTCGGATAAAAATTCTGAGTAGGTTGATGGGGGACGATAAACTATGGCAAATAAAATTGGGTTTAACCTAAAATTCCTAAAGTGCCCAATACTGAGGACCAGGCCCTCAAAGGAATTATAACATGTTTTTTGCTTTACATTAACTAGTAATTTGGAATGGTAAATTGATGCTACTCCTCCTCCACGACCAGAACTTCTGGGATTTTGACAGTTTAAATAACCAGAAGGAGTTGATTCATTTAAACCAACATAATCCTCTTGCCCTAACCAAGTCTCTGTAAGGGAAATTAAATCAATCTGATGATCAATTAACAGATCATGGACTAACAGAGACTTGGGAGTTAGAGACCTAATATTTAATAAACCACATTTAATTCTTAAATTATGAGGAGGAACAGAGGCCAAATCATTCAATTTAGAGGCTTTATGTTTAATTTGAGTTTTACCAATATTTTGCTTTATCACTTTGGGATGCTTATACATTATATTTTTATTTACTTTGGAGGGAGCAGACAACGATTCTCTGATGGGGAAGACAGGGGCTAAGCTGAGGGGTGGCGGATGAAGAGGAGCTGCAGAGAGGCGTGTAAGACTGTGACTCTGCTTCCTGGTCCCAACTCTGAGTAGTCAGGGTTTTGGAAATTTGGATAAAAAAGATGCCAGATTGTTAGATAAATGAGAAGCACCATCCAAAGTGGGATGAATGCTGTCTCGTCTCATAAGACCAGGTTTTCCCCAAAAAGAGCTCCAATTGTCAATGTAGCCCACGTCATTTTTAGGACACCACACAGACAGCCAGCGGTTCAAGGATGACGAGCGACTAAACATGTCATCACTGGTCAGATTGGGGAGGGGCCCAGAGAATACTACAGTGGCAGACATCGTTTTGGCAAAGTCACACACCGATTCTATATTAAGTTTCGTGACTTCCGACTGCCGGAGACGGATGTCATTAATGCCGGCGTGAATAACAATTGTGGAATATTTACAGTTACTTTTAGCCAGCATTTTCAAATTTGACTCGATGTCGCCTGCTCTGGCCCCAGGAATGCATGTGACTATGGCCGATGGAGTCTCTAGGTTCACGTTTCTGACTACAGAGTCGCCAATGATCAGAGTTTTTTCCTCAGCGGGTGTGTCGCTGAGCGGGGAAAAACGATTAGAAACGTGAACAGGTTGGTGGTGAACCGGGGCTTTGCGACTAGGCTTCCTTCTCACCGTCACCCACCCAGTCTCCTCGCTGCAGAGGAGAGCCGGGGAACCGGTGACAGGGGGGCCTAAGCTAGCTAGCTCCGCTGCAGCTAATGGGCGTCCGTCGAGATTAACTGGCGCAGACGGTGTTTCAATGCAGCGGAGCCGGGATTCCAAATCAGACAACCTCGCCTCGAGCGCCTCAAAAAGACAACATTTATTACATTTACCGTTATCACTAAAAGAGGCAGAGGTGTAGCTAAACATCTGACAGAGAGAGCACACCAGAGGAGGAGAGGAAAGAGAGCTAGTAGCCATAGCTAGTGGCTCGAGAGCTGGAGAGCAAACCACACAGGCAAAGAGCATAACAGGAAGTGACGATACGTTACCACAAGGAAGTGACGATCCCAAGTTCATTTACATTTTCCAGGTTGAATGCTGGAACTTCAGCAAAGACAAAGTGGTATGAATCAGGTACACCTGCTAACAATACCCCTATGCATATGTATGCGGTTTACAGAGTTTTTATTAGTAATTTATTTATTTTGAGAACAGATTTTGATCGTCCTTCCTCTTCTCCAGAACTCAACCCAAATATTCCTGAGGTACGTCTTCTTTTAGGAGAAAACCGTGCCGATACTTTGATGAACCCTGAAGGAGATGTTGTTATGGTGCCAACTGTTTTTATAAACACACTTTTCCCAAAGGAATGCTGGAACTTCAACTCAATGTAAATATCTTGAGGCAAATCTATGATGAGCAGGGGAGTACCGAGTCCTTCAATCCTGGGGAGATACTGCTCACAGTATTAGCTATGGACACGGACGACGGGGTGGCAGATTCAGAGGAAGAAACAGATTTGTTTTCACATTGAAATGTTTTTTTTTTCCTAGTAAACGTCTTCTAACCCCAACACTCTTTCTGTGTTTTTTAGCGAAGCATCTAACAATTTGGCAGACTCAACGTTTATAAAATACCTGATAAAAGTATGTAAGTGGTCAACATTGTTATGTATTTTGTACAAAGTTACTAAACAGTATTTGAGGTATTTTGTACCATGCTGTTTGTTGTTGTTGTTGTTGTTGTTGTTGTTGTCATGTATAATGTATTTACCATAACTGTGCACATGTTGTGTCACATGCTATTATGCTTTCTGTTAACTGGAGCTGTTTTGTTAGAATAATTTTGAGCTTAAATTATTCAGTGTCAAATAATCAGGTAGAAAGTTGGATTCATGTACATTTAACCTAAGCAGGGCTGCTCGCAGAGATAGCAAAAAGACGTAACAAACTAATAGTTTTTTGAATGCAAAAGATGCAATAGACTTACACAATGGTCCCCTCCGGCATACAACTAGGAACATACCGGTCGCTATGGAGGGTGAGAATATGTATGGGCACATAATCATACCATGTAGGATAACTAAGTAGACGGTTATGCTGTTTCATTCCATCTAGCAACAATGCTCTGCACTGTGTGTGTTTATATATTTGCATATTTATTCCATCTAGCTACAATGCTCAGCACTGGGTGTGTTTATATATTTATATATCTACATATTATTCCATCTAGCTACATTGCTCCGCACTGTGTGTGTTTATATACTTGCATATTTATTCCACCTAGCTGCAATGCTCCGTACTGTGGGTGTTTATATATTTACATATTTATTCCATCTAGCTACAATGCTCTGCACTGTGTGTTCATATATTCATATATTTATTCCATCCAGCTACAATGCTCTGCACTGTGTGTCTGTGTGTGTGTGTATATATATATATTTTATAGTAATACGTACATATGTTTATTAGCTGCTCTTGCTTGCTTGTTTTTTTTCTTGCCTTCTGATTGTTGCTCTGAGTGTTGCTATCCCTGTGCTGTTGCAATCCTGGAATTTCCCCGTTGTGGGACTAATAAAGGCTTATCTTATCTTATCTTATCTTATTATAAAAATAGATATCCAGTTTCACCTCAATGGCCATTTGAGGGGGAGATTACAAAGCATGACATTCAGGCACACCTAAAATCTCCAAAGGATTCATTTCTTTAGGTCTGATATATATATATATATATATATATATATATATATATATATATATATATATATATATATATATATATATATATATATATATATATATAGGTTGGAAAAAGGAGAGGGAAGATGAGGATAAGGGAAGGGACAGAACGGGACAGTCCTGATAATCAAAGCTTATCCGGGGAAATGTCACAGACACTCTGGAGACATGGGGTCATGGAGACATGGACATGAGATCCATAAAACTAACAAACTGTCCATCTACCACTGATCTATACAGGCTGAGGAGTTCCTGTGCATTCCTGTGACCCAAAAAAGGTCATGTTAAAGAGATTAAGAGTAGCTTAGATCATTCCTTAAGCATGTACTGATCCTGTACTGAATTCTCTGAAGGCCAATAATTGCTCACAGAAACATACCAAGAATATATGAACTTCTCCTATATGGCATGCACTTATAAATATTAAACATGGCATATGAAAGGCATGATATTTCTCAAATATAATAATAATTATATATATATATATATATATATAGTTACTTATTTGTACCCATAGGTAGATTTGGTTTGCAGTCTGGTGACAAGCCACCGGCTGCCGGTCGCTGTGTACGCGAGCACCCTAAACCTACATGTTTTTGGTACGCAGGAGGAAACCGGAGAAATCCCGGAGTAAACCCACGCAACACGGGGAGAACATGCAAACTCCACACAGCTCACTGTTGGTTGGGGGCTGGGATCAAACCCACGATCTCATGATCCCCGCGATCCCCTGGCCGAGAGTAAACTGTGCTGCCACAGTGCTAAACCACTGCGCCACCGTACAGCCATATATTATTAATAACAATATTTTTTCTCTCTGTGTTGGCCCTGAGATGGACTGGCGATCTGTCCAGGGTGTACCCTGCCTCTCGCCCAAGGATGCTGGGATGGGCTCCAGCCCCCCCCCCCCATGACCCGAAAAGGATTAAGCGGAGGAAGATGGATGGATGGAATAATGTAGATAAAATGGAATTTTTCTATCACATTCCCCCCTTGATGCTTAATAAAGCATCAGGATTAAAAGAAAAATAACAAAAGTGGTAGTAAAATAAAGTGAATGAATTAATATAAGGATATGTGTAAGAATTGACATGCTGTTATGTGTCTTTGCAAGTTAAAATGTGTGTAGAATATGTCATTAAGAGTGAACATGTGCAGTGATTAATTTTAGACTGTGTCAAATAAGAATATAGAAAATAATATGAAACTATTACTTATAATAATACTTATTATTGAAACTACTACTATAACTAATAATATGAAATAATATGAAACTGCCTTAAATTATATTGCAACCTTCAAAAACCCTTAGGTCAGTATTAACTCCCTTTCACCTTCCCCATCATCATATTAAGGACTCACACAAGAAAAATCTGAAGTTTTAAAAATCACTGGCAAGTTTATGATGAGACTTCTCCATTAAGAGAAATACTAACTTCTATGAGTATCTGAGGTATTAATATGACCATTTGCATCATTTTCATGGATAGAAGTAAAGCAATATTCTCCTAGAATAGGGCCTACACCCCTACGGGTGGTAATTTGTTGATCAAGGACCATTCTATCCTTTGTTATAATTTTATAAATGATTGTAGTCTACAATTAAGTGTTTTAATCCCTAAGGTATTTTGTTTCCACTTTCACTCAAAGAAACAATGAACAAAAAACCTCACTCCTGTACTTTCCATCTGAAATTGCATTCATGCTTCAAAAATGGCATCATGTGGTAGAAAAGCATCTCTCTTCATCCTGCCCACCTGCCCTGCTGACATGATGAGGGTACGGTCAGCTAATGGGAGTGATCATTACCCAATAAGAGTTAAAATTGGTCTAGAAGCGGGAGAAGAAGACATGCAATCTGGCACAAGATGGAAATTGGGTAAGGCAGATTGGGTTTAATTTAAATATCTGTGTAAGACTAGATGTGAGCAGCTAAATAGTGAGGACATTATTGATGGGGAGGAATTTAGTAAAAGTGTCAGTGTGATTATAATCGAGTCAGCAAATCAAATAATACCAAAAAAGTACAGGTTATAGACAACAAAAGAATCTTCCTTGGTGGGATGATAATTGTAATAAAACTATTAAAAATAGAAATAGAGCATTCAGACAAGTGAAAAAGCATCATACTTTGGAAGTGGTGATTGAGTACAAATGGTGTCAGGCAATCGTGCGGAAAACAATTAAAACAGCTAAGTGTTTATTTTGGAGACAGTATTGTAATACTATAGGAAGAAAAACACAGCTATCAGATATTTGGGGAATGATTAAGAAAATGAGTGGTATTAGGAGAGAGTACAAAATACCAGTGCTAGACAATAATGGGGAAATAGCTATTACTAATCACTCTATAAAAGCAAGAAATCTGTGTGTGTGTGTCTGTGTCTGTGTGTGTGTCTGTCACGCTTCATTGGGTATCATAGGATGGCCTATGATCTCTGCCTGAACATCATAGGATGTCCTATGAACTCAGGCATCATAGGACATATAGACAAATGTGTATGATGTCATATAGACCATGTGTCTTTGAACTCAGGCATCATAGGACACATAGACAAACGTGTCTTTATGATGTCATATAGACCATTAACTCAGGCATCATAGGACAACTCACAATGCCTATATGACGGCACATAGACAAATGTGTCTTTATGATGTCACATACATCAAGCCTGCCTTCATGTCTTTATGATGTCATATGTAACCAAATTTTATCTAAATACCTTTAAGGTCCTGAGAAAATAATCAGACGAATCTGCCATGTTGAATTCCTTTTATTACTTCTGGCAGGAGAGGAGTGGAGAAACAGCGTGTCTGAAGTTTCTGCCCTGCTCTCCCCAAACAAAGGAGGCATCTCCTTTTAAAGGCTCCCCAAAAGAAAATGCAACAGCATTTTTATGACCCTCTGCAATGTTGTTGGAGGCAGAGGGGGAAGGACAGGAGGAAAACAGAGAGACACTTATGCAGTTTATGTCCTAATATGGTTACAATAGGCAGTTTACAGAAACAGTTCATATATGGATATAAGAACAATTCATATATTGAGACACACTTATAAAACATATGATCCCTAGTTACTCAACAAATTAAATGCACAGGCAGTAATTAATGCATAGACAGTAAATTTCCACCACATTTCTCTTCTCTTGGTCATTTATGACCATTTGTACAAGACTTAGCAAAAGTACACCCTCTCAGGTTTAAACTGGTTTATCATGAACCATGACATAGAATAACAGCATATGTGAAGAGTCACCAATGTTTGCTTTATAAGTTTGGGACAAGTGGTGTAGTATATTAACGGCAAGCACTTATCATTTATTCGTTATTGTTATCATAGCCATCAGGGAAGGGGAGATGTGACATGTCTAAGGCAGTGTGATTCATCATTTTTTGCTGGATTATGTCTGAATCTTGTTCAGCTGTGGGAAGAGCTGTGTAATGCATGATGTTGATAGCAAACATTTTAGACATCATATTACGAATTATCGGAATCAGACGACAGCCACAGAACAATAAAATCAATAGAATTATTGACTCATCTTGACCCTAGTTTGGGCATCAATTGCCCTTTCTCCCCGCCCATGGTGTTCATGTGGTGGGAAATAATGTGAATACGAATGTTGAGCATGGTGTGTGAGATTTGTGACAGTGCGCATGGTAGGAATCAACTTAGCCATTAACATGTTCCACACCACCCCAGTGGCAAATACTGATAAACTTGTGACCCACATACCCAGACATGAGCAGTGAGGCTACCATAGCCATCAGAGTTGGGGAAGAACAACTGAGGGTTATCAGAACATTGGCTTTTATTCTGACGTCCACATGTAGCCATTGGTAGGGTGAGGTTTGGTGTTGTGAAAAATGGCACCCTCAGTGTATTCAAACATGGGGTACCAACCACATGGAAAGCACAGGTAGCATTAAGAGTAGTGTGACATTGTCGTGCAGCTCCCAAATATGTAGACCCATTGTAAAGACAATTGAGGTGAAAACATACTGAAGCTGTAAAAGGTGTGGGGTTGGTAGTGAATACAGGCTTCTGAGCCTTCTTGCTTATGCAGGTTACATTATGAACGCTGACTTGGTAAAAGGAAAAATCTGTTACACTGATATTTAACCACTCACAGTACTCTGTTGTGTTCCCTGCAGTAAATCCCTTATCACACTCAGTGCCATTATGGTGCACTTTTCCTACTGTAGCCTGCGCTAACAATGCTCCCATCATCTTTGAATCATTTAGAGGAAGAGGGAGCATAGGTACAGAATGAGTGACATGATGTGGTAAGTATGTACAGACATAACATGACCCAGTGACATTAGCCTTTCTAACAGATAATCGTACCACCTGATACCACATGTTGTTGTCATAGGTATCGGTAGAGTAGTTATCCAGACTGATGAAAGAGTGCTTGCTGCAGATCAAGTCAACCTTGTAAACAGAACAATGAAACAATAAATAGAAAATCAGTTCCAGCAGAAAACCGATTAGACCACCCATGCATATCATGTCTGTTGTGATCCATGCTTGGTAATGTTTTTGGCATCTGTGACAGTGATCCTCGTCTGCAGCCTCACGCTGCAGTAAATGTTCAGTTTCTCCTTCGTCCATCATATCAGTATCAGTGTAAATGAGATGTATGCTGTATGTTTCTACTGAGCAGCTTTCGGTGTACACTCAAGTTGTTTGTGATGGCTGTCAGGTGCAACGGTGTGCAGTCTTGTATCTGCACACTGCTCTGCTTCTTCTCATCCTAGTCTACAACGTGGGGTGGTGATTGTGTCTAATCACCATCTGCTTCTACTTCCTGGTCTGGTCTGGGTTCTTCTGGCTTGACTCCTGGGACCTTTCTGCAATGCACTGCGTGAATCCATGATGCCCTTTCAGCCATCTTCACAGTTGTGAATGTTGTCAAAAGGACTTGGTATGAACCCAACTACCGTTTGCTGTGCCAATTCTTCCATTTGAAGCTTTAAACCACCACCCAGTCACCTGGTCTTATGTCATGGAGGACTCCCTTAGCAGGTCTGAGCAGGGCAGCTTTTACCTGTTGAGAAATGTTTTGCAGTTGGCAGGATAAGGCAGAACAATAAGATAACATGGCATTTTCAAAATATGAAGTGGTTAGAGGAGGCGGTGTCTTCCTCTCCGCAGAGAAACCTAGAAAGGGAGGGTGAGCAAACAAAATCTCAAAGGGTGACATGTTATATTTCTTTCTAACTCGCATGCACATGTACATGAGTACTAATGGGAGGCACCTAGTCCAGAATAGACCAATTTCATCTCCAAGTTTGACAAGTTTACTTTTCAAAGTACCATTTTCACGCTCGATGGCGCCACCTGATTGTGGGTGGTAGGCATAATGTTTTCTCAAATCAAAGCCCAATGTAATACTCAGATTGGTCAGTGCTTCATTACCTCTGCCAAAGGGGGAGGTTATGTGATCATCGGAGTTGGTTTGTCTGTTTGTCTGTTTGTCTGTTTGTTAGCAAGATAACTCAAAAAGTTATGGACGGATTTTCATGAAATTTTCACAGATTGTCAGAAATGGGGTATCCTACAGATGATTAGATTTTGGTGGTGATCCGGATCACCGTCCACAAGAAAACTGCCATTACGCAAAATGCCATTTTCGTGAATAACTACTAAACCACTAATCCTATTATTGTCAATCCAATTGTTGTGAATCCAATTGCTAGTCATATGTTTTCATGGTCAAGGAATCTGAAAACGTACACACAAACACTGTATGGGGGGAACTGTAGTGCTAAACCGCCATTACGGAAAATGCCATTTTCGTCAATAACTACTGAACCACTAATCCTATCATTGTGAATCCAATTGCTTGTCATATGTTTTCATGGTCAAGGAATCTGAAAACGTACACACAAACACTGTATGGGGGGAACTGTAGCGCTAAACGGCCATTACGGAAAATTCCATTTTGTGATCATCGGCGTTTGTTTGTATGTTTGTCTGTTTGTTTGTCTGTTTGTTAGCAAGATAACTCAAAAAGTTATGGACGGATTTTCATGAAATTTTCATAGATTGTCAGAAATGGGGTATCCTACAGATGATTAGATTTTGGTGGTGATCCAGATTACCGTCCACAAGAAAACTGCCACTACGCAAAATGCCATTTTCGTGAATAACTACTAAACCACTAATCCTATCATTGTCAATCCAATTGTTGTGAATCCAATTGCTAGTCATATGTTTTCACGGTCAAGGAATCTGAAAACGTACACACAAACACTGTATGGGGGGAACTGTGGCGCTAAACCGCCATTATGGAAAATGCCATTTTGGTCAATAACTACCGTACTGAACCACTAATCCTATCATTGTGAATCCAATTGCTTGTCATATGTTTTCATGGTCAAGGAATCTGAAAACGTGCACACAAACACTGTATGGGGGGAACTGTGGCCGCCATTACGGAAAATGCCATTTTCTAGAATAACTACTGAACCACTAATCCTATCATTGTCAATCCAATTGCTAGTCATATGTTTTCATGGTCAAGGAATCTGAAAACGTACACACAAACACTGTATGGGGGGAACTCTGGTGCTAAATGGCCATTACAGAAAATGCCATTTTGTGATCATCGGCGCTGGTTTGTGCATTTGTCTGTTTGTTTGTTTGTCTGTTTGTCTGTTTGTTAGCAAGATAACTCAAAAAGTTATGAACGGATTTTCATGAAATTTTCATAGATTGTCAGAAATGGGGTATCCTGCAGATGATTAGATTTTGGTGGTGATCCGGATCACCGTCCACAAGAAAACCGCCATTACGCAAAATGCAATTTTCGTGAA
Source organism: Pholidichthys leucotaenia (assembly GCA_020510985.1). Classification (NCBI taxonomy): domain Eukaryota; kingdom Metazoa; phylum Chordata; class Actinopteri; order Cichliformes; family Pholidichthyidae; genus Pholidichthys; species Pholidichthys leucotaenia. The sequence continues at coordinate 252,846,554 of CM035839.1, forward strand.
TAACTACTAAACCACTAATCCTATCATTGTGAATCCAATTGCTTGTCATATGTTTTCATGGTCAAGGAATCTGAAAACGTGCACACAAACACTCTTTGGGGTGAACTCTGGCGCTAAACAGCCATTACGGAAAATGCCATTTTGTGATCATCGGCGTTGGTTTGTCTGTCTGTTTGTTTGTCTCTGTCTGTTTGTTAGCAAGATAACTCAAAAGGTGATGGACGGATTTTCATGAAATTTTCATAGATTGTCAGAAATGGGGTATCCTACAGATGATTAGATTTTGGTGGTGATCTGGATCACCGTCCACAAGAAAACCGCCATTACACAAAATGCCATTTTCGTGAATAACTACTAAACCACTAATCCTATCATTGTCAATCCAATTGTTGTGAATCCAATTGCTAGTCATATGTTTTCACGGTCAAGGAATCTGAAAACGTACACACAAACACTGTATGGGGGGAACTCTGGCGCTAAACGGCCATTACGGAAAATGCCATTTTGTGATCATCAGCGTTGGTTTGTCTGTTTGTCTGTTTGTTAGCAAGATAACTCAAAAACTTATGGACGGATTTTCATGAAATTTTCATAGATTGTCATAAATGGAGTATCCTACAGATGATTAGATTTTGGTGGTGATCCGGATCACCGTCCACAAGAAAACCGCCATTACGCAAAATGCCATTTTCGTGAATAACTACTAAACCACTAATCCTATTATTGTCAATCCAATTGTTGTGAATCCAATTGCTAGTCATATGTTTTCATGGTCAAGGAATCTGAAAACGTACACACAAACACTGCATGGGGGAACTGGGGCGCTAAACCGCCATTACGGAAAATGCCATTTTCGTCAATAACTACTGAACCACTAATCCTATCATTGTGAATTCAATTGCTTGTCATATGTTTTCATGGTCAAGGAATCTGAAAACGTGCACACAAACACTGTATGGGGGGAACTGTGGCCGCCATTACGGAAAAGGCCATTTTCAAGAATAACTACTGAACCACTAATCCTATCAATGTCAATCCAATTGCTAGTCATATGTTTCCATGGTCAAGGAATCTGAAAACTTACACACAAACACTGTATGGGGGGAACTGTGGCCACCATTATGGAAAAGGCCATTTTCAAGAATAACTACTGAACCACTAATCCTATCAGTGTCAATCCAATTGCTAGTCATATGTTTTCACGGTCAAGGAATCTGAAAATGTACACACAAACACTGTATGGGGGGAACTGTGGCGCTAAACCGCCATTACGGAAAATGCCATTTTCGTCAATAACTACTGAACCACTAATCCTATCATTGTCAATCCAATTGCTTGTCATATGTTTTCATGGTCAAGGAATCTGAAAACGTACACACAAACACTGTATGGGGGGAACTGTGGCCGCCATTACGGAAAAGGTCATTTTCAAGAATAACTACTGAACCACTAATCCTATCATTGTGAATCCAATTGCTAGTCATATATTTTCATGGTCAAGGAATCTGAAAACGTACACACAAACACTGTATGGGGGGAACTGTGGTGCTAAACCGCCATTACGGAAAATCCCATTTTCGTCAATAACTACTGAACCACTAATCCTATCATTGTGAATCCAATTGCTTGTCATATGTTTTCATGGTCAAGGAATCTGAAAATGTACACACAAACACTGTATGGGGGGAACTCTGGTGCTAAATGGCCATTACGGAAAATGCCATTTTTGTCAATAACTACTGAACCACTAATCCTATCATTGTGAATCCAATTGCTTGTCATATGTTTTCATGGTCAAGGAATCTGAAAACGTACACACAAACACTGTATGGGGGGGAACTGTGGCCGCCATTTCCGAAAATGCCATTTTCGTGAATAACTACTGAACCACTGCTTGTCATATGTTTTCATGATCAAGGAAGCTGAAGACTGTATGGGGGGAACTGTGGCGCTTGGCGGAGATCTGCGCTCTCCGAGTGCTTTTCTAGTTTACAAAGTTTCTACCATTAGCACTGGAGATTTTCTCTGGTATTCCCGATCTTGGAATAATTTCTGACAGTAATGCTCTGGCTACAACGGTGCTTGTTGCATGCTTAGCTGGAAAGGCTTCTACCCATTTGGACCACATGTCAACCATTACCAAACAGTACTTTTTGCCCTCCTGCAAGGGCCGGGTGAGCTGCTGGGACCTGTTTGGGGACCCTGTGAGCATTGTTAGTGGAACGGATTAGACACTTTTGCAAAAATTTGCATGGTTGTATCATCCCTTCTCTTGACACATGGTCTTTCCATGTGTCAATTTAGCAAAAATGATGGATGAAATCCTGGTCTTTGTGACATCCCTTCTTGGCCCATTTCTGATGTTCCTGTGGGGAGCAAAAAGACTGCATGGTAAGAAGTGAGTCAACAGGAGAAGGGGTTTGGTTAGTAGGAGGGCAGACACATGAAGGGGAAGAAGGGGTCATGACATCGGCTGCAGCTTTAGCAGCAGCAGCAGCACGTGTGTTACCCTTAGATGCAGAGTCAGAAGATGAAGTGTGGGCTGTGCATTTGCACACCGCCACAGATAAAGGAAGGAGAATAGCTTCTATCAGGCATGACACATGTACAGAATTCTTCACCAGTGAGCTTGCAGAGGTAAGGAAGTTACGTTCACTCCAAAGGGCACCAAAGTCATGCACCACTTCAAAAGCGTAACGAGAGTTAGTGTAAATAGTGACCGATTGCCCCGTAGTATAAGTGCATGCCTCTGCCAAGGCAGCTAGTTCTGCAGCCTGTGCAGAAAGGTGAGATGGCAAAGAGCCAGAGAGCAACATACAGTGGTCATCACATGCTGCCTAATCCACTTTGTTGCGGCCTACAGAGAGGCCAACAGGAAGTGAAAATGTTGGAGGAGCCAAAAGAGCTTTTTTTTTCATGTTTTCAAACGAATCATTGGCAGTCGGTGTCCACTCAAAAGGGAAGTGTGAGGGACCCTTCGATGGAATGATGTCACACATTGGTCTCTCAATGCATGAAAAATCAGGAATAACAGAGCGGCAATAGGATGCCATGCCGAGAAAAGAAAGGAGTTCCTTTTTGTTTTTTGGCTTGTTCATATGACAGATTGCTTGTGCACGCTTTGGAGACAGATTTGCCTTGGTTAGAAATTTGGTGGGCCAAAAATGTGACCATTGGTTTACAAAATTGCAATTTTGGCTTTGAAGCCTTGTGGCCTTCTGCAGCAAGGTGACACAGGAGCTTCAAAGAATCTGCTTGGCATTGTGCCTCATTTAGTGCACACAGCAAAAGGTCATCAACACATTGAATCAAGACAGATCCTTCTGACAGCTGAAGAGAGCTCAAAGAGTTCTTGAGAGCTGCGTTATAGATAGTTGGACTTTCACAGTAGCCCTGGGCCAATCTAGTGAACGTATAAAGAGCCCCATTGAATTGGAACAAAATGCCATTCAACAGGTTGGCCCTCATCGCTGATTTTTTTTTTTTCCCCAGGAAAACTTGGCATACAGATTAGAGAATTTGGTGCAGGAACAATAATCCCTTCTTTTAAAAGTGATTCAAAGACAGGAGTGATGCCATCACGTGGCTCAGATCTGAGTGGGTACTGCATGCATTTGGGTCTGAAATCAGACTTTGGGGTTTAACCACTGGAGGGCAGTTTTTTATAAGCCCCACGTCATATTTGTGTGCAGCCCACAGAGATGGTGGAACACGTGACAGTATAGGCACTTTTCCACTAGCCCAGCACACCTCGGCACGCCTCGATTCACTTCAACACGGTTTGGCACGCTTTTGTCTCCATTACAACCGTGTTAAGCTGGGGTGGGTGGGATTTCTATAACAGCGAGGCGGCGCCACACTCCCGTGACGTAGAACACGCGACCCAAGCAAAACATAACACATACAGCTGTACAAGGCCACTCCTCGGTCTGTGGCTTTTTTCACCATAAACGCCAAAAAGGACCACCAGACAAGGGTACAGGCAGCGAGATGAAACACTCTGGAATAGTTCTGCAGCTTCTGGGAGAGCCAAAGGCGTGAGGATACAAACTAGGTCATATATGACGGTAAGCTAATGTTGCTAATGCTAGTTTGCTATAAGTACGTCGTACTACACTTTAATATCTGCAAGTTATCGCTGTTAGGTACTAAAATATGTATGCTGTGTGTGTTTCAGATGGCTCTGTTGTGGAGAAATTACTGCTTCATTCACTCTGGGCGTTCAGCACAGCCTGTCACGGATGTCATCAGCCTGTCACTGATGTCAGCACAGCTTCACAAACGATCAGTGGTTGTAGAGCTTAAGAATGTCTGTAGAAATGTTTATTTCCTGTACCACAAATTGCTCTGATCTGCTTGAAAATCATGGATAGACTGTTGAGACATCATGCATGTACCTGCTTCAGCTGCAGAGTCTGAGGTGGTGTCATAGAAAAAAATGATCAGCTGACACAACTTGATCGCCAGGTTAATAACTATATTAGCCACAAAATATATATTCAAAAAGTAAACTTTACTGAGTTAGGTATAATAAGATATATTTGACAGTTATCATGCATTTTAGGCCAAAACAAACTTGATCTAGGATTAAAAGCAATTAAAATAATGCAGTCACAAGGTTACATGGAAAATACTTGATTTACTAGATACATGTACTGTAGAAATATATATTCTCTGCATCAACAATGTACTAGACATGCATTCATGTCGTATTGCGCTGGGAATTGCTCTGACAATAAACTTCTGAAGTTTTTGCAGATGTCTCTTTTTTTATATGTGGAGGTTATCACCATGTGGCATAAATTAAATACTGAAAGTTTGGAAAAGCTAAGAATAATCCAGCAGTTTGAGAAATCACTTTTGGTTTGGTGTAAATCTGTCAACAGAATTATGAACCATAAAGCAGTTTGTGTTAAAATGTTAAATCCCATTAAAACTAATTCGGGGGCTTCCAATCATGTGTCATGGGGGGCCAAGACCCTGCAGGTTCTCTTCTACCCAGTTTCTTCAGCAGGTGTTCTCACTGATTAGTCAGTGGAAGAAGTTCAGTGGAATCTGCTGTTGAAGACACTGGTTGGAGGTAAAGCCTGCAGGGTCTTGGCCCTCCATGGCACATGATTAGACACCCCTGCCCAAACCCATTATGATGAAGAGCAGATGCTAATATGACCCAGTATTCCTCCATATACTGGTACTATCACTAAAGTATGCAGGGTCTTCTGTACAGTCTTCTAACAATATAGTCTTCAGTTAATAAAATAATTGTTTTGGTTACTTTTTTCTTAAAAAATGAGCCATTATTTTCAAGGTCACCGATTAATCCTTTGTACAGTTGACTCTTTTCCCACCGGTGTCTTAACAGACAAAATAGAAAATCATGATGCAAACACATAACTATTTCTGACTATTTGGCTCCTAAAGAAAAATATTATTACAGTAGATGCCTCTCAGATGATGCTGTTTCCAAATTTATGCAGATTGTTACTTCTATGCCATGTGTCAACACAACGGAAATAAGCTATAGACAGCTTGCTCCTTCTGTAATTGATAACATGGTGGATAGTGTTTCAGCTTCTCTGCATCAGGCTCTAGACTTGGTGGCCCCCTTAAAAAAGAAAAAGTCTAATCAGAGATTTCTAACTCCTTGGTTCAACACAGAAACTCGTAGCTTAAAACAGAAGACTCGTCAATTAGAAAGAAAATGGCGCTCTACTAATTTAGATGAAATCTATTTAGCTTGGAGAAATCATCTTTTAATTTATAAAAAAATCTCTTAGAAAAGCTAGAACGAGTTATTACTCTGCATTAATAGAAGAGAACAAGAATAATCCCAGGTTTCTTTTCAGTACTGTAGCCAGGTTGACAAAGAGTCAGGACTCTGTCAAACCTAGCATTCCCTTAGAGCTTACTAGTCAGGACTTTATGAACTTTTTCAATAATAAAATTTCATCCATCAGAGATAAAATCAATCAGATTCTTCCCACAGTTAACTTAAATACTGTAACTACTACAACTCCTTCTTTTGATGTCTGTCTTGATGAGTTTACTCCAATCGACCTTTGTGAGTTAGACAAAATAGTTTCCTCATCCAAACCTTCAACTTGTCTTTTAGACCCTATTCCTACCAGGTTATTTAAAGAAGTCTTCCCACTTATTGGTAGCTTTATTCTTCATATAATCAATTCTTCATTAACTTTAGGCCATGTACCGCAGGCTTTTAAAACGGCTGTAATTAAACCCTTACTCAAAAAGCCAACGCTAGATCCAGGAACTTTAGCTAACTATAGACCAATCTCTAATCTCCCTTTCATTTCAAAAATTTTAGAAAGAGTTGTTGCTGCGCAATTATTTGACCACCTGCAGGGAAATGGTTTACTTGAAGAGTTTCAATCTGGGTTTAGAATCCATCATAGTACTGAAACAGCCTTAGCGAAGGTCACTAACAACCTCCTCATTGCATCTGATAATGGACTAGTTTCTGTACTTGTCCTTTTAGACCTGAGTGCAGCTTTTGATACTATCGATCATAATATTCTACTTGATAGATTAGAACACTATGTTGGACTTAATGGAACTTCGTTGCAGTGGTTTAGATCTTATTTATCTGATAGGTTCCAGTTTGTTCATGTCAATAATGAGTTTTCTTTCAACTCAAAGCTTAGTCATGGAGTTCCACAGGGATCTGTGCTAGGCCCTACTCTTTTTAGTTTATATATGCTTCCGTTAGGCAACATTATTAGAAAGCACTGTATACATTTTCATTGTTATGCAGATGACACACAATTATACCTGTCAATGAAGCCAGATGATAGTAATCAATTAGCCAAGTTAGAAGCCTGTCTTAAGGAAATCAAATCTTGGATGACTTGTAATTTCCTGCTATTAAATTCAGATAAGACTGAAGTCATTCTTGTTGGTCCAAAAAACCTTAGAAATTCCTTTCCAAATCAAACTTTCAGTTTGGATGCAGTTACTCTTTCTCTTAATAGCTCTGTGAGGAACCTTGGAGTTATTTTTGATCAGGATTTGTCCTTCAATTCACATATTAAATTTGTTTCTAAGACTGCCTTCTATCATTTGCGTAACATTGCCAAGATTAGGAGCATCTTGTCTCAGAGTGATGCTGAGAAGCTGATCCACGCTTTTGTTAGCTCGAGATTAGATTATTGTAATTCTTTATTATCAGGCTGTCCTAAAACATCTTTAAAAAGTCTTCAGCTGATCCAAAATGCTGCAGCAAGAGTTTTAACAGGTACTAGAAAGAGAGATCATATCTCTCCGGTTCTGGCCTCCCTTCATTGGCTTCCCATAGAGTTTAGAATTAAGTTTAAAATCCTTCTTCTTACTTACAAAGCTCTAAACAATCAGGCTCCTTTTTATTTAAAAGATCTGATACTACCGTATTATCCTAACAGAGCACTACGCTCCCAAAATGCAGGATTACTTGTAATACCTAGAATCTCCAAAAGTACAATGGGAGGCAGAGCCTTCAGTTATCAAGCTCCTCTCCTGTGGAATCAGCTGCCAATCTGGATTCGGGAGTCAGACTCGATCTCTGTTTTTAAGAATAGGGCTAAAACCTACCTTTTTGATATAGCCTACAATTAGGGAGGGATCATGTGTTTCTGAACCCTCCCTTAGTTATGCTGCAAATAGGTTTAGTCAGCCGGGGGACCTCCAGTAATGCACTGGGCCTCACTCCGTTCCTCACTCTCTATGAAATATTTTTTTTTTGCTGGTCATTAACATTTGTTTGTTCTCTCCCATAGATTGAGTCCCCATCGTGCTGTTTGCTCTCTACATGTCTGTTCTTTTCTTCTTCTCTATCCCCTCACCCCCCCAGCCAGTCGCAGCAGATGACTGCCCTCCCTGAGCCTGGTTCTGCTGGAGGTTTCTTCCTGTTAAAAGGGAGTTTTTCCTCTCCGCCGTTGCCAAGTGCTTGCTCACAGGGGATCGCCTGATTGCTGGGGTCTTTCTGCAACTGTGGGGGTTCCCCCCTACAGTTGATAGTGCTATGAGATGACTGTTGTTGTGAAATGGCGCTATATAAACAAAGTTGAATTGAATTGAATTGACATAAGTCACTAAATTGTTTATTACAATCAGCAGCAAATTCCAGATTATTCAGAATGTGCAAAATTCAAACTGTAAAAAAAAAAAACTGGAATGGTCACACACGGCAGCCACGCTGCCTCACTGAGAAGCAACTGGATCGGCCCATTGTACTGGTCCTGGTTCAACAGATCTTCAGCCTGCATCTCTGTAAATAGTGAGGCAAGGTCCAGTTGGGGTGGACATTTTCCCTCTTGCCTAGACAAAAGACAAATGGGTTGTGGTTAATTAAAGCAAGTTTAAAACTTTTTGGGGAAATACACTTGTTACTAAAAGCCAGTGGTGGAATGTGAATTAATGAATGAATCTTTATTTCGGATTGATTAAAAGTAAAGATTAAAAGAAAATAGAATAATATAACAAAGGGGAAAAATCTAACAAGGTCAAATTAAACAATAACTCTGTATATAATATATACAGTTCAACATACGTTATCTGAAATGGGTGATGGCTGAAGCTGCAGCTTATATTGCCCACCATATTTCATCCAAGAATTCAAAAGAAAAACAAAACAGGAGGGATTACAATTTGAATGTGACAATAAAGTACTTCGTTGTTGTATTTAACCACAATTTTCATGTAGCTGCGCTTCGGTAGATTTTACAAGGGCTGGGTTACATTTAAAATCATCTCTTTTTACTGTGGCCTCAGCAATCAGAATGAATTAATACATTCACTTGAATGGAATCTAGTACTTTAACTGAAGTTGTGCATCACCGAGTGTGGAGTCGCTCAGTCAAAATATGAAGTTTTTATCAATAAAAGTTTGTCTTGTCTGTAAAAGTGTCTCTTCTTGCCCTGGCTTCATGTGTGGGTGGTGTTTTGGACTAGCATTGCTAAAATATAAAAGGAAGCACTACAATGGGTCTCGAATATTTGTAATGTGTCCTGTTACTGCATGAGTTTATTGATGATAGACTATAAACTACACATATAAAGTAAATTATATTGATGACTGAACATCTCACATTCGCCAAAACATACAGTTATGAACATAACTCACCAAGGATCACACAAGTGATCTGACAAAAAAATAAATACATCAACAAGCGGCTTATTTTACAATTGATGTGCCATATTCACACAATCAAATAAATCTCAGTTCAGTCGCTTTTATATTAAGTGGAAATTGTGCTACTTTATTTTTGACAATTTACCTATAAAAGCAAAGGATTTTAGTACGTTCCACAGTGGCGAGGTCCGTTGTTGAGCGGCTGATTTCCTCCTGCCTAGATGAACGACAGAAATGGATGATGGTTAGTTTCAAGCAAGTTCAACACTTATATAGGCACATCTCAAAAATTAGAATACCATGAAAAAATTCAATACTTTTTTCACTCATTTCAGAAAGTGAAACCCATATATAGATTCATTACAGGGACAGTGATATATTGCAAGTGTTTATTTTAATATTGATGATTATGGCTACAGCCCATATTAACCAACACCTCAGCGGCCAACATTTATATTTAAAAACTATTTTTTAAAGTTAATTTTATGTAATATTCTAATTTTTTTGCCAAATTGAATTTGGGGTTTTCAGGTGCTGTAAGCCATAATCATCAAAATTAAAATAAATAAACGTTTGAAATATATCACTGTCTGTGTAATGTGTAAAGTGGTGGGATGTGACAAAAATGCCCTGGCTTCATGTGTGGGCGGTGTTTTGGACTAGCATTGCTAAAATATAAAAGGAAGCACTACAATGGGTCTCAAATATTTGTAATGTGTCCTGTTACTGCATGAGTTTATTGATGATAGACTATAAACTACACATATAAAGTAAATTATATTGATGACTGAACATCTCACATTTGCCAAAACATACAGTTATGAACATAACTCACAAAGGATCACACAAGTGATCTGACAAAAAAATAAATACATTAACAAGCGGTTTATTTTACAGTTGATGTTTGTTGATGTTTAAACGCTTGAAATATATCACTCTGTGTAATGAATCTATACAATATACGGATTTCACTTTCTGAAATGAGTGACAAAAAATATTGAAGTTTTTCATGACATCCTAATTTTTTGGAGATTTAACTGTATTCGGGAAATACACCTGTGAAATTCAGTGGTCGGATGTGACATGCTTCATTTCCCTGACAAGCACTGCAGGATCCACAGAATAGGTGTGTGTGGCTATTCTGATGCTTTAGAAAATTATATGAATGACTTTATAAATCACTGGTTTGAAAAAAGCAATTTTAATATGACGAGATTTCGGCTTGTGTGGTCCATTTCACCAGTATCCACAACAGGGAGGCTAAACCCTGGCATGTGGAAACACATTCTAGCATTGAATTGCACACAATTTAATGCGCAGCACAAAAGTGCAATACAAAACAAAAACCAGGACTTTAACCAGGATTAACATATTTCATCGTTTTGCTCTCACAAGCGAATATTTAGGAGAAAACAAGCGCGAATTAGCAGTTGGTACTAGCTAGCTACTAGCAAAAAAAAAAAAACGTTAGCTAAAACGAGTTAGCCAGCACAAAACGACATTAAATTGCACACAATTTAATGCGCAGCACCAAAGTGCAATACAAAACAAAAACCAGGACTTTAACCAGGATTAACATATTTCATTGTTTTGCTCTCACAAGCGAATATTTAGGAGAAAACAAGTGTGAATCAGCAGTTGGTACTAGCTAGCTACTAGCAAAAAAAAACGTTAGCTAAAACGAGTTAGCCAGCACAAAATGGCGCTGTATGGTTCAAAAAAGTGAGCTTACCACCAACAGGATAAATAAGCAAACAGATGCACATTATTACAACTCACTCACCATCGATGGTTCTCTCACGATCGTCTTCAGCTTGCCCATAGTCCGGTTTCTATGCTGGCCAGCCATATGGGTCCAGGTCACTCCTCACTGTGGATCTGCCACCAAGCAGAGAAAACTCCGCACCTCTTCGTTGGACCACGGTGTAGAGTTCCGCAAAACCTACAATGCTGTCTGTATTAATATCATATTTACTCCGTGACCAAGTTAGTCCGTGAAATATTGCACATGGCGGTCGTGTATCAGAAGACGGCGAAGACGGTCGCTTTCGTGACGTTAAGACCTGACCAGTCAGCGGCGACCAGTCTTTTAACGTCACAACACGGCACGACTCGGCACGACTGAACCCTGCCCTTGAGCGACGCCGAGAATCGCTGCTGTTAAACCGTGTTGGGGCTAGTGGAAAGACTTACAAAGCGTGCTGAGCTGTCCTGTGGCGTGCTAATCCGTGCTAGTGGAAAAGGCCTATATGTGGTCTTCCTGACTCTGTACAGAGGACATGATAACAGGTTTCATCCATTTGTACCGCCTGTTATCATCCAAAGTTTGGATGAAATGCTCTCAGGGAAGTGAAACCATGTACTTTGCACGAAACGTCTGCAGAGAGGGGAAAAATGCAACCGTACTAAGGCCGATATGGTGTAGTGGTGCAGATGAAACCCAGTCATCAGTGTGATGAGCAGAAAGGGCCCATGCACCCATATCGCTCCACGCTGAGGAGGGGGCTTTTGTGAGTGAAACATATGGGTGAATGTGTGGAACTGAAAACATGGTAGACATGCAAGGTGTGAGTTTGATCAGTAGGAGACTGAAATCTGCTTCCCACACAAAGTGTTGTTTGCAATGGGGTAGATTTAACTTGTAACCATTGACTTTCATATTCTGTGTCAGGGCCTATGAGAGATGTGATGTGCAATGTGTTCTGTGTGGTGGCATGGAAACTGTGGCATGTGGCGAGAGCTTCTTTCCCATTTCAACTAAATGGAAGCTCTGCTCTTCATCTGTCAGTACCCATTCATAAATGTACAGCAGAGATGAAATTTTGGGAAAGGTTGAGCTGGGAGTTTCAATTTGAGTTCCCTGTGGTGTGCAGGAGAGTAAAAGTGACAAACTGCACATCAGATCTCTGCCTAACAAGCTGAAAGTGCACTGAGGTGAAAATAGGAAGTTGTGAATGAATGTTTTCCCGTCCACTGTATATGACAATGGTTCAGTGAAAAACTCATGTGTGAAACCTCCACTCGCCACCCGTGATGTGAGTGAACGAGGGGTGAGGGGAGGTTTTAACCCAGAGTCTAATGACAAAACTGAATTGGTGGCTCCAGAATCTACCATAAAATCTATCATTTTGCCTGAGACCTTAACAGGCAGAATCCGTAAATCTCTGAAATGAGAATTTAGAATATCATACAAATGTCATTGCCAGCCTGTTATCAATATGGGGTGTGTGTGTGGTTGTAGCGTGATTTTTATTAGCAAGCACATGTGCGGCGTCTGCTGGGGGTGAGGGTAAAGAGGATGCACATACTCCAGTCTTATCTGCCTGGCGTCACTGCTGTGGCTGTTGAAGCTGAAGTTGGAGTGGTGGCGCCTGAGGGAAAGGGTGTGATGGCTGTGCAGGGCTTTGTCGGGCCCAGGATCGATTGCTCCGCTAAAAGTTACCTCTTCCTCTCCCACATCCTTGTGGACCTGACTTTGGTCTCACGGGGCAGACTGTGGTCCAGTGTCCAGCTTGCTTACAGGACAGCAGGCGAGGAATATAAAGTACAGACCCATCCTCCCATCTGTCATTATGGGGAATGTTCAATCTCGACTCAATAAGTCAGATGAGCTAGTGGCTATCTCCCGCTACAAGAGCGTTTACAGAGAGAGTAGCCTGTTGTTGTTCAGCGAGACGTGGCTAACAGAACTAGCAACAGATGCTAACATTGAACTGGAGGGTTTCCACGCAATACGGGCAGACTGAACACCAGACAGTGGAAAGGCAAGAGGCGGGGGAGTGATAATGTATGTCAAAAACAACTGGTGCAGACAAGGACATATCACAGTTAAGGAACAGCACTGTAGCAAAGACATTGAGTTGCTAGCTGTTAGCATGCGGCCTACCTATCTCCCAAGGGAATACTCACACGTGATCTGCATTGTTATTTATGCAAAGCCGACGGCAAATGCTGGACAGCGCATGACGTCATCCACTCAGTAACTGGCAGGCTGCAGACACAGACACATGGTGAGGACATCGATGGCCTCACTCACACCATCATGGCCTACATCAACTTCTGTGCGGACAACACCGTACCCACCAAGACCATACGGTGTTGCTCGAACAACAAACCCTGGATCAACCCTGAGATAAAAACACTTCTGAGAGAGAAGAGGAGGATCTTCAGGTCGGGGAACAGGGATATGCTGAAGTCCGTACAGAGGGAGCTGAGGAGGAAGATCAGAGAAGGCAAGGACAGCTTCAGGAAGAAGATGGAGGACAAGCTGCAATAGAGCGACATCGGCGGGGTCTGGAGAAATCTTAAAACCATCTCTGGGCTCCAGAATACCTCCCCCGAGGCCACGGGGGGCAGGGAGTGGGCGAACAATCTGAACCTGTTTTTTAATAGGTTTGACCAACCGACCCCCCCCCCCCCCGACTGCACACCAACCACTGCTACCTCTAAAGTCATTGAGACCTGCTGTCCACACCCCACTCCACCAACACCCCCCACTCCTAGCACACAGCCCCCCAACCTGACCCTCACTAAGACACAGGTGAGGACGGAGCTGAGGAAGATCAAGGCGAGGAAGGCCTCGGGACCGGACGGCATCAGCACAAAGCTCCTCAAGTCCTGTGCAGACCAGCTGTGTGGGATTGTGGAGCACATCGTCAACCTGAGCCTGAAGCTGGAGAAGGTACCACAGTTGTGGAAAACATCTTGTGTGGTACCTGTACCAAAGACTTCCCACCCCAAAGATCTGAACAGCTACAGACCAGTGGCCCTGACATCCCACATGATGAAGACCCTGGAGAGACTGCTCCTTGCTCACCTCCGCCCCCTGGTGGGACCAGCGATAGATCCACTCCAGTTCGCCTACCAGCATGGCATTGGGGTGGAGGATGCAGTGATCTTCCTCCTTCACCATTCTCTGTCCCAACTGGAGAAGCCCGGGAACGCGATGAGGATCATTTTCTTTGACTTCTCCAGTGCTTTCAACACCATCCAACCGATGATCCTGAAGAACAAGCTGCTGTGTGCAGGGGTGGACCAGCACCTGTCATCATGGATCCTGGACTACCTCACAAACCGGCCACAGTTTGTGAGAACCCGAGATTGTGTGTCCGACATGATCATCGGTAGCATGGGGGGGCCCCCAGGGAACGGTTTTGGCTCCCTTCCTGTTCACCCTTTATACTGCGGACTTCTCACACAACACAACACACTGCCATCTACAGAAGTTCTCTGACGACTCTGCGATCGTCGGCCTCATCTCCAACGGAGATGAAGCTGAGTACAGAGGACTTATCCAGGACTTCATGGACTGGTGCCATTGGAACTGTCTCCAGATCAACGTGAGGAAAACTAATGAGCTGGTGGTGGACTACCACAGGCAAGGACAACCCCCCACAGCACCAGTAAACATACAGGGAATGGACATTGAGATGGTGACATCCTACAAGTACCTTGGTGTTCATCTGAACAATAAACTAGACTGGTCATACAATACCAACACTCTCTACAAGAAGGGACAGCGCAGGCTGTTCCTACTGAGGAGACTCAGGTCTTTTGGTGTACAAGGGGTGCTGCTGAAGACATTCTACGACACGGTGGTGGCATCAGCCATCATTTTTGGAGTGGTCTGCTGGGGCAATGGCATAACAGCAGCCGATAGGAAGAGACTGAACAAACTGATCAAGAAAGCTAGATTTGTCCTGGGGCAACGCCTTGACCCAGTGGAGGAGATGGGAGAGAGAAGGACGGTGGCTAAACTGTTGACTCCAGCAGAGATGACAGTTTAGCCACCATCCTAAAGCAAAAAAACCATCCGAGCAGCAAAAAAACGTGACGACCTAATAGTATTGAATGCAAAGGACGCAACAGACTTACACAAATGGTCCCCTCCAGTATACAACTAGGACAATATCAGTCACTACTGAGGGTGACAATATGTATGGGTACATATTCATACTATGTAGGATAACTAAGTAGACGGTTATGCTGTTTATTCCATCTTGCTATAGTGATCAGCACCTTGTATATATATTTATATATTTATGTGTACGTATGTATATTCACTGCTCTTATTTTTATTTCTTGTATCTTCTTAATTATTGCTCTGAGTGTTGCTATCCCTGTGCTGTTGCAATCCTGGAATCAGAATCAGAATCAGAATCAGAATCAGATTTATTGCCATTGTTCATGTAGTACACAAACTAGGAATTTGTCTCGGTGCCATGCAGCAACATTAAAAACATGATGAGAAAAAGGGATAAACTAAAAAACTAAAGGACTAAAAATGTGCAATAAGTGTAGAAAAATAAGTAATAATAAGTAATAATAATAATAATAATAATACTAGTAATAATGAGTAGTACTAGTCAAGGCAGTTTTAAAAAATTAGCAAGTAGCAGATAATGTGAAGTACCACATAGTGCAGTCGATAATGCAACAGAAAAACAGTGATGAATGACATGAGTCTGGTTGAGCTGCTGTACATAGTGCACGAGAGTCAAAAAGTCACTTAATGTTCAGCAGTCTGATGGCAGAGGGGAAAAAGCTGTTCATGTGCCGGGAGGTTTTAGTCCGAATGGACCGAAGCCTTCTACCTGAGGGGAGGGGGGCAAACAGTACGTGACCAGGATGTGAAGGATCGGCTATGATCCGGCCAGCACGCCTCCGGGTCCTGGAGATGTACAGGTCCTGGAGAGATGGGAGCTCGCAGCCTATCACCTTCTCTGCAGTGCGCACGACGCGCTGCAGCCTTAGTCTGTCCCTGGCAGTGGCTCCTGCATACCACACAGTTATGGAGGAGGTGAGGATGGACTCGATGATGGCCGTGTAGAACTGCACTAACATCTTGGTGGGTAG
Organism: Pholidichthys leucotaenia; assembly: GCA_020510985.1. Taxonomy (NCBI): domain Eukaryota; kingdom Metazoa; phylum Chordata; class Actinopteri; order Cichliformes; family Pholidichthyidae; genus Pholidichthys; species Pholidichthys leucotaenia. The sequence goes on from CM035839.1 coordinate 252,862,533, forward strand.
CTTGAGCTTCCTCAGCTGCCGCAGAAAGAACATCCTCTGCTGGGCCTTTTTGATGAGGGAGCTGATGGTTGGCTCCCATTTGAGGTCTCGGGTGATGGTGGTGCCCAAGAAGCGGAAGGAATCTGCAATGGTGATGGGAGAGCCTGTGATGGTGAGGGGGGGCAGGGGGGTTGTGACTTTCCTGAAGTCCACAATCATCTCCGCTGTCTTCAGAGCATTCAGCTGCAGGTCGTTGTGGCTGCACCAGGACCCCAGCTGGGCCTGGGCGGACTCGTCGCCGTTGGAGATGAGCCCGATGAGGGTGGTGTCGTCCGCAAACTTAATCAGCTTAACAGACTGGTGGGAGGAGGTGCAGGAGTTGGTATAAAGGGAGAAGAGTAGGGGGGAAAGTACACAGCCCTGGGGTGATCCAATGCTGATGCTAACAGAGTCTGAGACAGACTTCCCCAGCCGCACATGCTGTCTCCGGTCCGTCAGGAAGTCGGTGATCCACCTGCAGAGGGAGTCAGGCACGTTGAGCAGGGACAGCTTGTCCTGGAGCAGATCGGGGCGGATGGTGTTGAATGCGGAGCTGAAGTCCACAAACAGAATCCTGGCGTAGGTTCCCGGGGAGTCCAGGTGCTGCAGGATGGAGTGGAGGGCCAGGTTGACTGCGTCGTCCACAGACCACAATGGAATTTCCCCATTGTGGGATTAATAAAGGCTTATCTTATCTTATCTTTTCTTATCTTATCTTATCTTATCATTGCAGGTCGACAATTGTGGACACTGCCGCATCCAGTGTCCATCTTGGCCACAGTTACAGCATTGGTTGGGGCTAACGGTAGAGGCAGTGGGTTGATGCGATGGAATAGGGACCCATTGGGCCATTGTGAGCAGGGCCGTTTCCAAGTTATTCTCCTTAGCTTTGGCCTTTTTCTTGGTGATGGACTCATGTTTGCGGTGGTGGTGGTCAGCATGACGTAGCACTTCCTCACAGCTCTGTTGTTCCCAACCAATGCAGGTTTGCTTCACATCTGCTGCTAGGCTGGGCAACAATCCTGCCATGAACCACATATTAAGGTGTGTGCCATACGTCCCTTTGTCCTCCATGTACAGTGGAGCAAAAAAGTATTTAGTCAGTCACCAATTGTGCAAGTTCTCCCACTTAAAAGATGAGAGAGGTCTCCAATTTTCATCATAGGTATAACTCAACTATGAGAGACAAAATGAGAAGAAACCCCCCCCCCCCCCAGAAAATCACATTGTCTGATGTTTAAAGAATTTATTTGCAAATTATGGTGGAAAATAAGTATTTGGTCAATAAAAAAAGTTCATCTCAATACTTTGTTATATACCCTTTGTTGGCAATGACAGAGGTCAAACGTTTTCTGTAAGTCTTCACAAGGTTTTCACACACTGTTGCTGGTATTTTGGCCCATTCCTCCATGCAGATCTCCTCTAGAGCAATGATGTTTTGGGGCTGTCGCTGGGCAACACAGACTTTCAACTCCCTCCAAAGATTTTCTATGGGGTTGAGATCTGGAGACTGGCTAGGCCACTCCAGGACCTTGAAATGCTTCTTACGAAGCCACTCCTTCGTTGCCCGGGCGGTGTGTTTGGGATCATTGTCATGCTGAAAGACCCAGCCACGTTTCATCTTCAATGACCTTGCTGATAGAAGGAGGTTTTCACTCAAAATCTCATGATACATGGCCCCATTCATTCTTTCCTTTACACGGATCAGTCGTCCTGGTCCCTCTGCAGAAAAACAGCCCCAAAGCATGATGTTTCCACCCCCATGCTTCACAGTAGGTATGGTGTTCTTTGGATGCAACTCAGCATTCTTTCTACTCCAAACACGACAAGTTGAGTTTTTACCAAAAAGTTCTATTTTGGTTTCATCTGACCATATGACATTCTCCCAGTCCTCTTCTGGATCATCCAAATGCCCTCTAGCAAACTTCAGACAGGCCTGGACATGTACTGGCTTAAGCAGGGGGACACGTCTGGCACTGCAGGATTTGAGTCCCTGGTGGCGTAGTGTGTTACTGATGGTAGCCTTTGTTACTTTGGTCCCAGCTCTCTGCAGGTCATTCACTAGGTCCCCCAATGTGGTTCTGGGATTTTTGCTCACCGTTCTTGTGATCATTTTGACCTCACGGGGTGAGATCTTGCATGGAGCCTCAGACTGAGGGAGATTATCAGTGGTCTTGTATGTCTTCCATTTTCTAATAATTGCTCCCACAGTTGATTTCTTCACACCAAGCTGCTTACCTATTGCAGATTCAGTCTTCCCAGCCTGGTGCAGGTCTACAATTTTGTTTCTGGTGTCCTTTGACAGCTCTTTGGTCTTGGCCATAGTGGAGTTTGGAGTCTGACTGTTTGAGGTTGTGGACAGGTGTCTTTTATACTGATAACGAGTTCAAACAGGTGCCATTAATACAGGTAACGAGTGGAGGACAGAGGAGCCTCTTAAAGAAGAAGTTACAGGTCTGTGAGAGCCAGAAATCTTGCTTGTTTGTAGGTGACCAAATACTTATTTTCCACCATAATTTGCAAATAAATTCTTTAAACATCAGACAATGTGATTTTCTGGATTTTTTTTTCTCACTTTGTCTCTCATAGTTGAGGTATACCTATGATGAAAATTGGAGACCTCTCTCATCTTTTAAGTGGGAGAACTTGCACAATTGGTGGCTGACTAAATACTTTTTTGTCCCATGGCAGGGAATTCCTGCAGCACCGTTGAACGCCCTGCGCAGCCAATGGAAATAATCCCCGGGTGTTTCATCATCTTTTTGCTTGCATTGGGCCACCTTGGCCAAGTCAGAAGTTTTGCGGCACTGATCATGTATCATCTGCACGAGGTGGCGGATGGCATCTTTGTAGTCTTTGTTAACACGAGGGTGGTCATCTGTTCCCCAGTCTGTATGGGTGGAGCAAATGTCATCGGTGAGAACCAGCATTAATTTAGCCTTGTTGGTGGATGTGCATTTCTGAGCCACTATTCTCCGCAGCTCGATGAAGGTGGGGCGGTAGGTCTCACAAAATGCCTTCATCTGCTCACAAAAGTGCATAGGGTTGTTTTCCAATTGTGGCAGAGTAGCAGCGAATTTGGGAATATCTTCCGGAGCCCATGGTCTGAAAACCAGGTAGGAGCCCCCCTCTCCAGGTACCTCCATCATTGACATGTGTGTACTTGCCCTGACTTTTTGTTCTTGCTTAATCTTAACTTTCACAGGGGTCTGAGGTGCCGGGAGACTGAGGGACACTGCAATCTTCAGCAGGGGTTCTAGAGGGAAGGGGGATTCCTCATCCTCTGTGTCTCCCCCTTCCTCCATCTCCTCTTTTAGGACCTGTGTGGTCTTCTGGGTTATTGCAGAAATCTCACCCTCCTGTGATGGTTTGGCAAGCATAAAAGAGTCATCTTCCAGTGTCAAAGCAAATGGGTCAGACAGCGCTGGGTATAGCGCAACAATAAAAGAGTTAGTAGGGTGGGGTTGGGATGGAATGGCCCCATTGCTCTCATATGGCGGTGGAATGGATTCCCAGCAGAATGAAAAAATTGCTTTTGTGTGGCATGTGTGCTTTATATTGTCTGTCTTTCTTTGCCTGTTCATTCCTTTTTCCCCTCTTTTCCCCCTTCTCTTTTCTCCACCCATTTCCTGCTTATCTCTCCGTGTCTTTGCTTCAGTTAATCACATTTCCACAGTAGTTTTCTAACTGCAACTGCATCAACATTGGCTGCACGGTGGCGCAGTGGTTTAGCACTGTGGCAGCACAGTTTTACCCTCAGCCGGGGGACCGCGGGGATCATGAGATCGTGGGTTCGATCCCAGCCCCCGACCAACAGTGAACTGTGTGGAGTTTGCATGTTCTCCCCGTGTTGCGCGGGTTTACTCCGGGATTTCTCCGGTTTCCTCCCACACACCAAAAACATGTAGGTTTAGGGCGCTCGCGCACGCAGCGACCAGCAGCCGGTGGCTTGTCACCAGACTGCAAACCAAGTCTACCTACGGGTACAAATAAGTAACAAAAAAAACCACATTGTTTTTTGATAAATATTCAGTGAATCACTAAATCTATTTGTTAAAAAATGCACAGGTTTGATCCCACTTTAAGATCACTTTTGAATAAACATCAGCATTTGATAGACTCCTGAACTGAAATGGGTATTCTGTAATCACACCATGTAACATTAAAAAACGGCAAAATAAACACACATATAGCTTCAAAGTTTGCAATTTTTGCTTAAAAATGTGTAAATATATTTGCTTTTAACTTAAAAGATTACAATATGTGGTTACATACAGTAAGTGTTAAATACAATGTGGATGCTTTTACATGTTCCTACTGTATGTATATCTATGCAGTGAATAAAGTTCCAAAACTGGGAAAATTTTCAGCAGCCAACAAGTTTCTTTTTTGCTTCTTTTTGTATAGAAACTTTAAATTGGTGTTAAATTTGGGTTTTTCCGAATAATATGGATTGTTTTGAAGTTACTTTGAAGACTCAATTTGGTTATAAATCGGCTTTAAAGATTAAAAGTTTAAATAAAAGATGCAGTCCCTATGTTTGACCATAAGATGGAGGCAGTTTTCGTCTGCACTCCCAGAAGAGGAAACCCAGTGATGTCACTAATGTCCAGAGTCTCAACTCTAAGATGGCGGCTAAAGATGGCGGCACTTGCTTTAAGTGGACATAAGATGGCGTCGCTCGGCTGATCCTACACATGTGGATCAGCCACACATAAACATCAAGGTTGCCTTCATATCTTTTTGATGTCTTATACAGTGAGTCAATGCCGGAAAGCATCTTTTTGCTCAGATCTATTTTCGTGATCCTGTCCACGAACTGGAATTACGATGCACCTATTCCTTAACCAGTGGTCTCAACGAAGAAGAAGAAGAAGAAGACCCACCAGATGGAGAGCAATAGAATGATGGCAACTGCTGCACGTCAGAAAAGATGCCATGAAGATGAAACACCTGAGGTTCCAGCAGTACATCGCACCCGTCTGAGACAGGAGGACACCCTTCACCAGCATAGGGTACGACAGACTTTAATGCACGTTTCTAGGACATCATAGTATGACCTATGATCTCTGCCTCATCATCATAGCGCGTCCTGTGACGGCAGATGTGTAACCTTGACGAATGCCAGTCTACACTACAAATGTGTAAAATGCCAAGCAAAGCGTTGATTTTCTCCGGGTGCTTCTGTTTCTTGGTTTCTACGGGCATGCACAGGCCTTACTGAACAGGGTCAAAAGCCACTTTTTCAGGATCGTGCCCATGAACTGGAATTACGATGCACCTATCCCTCAACCAGTGGTCTGAACGAAGGAGAAGACCCACCAGATGGACAGCAATAGAATGAGGAGAACTGCTGCACGTCAGAAAGGATGTCGTGAACATGAAACACCTCAGGTTCCAGCAGTACACCGCAGGCATGACTGTGAACAACACAGCCGTTTGAGACAGGAGGAGACCGTTCAGTGGTCTGAACGAAGAAGAAGACCCACCAGATGATGTCTGTATGACGGCACATAGACAGAGCACATGACTCCCTACAAGACATATATATATAGACACAGGTAAGCAACATAGCACAGAACAGTGACAGGCAGGAGAAGAAGTAACAAGCCGGGGCAAACAGCCCCAGTGGCAGGGCATATTTTGTGTGATTTTTTTATGTTTTGCTGCATACAAAAGCCATCCTCATCCTGTCTTTGCACCTCCATTCCTATTAGTTGAATACATGTCCTGGTCAAATCACCTTCTTCTTCTTCAGCAGAGAGTTGCTGCCTCTTCATGCCGTGGCAACTCCAGCGTTTGAGGAAAACGTCACACAGCTACTCCTTCTTGGCTGTCCAAGTGCTGTGTCCTATTCTTTATCGGGTGATGAGTCCTCCTTCTTCTTCTCTCGGTTACTGGCGGATAGCAAACAACTGAAAGGTGCATACAGCCACCTACTGTACAAGAGTGTGTAACATTATGTCATCTGAGCCCGACCCCTAAAATCTATGATTTAATCCTATGTTATTTAAAAAAGAGAAAAAAGCCTTTCTCATGATTCTTATTGCTTCTCCATCTCCATCTGTTCCCAGAATCCCATTTAAATCTCATTCCCTACCAGCCTCTCGAACGTCATTTTCCATTATCTGTCTTTTATTTCCATATTTGTGACATTGCAATAAGATGTGCTCAAAAATTTCTTTTACTCCACACTTGCTACATTTGTCACTTTCACTTTTCCCCATGGTGAATAAAGTGCCATTTAAACCTGTGTGATCCAGTCTGAGTCTTACCTTAATGATGTCTTCCCTCCTTTTGGTTGTTATGAAATTCTTTATTGCAATAGATTTTTGTATTTTGTAATACGATCTACTTTTATGATCTTCATCCCATCTTTTTTTGCCATAGCTCAGTTCCTTTTTTCTTGATTACTGCTTTCTCTTCACCTTTTCCAAGAGACAATGGTATAGTTATCTCTTTTCCAAAAGCACTTTTTGCTAATTTGTCTGCACAGTCATTCCCTTTCAACCCTTCATGTGCAGGAACCCAACAAAACTGAACTTCTCCACCACCCCTGTGTACCCTAAATAAACTGTGATTTAGCTCAATCACCAAGTCTTCCCTTGTAGATTTTAGTGTATGGATGGTTTTTAGCGCTGCAAGTGAGTCCATGCACACCACCACCCAGTATTGCCTTTTTAACATCCTGCACCTCAGTATTAAAGTGCTGATTGTCTTTGAGTTTCTGTTTCAAATCTTGGGTTTCTATGCTAAAATCAAATGAATCAAAATGACCATAAACACAATTAAGGCATTAGCCAGCTCTGTGTCTGAATTAAAACCACCTAAAAACACATGATTACTGTGCTCTGTGCTCTGAAGGCCTGCGATAGTTTTCATACTGGCCCAGGCTGAACCAAGCTTCTTTGTTGCCATCTTGCTTTCCAACTCTGATTTATAATTCTGTTTTGCTCTTAAAGTTTTGGCTTTCAGCTCTTTTGTGGCAACCTGCAGCTCAGAAACAACCCCCTGTTTAAAGGCAAGTGCTTTCCTCTGTAAGCAGGATTTAACTGATTTTGTAACCCATGGCTTGTCGTTGAGATATATTTTGACACGTTTACGTGGAACGATCATGTCTCTGCAGAAAGCCATGTATGAGCATGTCACGTCCACTAAAGAGTCCAAATCTTCTCCACAGGTGAGTGTGAACACCTCCCAGTCCGTACAGTTAAAGCATTCCTGGAGGCAGTGCACTGAATCCTGTGTCCACACGTCTGTGTCTCTGGTCTTCGTCTTGCCTCTTCTGAGAGCAGTTTTATATGTGGGCAGCAAATCAGCTCACTCATCAAAAAAGCCCAGCAGAGGATGTTCTTCCTGCGGCAGCTGAGGAAGCTCAAGCTACCCACCAAGATGTTAGTGCAGTTCTACACAGCCATCATCGAGTCCATCCTCACCACCTCCATAACCGTGTGGTACGCAGGAGCCACTGCCAGGGACAGACTAAGGCTGCAGCGCATCGTGCGCACTGCTGAGAAGGTGATCGGCTGCAAGCTCCCATCTCTCCAGGATCTGTACATCTCCAGGACCCGGAGGCGTGCTGGCCGGATCATAGCCGATCCCTCACACCCTGGTCACATACTGTTTGCCCCCCTCCCCTCTGGTAGAAGACTTCGGTCCATCCAGACTAAAACCTCCTGTCACATGAACAGCTTCTTCCCCTCCGCCATTAGACTGCTGAACACTAAGTGACTCTCGTGCACCATGTACAGCAGCTCAATCAGACTCATGTCAATCATCACTGTTTTCTTCCTGCATTACCAACTGCACTATATAGTTCTCCACAGTATCTGCTGCTGGCTAATATATATTTTAACTGTTGACCAGTATCACTTAATCTTATCCTACACTTTATTACATGTATAGTTTATTTCTCTTATCTTATCATGTTTAATGTTGCAGCATTGTACCGAGACAAATTCCTAGTTTGTGTACTACATGAACAATGGCAATAAACCTGATTCTGATTCTGATTCTGAAATGTACACAGTTGTGATCTGAAGATCCTAAAGGAGGAAGGGGAAGAGATTTAAAGGCCATCTCTCTGGATCCGTAGCACAGGTCCAATGTCTTTTTTCACCTGGTTGGGCAGGATACATACTGATAAAAGTTTTTAAGTGTCTACTTTAAAGAAACATGGTTAAAATCCCCAAAGATAAAATTTGGAGCCTCTGGGGAAAACGACTGCAACAGCTGTACCACATCAAAGATGGTGCTGGAGGTGGAGGCAGCATCTGCCCTCGGGTGAATGTACACAGTCGTTATAAAAAGTTGAGGGAACTCGCGGGGCAGATAAAAGGGGTGTAGTGACATGGACAGAAGCTCCACATCTGGTGTACAGATGTGCTCTCTGACCGTGACAGATGTACAGTACTGTTTATTAATATACAAACATACACTGCCACCCTGACGTTTCCCCGTTACCTACACTACCGTTCAAAAGTTTGGGGTCACTTAGAAATTTCCTTATTTTTGAAAGAAAAGCACTTTTTTTCAATGAAGATAACTTTAAACTAATCAGAAATACACTCTATATATTGCTAATGTGGTAAATAACTATTATAGCTGCAAATGTCTGGTTTTTGGTGCAATATCTACATAGGTGCATACAGGCCCATTTCCAGCAACTATCACTCCGGTGTTCTAATGGTACAATGTATTTGCTCATTGCGTCAGAAGGCTAATGGATGATTAGAAAACCCTTGTGCAATCAAGTTAGGTCTGCAATGCTGTAATTGCTGCAAATGGAGGATTCTTTGATGAAAGCAAAGTTTGAAGGAAAAAATTATTATTTCAAATACAAATCATTATTTCTAACCTTGTCAATGTCTTGACTATATTTTCTATTCATTTTACAACTCATGGTGGTAAATAAGTGTGACTTTTCATGGAAAACGCAAAATAATTGTCTGGGTGACCCCAAACTTTTGAACGGTAGTGTATTCCTGCCAATCCGAGCGAAGTGGGGCTCCAAAGCCGTCAATCCACAGGTCCGCATCCCGGTCATGCACTGTAAGCCACATCTCCGTGTAAGCCATGACACAGCAGTTCTTGAAATCCTTCTGATATCATATATTTCCTTGAATTTCATCCACTGTATTTCTCAGGGATTGTACGTTCCCCCTAATAATGGAAGGAACAGGAGCATATTTTCTGAAGCATATTTTGTTGGACAATCTGTCAAGACTTCATGTCATCATTAAAAAGCCTAATTACGCAAGACCACATTATGACCCTAACCCTATATGAATAATAGATTAACATCACAATCTGTCAAAGACTTCTTGTCATCATTAAAAAAAACCTAATTACACATAAACCCATTATGACCCTAACCCTCTATGAACAATAGAGTTGTCAATTTCACTCAATTTGATGAGAAGTTCAAAGCATTTTAATTGGCAACCTCATTATGCAAGGTCACGGGGGGGCGAGGTCAGGGTCAGGTCAGGTCAAAGGGGGCGGGGTCAGGGTCAAAGCAGGCATTACACCTGTCAAAACTAATTAGTGGAGACAATAGGATGAATTAAAGGGGTGGCAGTGGCTCAGGAGGTAGAGCAGGTCATCTACTAACCCGATGGTTGGCGGTTCGAATCCCGCTCTCCCCAGATATCCTGCCGTTGTGTCCCTGGGCAAGACACTTCACCCGCATTGCCTCCAGTGCCCATAACACTGGGTATGAATGTGTATAAATGTATAAAATGTTCGGTGGTGGCCAGAAAGGCCGTTGGTGCAGATTGGCTGCCACGTTTTCGTCAGCCTGCCCCAGGGCAGCTGTGGCTGCAGAAGTAGCTTGCCACTACCATTGTCTGTCTGGAGTGAATGAATAATGTACCTATTTGTAAAGCGTCTTTGAGTATATATGATAAAGCGCTATATAAAACCGATGCATTATTAAAGTAAACTCCTTCTCTCTGTTGGGTTTAACCTAAAGTTGCTAACATGCCCAATACTGAGGACCAGGCCTTCAATGGTATTAAAACGTGTCTTTTGCTTTACATTAACTAGTAATTTGGAATGGTAAATTGTTGCTACTCCTCCTCCACGACCAGAACTTCTGGGATTTATGACAGTTTAAATAACCAGAGGGAGTTGATTCATTTAAACCAACATAATCCTCTTGCCCTAACCAAGTCTCTGTAAGGGATATTAAATCAATTGATGATCAATTAACAGATCATGGACTAGTAGAGACTTGGGAGCTAGAGACCTAATATTTAACAAACCGCATTTAATTTTTAAATTATGAGGAGTAAGAGAGGCCAACTCATTAAATTTAGAGACTTCATGTTTAATTTGAGTTTTACTGACTTTTTGTTTAATCACTTTGGGATGCTTATACATAATACTTTTATTTACTTTGGAGGGAGCAGACAATGATTCTCTGATGGCGAAGACAGGGGCTAAGTTGAGGGGTGGTGGATAAAGAGGAGCTGCAGAGAGGCGTGTAAGACTGCGACTCTGCTTCCTTGTCCCAACTCTGAGTTGTCAAGGTTTTGGAAATTTGGATAAAATCATGCCAGATAAAAAAAAAACATACCATCCAAAGTGGGATGGACACTGTCTCGTCTAATAAGACCAGGCTTTCCCCAAAATGAGCTCCAATTGTCTATGTAGCCCACATTGTTTGCAGGACACCACACAGACAGCCAGCGGTTGAAGGATGACAAGCTGCTAAACATGTCATCACTGGCCAGATTGGGGAGGGGCCCAGAGAATACTATAGAGGCTGACATCGTTTTGGCAAAGTCACACACCAATTCCGCATTAAGTTTTGTGACTTCCAACTGCTGGAGTTGGATGTCGTTAATGCCGGCGTGGATAACAATTGTGGAGTATTTACAATTACTTTTAGCCAGCATTTTCAAATTTGACTCGATGTCGCCTGCTGTGGCCCCAGGAATGCATTTGACTATGGCCGCTGGAGTCTCTAGGTTCATGTTTCTGACTACAGAGTCACCAATGATCAGAGTTTTTTTCCTCAGCAGGTGTGTCACTGAGCAGGGAAAAGCAATTAGAAACATGAACAGGTTGGTGGTGAACCGGGGCCTTGTGGCTATGCTTCCTTCTCACCATCACTCACCCATTCTCCTCGCTGCTAAGGAGGACCGGAGGACCGCTAGCAGGTCGCCCTATGCTAGGGAGCTCTGCTGCAGCTAAGGGGCGTCTGTCATTATTAACCCCTTGAACTCTGTGAATTCCGTGGGCGGTCACGTCTCTGCATCTTAATGCGTCTCAGTGCGCACTGAAAAAAAAGCTGTATTTCCGGTCTTCCAGTACAGACACAGCCTTGTTACAATCTGAGAAAAAAGCTGTGTAATATATTCATTTTTTTGTGGTATTTTTACAAAATTTTGACCTGAGCTTGAAAACACTTGGTTCTACATTTCTGTTGTGTTTTCCAGCCAGTATCTGACAGCTGTATGTTATTTGCAAGCCATTGTATCTAAAAAAACACCCAGTCGAACTTTCTTGTTACTCTGTGGCAGGAGCACTTAGAGAGATTATGACTGTTTTGCCAAAAAATTCAGAGTGCTTTCTTTTAAATGAGACTAACCCCATGAAGATGCTGCAAAGGGTTGAAGAACAGCTTTTGATTTACTTTGGGCACGTTATTTTTAGGCGTTTTTAGGGAAGTTGAACAGAGTTCAACAGGTTAACTGGCGCAGGCTGTGTTTCGATGCAGCGGAGCTGGGATTGCAAATAAGACAACCTCGCCTCGAGCGCCTCAAAAAGACAACATTTATTACATTTACCGTTATCACTAAAAGAGGCAGAGGTGTAGCTAAACATCTGACAGAGAGAGCACACCAGAAGGGGAAGGAGAGCTAGTAGCCATAGCTAGTGGCTAACCCGAAGCTAACACAAACACCGATGAAAGGTGAACAGAAGGCTAAAGAGGGTGATTAGATGACACTGTGTGTGCACACAGGTGCAAGAGGCTTGTTAAACAGAAGTGAGAGCTGACGGTAGATTGAAAAAAGTGATTAAAATATAATTAAAGGCAAAAATCCTCAGGAGATTGAGGAGAGCTAATCACAGAGCAAACCACACAGACACGTTACCACAGCAGGAACATCCCATATTTCTGTGTCATCATGCTCAACGCATCCCAGATCCATTGTGTCACTGATGTATGTCTGCATGTATGTGGATGAAAATTGCTTGCTATTGCTATTGTAGTCCCACCACCCTTAAACACTGCATGCCATATTCAATGAGCATCAATCCTAGTCTATATGTATGAAAGGGATTCTGCAGTTTGGGTATGTCTGTGGCAGAAATTTTTGCAGAAACAGAAGCCACTTGACTGCGGGCTCTCACCTCTTGCATGGCGATGCTACGATAGCTGAAAAGTGCATCTGACAAGTTTCACTGACTGCTTCACCGAAAATCGATAATTTTCCACTCAAAAACTCAATAATCGGGAAATTTTTGCCATCAGTGTCCACTGTACCATGTCTTCCCCTGAGGTTATTCTCTGCAACTGCACATAAAGACTTCAAATTCCCCAAACTGCAAGATAGACTCATATTAATCTTTTGCATGGTGATGCCACAGCACCTGACATGGTTTCATTGATGGCTTGACCATAAAAGTGTCATGAACCGAGTCGGTTTGTCCATCGGGCTCGGGTCTGACCTTTCTCTGTGTGTCAGGTTCATCTGTGTATTTTGTGTATTGTGTTATCTTTTGAGTGTTCTTGTAGTTTCTATGTTTCCTAGTTTAATTCCGGTACCTGTAGCCACTGTTTTCTGGCCGGCAGCTGTAAGGCAGCCTTCTTTGGCCTACACTTGTGTGGGCACTGTCTGACAGCTTGCCGGTCCGACCACGCCCCCTCTCACTTGACAGTCAGCTGGTTCCACTCCCGGTAATTACTTTTCCCGGTCCTCGCCCAGGTGCACCCAATCTCTGCCATCAGCATCTGTATTTAAGTTATTCATCTGCTGTCTTGTGTTGCTGGATTATTGTATCTGTCTCGGCCGCGTTCTTCCGTGGTCTGCCCTCGCCACTTTACTCTGTGGTCTGCCTGTTACACGTTCCGTCGTGTTACCTGTAAGTGTATCCTGATTGCCATTTTTGTATGTCTGCACTTTTGGGAGCTGTGAATCTTTACTTTATTAAATGTATCTGTTGTGTAACCTGCACGTAAATCCTTCTCTCTTCTTCTCCGTGCACTGCGTAAAAGCGTACGGGAAATTTACGACAAAAAGAGGTCAAAGGTGACCTTTTTTTTTAACCAACCTTTAAGCGCACTTAGGTATAGGTCCTGCAGGTCTCTCTCTACAATACAGGCACTGTGGACTGACGTGGAGATGGAAGTACTGGATAAGGCTGGTGCTGCCACACCAAAAATATATTTATAATATATTTAACTATATTCACATTTCTTTAATCTGCTCAAATAACCCATATTGAGGTGTACACTGGTGATCGAGTGCACCCTGGCTATTCGTGTCCACTCTGACTGGAAAATGGATGTGTGCAAGCGTTACCAAAACAACTTTCTGCAGTGTCCAGTAACTTCTGTTCAAATCATGTCAAGAGTGGAGAACAACTTCTTATGCAGTTAGTATGTACACCTGCTTACTGTCATGTAATTTTACAGTGTATATATGTTATGTCGGTACTTGAAGACAAGGATTACACCAGGTGTGGCGCTGAACACTTGTTTATTAATGAGCTGGACTCTGTACACCCAACTGTGCATGCAGCTGCTGGCAGAGGTAAGGCAGAAGACAGCGTCCCTCTACCAGCAGCCCCTTATATGCCCACGGGGTTGGAGGAACCGGAAGGCAGAGCCACCACCCCGTGCCACACAAATAAGAGCTCCAACAGAATAACAATATATATGAACAATAATTACATAGTACCCCCCCCGTAGAAAAATCCAAAACACACACAAAATCAGCCCACCCCAATTTCGAACCTGAATCATCCGCTAAACATAATTAATCCAAAATCATCAAAAGGGGCCTATGACATTCATACCAAAAGAACTAAAATTAGGGGGACGGGTAGAATGCTGCCCTACCTCCCACACGGCAAGGCGGGTTATTCTGCCGCCTATGCTAACAGTCCAGTAAAAAAAAAAAAAAAAAAAAAAAAAAAACTACTGCCATGTCTCCTATATAAAATACAATACTAAAATAATCCCCAAAACTATAACACAGAACAAGATTAAACAATCAGAACACATCCATGACTCAGTGAGGATGACCCATGCCCCCTGCCCCCAGACCCATCACCATCAGTCCACCCCTGGAGGCAGTCCACTTCCCAGACCACAGCTAGTCACCTCAATCCCAAAGTGTCTTCTCCTCCACACCTCCGAGCTCTCCATTCCTCTGGAGCCGTGCCTTTCTGCCTTCCTCAGGGCACACCATAGCTCATTAGGGTGGCACCATGAGCCATCCAACAGCAGAAGATAACCATCGTGCCGCACATCCGTTGCCTACAGCCAACCCTGGTACCGCTCCATCTTCTGCTTTTCCCTCACCCACCTGGACCTTGCCTCTGCCTTAGCCCAAACCCAGTCCGTGACTCCAAGCGGGGCCTTGCACAGCCTGCGGTGTTTCCACCTGGCACTCGCTACTCCAGTGCTACTTGGTCCTGCCCCGACTGCTTGTAAATCTGCTGTTGACCCCACCCCTGTGGTCCAGTGTTCACCAGTCCTCCACGGCCATGCTCCGGGGATGCCTGAGACCATCGTTTGGGCATCGCTCACCACCGCAGATCCTCCCCCGTGCCGCCCAGAGCCCACATCAAGGGCAGCTCGGACACTGGCACCGGGGCCCTTCCGTGGTGACCCTGGGCATGACACGGTCTGTCCACTTTCCGGAGTGCCCAGCAACTGTTAATCCCACACAGCATTGTCCCTAACTCTCGGAACTGGCCAGTCCCACAGTTCACAGCCGACCACTCTTCCCCAGAGAAACTCTTGATGAGAAATCCAAGGCCAGAAAACAGGCTGCAGCCCATGATGTGTGAAGACCATAGGCCGTCACGACAAACTCCACATTGGCCATCTCCGCTGATTTGTACTGAGCCATCAGTGTGATGGTACCCACCGTGACCAAACGTCCCCCTCCATAGCCGCAAAGTGGCACTGAGACACATCCAATCCTTTAGTGGGGAAAACATTCTATAACCGTAGCATAATTCAGCACTGAACTCGCCGCTCCCATGTTGACCAGCATCGGTACCGGAGCTCCATCCAGAACCACCGTGCAGCGTGTGTGCCCACAGGTACTCGGGGACACCGTGTGTATCACAGTCAGGGCAGGGGGAGTTGAATTCCTGAGCGGGCTCTCTTGCTCTGCTGACTGGCATACTCTCACGAAGTGGTGTAGAAAGGCTACATTTTCTGCAGCACTTCCGTCTTGCTGCACACTCTCTAGCCTTATAGCGGTGCTTCATGGACCCACAACCTATGCACCTGGGCTTCCCTGAGGCAGACCTCATCCATGCAGTGTTGGCCTCCTCGACGTCGTCCTCGACACTTCCATCGCTGTCTGGGTCCACTTCCTGCCCAGCCATGGGGGATCTTGAATTTTGTGGTGAAAGGCGCTTGCTTAGCTCCCGAGTTAGCTTGTCCACTGTTTCCAGCTGTAGCATCAACTTGACAACAGGGTACACGCCACTACAGGTGGCAGTTAATCGACCAAGAACCATTCTATTTTATGTCATAAATTTTACAAATAATTGTAGCCTATACAGGGAGTTTTGGTCCAGCTTTCTTTGATGACCAGATCCCCTGGTTCGGCCAAAAGATGGGTGCACCTCCCACGGTTCCTTCGTCACATGGCCTCTCCTGGGAAGGGCAGTATGGATAACATCTCTGTCAGTTGTCTTTCTCTGCATGTAATCAACCAGAAACCCGGTGGCTACCTACTCCAGTGGATACCGGAGTGGTGGCTCAGTTGGTAGAGCATCCGCCCCACACCCGGGAGGCAGGGGTTCAAATCCCGGCCGGGTCATGCCGAAGACCATATAAAAGTGGAACTTCCTGCCATCCAGCTTGGTGCTCAGCGATAAATGGAATGGAGGAGGGAACTCTGTGGCGGCGCCTTGCATGGCAGCGGCCCTCTGATTCTGCACTTGGGGTGTGTGTGATTTACACTGTAGATAGGTAAAGCACAATTTCGTTCTGCTGTACATGACTGGTTGTACGGTTGAATGACAAGAAGGGTGATTTAATTTAAAACCCTTCCTCATCACCCAAGTTAAATGGCTTCAATAGTAGGGTTTTTCATTCACAATTTTCCTATTTTCCTTTGTCACTATTTCCCTAATCCATCTTTCATAATTCTATTTATGCATTATGCTAATCCTGTAGATTGTTGATGGTAAGCTAAATGGTTTCCTAGGTAAATATTGGGTACCAGTGATATGATTTGATTTAGAAAGTGTATCCCGTTAAATGTGTTCCATTATCTAAGAGAATCATTTCAGCTATTTTAAATCTTGATATTGTTTCAGTTAAGGGTTCCAGTGTTACCATAGCAGTATTTAGATTATTGCAAGGGAAAGCCTTTGTTTGTTTAGTAAGTATGTTATTTTCTAAATAACATTTTTGCCTTCACACTTATTTAGCTCAATGAGATCCATGCAAAGGGTTTGAAAGGAATAAGTTTATACAGGGAAGGCCAAATTATTTTGCTTTGAGCTCTCTAAAGCATTGTTCTCTTCTTACATAATTGAGTAAGAATCTGTTCTGTTGTTTGTGGTAGATTCTAAACTGAGTCCCACAGTAAGCTCCATCAGCATAAATTGGACTTTCCTTAGACATTTGGAACTTTTCTCATAAATTTGCATGGTTCTCTGTTTCCTCATTAGTGTATTTCTTACAAACATGATATTTTTTCTTTACAATAATCTGCAAATATTTTTCAGCACATAATTTTCTTAAATACCTGCAAATCTATTGATGTAAATTTAACTTCTCCTATTGAATGTTGTGATTCCATTAGCAAGCAGTTTCACCTATATTTTTTATATTTCCTACATTTTTATATTTCCTATATTTCCTAATTATTGATCATTTATTGACCATTTTATCTACTATCTATTTTTCCTGAGGATTTTTTGCTAATTATTGTTGTAGTACCCCCCACCCCCGATGCATGGAGACACTCATGCATCAAAGTTATGGCATACTTGAACAGTGTGATAGGTTGTCCCCTTTTTACTTACTGGAAGAAGGAAATGTTTTCCTTAAAGATACAGTATGTGCCACTAGTATGTGTGACACATGGTTAATTTAGATGAAACTTTGTGAGTAATATAATACCCCCAAAATGAGGTTTCTGTAATCATGCCTCTTTTTATGTATCCTCCCTTGACCTAGTTTACAAATATCAGGACAATTAATCCAGCTGTCTGTGCAGATTTAATGTGATTTAGCATGTATTGTAACCAATTCTGAATTAGTCATTAAGGTCACGTCTGTCTGTTCTGTTGAACACAGACAGTTTGAATTTGTGTTAGTGCATCTTTGTGAATGGTTATGTCCCACTCCTTCTGTTAATGGAAAGATGGACATGTTGCTTAATTAGAATCTGGCTTCATTCTCAAAATCAAATCAAATCAAATCAAATCAAATCAACCTTTATTGTCATGTTGCTGTACATACAACTGTAGTGCAGGCAAGATGAAATTACGTTTCTCTAGGCATCCATATAAGTAAAAAGAACATAATTTAAGACACACTCACACATACCCTCACCCCCCACCCCAACACAGCCATTCACACATCCCTGAGACATACTTGAAACTAACTAGAACTATAATATACAAATAATATGCACATATTCTGCACAAGAAATGCTTTATTTCCCATGTTTTTTCCTAAATTTTGGTGTGGTCTGTAGTCCCGAGGCCCGGTTCGGCCAAGACCAAGCACTGGGAGCACAGCCAAGCTCTTTAGCACATCAAAATCATACAACACAATTTTTCCTTATTCCTGTCACATTTCTGAAATGTGATATTGTCATACCATTATCTGGTGAGAGGCATCATTGCAATGTGTCAGACCTGCAATGTCATTTCATGTAAACACTGCATTTTCAACGTCCAAGTCAGTTAAATTGATATGCGTTACGTCATTGTCAATGTCATTTGTTTCACTTAGCTTCAGGTATGCTTGTCACGTGCCATTGTTATTGTCCTCTGTGAGGTCCTCCTCCCCTCACGCTCCCACTGCCCCCAGCCAATGAGCCTGATGTCCAGGTTGATGACAAACATGGTGTTCCCCTTGCCACAGCCAGCCCCACACCGCTTTCCGTCCTCCCATCCACCACAAACGTCCAATGCCAGGTTAACCTGAAAAAAAATTGGGGGAAACCGTAGCCCCCCCCCCCCCGGGTCAAAAATTACATAAACAGGAGTGCAAATTTTGTCTTCTCATAAATTGTTTTTGTAAGTATTACTGTTATAGTAATTCAACATTTGTCCTTTTAAGTTCTTACAGTGCTTATTCCACTGTTGATTATGATTTTTAATGTTAAGAAACACAAGTGAATTGTTTTTGTGTATTTTGGTCACCAAGGATTTTTTTTTTTAGAATTAAAGCTAACGGTGATCGTTCAGTTGTTAGTTTTCTCCTTTTGACTTTTCAATTTTAAATCCTGGTGATAGATAAATAGCTGGTTAATGCTTTCCTTTTTCTGTGGAAAAAACATGAACATGAACCCAGAATAACACAATGAGTTTAAATAACGACCAAAGCTTCTATTAATTGAATAATGTGATTTCCTAATTACAAAAACAACTTTTTGCTAAATATTCAGTGAACCACTAAATCTTCTACCAATATGCACAGGTTAGTATTACTTTAAGATCACTCTTGAATAAAACATCACCATCTCCAGCAAGTTGAATTAACAAAAGAGGGATCTGATTTTGTGATCCATCTTTTAAGGCCTATTTTAATTAAATCAGCACATTAAAATGCTTTACTGAAGTTATAGCATGCTTTAAAAAAAAAAACCAAAACAGTCTGGTCAGTGGAGCAGGAAGTGGAGGGTCTACGACCCCTCCTCCTTGCAGATTCTACACATACACAGACACTAAGTGGGGCAGATCAGTCAGGGGCAGATCAGTCAGTTGGGCAGCAGTCCGTCTTCTCTGCTTAGACTGCTGTCCATGTAACTGGATAAGTATTAAAGGATTGATTGATGAAATTTGCAGGCTTAAATTCCATAAGGTACTTCTCACATTGTACCGAGCCCTTAAGCGTATTTCATTTCATTAAAGGAAAAATTCCACAGACTATATATTGTTTAAATGGGAAACTCAGACTGGAACCTTCAGAGTTCCTTCTCTAGATAAAATTTTAAGCAATATAGTACTCAAGGAGTAACATGAACTTGTTTTCTTTTCATTACTTGATCCAAAAACTCATTAAAAGTAACATCTTTGTGTTCTTTCATATTTTAATAATTTCCTCTACGTAAATACCATAAATTATAATTTAATTTTGGTAACTCATTTTCAAAAGGTTAAAGAAAAAATAAGATAGTTCCTTTTAGGGCAGAAAAAGTGATGATTTTATAGTATTGTAGAAGATGTGCTCGAATGATGAGGCTGAGTTTAGTTCTCAAGTCAGCTTTATTGACAGAACACATCGTCTAGCATTCTCAAAGCAGAAAAGAGAAAGAATCATATCTCATCACCCTTTTATATGTTTCCAGCATCAGAATTCAAGTCACATGGTGTTTTCAGTAAACATACAGTCACAAAGCATCCCTTTGAATCTTCACCATTGTCTCTCATTTCTTGATGAACCGGAAATCTCTCCGGGGACAAAAAGACAAATCTCACACCTCCTTGTTATCTCTTGCAGATTCGAGTCCTTTGTCCTTGCAGACGTGACACCCTCAATACACATGCAGTCATGTCTCTGTGGAAATGTGAGCCCACAATGTGTGTCGCCCACACTACCCCCCCCCCCCCCCAAACGTCTAGTAAGGGCAAAACCTGCATGGCATAAAAAAAAAGAAAAACACAAAACACTCCATATATCACTAATCAATCCACCAACTGCCTAGGTTTTAACTTTCTGCCGAATCTGCTGCAACCTGGCTTTGCTGCACCTGCAACATCTCTCTGCATCTGTGGATTAAAGCTGTTAGCACCTTTCTGTGAAGATTCTGGAGAATGTCCTCTCGGCGGCCTGCCACGGCGGGGGGGCCTCGCGAGCTGCACTTCCTCATCAGCCAAAACAAAAGCGGGTTTGAGCCTGTTTATGCAAATCAACTCCCTTCTGCCCCCTAAATCTAGCAGAAAATGCTTCTGCCCGGTCTCCAGCACTCTGAACAGTCCATCATAAAACGGCCGCAAACTTGGATGCTGAGCATCATGTTTAACAAAAACAAACTCTGCATTTTTTAAAGCCTTTGGCACAAAAACGTGTGGTAAACTGTGATGGACTGGGCCAGGGAGCGTGTTTGCTCCCGAGTCGCTCTGCCACGGCTGAGCAGGGGGGCCATTTGGTGCGGGATTATCGGGGAGAAATTCCCCCGGCAAACGGAGCGGTTGTGCAAAAACTAATTCAGCCGGGGAAGCATGTAAATCTTCCTTAGGTGCAGAACGCAACCCCAATAAAACCCATGGAAGTTTGTCCACCCAATTTGTATCCATCAGCGACGCTCTGAGGGCTGCTTTCAATGACTTGTGAAAGCGTTCGCATAAACCATTAGCCTGGGGGTTATACGCGGTAGTGCGATGAATCTTCACCCCCAAGCTGCGGGCCATCGATGACCATAGTTCGGAAATAAATCGGGGACCCCTGTCGGACGTTATGTCCGACGGTACACCGAAACGCGCAACCCACGCTGCTAAAAATGCTCGCGCAACTTCTTCCGCTGTGGTTGCTGTCAGAGGAATCGCCTCTGGCCAACGCGTGGTGCGATCCACCATCGTCAAAAGATGTGTGTGCCCGTGTGATAATGGGAGCGGGCCCACCAAGTCAACATGCACGTGATCAAAACGCTTAGCGGGGATGTGAAAAGGTTCCAACGGGGCCTTAGTGTGTCTGTGTATTTTGGCTCACTGACACGCTACGCAGGCTGCCGCCCATTCCTTGACCTGTTTGCGCAACCCGGGCCAAACAAATTTCTCCCCCACCAACTTAATCGATGCACGCACCCCCGGGTGCGCGAGAGAATGGACCGAGTCAAAAACGGGGCGACGCCACGCGGCTGGCACCACGGGGCGGGACCGTCTCGTGGAGACATCGCAGATTAGTGGGGGCATACCACTTTGTTGCTCCCTGTGCTCCAGCCTTAACCCTGTTGGTCCAGACTGGAGCGCACGCACGTCCGCGTCGTTAACCTGCTCTGCAGCCATGGCTGCATAATCTAACCCAACACAGACTGGGGCCGCGCGTGCTCCCGCGTCGCTGCCCGGGCCCGCGGCCACGGCTACAGAGTCTGCCCCTATGGGGCTTGGTGGTGCTACCGCGCGCGAGAGGCAGTCTGCCACAACATTGTGTTTACCCGCGACATGCTGAATATCAGTAGTGAACTCCGATATTGCGGCTAGTTGCCTTTGTTGTCGGCCTGACCAGGGTTCTGAAATTTTGGCCATCGCAAACGTTAGCAGTTTATGATCCACAAACGCGGTGAAACGTCGCCCCTCTAACCAGAACTGAAAATGACGGATGACCAAGTGTAGGGCCAAAAGCTCCCTGTCAAACGCACTGTATTTACCCTCACTATCGTGCAAAGTCCTGCTGAAAAACGCAAGGGGTCACCAGGTACCTGCCACAAACTGTTCAACTACCGCCCCCACCGCTAGCGTCAGTGGTGAGCGCCATGCGGGCCGTTGGAACTGGGTGGGCTAACAAAACTGCGTTTGCCAGGGCTGATTTGACCTGGGCAAAAGCGCGCTCCCGCTCCGGAGACAATTCAACTTTATTTGCGGGCTTTTGTTTTTTTTAACACGGTGTACAATGGCTGCATGAGCCGTGCTGCGCTTGGGAGGAACCGGTTATAAAAATTAACCATCCCTAGAAACTCCTGAAGCGCCTTGACCGTTTGAGGTTGCGGAAAATCCGTTATGGCACGCACTTTATTTGGAAGAGGAACCGCTCCTTCTGCCGAAACGCGATGTCCCAAAAAATCAATCTGCGCCACCCCAAACTGGCACTTCGCTGGGTTAACTATTAACCCGTGCTCTGCCAGCCTCCGAAAAACTGCTGTGAGGTGTTTTTCATGCTCGCCCTCGGACGCGCTGGCTACCAAAATATCGTCCAAATAAACGAACACGGAAGGGAGGTCGCGTAAAACTGCATCCATCATGCGTTGGAAAGTCTGCGCGGCCCCCTTGAGGCCAAAAGGCATGCGCAAAAACTCAAAAAGGCCAAAAGGAGTTATGACTGCTGTTTTGGGTACATCTTGCGCGTGCACTGGAACCTGGTGGTAACCGCGCACCAAGTCTATTTTAGAAAAAATGCGCGCCCCCACCAAATGAACAGAAAAATCCTGAATGTGCGGAATCGGGTAGCGGTCATGAGCTGAAACGTTGTTCAACCTGCGGAAATCGCCGCAAGGTCACCACGAGTCGTCAGCCTTTGGGACCATGTGTAACGGCGAAGCCCAAGAGCTCTTGGAGCGTCTAACAATGCCCAGTTTTTCCAGATTAGTGAACTCCTCGCGCACGATGGCCAGTTTAGCTGGGTCCAAGCGCCGAGCTTTTGCAAAAACGGGAGGGCCGGTGGTGGTTATGAAATGCTCCACCCCATGTTTAGCCACCGTTGCCGAAAACGTGGGGACTGTGAGTGCTGGGAACTGAGCAAGCAATGTGTGAAACTTACCACCCGCAGCTGAGACACTGGCATGTGCAGTCGGCGGGGCCACCCGAGCTGTGCAGGGAATAGAATGAAGGGACAGTGCATTAATCAGACGTCTATTAGCAAGGTCAACCAATAAACCATGTGAGCACAAAAAATCAGCCCCTAACATGTTGAAACTGACTGCTGCTACAATAAATATCCACTCAAATGAACGGCCCTGTAAGGACAGAAGCATGGTCCTCTCACCGAACGTTTTAATCGCAGAGCCATTCGCTGCTGACACTGACACCCAGGGACCTTTAGACGGCATCAGCTGTTCCGCGTAGGTGGGTGTGACGAAACTCAGCTGAGAGCCCGTGTCCACGAGGAACTGTTTCCCCGAGCGTGCATCCGTCAGGTAAAGCAGCTTGTTCTCGTTGCCGAGGGTCGCAGCTGCTACCGGCCCTCGGTCTTGGCGTTTCCCTGGCGCTTGAAGTTGCATGGTGGGACGCACCTGTGCGCTCTCTCTGCAAAACGGTGGTGGTAGAAACACGGGCCGTCCTCCGCTCCGCGTCGTCTGGCCCCCATCGCCGCCGTCGTTGGTGCGTCTGGCGCCACGGCCGCTGGACCTGCACTGTCTCCGGACGCCGTTCCTGGGCTAGCAGCCGTGGCCCAAACCGCGTTCCGCTTGTGGGCGTCGACCAGCCGCTGCGCCTCTTTGCTCAACCCATGGTAGTCTCACCTGGCCAATCGGGGCGACTCTGCCAGGGCCACTCTCTACTGCTGGCGGCAGGGTCCGAAGGAAAAGGTGGGCGAAAATGAATTCGCCATCCTCAGAGTCTTTGAGCCTCAGCATCTTCACCATCAGGTCCGCAGGTCTATCGTTTTCTGACTCTCATTGTTGGACTGAAGGGGTGAAATGGCTGATCAGCGCGTCCTTCAATGCGCTGTACTTGTCGCTGTCTGGTGGATGATTAACCAGATCCTCCACTCTCTGGACCATGTTGCTGTCCAGCTTCGCTACCACATGGTAGAATTTTGTGTCATCGTTGGAGATTCTCCGGAGGTTGAACTGCGCCTCGACTGCGCTAAACCATGAGCGCGGGCTGTGCTGCCAGAAATCGGGCAGCTGGATCGTGGAGGCGGCCATCAGGCTGGCTTCCGCCGAGCCCCGCTCGGGAGAATTCTGTCTGCTCATTTCTTGTCGTAGGTCACCAGTGTAGAAGATGTGCTCGAATGATGAGGCTGAGTTTAGTTCTCAAGTCAGCTTTATTGACAGAACACATCGTCTAGCATTCTCAAAGCAGGAAAGAGAAAGAATCATATCTCATCACCCTTTTATATGTTTCCAGCATCAGAATTCAAGTCACATGGTGTTTTCAGTAAACATACAGTCACAAAACATCCCTTTGAATCTCACCATTGTCTCTCATTTCTTGATGAACCGGAAATCTCTCCGGGGCATCTTCTGTGGGACAAAAAGACAAATCTCACACCTCCTCATTATCTCTTGCAGATTCGAGTCCTTTGTCCGTGCAGACGTGACACCCTCAATACACATGCAGTCATGTCTCTGTGGAAATGTGAGCCCACAATGTGTGTCGCCCACAGTATTGCATTTTTTTTTCAAAATCCTATAATCCTTCAGAGCTTTGGTGTTTTTGTCATGAACAGTAACAGGAATAAAACTTTAATAATCACATAGTCATTCTTTAAGAGTGATTTTACTATATCTAAAAGAACAATAATATGACACAGAAGCATTAAAAACCTCTGTTTGATAATTACCAGCCTCAGGTAATTCATGTGCACAAACATTGTCATTATCACCTTGTTCTGTGCTTTGAATCATGTCATATAAGCTGTATTTAAGGCTTTCAGTCATTGGGCATTATTTAGTAACAGCATTATTCCATAATCTCCAGTTTAATTTGTCATACTGATGATGGTTGCAGTGATTAATATGCATACACTTTTACTTTACTTATCGGCTATCCAACATGGCTTGGGTGTCGACGGGACGAGTGCGGTGAGCAGGGGTGTGGTGACGTCGTTCGCTAGGCTCCCGAGGCAGGGTCATGGCTGAGCAGCAGAAGAGCAAGGAGCAGGGGCAAGGAGGAACCCAGGTGTTGTCATGTCAGACCCTTAGTCTGTCATCCTTTTTCCCCTGTAAAGTTCACTGTTATCCCTCAGTCAGGGAGATAATGCAACTGAGTTAATAAAAATTACAGATACTTTAAAAAAAAAAAAAAAATGAATAAAAATAGCCCAATGTTGTTCATCTTCCCTCAGGTGTCCCAAAGGATAAAAGTAAAAACCCAAAATAAAAAAAAAAATCTGGAAATTGAAAATGCTGGCTTTAAAAATATGAAAACATTTACCAGTTACGCAACATTAGATTCAAAAACCCACAAAAAGAAACTGTAAAAACTCCTAAGCTTTGCAAAAATGTTCATATATATATTTTCCCTTCTTCTCACTCCCTCTCAGACACAAGGGCCCACACATACACACACACACACACACACGCAGCTCTCTTCCTTTGTCTCTTCAAGGTCACTTTTGGGCAGCTGCTCACACACACAAACAGTAAGACAGCCTTAAAACAAGCATGAAATGGCAAACTAAAGTTAAAAAACACTCCCAACAAAACAAATCTGGCAACCCCACGTTCTCATGTCTACTTTTTGTCTACCACTCTGAGAACATAATTCAGTTTCTTACCCAAAAGTATTACTTGCAAGCTCCCACAATTTTCATTATCACCCCGTGAGCCAATAAGCACATAACCGTCCCTTTACACTCCACAATAACCAGAAAAACAATGGACAAACATGGCTTCCAACCATCGCAGCACTTGTACTTCCGCCTCTGCGGTCTCACCAGGACAAACCGTATAACACAGAACAACCAGACAGACAAACAAAACTGCAGTTATTTTTAATCCAGCGCTATTACTTAAAGGTTAACCCTCCTTACACCAGTGACTTTAATTAGTGCTCACTGCAATTAAATCGGAGAATCTTGCACTGATTCGTAAATCAATGCTCACTGCAATATTAATGGAGTCTCTTGCACTGATTAGTATCAGAGCTCACTGCAATATTATTGAAGAATTTCGCACAGATTAATACATCAGTACTCACTTTGCAACAATATTGGAGTATCTTGCACTGATCCCGTGCGGACAACACAGCTAAGCATTGACCTCGTCGAAACTCGAACTGCTCCAAACCGAAAACCAGATTGAACCGAATCACGGCTAAGGAGAGCAGAAGCGTACCCAGACTTTGTGGTGTCAAGCACTTAGCACAACATTTTACCCTCAGGGAGTCTCTCATCCCAGGGAACACAACCTTTTTACAGAACAAATAAATGTACTCATACTCAAGCCGCCTTGAAAGTTCTAGGACCCGTCACCCAGTCCACTCAGCACCTCGGTTCCAAAATGCCCTCACTGCAGTAACACTGAGTCTTTTACTCAGCCTGGGAAGGTCTTTCGTCAGCTGTGCACTCGCTGAAATTGGGCAGAGGCGCAGGGAGGACGGAGTTATCTGGGTCCCCTGTTCGGAGCGCCAAATGATAGAATAATTTTCAGCATAATCATTCTGAGTCAAAAATCAGGTGGAATATTTGAATGAGCATGGCCCTCAGCACACACACACCAAATCTCTGACCATACACGACTGAGTTTGGTATTTATAGCTCTTCAGGATAGAGAAACAAAGGGGGAGACGTCCTTGTGGCATTCTCTCAGAGACATCCCTGGAGACTAAGTGTCTATAAATCTAATCTATATGAAGTGAAAGTTTTAGCATATTCCTCTGGTCACAGAAACTTAGCAGAGCAGGCTAATAAAACAAAAGATTATCCTAGCTCATCCTTTACGTCTCTGCTGACCTGCATTCTTAGCACTCACACGCACATCCACCGAAGGCCACAGATAGAGAATAAGTGCTCACAGAAACACACCAAAAATATATCAGACATATAATATGAAAGAATAATACGGAGGAATATATTAACTTATTCTAT
Source organism: Pholidichthys leucotaenia (assembly GCA_020510985.1). NCBI lineage: Eukaryota > Metazoa > Chordata > Actinopteri > Cichliformes > Pholidichthyidae > Pholidichthys > Pholidichthys leucotaenia. The sequence goes on from CM035839.1 coordinate 252,889,402, forward strand.
ATGGAATGCACATATAAACATCAGACATGAGATAGGAAAGGCATGGAATAATAATAATAATAATAATAATAATAATAATAATAGGGGTAATATGGAATTTTCCTATCAGATACAAATCCTTTTCTCCTTCCTTAGTGCCCAGCCTCATACAACTCACTATATGCCTGTTACTTTGCCTTTGCCATGCACCTAGATCCCAAATACTCTTGCTTACATTCATAATCTCCCTGACTATCTCACATTTTCTTTGCTAACCCCTTCTTTTGAATACTTTGCTGTACCTCCTCATTCCACCACCAAGTCTCCTTGTCTCCCTCGCTCCACTGGATACATGTTAGATTATTTTTCAGCATAATCATTCTGAGTCAAAAAATCAGGCAGAATATTTAAATGTAAGTAGATTTATTTTCCTCATGGCTGATGAGGGAGAAATACAGAGGCAGAGTACTAAGTCTGACCATCCATACTCCTGAATCAAAGATGCATTGCTCAAGGTTTATAAAGCTGTGTTATCAATGGGAAAACGGAAGACGGAGATTAATGTCCTGCAAGACGTACAGTCTTGTCCTTGAGAGTTCATGAAGCATAGTCCTTATCTTCTTTACTTACAGGAAACAGGGAGATAAATACACTCTCAGTCGCACAGAACTGAACATGACTAATTGAAAAGATCTGCAGTCATTTAGAAAAATATCTGAACATTCTCACCACAGTCACTCACAACTAGATATTCTTATTACAACTATGTAATTGGTAACTCATGCATACAGACTGGGGGCTACATGGAATGCACATATAAACATCAGACATGAAATAGAGAAAAGACATGGAATAATATAAGAATAATAAGATAAGATAAGCCTTTATTAGTCCCACAATGGGGAAATTCCAGGATTGCAACAGCACAGGGATAGTAACACTCAGAGTAATAACTTTGAAGATAAGAAAATAAGAGCAGTGAATATACATATGTACACATAAATATATGGATATATATACACAGTGCGGAGCATTGTAGCTAGATGGAATAAACAGCATAACCGTCTATTTAGTTGCTCTACATGGTATGAATATGTACCCATACATATTGTCATCTTCCATAGCGACTGATATTGACTTAGTTGTATACTGAAGGGGACCATTTGTGTAAGTCTGTTGCATCTTTTGCATTCAATACTATTAGGTTGTCACGTTTTTTTGCTATCTCTGCGAGCAGCCCTGCTTAGGTTATACAGTCTGACAGCCATAGGTAGGAAGGACCTGCAAAACCTCTCAGTCGCACACCTAGGATGATGTAGTCTACTGCTAAATGAGCTCCTCAGTGCGTTCAGTATGTCCTGCATGGGGTGGGACTCGGACTCCAGCAGAGATGACAGTTTAGCCACCATCCTTCTCTCTCCTATCTCCTCCACTGAGTCAAGGTGCTGCCCCAGGACAGAGCTAGCTTTCTTGATTAGCTTGTTCAGTCTCTTCCTATCGGCTGCTGTAATGCCATTGCCCCAGCAGACCACTCCAAAAGTGATGGCTGATGCCACCACCGTGTCGTAGAATGTCTTCAGGAGCACCCCTTGTACACCAAAAGACCTGAGCCTCCTCAGTAGGAATAGCCTGCGCTGTCCCTTCTTGTAGAGTGCATCGGTATTGTGTGACCAGTCTAGTGTATTGTTCAGATGAACACCAAGGTACTTGTAGGATGTCATCATCTCAATGCCTGTTCCCTGTATGTTTACTGGTGCTGTGAGGGGTTGTCCTTGCCTGTGGCAGTCCACCACCAGCTCCTTAGTTTTCCTTGCATTGATCTGGAGGCAGTTCCGATGGCACCAGTCCACGAATTCCTGGATAAGTCCTCTGTACTCAGCTTCATCTCCGTTGGAGATGAGGCCAACGATCACAGAGTCATCAGAGAACTTCTGTAGATGACAGTGTGCTGTGTTGTGTGAGAAGGCCGCAGTATAAAGGTGTGAACAGGGAAGGGAGCCAAAACATTCCCTGGGGGGCCCCCCCCTGCTACCGATGATCGTGTCGGACACACAATCCCGGGTTTCTCACAAACTGTGCCAGTTAGTGAGGTAGTGCCAGGAATTATGATGACAGGTGCTGGTCCACCCCTGCGCACAGCAGCTTGTCCTTCAGGATCATCGGTTGGATGGAGGGCAATGGATCAGCGTTCTCGTTGCGCCCTCCGCCAGTACCTGGGCTTGCCCAGGGAAGCTAATGATCCTACCAGCAGGACTAAATTCGAAGAGACGACGCCTCAGTGCCAAGCCAAAGAAGAATTCTAGTCACAGTCCCAAGCCGAAAGCAAACAGCCCCGAGAGCACCTTGCGGTAGGACCCTGCCCCTTCGCATACTACAACTCAAACGTTGAAGGCCTATCTGCAGCTAAGCGAAGCCTTATTGAAGTCTCGCCTCCAACACTCAATTGATGTAATCTGCCTCCAAGAGACTCATATTGGCACAGAGGAAGCTGGCCGCTACACCATCAATGGCTTTGACCTCCTGTGCTATGTTCCACATGCCAAACATGGACGTGCCAACTATGTGCGTTCTGACATAGTTGAAGTAAACCTCCTGACAACAACACATTTCTCAGACACCATAACCATTGGTGGCTTCCATATTGTCAATGTGTACAAGCCCCCTAGTGCCAACTGGGATCTGCAGGTCTTACCCACCCCACCACACCCTGCCATCTATTTGGGGGACTTTAACAGCCATCACCCTGACTGGGGGTAACCAGCAGTGGATAGTGACAGGGAGGTACTTTCAGACTGGGCATCTAGAAATGATCTCACTCTGATACACGACCCCAAACAAAGAGGAACCTTCCACTCTGCTAGGTGGAAGAAGGACTATTCTCCTGACCTGTGCTGGGTCAGCTCTTTGAATGGGACGCCATATCCTACACAGATCCTCATCTTGACGATTTTCCACACAGCCAACACCGGCCCCTGCTTGTACACATTGGCCTACAACTTCCAGTCATAAACAGCCCAAGGAAGATGCGCTGGAACTTCCGCAAAGCCAACTGGAAGAAATTCAGTGAAACCCTGGATCAGAGTGCTGTTACCATCCCACTCCACACCATCACTTTAGATGAAGCATACAACCGCTTCTGCAGCGCAATCTTCAAGGCTGCTCACACTGCAATTCCACGAGGCTACTGACCCCTCTATGTCCCATGCCTGGACAGAGAAAGCGCTGCCCTCCTACAATCCTATCAAACATCAGGGGACCCGACTTCCGGTTATGGCGGCCATGTAGAAGGACACGTATCACTCTGCTCTGCTCCTAGAGAAAAAAAAAATCGGCAAATAACTCTCTCATTTGGAGCAGAACCTATCCCAGTGTTTGGGCGAGGATATGCCGGTGAAGCCTAAGGCTGGAAAATCAGGTGGAGGAAAAATTGAACCGCCGAAACAGTCCAAATTAACGGACTTTCACGTCTGTGACACAGCAGATAAAGCTCCAGATATGGCGGAGGAAGCTAGCAGCGGTGCGGTGACTGCGGGCAACGGCACAGGTGCAGTGCTCGCTGCCATTAGTTCAATGAGAGCAGACTTTTCCGCTAAATTTGATGGGATTATGGCAGCGTTGGAAGGAATGAGAAAAGAATTGGGTGACTGTGTGGAACAAGTGGGGCAGGTGGAGCTTCGAGTTTCCAGTGCTGAAGATGACGTTGCCGGCCTTCAATTAAAGGTGCGCACTTTGGAAAAAAAAATAAATGTCTGGAAGATAATGTCCTGGACTTGGAGTCCCGGTCGAGACGGAACAACCTGAGGCTGGTGGGTCTACCGGAGGGAACCGAGGGTCGGGACCCATGTTCCTTTTTGGAAAAGTGGATTCCAGAAGCGCTGAACAACGTAGAGCTGCAATCATCAGTTGTATTAGAAAGCGCCCACCGAATTGGACCACAGAGAGATAATAAGAGACCACCGAGGACGCTAATTATGAAGTTCCTCACCTACAGAGACAGGATGAAGATCTTTGATGCGACGCGAGCCAAAGGAGAAATTAAATACCAGGATCAACAGGTGCGGTTCTACCCAGATTTGGCCACAAGAATTCAACGGTTGAGGAAGCAGTTTGACCCCGTCCGTAAAGAGCTGCGCAACCTTGGGATTCATCATGGAGTGATTCACCCTGCAAGACTGTTGGTCACGTATGAGGGCGGAACACACATCTTCAAGACCCCTGAGGAGGCGCAGGAGTTCATCGGGAAGATCCAAGAAGAGACTGGTGGGAGCTAAGCATGAACAAAATATAAGGTAGAATATTTAAGCATTTGCACAGGCATCTAACTGATTTGAAGCATATAGCAAGTTTACAAAATATAGATTGTATTACATATTAAAAAAACCCTATGATGTACAAAGTTGCTATAAAATTTTGGAGTTAAGTTGGAAAACTACAGAAGAGAGTTAATGTTACATCATTTAAAGCAGTAGAGTTAGGGTGATTGGGAGGATGAAGAAGGAGTGGCTTTGGCTGATCCTCGTGGGTGTGGAGCGGTCGATGGCTATATCGGGGGATGGAGGGTTTTTTTTTGATTTTGGGGGGATCACCACAAATGTGGGAAGGGGGAATTTGTTTGTGTGTAGTTTCTACAAACTACACATAAACAAATTGATGAATGTTCAACCACTCATATTTTTGCTTCTCTGTGTGAGCATGTTTATATTGCCAGGTAATCCCAAACTCCCTATTGATCATAGACCAAAGCGTTAATCTTAATTTAACTTCATGGAATTGCAGAGGTCTACAAAATTTAAAAAAACTTAAACAAGTTATGAATAAAATAAAAGACATAGGTTCAAAAATTGTGTTTTTACAAGAAACTCATCTAATAGAGGAAGATGTAAAAAGAATTAGGAGTAGATGGCAAGGAAGTGTATTCACCTCATCATTTTCATCCCGAGCCAGGGGAGTTATGACTCTCATACATAAATCAGTCCCATTTCAAGTGAAAAATGTAATTGGAGACAAATTTGGAAGATATCTAATTATTCAAGGATCTTTGCTATTAGAAAATATAAATCTGGTGAACTTATATGGCCCCAATATAGATGATCAAAAGTTATTTGCTAATTTATTTCTTAGCTTATCATCACTTACAGGGCAACATAAAATAGCAGGGGATTTTAATTGTACATTGAACCCCGATATAGATAGATCAACAGGACTGGACTGTACGCACAATGGATGCAGGATGATCATTAAGCATTTTATGAAAGAATTGAGATTGCTAGATATGTGGAGAGAAATGAAACCACAAGTTAAAGCCTACTCTTGTTATTCTAATACCTATAAGACATTCTCACGTATTGACTATTTTTTGATCTCCACAGAATTAAGGTCCAAGATTCAAAACTGCTTTTATGATAATATTGTGATCTCTGATCATGCACCCTGTTGTCTCATATATGTAGATAAGAAACTGACAAAGGAACCAGGTAGGTGGCAATTTCAGCATAAATGGCTTCAGGATGAGGAATTTGTTAAGTACATAGAAAAACAGATAGATGAGTTCTTTGATATCAATACTACACAAACATCAGCATGTATAAAGTGGGAGGCTTTCAAAGCTTTTATTAGGGGACATATTATTAGTTATACAGGTTCAAAATCTAAGAAGACTCGAGAGGAGAGAGTCCAATTGGAACATAAACTAAAAATTCTTCAAGAAAAAGTGTATGCAGGAAGTGACCCAAAGTTAGAGAATGAATTACTGATTCTGAGAGCTGAATATGACAAAAAATCAGTGAATAGAGCTGCCTCGAGTCTTCTAAGATTGAAGCAATCTTTTTATGAACAAAGTGAAAAATCAGGAAAATTATTGGCATGGCAGATTAAACAATTAGAATTTAAAACACCAATCACCAGTATTATAAGTAATGGACAGGTAGTTGTAGATCCTTTAGAAATTAATAGAGCCTTTAGAGATTACTATGAAAAATTATATGATACAAAAAATGAAACTGACTTAAAAAAAACTAAAAGGGTTTTTGGATGGACTCCAAATGAAAACAGGGAGATACTGGAGTCTAAAATTAGTCAAGAAGAAGTTGGGCTAGCCATTGATAATATGAAATCAGGAAAAAGTGCAGGACCAGATGGTCTTCCAGTTGACCTTTATAAAAAATTTAAGAATAAATTAATAAAACCTTTTTTGGAAATGGTTTTAGAAGCATTTCAAAATAGTAATTTACCACCATACATGAATAATGCCTTAATTATACTGTTGCCAAAACCAGGTAAACCCTCTAATAAATGTGAAAATATGAGACCAATAAGTCTATTAAATGCTGACCTTAAGATAATCTGCAAAATTTTAGCAAGACGAATACAAGAAATATTACCAAATATTATTAACCGAGATCAGAATGGCTTTATAAAGGGAAGACAAGGCTTCCATAATGTAAGAAGACTATTTAATATTATTTATTCTAATAAAGAAGCACCGGATACAGCTCTCCTATCATTGGACGCCGAAAAGGCCTTTGATAGGGTCGAATGGCCCTATCTTTTTGAAGTCTTACAAAGGTTTGGACTTGGAAATAATTTCATAAAATGGGTTCAGATAATATACAATAATGCTACAGCAGAAATCCTAACAAACAGCAATATCTCAAAATCAATAAAGATCAATAGAGGATGTCGACAAGGCTGTCCACTTTCACCTTTATTGTTTACTATGGCAATTGAAACTTTAGCGATGGCAGTACGTTTACATCCACAAATATATGGAATTAAAGTTGGACCAACAGAACATAAAATCTCCCTGTATGCCGATGACATAATTTTGTTTATGTCGAATCTTAAAAAATCAATCCCGACATTATTGAATTTAATAAAGATTTTGGGGAAATATCAGGATATAAAATAAATAAAACTAAATCTTCAATATTAATGCTAAATGAGACCCAGAGAAATCACCCAGCTTCTGAGGTAAATCAATTTAATGTTGTAAATCAGTTTAAATCAGTTGTAAATCAGTTTTTTTTTTTTTGTTTTTTGTTTTTTGTTTTTTTTCCAAGATGGCGCCCACAGCGGCCGCCATGGTGCCTCGCTGCGCTTTAATTTTTATAATTTGTCTGTTTTTGTTCATTGATTGTGCATCTGCCGGTTCATACACCCGTATTGATAAAGATCAATAGAGGATGTCGACAAGGCTGTCCACTTTCACCTTTATTGTTTACTATGGCAATTGAAACTTTAGCGATGGCAGTACGTTTACATCCACAAATATATGGAATTAAAGTTGGACCAACAGAACATAAAATCTCCCTGTATGCCGATGACATAATTTTGTTTATGTCGAATCTTAAAAAATCAATCCCGACATTGTTGAATTTAATAAAGATTTTGGGGAAATATCAGGATATAAAATAAATAAAACTAAATCTTCAATATTAATGCTAAATGAGACCAGAGAAATCACCCAGCTTCTGAGGTAATCAATTTAATGTTGTAAATCAGTTTAAATCAGTTGTAAATCAGTTTTTTTTTTTTTGTTTTTTGTTTTTTGTTTTTTTTCCAAGATGGCGCCCACAGCGGCCGCCATGGTGCCTCACTGCGCTTTAATTTTTATAATTTGTCTGTTTTTGTTCATTGATTGTGCATCTGCCGGTTCATACACCCGTGAAGAACTATTAAATATCAGGACTCTCACTCCCATGGACCTTCTTCCAGTTTTTTTAGCTCCTGCCGCCGATCTGATCCATTGTCTGGCCAAAAAAGCAAGACGGCGGAAAAGAGGAAAGAGAGGGGGGATTCTCGCTCACCTCCGGAAAAGAGGCACGCGAACAGCCTTGCCTGGCATATTTCTATCCAATGCCAATTCTCTCTCGAACAAGGTAGAAGAATTAAGACTGCTGATGCGATTCAAGGACCTTGTTTCCTCGTCTGTCATCTGTTTCTCTGAGACCTGGCTTAAATGGAACATTCCAGATTGCGCAATCAGCCTCGAGGGATTTCAGCTGTATCGTGCAGATCGCGTCACAGAGCTCTCCGGTAAGTCTGTTGGAGGAGGAGTGTGCTTCTATATTAACAACAGCTGGTGCTCTGATGTAACGGTGATTTCCAAACACTGTTCTCCCGCCCTGGAATTTCTTTTTATTAACTGCAAGCCATTTTATTCCCCGCGCGAGTTTGCCTCATTCATCCTCGCCGCTGTGTACGTCCCTCCCGACGCGGACACGCGCGAAGCACAGCGTGTGCTCGCAGATCACATCCAACTTACGGAGCGGAACTTTCCAGACTCCCTGGTTATTGTGTTGGGTGATTTTAACCAGAGCAATCTGAGTCACGAGCTCCCCCGCTACAAACAGTTTATTAAATGTCCAACCAGAGGAAATAACACGCTGGATCACTGTTACACCACAGTGAAAGACGCATATCGCGCTGTTCCCCGCGCTGCGCGGGGTCTATCTGATCACGTGATGGTCCACCTCATCCCCACATACAGACAAAGACTGAAACTCACTAAACCTGTTGTGACCACTACAAAGAAATTGACCAGTGAAGCTGGAGAGAAACTGAACACATGCATGGAAATAACTGACTGGGGCATGTTTAAAAGAGCTACATGATCTTAATGAGTACACAGACACTGTGAACTCATATATCAACTTCTGTGAGGAGGACATTCTCCCATCGCGCACCAGGGTGAGATATTCTAATGACAAGCCCTGGTTCACAGCTAAGCTCAGACGGATCAGGAAAGAGAAGGAAGCAGCATTGAAAAGTGGAGACAGGGACTGCTACAGAGAGGTCAAATATCGGTTTAACAGAGAGCTGAGGAGAGCTAAATCTGTGTATTCTGAGAAACTCCAGCAGCAGTTCACTGCTAATGACTCGGCTTCTGTGTGGAGAGGACTGAGGCAAATCACCGACTATCGGCCTCAGGCTTCTAAAGGTCAGGATGACAAAGCCCTTTGTCAAAAACTGTCCCAACATTACGCCCGTTTTGACACCTCGTCAGCTGTGTCCAACTCACCCACTCCACCCAGCTCCACTGCCTCCTCAGCCCCTAATTCATCAAAAGCGGTCCCCCCCCTCCTCCTCCTCCCCCCCCCTCCCCTTGTCATCAGTGAGCAGGACGTGCACAGACAGTTCTCCAGACTGAACCCGCGCAAGGCCCCCGGTGTGTCTCCCTCCACCCTGAGACACTGTGCGAAAGAGCTGGCTCCTGTCTTCACAGACATTTTTAACACCTCCCTTAAGCAATGTCACGTGCCGACCTGCCTCAAATCCTCCACCATCATCCCTGTCCCCAAGAAGCCACGGATTGCTGGACTTAACGACTTCAGACCTGTAGCGCTCACCTCTGTAGTCATGAAGTCCTTTGAGCGCCTGGTCCTGTCTCACCTCAAGTCCATCACCACACCCCTCCTAGACCCACTGCAGTTTGCCTACCGTGCTAACAGGTCTGTGGATGACGCAGTCAACCTGGCCCTCCACTCCATCCTGCAGCACCTGGACTCCCCGGGAACCTACGCCAGGATTCTGTTTGTGGACTTCAGCTCCGCATTCAACACCATCCGCCCCGATCTGCTCCAGGACAAGCTGTCCCTGCTCAACGTGCCTGACTCCCTCTGCAGGTGGATCACCGACTTCCTGACGGACCGGAGACAGCATGTGCGGCTGGGGAAGTCTGTCTCAGACTCTGTTAGCATCAGCATTGGATCACCCCAGGGCTGTGTACTTTCCCCCCTACTCTTCTCCCTTTATACCAACTCCTGCACCTCCTCCCACCAGTCTGTTAAGCTGATTAAGTTTGCGGATGACACCACCCTCATCGGGCTCATCTCCAACGGCGACGAGTCCGCCTACAGGGAAGAGGTGGCCCAGCTGGGGTCCTGGTGCAGCCACAACAACCTGCAGCTGAATGCTCTGAAGACAGCGGAGATGATTGTGGACTTCAGGAAAGTCACAACCCCCCTGCCCCCCCTCACCATCACAGGCTCACCCATCACCATTGCAGATTCCTTCCGCTTCTTGGGCACCACCATCACCCGAGACCTCAAATGGGAGCCAACCATCAGCTCCCTCATCAAAAAGGCCCAGCAGAGAATGTTCTTTCTGCGGCAGCTGAGGAAGCTCAAGCTACCCACTAAGATGTTAGTGCAGTTCTACACGGCCATCATCGAGTCCATCCTCACCTCCTCCATAACTGTGTGGTATGCAGGAGCCACTGCCAGGGACAGACTAAGGCTGCAGCACGTCGTGCACACTGCTGAGAAGGTGATAGGCTGCGAGCTCCCATCTCTCCAGGACCTGTACATCTCCAGGACCCGGAGGCATGCTGGCCGGATCATAGCCGATCCTTCACATCCTGGTCACGTATTGTTTGCTCCCCTCCCCTCAGGTAGAAGACTTCGGTCCATTCGGACTAAAACCTCCCGGCACATGAACAGCTTTTTCCCCTCTGCCATCAGACTGCTGAACATTAAGTGACTTTTTGACTCTCGTGCACTATGTACAGCAGCTCAACCAGACTCACGTCATTCATCACTGTTTTCTGTTGCATTATCGACTGCACTATGTGGTACTTCACATTATCTGCTACTTGCTAATTTTTTAAAACTGCCTTGACTAGTACTACTCATTATTACTAGTATTGTTATTATTATTATTATTATTATTATCATTATTACTTATTATTACTTATTTTTCTACACTTATTGCACGTTTTCAGTCCTTTAGTTTTTTAGTTTATCTCTTTTTCTCATCATGTTTTTAATGTTGCAGCATGGCATCGAGACAAATTCCTAGTTTGTGTACTACATGAACAATGGCAATAAATCTGATTCTGATTCTGATTCTGATTCTGAAATATTTAGGAATTCAAATTGTGCCTAAGCTAGAATTAGTCGCCAGTGCCAACTATGAAGCCTTAATGACAGACATTAATGAGTTAATTCAGAGATGGATGTCACTACCAATGTCGATGATAGGGAGAATTAATATACTTAAAAGTAATATCTTACCTAAAATACTTTATTTATTTCAATACATTCCTTTGCCACCACCTTCAAATCTATTCTCAAGAATTAAAAAAAAGTTAGTGGAATTTATATGGAGCAACGGGAAGGCTAGATTACATCTGTCATTACTATATTTACCATTTGATCGTGGAGGTCTGAAATGTCCAAACTTTATGTTGTATTACTGGTCAGCACAACTGAGGTCTATGACATATTATTTTTCATCAAATGATCTCCCTCACTGGACTGAAATGGAATCATACAATTTACCTTTACCTCTTCCCATATTCATATACTCAGACTCGGCAAAAAAATTACAGAAACAAGTTAAAAATCCAATTGTAAAGCATATGATCAAAATATGGTGTGAAATTAAAAAAATATTTAAAAGAACCACATTTACTGTCACAATTTAGCCCAATATGGGGTAATCAATATTTTAAACCAGGGAGAGCGGATGCTGTATTTAAAGTATGGAATTTAAAAGGGATTCAAAAGATTCTAACTACTAACTAACTAACCTGCACTTATATAGCGCTTTTCTACCGCGAGATTCAAGATTTATATCTGTCATGTTCAGATAACATAATGTCTTTTGAAGAGCTGAGGATCAAATTTAATCTTAATAGAACACATTTTTTTAAATATCTTCAGCTTAGGAACTTTATTCGATCAAATCAAAACAATGCTCTCACTCGACCTATTTATTCATCCTTGGAAAAAATTTTGACGAAAGATAGTAAGAGAAAGGGTATTATTTCAGAGTTTTATAACTCATTGGCACTATCTTCAAGTGAAAACTCACAGAAAGGATTAAATTATTGGAAAGAAGACCTGCAAATTGAAATTTCAGAGGAACAATGGGAATTGGCTTATACAGAAGCTCAAACCAAATCAATAAATGTACGTCTTAAATTGCTACACTTTAAATGGTTAATGTGGATGTATGTTACACCGGTGGAATTAAATAGATATAACAAAAACATACCAGATACGTGCACAAAATGTATGGAAAGTAAAGGAACCTTATTTCATTGTCTATGGGAATGTAGGAAAATTAGAGTGTTTTGGGAAGAGGTGAGGGTAACAATTGAAAAAATAATTTCAAATCAAATCATATTGAATCCTAAATTGTTTTTGCTGGGTCTGTATCCAGAAAAGCATAATTTTAATAAAAGTGAAAGAGCATTCATAGACCTCAGTTTGCTTAACGCCAAAAAATGTATTGTACTATTGTGGAAAAAGACTCATAGACCAGTTGTGACTCAGTGGTTAAGACAGATGTTAACAAACCTTCCATTAGAAAGAATAACATACATACTGAAATCAAAGGAAAATGTGTTTGAGAATATATGGAGACCTTTCATTGATTATGTAAAGAATTTAAACATAACTTTTGAAGAAGAAGGTGAATGATGTGTGTGGACCTTGTAAATTCCAAACTGGTGAATGTATAATATGTATACTTATGTAATGGATTGCCTAGACTAAACAGAGGAGCATTGTTGAAGATCTGTTCTTGTTAGTGGTTGTTGGTGGGGTTTTTTTAGTATTTTTTTATTACTTTAGTGTTAGTGTTTGATTGTTTGTGTTATGTTTGTAAAAAGGTTCAATAAAAATATTGTGGAAGAAACATCAGGGGACCCAGAGATAGCAGACCATCTCACTGAATCGCTAAGTACAGCCCGGCGAAAGAAATGGGAGGAGACAGTTGCTGACCGGAGCTTTATCCACTCTAGCAGGAAATGTTGGAGCCTCATCCGTCATCTAGGAGCTGCACAGAAGCCCCCTAGCCAAAGCTGAGCATCTGTCACACCCAACCAAGTTGCATCCCACCTACTGACCATCACCAAAGCACCCCAAGACAAAGACACCAGAAGAGCAGTTACAACTGAGATTAAAAAAAAAAAACACCAAAAAAATGCCCGTAGAGGAAATGAACCCTGAACCCTTCGAGGCTGCTGAACTGGAGAAAGTCCTACAGGGCCTGAAATGTAGAAAGGCAGCAGGATACCACAACATCTTCCCAGAATTCATGAAAAATCGTGGCCCCCGAGCCCTAACCTGGTTGACACAACTCTACACAAAGATCATAAAAACAAACTCGATCCCAAAGAAATGACGGACAGCAAAGGTCATTGCCATACCAAAACCTGGCAAAGACCACAAACTACCAGCAAGCTACCGCCCAATCTCCCTACTCAGTGTTCCCTATAAAATCATGGAGCGCCTAACACTGCAACGTATTTCCCCAGGAATAGAGGAAATTCTAAGTGTGGATCAAGCAGGTTTCCACAAGGACCGCAGCACAGGAGAACAAGTACTGGCCCTAACCACCTTCATCAAAAATGGCTTCGAGAGCAGACTGAAGACAGGGGCTGTGTTTCTCGATCTTACAGCCGCCTATGATATGGTCTGGCACAAAGGCATCCTCCTGAAACTTACAAAGGCGATCCCTGCCTGGGCAACAGCAATTATAAAAACCCTGCTGACCAACCAAAGGTTCAGAGTCCACCTCGGTCAGAACACAAGCACATGGAGAACACAGGAAAACGGACTCCCACAAGGCTCAGTTCTAGCTCCAACTCTGTTCAACCTCTACATAAACGACCTGCCCACTACAAAATCCCGCAAATTCATCTATGCAGACGACATCTGGTTGGCACTCCAAGCACCAGACTTTGAGTCACTGGAACGGGTGCTCACGGAAGATCTTGCCAAACTGGACCAGTTCTGCAAAACCTGGCACCTAAAATCAAGCCCAGCAAAAACCGTCTCCAGTGTATTCCATCTCCACAATGTAAAAGCTGCCAGAGAACTAAACATCCACCTGAGCGCACTCAAGCTTAAGCATGCCTCGAATCCAACCTACCTTGGAGTGACCCTTGACAGGACCCTATCCTTTAAGGAACATTTAAAGGGGACAGCTGCTAAGGTGAAGGCATGAAACAACCTGCTCTGCAAGCTCGCTGGTGCAAAATGGGGAAGGCAGCCTCCACCCTGCGCACCTCAGCACTGGCCCTTTCATACTCTGTAGCAAAATATTGTGCCCCTGTCTGGTCCAGGTCATCCTACACACACCACGTAGACACCCAGCTCAACACAACCATGAAAACCATAACTGGGACAATCCGCTCAACACCACTCCCCTGGCTCCCTGTACTGTCAAACATAGCCCCCCCACACATCCGGCGAGCAGCACTAACTCAAAGGATGCTTCAAAAAGCCAAAGACTCTCCTCGCTTACCAATCCATGCAGATATCTACACCCCACCCACTGCCGACTTCCATCCAGACGGCCAATTTGGAAAAACCCTCCCCCAGCTGATTTCACCATCCAGACAGCTTGGCAAGAGGAATGGGAGACCAAGGAGGTCCCAAACAAACACCTGGTGACAAACCCCAACCAACAGGTCCCGGGCACCAACCTCCCAAGGAGACAGTGGTCTACACTCAATCGCTTCAGGACTGCACATGGCCCCTGCTTGGCCAGCCTTCACAGATGGGGCAGTAGCCCTAGTCCACTGTGCGCATGTGGAGAGGAGCAAACAATGGAACACATCATAGAGGCTTGCCCGCTCCAAAGACTGGAAGGAGGATTACACACCCTCCATACAGCAAACCAGGAGGCAACTGCTTGGCTTGAGGACTTTGCATTCGCTAAATAAATAAATAAATCGGTTGGATGGTGTTGAAAGCACTGGTGAAGTCAAAGAACATGATCCTTACCGTGTTCCTGGGCTTCTCCAGGTGGGACAGGGAACGGTGAAGGAGGAAGATCACTGCATCCTCCACCCCAATGCCATGCTGGTAGGCGAACTGGAGTGGATCAATCGCTGGTCCCACCAGGGGGCGGAGGTGAGCAAGGAGCAGTCTCTCTAGGGTCTTCATCATGTGAGATGTCAGGGTCACTGGTCTGTAGCTGTTCACGTCTTTGGGGTGGGAAGTCTTTGGTACAGGTACCACACAAGATGTTTTCCACAACTGTGGTACCCTCCCCAGCTTCAGGCTCAGGTTGAAGATGTGCTCCACAATCACACACAGCTGGTCTGCACAGGACTTGAGGAGCTTCACGCTGATGCCGTCCGGTCCCGAGGCCTTCCTCGACATGATCTTCCTCAGCTCCGTCCTCACCTGAGTCTTAGTGAGGGTCAGGTTGGGGGGCTGTGTGCTGGGAGTGGGAGGGTGTTGGTGGAGTGGGGTGTGGACAGCAGGTCTCGATGACTTTAGAGGCAGCAGTGGTTGATGTGCAGTCGGGGGGGGGCCTATTAAAAAACAGGTTCAGATTGTTCGCCCACTCCCTGCCCCCCGTGGCCTGGGAGGAGGTATTCTGGAGCCCAGAGATGGTTTTAAGGTTTCTCCAGACCCCGCTGATGTCGCTCTTTTGCAGCTTGTCCTCCATCTTCTTCCTGAAGCTGTCCTTGCCTTCTCTGATCTTCCTCCTCAGCTCCCTCTGTACGGACTTCAGCATCTCCCTGTTCCATGACCTGAAGATCCTCCTCTTCTCTCTCAGAAGTGTTTTCATCTCAGGCTTGATCCAGGTTTTTTTTTTTTTTTTGTTTTGTTTTTTTTTTGTTACTTATTTGTACCCGTAGGTAGATTTGGTTTGCAGTTTTGGTGACAAGCGCCCTAAACCTACATGTTTTTGGTGTGCGGGAGGAAACCGGAGAAATCCCGGAGTAAACCCGTGCAACACGGGGAGAACATGCAAACTCCACACAGCTCACTGTTGGTCGGGGGCTGGGATCGAACCCACGATCTCATGATCCCCGCGGTCCCCCGGCCGAGGGTAAAACTGTGCTGCCACAGTGCTAAACCACTGCGCCACCGTGCAGCCCAAATAACGCAGTCAAACAGAACTGGCAACTATTTTTTTTTTTTTTTTGTTACTTATTTGTACCCGTAGGTAGACTTGGTTTGCAGTCTGGTGACAAGCCACCGGCTGCTGGTCGCTGCGTGCGCGAGCGCCCTAAACCTACATGTTTTTTGGTATGCGGGAGGAAACCGGAGAAATCCCGGAGTAAACCCGCACAACAAGGGGAGTACATGCAAACTCCACACAGCTCACTGTTGGTCGGGGGCTGGGATCGAACCCACGATCTCATGATCCCCGCGATCCCCCGGCCGAGGGTAAAGCTGTGCTGCCACAGTGCTCAACCACTGCGCCACCTTGCAGGGTTTGTTGTTTGAGCAACACTGTATGGTCTTGTGGGTACGGTGTTGTCCACACAGAAGTTGATGTAGTCCATGATGGTGTGAGAGAGGCCATTGATGTCCTCACCATGTGGATCGCAGAGCTGCTCCCAGGCAATGGTTTCAAAGCAGTCCTTTAGAGCGTCCATTGCCTCCTCAGACCATAACTTCACCGTGCGCATGACCGGAGGTTGTCTGTGCATGTAACAATAATGTGGAATTTTTCTATCATATTCCCCCCTTGATGCTTCATAAAGCATCACAATTAAAAGAAAAATAATCAAACAAAGCAATAGCAAAGAAAAGTACATTGAATAATAATGAATAATTATATCAAGATATACGTATGTGTGTGTGTGTGTGTGTGTGTGTGTGTGTGTGTGTGTGTAAGGCTGTACATGTTGTTTTGTGTCCTTGCAGACTAGCAACAATTTTATGAGGTAGGTTAAACTTAAACAAGGCTTTGATAACGTGTGTAGCAATAAAAGTGAATATGTCATTAAAAGTGAATATGTGTAGTGACAAGTGTGAATATAATCAAAATCAATTTAAACTGTGTCAAATAAGAACATAACGACTAATGATATGATAACAACAAGTGTAACGTGATAAAAATAGTAATGTGAAAATGATATGGAAAAACTCAAAATAGATTTAGACAATATTGCAAATTTCACACCCCCTAGGCTAGTATAGCCCCTTTTACCATCCTCATCATCTGCAGCAATTGTATGAAGACATATAACTCAGTTTACATGAACCAGCCTCATCATCATATTACGGACACAAGGACTCACACAGGAAAAGACCAAAATTATCACTATAAAAATGACTAACAAGTTCATGATGAAACTTCTCCATGAAAGAAAACCACTAACTTATCAATTTTGTGCATCAGTGACATTATACAAGGCAGTCAGGTTGTGTATGGCCAAAGTAATAATATGGATATTTGCATTATTTTCATGGATGAAAGTATAAGAATAACCTCCTATAACAGGGCACACACCCCTACGGGTGGCAGTTAATTGATCAAGAACCATTCTATTTTGTGTCATAAATGTTTACAAATGATTGTAGCCTATAATTAAGTGTTTCAATCTATAAGGTGTTCTTGCCCACTCTCACTCAAGGAAACAGTGAAAAGTGTTTCAATCTATAAGGTGTTCTTGCCCACTCTCACTCAAGGAAACAGTGAATGAAGGACCCTGACTCCTGTGCTTTCCATCTGAAATTGCTCTGGTACATCAGTGCCCTAAATGGCATCATGTAACAAAAGGGGTAGCATCCTGTGGTAAGAAAGCATCTCTCTACACCCTGCCCACCTGGCCTGCCAACATAATGAGGGTACGATCAGTTGCCAAAAATGGCGACTCCGGCAACAGGGAACAACCCTGCTCAATTCCTGGCCAGGTGTGGGTACGCCCAATGACCACCATACCCCTGTACTGATGATGAAGATCTTCAGGATAACACTTGCCCACTTCGTTGCTCAAGCAAATAGCAGTACAGGGGAGAGACGCACTGTAAGCCGTTGCACACTTAGAGAGTGTTAAGCTGCCCAAAGGGACATCACCACTTCATAAAGTTGCTGCTTTGTAAAGCATCTTTGAGTATTTAGAAAAGCGCTATATAAGACTGATGTATTATTATTATTATTATTATTATTATTATTATTATTATTATAAAGGAGGAATTCTGTCATGCGGTGGCCCTCGCGAGCCACCATAAGACGCCACACAGTCACCAGTGAGTTTCAGTGAGTTTTATTACGGTGAAAAAGTAACAACACAAGATGCAGGAGCAATGACACATAAGTCTACACACATCCGGAGGCGTAAGGCTAAACAGCTCTCATACAGGTCCGTAGGAGGAGACGGTCATACACAGGCAAGGTTGTTGGAGTAATGGCTACACAGGCTGCTGAGGCAGAGACACACAGAGGTCTACTCACACCGGGAGGGGTAAGGCTAACAGCTCACTTACTGGTCCTGGGGAAGCGACAGTCAACCACAGGCAGACGAGGTTGGTAACAGTCCAAGGCATCCGTAGCTCAGACGAAGAACGACTGACACTGCTGCGTCTTACCGCCGCCAGTGCCGGGCTTAAGAAGGCGAAGCACTAACGACGATAATTACAAACAGCTGACCGACCGTTGACAGGCGGAAGCCCCACCGAGCACTTTCACAATAAGAGCCCGGTGAGGGCGGAATACAGCCCGCAACTGTCAAGGCCGGCAGCGAAACATAACTTAGCCTGAGCGCGATCAGAACCGGCGCTCGGGTCATAACAGTACCCTCCCTCCACGGGCGGACTCCGAACGCCCCAAGGAACCACCCTGCCCCCCCCTCCAGGGTGGGAGGTTGGGGGACAGATGTGGAAGGAGAGAACCAACCCATGAACGAGACCTTAAACCAAAAGGAAAAAGAATACATCAATTTCTCCCAGAACCATGACGAAACCAGAAAAAAACAAGACATGACCAAAAATAATACAAGGGATACAAAACCAAAAAGAGCATAAGCACCTGACACCAAACGTCTTCCCACAGGGACAACAGACAACCCGTCTAATTCCAAAGTACATAATCCCACGTGGTAAAGAACTCAAAGTAAGGATCTCTTCAAAAACCCAAACTTAACATGCCAAAATCATACTCCCAAACAACCTAAATACATGATAACTATGGAACAAGAAATACCTGGAAACACACGATAACTATGGAACAAAAAATACATGGAAACACACATGGAGCAATTTAAAATTGCTTGGCATAACGTGACTACGACTAGAACGTGACTTTCAAAAAAAACATGAGGCAACCTAAGCACAAACAAAACAAGAAATACATGCAACATACACGGAGCAATCTAAAATTGCTTTGACACAACTTGGCTATAACTAAACCGTGGCTTTCAAAAAAAAAACATGAGGCAACCTAAAATTGCTCTGACATAGCTTAGCTATAGATAGACTGTGGCTTACAAAAAAAAGAAACATGTAGCAATCTAAAATTGCTCTGACTTGACTTAACTATGACTAAACTATGGCTTTCAAAAAAAAAAAGAAACATGAGGCAATCTAAAATTGCTTTGACTTGACTATGACTAGACTGTGGCCTTCAAAAAGAAGAGACATGAGGCAATCTAAAATTGCTTTGACTTGACTTGACTGTGGCTTTCCAAAAAAAGGAAACGTGAGGCAATCTAAAATTGCTTTGACTTGACTATGACTAAACTATGACTACGTGAAGCAACAAAAAAAAATTGCTAAACGTACTTGACATGACTAGGCACCGTATGGGCCCCCTGATAGTCCCACAAACACAGTACATGATCAGGTGGCCTACCCCAGTCCCAGGCCTCCAGAAACAAGTCCTCTGGTGGCCGAACCAGGTCACCCCGTAGCAAACACAGTTTATTGGGTGGCCAACCCAAGACGCCGAACGCACGAAGCAATTCCTCGGGTGGCCGACCCGCATCCCACAACCACCAGGACCGTGGAGGAAATGCATGCAGCCGCCTGCCTGAAGACGACAAGACAGGAGAGTGCCGATCTGCCAAACAAAACCCTCTAACGGCCCCCAGCTGGTGGCTCCTGAGAGGGGAACAACCAAAAACTTGGACCCCCTCAAATCCTGATTGGGTCGCAGCCGCACCTGCGCTGGACCCCCACTGGACCTCGTCGGACCCCGATTGGGTCATCGCTGCACCCACGTCGGACCCCGATCGGGTCATCGCTGCACCCACGTCGGACCCAGACTGGGTCACCTTGGCCCACATGTCGGACCCCGACTGGGTCACCTCAGCCCACGCGTCGGACCCCGACTGGGTCACCTCAGCCCACGCGTCGGACCCCGACTGGGTCACCTCAGCCCACACGTCGGACCCCGACTGGGTCAGGACTGCTCCAGCGACGACCTCCATCTCCGATCCTGGAACCTCCAGTCCCTTGACCTTGACTGGCTCCGGACCGGTAACGCTGTGGAGGTGCTCAGAAAACAGACGAGGACCAGGATCAGTTTCACCGGCAGCGCCAGAGCCCAGTGAGACGAGCTCGGGTGCAGCGGATGGCTGCCCCTCACTCGCCTCCCCATGAGGCAGGCAAAAATGCTCTAACACACCATACAGGAAAACAAGGAAGAGCACTTGCCTGCACTCGAGCTCTGGAGCCGTCCAGGACTTCGCCGATCCAGGTTCAAGAAGACGCTCGTCGTCGGGCTCCCACTCGGCTGCGTCGGGTTCCACAGCCGGCCTGATGGTCTCTGCAGCTGGATCCTCTCGCGCTGGCATCCACGCCAATAACCCGTATGGCGTGGGGGCAGAGGACCCTGGACCTGCTGACTCGGGCTGCATCCCTGAGGAACCCTGGGGACGCTCTCTCGTCGGCTCTGGCTCCTCATCGCAGTCCGTTCTCCTCCTCTGTCCAAAACAAGGCTGCAGGGCCGGGATATTTCCCAGAGCCGCAGGCCTCCCCCTCGTTCGACGGCATGGGACTAACGCCGAGGACCGCTCAGCAGGAGGAGACACAGAGGCAGCAGGTTTAATACAAATGGCTACAGCTGGGGAAAGAAACTCAGGGAGCTGCGAACCCCGAGCTTCACCCCCAGGAGTCAGACAAGACAGATCACTATGAAAAATAAGACAGTGAAATTGGACTTGCCTGTCTCCCGGAGGAAAGATGGTATCAGCTGTAGCGGACATTGCTCCTTCCCTCGCTCGCTGGGTGGTAGAAAAGGACCCATGGACGGAGCCCACCGGCACAGGACTCAGCTCACTCACAGCAGCTGGCTGATTGAGGGGGTCATCCCGGCGGCCCGGAACTGGATCCGGAGCAGGAGCTTGCCGAAGATGCGCCCGGCCGTGGCGCCGACGCCTTCGCCGGCCCCCAGACGGTGCGAACTCCCGAAACGTATCGAGGACAGGATCGGGATCCATAGGCAAAGAGCAGGAGTGCCTCTTCTCCTGCTTCATGCCGCGTTCCTCCTCCATCATCAGGTATATTTCGCGTTGCGCGGCGATGTCCTCCCTCCTCGCGTCGACTTCCGGGTGGTCGGCGTAGCGGGGAGAGAGATGACAAAGAATATCTTCGGCGGCATCCAGGTACCAGTGTATGCCGTGGTCATAATCCAGCAGGGAAGCGGAGATGAGCAGCTCATCCACGACTTCCAGCACACCTGTCAGCTCGCGGCTCGGACTCCAAACGAGGCCCCTCCGCGACGGCATTCTTCACATACACAGTACCCAGACAGGAAAAAGCAAATGTCCAAAAACTCGAACCCACTGGTGAATTGCGTCTCGGGTTGGCGTCACCGTAAACGTCGTTTTGGCAGCAGTGTACTGTCATGCGGTGGCCCTCGCGAGCCATCATAAGACGCCACACAGTCACCAGTGAGTTTCAGTGAGTTTTATTACGGTGAAAAAGTAACAACACAAGGTGCAGAAGCAATGACACATAAGTCTACACACATCCGGAGGCGTAAGGCTAAACAGCTCTCATACAGGTCCGTAGGAGGAGACGGTCATAAACAGGCAAGGTTGTTGGAGTAATGGCTACACAGGCTGCTGAGGCAGAGACACACAGAGGTCTACTCACACCGGGAGGGGTAAGGCTAACAGCTCACTTACTGGTCCTGGGGAAGCGACGGTCAACCACAGGCAGACGAGGTAGGTAACAGTCTAAGGCATCCGTAGCTCAGACGAAGAACGACTGACACTGCTGCATCTTACCGCCGCCAGTGCCGGGCTTAAGAAGGCGAAGCACTAACGACGATAATTACAAACAGCTGACCGACCGTTGACAGGCGGAAGCCCCACCGAGCACTTTCACAATAAGAGCCCGGTGAGGCCGGAATACAGCCCGCAACTGTCAAGGCCGGCAGCAAAACATAACTTAGCCAGAGCGCGATCAGAACCGGCGCTCGGGTCATAACAAATTCCCTGCTGAAATTAACCTTGCCTTTGCAGAGTAAGGAGTGTCATCATGGTTCCGATCAGTGGAGTGATAAGTGTTGTGACAGGTGTTTTTCAAAGTAATGTTTGCGGTGTTATTCCTGTATATAGCCTCTCTTAAGAAACAAACAGCCTGTGGTAGCTGCATTATTTTAGCAGTAGGAGATAATTTGTCCAGCTAATAGTGGCATTAAGGAACAAACAAAACAGTCCTCTACAGTGTATAGGCAGTGGAACAACTTAAAAAAAAAAAAAAAAGTTTTACTACGAGGATGATGAGGAAGAAAAGGCAACAACAACTTCTTTCCCTTGCCTTTTTGCCCCTCCATGATAAACAAACAGTTGCTTCACTATGTAAAGCCATTACTGGACTCCAGGGGGAGCCGTCAACCGACACTTGCACAGAGAAACAGTCACTTGTTGAGTCTTTTTTTTTTTATTTAGTGAGTTCATAATGTGTATTAAACAGTCTCTTGCTGAGGGTTCTAAGTGGGGTAAAATGTTAGACACACCCAAGAGTCACGTCCTTTGCCTTTCAAAGCTGTTGGTGTTGCCAGGATAACCTTTGTGTTGTCCTTGCCAGGGAGTATTTGGTCCAGTTTTCTTTGATGACCAGATTCCCTGGTTTGGCCAAAAGATGGGTGCACCTCCCATGGTTCCTTCATCACATGGTCCCTCCTGGGAAGGGCAGTATGGATAACATCTCTGTCAGTTGTCATTCTTTGCATGTAATCAACCAGAAACCCTTCCTCTTCATCTAAGTTAAATGGCTTTAATAGTAGGGTTTGCCATTCATAATTTTCCTATTTTTCTTTGTCACTATTTTCCTAATCCATCTTTCCTAATCCTATTTGTGCATTATGCTAATCCTGTAGATTGTTGATGGTAAGCTAAATGGTTTCCAAGGTAAATGTTGGGTACTGTACCTAAATGTGATATGATTTAATTTACAGTGTTTTCCATTGAATGTATTCCATTATCTAAGTGAATAATTTCAGCTATTTTAAATCTTGATATTGTTTCAGTTAAGGGTTTCAGTGTTACCATAGTAGTACTTGGATTAGTGCAAGGGAAGGCCTTTGTCTATTTAGTAAGTATGTCAATAATTACTCAACAACATCTTTGCCTTCACACTTATTTAACTCAATGAGATCCATGCACAGGTTTTGAAAAAAAAAAAAGTTTATGCATGGAAGGTCAAATTATTTTTGCTTTGAGCTCCCTTAAGCATTGTTCTCTTCTTACCTAGTTGAGTATGAATCTGTTTTGTCTTTGTAGCGAATTTTATATTGAGTCCCACACTAAGCTTCATCAGCATAAACTGGACTTTCCTTAGACATTTGGAACTCTTCCCATAAATTTGCATGTTTTTCTTCTGTTTCCTTATTAGTTTATTTTTTCTAAACATGACATATTCTTTTTCCTTTCTTTTTCTCTTCTTAATTTTAGTGTATTTCTTATAAAGTCTTAGGATCTTTTTTTCACAATAATCTGCAAATATTTTTTCAGCACATAATTTTCTTAAATACCTGCAAATTTTTTGATGTAAATTTAACTTCTCCTATTGAATGTTGTGATTCCATTACCAAGCTGTTTCACCTATATTTTTTGTTCCCTACATTATTGATCATTTACTGATAATTTTTATTCATTTTCTATTTTTCTGATGATTTTTCTAATTAATTATTTTGATATCCCCCATGGAGATGCCCTTGCATGAAAATGGTGGCTTACTTGAACAGTGTGATAGTTTTTCCTTGTTCTAGTGTTTTCCTTAGAGATACAGTCTGCGCCATTAATATTTGTGGCACATTTACATATGGTTAATTTAGATGAAATTTTGTGAGTAGTATAACACCCTTAAAATGAGGTTTCTGTAATCATGCTTCATTTTGTGAGTGTCTTCCCTTGGCCTTATTTACAAATTTCAGTTAGAACAATTAACCCAACTGTCTGTGCAGATTTAATGTGATTTAGCATTTATTGCAACCAAATTTGAATTAGTCGTTAAGGCCGCATCTGTCTGTCCTGTTGACCACAGCATGTTTGTGAAAGGGTATGTTCCACTCCTTCTGTTAATGGAAGGGTGGACATACTGCTTTATTAGAATCTGGCTTCATTCTGCACAAGGAATGCTTTATTTCCTATGTTTCTTCCTAAATTTTGATCTGGCCTGCAGTCATCAAACCCGGCTTGGCCGAAAGCCAGGCACTGTGAACACAGTCCACTTCCTTAGCACACCAAAATCATACAACACAATTATTCCTTGTTCCTGTCACATTTCTGAAATGTGATACTGTCATCACTCGCCGCTCACGGGCATCTACCTCAGCTGCGCGCACACCTGCATCTCGTTAGTGCGCAGCTACTTATTCCACCTCGCCCTGAGCTGCAGCCTGGAGCCGTCTGTCTCCCTGCGTACTGGAACCTTCAGCAGTTTCCTTCCCTCCAGGCCTGCTGATTCCTCTTCGCGACAAGTAAGCTGTCAATTATTGTCTCACCTGTTTTCCTGTCAGCCTTCCCCTGTGCACAGGTGGATTTTCCGGCGGCGGACACTCTCTTCCTCACCTCGCCGCTCCTCTACCTCGCCGCTTCTCCTCGGACGCACAGCAGGATGCTGTCCCCCAGGCTCGGGACCTTGCCAACGCCAGTCACCACAATTACAACAAGTAAGCACACAACCTTGTCACTCTCCTGTGTGGTTTGCCCAGCTAACCCCTGTTCTCCTCTCGCCCATAGGGTTGTCTGGCTGCACGGCGTGCTGCTCTGACCTGACCTGCATCCTCCACCCACAATACATCCTCATCTCTCACACACGCATCCATACACATCACATTGGTTAACAATAAAGCTTTCAAATCTGCCTGGGCCTGCGTGCGTGTTTCCTGGGCCGAATAATACGTCAGTACGGCTCCAGCAAAGCGGCCCAGCGGACAGCAGGCTCGCACGCCGCTTTTCCACCCTTGAGGCTCGGGTGGATATGTTAGCACACCAACAGCAGGTTATTCTTAACCAGTTAACCACAATTACTAACCGGTTAGACCGTCTGGATCCTCCGTGGGCCTTCCCTCCGGGTCCTCTCGGTGCTTCGGCTCCGGTCGCCTCCCCGGCTGGCCAGCCTAGCTCGGGAACGCCAACCCGTCTCACACCCATTCCAACCCCCGCTCGCTTCAACGGGAAACTCGGTGGAGTGAGGGGGTTTATCCTGCAGTCTGAGTCGGTGTTTCTGCGCGTTCCAGGGGATTTTCCCTCAGACCATAGCCAAATCGGGTACATGGCTAATCTCCTGGAGGGGCGAGCGTTAGCTTGGGCTTACGCCGTAATGACGAAGCGCAGCTACACAAACCTCTCTTATGACCGGTTCGTGCGGGACTTTTTAGAGGTATTTGACCACTCATGTCATGACAGCGTCCTCGCTGATCGGCTTCTTAGTCTCCAACAGGGAAGCCGGTCAGCGGCGGAATACGTTGTCGACTTCCGGGTGGCAGCGGAGGAGGTGGGCTGGGGAGAGGCTTTTCTCTGCAGTATCTTCCTCCGTAGCCTCAGTCCCGGTCTGAGGGATGAGCTAGCCAGTCGGG
The DNA here is from genome assembly GCA_020510985.1 of Pholidichthys leucotaenia. Taxonomy (NCBI): domain Eukaryota; kingdom Metazoa; phylum Chordata; class Actinopteri; order Cichliformes; family Pholidichthyidae; genus Pholidichthys; species Pholidichthys leucotaenia. The sequence goes on from CM035839.1 coordinate 252,915,112, forward strand.
ATCTCCCAGGGCGGCTCTCCGAGCTGATCTCGCTCACCATTAGCCTGGACAACAGGCTACGTGAGCGAGCCGTGGAGCGGAAGTCTGTCAGCCGCTCGCGCGGAGCTTCCGCCCACCCAGCTCAGTCTCACCCCCTGGTATTACTGGCTCCAGAGTCCGCCGATGAACCAGAGGCCATGGCGATCAGGTTCACTAGGCTCCCTCTTGCGGAGAGACAACGCCGGCGGGAACGGGGTCTCTGCATGTATTGCGGAGATGACCAGCATCCTGTGGAGCTGTGCCCAGTTAAGCCAAACGGGGAGGTCCGCGAGTCACTGTAGGGGGCCTCGCGGACTCTAACCGGCCAAATTCCCTATCATCATGCACATTGCCTATACGCTTCTGCCACATCTCCATCGGGCATTTCACACACGCACTGGTGGATTCTTGGGCAGAGCAGAGTTTCATCTCTAGAAGCTTGGCAACCCGTTTGGGCATACCCTGCCAACCGCTGTCTACCCCACTTAACTTGGTCACTCTCTCTCGCTCTCCCCTGGGAACAGTGACGCATCACACTAAGCCAGTCCCCATCATCATCTCCGGCAACCACCAGGAGGATCTGACCCTTTATGTCTTGCCCTCCTCGTCGGACCATGTCATTCTGGGTTATCCCTGGCTGCGGCTGCATAACCCTGTCCTGGATTGGAGAACCGGCAGTGTCCTGTCCTGGAGCACCTTCTGCCTGGGCACCTGCATCCAGTCAGCAGCTTGTGCTCCGTCCTCCCCTCCCCCGGCTCCGGTCTCCGAGCCCCCAGACTTGACTATAGTGCCGCAGGAGTTCCACGACTTGAGGGTAGCGTTCAGCAAGTCCAGAGCCTTGTCCCTTCCCCCTCACCGGCCATATGACTGTGCGATTAACCTCCGCCCAGGGGCCACTCTGCTATCTGGCCGCCTGTACAGTCTCTCTACGCCAGAACGCGAGGAGATGGACACCTATATCAAGGAGTCGCTCAGCGCTGGGATCATCCGCCCCTCCTCATCCCCGCTTGGCGCGGGTTTCTTCTTCGTGGCAAAGAAGGATGGGTCCCTACGCCCCTGTATCGACTTCAGAGCACTGAACGACATCACCATCAAGGACCGCTACACGTTACCGCTTATGGACACCGCCTTCCACTCCCTCCAGGGGGTGACCTGGTTCACCAAGCTTGACCTCCGCAGCGCTTACCATCTCGTTAGGATCCGGGAGGGAGACGAATGGAAGACGGCCTTTAGGACGCCCAGCGGCCACTTCGAATATCTTGTGATGCCGTCCGGGCTCACCAACGCATCTGCCATTTTCCAGCATCTCATAAACGATGTTCTTCGGGACTTCCTGGGAGTATTTGTCTTTGTATATCTAGATGACATACTCATCTTCTCTAAATCACAGGAGGAGCACCAGGCCCATGTGAGGCGGGTTCTGCAACGGCTGCTGGAGAATCGCCTGTACATCAAAGCAGAGAAGTGCGAGTTCTACGCCCGGACCACCTCCTTCCTGGGGTTCGTTATCTCACATAACCAGATCCTCCCCAACCCCGCTAAGGTTAAAGCGGTGGTCGAGTGGCCCATGCCTACCTCCAGGAAGCAGGTGCAGCAGTTTATTGGGTTCGCTAACTTCTACCGGCACTTCATCCCAAACTTCGGCGCCATTGTCACCCCCCTGATCCGCCTCACGTCATCGAAGGTGCCCTTTCAGTGGTCAGAGGAAGCGGCCACTGCCTTCAAGACTCTCCAGGCGGAGTTCTCGTCCTCCCGGGTCCTGACCCAGGTCGATCCCGCGCTGCAGTGTCTGGTGGAGGTCGACGCGTCCGACACGGGGGTGGGGGCGGTGCTCTCCCAGCGCTCGCCGGTGGATGGTGTCAAGCGGCCCTGCGCCTTCTTCTCCTGGCGGTTATCGGCGGCGGAGCGCAATTATGACGTCGGCGACAGGGAGCTCCTTGCTGTCAAGCTTGCGCTGCAGGAGTGGCGCCACTGGTTACAGGGGGCAGCCCAGCCTTTTGTGGTCTAGACGGACCATAAGAACCTCGAGTACTTGAGGTCAGCGAGGCGCCTGAATGCCCGCCAGGCGCGCTGGTCTCTATTTTTTGCTCGCTTTCAATTCACCATCACCTACCATCCAGGCTCGAAGAATGGGTTGCCCGATGCCCTATCCAGACAGTTCACCCCTGAGGACCCGGAGGAGTCTGAACACACCATCCTGCCCAGCTCGTGCGTCGTGGGGGCGATTTCCTGGTCCATCAAGGACAAGATTCTTAGGGCTCAGGAGACGGAGACGGATCCTGGCGGGGGGGCCAGAGGGGAGGCTTTTCATTCCTTCGGCGGTTCGAGGAGAAGTGATCCACTGGGCCCATACCTCCAAGCTCGCCTGCCACCCTGGCGTCACCCGCCTGGTGAGTTTGCTGCAACGCTCGTTTTGGTGGCCGGGTCTCCAAAAGGACGTCACCAATTATGTCCGGGCCTGTCCCCAGTGAGCTACCGGCAAATCCCAAAACTCTCCACCTGCGGGTCTACTCCAGCCCCTGCCGGTCCTGGGCAGGCCCTGGTCACACATCGCCCTAGACTTCGTCACCGGTCTCCCTGTCTCTAACACCTTTGACACGGTCCTGACAATTGTGGACAGATTTTCCAAGGCCGCCCATTTTGTGCCTCTTCAGGGTCTCCCTTCGGCACGTGAGACGCCCGACCTCCTGGTCCAACATGTCGTCAGGCTGCATGGGATCCCGCTGGACGTGGTCTCGGACCGGAGTCCGCAGTTTGTCTCCCAGGTTTGGAGGTGCTTTTGCAACGCTTTGGGGCCACGGTTAGTCTCTCCTCTGGTCACCACCCCCAGTCTAATGGGCAATGCGAGCGCACTAACCAGGAGTTGGAGGCCGCCCTCCGCTGCGTGACATCCTCAAATCCATCATCCTGGAGCTCCTACCTGACCTGGGTGGAATACGCCCATAACTCGGCCCAATCCTCTGCTACTGGTGTGTCGCCCTTCGAAGCGTCCTTGGGGTACGATCCCCCTGTGTTTCCCGAGCAGGAGGGTGAGTTAGCTGTCCCATCGGTCCAGGCACACGTGAGGCGCTGCCGGAGTGTGTGGACCAAGACAAGGAACGCGCTTTTACACACAGCAGCGCGCAACAGTTCCACCGCCAATCGCCACAGAAGACCGGCTCCTGTCTACCAGGTGGGTCGGCGGGTTTGGCTTTCTTCCCAGGATATTAACCTTAAGGCTGAGAAGAGGAAGCTGGCGCCACAATTCCTCTGCCCCTTTGTGATTTCAAAAATTATCAACCCGGTGGCTGTGCGTTTGGCCCTCCCCCCCTCCCTACGTGTGTGTCCCACCTTCCACGTATCTAAGATCAAACCTGTCCTTTCCAATCCACTCTGCCCCCCTCCTAGGTCTCCTCCTGCGCCTAGAATGATCGGCGGTGACCCAGCGTGGGGTGTTACTGCCATCTTGGACTCCCGGCGCCGAGGTCGTGGGCTGCAATATCTGGTGGATTGGGAAGGTTATGGTCCAGAGTGGAGATCCTGGGTGTGCTCTTCGTGGGTGTTGGATCAGGACCTCATCGCGGAGTTTCATCAGACGCACCCAGGTAAGCCAGCGCCAGGAGGCGCTGGTTGGGGGGGAGTACTGTCATCACTCGCCGCTCATGGGCATCCATCTCAGCTGCGCGCACACCTGCATCTCGTTAGTGTGCAGCTACTTATTCCACCTTGCCCTGAGCTGCAGCCTGGAGCCGTCTGTCTCCCTGCGTACTGGAACCTTCAGCAGTTTCCTTCCCTCCAGGCCTGCTGATTCCTCTTTGCGACAAGTAAGCTGTCAGTTATTGTCTCACCTGTTTTCCTGTCAGCCTTCCCCTGTGCACAGGTGGATTTTCCGGCGGCAGACACTCTCTCCCTTGCCTCGCAGCTCCTCTACCTCGCCGCTTCTCCTCGGACGCACAGCAGGACGCTATCCCCCAGGCTCGGGACCTTGCCAACGCCAGTCACCACAATTACAACAAGTAAGCACACAACCTTGTCACTCTCCTGTGTGGTTTGCCCAGCTAACCCCTGTTCTCCTTTCGCTCATAGGGTTGTCTGGCTGCACAGCGTGCTGCTCTGTCCTGACCTGCATCCTCCACCCACAATACATCCTCATCTCTCACACACGCATCCATACACATCACATTGGTTAACAATAAAGCTTTCAAATCTGCCTGGGCCTGCGTGCGTGTTTCCTGGGCCAAATAATATGTCAGATACTGTCATACCATTATCTGGTGAGAGGCATTATTGCAATGTGTCAGACCTGCAATGTCATTTCAGGAAAACACTGCATTTTCAAAGTCAAAGTCAGGCAATTGATATGCATTATGTCATTGACAATGTCATTTGTTTTGCTTAGATTTGGATCTGCTTGTCACATGTTGTGGTCCGCCTGTGAGGTCCTCCTCCACCCATGCTATCGCCACCCCCAGCCAATGACCCTGATGTTCAGGTTGATGACGAACGTGGTGTTCCCCTTGCCACAGCCAGCCTGCCCCACACCTCTCTCTGTCCTTCCCGTCCACCACAAGCATTTAAAGTTGGTGCCATACTGAAAAAATAAAATTGGGGGAAGCTGTAGGCCTCCCCCTTGCGTCAGAAATCATATAAACAGGAGTTCAAATTTGTCTTCTAATAAACTTTTTGTAAGTGTTACTCTTGAATTCATTAAAGTCTTTTCTTGTAATTTGCTTTTGTAACAGTCCTTATTTTAATGCTGATAAAATTTGTACTCTAACTAATGGTTCACTTTTTTGTTTTTGCCCATATAGTTAGTAAAATGATCCAAGCTTATTCTGTAATGTTTGCTGGAGTGGCAGAGATCTTTTCTCTCCTCATGTTAAATCTTTTGAAGTCTTCCCAGTTATCTGCAGATGAGGTCATAG